>CM073574.1:156863386-158187855 GCA_037074715.1 Magnolia kwangsiensis
CATGAAATCAAATAGTGTCAATGGTGAAAGCATACAATTGTAAAATTCTAGAACTGATGCCATTTTTTTGAAGGATTTCATTTGGAATTTTCATTTGAAATTTTTTATGCACAAGCAAAGCATCTAACTACAGCATTAGTTTTTTTTGTTTTTTTTTTTTTGGAGAGATTAATGGCAGCATTAGTTGGTTGCTTTTCTTTGATATTCTAGTGGATTTTGATATTATAGATGTTCCAAAATATATGATGCTTTTTTTTTTCAACTGATGAGCAGGGAAACATGACATACATCCGTAAGCTGGAGGCATGCATGTTCTTGAATCAAATAAGACTTAAGTGATTATTACTCAAGATAATATGTGTTATACAAACCAGGCAAAACAAATAAAATCCCCATCACCCTTTGCAAAAGAGAGATGAAGAGTTTGCTTTGTAACGATCATATTCTTACTATGGCATATGAATTGCATTACACCAAATGCTTGCACGCCATTTCATTAATTGAAAGACATGGTTTGACTGTAGTTGATTTATACTGATGTCATGAGTCATTCCCATGCATGCAGACCTCTATAGCATTTACTAGCCTGGTGATTGCAGCTGTCCCAACTCTTATTGTAAGTTACTCAATCCATATCTTACTTATTTGTCTTTTTATGACACTTTTGAGTTGTCACAAACAAGGCATTCTGCACACAGATATGTGTAACATACTCAAAGATTCCATGAATTAAGGAGCTTTTCTAGGCGCACATGCATGTGCAATAAACGCCATGTACACAACATAAGGTTGGTCCGACCTTGTACATCTTTTCCCATAAATAAATCTAGTCGATGCAGCATATGGGCCAGACTCAATATTGGAGATAGGCGGATGGGTTAGAAAATTTCAGCCAATATTTTTGGAACCATAAATTTATTTTGCCAGTTGTGGCCCAGCTGACAAGTGGATCAACGTGATTCTTGGGCTAGGGCATCAATATTGTGATGCCATTCTGATGGGTGGATTTGATCTCAGACCTATCCTGCCATGCCGGCACATGTATTTTGTGTACATGAGCTTCATTGCACTTGCGCTAAGCAAAGCTCTTAAATAAGATACTGTATTTATTATCACTGAAATATACTCTTATCTTCTGTCACGTGTGACAAAATTACTTGAGTTTAATTCCATGAAAGAAACGAGGTTTAAGATGCATTGTTATTCATGGTTTAGGTGAAAAGGCATCAGATTGTACATCTTCACTGCTTTCCCATTTCTTCTGCAGGCAATGGGGAGAGCTGCAACATCTCTCTCAAAGCTGGCAGATACTGCCCGTGAGGAGCTTCCCAGTACAATGGCTGCAATCAGGCTTTCAGGCATGGAAATCAGTGATCTCACTCTTGAACTGAGTGATCTGAGGTAACATATGAAATGCTCAACTCAACCTGCCATTTTTATTTGGAGATAGCATGTATTACGATCACCCAAATTAGAAGCTTAGGCCAGCAATACATGTACTGATGTACTAGATACCATCATGTCATGAACATGAGTAATACATGATATACTGATGTACTCAAGTCTGTAATGTGACATGGCATGAGCATGATGTTCTGATGCACTCAGTTAAAAAAGAAAAGAAAAAAAGAAAGATGTATATTGTCCAACCAATTTAGGCTGATGCTACGTTAGAAAGAATCACGTTGGTTTCAATCCCTAACAAGTTGTTTTGAGTCCTTGGTCATGACAAAGATGCAAAGATCATCCTTGCATTTAAGAAAGTTTGTTTAGATTCTTCCTCTTCTTCTTTTTGAAAGGTGACAATTTTTATTAAAAGCAAGAACAAAATAAAAACATTATAAGGATACATCAAGGGACCAGGCCCCACATCCCATTGGTAAGAACCTCGGCCGAACCCCCCTCGTGGGCCCTACATCACATGGGTTCTGCCTCATACGAGCCACCCGCCTCACACGGGCTGCCCACCTCAAGAGTGCCCTTGCATCCCACAGGCCCCATTCGAGCCCAGTGTGAAAATGCCCCTATATTAATCACCTCCGGTGAGGAGTTTTGAATACAAGACCTCCCGCTTCGATACCACTTTGATGTAGGACAACTAACCACTTGGCCAAACCCCCCTCTTGGGCCCCACATCACATGGGTTCCGCCAACCCCCCCCCCCCCCCCCCCCCCCCCCCCCCCCCCCACAAAATGATTTTCCTGGAATATAGAGAGGAAAGATGCACAAATCTCACACAAAAATATCAAATAAAATTATGTGTGTGTGCGTGCGTGCGTATAACGGGTCGTTTGGAGGCATGGAAACAGCCCCTTATGGAAACGGATTCTATAATTGGAGAGGGGAAAGGGAGGAAGATGGAGCTACAAGGGAAACAAACCTAACCGAGAGAGGATTTTCCTTTTGTAACAGGGCATAGATGGAGGTGGCATGGAGTTGCCTTGTAGGGAGATACCATCAGCTAGAGAGAAAAAAGAGGAAGCTCTAGCCAGCATAGTAGAGAAAGATGGGAAGAAATGGTTAAGGTTGAGCTGATGGCATTGGACATATGCCAAAAAAGGGATGAAAACTTGATCAGAATTATGTCTTGCAAGCACATGCAAATAAGAGGAGATTTCAAGTTGGTTTGAAGTCAGTTAGGGAAAGCAAACCATCAACCCTATCATCAAGGCCCTTAGCAAATCGGTATGTTGATTGAGGATGAGTATGTTAAAGAAGTTGTTTAAGTGATGCAAGGGGGAGTTAGATCCTCTGACAGTCCTCTTAAAAGACTGCTATTTTGGGAAGCCTTCACCATGGAAGAGACATCATCTCTATAGCATCCTGATCCATCTTTGGTGTTACAAAATGCCGTGGTCCATTGGCTCTTTTTTGGGAGGAGTGGAAGCCATTGATAATAGGACCATCCAAAAGGAGGTGGATGAGTTCACAACAATTAAGAAAGATGGAGAGTAGCTGCAAAGAAAGTTGATTTGTGGTGGGGAGAGAATTGCCATGGCATAAGGGTCATGTGCAAAGAGAATGGCTGCATATAGAAAATCCAACAATCCTGTCAGAGAAGTCCTATCATTAATCTTGGCATTGATGATAGCACCATCCAAAAGGAGGTGGTTGAGTTCACAATAACTAAGACACGAGAGAGTAGCTGCAAAGGAAGTTGATTTGTGGCGGGAAGAGAATTGACACGGCATAAGGGTTGTGTGCAAAGAGGATGACTGCATATTGAAGATCTAAAAATCTTGTTAGAGAAGAGGGACTCTGGTGCTGTCATGATGGGGGCTGCAAGAGATGAAGGGGATGTCAGGGAAGATGAAGCTGATGTGGAGTCTTCCTGCAGACAGCCAGGGGTCAGGATTGGTGGAACTAATACGACGAGGCTGGGGGATGGGGCTGTCTGCACGTGTCCCACATGAGTTGTCAAATGGGTCCCCAGCATGAAAACCTCTGTTTTGGGAGGTTGGCTGTTGGGACAGCTGGCAAGAGATGCAAACCAATGCATTGCTTGATGTCAGACTGTCCCTGAGACTATAGTGCCTCTGGGGCGTTGCAGTAATTTCCCTAACTTCAGGGCTTAGGCCATAGACAATGGCTCGGGTGTGAAATTCCTCAATTCCAATGAGGGTAAAAGGAGCGTTCAGCATGTGACATGGGTGAGAGTTCCAATTCATCCATCAGGTTCATGGTGTGCTGTTAAGGCCGTTACGGGGCTGTAAAGGCCGTTACATAAAGGTAACAGTGGAAACCGTTACACGTTACATGGTTGTAATGGCCGTAACAACCGTTATAGAAAAAAATGACCCATAATTGCCGTTAACGGCACATTACATCCCCTATAAAGGCCATAATAGCCCCATACTAGTCTATTACGGGACATATATAGGTTTTTCATATTTTTTCATCAACATTACAAGGTAGATACAGGTTTTTCGGGGGGTTTTTCAATGAATAAAATAAATAAAAAAGAGACCGTAACGGCTGTTACGGGGCCATAATGGCTGTTACGGGGCCATAACAGCCGTTATGCCCCATATTGTAAAGGTAATGGTGGTGGCCGTTACAGCCACCGTTACCATTATGGAACACCTTGATTCAAGTTGGTCTGACCTTCTACATGGTTTTCCAAATATAAATCTGGTCCAGTCAGCATATGTGCCCCTATATTGGAAAAAGGTGGACGGGTTGGAAACTTCAACCAAGCTTTTCATATCTATACATTTGTTTTGCAACTGTGGCCCACATGACCAGTGGATGAACCTGATTCTTGGGCTATGACATCAATATGGTGGTGCCGTTCTAACAGATGGATTGGATCGTGGACATATCATGTCATGCTGGTAGATGTGTGTGTGCACATGCATGCCTGGCAAAGCTCTTTATGCACTGAAGGGGAAAAGTAGAGGGACTGAGGGAGAGGTAACCAGGTGCCCCTTATGAGACTTTTATCCTGTACTATGCAAGGGCTGGGATGCCTGAGAAGAGAGCAGGTGGCAGAATCATGTAAGCAACAAAAGATGAACCTGGTAGCCATGCAGGAGACTGAACTTCACAAAACAAACTTTCCATTACGTCATGACATCTAGGAAGGTGGTAGCTCAAGATTGCATTTGCATGGATTTCTCAGGAGTCACGTGGAATAGTGGTTGGATGGAATTTGGTCATAAATTGTATGCAATGATTAGGTAACACTTGGTTATGGTGCCGGCTTAGGAGATTTCAGGAGGTTTTTTACGGCTGTTCATGGCCCTTGTTGTCCTGATAAACGAGCTGAATTCTGAAGCAAACTGTATGTCTTGAAAGGGAGGTGGAATGAACCCTGGTGCATTGATTGGGTGGATTAGGATGAATGGTTGGATCTGCCAATGTGGCGTGTGTTTCACTTGGTTGGATAATTGGGCTAATACTGCAGTGGCAATGATTGACAGATTCATGGTCCTCTAAGTCAATGTTGGACTATTCCTAAAGGAAAAAAGCCAACACTGGATTACTGTCCCATCCTCTTGAAAACCTTGGGAGAGTCTTGGACACCAGATCAAGGTTTTTTTATCACCCTAAACATGCACCAAATGCATTGGTTTGTCTTGCTCTCCCATTAAAATAACTCTTAAGGCTTGGTGATGACTTCCTTTTTAGGGCTGTCAATGTGTCAGTTCCTATGGTACCCATACCTATGCTAACAGGGTTCAGGTCTTGTTGGGTCTGGGTCTGGTTCTTGAAGACCCAGATGTATACGGGTTTAGGAACCCATCGCGTCTTTAGATCTAGATTTTAAGTTGGGTTCCAGACAAATAAGAGCATTTAAATGGTTGGGCACGCTCAAAAGGAGGCCCTCTGGGCCTTGATTATCAAAGGCAAGTATGGCTCTTCCCAAGGTGGATGGTGGCCTAAAGATTCTTCATACTATAAGGCCTCTCATATCTGGAAAGGTATTCTTACAACTAAGAATCCAGTGATCAAGAATAGCAGCTATGCTTTGGGCAACAACTCTTCTATTCGGTTCTGGGAAGACCTATGGGTAGGGGAAGAACCTCTTAAATTTCAATTTCCTCAAATCTATCGGCTTTCTCCCGATAAAGATATACGCATCAACAGATGCTTCTCTCTCACGCTACTCAAATTGTTTGGGATATCAGATGTTCTAGAAATCTCAATGACAGCAAATTCAGGGAGTTCACGGCTCTTCAGGATTGCATATCTAAGACAATGCCTCATAGCAGCCAGCCCGACAACCTCGTTTGGAAGTTAGAGAATTTAGGATCCTTTTCTATCAAATCTCCTTACTCCTATATCTATCCTGCGTCGTCCCCTTCGCATGACGTGACCGCGTTCATCTGGAAGTACCTAGTTCCTCCTAAGTTCATTTGTTTCGACTGGCTAGCGGGTCGCAATAGAATCCTTACTATTGACAACCTGTCTAAGAGTGGCATGCAGATTGTTAACATCTGTCTTTGTTGCATGCGCGAGGCAGAGTCCGTGAATCACCTGCTGGTCCATTGTTCTTTCATTTCTTAAATCTGGGCAGGTTTTTGTCAGAGTTTTTCGGTCAGTTGGTGCGTTCCAGATTAGGCCGCCAATCTCCTGTCTTCTTGGAATGGCCTCAAGCTTGGGAAAGACAAGTCTATCATCTGGTGCATGGCTATTCTACTTATTTGGTGGGCCGTTTGGGAAGAAAGAAATGAAAGATGTTTCAATGATAATTCTTCTTCTGCTAAGGCAGTGGGATCCAGGGCTAAAAAGATGGTGATCGAATGGGCTACAAATGTCAAGGATTTGTATAATTTTAATCTTAGTTTTTTAAGCTGCTAGGGGCTTTCTGCTATCTCAACAGATTTGCTTCTCTTTTCTCTCTTGTTTCCTTTTTTCTTTTTCTTTTTTTCCTTTTCTTTGTATCCCCTTTCCTTTTAGTTTAATGAATTTCAGTTTGTTGCCTTAAAAAAAAAAAAAATGGATGTATTAGATCGCACGCACTTGTGCCACTTTGACACGTGCATGGTGTACAAATGGGCCCTCTTACATGTCTGTGGCTTATGAAATCTTATGTCTTTTGCTAGAATAATCAACATATATATAATATACATAAGTTTACTATTAAAATTAACTGGACCCAACCCAGACTGACCTGACCTGATTGGACTCGATTTTGAACCAAAAGGTGAGAACCGAACTGACCTCATCTATGGGTCCAATAAATGAGACCCAGACCCTTTAAAATTGGGTCAGGTCCATCAGGTACCCACGGGTCCCAGTATCCATTGATAGCCCTATTTCTTTTTGCATATAATAATCAGGTGGTACTCAACATGAGCCTAATCTTGTGTTGTCATTCATATGTACGCAGAAAAGACAGGGCTTGTTTGTTTTGGTTGGTCCTTCACGCCCTAGCACAATGATGGTTTTGTTTTCTATCTATTTAGAGACCTAGTCTAGGTCAAAGAAAATTGGTGCATAAAGCACAAACCTCCAATTCAATATGTTAACATGTCAATAGACCTGAACCTCCACTGACACTACTACAATTTACTTTTATTTGGGATTCTGCTTCTAATATTGCTGTAATATATGGTAATCAGTCAAGAGATAGCTGATGGGGTTAGCAAATCGGCACAAGCTGTACAAGCTGCAGAAGCTGGAATCCGGCAGATTGGTGCTATAGCTCGGCGTCAGACCATCTGTACGTTGGCGCATGTTTATTTTTCTTCTTTGGTGATTTTTTCAGATTTTCTTTATTGAGTTTTGCTACACCCACAATCAAATTTCCAACCACACCTCTACATGCAGCTACAGTGCAAAGTTCTTACGTGTTGAACATCTGATCCATGCATCAGGTGGGCCCCATCATGTAGATTACCCGGCCCAAATGGCAGACTGGGTAGCACACAGCTCAAAGTCATTCTCACGTACAAGTGTACAACTTCATGTAGATAGGTCTGTCAACAGGCCAGGCCAATGTCTGTCAAACCAGGCCTGCAAAGTAAAACCCGGGCCTGTGACCAGCCAAAACAAACGGGGCCGAGCCCTGCCCTTAATAATGCATGGATCAATCCCAGCCACCCACTTTTGTGCAACATTTGGGCTCTTCATTAAGTGTGCCCGGTTGTCCATGATATATGACAAAAATGCCCTTGAAATCCTAAACTATAACGCCAGGGCTTCTGTGCTCTTAAATGAATCCCTAACCCGGGCCGGTTATTAAGAAGATTGAAATTTTAGGCCTGGGCTGGTTATTAAATGGACTTAAATTTTAGACCCTTTGCCAGACCCGAAAACCCAACAGGTCAGCCCTGCCTAGTGACAGCCCTTCATGTAAACGTGTGGGTGACGTAGCATATCTTTTCTTTCTTTACTAAATTGTTATAGGATTTTGTTTCGGACAGCAATGATACAGGAACGAGCAAGCTTGCCCATGATTTCATTGCAACCAGTAGTCGCAGGTGCTGCAAGAAAGACTTCTAATGCTGTCGATCAGGCTAGGAAGACTTTTATGAATATGATCTCTCAAGGTGAGTCTAGCTCAGACAATGAAGAAAAAGTGTCTGACAGGGTGAATGATTGAATGTTTGATAAAGTAATTTATAGCAATGATGTGAAGTTCTTACAGAAATGGGGATAGTAATCTTATGTCCGTTAACCTGTAAATTCAGCAGAGATTAAATGTTATTCTCATAGCATTGAACATTTTATTGCTTTCCACAACTATTCTGAATATTGAAATGTTTAGATAAAAACTCCAAACAAACACGGTTAGAGACCATCATTGCACATGAACGTGCACACATGTAAACATAGTTCAAAAACCCAAAAACTCAACTTGACTCCATGTCCGGTTGGGTCGGGTCAACTTGAAGACTCGGACGAGTCTTAAGTTTACTTGACTCAAATATTATACCATGTAAATGATGAATTTTTGAATAGGTGATGATTTTTTTTTAAATCATTAAAATCAGTACATATATTAAATAGCCAAAGAAAAAAGATTGTTGCTAACGGGCTTGCATTGCATCTTACAAGGTTGTGGGTCAAATCTCTCATTTGTCATTTTATATTTTATCACTCAACCCCAGTTGACAAGGTGTAGGAGTTGGTTTGAGTCACGCCAAGTTGTCGTGAGTCAGCCAAGTTGTCAAGCCAACTCGACGAGTCAGGTCGAGTCTGGACCGAGTTTCTTAGAGAGACAGCTCGAAATCTCACCAAGACAAGTCTACTTGGCTGAGTTTCAAGTCAAGTCATAGAGTCTTACAAATAAACACGCAATGTTTTAAACAGCTATGCCTGGTAGCATGTAATTTACACTACAGCTTAGCCTTGACACTGTGGCTCTTGAAAATAGCTTAAGTCGTGTGTAGCCTATGCTGTAAGATAATTTGCATACAAAGCTACGCAGATTATGCTAAACGCTACGCAGCTCACATTACAAGTTATTTTTCACTACAACATTAAAATCAATTAATGTTTTGAATGATTTGTTACATTTTTCTATTTTTACTAAGAATTAGTTAATCTTTTCAATGCTTTCAGTAAAGATAATATAAGTAATAAGATAACATTAAATTAGTTTCATTGCTCTTTCTTTACCTTTATACTTAATCATTAGTTACCCTTCCCTATTACTTTAGGTTGTGCTTGGTTGCACTAAATATCATGAGATTTTGTTAAATTTCATTATTAATTAGTCTAATTTGGTGTGGAATATCTTGAAATTGGTGCAACCTATTTAAAATGCTGTATACATAAAGACATAAGAAATTATGGTTTGGTCAGAGAGAGTTGTGTTTCTATGTAGGTTTTCTTTCTCCTGATCACTTTTGTGCTATTGTTGTCTTAGAAAGCTGTCCTGTTTGCAACTGAACTATTGCCTGCTTAGCACAAATTAGTTGGGTGTTCCTCTGGGATAGACTCTGGGGACTTTTCTGCATTTTTATGTTATTTAAAAGAGGCATGCTCCAGTACTTGCAGAGCACTATGAGTTACAGTGCTCTGAGTTGAATTTGGACACTTGGACATCGAATCCATTGATCTAGGCAATTCAATAGGTCCTATGCACATTTCATAGGCTATCAAGCAAACACCACACTGATCTGACAATTATTAACAATCTGATCAATGGATTTTAATATGGACAGGCAAGATTGTTGACATGAAAATAGGTCTTATCAGCAATTTGGTTCATCCATTTGTTAGGGAGCATCATGGATTGCTAATGATTCTAAAGAATTACTTTTGTCAGGCAATTATCATCATCCCATCCCTGTCTTGAAAAAAGGATGGCTACAGAAAATAAGACCATCAAAGATGGATTAGGTCATCCGATCAGTGTTATTTTTGCATGGTGTCCAGGGATCTGTGTTTTTTACTCAGCGGATAGCTTTGATCGATCGATTGGATTGTCCAAGTGAACTGATGCAACTAGCCCTATAACTTGTAGTGCTCTGAGGGCAATGGAGCATTTCTCTATTTAAAACTTTCAGGTTAGCATGATTGAGATTATAGTTAGTTCTAAACTATCAAAATTTCTGGCTCATACATTTCATCAGACAAGAAGCATACCAGGCTAGTTCTTGTTCACCTAGTACTTCATGTCCCAAAAATAGTATCTTTCAGAAACTTTCAATCTGAAATATGCAAAAGCTACTCATGTGAGTTGGATTAGAATCCCACTCCCAGGTAAATGTATCAGCAAAGGACACGTGTACAAGATCCTGGCCATTTAGGCCCTTCTTACTGTATGTGCCATTGCCCCAAGACTTAGGCCATACGCTCATCAGGTGGCAGCACTTGTAAGTTAAATTTGGACTGTTGGTTGTTAACCATCCAGTTTTTTCTACACATGACCCTCCTGATGAGTGGATTGACCTGTTTTTTAGGCCATGGCACATGCATGGTGGGACCGACCTACCATTTAAACAGTCCGATCTTGGACGTGCCACCCACAATGGAACCTGTACCCAAAGTAGGATTATATTTCTGCTTGCATTGGTAGAATTAGTAGGGCTCTTTCTTCATTTGAAAAGATGGTAAAGGCATGGCAAGCCAACAACTCAAAGTTGGCTGAGCTTTTATCTTCATTAGTGCACCATATTCCATCTGAACTCCATCGTTGATCATGCTTGGGCGAGTCACCTCTTGGGAGCTCCTTTCTGTTTCAAGGGCAATGATTTTATTAAAACAGAAAGGAATATACAAGGAAAAAATAGGGGAGAAGAGGACGGGCAGGCTCTATCCAATAGCTTGAACCTAAAAGCTACATAAATAAAATAAATTCTTCTTCTTCTTCTTCTTCTTCTTCTTCTTCGGCAATGATTTTATTAAAACAGAAAGGAATATACAAGGAAAAAATAGGGGAGAAGAGGACGGGCAGGCTCTATCCAAAAGCTTGAACCTAAAAGCTACATAAATAAAATAAATTCTCGCTTCCTTCTACCAAGAAACCTCCAATTCCAAGCAGAAAATAGATTGTTCCAATTCCAAGCAGAAAATAGATTGTCAATCGATTTTGGCATGACCCACACCAGTACAAATGAGTTCAAGATGCTTGCCCGAATCCCGGAGGCGAACTCATGGTGTAAGAGATGGTGATCGAGAATTCCTTGTTTTTATGGCACATAATGCATCCATTTGTGATTATCATTTTCCTTTCCTCAAATTGTCGATGGTTAAGATCTTTTTGGCCATGAGGCACCTAAAAGCAACCACTCTCGCATGTCCTTAAATTTTCTATCAGGTTAGACAAGTGTCTGAGGAGAAGCTTCCATCTCCACCTCTCAGCATGAGAAGTGGATAGGCATGGAGAGCAATGAACTTAGTCTCATCATCCCTCAAATTTGTTCAAAAGCGAGGGGACCCGGCTGCATCACTTCTCCAAGGAAAAGGCACTAATAGAATTTCGCATGTCATTTGGATGATAAGTTTTAGAACTTTGGATAATTTTCATTTAGAATAGAATTTTCGCACCAAACATCTTCCCATAATTTTTTTCTCGACCCACTACCAACCTCCCAAACTGCCCCTTTCTTAAAGTCTCGAAGCTAGTGGCAACAGTTGAAGCCAGTGTCCTGGAAAACCAATGTGATCTCTAATCCATTAATCGTGTGGATGTGATTAAGGCTATCTTAACCATAGATCATGATGACCACAAGTCCTTGGTAGACATTCCATTAATCCTCAGTGTCTAGTGTTACCTTGAATCTTCATTATGGGTTTGTTGAGGAGTGATTTCTCTAGTAGTCCTTGGGAACTTGAGATTGGACATAATGGTCGCTGACCTGGGAGAGTCGTGGTCCATAGATCTCAGTACCTTGTAACCCATGACCGTCACAAGTGCATGGGACACACCTGTAGACATCAATTCATGAGATGTATGATCATCTTGTGTGAGGGGACTGACTTGGGTCAGGATGTATAGTCTCCACCATTGGGAACCAACTTGGTGTTGGTTTATGCCTCACCTTGCCCTGCATAGGAGTGTGAGTATGTCATGAACAAAGGATCTAGGTTCGGACCTTTGTTCACTTACATTGGTGGATCGAGATCAAGTCAACAGTCTGAGGGCCCATTAGCTGGATTGTGATCATGAGATCAGAACTTAATGATGCATGAAAGATGGTTAATCCTTAGACTTAATGACGTGTAAGGGTCAATATCTTGATTAGTCAGCTTTGGCTCTTCTTATGTGGTCCATGTATAGCCAATAAAGTAGATGTAGTTGGGTACATCCATTAGGAGTCATTGATTCTTGCATAGTCCAACGAAGGATCCACTTTGCCTAGGAATATGTTTATGGATATAATCTGGATAGATCATGGACTCATTAAGTGGTTTTTTCCTGGGCCCGGCACTCTGATTGTTTTAATCGGCTTTTCAAAGGTTTTTAATTGTTAAAATTGCTTTGATTACACTTGATGATAACTTGATGGCACAGATATGATGGTCCACTTTTGATTGGCATGAGATATGATCATTAGTGGATGTCCATGACAGTGGAGATTAGATCATGGGTATATGCGTAGATAGGCAGATCGACGCACTTCTCTCACAATAGGTTACAAAGTTGTGTGTAGGGGTGGCGGAGTACTGTACTGGTATTTCCCTGAAACCCTAACTTATTCCTTATTTATTCGATCTTTATTCGATCTTATTCCAAAGAAGTTGATATGAGAAGCCCTAGACACCCTACCCCCTTTGGCATGTGAATTAGAGAAAAGAGAAAAAAGTGTGTAGAGAGAGCAAAGGAAAGAGTTTCTCATCATTCTTCTGAATCTTCTCCATCTCTGTATGGACCATCCTCGTGGATGGTTGTGGGATTCTTTGGCATCTACCAAAGAAAATTCTTTAAACTATCTAGATCTCTTTGGTACCAGGATTGATCAAGGAGAGACTTCTTAGGTTGGAGGACTATCATCGACAGTGGATCAGTACACATCATCGAATTCCAAATATGATATAATCTTCTCAAGTTATGTCTTTGATTCTAGAAATTGTACATGATCGTATTTGAGAGATTTTGGGATTAGAATTTCAATTTTGAATTCGGAGAAAGTCATATTCTACTGCCCAATCCGATGAAATACTATTAGATTGGTATCAGAGTGGTTCCATGCTACGATTACCTTTGATTTCTATTTTTTCATATGCTGCTTTATTTCTTTGTGAATGGTTGATTAGGATTGTGTGGGTGGGGCGTGGATAGGCCATGATGTAAGGTCTCATACATTAGATGGTTCTCATTGATTATGTAAGATAAGTAATTTATATTTTTATATTTATTGAGAAATTATACCACTAGTCAGAGGATCCATAAGGTTTATTATGGAGGTTCCAGATTGACCGAGATGGTTGTTTAAGTACGAGATATTAAATAATGTGTTCCGCACCATCCATTTGTTTCTAAGGGCTTTGGTAGTCGAATTAAGGAAAAAAAGTCATAATTGTGGAAGTTATAAACATGGAGAGTAAGGTGAACGGAGTCGATCTTTCACTCTTGGTCCGTGGTGAGACCCACCCCACAGTTAAGTACTGTAGGACAGTTCCACACAAGGTAGGTGCCGTACACACATTCCCTCTCTCCTCTCGTTTTTAAAAACCATGAGTTTTTCCTCTATCCCTTTCTCTTAATTTTTCTCTCCCTCATTTTCTCGTATGGGTTTTTATTTTGGGGTTTTCAAATCTCGAGGATCCCAATTTAAATATACTTCTATATTTTGGGAGTTTTAAATTTTTCAAATCTGGAAACGGAAGTGAGAGTGGGCCTATGTTCATGTGATCATCCTAACCATTATTGTTTCTATATACGCGTTCTATGTAGATATGTTGTCATGTTTGATTGTGCGGACCTTGATCCAGCCGTACAACCACATTATTTTGTAGGGCCCTCTTAATCCTTGATATTAGAAAAATGCCATGTCATCTGTTGTCCTCAGATCCTCATGTGGAGCTACATTTTGGGGTAATTTTAGTGCACCAGGAAAATATGTGTTGAACAAATTTGGACACTCAAATTGCATCCATTTTTATTATTATCTAGTTTTGGATCTCCTTTGAGTAAAGTGAACCTTACACTTGAGAGTACTTGTCAATACCTTCAAAACGAGTGGTCGCACGCCTCAATTGGACATCGGATGGCTGAGATCTAGCTAGAACTAGTCGGGCTGTCCAGGTGCATGTAGACTCACTGTTTTGAACGGACAGTGTTCTATTACGGCCCATTTTTGGACCCTATGATGATTTCCTTTGGGAGATTATATCTGTTGGTTTGTAGTGCTTGTCAGTAGCTTCAAAACTTGGGATCGTTTGTCCCAAGGACTACCAAATGGCACGTTGCATTTTTCTCATATCACAAGAGGGCCCTACAAAATCATGTAGTTGTATGACTGGATCATGATCCGCATAATCAAACATGGTGACATATCAACATACAACGCATATATAGAAACAATGGATGGTTAGGATATCACACGAACATAGGCCCAATCTCACTTCCGTTTCTAGATTTGGGCAATCCAAAACTCCTAAAATATAGAAGTCTATTTAAATTGGGATCCTTAAGATTTAGAAACCCCCCCTTAAAAAAAAAAAAAAAAACCCATAGGTGAGAAGAGAGAGAAATTAGTAGATAAGGATAGAGGAATAACCCATAGTTTCTAAAAACAAGATGAGAGAGAGAGAGAGAGAGAGAGAGAGAGAGAGAGAGAAGGTGCATATGGAACCTACTATATGTGGAACCGGGTCGTACGGTCCCTGACCGTAGGGTGGGTCCCACCACAGGCCAAAAGTGGAAGATCCACTCTGTTCACCTTACTCTCCATATTTATAACTCCCACAATTATGACATTTGTTTTTCAATTCGACTACCAAGGTCCATAGAAACAAATGGATGGTGTGGAACACATGATTTAAGATTTCATTACTTGAACAACCATCTCGGTCAATCTAGACCCTCATGGTAAACCTTATGGATTCCATGACTAGTGATTTAATTCTTCATGAAATATAAAAATATCAATGATTTATCTTTTATAATCAATGAGAACCATCTATTGTATGAGACCTTATATCATGGCCTATCCACGCCCCACCCACACATAGAAATAAAATAACATATTGCATATATGAAAAGCATCTCCAATAAAAGTGAAAATAAATATCAAAACACCCAATCTCAAAATCATATATACAAGGATACATCTGATAGGGACAGTTCAACAGACTAGATCTCTCAATCCAAGAATCTGATCGACACGAAACGAAAACCAGTTTGATTCTTGCTTAGAGGACAATGATCTAAACGGTTCCTATCTTTTGAAGAAGTTGCTGGAATTTCTGGAACAAAACAGAAATCGACAGTGATCATAACACAGCGCCGCTCTGATACCAATCTAATAGCATTTCATCAATTTGCATTGTGGAATATGACTTTCTCTGAATTGAAATTGAAATCTTAATCCCAAGATCTCCCGAAGACGATTATGTACAATTTCTAGAATTAAAAAAATAACTTGAGAATGTCAGATCATACCTGGAATCCGATAATATATAGCGATCTAATGTCGATGATGGTCCTCCAACCTAGGAGGTCTCTCCTCGATCTATCCTAGTACCGAAGAGATCTAGATAGCCGAAGGAATTTCCTCCGGTAGATGCCAAGGAATCACACAACCATCCGCAAGGATGGACCACACATAAATGGAAAAGATATGGAAGAATGATGAGAAACTCTTTTCTTTACTCTTTTTACACACTTTTCTCTACTTCGCACACCCATGGGGAAAGAGTGTCTAGGGCTTCTCATATTAACTCTTATGGAATATGATCAAATAAATAAGGAGAAAGTTAGGATTTCAAGAAATACTAGTATGGCACTCAACTAGCATACGCATAACTTTGTAACTTACTGTAAGGGAAGTGCGTCGATCTGACTTATCCATGCATATACTCATGATCTAATCCCTTCACTACCATGACTATCCACTAATGATCATATCCCATGCCAATCAGAAACGAACCACCAGGTTATCATCAAAAGCGATCAAAGCAGTTGTAACGGTTAAAATAAAACTTCAATTGCTAAAAACCTACTTGATGAGTCCCTAATCTATCCAAATAAAAGTCATAAACATGTTCCGAAGCAAACTAGTGAATCCCTTGTTAGACCGTACAAGAATCAACGGCTCCTTATGGAAGTATCCAGCTACATCCACTTTATTGACCCATGCATAGACCTCATATGAAGAGTCAAAGCCGACCAATCAAGATTGTGACCCTTACATGTTCTCAGGTCTAAGGATTAACCATCTTTTATACATCATCAAGTCCTAATCTCATGATCACAGTCCAGGCTAATGGACCCCCAAACTGTTGACTTGATCTCGATTCACTAATGTGAGTGACCAAAGGTCTGAACCTGGATCATTTGTTCATGGCGAATTCACACTTCTGTGCAAGTTAGGGTAGGGCATAAACCGACACCAAGTCAGTTCCTAATGTTGGAGATTGTCCATCCCGACCCAAGTCGATCCCCTCACACATGATGACTATACATCTCATGAACTGATGTCCATAGGTGTGTCCTATGCAGCTATGACAGTAATGGTCTAACAAGTTACTAGGATGCATGGATCACAATTCTCCTAAGTCAATGACTGTCATGTCCAATCTTAAGTTAGCAAGGACTACCATTGGAATCACTCCTCAACAAACCATAATGAATATTCGAGATAACACTATATATTGAGGATTAATAGGATGTCCACCAAGGACTCATAATCATCATGATCTACGGCTAAGATCGCCTCAATCACATCCATATGGTTAATGGATTAGAGCTCACATTGGTTTTCAAGGCACTGGCTCTAACAATCTCCCACTTGCCTTAAGAATACTTGATGCCCTGTAGAAAGATGAACTTAAGGTGATCCATCTTGCATCGTTGATGATCATGTGCTTCCAACGGATGTTCTCCTCAGTCCCAAATCTTTGTGCACATTTTCCAGGCAGAATGCTTTGTCGTCTTTAGATCTTTGATATAGACTCCTGCTTCATGTTGACACACTTCGCTCCATCCCACTAGGTGGATTTCTTTTCTTTTCTTTTTTCTCTCTTCTATGCCTTGCTATAAAAAATTTCTTTGAAAGCTTTCAACATGATCATAACACTTGTTGGGTGTTGGAAAAGAGACATAAAATACATGGTCATGTTTAGCAAGGCCACTTTGATTAGTCTTTTTGATTGATCGTGGAAATTTTATTACTCAGAAAATAAATAAATAAATAAATAAATAAAAGGAAGAAGAAGAAGAAGAAGAAGAAGAAGAAGAAGAGGAGGAGCTACTCTCTATAAAGGTGATGGAATTAGTTGCAGGATCCGGGGACTCTCGCTTCTACTCCTACTTCCTACCTATTTATACTTGTTACATTTTGAAAGGGACACTTCCCGAGGAGGAGCTACTCTCTATAAAGGTGATGGAATTAGTTGCAGGATCCGGGGACTCTCGCTTCTACTCCTACTTCCTACCTATTTATACTTGTTACATTTTGAAAGGGACACTTCCCGGCTTCCACACCTGAATTTGTTACTGATTCACTTACACGTGACACTTCCCGGCTTCCACACCTGAATTTGTTACTGATTCACTTACACGTGTTGTGCAACTATACAATGAAAAAGCATAACCCAGTTTGAATTCGGTTTGGGTTTAGGTTGAGCAAATTTCAGTCAGGTTAGGTTGGGTTGGAAATAGTCACATGTATTTGGGTTGGCTGGATCAGGTCAAGTTGGGTCAAGTATAGAGGACTTCGGGTTGGGTTGTGGGTTGAGTAATCTTGAAATCAGATGGGGCTTCGGTTGACTCCCCAACTTGGACCAACCCACGTGAGTTTAACCCTACCTCCTATGTAATCATTTTGTTAGATTTATTGCACACAGAGGCACTCAATTATTTTTCTGAATTTTTTTATGTATCTTAGTTGCATGAACCTTCTGCCTAGGTGCTGCTACTTCTTCAAACTTACTATGCTTGTACACTGGCTGACATTTTGAAGAAAAATGCTTTCTAGCTCCCACTCTTAAATCGCTTCCTGCTCATGCAGCTAAGTGTTATATATTGTATATGATAGAAATTCAACTCAAGATTAATGATAAGCAGGATTCTCATGCATGCATTCTTCAGATCACCTTTCGAGTTCTAATCCAACAACTTAAATGCAACCTTGAGGTTGCAAACTCATTTCCAGCTTACATAGGAAGGTCCAACTTATAAAACTGTATCTTACGTTTTCTTTTTTCCATTCTTTATATTTTTCCATTGATAATGGAACTCGATGGCGAAGGAAGAACTGCAGACTAACAAGAAAAGAACCAAAACAACATCATAATATAGACTACAAGACTGAAAACTGGGACCCATATTTTCCTGGTTAGTCCAAAAGTTAATTGTCCTTACTGATATTAGAAAAAAGATCTCATAGGGAGAGTCGGGAAGTTGAAGCCTCGACTGTGGTGAGACTGCACACCTAGCCACCACTTTGTAAGAATGGCAATACTCTCACAATCTACTTGTGCTAAGGAGGTAGCATTCCAACAACATCGAAGTTCTGCTACATTAGAGTTCTGAATGCTAAAGGACTGGAAAAGGCCATTCCCTTCTCTACAATCCCAAAGGAACTAGGATTGTAGTTGAGCTTGAGCTTCTTTCTAGGGTGGAGTTGCATCTCTCATCTATTGATAGGTTGCAATGTCTTCTAGATAGGACCACAATCTGCCATTCAGATCCTATGATCGGCCTCGCTGTTTTGGAATTCCTTATGCATGGGCATTTGATGAATTAAAAGATCTCCGATTTCCTCCCCCATTTTAGATGAAACCTCTACTTCTTTTGAAGCGGGAATTAGATGATCCTCCAGGTGAGGACATGCATGGTGTACTCAGATTTTCAGTTTTTACTAGGGGTGTACACAAGTCGAACCGAGTCGAGCTTGGCACAGCTTGACTTGGCTCGGCCACTAGCTGACCCCAGTTCAAACTCGGCTCAGCTCGGTCCTCGAGCCTGACTAGCCAACTTAGGCCAGTTCGAGCCGAGATCAAGCCTGTGCGACATTTTCACAAACACATGGAGTGCACTTTCAATTTCTTACTGTATGTAAAACTGCAGCAGCCGTTTATAGGTATTTCATCAAACACCTTGTAGGCAACATCAAAATCAAGAAAAAATGGTATTTGTTTCATATACATACCTTCATTGCCACCAGTCGACACTTCGTTGAGTCATTTCATCAAACACTTGGTGAGCAACATCAATATCAAAGTAACCAAGTCACTGGACTGGTTCGATATGAGTTCGATTCGAGTTGGGGTTTGATCCGAGTCGAGTCGAGTCGAGCTCAGGCAAGCTCGAACTCCGTTTGAAAAATTTTCGAGCTCAAAAAATCAACTCGACTCAGCTCAAACTCAGTTTCAAACTAAATCGAATCGAGCTTTTTCGAGTCGAGTCAAGTCGAGCGAGGTAACCGAGCTAACTCGGTTCGTGTACAGCCCTAGTTTGTACTAGTGGGACCTGTTAAAGCATATAAGGCAGATTAGGATATTGGTTCTTTTGTTAATACGTATCTGTTAGGATAGGCCTACATCTTTAGAGATCTCCAATCTTTTCTATATATTCTCCTGATTGTTAATGAAATAAAAAAGTTCCATTTTCCACAATGTAGTCTCTTTGGGCTAACGTGGTATATGAGCAAGGGTTTTCCAAACCCTAACCTTAGCCTTCTTCTCCAAAGCCTTCACCATAATCACCGTCGAATCTCATCGGCAGTCAACCGTTGCACCTCCATCACAAGCAGCCCGCCACACCTTCTTCCCCATCCACCACATCGCAACAACATAAACCCATCATCTACATCTTCCACTGCCCATATTCCACAGCCGCAAACCCATCCACGAACCCACCACCGCACCACCATCTTCACCATGGGGCTCTGCCCTAGCTTTCGCCGCTAACCCCAATACCCCTGTCATGATTACAACTATAGCTTGTTGCGACCACCTCCTTCCAGCGCCGATTCGCCCCCACCGCCAATTGCAAATAACGGCTACATATCTGATATTTTCTTGACAACTGACTACACCCATCTCCTTCACCAGCAACCCTGCCATCTTACTAGCCATGAATCCACCACTCGACGCTTGCAAATAGGGTTGTCACGAACCTATTGCCCCTCGTATGCCTTGCTCCACTCTTATCCCATCCCTTTTTCACAACGTCCCAACCCACCTTCACCCTGTTCACGGCACCCTGTCAACCGAACCCATTCCGCTCGAAAACACCTTCCCTGTTCAAACCCACATCACAACCACCACCTCCATCTCCCCACCCCGATGACCCTACCCCATCGCCCCTCTTTTTGTTGTCGCTACGCCGTCACCTCTTGTGCAGCAACGTCATTGCCCCGTCACTCCGACACCATTGCTACACCTTGCCACAATCGCCACCTCTGCCCTGTTGCCTAGTCGTTGCCCTTGCCGTCACCACTGCCATCACAAGTAGCTCCAATCGTTGTTGCCACTGCCATCAACTGCCCCCTCCATAGCCATCGCTGCAACCACTCTCTACCAGATCGGGCAGTCGTGCTCCTACTGCTCGCTGAACCCCTTTCCATTAAATCCAGCAACCACATCTCCATGGCATCCGCCAAATCTGCTATGCCCACAATCTACTCTCCCAAATCCAAATTTGCTTCTGAGCTATAGGTTTCTTCAGATAGTGGCTCACCAAGATTTGCTACCGTTGCCCTGGAATTGCGCCCCACCTTGGTTGATGTTGCTTCTTACATGCTGAGGATTCTCTTCATTGCAGTATCTTCATCACAACACACAAGACCCATCATACCATCCTCAAGTCTGAGTAGATCCGGATTTGTTGCCATGCCCATGTGTTCATGGACAGAACCTGTTTTGTTTTAGGTCATTGGTTGTGTGGGCCTGATTTACAAATCATGGGGCCCACTTTGCTAATCCACCACCAAGCTTGAAGTCCTACACGTTGTTGTCTCGCGTGGACCACACCATGCATCAAATTGCTGGTCCAATTGACGTGGCTAGCTCATCTAAGTGGGCCTTCATCTAGCACCTTCCATATACGTTTGATGGGTTGTTGATTATTGTCCAAATCCAGAGATCTGTTGTTCAGCGCATCTAATGCAGGACACATGATTTAATGCTAGCATACAATGTGGAGATTATGAAAGATTCCATAAAGTAATTCAATTAACGAAAAGATGCTAACCTACCAAGTAATTAGGAGTAAACAATACGAAATAAAATCTAATTTAACCTAAATCACATGTCAACATTCTAAGAAATCATATAAATCAATTAAAACTAGGACCGATGGAAGGATAGAACTTCCAATTTAGCATAGGCACGTTCCATGCTCAAGGGACAGATATGTAAGTTTTATTATTAGGGTTAGGAAGGGGAAAATCTGAAATTTGAAAAAGTAGGATTCATGGGAATTGAGGATTTTGGGATTAGGGTTTTAAGAAATTGGAGAAAATAGGAAATTGAAGATCTAGGGTTTAGAAGGTTGTAATGGAAAGGAAAAGAGGAAGACAAGAGAAGAAGAATATTACCTTTCGAAGAAGAAAGAGGAAGGATTAAGATGAAGAATACCTTGGGGAATCCACCACCAAACAAGCTTCTACCTTTCCACAATTTAATTGGAAGGGAGGGTTTTTTTTTTAAAAAAACCTAGAAAACAATGAGGAAAATTCTTTCGCACAAGAGAGCTTCTCTCTTCTTTTTCTCTTCTCAAATCCCCACTAGGGTTGGAACTCCACCCCCCTATGCTTTTATAATTAAAAATTCGGAATTAAATCCAGCATAATTACAACTATGCCACTCACTTAAGTAAAGTGACCCATTATCCAAAATAAGAAAACTAAAACATATATTATCAATCTCAACCATAAAATAACTCCTAAAAATAACAAAAAATATAAAGGAAGCAAGATCAAAGTCCAATGGGCCTAAATCTAAAAGATTTGGTGGCTCGATGGGCTGATCTACAAGATCCAACGGTCGAATCGACACGAAATAGAAATACTATGACTAAAATTATCTCTTAAACAGCCCACATGCATCATCCCAAGGTGGGGTCTTCAAAATGACCTGGTGGGCCCCATCCAGAACTTGTCTCTCATCCACAAAGAAAGTTGTACTGATGCGGGTGGTTTTCTCTATATCTAGTATACTCAAGTAGGTCCTCTTATGTCCCCATCAGCATCAACCACTGTCCCACCTTGCGGGATATTATGTGCTCTCCTTTCATCACCTCCATGTATTAGCTTCATGGGCCTCGATCAAATCAATCATATCCATTGTACATCTTTGACAATATAGCTACTCTGAATCAGGCATGTTGACAAGATGTGTTTTGTTTTATTCTCATTTTTGTGTTGGGCATATTGGACCAGACTCATAATTGTGTTGGCCGTGTTGGACCAGACTTGTGTTTGTGCCAAGCATTTGGATTGGACCTTGTTACCTGTTACCCATTACCCGTCGTCGTTATGATGGGACCCGTTTTTCATTTGCTAACAAAACATCTAGAGCCACTAGAATTGCAACGGTTGACCTCCCAATCATTGGAAATATATATCCACCTAAAGCTTAAATGGGTGAAATCCTAGCCACTGGATGTGCTGTTAGATCTTTCGTCAGCTATTTAAGGTGCTATTGGTTTACATCCCAGGAGTTGTCAAAAGTACATGCTTGTTTGAAGTTACTCGTCATGGCGTCGCCCAATGCTCGTCCCTGCTATAGTTACACGCTTACAACTTGCTTCTGTGTTTAGAAAATGTTCATCGTGCCTTTCAAACTCAAGTTACTCCTTTCACAACACATTGAGTTTGAGGGGGATGTTAGAGTATATTAGGTAGATTTGGATATTGCCTCTTTTGTTAATAAGTATCTGTTAGGATCTCCCTATATCTTTAGATATCTCCAATCTCTTGTATATATTCTCTTGATTGTTAATGAAATAAAAAAGTTCCATTTTTCACAATTTAGTCTCTTTGGGCTAACAGGACTCAATGTCTAGTCATTCTTACAATAGTTCAAAAACTCAAGATAACTTGATGTTCAGCTAGGTCAGATTGGCTTGAAGACTTGGCCCATCTCAACTTGATATTCAATTATTATAAATTGAAATTTATTAGGATTGCCAATGGTTATTTAAAGTAATTAGAATATGAGTAACTCAAGGCAACGAATATACTGTTACAGTCTTACCTCACCAGTTAAGGTTGTTGACTGGTGATGGTGGGTGTTCAATTCTCACTCCAAACTTATTTCCTTTTAATAAAATCATGCCATTTAAGGTGGTTCGGGTCATGACTCTACACATCTATCCAAGTCTAGGCCAAGTCAGTCCCAGTATGAGTATCCCAGAGACTTGACTTGAAATCTCTCTGAGCAGAGCTCACTTGGCCGAGTTTCTAGTCAAGTCAGCGAGTTTTATAACTATGATTCTTACTGTTGATCTGTTCTTGTGGATGGACCATGTCATGAAATTTCGCGGATTTGAAGACCATACCTGCCAATCTTTGGCCTTCTTCTCAGTTGAATGTGGATAACTGCTGCATTTCTCTTCATGACTGTCTATTTGTAGGGTGCAAATTGAAAGGACAGGATTGTTCTATTGAGGAGATTTTTGCGAGCATAATCCATCTGTGGTGGTGCCCACCAGGTGTATGGTCTGGATCACTGAACCATGAAGGGACAAATCCTCTAGATGGTTAGGTGGAATATGCAGTTTGTTTACAAATAGGATTTCATGCATGTGGTGTCCATCATGGTCCATGATTGAAGTTGATGATACGATGACCAGTACATGGATATGGCTCAGAAATTTCCAAGATTCATTCACAGCCCTTTGTCATTGTGGCCTAGAATAGATGGTTGAGAGAAAAATGTAGAGATGGTCCAAATTCAACAGATGAGGCCAAACGCCAAAGGGTTATCATCTTTCAATCTAAGAAAATTTTAGAGCATAACCCAACATTGGCAAGGCATATCATACAATGGTTTGGATCATCAAAAGATGGGCCACACATGCAATGAGGAGAGCGTATAACTCCACTTTGTGAGTTAGTGTAGCAATGGACCGGAAGGAAGCAATTGTGAAAGCATGCAACTTGAAGGGAGACAAGTATCACTGGCATAGAGGCTATTATAGGGATGTTAATTTTTCACTTCTTGTACACTATGGCCTGTATGTAGCGTGTAGAGACTTCTAGAGTAAGCTAGATGTAGGTGGAGTTATGTAAAGATCTTTGGAATGTTCTAAAGTTTTCTTGTTGGTTCTTGTGACTAGAGTTATATTTAATTATCTAGAAGGGTTGCAGAGTTTTCTTGACCATTAGATGAATGTCATGTGCCTATAAACAGGTGAACCCTTCTCATTTCAGAGGTGCACCTTGAAGTTGTAACAGTTTGAGCTCTTAAGCAATAGAAGACTCTTTGCCTTTAGGGTTCATAACATTTTTGAGCTTTTGGGCTAAGAGAAACACAATTGTCGGCTCCAACGCTTTAGAAGAGAGAGTCTCAGGACATGGTGGCTGTGATGGAGGCATGGCCCGCATGAGGGGAGCTTGCCATTGTCGAGTGGCAAGAATGATTTGAGGCTCAAGGAACTCCATGGAAAACTGCTAGGTGCTCTGAACAAGTTGGCCGACACTTCACTTCAAGAATGGGAGCCTTCCAAGCTAGGATGCTAGAAATCCTAACCATGTTGCAAGATCAAGTTGAAGAAATGAGGGTGGCTGGATCTTATGGAAAAGTGTTGCCAGATCAAGTTGAAGAAATGAGGATGGCCAGATCTTATGGAAAAGGGTTGTGGCCAATGGGAGTTTGGCTGCACAGGAAATACCTATGGTACAAACAACTTTCTCTAGGACCTTGAATGGATCAAGGAATGCCTTATTTGGCAATTTTTCTGTGACAATTGACGCAATATTTTCATATCATTGGAAAACTAGAAGGCGAAGGTATGGACAACGACAATATACTTCACCAACACAGCAACCTTGTGGTGGTGTAGGCATCATGCAGACATTAAGGAAGGTACGTGCATAACCAACACTTGGGAAGAATTCAAAAGAGAAAATAGAAAACAAATTTACATTGAGAATTCAAGTAGTTAGCATTGTCGAGATCTGAAGTAGTTAACACAAAGGTTCAACTTGTATGTTAAAGATTCCTGACATGCCTGGAAAGGACTTGTTCTTCGACTTTATGGACAGTCTACAACATTGGGCCCAATGAGAACGATGATTTTGACATATCCAAGCAATGAAGATCAATTGCTTCACTTGTAACGGGCCTCATTGGGCAAGGGTGTTCCTAAAAAGAAAGGCTCTCAATGTCTCGCAACAGAGCTCGACGAGAATAAGAATGGGATAGCAGTGAGTCAGGGTTTAGATCAATGCAACTCCTTAACCCATAGCAAGTAAGCATAAGAACCGGGAAAATAGTTGTTGACACCCCACTCAAAATGAGATTAAACTACTCTTCGGTTTTTAGCCAAGCTTCAATAAAAACGAACTGTTGAGCCATCAAAGGGAGTACCGGGCGTACCAGATCGTCCAATCGGAAGGTTTTAAGCCGATTTGGCCGTAGTTTTACAAAAATCAAGCCAATTGAAAATGTATGAGGGAGAGGGCCACAAAACCCAGTTGTCTTGACAAGGGCCCATAACTTGGCCTAGGAATGATCAATCGGTCCAGATTGATGGTCCCAAGACGATCGATGGTCCGCAACAAGTAAACACAAACATGCTTAATCAGGGTGCATTTCCCTGACTCCAATGGTAGCAGGTCCTACCCAGGTTTGGTCCAGTTGGACCCTCCACACCTACCGAATATAACTAGCGGCTCTAATTAACCCAAAAAATGAGCCAAAAACGACAGATCTCAGCCATATGCCACAAGCTTCTTAATCCTGGAATTATTCATGCAGTAGTTGGGGCCCAAAAACAATAAGAAACTGACATGCGGTTTTCTGAAGCTATGCTCCCATGGGCTCCCCAGTTTAACATTCTATCCTGACTGCAACTACAAGGGCAGCCTATTAAGGCTATAGGCGATCTTTCAATAGCTGCCTATTTTCATCTATATAAACTGCATCATAGCGACCATTCCAGGGATGAAAAACAAAGAATGAGGGAGACGCTGTGAGCATGAAAAACACAATAGAAAGGGCTTTTTAGGGTTTAGCCGGGCTCGGTGTATGTGGAGTCGATGCCAGAGGCACCGGAGTATTCAAAGATTCTCGAATGAGCCAAAGTTCTTCCCAACTCAAGAGATGTCTATTATCAAAGCTGCTAAAAGACAAGAGTCGAGTTGGAATCGGGGATATTAGGCTATCCCTTTTGTAGAAAAGGGTTTCTAGTCTCCCCATTTCCTTCTTACATCTCAAATCAATTCGTAATTCAACTCCACACATTCCAAGAACACTAACAACACACACTCACCATTTTATTTATTTATATAATTCTTCTCTCATATCTACACTCCATTTTATATTTATTTGCCTACCCAGGATCATAAATTCTACGAACTAAGGTTAGATGTGACAAGGCTGAAATTCCACTAAATCCCCCTAAAATTGATAAATTCTGTACAGTAAAGACTGCATATAAGTGCGGGCAGAAAACGGTACCTAACCCCTTCATTTTCTGTGACCAAGCCCCTTACTCGGATTCTATGGTCACATACCAACTATGGGAGTCACTTGAGTAAGGGAATCTTGAGATTCCTTGACCCGTAAGTAATTTTACAGTTTCTTACCCATCGTAAATTCTAAAGCTTCGTCAAGTCAAAGTCATTATCATATCTGAGTCAACACCACACCCCAAACTATACCAACCAAAACAAGCAAAAAAGTGCAGAGGAAGTGAAGGCATACCGCAGCTCGTACGCGGCACTGTTCACAATGGCTTAGGTTCCTTCTCTGTAACAGTGACCATCGAGCAAGACCCACAAAGGCCAGCCTGAAACTCAGTCCAAACCAATGAGGAGGGTGAGGAGCTGAAGATGGGGGCAATCATGCTGCTCAATGCACCAAGGGGGTAAGTGGCAAAGAAGCCAAAGCCACTTAGCTGGTATAGGAGCTGAAATGGCCAAGTCTAAAATTGGTGGAGTCTAGTATAATAAAAGCAGGTAGCTTAGAAGCCAAATCCATCCAACATGTCACCAAGGATGTAGAGCTATGCATTGGTGGGTTGATCAGCAAGATGAGTCTCTCTGCCATTTTGTTGGACAGGGTGAAGGCAACACCAAATGCAACACCAAATGCAATCTCAGGTATGAACTTTTTTGAGTAGGGTGAAGGCAACACCAAATGCAATCTCATGAACAAATAGGCTTCCATGCATGGTTAGGGAACGCCAAGGTAAAGATGATCTTAGCCTTTGCAGCTAGACAGGGGTCTTGAGGGGTGTGTGTATATATATATATATATATATATATATATATATATATATATATATATATATATATATAGTGGAATATAAGGGGAGCATCATGAGGGAACTACTCCCAAGAAGTGGAGATGGTTTCACTTAGGGCCAGTTTGGTTTTCCAATTACAATGGTAAACAGCTGTAAATGTGTAATAATTATTTACTCTTGTAATTGTGTAGTGACATCACTTGCATATGACTACAATGATGATTTTGTTGTATTGTTTGTTTCACCCATATATCACTATAAAAATGGTAGTTTTATAATGTGAGAATGTAATTATTACAATTTACTTACATATTTCGTTTACTAGTGTTTTGTACTTTTGATTTGTGAGCCATAATTCCTATTTAAACAAACACCTAGAAATGATAATGACAACTCATTTACTTTATATTTCATAGGAAATTGGAAAACCAAACAGGAAGTGGAATCATTGCAGTGAACCAACTATAGAGAAACATGCCTGATGTAGTTAGTTTGCATAATTCGGTGGGAAAGAGCCTAGTGGGATTGGTTTTCTAAGGGAGAAGTAAGACACCTTGGATGGTGGCTTTTTTATTACAAAGGATATGGGATCTACCTGGACGGAAGCAACCTAAGTTTGAGGCTATTAAGAGAGGATAGCCTTATGTCACGGACAATCCAAAGGACCTGATATGCAAGTTCCAGATAGTTGGCTATTTTTTGGCTCTTCTTATATATAATAGACTTTTAGCATAGGCTAAAAGTATGTAGAGTTGTATAGAGATCTCTGAAATGTAGAGTATGTAGAGTTGTATAGAGATCTCTGAAATGTAGAGTATGTAGAGTTTTCTAATGGGCTCTTTTTAAGTAGAGTTGGGTGAGTTGTTTGATTTATCTTAATGAATTTAAGTGTTCTCAAATAATAGATGAATGCCATGTGACTTCATCCTAGCCATTGATGTAACATAACTGATGTAATGTAACGAGAATGTTCCTCACCTCATAAATAGGTGAGCCCACCTTATATGGGAGTCACCTTAGAAATTGTAAGTGTTTGAGTTATTAAAGCGGATATAAGACCTTTGTCTTTACCTAGCGACGCGAACACTTGGGGTTGTTGGTTGACTCATCTAGAAAGGGAGTTTTGTTGTGAGTAGGGTGCCACAGTCTACTATTTGTAGACATTCAAGCCATGACAAACGGTTCTTGGCCTATACTGTTGGATTTTTGCAAGATTTTTGGGAAGAGATGAATATAGTAGGAATTATATAATGTGTCAGTGTGACGCATCCTTGGATAATATACTTTGGTTTTGTTAGCGGGGCCATATCCATCACCCGCGCCTCAAAAATATCCCATTGTGCCTAAAGTGGGATAGGCCAATCTTTGATTTTGATCCGTTCATACAATGCTGCTATTAGTGTGTGTTGTACTATATTTCTGACTATTTCTAAAGTAGTTAATCAAGGTGGACATGTCTTATTATAAGAGAAAGACGAAGACTTACGATGTTTTTTTATGGAATCACATTTGGCATGATGATAAGATAGGGAGCAACTGGGAGATATTTAAAAGCAGACCAAGTAGCCAAGAGGCATCTAACAAGGTGCGGCCAAGAGGAAAGATGTAGTTGAGAGGCGCCCAGAAGTGGAATGAGCAACCAAGAGGTGCCCGAAAATGGAAAATGGCTGAATGGCTGGAAGACTTGGAGAGTGGTCAAAATCTACAAAGTTGATCGAGAGGTGTCGAGGCAAGACGCGGCCAATTAAAAAGCATCCAAAAGCAACATAGTCGAGAGCCATTCAAAAGAAGAACGTATACAAAAGAAGGATCTAGATGGTGACTCTTTAACTAATCATAACTTACGAATTGAAGGAGAGAAATATCTGAAGAGGAGTAGCCAGAGAAATCTATAAATAGTAGAAGAAATCAATAGAACAAATTGTATCATACCAATCAAATCAAATCAAATCTATCAATTTAATTTATCTTAATCTATCATAAAGTAACGATAATACAATAAAAGTAATTCTTAAAGGTAATCGTTAGTTATGATCCAGGTCTACACTCATACATTGGACTTGATCTTTATCCAATTTCGGTGGTTCTTTTAAGAGACGCACTCGTATAGTTGCTTCTAATGACCGATGGTAATTTTTACTTTTGTTTGATTGCACCGGTGTACTCATTTCTTATGAAAAGCAAGGCCAACCTATTCTTGGAGGAAGAACTCTACCATCTGATTATTACATGATCATTACAAAATTCTGCAAATGACTGAATAAGCAATCGATCTTCTCATATTTTGATCATATATGTTCATATTAAATGAATTTACATATTTCGATACTTGGGGTCAAAGTTCATTGGTTTGAATCGAACCACTATATTGATTTTGACACACCACATTACATGTGACAGAAACAACGATGCTAAGTCTGCACCAATTGGGTCATCCTAACCACTCGATCAATGACCACAAAAATACAGAGTCAATGGCAAGCAAAGAAAAACAAAAACTAATCACTACCCCATCTTGGGTTGCCATAAAATCTTTCCTGCTAACATGCCTCTTGCATGGAAAATCATTACCCTCAAAATGATTGGCCCCACCATGAAGATCACCCTTAAAAAAAAAAAACATCAGCCCGATCGGTTCATTCAATGGCCATGCCTGTTGTTGAGTTAGATCATCGGTTGCAATTTCTTTTGCCAGTAGAAGGATGAAGTGGAGCCCCGCAGTCACGGAACAGGAGTTCCGAGCTGTTGTGTTTGCACAACACAAGTTCAGACATTACTTGATCGGGTCGAGGGTCTTTATTCACACTGATCACTCTGCTATCAAATAGTTAAATCAATATATTTTTATAATTATTTGAAAACATTGAAAACCGAAAATCCCCTGAAATATTACACCGTGGAAGCAAATCAATATATTTTTATAATAGATTTGTCACTGATCAGTTCTCAAGAAAAAAAAGGGGTCCAATAATAGTTTTGGACATCTACTTGACAGCCCTACCGTGGATTGCTGATGGTCCAAAATATGCACTTTGAATCATCTGGTCTGTGGCTCGTGAAAATGGACAGTGATAACAAAATGAGTATTTTGAAAATAAATAAATAAATAAACGGCCAAGATTAGATCCCACCGTATGAAGCAAATCCAAAGGGCATCATATAACTTTTTAAGTGGGCCCTTACTCTTGCCCGGGTGGTAGACTCTCAGGAGTTTCAACTCCCGGTCAAGGGTTCGAGTACCCATAGGTGGAGAAATTCCACCAGCGTGAGTGTGTGGGGTGTGTGTGCGTGTGAAAAATATATATATAACTTTTTAAGTGCTGGGTCCTTTTCGTGGACCACCATGGCATGCTTGTAATGAATGCCATTGCATAGCTTTCATGAGTGTGATGTGAAGCTATGGCAAAAGGAGGGAACCATATGATCCCTTGTACAGTGCATGTGGACCCCATGGTTCAGTGGTCCACGCTGTTGGTCTTGTGGGCCCCACGCTGAATTGACCATGACCTAAAAGTATCCAGTGCGGAGGGCGTGACTTGCGCTTAGTGCCATGTTGGGTGAACATGAACAGGATCTGCTCCGTCCATTGGGTGCAACAACCCATTTCATCATGGACGTTAAGACTCAGGTGGGCCAAACCACAGGGAATGGTGTAAAATCATGACTAAAATCTCTGAATTCACGTGGTGTGGTCCACATGAGTTTTGGAATGGACTGATTTTCTGTGTGTCTTTTCATCCTGGTGGGGAGAATCTGATGAATGGATTAGATGGCATATGGACGCTACAGTGGACTCCAGACATCATTTGGAAGTCTTTAATGGTGGGTGTCCACATTACAACTTCCACTGTGGTGTGGCCCAACTGAAATTTGGATCCGCGTAGTTTTTTGAGTTCATCGTCAAAGTTGGGTGGCACACCTGATGGACGGGGTGGATCTCACAAACACGAAGTCTTTACCTCGACGTTAGGGCATCAGAACTATGACACTGTCCTGATGCACCTACCAATTTTGTAAAATTGTTGCTCATTGCTCGTTGATCCAAACCGTTGATCTTATGGGATCTACTGTTTAAAGAGAATGACCCAACATTCTTCAAGACTGGAAATCATATCCGTTAAAACTTTGAAATTCTTTTTGGGAGTTTGGATTTTCTGATAACCATCTATTTGCATGTCATTAATCACAGGTAAGAGGCATCGAATTAGATGCATGACATCCAACCCATCCATTAGATGTGTCCCCACATATTTGGCCTTAAGACCAAAAGTTAGGTGGATCCAAAAGTCAGGTGGGTTACACCAACAGCAACAATTAAGAGAGGGATGCCTGACATTGATTTCCACTGGGGCCTACCCAAGTTTGAAAATGGCCTGATTTTTTCAGTTTTCCTTCATCTGAGGTGGATAAGTTAGATGAGTGGACTGGATGCATACATACTCAAATTCTTCCCCATGCCGTGGCCCACCTGAGTTTTAGGATTGGCATGATTTCTGCGCTTGCGGCCAAATGTGTGGGATCCATAGTTTACAAATATGTCCCATAAAAGGTTAGGAATGTTTGATTAATGTAATGTTTCAATTATAGTTCATTTACGGAGCCTTACCGGGACTAAAACTCATGTACATGCCACACGTGTGCCTGTTGGGGGACGTTAGAAGCACACGTACATAAATCAAGCAATGTATACAGTCAAGCCCAATCACAAAGACTTTGAATTTAACTGAATTTAATGTAAAAAAAAAATTCTTAAAAAAAAAAAAACATAACATAACACAAAGTAATAGATATACACTGAAAAAGTAAAAAATTACAAGAGATAGAGGTTACTGTATCCAAGCAAGCCTTGAATCACTTAAGAAACACCTTTGAAACTCTAAGAATGAATTAAAAAGTTTTAAGATATTTCATATTTCCGAATACACCTATATATATAGCCTTGAATCATAATCGAAATAGGAAACAAATCTCGCACTTATGTAATTTTACATAATTTCTGCCTAATCGTTTAATGACATCTTCAATGAAACTTTAATGGCATCAAACTACATTTGATGTCATCAAATAAAATACTAGAACATTTCAATAACTAAATATAAATTTTTTAAATTTTTTGGATGGCACTTTAATGAGACTTCAATGTCATTGAGGGCTCATCGATGGTATAAAACTTATTTCGATGGCATTGAGCAGGACACCAAAAGAGTCCAGCAACTAATTATGAAATTCTCATATTTTTCCAATGGCATCAAGCAACTATCAATGGCATCGAATGGACAGGCCTTATCGGTTAAAAATTTTGAAATATCAACATGAAATATAAATGTAAGATCCAATATGTTCATTAGGTTAACTTCACATTTTTTTTCACGTAAATAAATTTAGTATGCTCAAGCATGTGAGTTTCCATATTGGAAACAGTTGAAGTCTTTTGTAGGCGTGCATATGTTTTGCTAACTGTGGCTCACATAACTAATCGGTCAACTTTTTTCTTTTTCCACAGGCAGACACACCACCACACACTCATGCGGCAGTGAAATTTCACCACCTATACTCAAAACCTTGAACAGGGGTTGAAACTCCCAAGACTCTACCGCTAGAGGAAGAGTAACGAACCTACCAATCCATCAACCTCTACTTTTTTTTTCTTTCTTTGGTTAGCTTGTTAGTACACCCACGGTCAGTTCACACTTCACTGTTAACCAACCCCGCTACCAAGACCTCTGTATTGAAATGAGTTATCTCTCACTCGGTCTATCAATCCATCAACCTAATTATTTGGCCAGGACATCAATGTAGGGGTCCTTTCTTACAGATGGATTGGACATCATGCCATGCTGTCACACGTGTGGTATGTGCATGAGCTCCATTGCATACACGTGTACACTTACTAAAGGTCTAGCTAGTGGGTCCTTTCTTACGGATGGATTGGACAACATGCCATGCTGTCACACGTGTGGTATGTGCATGAGCTCCATTGCATACACGTGTACACTTACTAGAGGTCTAGCTAGTGTGTGCTTAGAAATGTTCACATACAACTCATGTGTGAGCATTCCTCAAATATTGTTATTTTTAAATTCTGGCTTTAGTTGTTGGATATGTGGACCATTTGTATAATAATGAGTTTCCAATGTGGATGGAAGATACTTATTATATAAAGTAAAAAAAATAAAAAATAAAAAATACACTTACATTAGAATATTTCAACAGTTTAATTATTTAATTATTTTCCTTTGAATATAAAGTTTCTGGTAGCCATTAGCAGGATCTTCTAATCTTGAAGATTTTTTAGATATTGTCCATCTATCAGTGGGCCTATAATGTGAACTGTTTGGATCATCAAAACACAACCCTATTTGTTTTGGGACACTAAGATTGTCCAATTCATTAATCCATATTGTTGATTAGGTCCAACGCATGTTTTATGGACCACCATGCAAACATCACATAAATCCAACAAATATTAACCATTGATCATAGGCTTTTGACATATGGACAGTCAAGATTGATTACACTAAAAGTGGACCAATCAACAATTCGATCCATCTGTTTTTTTTTTCTTTTTTTTCGGCCCATATATGATGGGTTGCATATGATCTTAAAAAGTCACTTTTTCAGGTAATCATAACTATCCCATCCATAACATGGAAAAATCAAGGATAGATTAGATCATCTGATCTGTGTGCTTTTTGCATGGTGGTCTATGAAATGTGTCATGGACTTAATAAACGGCTCAGATTTGATTGATCAAGTGGACCAATGCAACTAGGAGTGCTATAATTCATGGTGCTCCGAGAGTACTGGATCATTTTTATTAAGCTCATTTGACCAGTGGGCCAGCAAAAACAACTGTATCTGAAGATTTCCAACTCATAAATAGGTTTTCAAAATGGGGCCCATGTGATGATTGGACAAGATTTTATTCTTGAAAAAAACGTGTTGGAGGTCGGAGTAACCTGACAGATGGATTAGATCTCATACCTATATGGCATGGTGGCACACGTGTGGCGAGTACACAAAGTTCCAAATACCAACGTCTCATGATGTACTGTCGCGGATGTGAATTAGCTGCGACCCCATCCGAGAGGTGGGTACGAACATGACGGTGGGGCCCACCTTGCTGTATGCGTTGTATATCCACACCGTCCATCTGTTTTGCAAGCTTATTTTACGGAATGTTCGCACAGATAAAACCCTCAGGTCAACCACAGCACACGAAACAGTGTCCATTGAACATCCACCGTTAAAATTTTTCCAGGGTACTCCGTAATGTTTATTTGCCATCCAATCCGTTGACTAGGTTACAGTGACCAGGAAGAAGGGCAGACACAAATATCAGCTTGGTACAAAACTTTTGTGTCCCCCAAAAAGCTTTTAATGGTGAGAATTCAATTCTTATTATGTGGTCAACATGATATCTGTATCTTCTTCATTTTTGGGTCCATACCCTAAAATAAGCAGGTAAAATGGATAGACTGTGTGGATATATAAAGCATACATAGAGGTGGGCCCCACAGTCGAGGTCGCACCCACTTGGCTAGGTCTCAGCTAATCCGTGGACGGACTCGGCTTCGGTGGATCCCTGACTCTTGAGGCCCACTCCGTCCATCCGTTTTTACCGTTCATTTTAAGGCATGGGACCAAAAATGAAGCAGAACAAACCTCAGGTGGACCCCACCACAAGAAACAATGGTGATTGACCATTGAAAACCTTTTTGTGGGCTGCAAAAGCTTTGGATCAAGTTGATATTTGTGTGGTCCCTTCATCAAGGTCTTTGAGACCTTATAAACCGGTTGGATGGTAAATAAAAATTCCAGTGGACCCCCAAATTTTTTTAATGGTGCGTCTTCAATCACCACTTATTCCTGTGGTATGGTCTATCGAAGATTTTGATCTGCTTCATTTTTGGGATCTTGCCCTAAAATGAGTTGTCAAAACAGATGGACGGCATGGATTTAAGGTACATACATCATGGTCAGCCCCATCGTGTGGGATCCACTGAAACCGCTTCCACCTGGACTGGTCGCGTTGCTTTAAAGACTCAGACCGAGTTTGATGATGACCCGTCCGAGTCAACTCAATCTGGATTGCTGAACCTTGTTGTCCATCTCGCTCCTGTCAGTGTCATCTGACATGATAACTACCATTTCTTTATTACCATCTTTTCTCACTACAATGCACGGAAACCTCTTATTATTGGCCGTTGATCAGAAGATTCCCTAGAAGAATCATTTTCTTAGTTTTGCAGGTGGCAATATATTAAGAAATGAGAGGATGAGTGCAATGCGCACAGATGTCGATGTGCACTTCTCCTCACACCCTTGAACGGCGGTTGGTGGGAATTTAGCAAAGAATTTCAAATTTTCAAATTTGCATAAGCTCGTTTGGATGGTGGGAGGTGTGTACACTCAAATTTCAATGCACATTGCTGCAGGTAATATCTTTTCAAGAACTCAAGAGAAATATTTTATAACACATAGTAATTCAAACCATTAATAATATAAATTTAACTAAAGTTTATTTACTAGCATGAGCTGACATAATAAATATGTAAAACATATATAATAAAGAAGGGTGAGCCAATCCTTTTCCAACCGTAACTAAACTCATTTGAATTAACTTGAGACACAACAAGTTAATCGGAATCTTCTAATCTTTTGTGCATAAAAATGAATCCACTAATTTTACACATTCATAAGGTGGCCTAATAATTGTACTGTCCAGATTGATTGTCACACTTAACCTAACAATTGAAATATGAGTGCCTTTTTTTTTTCTTCTTTTTTTAACCTTTTACAGTTAAGGTCTTTTATGGTTTTTTTAAAAAAAATATTTAAAAGTGATGGTGACTCTATATGTGGCACTAATGTGTAGCTATTTAGTCCGTAAAAATTATGGGGCCCATTAAAGATAGAGAATATTTAAAAAATCAAATTAATCAAGTTATTATAACCATTCAATTAATATTTATCAATTAATGATCCATTTTGATGGGAAAATTCAGGTGGTTAAGAATATACTCTCAGTGCTATTATTTAGTTGTCCTCCATTAAAAGTTGGGTGAGCAATTCAGCTGCCAAGATTGCTCTACTACTATGGCATTTGTAGATATTAAGAGTCACCACCATTGTATATGGTGTACAACAACAGTACTCTTAAGGCCTATAAATGCCCCGTGAATGGTAATAAATATTTTCCTCCTTAATTACTGCACTCTTCTTTATAATTGATTTGATGGCTTACCTTTTTAGGATAAAAACCACAAATATTGAGTTCCACTGTGATGCATATCATATATCTATACCGTTCATCCATTATGTTCGATGAATTTATAATATAAACAAAAAATGAGGCATATCCAAAGCTCAAGTGGACCACGCCATAGAAAAATGTGAATGAAATACTTACAGTTAAAAACTTCCTGAGGCCATTGTTTCTTTTGGTATGGCCTAGTTGAGTGTTGGATCAACCTCATTTTTCTTCTTATATCTCAAAATGTTGTGATAAAATGGATGGACGGAACAGATATGTCATATACATCAAGATGGGGTCCTAAAATGACCCCTACTATTGAACTGGTTTCCAAGAATGAAATTCCCGTGAATATCCAAACAGGTGAAACGATAATAATAAGCCATTTCCAGAGTATTTAGCGTTCCCGGTGAAACGATAAAAATCAAATAGGCCCTTAGCTAAATCTAATATCTAATACCTATCTAATGCTAGAAGGGATATAGGGTTTTTGGACCATGATAAGTGTGTGATATCTTTCTCCTCCTATCTTTTCTTTTTTTTCTGTAATGGTGGTTTGGAATCATGGAAGGAAAAGGAAATGGAACATTATTTCATGAACTTTTATTTCTGTATTAAGCCTTTATTTATAGAATTTATAGAAAATACTATTTCTCACCTTTTATTTTTATTAAGAAATAGGTAGTGTTATTTTCTCACCTCTACTCTTACAAAAAAAGAAAATATGTTTCTCAAAAGTTAAGCGAAACATACTACTATCAATCTTTAATCATCTCATATGTGCCAATATATCAAATGATTCATTGTTCGTCTTCAATTACACCCCACATGTCTCACTATTCCTTCTGTGCTAATATACTACATATGTCACCATTCATCTTCTTTTACACCCCATACGTGTAAAGTGTTCTGCATGTTGCCACATGTACCTTCATTCATCTTCTCTCGTGCTTCAACATGGCAATATAACCCCATTAATTTATTCGGAGCCCCACTCACGCAAAGTACTCTATATGTGCCAATGTGTCACTTGTCATTGTTTATATTTAATTATTCTAAATATGTCAAGTGTCAATGTGTACAAGTGTTATCATATTACAAATTCTAACTTATCAGCTATAGCAATACATGTCTTGTACTGCATATGCCATTATATACCTTCAAACATCTCACATGCACAATGCACCACGTGTGTCCAATTGAACTTCCAGTGCTATCACAATTGTTATATATTATACATGTGTCATTATCAATTTTCAAGCATTTTAATTTATTTTATGAACAGCAAATTTGAAAATAAATGAGAAGAAAATCTTGTTTAAAAAAATAATATATTTTTTAAAACAAATAAGAAATTAATAGTTACTTTCTCAAAATAAGGTTTTCTTTACCTTAGGAATTATTTTTTTCTTTTTGTTTTTTTCTAATTTTGCTTTCCATGAATCCAAATAGGCTATAATTTCATCTCGCTTTCCAACATTAGAGATTTTGGTTATTTATTCGGTGAATGTGACGTTTGTGGCATATTTCAGTGGGTTATTATCAGGGAAGGTCAATATACATTAGCTACATGGGGTCCATCATGTTATGCGTGCAACATCCATTCTCTTAAGTAGATAGTCCTCACACTCATTGTAGAGCCCAAATATCACTTTCATCTAAAACGATATGGATGTAAAGCTAAACCTAAACCCTATAAGTTCACATGATGTGGCCCGCTTAAGTTTTCATCCTTGTGAGACACAAGAGATGTATGATTCGAATGAATAATTCACATTATGGTGGGCCCCACATACATGGTAGATAAGCATTCTACAAAATACCTTTATGGCCAGTTTGGGTGGCTGGCTTAAACGGTTGGCTGGCTTAAACGGTATTAGGATGGATGGGATTCTCTAATCCCTGATGTAACGGATGGAGTGGTGTTTGGATGACGTTCATCTCTCGGCGTATTTAGAGGGATTGGCACATGCGATGGAGTCGGTGGGATTTTGAAAGCCCATCGAGATACGCGGCTCATTGATTTAAGATTTTTTTTCCTACACTAGGGTTCATGGCGAATGTATGCAGCTTATCCATGTCGTCCATTCATTTTTCCAGCTAATTTGAGGCATTGAGTCGAAACTTGAAGCATATCAAAAGCTTTATTGGACCATACCATATGAAAGAGTGGGAATAATGATTCCCACCATTAAATTCTTCCTAGGACTCAGTGAGATTTATTTATCATCCAAAGCATTCATAAGATCTCAAAGACATAAAAGAAGGGGAAAATAAATAAATATCAAATGGATCAAAAACTTCGGTACCCATAAAAAATTCAATGGGAGAAGTTCAATTCATATTGTTTCCTGTGGTGTGGTCCACTTGAACTTTGGGTGTGCTTCAATTTTGGGCTGAACGCATAAAATTACTTAATAAAATGGATGGACGGAGCGGATAAAAGACATAAATCACAGTGGGTCTCATACAGTTATCTATACAGTCAGTTAAGTTGTAAGGAGTGTCTCCATTTCCAATATTCCACAGAACTTAAACAGTTCACTGGCAGCTCATGGGATAGAGGTGTACACCATATGCAACCGACGATCCACTGTAAGTCATAAATGATGGGATGGCCGTAATTCCATCCCATGCAATCCATCATAATTCATGCGGTGGAACAAGCCTTTATTATTTTCTTTAAAAATAATAAAGCCATAAATTCCTGGGCCCTCATGATACGTGCATAACATCTAATCTGTCAAATAGATTAACCCCAAAAATTTAATATATATCAACGAGAAGGTCAATGGTTTTATTTATTCATGATTACTATTTAATTAGGTATCAGACCACATGCTATTTAATTATTTATTGATAGATTTTCACTAGTTATTTATTTGATTAGTATTATTTTTGGTTCTTTTGCATTTACATATGCTGGTTATTTATAAAAAAGGTAACTAAATGGGCCATCAAAGGATGATGATGAGTGAAACCCACCTACAGCCGATGTATATGTATCTTGATCAGGCAGTGGGCCCCACCAGCTGGTTGGCAGTTCCGTTCCCCCATCTTATTAAAGATTGGACGGAAATGATAAATTGGCACGCGCCACACTCAGTTAGATGTTAGGAATGGCCCCACCGAATCCATCACCCCCGCTAAACGAACTTGGTACCGGTCGGTGCTGTGGGCCCCACCATGATGTATGTATTTTATCCACTCTGTTCATCTTTACCAGCTCATTTATGAGAAGGAGCCCAAAAATGAGGTAATCTTAAATATCAGGTGGTCCACACCAGGAAACAGCGGTGATCGAATGCATGCCATTAAAAATTCCTAGGGCCCACTGTAATATTTATTTACCATTACCTACATGAAGGGAAAAATTGCAGCTTGATACAAAACTTCTTGGCCCCTGTAAGTTTTAACGGTGGGCATTCAATCACCACTTTTTCCTGTGCTATGGTCCACCTGAGATTTGGATCAACCTCGTTTTTGGGTTCATACCATAAAATGATCTGGAAGAATGGGTGGACGGCATGGATGAAACACATACATCATGGTGGGGCCCACAGAGCACCGATCACTAGCCAATCCGTTTCCTAGATAAACCACATACGAATCTGGATCCCAAGACCAGTATGGGACCCACTTTAGTGAGATTGAGAGTTTTCTTTGGATCACACGTGATAATGTAGCACTCTTCTATGAGATCTCAGCCATTCATCAGTTGGGTCTATGAGGGAACATCCGCCAGCCCAAAATTGCCAGTCCACTGATCGGGTGCACTGCACTCACATGAGAAAAATGGACGATCAGGATATATTATCAGAGACACGTGATGAATATGCTGGTGGCCCACTTATAAAGTGAAACAATGGATGGTCCGGAAAAAGTTGCAGTTTTATATTGGATGCGTACGAACAACTGTACTCCACCAGAGTATCAAATAACTCCTGCCTGCATTTAAAACATCCAGTTCCTTAGGAAATGATTATAAAATAAAAGAAACCATTCGAGGAGTTTTGAAATCTTGGGTTGGACCACCCATGGTGGGGCCCACCGGATAAATATTTCAAGGAATTGATACCATACACCCTCTTGCATGGGACCTCGCGTACAACCCACTGCTGTACACGTGGTGGTGGGAAGGTGAATCTAACCGTCCATCTGTTGGCCCCTACCATCAATGGACTACAGTTTAAAATCTACAACAGTAAGATCAGCAAGGAAAAAGTGGCGACCAATGAGAGCTGTGAATTGTGGGCCACTCGTAGTAAAGCCCACTAGATGAACGGTCCAAATCACTTCCTCTGTTGGTTGAGTTTGGTTGTACAGAAGAGGGGGTTTTCTTATCATGGTTAGAAGGGTGCCATATACCCAAGGTGGGCCATGCGTACCGATGGAACAAACTGCAGGGTACTCCTGAGAAGTACCTTTTTTAAAAGTAAAAGACAGAGAACCCTAGAAATGGCAAAAGTGGGATAACTTGCGTGTGTTTTAAGTACAGGATAAAGAGTGCATTCGCGTCACGCGTGGAGAATAGATATACGTGTGAAAGATCCTGTCGGTCCGGCATCTGATCTTAACTTACTAGATGCCATTAATCAAAGATCCTGCTGATATGATCATCAGATGACCTGATAGAGAATGACTGACAGTCCAGTAACGATGATAACGTGATAATCAGATCTCAATCTATGTTTCCAACTGGAGTCTAAACATCGTGGATGGCTCGATGAATGGTAGTGATCTTGTACACGTGCACATAAAAACACGTGTCATGCGACTGCACTTTCAAAGTGCACTCGCTCGCATCCATTTTTGTTGTCGTTGTTGTCAGCACTTAGTTTTATTTAATCCCACTAATGCGTTTTTTGGACACGCTCGTTATTAACCTGGTCACGAATATTTGTATAATTTACAAACCGCCACAATTGGCTTTTCATGAACTGAGCTATTCACACGTGTGTATATATAACTGGCTTATCCCAAAAATTTGACTTGAGTTTCGATTCCTAACTGGTATACAAAATATACTTAACTTTGTTAGTTGATCGGCTTATTCGGAAGCTGGGGTTCATGTTCATTCCAAGTTTCATCCAAATTACACATGCAAAGACCTGGCACTGATTATATAAATATTCAAAAATATTTGAATAATATTAATTATAAACATAGTTCATTAGTTATAACATTGGTGGCGATGTCCAAAGTATGACAAACTAGGTCAAACGGAGGAGCGTGCTTTGGAGACAGGTCTTCGGTGCATGAACCGAATGTCTCGCCTGATAACTCCAAACGGATTCGAGTCTTGGAACCACAACCATTCAACGAGATCTCAAATATGTTAACAAAGTTGTTGTAGCATTCTCTTTAACATGGAACAATACTTGAAGGTTGTTTGTGCCCTTGAGGATGACCAAGTGACAATGGCAACAATGACTCTCTCAGGGGATGCGAAGGTGTGGTGGCAGATGCGATATAAAGATGTGTTGGAGGGCCGTTGTAGCATGTCGAACTTTTCGATACAGGAGTATTGAAAGTTCTCGAGTGTTACCATAAAATCTAACTTATTATGTGCATGTATATGATGTCAATCTAGTTATTCTAACCTTACATATATTCTCCAACATAAATCTAATCATTGGGAATAATCTTCATCCATAGATCAAGTAATCTGACCGTTGATTTTAAGATATGATCATCATATATCAAAATATTATCACGTGTTCATTATAACCAACCGCTCAATCAAATATGTACTGCTAGATAGAGAAATCTAACTGTCCACCTTGATTTTGTATCACCTAATCGTAGTAAACTAGCTACTTTATCTCTATATCCGCTCGTACACAAATCAAGTTGATATTCTAATCCGTTCATTTTGTTCATCACCTATAAATATGTCTAACCCACCATTAGAACAACAATCTGAGAAACTTACACACATGAACAAGACATTCGAATCTAACGATACACATGTTTTACCCCATAATCACTCCAAAAACGCACTTTGTGTTCTTCCATTTACAAAACTAATTATACATATACTTATATAAACTGTTAGAGTACCAACCATCAAGTCTTTTATTTTTAACATGTCATTTGATCATCCATTATGTCGGTTGATATATGTATATTCATTTAATTAGTTTGGTGAATAATTTTTTATTCATAATGATTTATATATAAGTTGTCACGCCCTGAAATTCGAGTATCCGAATAAGGTCTTTGGGACCTGAATCTCAAGGTTCGTGAGTCGTAATATAATGACATTTATTACAATCCAGTTGATTCCATCAAATTCAATAAATATTCATTATCATATAAAAGAAAATACAGCTGAAATGTTTATTAAATTCAACTCTTTTGATAGTTTTCCCTTTCTGCATCGAAATTTAAACATAAACTAAACATAAATAACAAAAAACTGAATTGAATTAAAACTAAACTTAATTTTCTAGAAAATAAAACTAATAGTAGAAGCCTGCCTGCTCGTAGTATTCCAGCTCTGCACCTATACATTTTTTTTGAGTAGGATGAGCATAACAACCCAGTAGGATCATTTCTTACCTAAAATTTAACATGTTCAGATAATATCAATTTTATAACAATGAAAAAAAATATAATATAGATAATAAAATTTAACAACAGAATTATAAAAATGTAATGCATGTGATATTTACATGAATACTCATAACATTTATATTATTTCTTACAACACCATACCCAAGTGGATGGTTACATTGCATTAACGCCCACGCACTGGTACCTCATGGTAATAAACTCATTTATACGTTAGCTAGTCAGATTATTGCTCCAGTTGTACCTTTGACATATATCCGTATACACAATTGTACTCATACATCGTATACAAAGGAGACTTCAAAGGATCCAATGGGTTCTAGGGTATTTCACCCAGAGGACACGATTGCCCTACTTGCTGGCTTTAGGGTCTCTCACCCAAGGGATACAATCGCCCTACTTGCTGATACGACTATATATTTTTTTTTCACAATTAAATAATCAATAGAAAAGCATGAATAACATGAATAATTCTAAAATTAACAAAAATAAATAAATAATAATTTAATAAATAAAATTTCTACACTATAATTCAAGTTCTATACGAGGTGCATAAATTCGATATTATTAAAATTTAGTTTCTAAAATTGTTGATTTTTGTAATAATGCTAAAAAATTTACAAGAACTCCTAAAAATGCTAAAATACCAATTTTTGTCTCAGAATTTGAATTTTAAAATTTATTTACTTATTTGCAATGTAAATAATTTATTTTATTCAAAATTTAAATTTCTATTTATTAATTTATAAAAGTTTAGTTATACCTTATATTTAAATTATTACTATTACTATTAATAATTTTTTTTTTTATAACTTAAACTAGAGTTTGAATTAAAATAATAGTTAGAAGTTTGAATTAATATTATATTAAATTTTAACTTAATTAATTTAAGAAATCTTACAAGTCAAAGTTCATAATACTTATCAAATAATTAAAATTTTGAATTATAATTAATTATTTTTAAAGCCTTCAAAGTTACCTTAAATTTAGATTTACATTAATTTAATTCTTACAACAATAATAATAATAATAATAATTTTTAATTCTCAATTAGTATAATTAATATTAATTCTCAAACTCTAAAAAATTAAAATTTTCATTTAATTGCTTGTTAACAATTTAATTGTAACCACTTTACTTTAAAATAAATTAACAAATTATTTTAATATCTGAAATTTCACTTGATCTATATTAATTTACTTAAATTAATTATTACATATGAAATTAAGTCCATATATTAAACAAGGCTTAAAATTTACAATTCAATTTAAGTTATTAATTCTTTTTTTTTTACTAAAAATAATTATGAGTTAAATTCAACAATTTTGATATAAAATAATAAAATATTTCTGCATATACTATATTACATCTGACTTAAAAATTCATATTTTAATTTGAACACATTTTACTTTTAATAATTTACCTTTATATAAATGAATTTTAAAATTTAGAAATAACTCATTTTAATTTTAATATTAATAAATATTTTTTTATATGTAGAATTTCTAAATTAAAATATAAACTTAGATAAATTGTTTATTTTATTCTGTAAATTTATTTTATTTATTTATAGATAAATATATATATAATTTATTTCAACATTAAATATCAAAAATATAAAAAATAGAAATTAATAAATGAGTAGGATTCGCTACATAATAATCAACTGACAATAATATTCCTATCAAAATTTTGGAATAAATAAGCATAATAATTAACTGAAAATGATAAACATCAAGATAAGATCACCTACTTTAAAAGTCTGATGATCCGGCCCCACTTTAATCTCTCTCTCTTGATATATAGAGCTCTCTCTTTCCCCCCCTCTCTATTTTTAATTTAACTGTTTCATTCGTTTCTTTCTCTTCTTTTTTATTTTATTTTATTTTATAAAGGGGTGCGTAATGGAATAGAAGAGAGTGGATTATGGGACAATTTCATTTAGTGAGAGGGTTCGACGCCCATTACCGCACAAAAAGGAATGAAGAATGGAGAAAGTTTTTTAGTCGGCGTGCAAAAAATATAATTTTTATTTTTATTTTATTATTTTTTTAAAGATATGGTGGGTCGCACTAACGATAATGTAAATGTACTCCATTCATCATTTCAGCCTTGCCAAGACAGGATATAAGGCCAAAAATGAGGTTGATCCAAAACTCAGGTGGGCCACACGCAAGCAGACAGTGCAGTTAGTTCCCACAAAAAAATGGGTTGTTACATAAGTTCTTTTATAAAAATTATTTAGAAACGTGTTTACAAACATGTAAAACTATTAAATTTTTCAAAACTCTCATATCAGCAATAATTACAAAAATATCATTAACCTAGACCCATGAATTATAGATCACATGGTTTCCACAATCCGTTTGATGTGAAAATTTATATCATGCTTATGTATCATAAATTAACCATACATGGTAAATTTTAACTCTTAGATCATTGTAAAAGTGACTCAATTGACAAATCAACTCCTTAACCATTGATTTTAGTATCCATCGAGTGAAGAAACTTCGTGAGTAGTTGTAATAATTAAAATATTTCACTTCATATGAACGACATCATATGGATCAAGTGTGAAATATGAAGACCCCACTTTAGTAGCATTTTCTTTAGGCACGAAGTTATCATGTCAAGGCCTATTAACTCCTTATAAATATAGATCTTCTGATTTAACCACTTCATTCCGTCCATCACAACTCAAATTTGGACCACACTCTGGTTTCATGTGACTACGAGGTTATATAAAATTCAAGCCTCGATCTATATTCCTACATCATTGAAGGTTGAAGCCAATTCCTTCATTTTTGTACATAAAATATGAAGTTTTATATTTAGGTTTTTTCTACCATCGATTAACCATCAAAATTTATCCAATCATTTGTCTATCTTGACTACACATTCCCCCAAAATGGGCCCTGATCATTAAGTGTGGACCGTTAATTAAGAATAAGTTCATTTTTACACCCGTTAGGAGAATTTTCAAGATAGGTCAATCTAAATTTTGGATCACCAAGAAAATCATATACCCCGATTCTATTCAACGACTTCGATACAATGAATTAATTAGATTTAAAGAGAGATCATCATAAAAGGAAAAATTGGAGAAACCCAGTCTAAATGGATGTCAAACACACCCCACTCACTTGCCCACTCCTGTTAAAAAGGAGTGTGCGTTCCCCTCTCCGCTCACACGCTCAACGCCCGAGGAGAGAGAGAGAGTGAGTGAGTGAGTGATAAGCCTAGGCGCCCTCTTTCTTCTCCATATGTATAGTATTTCTCTCTTACTCAAGCGATGTCGTGATTCATGTAAAAGCTTTTCATATACAGATATTCTGTAACGCCCCAAAAATCGGGGGTTGCGCATACGCTCAACTCTCGAGTTCTCGAGTGTCACTTATGACCGATTTATTTATTATGCATTTAAAACCGGTTTGGCAACGCAGCCTGGAGTTCCTGGAACATGAACACATCCACACAAGTCTACTGAAAAGGAAAGATAATGCATAAATATATACATGTCCAAAGAATAACGGGGTCGCACATGCGACACCCAACAAAATCACAAATCTATAATACGTCCAAAAGAATGGTGGAGTCGCGCTAGCGACACCCAATCCACAGTCACAAAAGAATGGTAGGTCCCAAAAATAATAGGGCTGAGCCCCCTACTCAGCAAACCACCAACCCATCTACTGGTCCGGCGGAGTCCCGCACATAAGCTGGAAGTAGGAGTACTCGTCCTCCTCCTCGATACTCGAGTGCTAGGCTCCACGGGGTCTTCATCACCTGCAACTATAATTGGTTCTGGTTGGTGTTTTAAAACACCGTCCCCGAGTGGGAGTGAGTAATCAACTCAGCGCGAACAAATAATCTTAAGTTATCACAGGTAACAATTGTAATATGATTTTAATGAAAAGCGAACAATTACAAAGACCTATCAACTATCATTTAAATGCATGCATGTGAGATGATACGATGCATGCTCTCATCACAACGCTCCCTCAAGCGACTCCGTCTAACGATCGCGTATGTCAACACTCCCTCATTGCGAACTCGACTTTCGAGTCGCCACCCTAACTAATGTGATGCAATGCGATCGTGTTAGCCGAGTTTTTAATTAAGTCCGTTCATCTAGCCGATTTGGGAATCTGATGCACCCCACTGATTATTGCCCTAAGCCGGGTGTGAGGCCAGGGCCCCCCAACGCGTGTAAGACCCGTATCTTGGTCCGTACCTTTCCGTACACTTCCGCGGTCGTACCGGTCGAATCCCGGCAACTTTCGACCCTTAACCGATATCGACGCGCGACCTGGATTCATGTGCCGACAACCTGAGTCGACTCAACTCGAGACCTATACCATAGCGACCGCGCCGCCGTTGCGGTTCCGATACCGCGACTCGCGCGCCAAGGCGATACCCTGATCAAGAGATATGGGCCAACGTTCGGTGCGAGAAAACGCCGCGCGTTGCGAAAACTAAGGGAATCTCAACGATGTGTCACATCAATCACATCAATCCCATCAATCAATCACCCATCAACCCATCACATGTCAAGTACACATCACTCTCACCCATTTTCCCAAGCAACCACAAAAGTCTTCACATCCCATACCTCTCTTACACAAAAAGCCTCAAAAGTCTTCACAACCCATACCTCTCTTACACCAAAGCCTCAAAAGTCAAGCTTTTCTTACACAACCATCACTCACCCATCCATCCATCACTCTCTCTCTCTCCCTTTACATCACTCTCTCTCTTTCTCTCTTTCTCATTTCAAAAAAAATCCAAGCAACTAAAATTTGCAAGGGGCTCCCACGTATGGAATTCCCCAAGTCCCTCTAAGCTTCAAGTGGCCCACCTTCCTACCCCAAAATCCCCCATCTCAACCCTCCATTCTTCATCCTAACCGTTGAAGTTGAAGCCAAGGTGCCAAGGAACCCCTAGGAGCGAGAAGATCGGACGGTGGGTGCTTCCATAGGGTAGTTTTATTATTTTTATGGTGGACCAAGTGAGTCCCACCGATCAATGGTGTGGATCTCACTTGGGACCCCAAAATGTGGCCGATGGACCACTTGGATCATCATGATCGTTCCATGATGGGGTCATTCTCCATGGACCCCATCATGATGGTTATTTTCATTGCAAAAAAGGTCATCTAGACCGTCCATAACGGTGGAGAATGGATCTCCACCGTTGATTTATAATTTTGATGGTCCCATGATCAAAGGGGTCCATTTATTGTATGTTTCATTGCAAGGGAGGGCCCATAATGTCGGGGTCCCTCCATCACAAGCCGTGTCCCACTCTCCATGACTCTCTCTCTCTTTTATTTATTTTATTTTATTTATTTTATTTTATTTTATTTTTGTGCAAAAGGATTGTGTGGCCCACTTGAATGGATCCCACCTTGGCATTTTATACTTTTGATCTATTCAAGTGGGGCCCACCATATGCGTTGTACACCTGTCCGTGGTGGCCCACTTCATCAAGGCCCACTACACAAAAAAAAAAAAAAAAAGAGAGAAGAAAAGAAAAAAAAAAAAAAAACACCGTCCAGCGTCAGAGACGCTGGACGTTTCAACCAAACAAAAGAAAGAAAAAAAAAAAAAAAAACAAAAAAGGGGGAAACTTTTTGGTGGCCCACTTGCATAGGCCCCACCCTGATGTTTAAGTCCGATCCAAGCTGTCCATCCTCTTCCCCATATAGTTTTAACCGTCAAATAAAAGAATGGGACTGATCTGAATATCTTGTGGGCCATAGCAAGAGAAACATTGGCGGTTACCATTGAATAATTTTCTGGTATTTCTATGCGTCCAAAATTTTCGAACTCTAGACTCGTTTCGATTGTTACGGGCCGCTGAATGAAATGGCTGGAGTGGATTCCCAGATTGCGGGCCCCACGTATGCTTTTTGGTAACAAAATAAAATTCAGGAGAGAGAGAAAGGGAGGCAGCCTTGCTTGTGTCAGGCGCTGGCAGCGCCTGCACGGCCAGCGGGCGGCCGTCCAGCAGGGGCCCACGGCCCTGCGTGTGGGCCCCACGGTAATGTTCATTTGTAATCCAATCTATTCATGAGGTGGGCCCCCTTCTCAGGTGGGTCCCCTCCAAGTTTCGGCTCCATCCGAGGTTCAGGTGGCCCACACCACGTGAAACAGCGTGGATGAAATTCTACCATTGGAAAGTTTCTGGGGCCCATAGAAGTTTTGGATCAAGATGAAAATTTTGTATTCCCTTCATCCAGGCCGGAGTGACCCCGTGAACTGGTTGGATTTCAAATAGGCATTTCAGTGGGCCCCACATGGAACCCACAGAGATGTATGCATTTTAAGGTGACGCCGTGGAGCCCATTTGGGCGTGAGTCCGTGCATGCGTGTGAGCGTGCACGGGTGTGTACATGCAGCATGAGTGTGTGTGTGCACATGCCGCCTGAGTGCATGCAGCGTGTGCGTAAATCTATATATATATATATATATATATATTACTATATATAATGATTATTTATAATGTTATTATATACATAATATTGTATAAATTATATATTTGTATATATAACATTAGTAGATTCATGTTACATACATGATGGTGGGTCGTCATGCGGGCCCCACCATTGATTCAGGTGCTACCTCTACTCTGGCCGTCCACTTTAAAGATCATTTTTATGGAATGAGTCGAAGTATGAGCCAGATCCACGGTCCAAGTGGACCCCATCTTAGCATGAATTGAGGCTCATTTTAAATGTAGTTGTGACATTTATTGGGGTCCACTTTGATGTGGATGTACGACCCATGGGACTGGACCATTTGGTATGTTCCAAGGCCCTTGGGTCCAGGCCCATTTAAATTGTATAAAGCCCATGAATACAAACCTATTTGATATATATAAGGCCTAGGGGATTTAGGCCCACTTTGATATGCATACAAGGCCTACGGGTTTAGGCCCATTTGATTCGTTTACGGCTTAGGGAGTTGGGCCCATTTGACTCATATAAGGTCTATGGGTTGAGGCCCAATTGATACACATGTGGGGACCCGATTGGTGTGGCCCATTGGTCATATTTTAGACTCATGTGACTACGCTCATTTGATACAATCCAAGGCCACGGGTTTGACCCATTGCAATGCACATCAGACCCATTGGTGTGGCCCATTTATGTGGCCTATCTGATGAATAAAAGGCTCATAGGACATGGCCCATTTGATATATATGTGAGGTCCAATGGGGACATCCTACAGTCCATTGCAATGTGTAAACCCAATACCGATTATGTAGCGGTGTTTTAAGAAGATTGTACCTGGAATGCAATGATGGTTTGACGTCCACATTGCGAGTGTAATGTTGGTTGGATGTCCACATTACGACTCTCCTTAGGGCCCATTACTAGTCGTACTTGCCTTGTATAGGCCGTCCAGGCCCATCTGCATCGTAAGATAATTCATTTTATTATAACCCGTTTAGTACAGTTCATGACCCATGATCATATGCATCATACGTATGCTTGTTATGAGGATTGACTGATCATAGCATTTGCCTTCGGGCAGGTTGTTTATGGGCTCCCGATTAGGCGGTGCTGCCCTACATGAGCGCACGGTATGCGCAGGATTGGTTGCATGACTGGATGGCGTGATTCATGCATTCCGCATTAGTGTGACATGGTTGTTGTACGCCCTAGCGACATCAGGGTCGTAGCCTCCACAGACGCATCGTGGTTGGCAGGATTGGATACCGGAAATCTTGACTTACATGGGGTACTATAGATATCCCTGGGTGAAAGTCCCTAAACCCTTATGGTACCAAGAGGTTGCTCCAACGTCTAGACCGAGTGGGTAGATGAGTACTGAGTGCCGAATACCAGTTGGTTGTACTCTCCACTGTGTCGTGGTCGGTTGGAAGGGGGTGCGGCCTTACCCGCCCGAGTGTAGGGGGCAATGCTAGGCTGAGTCTGACCAGCTCGAGGAATGGGTCCGCTATCGACGAGTCGCGCCCGATATTGGCAGACGGATAGTGAGGTCTCTTCCACTTACCTTATTGCGCGCGATGTGGCGGCAATCCGGTTTAGAGTGTACTAGACCCCGGTGATATTCCATTACTATGAGCTGTATTGGCGTGTGGACATTGATGAGTATCTGTATGCTTGAGTTGCATTGTACATTGCATGGCCTTGGGATGGCCGATACCATTCATGTCTTGTATTACATAGCCTTGGTACGGCTCATGACGTTTTGGTTCCATCTGCATATTCCGCATTACTCTGACATTGCATTCATATTACTACCTTGTGCACACACTTTCACCACCCTCTAAGCTTTCTGTAAGCTTATGCACGACCGTTGCGTGCAGGTGACGTTGGACTGCAGCAGCGTTGAGGCAGGAGCGCGTTGCTGATCATTTTGGAGTTTTCTGTTATTTACCATTGTATTTCCCTTTATGCTCATTGTACTTGTAAAATTTTTGATCATAGTGGAAATGTAATGGAGTGCTTGGTTGTTGTTTGTGGGTTATGCCTTTGGTTATGCTTATTACATATCAGACTAATGTTAAAAATCCTCCTCGTAGCATCCCAGGATCGGAACCTGGCGAATGGGAGCTAGGAGCCGAGAATGGGGTTCTACGGAGGCTGTCGGCGCCGGATTCGGCGATCGGGAATTTTGTGAGCCCGGTTTCCGAGTTTGGGGCGTGACAGAAGTTGGTATCAGAGCATAACTTGGGAATAACCGAGAACAACATTACATGTTTGCTATGAGTGAAGAATGGCTAAGTTCTGAAGTTCGGATAACTTTACGACCTTCCGAATCAGACCATTAACATGCGTACATTCGAGAGTTCTGGAAGTTGATAGGCGCTTTCGCTCTTTCCTGTAGGGTATGGCGCCTGTTACTCGATCGACTCCCGCACCACCACCTGAGGATTCTACCTCACCATCGGAGACTCCAGCTCTACCACCTGCGTCTCCCATCCCACCCTCAGAGATTCCTGCTTCTTCCCATGAGGATGACATTCCTCCACCTGAGACTGATGAGGAGCCGACTGTGACCGTGAGTGCCTCTCAGTTACAGCAGATGTTACTGGCTGTGACCGCCGCACTCCAGGGTCAGGGTAGACGCCCAGCTGTTTCACCAGCTCAGGCGGAGCAGGAGCGCGCGAGCGCCGTACTTCGTGAGTTTAGACGGCATGATCCCCCTCGTTTTCAGGGCGAGCCGGATCCGACTGCAGCCGAGAGATGGCGCTCCGATGTGGAGAAGATATTCGATACCATGTTGTGTACGACCGAGCAGCGCGTCCGGTTAGCAGTATTTCTCTTCCACGGTGAGGCCGAGCATTGGTGGACCTCTGTCGCCCGTGTCGCCGGACCTGACTATGTATGGACATGGGAGGACTTTGTGGAGCGATTCGAGGAGCAGTACTTCCCTGACCACATCCGTCGTCAGCGAGCCTTAGAGTTCGAGACTCTAGTGCAGGGAGATATGACCGTGGCACAGTACGCGGCCCGTTTCATGGCACTGTCGAGATTCGCACCATATATGGTTGATGATGAGGGGCGGAAGGCCCGCCGTTTCGAGCACGGCTTACGTTACGGCCTTCGAGGTCGTGTCATTGGGCATGAGCTCCCTACCTTCCAGGCAGTAGTGCGGAAGGCTCAGATATATGAGACGGAGTGGACTGGTTCTCAGTCTGATCGTGGTCAGAGGGGAGACCGGAAGAGGCAGGCTTCTTCCAGTCATTCCCAGCAGGGTCGACCACAGCAGCAGAGGCGCACTGGTCGCCCAGCTTTCCGTGCACCATCAGCACCATCAGCACCTCCACCACCACCTCAGAGACAGTTCACCGGCACTTGCTTCAGGTGCGGTGCGACGGGACACCGTTCATGGGAGTGTCCCAGTCCCCAGCAGCAGCAGAGAGGTCCACAGCAGCAGAGACCTCCACCACAGCAGCAGAGACCCCCACAGCAGCAGCGACAGCAGCAGCGACAGCAGCCTCTACCACCGAGGCCACCTCAGCAGCAGCATCAGCATCAGCACCAGCCTCAGAGGCCGCAGCAGCAGAGGCAGCAGTTTCGACCGCCTCAGCGACCTCAGCAGCAGCAGCAGCACGTTCAGAGGGGACAGGCACCTCCCCAGCCAGCTCAGGCTAGATTTTATGCGGCTCAGCAGGATCCACAGTCATCCGGAGGAGTCGTTGAGGGTATATTGCCAGTTTCTGCATGCATTGCACGTGTATTGTTTGACTCTGGTGCATCGCATTCTTTTGTGGCCGAGAGCTTTTGTCGATCGGCTGGCTTACCGTTGGAGTCTGCTGGTGAGAGCCTATCAGTATCTACTCCCTTGGGGAGGACTGCAGCGTTAGGACGATTCTGTTCGTCTTGTCCCATTCTAGTTGGGGATACCTTCCTGCCTGCTGATTTGTTTGTTTTGTCGATGTTCGAGTTCGACGTTATCTTGGGCATGGATTGGCTCGCCGAGTACTATGCCATTTTGGACTGCGCCGCGAGGACCGTCACGTTCTGTATACCCGGCATGCCACAGTTCCAGTTCGTTGCAGAGGCCAGAGGAGAGCAGTTGTCTTGTTTGATGTCGTGCGCCATAGAGGAGCATGTCGCCGTTTGCATCGACCATTTGCCGATTGTATGCGATTTTCCCGATGTGTTCCAGGAGATTCCGGGATTACCGCCTCGTCGACTCACCGAGTTTCAGATCGATCTCGTGCCTGGTACCGCGCCTATTTCAAAGGCCCCGTATCGTATGGCACCGTTGGAGTTACGGGAACTGCAGAAGCAGTTGGACGAGTTGCGTGAGTTGGGTTTTATTCGTCCGAGCAGTTCGCCGTGGGGAGCGCCGGTACTCTTCGTGAAGAAGAAGGATGGCTCGTTGAGGCTCTGCGTTGACTATCGCGAGCTCAACAAAGTCACGATCAAGAACAAGTACCCGCTCCCTAGGATTGATGATTTGTTCGACCAGCTGCAGGGTGCACAGTTCTTTTCGAAGATTGACCTGCGTTCTGGTTATCATCAGATTCGGGTCCGAGATGAGGACATTCCGAAGACAGCATTCAGGACGCGTTACGGTCATTTTGAGTTTCAGGTCATGTCCTTCGGACTGACCAATGCACCCGCGGTCTTCATGCAGTTGATGAACGAGGTTTTCCGCCCATATCTAGATCAGTTTGTTGTAGTCTTCATCGACGACATTCTGATCTACTCGAGGACCCGTGAGGAGCATGAGCAGCACTTGGAGATCACTTTACAGACCCTCCGTGCACACCAGCTGTATGCGAAGCTGGAGAAGTGCGAGTTCTGGCAGGAGGAGGTGAAGTTCCTCGGTCACGTGGTGACGAGGGAGGGTGTCGCAGTGGACCCCTCGAAGGTCGAGGCAGTGCGTCAGTGGGGCCAGCCCACGACTGCGACAGAGATCCGTAGTTTCCTTGGTTTGGCGGGCTACTACCGGCGTTTCATCGAGGGTTTTTCTCGTATTGCAGCCCCGCTGACCAGGTTGACTCGGAAGGGGGCAGAGTTTATTTGGAGTGACGCCTGCGAGCGAGCATTTACGGAGTTGAAGGACCGTCTGACGTCCGCTCCTGTCCTCACTCTTCCCTCTGGGAGTGATGGCTTTATTGTATTCACCGATGCCTCGCATATCGGTTTGGGTGCTGTCCTGATGCAGCACGGGAGACCAGTGGCCTTTGCGTCTCGTCAGCTCAAAGTCCATGAGCTGAACTATCCTACACATGATCTGGAGTTGGCTGCCGTTGTCTTCGCACTGAAGGTGTGGAGGCACTACCTTTACGGGATTAGGTTCGAGCTCTTCTCTGATCACAAGAGCTTGAAGTACCTCTTCTCGCAGTCTGAGTTGAATATGAGACAGAGGCGCTGGATGGAGCTCCTGAAGGACTATGATTTCGACCTTCAGTACCACCCGGGCAAGGCGAACGTGGTGGCAGATGCCCTCAGCCGTCAGCCACGAGGCCTAGTGGCGCACATGATGATTCAGGAGTGGCGGATGCTTGAGGATATTGCTGCGTATGACTTTGAGTTCGGCCTGCAGTCTTCTATAGTACAGTTATCGAGCTTGTCGATTCAACCCTCTCTTGTTGCTAGGGTGATCGAGGCTCAGCAGGCTGATGAGTCGTTGCAGAGTTATATGGCTGAGGCGGCATCTGAGGGTCAGGCTGATTGGCAGATCGGTACAGACGGTGGACTTCGCTTCAGAGGCCGATTATGTGTCCCGGATATCCCAGAGTTACGCAGAGATCTTATGACCGAGGCACATCGATCGCGATTTTCTATCCACCCGGGCTCGACGAAGATGTACCGTGACATGAGGCGACAGTATTTTTGGGCGGGGATGAAGCGCCAGATCGCCAGTTTTGTGGCCGAGTGTGACACGTGCCAGCGTGTCAAGGCCGATCATCAGAGACCTCCTGGGTTATTGCAGCCGTTGAGCATCCCGATGTGGAAGTGGGAGCACGTGTCGACTGATTTCATCATGGGTTTGCCGAGGACTCAGCGCGGTCATGACTCCATTTGGGTTGTTGTGGATCGTCTGACGAAGTCGGCACATTTTCTTGCGATGCGTGCGACTTGGTCTATGGACCGGCTTGCGAGACTGTTTATCGAGGAGATTGTGAGACTGCATGGTGTTCCAGTCTCGATCGTTTCTGACCGAGACTCGAGGTTCACGTCTCAGTTTTGGGGGAGCTTCCAGCGTGCGATGGGGACTGATTTGCAGCTCAGCACCGCGTACCATCCGCAGACCGATGGCCAGACCGAGAGGGTCAATCAGATACTTGAGGACATGCTTCGGGCCTGCGCGATTGACTTCAGGGGTAGCTGGGATGAGCATCTGCGATTGGCTGAGTTTGCGTACAATAACAGCTATCAGGCGACCATCGGCATGGCTCCTTTTGAGGCACTGTATGGCAGACCATGCAGATCACCGAGTTGTTGGACCGAGGTTGGAGAGCGTCGTCTCCTAGGTCCCGAGCTTGTGCAGGAGACTTCAGAGGCTATTGACATCATCAGGCAGAGGATGCGCACAGCTCAGAGCCGACAGAAGAGTTCTGCTGATCGTCGGCGTCGTCCCTTGGAGTTTGATGTAGGGGACCATGTGTATCTCAAGGTCTCGCCTATGAAGGGCGTAGTTCGATTTGGAGCGAAGGGCAAGCTTGCCCCGAGATTCATAGGACCTTTTGAGATCACTGGGCGCGTTGGCGCCGTGGCCTATCGGCTTGCCTTACCATCTCAGTTGTCTGGCGTCCACAACGTGTTTCACGTCTCCATGTTGAGGAAGTGTGGGTCAGACATAGTTCCCGTTATTGATTGGCAGCCGTTGGAGGTTCGTGAGGACGCTTCTTACATTGAGCAGCCAGTCCGTATCCTTGATCGGAAGGAGCAGGTCCTCAGAACCAAGGTCATTCCGTTGGTGAAGGTGCAGTGGGGTCACCATTCTGTTGAGGAGGCTTCTTGGGAGCGTGAGGCTGAAATTCGAGAGCGATATCCTCATCTCTTTGATGATTGATGATCGTGTATTGTATTTTGTACGTTGTCCCTGATTCTATATGATGACATTATATTTATTATCTTTCGCGAGTTATGCTTAGTTGCGATGCTTGTGTAAATTTCGAGGACGAAATTTTTATAAGGAGGGAAGAGCTGTAAGACCCGTATCTTGGTCCGTACCTTTCCGTACACTTCCGCGGTCGTACCGGTCGAATCCCGGCAACTTTCGACCCTTAACCGATATCGACGCGCGACCTGGATTCATGTGCCGACAACCTGAGTCGACTCAACTCGAGACCTATACCATAGCGACCGCGCCGCCGTTGCGGTTCCGATACCGCGACTCGCGCGCCAAGGCGATACCCTGATCAAGAGATATGGGCCAACGTTCGGTGCGAGAAAACGCCGCGCGTTGCGAAAACCAAGGGAATCTCAACGATGTGTCACATCAATCACATCAATCCCATCAATCAATCACCCATCAACCCATCACATGTCAAGTACACATCACTCTCACCCATTTTCCCAAGCAACCACAAAAGTCTTCACATCCCATACCTCTCTTACACAAAAAGCCTCAAAAGTCTTCACAACCCATACCTCTCTTACACCAAAGCCTCAAAAGTCAAGCTTTTCTTACACAACCATCACTCACCCATCCATCCATCACTCTCTCTCTCTCCCTTTACATCACTCTCTCTCTTTCTCTCTTTCTCATTTCAAAAAAAATCCAAGCAACTAAAATTTGCAAGGGGCTCCCACGTATGGAATTCCCCAAGTCCCTCTAAGCTTCAAGTGGCCCACCTTCCTACCCCAAAATCCCCCATCTCAACCCTCCATTCTTCATCCTAACCGTTGAAGTTGAAGCCAAGGTGCCAAGGAACCCCTAGGAGCGAGAAGATCGGACGGTGGGTGCTTCCATAGGGTAGTTTTATTATTTTTATGGTGGACCAAGTGAGTCCCACCGATCAATGGTGTGGATCTCACTTGGGACCCCAAAATGTGGCCGATGGACCACTTGGATCATCATGATCGTTCCATGATGGGGTCATTCTCCATGGACCCCATCATGATGGTTATTTTCATTGCAAAAAAGGTCATCTAGACCGTCCATAACGGTGGAGAATGGATCTCCACCGTTGATTTATAATTTTGATGGTCCCATGATCAAAGGGGTCCATTTATTGTATGTTTCATTGCAAGGGAGGGCCCATAATGTCGGGGTCCCTCCATCACAAGCCGTGTCCCACTCTCCATGACTCTCTCTCTCTTTTATTTATTTTATTTTATTTATTTTATTTTATTTTATTTTTGTGCAAAAGGATTGTGTGGCCCACTTGAATGGATCCCACCTTGGCATTTTATACTTTTGATCTATTCAAGTGGGGCCCACCATATGCGTTGTACACCTGTCCGTGGTGGCCCACTTCATCAAGGCCCACTACACAAAAAAAAAAAAAAAAGAGAGAAGAAAAGAAAAAAAAAAAAAAAACACCGTCCAGCGTCAGAGACGCTGGACGTTTCAACCAAACAAAAGAAAGAAAAAAAAAAAAAAAACAAAAAAGGGGGAAACTTTTTGGTGGCCCACTTGCATAGGCCCCACCCTGATGTTTAAGTCCGATCCAAGCTGTCCATCCTCTTCCCCATATAGTTTTAACCGTCAAATAAAAGAATGGGACTGATCTGAATATCTTGTGGGCCATAGCAAGAGAAACATTGGCGGTTACCATTGAATAATTTTCTGGTATTTCTATGCGTCCAAAATTTTCGAACTCTAGACTCGTTTCGATTGTTACGGGCCGCTGAATGAAATGGCTGGAGTGGATTCCCAGATTGCGGGCCCCACGTATGCTTTTTGGTAACAAAATAAAATTCAGGAGAGAGAGAAAGGGAGGCAGCCTTGCTTGTGTCAGGCGCTGGCAGCGCCTGCACGGCCAGCGGGCGGCCGTCCAGCAGGGGCCCACGGCCCTGCGTGTGGGCCCCACGGTAATGTTCATTTGTAATCCAATCTATTCATGAGGTGGGCCCCCTTCTCAGGTGGGTCCCCTCCAAGTTTCGGCTCCATCCGAGGTTCAGGTGGCCCACACCACGTGAAACAGCGTGGATGAAATTCTACCATTGGAAAGTTTCTGGGGCCCATAGAAGTTTTGGATCAAGATGAAAATTTTGTATTCCCTTCATCCAGGCCGGAGTGACCCCGTGAACTGGTTGGATTTCAAATAGGCATTTCAGTGGGCCCCACATGGAACCCACAGAGATGTATGCATTTTAAGGTGACGCCGTGGAGCCCATTTGGGCGTGAGTCCGTGCATGCGTGTGAGCGTGCACGGGTGTGTACATGCAGCATGAGTGTGTGTGTGCACATGCCGCCTGAGTGCATGCAGCGTGTGCGTAAATCTATATATATATATATATATATATTACTATATATAATGATTATTTATAATGTTATTATATACATAATATTGTATAAATTATATATTTGTATATATAACATTAGTAGATTCATGTTACATACATGATGGTGGGTCGTCATGCGGGCCCCACCATTGATTCAGGTGCTACCTCTACTCTGGCCGTCCACTTTAAAGATCATTTTTATGGAATGAGTCGAAGTATGAGCCAGATCCACGGTCCAAGTGGACCCCATCTTAGCATGAATTGAGGCTCATTTTAAATGTAGTTGTGACATTTATTGGGGTCCACTTTGATGTGGATGTACGACCCATGGGACTGGACCATTTGGTATGTTCCAAGGCCCTTGGGTCCAGGCCCATTTAAATTGTATAAAGCCCATGAATACAAACCTATTTGATATATATAAGGCCTAGGGGATTTAGGCCCACTTTGATATGCATACAAGGCCTACGGGTTTAGGCCCATTTGATTCGTTTACGGCTTAGGGAGTTGGGCCCATTTGACTCATATAAGGTCTATGGGTTGAGGCCCAATTGATACACATGTGGGGACCCGATTGGTGTGGCCCATTGGTCATATTTTAGACTCATGTGACTACGCTCATTTGATACAATCCAAGGCCACGGGTTTGACCCATTGCAATGCACATCAGACCCATTGGTGTGGCCCATTTATGTGGCCTATCTGATGAATAAAAGGCTCATAGGACATGGCCCATTTGATATATATGTGAGGTCCAATGGGGACATCCTACAGTCCATTGCAATGTGTAAACCCAATACCGATTATGTAGCGGTGTTTTAAGAAGATTGTACCTGGAATGCAATGATGGTTTGACGTCCACATTGCGAGTGTAATGTTGGTTGGATGTCCACATTACGACTCTCCTTAGGGCCCATTACTAGTCGTACTTGCCTTGTATAGGCCGTCCAGGCCCATCTGCATCGTAAGATAATTCATTTTATTATAACCCGTTTAGTACAGTTCATGACCCATGATCATATGCATCATACGTATGCTTGTTATGAGGATTGACTGATCATAGCATTTGCCTTCGGGCAGGTTGTTTATGGGCTCCCGATTAGGCGGTGCTGCCCTACATGAGCGCACGGTATGCGCAGGATTGGTTGCATGACTGGATGGCGTGATTCATGCATTCCGCATTAGTGTGACATGGTTGTTGTACGCCCTAGCGACATCAGGGTCGTAGCCTCCACAGACGCATCGTGGTTGGCAGGATTGGATACCGGAAATCTTGACTTACATGGGGTACTATAGATATCCCTGGGTGAAAGTCCCTAAACCCTTATGGTACCAAGAGGTTGCTCCAACGTCTAGACCGAGTGGGTAGATGAGTACTGAGTGCCGAATACCAGTTGGTTGTACTCTCCACTGTGTCGTGGTCGGTTGGAAGGGGGTGCGGCCTTACCCGCCCGAGTGTAGGGGGCAATGCTAGGCTGAGTCTGACCAGCTCGAGGAATGGGTCCGCTATCGACGAGTCGCGCCCGATATTGGCAGACGGATAGTGAGGTCTCTTCCACTTACCTTATTGCGCGCGATGTGGCGGCAATCCGGTTTAGAGTGTACTAGACCCCGGTGATATTCCATTACTATGAGCTGTATTGGCGTGTGGACATTGATGAGTATCTGTATGCTTGAGTTGCATTGTACATTGCATGGCCTTGGGATGGCCGATACCATTCATGTCTTGTATTGCATAGCCTTGGTACGGCTCATGACGTTTTGGTTCCATCTGCATATTCCGCATTACTCTGACATTGCATTCATATTACTACCTTGTGCACACACTTTCACCACCCTCTAAGCTTTCTGTAAGCTTATGCACGACCGTTGCGTGCAGGTGACGTTGGACTGCAGCAGCGTTGAGGCAGGAGCGCGTTGCTGATCATTTTGGAGTTTTCTGTTATTTACCATTGTATTTCCCTTTATGCTCATTGTACTTGTAAAATTTTTGATCATAGTGGAAATGTAATGGAGTGCTTGGTTGTTGTTTGTGGGTTATGCCTTTGGTTATGCTTATTACATATCAGACTAATGTTAAAAATCCTCCTCGTAGCATCCCAGGATCGGAACCTGGCGAATGGGAGCTAGGAGCCGAGAATGGGGTTCTACGGAGGCTGTCGGCGCCGGATTCGGCGATCGGGAATTTTGTGAGCCCGGTTTCCGAGTTTGGGGCGTGACAACGCGTGAGGCCGAGACCCGGCGGTCCGTGATCCTGTCGAGTTCCTCATCCCCGACCTCTAGCACACGAGGAGTGCCAATAGAGATGGATCGCTTGCGGTCACTACGGGGAGGCGCAGTACCCCAGCGCAGGCCGACAGCTCAAACATAGTGTCTCATTCCACCATACTCGGCTCACGAGGCTGTGGACCAGTTACGGTTTAGTTATCAATGGACTTCAATGGTGGTGGGGTGTCCCAGGTTCCATACATAAGCGTGCAATCATGGTTAATAATCAGGGTTGGTCAAACAGTGGACTAATCCGCAAGAACCGGGCGAGCGTGAGACGAATGACATAGGGCGCAAGAGACCCATGTAGTCGAACTACAGCCACCAGAACACGTCCGCCCGGATCTATAAGTTTAATTCCGAGGTGATCCTACCAACGAAACCACCTTCGTTCTACTCATGGTTCTGGCCAACCCAAGGGTCAATAAAGGTTTCTAGCATGCCGACTACCAACACATCACAAGTATAAGCACACACATGTTCTCAATAATCATCAACATATCATTCATATATCCATAACAAGCAAAATTAAACATATTGAGATACAAATGCATGTGAGTGGGTGTTTGTGAGCATGAGTGAGGAAGTCGAATATTTCCTCCTCCTGAAGCAATCACATGCATGATAGGAAGCAACCACGTACACTATGAAACGTCGATGCATGAGAAAATCAAGAAGACATAAGCATGAGATCATTTATATACCAAACCATATGGAAAATTAAGAATAAATAGTATATGAGAGCCAATACACAACATTTCATAACATTTCAACAATTATACGATTCCTAGGGTTTCTCTAAGTTTCATTCCAAACAAGCATCCAACAAATAAAATCATTAATCTCATATCAAATTGGGGCTAGGCCACCTAAGAGTATTAGTCCGCACCTATGGGGTCGTTGAAGTTTCGAACCGACCTAGGAAAGCTCGAATTTGGGGGCCGGACGGCCGGAATCCCTAGAGCATGCAATTGCATGTTAGAAACTTGTATAAATCCCTCATTAGATCATGAGATTCAAGAAGAAAGAGATGGAGGATCTTACCTAGGAGACCGGCGGAAGTTTCCTAGAATTTTGATGATGGCTTTCCCTTGGAAGAGGATAGGGTGTTGATGGGGTTGATGCTCTAGGGCCCCACACGAATTTAGAGTCCACCTTGACTCTTCTTTACCTTCTCTTTCTCTCTTTCTTCCTCTCTTCCTCCTTTTCTTTCTCTTTTCCTCTCTAGGGCAAATTCGTATGGGGAGAGGGGTGCCCCAAATGAGGCCCTTTTATAGTGCCAGATTTGGTACAAATGGCCCCAATGTCTAGGTTTTTACCATAATAGCCCTATGGGAGAGTTTTTCTAACCTCTAGGGCCCACTACTGGGCGTACATGTTGATATACACCGTAGGATAGTTGGCTCTAATGATGATCTTCGTATGGATATGATCGGCCCGCCATTTGGATGCGTCGATCGATAGATATGATTAGAAGTCTGTTCAATGGTCACCGATGGTCGATCGGGGCCGCGACTATGCGGATATGAGAAGGAAAATATCCTTACTCTACATGTGAAGTTTGGTCACAAACCGACGGTCTGAAATTCTCAACTTTGCATAAGAGTGGACGACCCAATTCACTTAAGTTCCAGCTCCTTTCTTTAGGGTATTTGCATTTCTCATGCACTCGTCCTTTGGCTCAAGTTGAGCGGTTCTGGACAGTTCTCGGGTTCGACTCCCGCGATGGACGTCAAGCCCAGTAAGACAGACATTATTGTATAGTTTTGGAATTAGTGGCCCACCAACGAGGGGTCTAGAGCTTGTTCGGAAAATTGAAGCATTTGTAGAATGAATTAGGTAATGAGATTTCTTGTGGGCACTGATTAGGATTTGGATTAACTATGTTTATAGTATGACCTATTTATAACTAATGAAAGTGGAGATTTGGTCATGATTACTCTAAACCGTCGGTTTAAGGCTAAAAGAGTAACGGGTTGCTCTGATGGGTCCCTAATCATGAAATTTATAGGACAAGTGCTCCATGGCCTGATGAGGGGTCATGCAAAGTTTGGGAGCAAATGGATGAACGAACATGGGGTTTGATCATACGGTTCTGATCTTTAAATGGCCCTACGGGGTCCATTCTGATTGTTGGGGAAGTTCTGGTGGTCCCCTGGCCATGAAACTTATAGGATAGGTGGACCATGTCTTAATGAAGGGCCATGCAAATTTTAGGGTCGATCGGATATTTGGTTTGATCGTACGGGTCCGATGTGCGATCAAAGGTTACCGTGTCACGATCGGGTCCCAGGTTTTGTTGACGGGCGTAGGCCCCCGCACATTAGACCTTCACCGTAAATTTAGAAGAAATTCGACAGCTGAAAAGTACAGAGTCTCGATTTCATTTGTAAGTGCCAGATTCAAATTATGGCATTGGTAGGGTGCATTTGGCCAGTGCCAGATTCCAGTTCTGGGTGTCCACTGGGTCTGAGGTCCGCGATGGACCTCAAGCCCAGTGAGATCTAGTGTTCCTTAAAGTTTTATAATTTTCTGACCTTCCTGCGTCGTTGTGTGGCCTGCACAGGCTGTTGCTAAGTACAAACGGTCATCTGGCTTGGCGACCCACACTAGGTCCTATTATAATACATCTGGTCTACTCTAATGGGCTAATCCTAAGTTAATTAACTTGTGGTACCTCACCATGAGTAGTCTAAACGAACAGTCCTGCGACAGATCCTACGTGGATACCCCAGAACACTGTGTTGATTGGATGAGACATTACCAGTTCTTTACTGGTTTCACTCCTGTATATATTAACATTGAGTGCTGACGGTCATTAAGTGATATTATAGATTGATTACTAATAATAATAAGAAAATAATTAAGAATTTTTTTAAAAATTCAAAAATGTGAAAAATCCGGGATGTTACATATTCCTATATGGATATCTACTTAGTGTTTAGATATAAAGTTAAGGTAAAAGATTCATTTAAACTCACATTAATTTAAGTTAATATGATTTATCTTGTGTTTACATGCTTTTTGTTACTATGATTCTCTCTCTACAATTGTTTAATTTACTACTAATAATTATTTATCACTTGAGAATTATGGTATAATGTTAATTACGTGTGATCTTCATTAATTTATGTGGGGTGATGGATACAAGTCTTGCCATTGCCTTTACCATTTTTGTTGAGTTAGCTCTAGTTACTCTCTTCTTTTGTTCAGGTAGCCCTTGCTATTCTCCTCTTTTGTTAAGTTAGACCTTGCTACACTCCTCTTTTGTTGACTTAGTCATTACTACTCACCTATTTTGTTAAATTGGCTATTGCCACTCTTCTCTTTTGTTGAGTTAACTTATTGTTACTCTTCTCCTTTATTATGTTAACCTTGTGCTACTTCCTTGTATGACTTGGGCATGTGTTTTGGAATTTCAAAACTCCCATGATTTGAATTATCTCTCTAGCAATGCAAGTGATGTGTCAGTGGTATCACAACTAGTGATTCAAATATTTATCGTTGGCATAATGCGTTTCGAGTAATGGCTCTTTTGATTGGCATGTAATTTTGTGGGTTAGTTAGCGTGGTGCACAACTGATGTAAATAAATTGTCATACGTATTATATCACTTTTTGAGATTGGATGTCGCAAATAGTCGCTCCATGAATACGTCATGTTACGTAAACCCCCTAACTAGAGTTAGGCATCGGATCGAGTTATGTTCAACTCGACTCGATCCGAGTTCTACACGGCCTGACCCAAGCTCGGTCCGATCCAGGACCGAGTATGGGTCATTTGACTCGAACCGACCCTAACCTATGCTGGATTGAATCAATCCGAGTCTAACTTGGTCAGGAAAACCTAGTCGGATTGGATTGGGTAAAACTACTAACCATTTTCTTCTATTTTCACTCTTCATTTGATGGGCAAAGTTGAAACAGATAGGGATTAGGGGCACTGCATTTCTTTACTGCGGACAATACATAGTAAAGCCCATTTGATAGACAATAGGGATTGACCGGGTATATTGCCAGCCGTGTAGAGTGGCAATGCAACAAGACTTGTTCATCACACAATGAACTGGAATTAACCTCTCTCTCATAAAGTTATACTTGAGATCTTCAGGGGCGCAAGTTAACAAAATCACATAATGGGACACTAACATGTGTAAGTGGGACAGAATTACAGAAACCAAAACCAACTGAGAATTGAACTAAGAAGAAGATGATTACATTTACCAGCTTTGTGAAGAGAAACCTCTGAATTCAAATTTTGCATCTTCCTTGAAAGATCGAAATGCCCTGAAAATGTAGAACTCTCTCAGTTGAATCGATCGGAGGATAGAAACAGATAATGAACATCGGAGGGCTAGCTAATTTCACGCGTGCGAGTAGTGAGGGATGGGTAGGGTTTTGGGGGAGTTAGGGTTTAGGTGCAGCAGAGAGGGATAGTCAGACGGGTATGGTAAAAACATGAAATATGTAAAAGGATACACACACAAATATACTGAGGGTAAAATAGTAAATTACTATTTAATAACACATCCGGTCCAGTCCGAATCGGTTCGGCTCGGATTTCGTATCGGTGCGGTCCAATTTGACAATGACATGAACTCGATCCGATAAACGGTCGGATCTGCCTGATTGTGCTCGAACCTGACCAATTCAGGCTGTCGGTTCGGTGCGAATCGGGTCGGATCCATCGAATAGGCCTCGAGATGCCCAACTCTACCCCCACCGCATTGTTGTGCTGCCTTAAGATGTTTGCATAAATCCACGTTGACGTTGGACACGCCAGCGAATCTCCGTGATTATGGGATGCGGGGCGAGTCGGGTTTCTTATAAACCATATTTCACATTGTGATGATCACTAAGTATGATGAGCCACACACACTTTGCTAAGTATGCATTTATATATACAATTGATGTGTATGTTAATACCACTCGTAGTAGTAAAGTATAAGATGAATCAGAACTCTTACATTACTTTTATGAATATCTGAAATTATTTTAATATTAAAGGATAACCATCAAAATAAGTAGGACATTGACTCTTTCCAATCGTACAGATGATATAAGTGATGTACATATTGAAGACCTAGAGGGACATCTCCTTATGGAAGATTATACTGAATAAATAAGAAAATAGTTTTACGGTTTAGTTTTATATTTCCGCTACGAACTCGATAACGTAATAAGATCCCCTTGATAAGCCATTTGATAATTTGTTAACTCAAATGAAATAATAAATACAGTTGATTTTATTCTCGTGAATGATTACCTTTATAAATGTAATTGGATGTGATTTAAATGAAAAAAATAATGTAATTTTTAAAGCATCTAATTTATACATTATTAACGTTCGGAATTCTCGAACATAAGTATGTACTTGGATCATAGAAATTTCGAGGCGTTACAATCGTGGTCTTTCAAAATAAATGAATAGAGTAGATTGGGAATAGGCATATCTATAAGCCCCACACAAGCCTAACCATGGATATATCTTTATACCCAAGGTCACTAGCAATCCTCACCAATAAAATGAGCCAAATCTCACCAATAAAATGAGCCAAATCTAAGGCTAAAGTGATGGACAATGGCTTTTAATCTCTAATGTCAAGTCTACTTGAGCTTTGGATTGCCTCATTTAGTGCTTGTGGCCTTATTAATAGGTTGGATGTCAAATAAACATTCCAGTGGAACGCATTAAGTTTTTAGCCGTGAAGATTCACTCATGATTGTTTCCTGTAGTATGGTTCACCTAGGATTTGAGTCAACTTCATTTTTGGGACCATGCCCTTAAATAATTTATCAAAATGGTCGGACCGTACGTGGATTTAATGCACGCCCATCACTGTGAGCCCCACATTCACGGTCCCTACCACCTCAATATATTTCCTGAGTCTCACCTAATCCCTTCCCAGCACATATATGCCAACAGTCCAACGATCACTCGAGAAGTAATAACACCGCACAACAGAGGTCATTTTTGTAATTGACACTTTACTTTTGAAACGCAAGTGGTTATGTCGTGGGAGAATCTTTGTTGCTCGTAGAATATATAAATATGAATGGTCCTACCTCTATAAAAAAAAATAAATATATGTAGAGTCCTGCCCATCAGCAAACGTACGGTGCATATTGCCAACATGCTAGATTCTTAAATGTGAGGCGTGATCCAAACCGTTGATATTACAGTATTTCTTGTAGATAGTTATTCTCTATAATTTAAAATTTTAACCCTTCAATGACTGGACCACAAATGTACGGTTAAGGCCATGGCTAATATTCGAAGAAAAACGGTTGAACGAGAAAAAAATCTAATAAAACAAGTTACGATGTTGGATGTTATTTTACATTTCCACCATCTACGGTTAGGCCCACAAAATCAACGGTTTGGATCGTACAAAATCATGTGCGTCATGGAACATTACGTTTGCTGATGTCACAGGACCGTGTAATCCTCCAGGGTTGGTGAGCACCAGATTTTCACCACCCACGAAGTACTCTTCCCGTCTATCTAGGATTCTCTCTCTGGAAGTGCCTTCTTGAGCGCCTTACACGTGAAAACCGGAAACACGTATGAAGAATCTAATAAGGCTAGCGAAGTGATCTCCACCGACTGATTTTTGACACGTGGCATTATTACGTGGATATCGGCCAAGCGGCTTCTCGGACACGTTTTCTCTTTCGCACGTCTATGGCGAGTGCCAGTTGGAAGCGCGCTCGTGTTAGTGCCTCGTTCTCACTCGTACGCCGACAGGAAGTGACGCGAATTTCTTGTAGGCTCTGTGGGGTCCACAGAGAGGTCCATGTGATATCCACTCCGGATCATTTTAAGACATTATGCTAAAATTGAGGCAGATCTAAAACTAAAGTGGGCCACGCCACAGGAAACAGAAGGAAGGAAACGTCCACCGTTGAAACCTTCATGTGGCCCAGCGTGATGTTTACATGCCATCCAATCCGTTGATAATGTTATTCCAACTGGAATGAACGTAAAACAAAAATATCAGCCTGATCTCCGGTCCCTAAGAAGGTATCAACGGTAAGCGTTTGACCTCCACTGTTTCCTATGGTGTGGCCCACTTAAGTATAGGATCTTTATTATTTCTGGTTTTACATACTAACATGATTTGGAAGAACTGATGTACGGTGTCGATGTCACACGGACATCGTGGTGGACCCCACAGTGCTTATGTCTAAGGGGCACCCGGGAGTTGCAGGAAATCCGGTCCGACACGAAGCCCTGTCTCTCTCTCTCTCTCTACCCTTTTTGGCTGGATAGAAAACCAGAACCGAAGCCACTCTCTCACTACTTCGCTCCTTTTACTTTTTCACGCCTTCTTCTACTTTCTTCTTTTATAGAGTAGGAGAGCCCTGAAAATCTCTCTCTCTCTCTCTCTCTCTCTCTCTCTCTCTCGGTTATTTGCAGGTATTTGGAAATTTTCATGGAAAATGAAGATAATGAATTGCGTAAGTCTAATACGTTTTTGAGATTACTTCTTCCTTCCATTTTTTTTTTTTTTCCTTTTCTTGATTTACAAAACTGTTCAAATTCGATTGTTTCTTCTCCTTCTCACCATCTCTCTCTATATCTCTATATATATGATGTAAAAAATGTTAAAACCAAAAATAAAAAAATAAAATTGTATGAATTCTGCATGCATTATTTCACACTTGGAACAAATGGATGGTCGGGATCGATTTGCTGAATCTTGGGCGGTTACAGTTTTTTATTTTTGTTTATGTGAGGAAATGGTTATAAGCCGTAGAAGTTTCTTCTGAATATGGAGATTTTTAATTTTTAATTTTTTTATTTCTGAAATTGTGGTTTGTGATAGAGATGATTGGGTTGGAAATCTGCTTTTGTTGCGATGTTGGATGATTTTTTTAATATATATTTTTTGTTGAAGTAACTGGAAAGATATGGATGTGTGGGACTCATGTTTTGGTGATCTGGACCGTTGATCTGATTGGTCCACCATGGATGAGGGATGCCCCCAAATATCCCCCTGGGCTGGGAGATATTGAATGTTGGATTTTGGCCTGTTTTCAGTTGAATGTGGATGGTCGACTGTTGCTGTATCTTTTTTGTTAACTGTCTATTCCATGGCCTCTAATTGATGGGTGAGGATCTTTCTTTTTGGAATTCACCTCCCATGGTGGGGCCCATCAAATCAATGGTCTGGATCATCAAACGCTGGGTGCTTACTGTTTTGTGTCATTGCAAGAGGAACACCTCTGAAGATCCATCATTCTGAAGACGATGGGGGATGTGATTAGAAGAGTATCAAATAATTTTGTGAGTGGTTTGGATCCTGCAAGTTTCACAGCGGAAGGTTAGGATGTGGGATTTGGGAAGCAGCCCACGGCGAGGGGCGAAACCCTTACGATGATGATAGAAAGGCTGGTGCACAATGAATTCTGTTTAAGTAATAGAATGATGGATTAGTAACATATCCATTCGGATTATGAATGGATATTCACGTCAAATGCAAGCATATTTCATTGCGGTATGTAGCTCCACAAGGTTAAACTAGCTGCTAACCATTTAAGGGAAGGAGCAAGGGTCAAAGATGACAATAGTATTCCTAGCACTGAATAATATCTTGTCAATGGGAGATAGTGAGGGCTTAACGTGCTTGTAGAGATTGAACTGTTAGAGTATGGCGAATCAATCCCTTTATCTCATAGCCCAAGTCCCACATTGCATGGGTTAGGACCTCGGACGAACCCTCTCTCGTGAGCTCCAAGTCACATGGGTACCGCCTCACACGGCCACCCCACCCTGAGTGTGTCCCTGCATCCCACAGGCAACCCTACTCGAGCCCGGTGTGAAAATGCCCTTGCATTACATGTCATGCATGCACATGTGGGTTGTGGGACAAGCATGCACACATAGGGGTCATTTGGCACCATGGATTTGGGGGGATTTCAAATCCCCTTATATGTTTGGCACCATAGAAATCCAAGGTGGAAGCTTGGATTACATCTAAAATCCTTCCAAGTGTTGCATGTGTAGCATGTGTGTCACTAGGCTACTAATCTATTGGGCACATGGCTCACTCATGATGTCCCAAAACAATTAGATTATCAACTGCATCACTATAATTATTTTAATAGGATAATCCGCGCCATCCAAACGTTGCCCATATAAATCAACTGTTAAAAATCGTTGGTTAGTCACTTGGATGTGATCCTCTGCATGTGGCCCATCTGAGACTCGAAATTTCATCATTTTAGGGCAAAGTATATATTTTAACGGGCTTATTACAACCATTGTGTCAAACATTACATACCTACACTAATTAGAGATATTGAAGTTGATCTAGTAATTAAATTCAAACCCCTGTAAATATGCTATGCATATCTTCTTTTGGATTACAGGGGATTCTGAATCCAGGGTGCCAAACACAATGGGAGGATTCCAAATCCATGGGGTTCCGAATCCAGGGGGTTCCAAATCCACGCTCCCAAACAGGCCCATAGTTCAAACTTGCAATCAACTAGGTGTTTTTTGTGGGCATTAGTTGGATGTTGATGTTGGTGGGAGCTACGATCTTTATGTATATTCCCTTGGATGCAGATTTTATGCTTTCTGTTTTACCTGTTCCATGGTTCAAACTACCCCGGACCCTAATTGGCGCGGTGTCTGAATTTTTAGGGCTATTTTTGGGATAGAAAATATCACAACTCTTTGGAGTGAGATTAATTTAAGCAAATATGGAACTTTGTTATTGGGTGATTCATATCTAGTATCTACCATGTTTATTTGTTCATAGTTCTAACGTCTGAACAAATCACACAACTGTATCGTTGCGTGCATGCTTCTACTGTTGGTGCTCAATTAGCTATCAAGATGTATCAATTCTGTGATGGGTGTATCTTGAGCCTGTTTGTACTTGTTGATCCTTCTCTTTGAAATTCTTTGCATGTGTGTGTGTGTATATATATATATATATATATATATATATATATATATATATATATATGTACTTACCATCCAGATGGACTTTATGAATGAACTGAATTGATTTTGATCATGCGTAGACGTGATGGCATTCCAGTTTTAATCTCCTTAGACTTGATTTTTGCTCCTGCTTCAGGTCCCTGTACTGGCAGATTCAACGAATAGGAAATCGTGTTACTGCAATATTCTTCCTGCTGCTGCTTTACTCTGTATAGTTTTCTTCATTGGGAGCTCTTTCATCACCACTGATTATAAGGAAGTATGGATTTTGCTTATTTTATTATTATTATTATTATTTTAATTTTTTAGTTTTAGTAACTACACCTTACACTTGTTATTGTTATTAATTAAACTCTTTCTAATTTACTTCCCATCATAAGAGGTTAATTTAGTGTTTGAAATTCTATACCTTCATGTTTGAGTGAAATTGCTGTGCTTTCTTGCTAGAAGATTGTAACTTAGAATATTGTGAGCTTAACAGGTTGGAGGCACAGGGTTAGTTCTGAAATACTTGCCCAGTTTGGTGGGTCCAAAAATCAAAACAAGAGGAGCTAACGCGATTTTTTCATCCAAAGTGTTTTTTCTTACTCTTAAATGGTCGTTAGAACCGTGGTTAAAAGACTCCGTGACTCAGATCAACTCGTTAAGCCTTGAGTCGAGTTGCGACTTGCTTGAGTCAGGGGCGAGACATGGTGCCAAACAGGATCGATTCCTGCCAAGTCTGAGTTGTACCCAATGCGGATGCCAGGATCAGTTCCTACCAAGACTCTGTTGCACCGAATGCGGACGAGTCTTAAAACCATGGTTACAATAATATATCGATTGTTATAATAATCTATGGGAAAGCATGATATTCTGGATGTTCTGGATTGATGCACATTTTTGCCACATGTACTATTGCAATTGTGCATGTTAAGATGCATGGTATTCGGCTAGAGTATCATATAATTCCTCTTGAGAAAAGAGTTTTAGAAGGATAGTAAAAGATATACTGGCCGGCATGATCCAAATCTTGGCTCAAATATGAGCCAACCTCAGCCTGTAGTGACTGTTCTGTTGTTACGGCCCGAAATCCACCTCCTTCTCATGTTTCCCTAAATCTGAAACAAAACTGAAATTTCACCGAGATTTTGGGCGCCTTAAATGCCATGGTTTGGGGTATTGCCATTTCAGAGCATGCAAGAGCTTTTGGAGGAATGCTAATATGCAAGCCCCTGTGTAGAAATTTCATGCACTTTTGTCCTCATGGTACACATGGCAAATATTCCTAGTGATGGGATTCTTGTCCTAGTGGGCCACCACATGTATGGTTCCTCTGTTTGAAAGCAGGGAATTGGACTATGGTGGTCAGCCAGTTCGGGGGCTTGCGGCTGGATGGGTTAAGAGTAGTGGTCCACAATCCACATTCAACCAACAGCTCAACCAGCAGAATCCACAACACCCTGATGATCAAAGTTGTCTAATCATGTGATTTTTGGCCTAAAACCCTTCCACATGGTGGCCCACCAGCTCACCAATCCCAAAGCATATTAGCTATGTTACTGCAGGGAGGGAACTTTGTCAAAAAAGAAAAAAAAAAAAGAAGAAAAAGAAAAAATTCGTAGGGCTTTTTGGCATCAACCTGCATGTTAGCATTCACAATTGTCATATTTGTTGAAGGATTATGTTTTAGCATATGCTACCCCTCTTCCACTTCTTACTTTATGAAAGAGGTTGCTTCATGGACTGTCAAAATGTTTATGAGGTTTCTTGCAGATGTTGGATGTTCAATCTTATCTTGGCCTTATAGGAACCAAATGTATGCATGCTGATTTTATAAATGTGTTTATACACTAATAATCCCAGCACCATGTTTGCATATGTGATTATTGATGATGATCTAGGTTCTTGTGACAGGACCTTAGGGTGGAAAAACATGTCACTTCAGCGGAGGCACAATTTCTGAGTCTCATTGTTTAGATTGTCTGTAGACTTCAGGATAATTGATTGCAAAGGTGGATGGTTTACTGCTTAATTTTAAATTAAGATATCATTGCGTCACATGGCGAATCAACGGTGGATCTTGAAGATAAGGAGGACCGTTAAGGAAAACACTTCTTTTTAACCTTCTACTATCAGATTATTCAATGGATTCAATTTTCCAAGTGTAACAATTGTATAGATGTCATGGGTGGTGTTTAGCAATACTAGCCGGACTATCCAATTTCTTAATATTATTATTAATATTATTATTTTTTTATGAAACACGGAATTTATAGAAGAGAAATTGGATGTTCTGTTATTTTCAATACATACATAAAACTACCTATTATAATAGTGAAATATGGGAATCCAATGAATTTTGGTAAACTGAGGACATGTGGGAAATATGGTATCTTTGTCAAATTTTTGTAGATGAGAAATTGAACAAGGGAGGACATCTAGTTCTGGTGGCAAGTGATGGGATTGATCCGAGGCTTCCTTCCCCGAGTGGGAAACTATGAAGGAGTTTCCTCCCAGGAGAATTAGGGAATAACCAGGTTTTCCTGGTTAAGTGAGAAAGGGATTACATGGGTTTATCTCCTCTATATATATACCTTCCTGAGGTCACACTTCTAATACAAGTTGTTCATTGGAATTTCTCTCACTTGGAGAACATAAGAGAGGGGCATAGGTGCATCGTGCATGGAGGTGGAACTATAGATATGTAGCTCAGTAATTGTAGTCGTGTTCCTGTCCATTGGATTCCTTGATATTTGTTGTAATCTAGGATGAATCCAAGGTAAGTCTTAAATTTATCTCATTGTTTTGCCCCATATTTAAATAATTGGAAAGCCGGTGTATCCAACTTCGTGTTGCGGGTTAAGCACTACATAATTAATGTTAGATGTTAGATTATTAGCAAGTCCTATATTTCAATGCCTTAACCAGTTCTGCTTTCCATGTGGTAGTATTTAAAATTTTGCTCATATGACTTATCATATAGCTATTATTTAAAAAAATAGTAGCATTTATGGAGTAATTTGGGGTTCTATGCAGAGAATATCAAGATGGGGAATGACCGATCTCATGCAGACACATTCTAGTAGATGCAAGGTTCCTCGCTTTTATTTGGCCTCGTATTGAACTATGCCTTTGATGTTTTTATATATGCAATGCCAGTTTTCCTTGCTATTTCTAGTCTCTGGACTTCACTAGGAAAATGTCCTAAATATGCCTGCTATGGTTTTTGTTTCTTCTATTCATTTTAGGACCAGTGCAGGCCTCATGGGAGTGAAACATTACCTAAAGGTATAATTAGTGCAGCTTCTAACTTGGAAATGCGGCCGTTATGGGGCTTCCCAAAGAAAAAGGTGTGTGAAACATGTATAAACATTAGTATGTGATGGAATCAGTCTTAAAGTTCGCTCCATTAGTGTGCCAGATTCCTGCTACTGATGCTTGCTTTCCTTCATGGAGTGTGTGTCAAATGATAGAAATATTGTAAACTTTTCTTGCTAAAAGGAACATGCAGTTATTTTTAACAGTTGTTTGTCTTATCTGAATGCTAAGATGTGAAGTTAAACTTAAATTTGGGTTGACATTTATAGATATCTTGAGTATGGTCAGACACTGGCACCTTAAGCTTATGCTTCTTTGTTGCTATGTAGATAGTGGAAGTATTAGAAGCTGTTGGTTTTTTAATCCCACACATGCCTCCCTTCATGCACATAAGTGCCCGTGCTAATGTTTGTCATATTCTGGATATTCAGGCCTCCAATTAGGTTGTATATGACAGAGCCCAAAAATCAGGCGTCACATGCTTATAAGCTCATCGCGTGGCCTACATTTGAATGTCGAATATAGACTGTTGGACCATTTTTTTTTCCTGTCTATTTTTCCTACACGAGGACCCCACCTGGTGAATGCTGCATGATTTTTGTGCAGGGGATCAATGGGTTGTGGGGAGGTGAGTTTCAGATCTTACCCCACCTGGTGAATCCATACCCCCAGATTTGGCATGGATTTCAGCCTTAGACCCATTCAAGGGGTGGCCCTAGACCAAGAGGATCTGGACCTGATCTATTTTTCTGTGGGTTGGGTCTAAGTTGGATGGTCTAATTTCCAATTCCCTATTAACTATAGACTTCCTATTTAGTGCCCACTAGATGTTTTCTTTAGGTATATTTTTACATTTTAGTCAGTTGCCTGTATTATCATAATTGAAGGGACTTTAAGGGCCAATTCTAGGGCGGGTTCATGTCAGGTCTACTTTTTGGTGGCCCAAATCTGACCCATTTAAACTTTGGGTCTGGGTTCCCGGGTGGGTTGGTTGAACTTCTAGTGGTTCCAGATCTGACATAGTAGGTCCAGTTTCAGATCCAGACCCATTTAGTATCAGGTCAGGTCCAACATCCTGTTGGCCTGACTTGACTGATTTGCATCCGAAGTTTCAGATCAGGCCATCTTCTCTATGGTTGGGCCTTGGGCTGCCTGATGAGCATCTTAGATGTGGCCCGTGTGGTGCATGTGCCTCTTTACATTGTTAAGACTTGCACTTGCATGTAGGTATGCATGGAGAGGCGCACGTGGGATTAGCAAAAGTTGGTTACTTTACTTTTTCTAGATTTCAAGGGTGGGTTGTTGAATCCATTGGCCCTGAGTTGTTATTTAAGGATTCATACTTCTAATCCTAGGAGAATTCATGGAAAATCAGTTTGCTGGCTTGTTCTTTCCTCTGGTGAGTCAAAAGTTCCAGTGGTGGGTTCATTTAGGTGTGTATGTGGTATGTGAATGCATGTGAATGTCTGCATTTTTTGAGTTTCAGTTGCATGAACGCACTGACCCCAAATAGCTGGGACAAGCCTATGATGATGATGCTGAGTTGCATGAAATGCACTCAAGTTTTTCCCCTATAGTAAGCACAGGACTGATGTATGGAGCGTGTTTACGGGAATTTCACATTTGATTTGATAATGGATAATTAGACGATTACGTTGTCTAAGGGCATTTCAAGCTTGATGAGATGCTTTTGGAATGTGTAGTTTTCTGCATTTTATATTTGATGTTTTCTGCCATGTTTTCTAACAGAGGAATGTAAGAGCGTCAAAGAGCTTATTGGCCATCGCAGTTGGAGTAAAGCAAAAAGAAACTGTGAATAAAATTGTTAAAAAGGTATAGGCTACATCACAATTCTCATGTTACCACCTTCATCTTGCGTTCATTGCCTGTTCTCTGCCTATAAGATAACTGTGTCTAACTGTTCTCTGTAACAAATTGCAGTTCCCTTCCAGTGATTTCACTGTTATGCTTTTCCATTATGATGGTGCTGTGGATGAATGGAGAGATCTACCATGGAGTGATAGCGCTTTACATGTCTCTGCAGTCAATCAAACTAAATGGTAGAAGTTTGTCCCCAAGCAGCTTTTGAGTTTCTTATTCTTCTCTGAGGCAATGTTTGCAACCATGGATTCCATGCCAAACAGCAGCAAAGGAAAAGGGCTTTCCTTTAATGTTACAATTTTTATTGTTTGGATAGCAAAGAAAAGGTTGGATTCAACCAAGTAATTATTACTCTTTTCCATTATTTGGATTCTTGGCACAAGAAACTAGGTGACACTGTTAGAGGAAATGAGATTTCCACTTGCTACCCTTACAAGAACTCAAAAATTGGAACCCATGTTTTTATTTTATTTTATTTGAAAGATAAATTGGAATCCATGGTTCAATTGTTCTCATGGAAATCATTATTGGATGATTATTGTTTTTCTTTGCCTTAGATTCCATGTATCCAAATATGCGATGAATGCATAAATGAGAGGAAATATAGGGTTCTGTATGGACCAGTCCCAACATGTGGCCCTGTTTTCGGTGATTCAGACCATTGATCTGATAGGGACCACCATGGATGAGGGATGCTCACAAGTGCTGTCAGACTGGATGATCAAACCGATCAATTAGTGTCCTATAGATAGATATTTATGGGAAAAAACACATACAGCAACATGCCAGATAGAAGGCCAAATATTGCGTGGATGGGACTTCGAATCTGGAAGTTTTTTCAAGAATCCCCCATCAACATGGGGCACATCAGATCAGTTGTCTGGATCGGCAAACAATGGGTGCCACTTGTATGGTTTGGGGCATCAGATGCTATATATGCCATGATGCATTTGGAGGCTATAATTCCTCTATTATTTGGAAGTTTTGGTGATCTCTAGGTATAATGTGTTGTTATGATGATATAGGTGGTTTGCCAAGCGTTTCTTACATCCAGATATAGTTGCTGAATACGAGTATATTTTCCTTTGGGATGAGGATCTTGGAGTTGAAAATTTCCATCCAGGACGGTATGTTCAATCTGCAATGTTTCTTTTGTTTACAACAGGAACTTTTAAATGTTGCACGCATCTCCTACTGACATGCTTTAAATCTTCTGGACATGATTATTATCAGAAAAGCTCCTTATGCTTTCTTCTAATAAAATTGTGAAGGAATTAACAACGGCCTGCTTGGGTTTACTTCTGAAAAGGAATGCAACCAGATGCGCCTATCCCATTGGCATTCTAGAGAACTGGAGCTATCATGCAGACGATGATAGGTATTAAATTCTACTAGCATTCGAAAAGATGAGAATAGGATGGAAAGGTCTGGCCGTTATCATCCTGTTCTAGTTCTCGGTGGTGGATGCTTGCTCTGTTTCCATTTTGGCTGACACTCCAAGCAGGCCCTAATATTCCAAATATGCAATTGGGAAGTATATTGCTGGTTTTTACTGGTTAATCTCTGTTTCCGGTATGAGACTATTCAAGGGGTGATTGTTGAGACTGATATAGAGGAAAAAAGATTTGTAAATTATTGATAAAATTAAAATATGGAAAAACAGAATCCGATAAAAAAAACTTGTTTCTGTATAAGCGAGCTTCTTCTTCTGGTTACTTGTACCTGCCCATCTACCCTTGTCACAACCCTATTGTGTTGACCAAGTTCTATTTTCTTGTGAAACTAGCAATTATGTTCACGCCAACGTTGGGCTTCTTTCTTCATTTTCTTTATCAATGTACCCCAACCATACTATTCAAAAAAACTTCTCTGTTTTCCATATTTGTACATAACACCCTCACTTTTGAGGATCCCAATATTTTATTTATTTATTTTTTGGACATGTATTTGATATTGTGTTGGGGCCATTCTTTGGTGAGAATGTTGCCTGCGGGGTTGCCTATTTAAAGTTGAGTACTGAGTAGCCTCACACCAACACATATCTTTAATTTATATAAACAATATCCCTATAGAAAATTTGAGAAAAAAGTCTAATGAGTCGTGCTGTCCTGATTTTAGCACGCTTGAATGACCCAAAAATGGCCCATAATTTTTCGAATCCATTGAATTCATCCCACTTATGCTTTCACTCCAGAAATTTGTAAGAAAAATTAAATACAATTCAGATGAATAGTGCTGGCCCAATTCGGGTGCACTTGAACCGTCCAAAATTTGTGAAATCTGTAGGACTCATCCCACGAATGCATATCTCTAATGTGCATACACCATTTCCCTCAAGAAATTAGAGGGAAAAGTGAAATTGATGAATAGCGCATAGTTATTATTCATCTTCCTAAGAGCTTTGATTCACAAGTCAAGGAAATAGGCCCTAATCGAACACAAATCTATCATGATATGGAAGATTGGTGCCAATTATGTTTGAAGCTAACAAAAAAAAAGTGGTGGTTTATTGAATTTTTGGATTTTCCCCTAAATGTATCAAAACTGCTCTGGGCCAAATCCTCTTTTTCTATCAAATTCAATCTCCAACAACTTGTGTTTTTTTTTGAGAAAGTAGGTGAAAAGTGGAAAATATGTAAACTAAAAGGTTATTATGGGCGTAATGTTTGACACACTGTTATGAACTAGGCCTATACTGCCATTAAAGGGGTGTTATGGTCCATTTTTTTTTATATCAATTGGTTCACCCCCATGAAGTGTAACGTGGTGGGTGACTAATACGGTTAAATAATGGCCAACATGGCCAAAATGCAACCAATTTTCAAAACCTTGCTCTCTCTCTCTCTCTCTCTCTCATCTCTACCTAGCCATTTCACCCCCTTGTGTCTTGTTGACCCGACCCATGCTCAACCTATTGCCACTTAGCTACATGTGGGGCCCACTGTTTGATGATTGAAATTATTGATCCAATGGCCCTTGCTATTGAAGGATTCCTCATAAAAAGGCAAAATCGTCTTTTCACTTGCATTTATATGCAAGTGATGGCCCACGCATGGAATTAAAAGCCCATGCCTTTTAACTTGGCCCTTTATACAAATGCTGCAAAATCATCTTTTTCAAATTTTGAGTTAACAACTTGCTTTTTATATCGCAAAAAGTAATCTAAGGGTGTAGTTTGCACATACACGGTAAAATGGAGAGGGTTTTACATATACATAAAATTGATGTTTTTAAAAATAGTATAGGAAAATGGGAAAGGACTATATGAAAAAAAATAATCTCTTTTATCTTGAAAGATGACCTTAGGCTTGTTCTTACCATCCATTGTTCTTACCATGCTTAGGTTTCGTTTGAGTGCAACTTCTGAAAAAGGAGTTTTCCTGCAAAAGCAAGTTAATATCGACTTTATGGATTGATTTTACGAAAATCAGCTCAATTGGTCTTTGGTGAATGGACTTTTTAGTGCCTGTTTTGACAAGTGGGGGATCAAAAGGGGTTTGTGAACTGCATTTAAATGTACAACACAACAAGGGTTTTGGCTCAAAACAGCATTTGTGTCAAACACCCCTTTTGAGGGTGCATCCAAAAGGGCCCTTGTTATTTAAAGTCAACCGTGTTTCCTTGTAACTTTCCCCGTTGAATGGACCTTTTCCAAATAGACTGATTCAATGGAGGTTCTTGAAAGTGATAAATTAGTTTGTTCAATTTTCCTAAAATTATTAGTGAAAATAATTGTCCAATTGGTTGTAGAAGATCGATGTCACGCTTAACCATGGAGGGATGTTGTAGAATCTAAAGCTTTTAAAAACAATCGGATTGAAACATAGTATATAGAATTCAATTTTAGTAACAAGTACCACAAAATGATTATTTTCGATATCTTGGGTTGATAATTCGTGAGAATGGATTGATTGAGAAGGATGTTGCTTATAGAACTAGAGTTGGGTGGATAAGGTGGAGACATACCTCTGGAGTTTTATGTGACCATTGCATATCAATCAAATTGAAGGGAAGATTTTATAGGATAGCTATAAGACCAGCCTTGCTCTATATGAAGAATGTTAGAAATCAAGGAACAAGGTGTTCAAAGGATGAATGAAGCTGAAATGAGGATATTGAGAACGAGAGAATTAGAAATGGATACATGCCAGTGAAATTAGGAATAACACCAATAGGCAATAGGTTATTAGATTAGAGTGTAGACTTACATGGTTTGGCCATGTGAAACAGAGTCCAAGAACTACACCAATTAGAAGGAACGAGTTGGTTCAAGTTTAAAGAGGGGGGGAAGGCCCAAAAGGACATCTGTGGAGGTAGTAAGAAAAAGATTTGATGACATGTGGTTTAACCAATGATACAGTCCTCGATTGAGTAGGATGATAGAATAAGATTCGTGTAATTGTCCCTAATTAGTTGGGAAAAGGCTTAGATGCTAATGATGATGCCTAAGAAAACCTAATGCGGTGAAATCACTCCATTAAGACAAACATCGATCTAGAAAGAATATGTACACATAATAACTAAGGTTTTTACATATAGCTCCTCCATTTTTGCTATATTGTAAAAAAACCTTAGTTTTATGTATTTTTAAAAATATTCCTCCCTTTTATTGTATATGTGCAAATTACACCCTCAAGTTACTTTTTGCGATGAAGAAGCAATGCTACCAACTTTCTAAAAACTTGATTTTGCCCCCATCACATAAAGGGGTAAGTGTAAAAGGTCTAGCTTTCGAATCTTCCATTAGCGAGGGCCACTACTTACATAAGTGAGTAAGTGAAAAGGCAATTTTGTCCTTTTGTGAGGAATTCTTCATTAGTGAGGGTTATTAGATTGATAGTTTCAATCACTAAATTGTAGATTTCACATGTACGATGTACCTGAGTTAAAAATGGGATGACTTCGGGTTAGAGAGGGGTCATCAATAAAGAAGGGGGAGAGGGCTCTAGGGTTTGATGTGAGGGCAATAGTGTCATTTCACATTTCTAACTATCCTTTCGTTAAAGAATGTCCGCTTATATAATGTCATTTCACATTTCTAACCTTCGGTTAAAGAAAAGTCTGTTTTAAACCAATGTAAAAATAAGGGTGTTATTTACAAATATGGGAAGCTGAGAGTATTTTTCTAATATAGCAAAAAGGGAGGGGCATTGAGCCGGAAACATGATCCCACTAGGAAGGTAGCTTGGTGCAAATATTAGGCCGACCTGTCATCAGGTGTACCACCATGTATGAAAACAAAAGAAATGGTTTAAATTAGCTGCTGACAGTCTTATTAAATGTACTAGTGTTGCCACTTGATGAGTGGTCTACCCTGATTTTTGCACCAGGTGATTTTCATGTCGGGGCCCACCTTTGCAATGCTTTGATCTAGTGTTGTCATATACAATCGCATGAGTGCTTATGCCATTGCATATGCCATTTTGGACTAGTGGACCACATATGCCATGGTGGCATACACGGTTATTGTGGCATTAGCGCTTGTGCAGTCGCATAGAGAAGTATGCAATTGCATAAGCCATAGTCATACAGTTATGCCATCGCATACGCTATGTGATGGCATAATCTCTCAATAGTTAGATTTTTTATTTTTTATTTACCGTTGGGACTTTTTTTTTTTTTTTTTTACTTGCTTTATTTTCTTTCACTTTTATTTTTGTCTCTCTTACTCTAATACTCTCATCTCTCAATCTCTCTAGTTTCGTAACTCTCTTACTCCATCTCATACTCTATTATTACCCTCATTCTCTCTTAAAATGACATCAACGAAATTTTTTTGCTGTTTTTTTTTTTTTTTTTTTTTTTTTTTTTCACATTTTTTAGTATATGCATTCATTTGAGTAGCTGTTAGTTGACTCGATATAGTCCAATGGTCTAATAGAACCCTCCCCCCTCACCCCCCAAAAAAAAATAAAATAAAAAAATAGAACAACAAACAATTCCCTACACTTATATTATTTTTACATGATCTGTTATTATTATTATTATTTCCAAATTTCCTTGAAATTTCCCTTTTTTTTTTTTTTTTTTTTACTTAAATTGTTTGGGGGCTGTGCCATTGCATATGCGGAGTGAGCAGCCCCATCGGGTTGCACGGAATTGCTTATGCTATTTGATAACATCGCTATGATCTCTTACACATGACAAATCATGTCTATATCCATTATGTGTGTGAAGTTCATATTCATTCCATTTTAGGTGAATGTCCCTCTAAATATATTATAGGAAAAGATTGTGTGCACAATGTGCACCGACTCTCGATGCACACAGAGGGACTGCCGACTCCTCCCAAGTTCTAACTTGACTCAGGACTGGACGAGCAGTCCGAGTCTCCAAGTCAGAAAACTGTGTGCATGCATACCTCCACCGTCCAAAAGATGATTGGCAAGGATTCCCACACATTCTAAAGCAATATTTTTGAAATCCTGTTTTGAAATATGTTTTGGATTCCCATAAATATCTTTGCACAGTGGAGGATGTGGGCATCGACTCTCATTCCACATGGTATAGACCGAAGTTGGGTTCACATTATCCAGTCATTGTGATTTCTTTGATGAGTCTCACTATTCAAAATTGATCTTCCACAATATTTTGTACACTTGCAGTTATTTATCAATTGTCGAAGAGGAAGGGCTGCAGATATCACAGCCAGCACTGGACCCTGCTAAGTCGCAGGTGCATCATCGGATTACCGTGCGTGGGAGGAGAACAAGAGTGCACAGGTTATCTTTTCCAAATATCTTCCATCTGATTGCTGACCATGTTTTTGCATCAATTGAACATTACTTGCACCTGCAGCTGTATTTCTGTTGGCTACATCTAGACATTTGTTTCTGACATTGCAAAGCTTTGCTCTATTGCATTGACAGGAGAATTTACAAATACAGTGGTGGTGGGAGGTGTTATGAGAACAGTACAGCTCCTCCATGCACAGGGTAAAAACTGCCAATCATATTTCTTCTGCATACAATAGAAGCTAAGAACTTAGGGTGAAAGTGGGCCAGGCTGGCCTGGGCCCAGCCTCCTTTAGGCTTGAGGCTAAATGCATGAAGGCGCAATAAGACAGCCGGGGCTGGGCTGGATTGACTTCATATCGGCCTTAGTGCCCACCTACTTGATTAGTGGGGCTAGGCCTTCTTGTGGATATGCTTAACTAATGGGCCAGTCTGGGACTGGGCCCAGTATTTTGATCATGGGCCAGGCTTGGACTAACCTTAGCCTGGCTGGTCTACGCCCCTAGTTGGGCTGCTTGCATGTGGGCATCTTGCTGTAGCATTTTGTTCTCATTGTTACCTTGCTTTTCCTTGATCTGAAGTTTAATTCTGGTGGTGCCTTGCTTTTCAAACTAGGGTTTGCTTGATTTTCTATTTCTTAAGTGGCGAGCTCGTTTGATTGCTCAAGTGGAAGTTCCAACCACCGAAGAATAGAAGGGTGAAGATTTACCTGCAACATGGAAGGAGAGAAGCGAAAGGAGTGGAGGATTTAAGGGCAAGAAGGAAAGTTGGGATATGATTAAGAGTGGAAGCACAACCTTCTGCCGGGGGGTGTTCCTAGGGGAGAGGTGCACTGAGCAGTGAATCTTTAGAGATGGATGGAAGGGTAAGCTATGCCACATCGAGGGGTAGCTCACAGGAGCTCAAGGGAAATCTAGGAGATAAGGGCAAACTCAAAGATAAGATGCCAAGTGAGAGTGGGGAAAGCTCTACGTCGGGCAACTCGGGTAGAAAATTTCTAGAGCTTGGAGAGGAGGGCAATTTGGTAGGGGATGAGAGGGAGGAAGATTGGCCTCTGGTTAAAATCAAAAGCAGAGCAGAATATTTTATTTTATTTATTTATTTATTTATTTTTGTTCCATGGAATAGAAGGTCGATGGCCATCCATGGCTTTGCCTTTATGCAGATGGAGGAGGCGACCAGGGCCATTGCTCAATAGAATGGAGTTCTATTCGAGAGCACAAAGCTGAAGGTGGGTAAGGTAAAATGATACTATGAGGTAGTCAATCAAAAGCCTTAGGAAAGTAGAAGTTGGGGGAGGATCTAAGAGGGGGAGAGGGGAAATAGGTAAGTGGGAGAGATTTCAATCTAGGAGTAAGACCAAGCCCGTAAGGGGAGAGGCGAGGTCCTCGAAATCATTAAAGGAGACGGTGTTGAGCATGAATGTTGACCAAGCGAGGGGGTGTCCACCAAGAGGGTGCATCCTATGGTGGTTTGTTACGCATTAATGCTTGGATCGTGCTACAATGGAGCTTGGTGGCGACGATTAGGGAGGAAGCGTTGGAGGTGGGTCTTTGGCCGAATGAGAACTGCGACCTATATGCGAGCGGCATAATGTTGAAGTTGCTTAGTAATGTTGAAGTCTAGACTCTAGATACACTGCGTTCAGAGGCAAACCTAGAGAAGATTATCATGGCGAGCTCCTTGTTTAGACATGGGATAGTCTGAGCTCTTCATTGGTGGGTTGACTGGTCTATGCTTGGGTGGGAGGCGACCTTGTTATAGATCTGGGAGCAACCCTTGGAATTGTGGTTAGGAAAATCTATAGCACTAGGGTCTTATTACGACGAGGTGATTGCCATTGATCTCGACTCAGAGGGGCATGTGGATGTCAGTAGCAAGGGTTAACATCAAGAGAAAGAAGACAACCAAGGCCCCACATGTCATCACCATAGCTGTGGGGGAAGCAGAGGTGATAGGGTGACGAGGAAGTGTAGGTGAAAAACATTGGGAGATGGTGGCGGGGAAAAGGCTTGTTTGGCGGCGGAACTTAGTCCCTTGTGGAAGAAGTGACATGATTTTCTATGCTCTGCAGGAGCATCGTATGTGTGTTGCATGGAAGAGCAAGAGTAGGGTGCCATATTCGATGAAAGGCGGATCTTCTCGCCACTTGGTTCTCCAACCTTCTTTCCAATGATGGTTGGTTCATTTTATGCGACGAGCGTCCGATGGTCTATCTTGGGACAAGATATTTTGGTGGTGGGGCTAGTGAATTTCTTGAGATAGTGCGGTACTGGTAGTGGGGGCAATGAATTTCTCGAGATCATGTGAGACTGGTGGCAGATCTGGGGAGGTTGGCTTGCCAGTTGGTGTTAGCAATGAGATTTGGGAAGGTGATGATGTCGAAGCTATAAAGGCTTGAAGGAGAGATGAAGCAGGGTTGGAGAGGCACGACAGGCTTGGGGAGGGTGTGTATCAGGGAAAGGAGGCATGGCCAATTGTAGTTGAAAAGAGAGGTGGAATGGAGGCTCAGACTTGTTGGAGGCAACATGTGTAATGGGTCCCCAACCTGCCTCCTTATGCTTGTGCCGTTCAAATCTCGTGTGGGGATTTTCTTTTGACCTTGTTTGTGCGGTTTCTTTTCCACGCACGATAATGGTCCTCTTGCACCTAGTCCTTTATGTCAAGACTCATGCAAATGCTTTTCTATTTCTCTCATCGACCTAGGCTAACCGTTCTCTAGCTTCATCGTCTCAGAACTCGAGTCCAGTGTTGGTAGCCTTGCAGGGTACGCTTTGTTACCGTTGTTGGAGGAAGCTCATAACTCGAATGCAAGTGGGGCGTTTTCGATGGAGGACATGCCTTCCTATAGTGATCCCAAGATTGTAAGTACTAGTTTAGTGTTACTAGTTCTATGCTCAAAGAATGTCTTTCGCTCCAGTTGGGTGGAGGAAGAGCCCCTTTCTTTTTGTGAAGCCTATCACTGGGTGCAGTTAGATGTTGAACTTGTAAAAGACATTCTCGTACCTATGGATATCCTTCCGATTCAAGCAATAAGGAGGCAGGCATATCATGTGGTGTGTTCGGGGAGACTACTTCTCTAATTTGGGTCAAGAGATGGATTAGAGATGTAGTGGTGCATATGTTGGGAGACTAATTGACGTCATTTTTAGGGACTATGACGAAGATTATGTTGCTCTTTTTCGATTCGTGGAAGAGGGGTCTAAAATGCCAAAGAGGTAGCTCAAAGAGTTCTTATGAAACCTCTGTAGGGTTGGAAGCAACTAGCGAGGCTTGTATCTTCCATTGATTACAACCAGGGCTCGGGTAGTAGAAGCGAATGAAGGGGCAAAGGGGGAAGTCTAGTTCTGAAATGAAGCTAATAAGTTGGAATGTGTGTAGGTTGGGATGTAGGCAGAAGGGTTCTGTAGGAGGTACAAAGGTCAACTAGTGACTCTCCAAGAAACGGTTCCAAGCTATTGAGAGAGCTATAGTCAACTCCTTGTGGGTCTCCTTGTGGGGAGGTACTCACAAGGACCGGGTGGCTATTTATCCTTCGGGGGGTATACTAATCGTTTGGAATTCGTCGATATATGGGCCAAAGAGGATTGGTGGATAGGGAATTTTTGTCTTAATGCTTCTGAGGTATGTAACCTCCAATTTTAAGTGGGTGATTACGGTAGTTTATGAGCCGAGTTGTAGTCAATGTGCACTTGTGTCGCCTGAGCTGGATTTGTTTGTAGTAGATGAAGCAAGCCTTGGTGTGTTAGGGGAGATTTCAATGTTGTGAGATTTTCCGTCGAGAAGCCGAACTGGAATCGGGTAACACGAAGCAAGAGAAGCTTCTTAGATTGGGTGAATATAAATGAATTGGTGGATTTGCCGATGAGGTATATTAAATTCACATGGCCAAATGATCAGGAAACATTGGCTGTGTTGAAGTTGGTTAGATTTTTGGTGTCAAGGGGTGGGTGGAGACGTGCTATTACGCTAGAGGGGACTGTTGAGACCTTAATTCGATCATTGTCCGATTATGCTGGAAGTGGGAGGATGATTGGAGCCCAAAACCTTCAGATTCAAGCTATTTTGGTTGGAAGTAGAGGGCTTTCCGGCTCTAATTTGAGAGTGGTCGAATTCCTTGAAATTGATGGTGGTGCGGGATTTAGATTGTTTCAAAAGCTCAAGATGTTAAAATGGAAGATCAAAAACTGGAAAAAAGAAGTGTTGGGTAAAAGGGGGGAGGAATTAGATTCTATTCTTTTGGAGATCTAAGAGTTAGATAAAATAAGAGGAGGTGGGGGAGCTAGCCAAGGAAGATGAGGATCTAAGTGCTTCATTAGTGCTCAAGTACAAGAGACTGAATGAAGAAGAAATCAAGTGGAGGCAACAATCCTGCATGACATGGTTGAAAGAAGGAAATAGGAAAACAAAGTTCGTTCATCACATGGCTAGTGCATGGGCCAAGGCAAATTGGATCTTGAGCCTTTCAGTGAAGGGGAAGAAAATCGACGAGAAAGATCAGATTTGCGTAGAGATCGTCAACTTCTATAGGGAGTTGTTGTCCAAAGTGGAGTGGTCTTGATGAGACAAATTGGATTTTAACCAGCTAAGTGCGATGGAAGCTGAATTTTTGGAGAAGCTGATATTCGTGGAGGCTGGAAGGGCGGCAATGGATCAGCTAGGGAGAGATTAGGCAGGTGTGAGCAATTTAAGGAGGTTTGCTGCCCATTTCAGGAGGCAATCCTATTAAAGATTGAAAAGATTAGAAGAGACTCAAGTGGAACGAGGTTTGCCGCCCATTTCTGGAGGCAGGTGTGAGCAAAAGAAAAATGGAGATGTGAATTCAACTCTTATCGGGAAGTGGCGAAGGCAATTTAAGTGGAGGAATCCAACCTTTGGAGGGAAGTGTAAGTCAAAAAGTACAGGGTGAGTAGTGGGGGATGGTGGATGAAGGAATCTTTCCTACATAGAGCTTCGGTTATCTGGAAGGCAATTTCTAACATGGGCCTGGCATTCGAGCCCCCACCCCCCAATAAAATTTTTCATTGGCATTAAAAATAATAATAATAACTTTTCACCTCATGTGAAGTTTGTATTTTAGTAGAGCCACTTTTCTTTTATCATTAATGGTGTTGGTGATCATGGTATTGAAAGAATGGGATCTGGTGCCGTGGGTAAATAAAATCTTTGACTGACCATGCGCCACCTTCCTTATTTGAAGATCTTGTGGATACAATAACCCTCAACAATCATGATACCTTTAGCTGTTTGTAGCTGCCGTTGTTTTATCCATTTGTTTTCTCTTTGTTTGTTAAGCTGTTTTACTGCTGTGAGTGGACTAATAGGAAAATGTTCTTGTTGTTCCCTTATCCTTGAAGGAGAGATTTAATATGCATGCGCTAATGAAAAACTATGGTGCAGGTGGGTCGAAATGATGGCTCCCGTGTTCTCAAGAGCAGCCTGGCGCTGTGCATGGTATATGATCCAGGTGTGGCACCTCTACCATATGATATTGATAATTGACTGAACAAAAAATACAACCAAGCTCCCTCATTTATATCTGGGGTTCCGTTTGGATGCCTAATCAGATTGAATTGCAGTAACTAAATTGGGTAGAATGGAAATTACCAAAAGTGGGGTTGCCATTGCCACATTAAAAAGAAGGGACTAGCACATAAAATGCAATTAGGATTGCCACCGCAACTATGATCAATTCTTCTATGCTTGAATTGGATTCTTGCTACTCCATTCAACTGAGCATCCAAACACACTATTAAGAAATCTATTTCTTCTTGATTGTAGCTGTTATACCTTTGGAACCAATGCTGATTTACAACAGTGGGCCTTGTTATTAAAGCAATTACTTTTTTCTTTTCCACCTTTTGCAGAACGATTTGATCCATGCATGGGGCCTGGACATGAAGCTTGGTTACTGTGCACAGGCAATGTTTCAACCACAATAATTTCTTATTTGTGCTATATCTCTTACACCGAAGCTGACATCCGAGCACTTCTTTTACAGGGAGATCGAAGCAAAAATGTTGGGGTGGTGGACATCGAATACATAGTTCATCAGGGTATCCCTACACTCGGAGGCTCGGATGACAGCAAGGTAAGAAGGCTGATTACGGTATTCTTGCGCACATGAGAGTTGATGCAGACTGGTGCTTTTAGATATGCGGACATTCAAATTACCAATTTGGACGGTTCATTAGGTGTGATCCACTTTCATAGGACATCACCAATCAAAGGAACTTTCCCATTTCGACCAATGCTATAAAAATGGATAGTCTGGATCAAAGGTACCAATACGTTCATTTGTTAGAGCCCACTTTGGATAACATGCTCAAGGAACCATTTGGATTAAATGACCATAGTCATCCCATCCATTGTGTGGAATACAAAACAGTTACAAAAAGAGTGGCCAATGTTTGGAAGGAAAGCATCCTTTGATTCCGATATGTTTCTCATGGTGGCTGTTGGCAAACCTAATGAGCGGTCTGGTTAAGTGATAGGACTTTCCACCTGTGATGTTTTCCTGGCATAGACCAATAGCATTGTTTCACCTCTGAGATCATATGGGTGCACCATATGGGATAATGGGATGTGGTTGCATGGTGTCAGTACCACCACTAATAGTGGTGGTACCTGGCTATTGTGGGTTCCAAGTGGTGTCTATATGACTTTTAACCCATTTAACAGGTGTGCCCCACCATGATGGTGAGAGGCACGAAAAATGAGGCTGATCCACCATCAGGTGGCCACACCTGTGTGACAAATATTATTGAGATTTTGAAAATATTGTGATAAGATTGCAAAATTACACTAAACAATATTATTGCAACATTAACATGATATTATCATGAGATTTTCAAAATTTGGGCAGATTTTAAATTTTTTGTGTTTTTGTCACAATATTGACTTGAAAGGTAATAAAAACGTTAAGGAAATTGTAGTATAAACATATATTTAAAATTTAAATTTATTTAAAATAAATATTTTGGTGAGATTTTCCTGATGATATCCCTAGAAAACCTCAAATTTTGAAAATCTCTGGAGAAATTGCGAAGAACAAGATTTTTCATTGTGGGCCACACCATAGGAGAAATAAGAAAAATTCCCACAATAACTTCCAAATTTAAGTGGTGGTTTCCACTAGATGATTGGATTGGCCTGATTTTTGGGGTGTCCCATCATCATGGTTAGGTGCACCTTATGAACGGGTTGGATGCATAGACACAACAGGTGGAATTTGGAGGCTTTTGGGCAGGTTTTACATTGTTTTATGTGGTGTGGCCCACCTAACAAATGGATTTGCGAAGAACAAGATTTTGGATATCCCTAGAAAACCTCAAATTTTGAAAATCTGTGGAGAAATCGCGAAGAAAAAGATTTTTCATTGTGGGCTACACCATAGGAAAAATAAGAAAAATTCCCACAAAAACTTCCAAATTTAAGTGGTGGTTTCCACTAGATGATTGGATTGGCCTGATTTTTGGGGTGTCCCATCATCATGGTTAGGTGCACCTTATGAACGGGTTGGATGCATAGACACAACAGGTGGAATTTGGAGGCTTTTGGGCAGGTTTTGCATTGTTTTATGTGGTGTGGCCCACCTAACAAATGGATTTGCGAAGAACAAGATTTTGGATATCCCTAGAAAACCTCAAATTTTGAAAATCTGTGGAGAAATTGCGAAGAACAAGATTTTTCATTGTGGGCCACACCATAGGAAAAATAAGAAAAATTCCCACAAAAACTTCCATATTTAAGTGGTGGTTTCCACTAGATGATTGGATTGGCCTGATTTTTGGGGTGTCCCATCATCATGGTTAGGTGCACCTTATGAACGGGTTGGATGCATAGACACAACAAGTGGAATTTGGAGGCTTTTGGGCAGGTTTTGCATTGTTTTATGTGGTGTGGCCCACCTAACAAATGGATTTGCGTGATTTTTGCTCTAGTGCATGGTCATGGTGCTGTCAACCTATTGGAGAAATTGGATGCCATATACTATGTGAGCCCCATACTAACGTTTGTATTGCACCCTTCGATATGGGAACATAAAGGATATTGCATGTATTGCTGTTTTTGAAAAACAATGGGTAATTAGTTAAATTTTTCAATGAAACTTATGGGAGTTTATGACTTCCTTCTTCATTCCATAGTAACAATATATTCATAACATGTGTGCGGACACATAGTATTTTTAATGACACAGTCAAAAAAATGTTAAGTTCTACATCAAAGTCATGACCAGTTTTTGAATAATACAATCTAGGATCCTCAAAACGTCAACCCAAATAGCTGGGCCAGCACTACAATGATGATGGTGGTGGTGGTGACGGTGACGGGATAGGGTCCTTAACTGAGTATAAATCAGACTACTGTTTGTGGATCTGTGTTCTTTATTTAGGTGATTTTACCCACAGGCTTTCTCATTGCAGTCCAATGCTGAAGCACCCAGTGATGCCGCTCAATTAAAGGGTATGCTGGATTTGCCACCACTGGTAAGATTTACAAAATAGCATGCTTTTCTTTTGTGTTTTCTATTGATTGACCAAACTGATTGGATTTTTGTTTTCAAACCTGCAGGTGGCGGATGATAGATCATCAGTAAGTATTTGAATGATTTAATCCGAGTTTGTTTGCACCATCATGAAATATCAGATATTTGGTGCAAACAAACGCGCCCTTAATATTTGGAAATGTGGAATGCTAAGCATGGTCACCAGCTTGTGAGGAAGCATCCCAAATGTGCACACATTGACTCAATTAAACTGACTGAATTGTGGAACTCGCCTCTGGTTGGTCACAATCCAAAACCAGATTGGTTAAACAATCCTAACCTCAGATTCGTGACCATTGGACATTTTTCATTTTTAACTGTCCAATTAGTCTACAACCATTGGACATTCAGATAAGTAAATTAGCTTAATCTTCAGTTCATGATACATTTAAAACTGGGACCAGCAATTTGGGCAGTTTGGTTTGAATTACTTGTATTCCACATGCAATTTCTGGGTCTTTTCTAGGTGTCTGTAGATCATAAATTTCACCGTTCCAGATTATCGAAATTCTCAATTTTTTAACGTGCTTTTCAAAAGAAGGAAATTAGGATGTCTGGTCGAAGTACTGGTCTTTTTCTTTTGCCAAGCGGATAAAAGGTTCCACTTTTCAGTGATCTATACCATTTCCCATCAGACAATCCGAGCGATCCCATCATTTGTCTGCAAATGGATGGTTAAAAAATTAAAATATAGCTCGTGGTCCATATGCAACTCTAAGAATTGCACCCTAGAGATGTCTGGGATTGTTAGATGGGAGAGTATTTTAGCGCATTGCTTATCCATGGTGTAGCTTGCTAGAGGCCCCACGTGCAATGGAATGATGGAACAAACGAAACGGGTCCTATGGAGTCCAAGTCGACTCGACAAGTCACATCAGACTCATCCAAGTTTTAAAACTATGATGTCGGTAGCTTGATTTAATGGCGGATTGACTAGGGTTAATGACTCGATGATCCTCCATTTGCTATGTAGGAGTGTTATAACAGGAATGGTTTTGTGCAGGTAAGGAGGCAGTCCTTCACGGAGTTGGAGATTTTCAAAGAGAGATGGGAAGCGGCAGTGAAGGATGATGAGTGTTGGATCGATCCATACCCACAACCTGAAAATGGTAGCCATTAGTATTTAATTTCATCTGGGTGTTCCTGGCTTCCACATAATGAGTGTGAGACCGGGCGTGACAAACAGAACCTTTAATTCATGGAAAGCCGATAACATGGGATGTTTCAGACAGAATTCAAGGACGCATTGTAGAGTTATACCTCAAGCTGATGTGTGTGAGTTACACAGCTCCTGTGAGCTGCAATGTAGCATTTGTAATTTGCATTTATTCTTCTTCTTCTTCTTCTATATTTTTTTTAATTTTTTTAATTTTTTTAATTTTTAATTTTTTTACGAATAACAAAGATGTATTTAAATATTTATCTTTGCAAATGAGTGAAAATGGCATACTTAATCAAGCATGAATGCATCATGGTTTTTGCTCACTCTGCATAACCCTCATGACATCCAACCAGTGCGTGTGGTGCGTTCCACTTTCAACTGAAACAAACATCAGTTTGGTCCATTCATCAAGTGGGTGGGCCACTGGCCTGATTTTGACACCATGTCAGCTTCATGTGGAGGCGGGCCCCATCAGATGTCCTGAACTTGCAAAATTTTCATTTTTCATAGTGTGAAAGTGCATGGGGTGAGCAAAATTTAGTTGTGAATCTTGCGATGAACGGTTCTGCATCTAAATTAGAGAAATGTTTCCATACAATGTTGTATTTTAATATTCACATATAAGAGCTTCGTGAATCCTATATTGTACAAGGCAGCCTCTTTTGTAGATGCCATAACGGTTCTCTCTTTTTGTGGAATTATATCAGAGAAGAAGAATGCAAAAGAATTCATTGAAGAAATTGAAAAGAAATTTACTAAATTCTATTAGGAATAAGTTATAATGGTTCTTTGTGAACTCATCTCTGAAATATAACGGTGATGGAATTAGGAAGCAAATTATAAAGATATCTAATCTTGTAGCTAAGTTAAAAGCACTTTAGTTGAACATTTTAGAAGACCTAGTGGTCTAAACAGTGTTAATTTTTCTTCTTTCCAGCTTCAACATTTTTAATGTCAATTATAATATTAAGAAAAAAATGGACATCGCCGTGTGCAAAAGGAAGAGGAGCCTAAGAGAGAGTGACTAGGAATTGCTCATCTCACGTATTTATCTCATGACAATAACTCAAAGAAAAGAAAGAGAGGTTTTAATAATAAGGGTAAAGGTAAATGGAAGATGACATGCGATGATGCAGAGTTGAAGGATCAAAACTAAGCGATTAGACCTTGTTACTTTTGTAATCATGAGGGTCACTTAAAGAAACAATATCATGAGTACAAAGTTTGGCTTAAGAAGAATAGGAACAAAGGTAAATGTAAGTATTCTTGTTTGACAATTTCTGAGGTTTTAATTGATCACATCTGTCATGATGTGAATCAATTCCAGGCTATTCACTCATATCTTGTATATTGTCCAATGACATCTTAGGAGCTTAAGACCCAGTGATGCAGAGTACTACGTGATCAATGTGTACCTTTTCAGTAGGAGAATCGAGGCTTATGATTTTATATTTCTTTTAAATACATAAATTAATTTGCATTTAAATTTTGAAACCCTTCTGATTGCAAAAGTAACAAGGGGAGAATCGAGTGCTACATGACTAGGAATTTGCATTTAAATAAGAAAATGTGATACATATATTCAGCTCATGATCAATAACACTAGTGGGTGAAACTAATAAGATAAATAAGTCGGTATACACCGAATGCCTTGTCAGTGGGAATTTCAATTTCAGTTTTGTTACATGGTATGAGTATCGTAGCTTGATATGGTGCAATGCGAGCACTTACGACATCATGCGTTGGAACTGAATTTTAATGTCTACCTCAAAGGCATGTGTTAGATGTTATGGTATTATAGTTATCTGAATTAAAATATCGAGAAAAGAACATTCTCTAGGATTCTTTGAAAGAAATATGACACATAATCGTCAAGTGTTTGTAAACCTTAACTGATAATTGCATCATAGCATGCTTAGGGTAAGTGGGAGTATAGATAATGAGGCAACGTACACATTTCGGTAAATTAATTAAGGTTTAATTGATGATTAAAATTTTGATTTATGTTCATCAAAGTATATTCGTTGTGCATGCATAAGGTGTAGTGAATAGTTAGGTTTGGTTATGATAAGACAAGAACATCACTTGATAGAAATGATTGGACCGCTTGAAAGTCTGTATGCATGTATCACCTAGTATGAGATTTTCATACCAGACTCTGTAACATTTTAGATTTTCGCTTTGTTAGATTTAAAAAATTCTAAAAATTTGTTTAATATTGTAATTAGCTTATGTTGTTACTTATCAACCCTTAACACTCAACATTAGCACATGTAACGTCTCGAATTTTTGCGGCCCAAGTATATACTCATGTACGAGAATTTCGATTGTTAATAATATAATAATTGGATACTTCAAAATCGCACTTTTTTTTTTTTCATTTAGAGTATATTCACTTACATTCATGAAAGTAACCATTTACGAGAATAAAATTAACTATATTTCTTATTCCTTCAAAATATGAAATCAACTAACTGTCTAATGCCCTCTCAAGTGGGAGCTTATTATAATATTATTTAAAGTTTTGCAGTGGAAAATAAATAAAACTAAGTGTAATGCTATTCTTCTTATTTATTCAGAATAATCTTCCATAGAGCTATTATTACCCATATATTCGGTCTGTGCTTCACTTGTAACATTTGTATGTTTGGAGAGGGTCAATGCCCTATTCATAGTGATTATTATCCTTTAAGATTAATAATAATTAAAGAGATCCATAATAATAATGTAAGAGTTCCGATACATCTCATACTTCACTGCTATAAGTGGTATCGGCATGTGCAACCATTCTACATGAATGCATGCCTGACATAGTGTGTACGGTTCATTATATGTAGTGACAAATCACAATGTAGAATATAATTCATAGAAAATTCGGCTCGTCCCGTATCATATATTACGGAGATTCGCTGGCGTATCCAACACTACCGTGGATTTACATGATACCTCGAGGCGGCGCAACACACGATCGAAAGATTTACGTGATATGATTTGTTTATGGACTGACTATTTGGGACATTTAATCCCGGAAGTGATGTAACACGCATGTCGATTTACTTACATCGATTGTGCACTACTACCCAGACCAATGTAATTATGTGTCGACCAAGAGAGTCACTACTCAGAGCCCATTACGTTCACGATAAAATATATAAATCACAAGATGTGAGACTTCAACACATTACTTGTATCAATGGAAAAATAAATCAAACCATGAGAGTTTTAAAATTTCAAGACACATGCCCGAACCATAAAAGGAGGTAGCATAAGACTAACCTAATAAAAGAAAAGAGTAGCATTATGCTAGCTCAACAAAATAAGAGGAGAGGAAGCAAAAGTCAACTCAATATAGAGTGAAAACACGTGTCACTCTCAAAATTGACGAAGGACAAGGTTTGTATCCATCACCCTGTATGAATTCATAATAATCACGTATATTTAAAATAATACCTTAACCATAATTCTTATATGAATAAATGATTCATAACGGTCCATCACTTGATTACATGGGAATCACAATAAAATCAAAATATGCAAAAATAAGATAAAAAATGTATAAATCAAATCTAATTAGCATAAGCTCAAAGGAATCTCTTACCTCTTGAATTCAATCACCCTCTAACATTGTTATATTTGAATAGGTGTGTTGTAGTACCCAACTCTAGCATAATTAACACGATTCTTGCAGTTAGATCGTCACATTATATAGATGGTATGGTTCGGATCGAAACTTTAGATTAGGGTTTACTATAGATGTAGATCTACATTTACAATAGACAATGACTAAATTAGAAAGCTTGAACTAGGTTACTGTATAAATAAATAATTTCGTCAGTCCTGGCATAACCAAAGTTTAGCAAACTCCTATGCTGAGTCAACTCTGTTTGACTCACTGTGAGTAAATTTACAAACCATGTTCTAATTTAGAATTGGATGGAATCCAACAATATTAACTGAGGATCATTGCAAAAAAAATAAAATAATAATAAATAAAAATAATAAAAACAAAAATAAAAATCAACTCACCTATGAAAAATGCTGGACTTGGCTTGACCCAGGCTAACGACTTGCTGAGTTGCTGATCGATGCCCGAGCAATGCTCGATCCTTTCTCTCTCTCTCTCTTCTTCATCCGTTTTCTCGCTCTCACGTTTTTTCTAACAGCTCTCTCTCTCTCTCTCTCTGATCGTATGTGATATAGTTTCCTGATGAGGTAGGGTTTTTATAAGTCTTACATGTGCTTCGAGAGAGTCTTCACGGAAGGAAACTCGTTGGATCAACACTGTTGCAATCCATGTACAACCAACGTGTGGAAATTATTATTATTTTTTCTTTTCTTTTCTTGATCTATTGTTGCTTCATATTTAACGGTCTTATCTTGGTTGGATTCCAGGGTTTAGATGATAGTCCTTAGACTCATATAATGATCGTTTCAGATTTCCATTACGTGGTCAGTCAAAGATCAATGGTTATCATTTCTTGGCGAGGAAGACGACCTGTGTTAATGGCCTATTCGCACCTGCACTGTTTCCCTTCAATCCGCTTTCGTTGCATGGTTTAGATTCATCGTAGGAAGTTCAGAGATGCTTCAGATTGAAGCTCCAGATCGCTTCTTTGGTGGTCCCAGCAAAGAGCTACCCGTTCCTCACGCAGTTTCGCATCCGAACCCGTATCCTTTAATTAGCAATCATAGCGTCTTGGGGATTCACCAGACTTTCTGGGAGTTTTGGTTGGAGTCGGATCCTCCCTTGAGGATTGAATAGCTCAGATTTTGTTAGAGTCACTGAGCCCAGGAGTTTCGATGGAAGAATTTCTCTTGAGCGCGAGGAACTCGTGCGCTGTTACAGCATGCAGAGGCTTCTTGCTTCTGGTTCAATTGTGAGGGACATGTGGGGTCTACTGTGGTGAGTTTTCGGGAAATTCACTTCCTTCATCGGTTTCGTAGGGTCACGTTAGGGCATGGTTGCGAATATGGATATCTTGAAAGTTCTCTTAATAGGTGTCAAAACGAACTTAATATTAATTAACGGTCCATACTTAATGATTATGACTCAATTTTGAAGGAAGTGTATACACATGATCGGTGGAGGATTGGATAAAAAAAATGGTAGTTGATCAATGGTCGAAAAAGCCTGAATCTAAAATTTCACCTTTTACGTCAAAATGAAAGAATTAGCTTTAAGGCCGTCAATATTTAACATTGTATAGTCATACATGGGTACTTAAATTTTGTATGATCATCTAATATTAATATGAGGTCAAATTGTGGTCCAAATTTGAATTATGATTGATGGTGTAAAATGGGTCAAAGCCCTTTTAACCCACCTTGACGTAGGTTTTCTATATCCACTTTGCTCATATGTTTTGCTTAATATTTTCAAGCTTGAGTCCCAAATAAGGCAAATCCAAATCTCGAGTGAACTAACTATAGGCAAAAGTGACAAACTAAAATTTAACCATTAGAAACTTTTTGTAGGCCATGAGAGTTTTTGATCAAAATGATACTCATTATTGCGCTTCATCCATGTTTGTGTGACATTATCAACAGGTTGGATGTCAAATAAACATTACATAAAAATAGAGTGAGATGTAGGAATTTTTTAATGGTTTCGGATTAAATTACTATTATTTCCCATAATATGGTCCACTTAAGATTTGGATTTGCTTTGTTTTTTGGATATGTCCCCAAATGATATGAAAATATGGAGGACAACATAGAGAATACATACATCAAGGTGGACCCCATGTCAAGGGCGGCACCTAATCTGCTTCCCTAGCCATTGACACTCTTAAAACATAATGCACTCCTTCCAAAATCTTTCAACCAAAAATTTCACTAAAATAGTTTTAAACATGCCATTTTGCTATCTAATTTGGATGACTTACTACTTTATTTTTAACCATCTATTTGATAGCAATTAAATTGATGGTTATGATCACTTGATTATTGTTATTTTAGAAATATGTTCATCTAGGGAGCAAATCAAGTGAGACCCAGATTTAGAGGTACATGAACTGAGCTAGCTCAGTTAGCTTGCTCAACTCGACTCAAAAATGCTCAATTCGACTCAGTTTGAATATGAGTTCGAGTCGAGTTGAGTTGATTTTTTGAGCTCGACTCAGATCGAACCCAGCTCGAATCGAACTTGGATCCAACCCAGCTCGAATTAGACTCGACTCGACTTGGATCGAACCCAACTCGAATCGAACTTAGATTGAACCAGTTCAATGACTAGGTTACTTTGATATTGATGTTGCTCACCGAGTGTTCGATGAAATGACTCAAAGAAGTGTGACAGGTGATAAGGAAGGTATGTACATGAAATCGACACCTTTTTTTTTTTTGATTTTTATGTTAATGAGAAGGTGTTTGATAAAATACCTTTAAAACCATGGTTGCTGTCTCAAATATTGTGAGATTTTGAAGGTGTAGTACAGGTGTTTGTGAAAATGTTGCAATGGCGAACTCGGCTTAAACTAGCCTAAGCTACTGACTAAACTGAGCCGAGATAGCCAATTAAGCTCGAGGATCAAGCCGAGCTAAGTTCGAGCTGAGGTCAGCTAGTGTCCGAACCGAATCGAGCTGGCCGCAGCTCAACTTGGTTTGACTCGATGTACACCACCACCTAGATTTACTCAGGTGAGTGGGACCCTGACTGTGTGGCTCATAGTGATGTATTTGCCTTAAATCCACACCATCCACCCATTTTCAAAGCTCATTTCAGGGCATGATTCCAAAAATGAAGCATGCTCAAATCTTAGGTGGACCACGCTAAGGAAATAATAGTGATTGAATCCCCACCATTAAAAACTTAATAGAGTCCACCCGAATGTTTATTTGCCATTCAACCTGTTGATAAGGTCACAGAGAGCTATATGAACAGACCACACAAATATCATCTTGATCCAAGGTTTCTGTGGCCCACAAGAAGTTTTTAATGGTCAATTACTACTATTTCATGTACTATGGTCCATTTGGGATTTGCATCTGCTTCATTTTTTGGATCATGCTCTAAAATGAGTTTTCAATACAGATGGACGGTGTGGATGTAGTTACGTACATCAAGATGGGCCCCCACAGGGTCCGCGCCCCTTCATCTACTACGAGAACAAAAAATGGATGGTGTGGATGGGGTAATCAGTGAGACGTGGAGAGAAACTCACCACCATTTTTCAGAACTGGTAGTCTTTTCACTTCCAAAATGCACGTTGGTTCGAACCGTTTTGAGAGGGAAAGAGAGAGAGACGAGAACCAGAGAAACCCTATCTCCAGAAACAGAGAAAAACCCTAAAAAAGGAGTCATGAACGAAACCCTAGCTTCTCTTCTTCATCTCTCTTCCATTCCCAACATTCTCTTCTCATCATCATGGCCATCATCGAAGCCAACATCTCAGCCCTCCGATCTCGGCTTCCTCCCCCATCCACTCGCCACACTCGCTTCCCACCCGCAAGTCTTGATTTCAGCCGTCCAGATATCCAGAAACAGAAATCCAGATTCCAGTGTAAATCAACGAGTCGCGATAGCGAAAATGTAAGGAAAGCTACGTTCTACGATCCGGTTTCAACTTAATTTTGGGAGGACGGATCTAACTTTTGAATCTGTGCAGGAATATTTGTTAGATGCTCCTGTTTCAATCGGGGACGGATTCTCTTTCAGCGGAGGTTAGCTTTGGCTCTCTCTCTCTCTCTCTCTCTCTCTCTCTCTTTAATTTTTTTTTTATTGGAATTGTTTTGTTTTAAGGAATTATCATGTTCTACATGCGTAGCAGCTTACATGCGGTTAATCCAGACAGTCTGAATTATGGGTACCAATGTAGACAGGGCCTATCCCGAAAATCATACTGATCGGACAATCCTACCCGTCCAATCAGTGGCTCTCAAATGGATGATTATAAAGGCAGATGGTCAATTATCCAAAATTCAACATGCAAATGTTCATTTGCGGTCAGTGTGGTTGTTGGTGATTCCCCCCATACCTGCAGGGCCCACTTATAATTCATCGGCTTGTTTTAGATCCTATCTGAAATTCGAGATTCTTTTGTTGAATTTTTGGGATAGTGGGTTTTGGGTTCTAAGGGAATTTGGGTATTTATACTGAAAGTCTTGTGATTGTATGGGCAGGAAAATATTCAGATGGGCCGAGCCCATCCGATGAATGGTTTAAGCGTGGGAGGATTGTAAGTACCAATATTTAGCCTTGAATATATTTTTCCTTTGTGAATGGTAATACATGAATCTTGTTGGTATGTATGTAGGCGGCTGGTTTTTGTAATCAGTTCACCAATTCACAATGCAACTAAATCAAGATTTCAAAACTGGACCCTAGAATAAGAACAGAGAAGGAAATCAAATAGATGACAATTTCATTGACCCACAATGCAAAACTGGTTTGACTGGTTCAGTCCAGCTAAAATCCATACCCATATTTAAAGGACCATAGAGGTCGATGTTAGCCGACTGGTCCCCTAATGCTAACATGGCCTTCACCTTGACATCTTCATCTCATTACTCTGATTCCTTCTGGAGAAGATATCTTTGAGAGTAGCCTCTCCTTGTTGTGGGGCTTCGGAATTTAATATGAATAGGTGGAGACCTTCTGGGACTTGTTAATGGGACTAGTTCCTATTCCTCTGCTCTACCTGATTGCAGTCTTCTTCTAAAATCTTGACTATCATTCTATTGCACTTCTTGACTATGATCGCACACTTTACATTAGCCACAGAGAGTACAGTCTCTGCTTCCACCTGCTCTGGAATCTGGATTCTTCACTACCACTTCACACACGGCCATACGACGATTCAGGTGCTTTGTTGTAAGTAGATTGTCTTGACAACTGTTCCCACACCCACACAGTTACCCAACTCTTTGAAAATCTGTTCTTCCTACAAATGTGACTGTACATCTCTTACTGTGGTCGATGTGAACCTAATACCTGAATTCATCCCTTCTCACCACCATTCCAAGGATCAAAAGGGAATCCAGAACTCCCTCTACACTGGTGGTACCAAGAATAAACCAAACCGACTGGTGAGAACAGTGTCTATATTAGTGTTTTTTCGAGAAACCAGGCTGGTTGGGTGGAAAGTTCTAGCTGAACCTGTTCCATGTTTTTACAGCAATGGTTGGTGACTAGTTAGAAAGTAGGGTGAGATTGTTAGGAAGCGTCGCATGTTAGGAAACTTGTGTAGTTAGAATTTGTTGTAGCTATGGTGGTAAACCTGTGTAGTTAGAATTTGTTGAAGCAATGGTATTCACTAGCCTAGTTTCTGCAAGAAACATGGACCAGAGTCTAACTAAATTAATATGTAGTTGGTTGCGTAATGTGATGTATGACTGATGCATGAACCAAATAACATGTGAGATTAAGTAGCAGAATTAAGATAATTAACAATAAAACTCAAGCATTGTCATAATCATCATGAATCCCATGAAAACTAAAAGAACATCACACCAAGGTGTCCCGTATCGGTATTGGTTGGTGTATCGGTGACCTCCAAAACCGATACGGATACGGCGGCGTAACGGTGATACGAGAGCGTAACGGCTCGTAACGGCACAAAATTTTTTTTTGCCAAAAAAATATGAAAAAATATGGATTAAATCCAGAATATTCTAAGCATTCCAAATATGCATTCATTTATAAAATGGAACATGTTTATGGGGGCGTAACGGTCCACTCTTTGGTGAGAAGTTGTATCGGACTGTCTGATGAATTTATGAACCAGATAACCTGAATTTGACTACAAAATTCATATATTTAATTTTCTAACTATCTACTACCAATGATAGATATATTAGAATGAATGTAATATGTAAATATCTTACATTAGGTGTGTTTGCAATTATTTTTGAGGAATTTGTCAAACATACCTGTGCAGTGTGTACGTGACTGTGATTCCTGTCTATGACCTGTCATCCTCAAGTCTAGAATATTTAAAAAAATAAAATTAGTAGTGTCTGATATACTCCCCTGCAACTTGATTAAGGATTACTTGATTGATTGTCAGGGGAGCTATTTTAAATACAAGTTCGGCAGTGTCAAGTGTGTGCAAAATTGCATGGCTTCTTGCAATAATACTGTTGTGAGCTGTCTGCTGCAAAATGCAAATACTTACCTTAATACAAATATATACTCACAATCACAAGTCACCACCAAAATGAAAATCTGCTTTTTTGTGGTTGCTCGACCTCCACATCATCGTCATTGTCACCATCAGGCTGAGGCTGTCCAATAGGTGTAGGTTCTGCATATCCATAATATCCAGTGCTAGAAGGAAATACTAGATCAACGAAACCAGAGGATGACTGATCCTGACTAGGTAACGACTCTGACCCTGAGTAAGGATATCCACCAGTGCCCGTCGAATAGCCATACTGGTAACCATACTCAGGCTGTTGAGAATCTTGAGATTGAGAGTGCGTCTGCTGTGATGAGTAACTTGGATTTGGATCTGGATATCTATAATCATATGAATATTGATCGGGAGGGCTACTCCAACATGAATGTGATGGAACGGGCTCAGTATAACCATCATAATTATAATCTAATTGACCATAAGAATATCCATCATAATAACCAAGACCATGAGCCTGCTGATGTTCCGGACCTCCCGGACGCGGTGCACCACTAGATGTACCCTCCTGCTGGCTGTATCGTGACTCGGTACACTCGTAGGTTCGACCTCGTGTACCACTTCGTCGATGTTCATCGACATCGCGATCTGTAGATGGCTGAATAGGGCGTTAAGATACACCAGAAGTGCCAGCACCAGAGGCAGGGGGGTCATCGTCATCATCATCCGACAAGGACACGCTACCACTACTCGTACTTTTTTGTTGATCTCGAGCCGTTTCCGTACGTGGCATAAACGCTGCCCCTCTTACTGGGTCCAACACATCTGCACGACTCTCTTGTTGTGCTTTGCGTATTTCTGGGTCATCAATTTTCAATTCTTCACTATCCTCTTCAATTTGTTTTTTCCTTGTTTCCAACCAAGGTAGAAGTGGGTCATCCTCATCATAAATATTGTCCAAGTTTATTGGACAGTAGTCTCCGTCATCGGCAGCTGTAATGCTCCTATGATGTCGTCGCATTCTTAGTTTTATATTGTAGTGCATGAAAACAAGTCTATCTAATGTTCTAGTCTGCAATCTATTCCTATTCTTTGAATGAATAAGTGCAAAACAACTACAATTCCTTTCGCAGCTAGAGGAAGATGTTGTCTGGCTCAAAACTTTTACCGCAATTTTTTGGAGAGCCTTCGTACTTTCTCCGAAATTAATCCACCATTCGGCCGGTTGCAACCTAGATACTGCATGCTGTGCAAGAGCATCTCCAAAACTACCAAGACGATTTTTAAATGTATCTAATTCATTCAACGCCTTTATTTGCAGATCTAAGTCAGGTTCTAATCTCTTTATCACATTTTTTAGCCCGACACGAACTTCATCATCCGTAACAAATGATTGGGCATATCTATACCTAGGATTTAAGTAATAACCTGCTGCATGAAGATCGTGATGGAGTTGTTTTGTCCATCTCCTGTCGATCATCTTCCAATAAGTCTCCCAGCTTCTACAATCACGTTGAATTGCAAGCTTTGCCTTATCCATGACATCATATAGGAAGCCCATGGTAGGTGCTTCATCGGTTTCAATAAGATGGAGTACCCTCATTAGTGGCTCCATCACCTTTATGATCGCCTTAACTTTCTTCCAATATTTGTTGTCCCGTATGGTGTTCACAACGTCGACCGGTGTTCCTGATGTCTTCTTCCCATGTTTTGTATTGAGCCATTGTCGGGAAGCGAACATTTCACTCAACTCTCCCCTATGCTGGAATAAACTCTCTAATGCTATAAAGTTTGTTGCGAATCTAGTTGCCGCAGGTCTCAACAATTCTCGTCCTTTCGTGAACTTTCTCATTATTGCGACTACTTGATTATGATTGTAAATAAACGTCGTTACTTCCCTTGCCCTTTCGACCATTTTCTTAACATTCTTCTTCTTCCCAATATCTTCCAATATAAGATCAATACAATGGGCAGCACATGGTGACCAAAAAAGATGTTTTCTCTTATTCATCAACATATGTCCTGCAAGCTTATATGATGCTTCATTATCTGTCACAATCTGCACTACGTTCTCCTCTCCAATCTCATCCACAACTTTATCCATTAGTCCAGTAATATAATTAGAATTTTTTGTTACTTCTGAGGCATCAATTGACTTGTGATATATAGTTCCCAAGTGGCAGTACACCATGAAGTTGATCATGCTGCGTCTGGTTGGGCCAGTCCAACCATCGCATATGATCGTGCATCCTCTGGCTTGCCATACAGGTTTAAAGGTAGCCACGTATGTTTTCACATCCACATAATCTGCATCTGTCCATTTCCCCCTAATCTCCTTAGCCGTGAGAGCTTTTATTCCTTCACCTGCTTCTGCTGCTGCATCAATTACCACCTGCCAATATGGAGAATTGGCCGCGTTAGGAGGTCTGTTAGCATGTATAAATAACTTTGCTGCTGCTCTACCTAATTTCTCAACGGAAGTTCTACTCCACATTTGTTTTATCTTCTTTTATTTAGTTGATTCTTTCCTAAACAGGATTAGATCAATAGAGGGTCTCTTAGGCTCATTTACTTCTTCATCCAAATGTATATGGGCATCACGTGAAGATGTCTGTCATCGGCTCCCAAATACACGTCGTAACCTACCAAACCTACCCCCCTACCCTCAGTCCCAGCTGCAGAAGCAGTTGCACTTCCAGTTGCACTCCCTGTCCCACTCCCACTCCCACTGCCCCCTCCTGTATCACGCACTGACCCATGTGTGCCAAACATGCGGTGACGTTCTTCCTCTTCACGAGCTAGATGCACGCTCTCTCTCCTAGCTATGGTTAATTCCCGATCTGAATCTTCGTCAGAATCAATAATATCTTCATCACGAACGCCCATATATTCAGGACCAAACACCTCCTGTCGAGCTACTTCTAAAGTATCATCTCTCTTCTTTTGTACAGCAGCACGTTTACCCTTCGACTCATCTAGACTAGCTTGCATTAATAGCATTATCTCTCTCGGTTCTCTGACACATGGCGCAACTTGACCCTTTCGATGTGCCAAATGTTGTTTGAGACGGGTAATTCCACCAGACACTATCCTATCACAATACTTGCACTTTATTTGGTGCCTAGTACCACCAACCCTCTCATAATGTTGCCATCCAATATCCTCACTTACTTGTTGTTGGCCAGACCCAGACATTTCTTTAGGTTTAGGATATGAGTATGAGTGTATGACCTATGTTAATAAAGATAATTTTATGTTCTAACTAAACCCTAAGAAGCTCCAAAACCTGTCCAATATAAGCAAATAAAAATATAAAGTCACTAATTCGAAAATACAAAGAAAAATTTATAAAATGACACCCCAAATATGTAAAATGCACATTAACATATTTTACTGTGATTAACACATCATATGGCATGATTAAAACAGCAAAACAACCATTAAAAATTGATTTTTCAAATTTTAAAAAAAGGCGCCAAAATTTATGCGTAAATAAAAAAAAAATATAAAAAAAATATAAAATGACACCCAAAATATGTAAAATGCACATTAACATGTTCTACTATGATTAACACATTATATGGCATCATCAAAACAACAAAACAACCATTAAAAATTGATTTTTCAAATTTTAAAAAAAGGGGCCAAAATTCATGCGTACATAGAAAAAAATATTAAAAAAATATAAAATGGCACCCCAAATATGTAAAATGCACATTAAAATGTTCTACTATGATTACCACATCATATGGCATGATTAAAACAGAAAAACAACCATTAAAAATTATTTTTTCGAATTTTAAAAAAAGGGGCCAAAATTCATGCGTAAATAAAAAAAAATATAAAATGGCACCCCAAATATGTAAAATGCACATTAAAATGTTCTACTATGATTAACACATCATATGACATGATTAAAACAGCAAAACAACCATTAAAAATTGATTTTTTGAATTTTAAAAAAAGGGGCCAAAATTCATGCGTAAATAGAAAAAAATATTAAAAAAATATAAAATGGCACCCCAAATATGTAAAATGCACATTAAAATGTTCTACTATGATTAACATATCATATGGCATGATTAAAACAGCGAAACAACCATTAAAAATTGTTTTTTCGAATTTTAAAAAAAGGGGCTAAAATTCATGCGTAAATAGAAAAAAATATAAAAAAAATATAAAATGGCACCCCAAATATGTAAAATGCACATTAACATGTTCTACTATGATTAACACATCATATGCAATCATTAAAACAGCAAAACAACCATTAAAAATTGATTTTTCGAATTTTCAAAAAAAGGCCAAAATAAATGCGTAAATAAAAAAAAATATAAAATGGCACCCCAAATCTGTAAAATGCACATTAAGCTGTTCTACTATGATTAACACATCATATGGCATCATTAAAACAGCAAAACAACTATTAAAAATAGATTTTTCGAATTTTAAAAAAAGGGCCCAAAATTCATGCGTAAATAGAAAAAAATATAAAAAAAAATATTAAATGGCACCCCAAATCTGTAAAATGGACGTTAACATGTTCTACTATGATTAACATATCATATGACATCATTAAAACAGCAAAACAACCATTAAAAATTGATTTTTCGAATTTTAAAAAAAGGGCCCAAAATTCATGCGTAAATAGAAAAAAATATAAAATGGCACCCCAAATCTGTAAAATGCACATTAAGCTGTTCTACTATGATTAACACATCATATGGCATCATTAAAACAGCAATACAACTATTAAAAATTGATTTTTCGAATTTAAAAAAAAGGGCCCAAAATTCATGCGTAATTAGAAAAAAATATAAAAAAAATATTAAATGGCACCCCAAATCTGTAAAATGCACATTATCATGTTCTACTATGATTAACACATCATATGACATGATTAAAACAGCAAAACATATTAAAGAAAGTAAATACCTATTTTTGAAGAATTTCTGAAAAATGGTCCACCGAGCTTTGATTCAACCAAATCTGTAATATAATGTGTTTTTGTCCCAAAAAACCAGCCAAGGTTGGTCGAAATTACTATTAGAAGGGTTGAAAAACAGTTTGGAAGCAAGAAGTTTGGAAAAAACAGCAAAAAAATTGCTTAAAAAGAGAAAAAAAAGTAGCCGTTATCTGACCGTTACGGGTGACCGTTACGCCTCCGTAACGGTCCGATACGCTCCGTAACGGTCCGATACGCCCCCTATCGGCCCGTATCGGCCGATACGGCTACAAAAATCGGTAACGGCCGATACGGGGCCGATACGCGTATCGGACCTTACCGATTCCGTTACGTATCGGCTGATACGGCCGATACGTAACCGATATGGGACACCCTGCATCACACATGATCCTAGCCTAATTTACCAACATCACAAGATCATTAAATAAAACGAAACTTGGATCCAATGGATGTAAGGACATTCAATTAGCATATGATATATTCTATTTCAAAGCAGAAGACCTAATACAACATAGGGCAAAAATTAGGGTTTGAGTAATTTGGAAAAGTAGGAAAATTAGGGATTTTAGGTTTAGGGTCAGGATTTTGGGAATAGAAGAAAGGCCTTTTGATATGAGGATGATAGAAAGCCAAAAGGGGCAAGGTGTGGCCGTACGGCCAACCTGAAGGATTCACACGTGTGGCCGTATGGTCACACGTGTGGCCGTATGGTCACACGTGTGGCGTGAGATGGACGGGTTAGGTCGGTTAGGGTTTGGGATTGTTGAAAGGTCAATGAAAGATGAATTTATGAAAGGATAAAGGGTGAGGATGGGAGAATCGAAGAATTCGAAGAAAATACCTTGATGGAGGAGAAGAGAGAAGATGTGTGGATAGATGGAGGCCTCGCACCTCTGTTGGTGAAGATTAACCTCGCACCAATCTCCTTTCCAAATCGTATGGAAGTATCTTCAAATCGCATGAAGATGGAAGAAGAAAGTAAGAGCTTTTCTCTCTTTTTTTTTTATTTTAATCACAAAATCCAATGAGGGAGAAGGTCACATGTCTACCCTCTTTTATAACTTCAAGAAAGTTTGACAATTACAATAAACACCATGTTTTGTGAAATTTGACGAAAATAACCCTAATTTAACTAAAATCAACTAAAAACACTCATAATGGTATCCAAACATAACATAAACAAAACTAAATACTATAAGATGATAAAATCTAAGAAAAGCTAGTATAGGAAGCTCCACGATCGTGGCTCGATCACGTGATCCAACGGCCCGATCGTCATGTCCCTCGGATCCAACGGTCTGAATCATTCCATAAAGCAGTCCATGTGTATCTTCCCAGCGTGAGGTCTTCCAGATGCTCGCATATGCACATGAGGTCTTCAACACGATCATGGATACTCCCTAGCCACAGGAAAATTGGTGTGGCCTGCCTCCTCCTTTGATACATATGTAAGGGTGTACGTGAAGTGATGTCCTCATCATAATGTTAAGAGGAAAAAGGTTTCTACTTGTTTTGTTAGATTGCTAGGAATTAGGGTAAGATTGTCAGGAAGTGTCACAAGTTGGCAAACATGTGTAGTTAGAATTTGTTGAAGCTATGGTATTCACTAGCCTAGTTTTTACAAGAAACGTGGACTAGAGTGTAACTAAATTAATATGTAGTTGGTTGCGTAATGTTAAGAGGAAAAAGGTTTCCACGTGTATTGTGGTAGGTTGGTATTTAGTATGAAGAGTTTTAATAGGTAGCTTGGTTGAATGGAAGTCTAAGTGCAATTTCTTTTGTATAGGGAAGTTACTTTAGAGAAAACCAACCACATTTTGCATGGGTGGGCACATGGTTGATGTAAATGTTTGAGACTGGACTTCTACTCTTTTCTGGATGGGCACATTGTCAATCTAGATACTGGAGTATGACTGTCAGTTTAATGCTGTGAAAACCTTTCATGGGATTGACTACACTCACGGAAGCTAACCTATACCCATTACTCATTAGAGCCTTAAAAACCCAAATCAGAATTATTAATGGACAAAGGGATTTTTTGGTGCATATAATTTAGATTTATTCTCCAATAAGTTTTTGTTCTAGAGTCATGTAGTGAGCATAAACAGTCAAATCCGGAGTGCATAAATTCAAGCAAAATAGATATGGTATTAGTATATGATCGCATATGTATGGCTGCTGAACATGGTATGCCAAAATGGTTACGTAACAACCATTACACTTTACGAGTCCGAAATGGCCATTACAGAAAAATGACCCATAATGGTCCCGAAACAGATTTTTTTATTTTTATTTTCAAAAAAGGGGCCTGTATCGTAAATCGTAATGTTAACGGTGGTGGCTGTTATGGCCACTGTTACTGTTAGAAGACACTTGCTGCTTAAGCTTTGGCGAGTACAAAGGTTTTAAGCATGGAAACTAGCCTTTTTTGCAAAATATTAATTTCCTATTGAATCTGTGCATCGTTTTGATGCTTGTGTGGCATGCAGTGTAGGATAATTTGCATATCTTATTATCCCCTTGTTACATTGTATTGGATATCTTATTATCGTCATGTTACATTGTATTGGTATTCATAGAAGAATCCTCTTTTAAGTGTTCTTTCGATCTAAACGGTATTCTTTATTATCTATTTTATATGTAGGTGAAAGCTCATCCTGTTCTTGATAGTGGTGGGAAGGCAAAGGATCCCATTTTTGGCCTTACAATGGGTGCTGCTTCTCAAGCCTCAGCTGATGTTTTCAGGTGAATTCAGCAGTCTATGGATTAGGAGGCTACCGGCTTATTTGGAGTTGTACTCAGGAAACCTTCAAGCTTGGGATCCTGGTATTTATTAGCCATAGGTCTCCATGTTACTCAAAATCGGTTTTAAAATAAAATGGACTGTTTCTAGGATTTACCAACTTATATTTGAACTTTGTTTTTCTGTATGATAGATGGTTTTGCATTGAAGAAGGAAGTGCTGCTAATCCTTTGGTTGTGTTGATACATGGTTTTCCTTCACAGGTAAGAATATTGTATGATTGGCAGTTGCTCTTTTTTTTTTTTTTTTTTTTTTTAAATTAATTTATTTATTTTATCAATATATATCATGGATATTTCAAAATGAATTAATTTTTTCTCCTATGATCATGAACATTGTTGAAACACCAATTGTTTCTCTCTTCCCAAATGGCCCACCAAATATCAAGCAAAGCCATCCTCCAAATGGGATTTTCCTAAGCATAAAGATGGTCCACTGACATCGGACTGGACCACATCAACTGGAACCGAGCTAACATATCTGCCCAGAGAGAACTAACAAACGGGCAATGTAGGAATAGATGATCGACCGATTCCTTGTGAGGAAATGAAAAAGGGCTAATTTCAAAGAAATTTGGTACAAGAGGAAACAACAATTCCAGAAAATCGATAAAAACAATCAAGTGAAAAGGGACTTTGTGGAACAATCAAGTGCATGTGTAAGAATCCACATGCATGTAAAACCCATCATAAAGAGAAGAACTCTCATATTGGCAATTTGGCATGTCTCCTTTTTTTTCCTTCATTTTTGGGGAAACTCTGTTTCTCAAGTCAGCAAGGAAACGAAAAGGGGCCAATTTTGAAGAAATTTGGGAAAAGAGGAAACAACATTTCCAGAAAATTGAAAAAAAAGAAGTGAAGAGGGATTTTTCTGGAAATGTTGGTTCTCTACTTGTTTCAGTGAATCCAAGCGTGCCCTAAAGAAACTTGTAAATAAATAAAAAAGAAATCAAACGTATGCAATATATCTGGAGAAAAGTTTTGACTATTAATTACAAAATAATCAATCTATGTCATAGACTATTAAGTGCCTGATTGTAATCAACCTATGCAATAGTCTATCACATTGTCTGTGTGAGTTTAGTGCTCTGATTGCCGGTCCCAAGCCTGGATAAAGGAAGAGGATTGCGTCAGGTCGGCTGCTGGTGCCAAACTTGTGCCATAACCTCCAACATGAATCCTATTCCTAACAGTATGACATTCCAAACTCAGGCTGGGCATTCCCTATAAGTGATGCACTGCATCAGAACCTGGAGACTTGATGACCTATGGTCTGACTGAAGCTATGGCCCTTGATAGAGTGAAATGGTGGAAAAAGATTCATGTATCTGATTCCAATTAGTTGGAATAAGGCTTAGATGATGATGATGATGATGAAGTAGTTTCGGCTTTCATGAACCAGGGTCAAAACTGAAATCACTAAGAATGTCCTCACAGTTTCTATGGAAATAAGAAATCAGTGCTCTTAAATCTATTCCTATGGCTGAATGAAAGTCTTATGTACTTCTCTGGATGCCTAGAATTTAGAACTTCAAAATCTTCAGAAAAAAAGAAATTCAATGCAAGTGGTAACTTGTTGGATATCTGATGCAATAGGCATTATTGAATTTTACACAGGAATAAAAATTCATAAAACACTAAGAGAACAGTTCATGAATTCAGCTCCTTAAAATGAAATTTGTCGCTCCTAGAAAAGGGAAAATAAAAAAAAAAAATCTATAAGCACTTGGAGAACAATTTATTATCACGTAAAAGAAGTTTCTCGGTTATGAAAATGACATCAGAAATGTAAGGTGTAAGCCAATTACCAAATGTCCTATTGATGTTCAACTTCTATTATTCATGCTGGTTTTATTCATTTAGCATAGATGTTCCATAAAGAATTCATTACGGTGTAATTTACTTCTAAGTTCTAACCACATTAGGTTTAAGTAGGTTCTTCTTCTTCTTCTTCTTCTTCTTTTTTTTCTAAAGGAGTTGCATCTCCGAAAGATTTTTTATTTTTTATTTTTCATTAACATCATACTAATCTTTTTGGTTTTGAATCATTTAATGATAATTTATTGGAGGTGTATGGTTAAAAATTATGTTTTTCTTGGGTTCAATAGAGGAAACTAAGGAACCTATGCTAAGTCGCATCTCTTTTTATGCTATTAACAGGCATATTCCTATCGCAAAGTTCTTCCCACACTGTCAAAAGATTATCGTGCCATTGCTTTTGATTGGCTAGGTAATTCCTACTGTCGCAACAGATTGTCTTTTCTAAACAGAAAAAAAGAAGTTACAACAGATGCTGGGGCCTAATTCCATTTTATAGTGCACATTTGAGATATTCTATGTTGTTTCTTTATTCAAGTATGTGTGTGTGTGTTTGAGGGGTTCGCTTATTTTATTGATCATCAGTTGTTTTTTTTTTCCTCAATTTATATACTATTTCAATCTTCCTTTAATTCATAGAGGCCTATTATTTAATCTGTAATTATCCAAAAGTTATGATAATACATGGGTGCTTGAAATTTAGTACCCATACCCAGGGAGGCTCTCATTTTAGAAAAAATGATACTTAAGGGAAGCCTCCAGGTCAGAAACACAAGGGAAAACTGAAACTTCTTTTTTTTTGAAGCATGCTGATGTTGATACCCTAGCTGATGTGGTATTGGAGACTGTTTTGGGGTATATGAAACTTTTAGATATCTTTTATGTTTTTATTGATTAGGTCATTTGTCCTGATAATATCAGTTTAAAGACTTGACCATGACCAATAAAATAGCCATGCTATATAGTTGACAGTTTAAAGAGTGCAACTTCAGTTAACAAAATTCCATATATTTGAGGTAATAATATTGTCTTTTATCAGCAATGTTTGAAGAAATATAGTTAAGAATGTTGGTTGCATGGATTGAACATTTATGCGATTATGTGGTGGTCCGTGGTCTCTAATATTCAGAAAGCTGAATATGAAATTTCTTACTTAAACAGTAAATGAAAAACTATATTATCCAGGATCACATCCGGGTTTTCAACGTGGAAGTATTCTTTTGTACTCCCAAATCTAACAAAAATTAGTTTCACAACTTCCAAAAAAAAGGGAAATGTTTGTTTCACTTGATTATAAAAAATAAAATGAAAAGTTCCTGTTGCCCTTGTGTTGTTAGATCTCTGTTGTTGATATCCTTGATTGAATTTCCTTTTTATAATCCATGCAATTTGAGTTTTCATTGCTTGAGAAGAGTTTCAACCAACCCATCAATCAATTTTCGAAAAAAAGAATAATCAATCGTTGCTAGTGAGAAACTTGTTCCTCTTGCAAATACATATGTTTCCCTGCCCATTCTATGTAATAACCATAATAAATCATTATATAAAGAGACAATGCTCACAATATTCCTGAATCTGTTTCTCAGTTGAACAAGTATAGCTTCAACACTCTTTGGATTGGTTAATTATTTTTCAACAGGCAATACTGAGTCCATATCAAGATATCACCTTTATGAATATGACAGTTTTCTTTCCAAGAAATATTTGAGAAAAACCACATCCTCCTTTCTAATTTCTTGAAGAGGAATTTCTTATGATCTTCAACAAAAACACCATTGACTTCTGCTGCAGTGTTGTCCTCAAATTTGGTTGCAACAACAGGAGAAAGTGTTACTGCAGCACTTGTGACTGTTCAATGTTCTCTTATTATTTACGAATGCATTTTTGGTCCCGGCTTTGCAGGAAAGGATCTTCGGTGGACATTTTGTCTTCAAAAGTTGCTGATAGCAGCTTTTCTACTCGTCTGAATGTGGAGCTTCTAAATATTAAGTCATTATGCATGAATGTTTGTCTGCATTTATCTATGGTCTGTGCATCTGTATATGCTAACAAAAGTTTAATTTTAACTGTTTTTCAGGTTTTGGATTTTCAGATAAGCCTCAACCAAGATATGGTTTTGACTACACTTTGGATGGTAACTTCTAAAAGTGTAGATATAAGACAAATATGTACATATCCATTCCTTCTAAAGAGAAGTTTTATGGTCCGTGGCCAGTGAATATGCAGTGCTATCATACCTCGAGTTGGTACAAGTGGGGCCCATGACCTGTTCATGCAGACAGTTGATCTGATAATCCCAGCCAAGGATGGTCCATGCCTTAAAAATCTTTCTTTTGGGACAATCCTAATTCCTTTGCTGCTACTGCTGTTTTCTTGATCTACCCTGACTGCAGCTGGCAAACAAATGGTTAAGAATACAGGAACAATATGCATTCAACTGAAAAATACCAAAGAATGAATAGCTAGGATCTTTCAACCTGGGAGGCTTTTGGGGTATGGCCCACTCCATGGTAGGGACTGTCAGGACTTAGGAGTCTGGATCTTCGAACTTGGAACCAACCTCAGGGCCTGATGATACCATGCAAATTCCTAGGCAGAGGATCAGATAATTCCTCCATTTGAAAGATTCAACATTTTTCATTCATATAAAACTCTTTTTTGATTCACAGAATACGTGTCATCCTTGGAATCTCTTATCAATGAATTTGCGACAGAGAAACTTTCCCTTGTCGTTCAGGTACATTTTAGATTCTAACTTTGTTGATTGCAATTATGCCAACTGCATAATCAAGCTGCATTAAAGTGTGAAATGCAACCGAAATTTGGAAATCTAAGAATTGAAATATTTTGCAGGGATACTTCGCTCCGGTCATTGTCAAGTATGCTAGCTCTCATCAGGAAAAGCTGAAACATCTTGTACTTCTCAATCCTCCGGTATGGATCGTTAGAACCTAGAGTACACAAACGAACCTAATGGTATTGGAAAACTGGATTCATGCACATCTCTGCAGAAACATCCACAGCAACCATGTGTTTGACATCTTAGCATTGTATCCTTGTATCAGTTGGGTCATACCATGTAGATGACCAGGCCAAAAGATCATGCCAATTGACTATCAGGTGGATAAGGTTTAGGTGGATAAGGTTTAGATGATGTTGTCTATGTGGGGATGCCCACCTGCTGCATTGTTCAGATGGTCACACATGGACACCAAATTGGCATGTTGCCATGTGGAGGTGGGGGTCATGAGAGCTTAGCAGTTAGCAAAATAATTAGAACGAAATCTGAACAAATACGAGAATTTCATGAGGAATTGTGCTTAAAACCTGACAGAAAGAAATCTGATATGTTCGTGATTGCATGAAGCTGACGGACAAGCAAACAAAATTGCCATCAGCCTTATCCTCATTCAGCAATTTCCTGCTGGGTGAGATTTTCTCCCAGGTTAGAAGACCGTTTATGATCATGTTCTGTTGATGAAAGATAAATGTATTGTTAACCTGATTGATAAATTGTGAATCCTCCAGGACCCTCTCAGAGCTAGCGATAAAACATTGACGAGCTGTGGGCCATATGCGATGAAAGAGGAAGATGCAATGGTTTATAGGAGACCATATCTAACATCTGGTTCTTCTGGTTTTGCATTAAATGCTATAAGCAAGGCAATGAAGAAGGAGCTGAAGGTTAGCCTTTCTTTCCTAGCAATGCATTTGTCAGCCATTTGGTCATTGACAACATTTTCTTTTGAAGACTTCATTCACAACCACTATCAGTTCACTTATGAATAGAACTCCTAAGAACTTTTTAATACAATTCTGCATGTGGATATATGTGATCATGATGACCAATAGAGATGCATCCGGGCCAGACATCACACTCTTGTGTCAAAGAAGGGCCAAAGTTAGGGGTGTACACCAAGTCGAGCTGACCCCAGCTCGACTTGGCCACTAGCTGACCCCAGCTTGACTTGGCCACTAGCTGACCCCAGCTCGACTCGGCTCGGCTCGGTCCTCGAGCCTGACTGGCCAGCTCAGCTCAGTTTGGACAGCAGCTCGGGCCAGTTCGAGCCAAGTTCGAGCCAAGATCTAGCCAAGTTCGCCTGTGCAGCTTTTTCACAAACACATGGACTGCACCTTCAAAATCTCACTGTTTTACATACAACAGCAATGGTTTTACAGGTATTTTATCAAACACCTTCTATCAAACACCTTCTAAGCAACATAAAAATCAAGAAAAAAAGGGTATTTGTTTCATATACAGACATTCCTTGCCACCAGCCACACTTCGTTGAGTCATTTCATCAAACACTTGGTGAGCAACATCAATATCAAAGTAACCGAGTCACCGAACTGGTTTGAGTCGAGCCGAGTTTGAGCTGGATTTGATCTGAGTCAAGTCGAGCTGGGGCCAGCTCGAACTCATTTTCGAGCTAAAAAAATCAGCTCGACTCGGCTTGAACTCAGCTTCGAACTGAGTCGAATCGAGCGAGCTAACTGAGCTAGCTCGGTTCGTGTACACCCCTAGCCAAAGTGGGCTCCACTTAACTCATACGTGGCAGTTTATCTTCTAGAGGGTATCCTTATTGACAGTTGGTGCCCACGAAGAGGGGTTAGCTTTATATGCCAATTGACTGGACTGTGGGGTTGACGGGTCCGTTGGGTGGTGTTTATAGGCCCTTATGTCAACTGGTTGCTGTTTTGAGGCTTGTATACAACCATACAGCAGGTATATACCATACAGTTGGGTATAGATACCCATGACCATACCACTAGTATATTGGGGTTCTACTTGAATTTGAATTCTTTATTTCAGTTTCCTTGTTCAGTTCTCCTTTGTTACAATTTTGAGTGCAAGAAGACAATTGTTCGAATGCATTAGATTATTCTACACTATAGACAAAGATCGTAGCGTATATACAGGCCCCGTTGGGCCATACATATGAACCATACTGTTGATCATTGATTGAATGGGAGTTTCTTCGGAGTTTTTCTTAAAGGAATGATTTTATAGTATTTCTTTTCAGGTTCTAGAAACTAGAAGGCTGTGGGATTATTTATTTATTTAAGGTTAGCTTGTTAGTACACACCCAATGTCAATTCACACTTCACTGTTAGCCACCCCCACTAGGGAATCGATACCAAGACTTCAGTGTTGAAACGAGGTATTTTCACTCAAGTCTGCCACTTGAGATATGGATCAGGGTGTAAGGCTGTGGGATTTGTTTCAACAGTCCCTTTTGGGCCTAATTATCAAGTTTATAGCAATTGTAAATGGGATTGTTTTTCAGTATTGGTACATATACTTAATCTCTTCAGTTGGATTCCATTTCCCTTCCATGTCAAATAGGGAAATGTTTGATGCTCCCAATTCTCTACCTCCATGCCCATGTTTTAGTGATCCAATTTGTTGATTGAATGGGCCTACCATGTATGGGAAAATGTTACAAAATCTCCCAGATTGAAAGATCCCAACCCTTTGATCTTTGGAACTTCTGCATCTGAATTTGGACTGTTTTGATATTTCTTTTACATGGTCACCTATTTGTAGCCACCACTCAGTGTTGGGATCTTCCAATGCGGGAGATGTTTATAATATTTCCCAGCTATGGTGGGGCAGTTGTATGGTATAGATAATTGACCCAGTACCAGAGTCCTATGATTTCTCTTTGATCACTAATTGGAAATGATTAGTGGTATTATATGCCTCATAATCCAAAGTTGGTGTATTCTCCTTTGACAATGACAATACCCAGATATTGCATTAATGCTTATACTACAGTGCGGCCTGGATATCGCATGGATGCTTGGATTTCAGTGTTATTTCTGACATGCAACTTGTTATTTCATTCTTAGGTTGAGGAATGCATGATGATTCACTTAAGGAGAGATGAATAGGTGAATCGAAGGAAATGTGCCAGCGTAGCATGCATGTATGGGATTTGTTCTTATAATTAGGTGGCTCTCACTATTAGCATGCTCTGGCCCATAAATCAGGCCAATCATTCATCAGGTAGGCCACACTTGTATGGGGACAATGGACTGTTGGAAGATAACAATTTGCCTCTCTATATTCATGGACACTGATTGACTGCCTCCCTAATATGTGGGGCCCACCAATATGTATGTGTTATATCCACTCCGTCCGTCCATTTTGTCATCTCATTTTAGGACATGAGCCCAAACATGAGGCAGATCCAAAGCTTAAGTGGACCCCAATACAGGAAACAGTGGGGATAAAGACACCCAATGTTGAAACCTTCCTAGGGCCCACTGTGATATTTATATGCTATCCAAACGGTTCATAACATTAGCCCAACTGGATGAAGGGAAAACACAATATCCGCTTGATCCAAAACTTCTGTTACCCTCAACAAGTTTTTAATGGTGGGCGTTCAATCCCCACTGTTTCCTGTGCTGTGTTCCACTTGAACTTTGGATCTGTCTCATGTTTCGGCCCATGTTCTAAAATAAGCCAGTGAAAAAGATGGACAGAGTGGATATAAAACATATATCACAGGGGCCCCACATATCTTAGGGCTGCAGGATTCCCCTGCAGCCTGCAACTGCAGTCAATCCACATTCTATATTAATTGGACACATGTTGCCTACCTGACAAGTGTAACCATCTGGTTTTTGGGGCAGAGCATGCTCACATGGAGATTGACCTATTAAGTGGCCTAGTTCTTGCACGCTTGCCAAGTTAGCGTATTTGCCGCTATTCACCTCTTCAGTCTCCATCTAATATTTCTTAGGATTCATCTACATGTTTTACTGGTAAACATGTATGAGTGCCTATATGTGGTCTTTCTTTCTATAAGCATTCAGGTCTGGTCCTAGAAAACTATCATTGCATATGGGAATCAGCCCCAGCTTGTTAATGCCTGGAATTTAGGAAATTCCTTGGGTTCATGCTTTTCATGTTGTGCTCAAACTTGGGAAGCCTTTGATTGATACTTGGCTGAAATTCAGGAGTGGGACCAGCCTGTGTCTGCCATAGGTTGGTCTGTGGACCATGACTCAGGCTGGACTCAATAAATGCGGTGAAAACTGTGCCTTGCCTCAGCCTATTTAGTCAGCCTATTTAGTTGTTGTGCCTAAAAATTGGGCCATATCTAATCTGCAGGCCTATGATCATACCGAAGTTGGCCCATGACAGCCAGTTCTGGCCCTATTGGATATGATATATTGGTCTCCCCTTCCCAACTTGTGAAAAGTTAATTCTCTATCACTCTTTTATAGAGTTGCTCTGTAAGACTTTAAAGTTGCTTGCCCTTTGTTTTGTAATGAGTTGTTTATTATTATTATTTTTAGGTTTAAATTTGAGCTTTTTTTCTTTTTAGATTTTCATTAGCTGGGATTCCAGTTTTTACTTGCTTTTGGTGAGTTTTCAACACAACTGACTGAAAATGACTATTTTCTGAATGAAGCGAAAAAGGTTTGTCTAGGGTCCGTTAGTTTCTGCCAAAAGGTGAGTTTTGTTTGTGCACACATAGAAGAATAGGAAAGCACAGGAACAAGGGTTAGTAACTTAGTATTACCTTTCTCCACTGCCTTACTAGCATGTCTGTCCAATATATGGAAGAAATAAATAAGTGCGCGCGCGCGCGCACACATACTGTATGTGTGTGTACACATGTATATATGTAGAGCTGTACAAGAGCCGAACCGAGTCAAGCTTGGCCCAGCTTGGCTCGGTCCTCGAGCCTGACCGGCCAGCTCGAGCTCGATCTTTCAAGCTGAGTTTGAGTTCGAGCCTATGAGCTGAGTTCGAGTTTGGATTTTGAGAGTTTTTAATATATATAATATAATATAATATAATATATAATTTATTTAAATATATAAATATTTACAAAATATGCATATTAAGTGAACCCGTTCCGAGTTGAATCAAGTCAAGTTCCGAGCCGAGTTGACTTGGCTTGAAATATTTTCGAGCTAAAAAAATCAGCTCGAACTCAGTTTCAAGCCGAGTCAAGTCGAGTGAGTTAACCGAGCTAACTCGGTTCATGTACAGCTCTATATATATGTGTATATGTATGTATATTTATGTGTATATATATGTACACACACACACACATGTGCTGAGGTCTCAAGTTAATAGGTTGGAAGCTATAATCTGGGTGGACTATTAACTTGTGGTCCAACTGGTTGGACTTGGGACCTCCTCTACACGTGCGCATATGTGTGTGCGTGCGTGCGCATGCACACACACACGCATTCGAGCATGTCCTTTCCACTTTAGATCCAATGGTGCTGAATGTGTGTGCAGTGGTGCCAGCTTGGGTGCTTTTTTTTTTTTTATACCCACGCACCCAACACACACACCCACGCACGCTGTAGTGGGATTTCACCACCTATGGGTATCGAGCCCAAGACCTCATGTTGAAACTCCTCAGAGTCTACCACTGAGATGAGGACTCGAACCCCCAGCTTGGGTGCTTGTGTTTATTACACGATTCAAGGAAATTCCATGTTTGTGTGTGCGCCTAGTGCTTGAGGTTTGTCTAGAAACTGTCCCTCAATGAATGTGGTGTGCTTGCCTGCTTTTTTGAGGTGAGTGCGTGTTAGTTAGCTTACGGGTTAGCACTAGGTGGGACTGTGTTGGCTGCCGGTGTTGTCAAAGTGAGCCTCTGCTATGGCCTTTCTCCAGTGGGAACTGGTTGCAAAATTTTGCTAATCTGCCATTTAAAATGGGGTGCTCTCCAGTGGTACCAGTACCACTGTAAGCTTACATGGTGGGTACCGGGCAAATGGGGACCCAATGATGCATTCATGGAATCCAACCCATCATAATAGGCCTGGCATTGGGTGGGCCTTGGGCCTGGATTTTGAACTCGTCGAGCCGGGTATACCGGGCTGCACCTATTCAAATACTGATATCTCCTTTCCTAGGCCTGGCCCATTGCCTTCTCTAGCCTATAAGATGCCTCACCTTGGAAAACCCCCAGATCCCAAAAATCGTTCTGATCCAAAACTCAGATGGGCCACAACACAGGGAACATATTAAGAGGGAACGTCCACTGTTAATTAGCGTGGGGGGCACACCATGTTGTGGATATTTTTTCAAAGCTGTTCATACCCTTCTTCCAGTCCAGATAAAGGTGGGGGACAATTTAGTCTGTTTTCTGTCTCAGTTGGGCCAGTTTGAAATTCAAGGGTGACTACAAGCTCACCACCATGAATTTACATAGGCACTAATACTACTGGACTGCACCCCGTTAAATCTGGCCTCAAATTTGCTAGGAGAAAGGCTAAGATGATGGTGGTGATGAATTGCCATCCGCCAAAGAAAGCCGATGACTTGCTAACACATTCCTACATTTCGTTTTTCTTATGTTCTTCATCGTCATAATCATGCTGCATTTCTTTTCATTGATATCTCTAAAATGCAGGCTTATGTTGAAGACATGAGGGCGGTATTATCCAGCCAGACTTGGAAAGTGCCCACAACAATATGTTGGGGCCAAAGAGACCGCTGGTTGAGCTATGATGGTGTTGAAGATTTCTGCAAAGGATTAAACCATAAACTGGTTGAACTTCCAATGGTACTGGATGAGCTTATTATAATGCTTGGCTTCTAATCAATGGTTTTAAGACCAGGAGACTCATATCAACTCGTTCAGTCCCGAGTCGAGCTGCAACTCACCCAAATAGGGGGTGACTCAGACTTGTGGTATTGAACCAGATTGGGTACCACCAAATCCAAGTTGACTTGGACTAGTTGCATTGGACCTGTCCGAGTCTTAAAACCATGCTTTTAATTCTGAAATATAGCTTTGTTCTATGACTAGGCTGTCAACCTTTCATTTAGCTTCCCTTTTAAGGTTGCATTTGGATGCACTATTTAATTGAATTAATTTGCAATAACTGGAGTGTTTTGAGCTTGTAGTTCAGTGGTAGGCAGTCTTAACTTCAACATTGAGGTATTGTGTTCAAGCCCTGTTTGCATAAAAATAATAATTGCTGTTTGGTCCATTCCACTTTATTCATTGCAAAATCAAACCAATAGAACTTTCAAATGCAGCAGCATAAAAGAGTCGACATCATGAGCATCATATGTTCTCCAGCTACCTGGAAGAGAGCACAACGGCCATAACCTCACATATGTTTGAAATTGACAACCAGACGGGGGCATGGGTGATAAGTGAGCCGGGGTGAGCCTTTAGGCATGTAGTCATGGCTGGGCAGGAGTTCATATGCCTAAAAACTACTTGGGCCATGCGTAGAGGCCTGACTATTGGCAAGACAGTTTGGGTCAGTCCTGAGTGTGGGTTTTAGCTCATGACCCTCTCTACTGGGGATTATTTCTCTCCATGCATATACAACATGGTTGCATTGTAGGGGTCCAGCCTCTAATCGCTATGCCCCGCTATTGTTTGTTCATATATGTCCAAGTGATTTGATCATAGACTTGGTGGTTTTTGCAGGCAGGACATCATGTACAGGAGGATTGTGGAGAAGAGCTTGGCCAGATCATTGCTAGGATACTTGCCAAGGGCTAAAATCAGCCGTTAATCTTTAGTCTTTTTTTTTTTTTTTTGGTGAGTATTTGTGTGGGCCAGGGGGTCCACATATCCTAGTTGATACTGGAGTTTGGTGGGGCTGTTTTCTCTGTTCGATTCGGCTTCGAAGTTTGGACTTGGGCATTGATCACCGTACAAGCAGCTCCTTATTTGCCATTGTGTACTTGGCTTATTTGGCTTATTTTCAATGGGGAAATTATTGTATCGGCCAGGGAAGTGGGGCTTATGATTTGGTGATTTAAATCATTTTGGACGGACCTTGCCCTAAAAGATATCCCGGACTGGAAGACCCTAGTGACATATCTTTGGATTTGTTTTTGCTGTTTTTCTCTTATAGACCAATATCAGTGGGCCTAAAATGAAAAGGTCAAGAGTATCCGTTATGGAGTGTTTTTCTTTGGTGTGGTTCATGTTCTAGCACTGAGCAAGCATGGTTCATGTAACCTATTAGGGATCGAGAAAACTTGACCCGACCCACTGACCCAACCTGCAGAGTTCAGGCTGACCCATTTCCCATATTGGTTGGGTTTGGGTTGTGTTTTGTTAACATGAAATTAATGGGTTGGATTTAGCCAGACCTAGGGTCATGAATATTGTCAGCCCTTGTGTCCTTGTAAAAGCTAATTATATATATTTGTGTGTGCTGCCTGTATTAGCATTTCTCAATATATATATACGCCCATACACCACAATGCGCAGTCAAACCCATGACCTCTGTGTTGAAACTGGTTAGTCTACCACTGAGTCATGAGTAGGGACATAAGCATGTTAACAAAACACAACCCGGTAATTTCATGTGTAAACCTAAATCCAACCCATTAAATTTTCGTGTTGAGATGTCACATATTAATCATGACAGGCTTTATGCATTTTACATGTGTAAATATTTGGGTTTTAGGGTTTCGCGTTTACCCTTCATCCCCACTGTAATCACCCCACAAAGGTGGCAAAAATGAGCTTGTATAAGTAATGGAGGGATGAATGTCATACACTCATCATGGTGGGTTTTATAGATATTTACATGGGCAGATATTTGGTTTTTAACTTCATCCTAACTATAATCATCCCACAAACGTGGCAAAAATAAGCTTGTAATGGACAGATCTCATGTCAATCATGGTGGGGCTTTATAAATATTAAAATATATTTATATTTATCATGCTATAATCCTCCTTTCTAATGTATTAAATATGTAGATTGCTTGATAGTCACAAAAAAGTGGGCAGATGGTTACCACACAATGGTTTTCATACTACATGTTCATTATGTTGTGGCCCACCTTTTGTTCGGTTTGTTAGATTTCAAATACCCAAATTGAGTCCCATGACAGTGTGACTATCTTGAAAGCAATTGCTTCCCTTTACTGAGTGTAAAATCAGCCCTGTGAGAGAGCTAGGGTTAAATCCACTTCTAGGATTAACTCAAGCCATCCTCTCTATTGGAGAATGTGTACATCAGCTTGCATAATCAAAGCAACACTTTAAAAAAAAAAAAACCACTTCCTTAATAGTTTTATGAAATAATCTTGTAGGAGGGATTGTTTAAAAAAGTAAAGAAAATGATTTTGGAGGATAGGTGTTTCTTAAAGTGGCCCATTAAGAGTTGTGGGGCCCACGATGTCTATGTCTGACATTCAACCGATACTAATTACAGTGATGACAAAAAATATAGAGAATCCATTGATAAGATGGGCCAAGCAAGAAAAAACTAACATACACCACTCCAAATTAGATTTTTGGTTGGTGGGGAACAACATGTGGAGGCTCATATGCTCTCGCTGGTGATAGAGTCATCAGGATTCGCCCTGACACCAATGAAGAAGAGACAGATCGACAACGCGGGTAGACAAATGACCCTGCCCAATGATTTGGGCATTCCCTTTTATGTATAGCATTTATTGCTCCTAATCAATGCACAGCTGAAAAGCGGTTCCTTGACTCTCTCATTTCAATATGTGGCATCATTCACTTGGTGCCTTGAAGGCACCGTGGCAGCCGATGTGAGCTCGAGCTGCCAAGCCTATTTTACTAACTAGGAGGAAGTAAGGAGGCTTACTGTTATGAGAAAAAATGAATGGACCTATAAGAAGAGGTCAGGTTAGAACCTTGTAAGTTCAGCCTTGTGAAAGATCAGTATAGAGCTCGGATCCTATCTCGGAGGAGCCAGCTCGATCGCCCAAAGAAGGGCCAACCGGATTGGAGCTTCAATGCTTTCCAAAGCAAAACGAAAAGTTTCTACTTGGAATTTCCTTTCAGCTTGGCATTCTTTGGTAAAATGCAAATTTCTTATGTGCAAAAAATCCCTTAACTATCTTCCTTTGAGGATCGACCGTCTCTCTCTTTTAAATTTTTTTTATTTTATATATAAATGTTGTTTTGTGTTCCACGTGAGTATGTAAATTAAGCAAAACTAAGAATTGGGAAAAAGAAAAGAAAAAGACGAAAAAACTATTGAGTATGAAAGTCTGTCTACTACATCTTAAAATCTAATCAAATCTCAACATATTGAGATGAAGACTAAAATAATAATACTAATTTTAACCAAAAGTATGACAGTTAAAAAAGTTACTAGAATGTAAAATAGAACTGGCTAAAAGCAGATAAATTAGAACTTCTTAGAAGAGATGGTGGTGCTTCTTTCCAAGGGCCACTTCTTCTTCCTCCTTTGCTTCCTTCTTCTCATGATGCTCGTGGAAGGCATATCCTCCACTCCCTACTGCAACTGCAGCCGCAATCTCCTCTTCGATTCTGTATTTGGTTGCGTGCTCTGGGTCTTTCTCTGCTTTATGCTTCTCATGCTAAAAGAACATCAATTAAGAAAATGAAGATTTCTTAGAAAATGTTGAAACTATGTTTGTCACAGATAAAAGGAAAAATGGGTCTTTTCAAATGAATGGTCCACATTTTCCAATCAAAGAACCAACCAAATTACAATGCAATTGCGATGTGTGGGGCCACCTTGATGCATGTACGCCATCCAACCCGTCTTATGTAGTTCCAACCATCATTTTAGGTAGGCCCAAAAATAAAAATGATACAATCACAAAGTGGGCCCCACTATAGAGAACTAAACGACCTCCCAATAGCTGTGAATTCTGTCAGGGGTCCATTGTGATATGTGCATGAGATCCAACCTGTCTAACACGCACATCATGTGGGCCCCACCATAAAAAACAATGGGAAACCACGCAAAAACTCTACATTCTTATCATGTGGCCCACCTGATGAATGGGTTGGTCATCACAGAAGGGCCACACACAAGAAAACTGTATGGAATAGTCGAATGCATGTGATCAACGGTCAGGATTTACCACAGCAAAAGCACCAGCGGCTGCGGCTCCAAGCTCGCCAAGGTGCTCCATGTGCTTGTGGTGCTTCACTTCCTTCTCATAATCAACTGGACCATCATCAACGGTGGATCCAGCCTCTTCTTCCTTGTGATGGTGGAAAAGATGGTGATGGTGTTTCTCCTCAGACATGGTAAATAGGGCAGAGTATGAATAAAAACCAGAGTAACAAGTGTAAAAGGAGACTTAGAGGATAGAAACAAAGAAGGGTATTTTATAGGGGGAAGAAAGTAAAGAGTCCCACTCCTACGGATTACATCTGGGGTAGCCAGCATGAGATGGGCGGTCACAATTCTCGGAGAGTTCACCAATGGGATAAACGCATTTGATAAAAGATGTTTAAAGATACACGAAAATGCTATGAAGTGAACAGTCTCTTAACCGTTGGTTCGTGGGCCATTGATCTAAGGTTTGCCGCTTTACAATCTTGAAGATTTCTTTGGAAGATAACATTGGCTATGTGGCCCATCATATAAACGGTTTTGATCACCCAACATGAGGATAAATCCAACGGATACAGTCGAATATATCCTCTAACAATACGTAGGGATGTTTTGAAACGTGAAACACCCAAATACGGAAGAGGAGGATTGGCTGGTGAACCACACACCACCGATCTGGCTGGTGTGTTGACGTCAGCAAGCTCTCTGTGTCTCATCATGAGTTATGTGTTACATCCAAACCGTCCTTTCATTTGGCGAGCTCGTCCTAATGCTTGAATCGAAAAATAAGATAGATCGAAAGATAAAGTGGATCACACTACAAAAAGCTGTGTGTGATTGAAAGTCTACCATTGAAACCATTTTGGGGGTCACAAAAGTTTCGAATCAATATGATATTTGTTTTTCCTCTTCATTCAGGTCTTTGTGACCTTCTCAACAGATTCGATGGAAAATAAACGCTATGTGGGGCCCTATAAATGTTTTAACGGTGGGAATCATTGTCCCACTGCTATTTATATAGTGTGGTTCACTTAAGCTTTTGATATGCATTTTTTTTTTATCATGCTCTAAAATGATCGAAAAAAATGGATGAACGGTGTGGATATAATAAATACATCATTTTGAGGCCACGTAACTTTGTTCTCCTTTGAACCGTTCGTACAACTCGGACCTCGAGGGGCTCGTCTTCGCACAACACGTACCCATACTACCCATGTCGCTGGTGTGCGGCACACTAGCCAATCCGCTTCCCCCAAATACATGCTCACACATGTACGGCCAATTCGAAGATTAGATCATCCAAACCGTTTATATGACTGTTTTCATCATGGATGATGTATTCCCAAAAGAATTCTCAGATTGGAGTATTTGGACCGTTTGATGATTGAAATATTTTCCTTTGAATACTGACAGTCTCCTCAACCGTTGTTTTATGGGTCATTGTTTGAAAGCTTAGGATGCTTATAAGTTATATCTTGAAGATTTTTGAGGAAGAAAGGATCAGATCCACGGCCCATTATATAAACGGCTTTTATCACAAAACATGAGCACCGATCCAACGGCTATAGCCACATACGCATACGTTACGTACATGAACAATCACACATACCGTGGATAATTTTCTATTTTAGGGAGCTTTGCGAAGCCCACAAGCGTGTGCTATACAGTTAATGGAGACGTCACACGTGCCATTATGGCACGTAGATTAAAAATCCAAAGAACCACTATATTGATGCCCTGGCCCAAGAATCAGGTTGATCCACTTATCAGGTGAGCCAGAGCTTGCAAGAAAAATGTACGGTCGTTAAAATTTAAAGCATGCTTTCTAAGCCGTCTATCTTTTCTAATATTGTATCCCACCGAGAAACAGATTATTATTGGACCAACCTAATGGATTGATTGGATCTCGAACCCATATGCCATGCTCTCACATATGTGGCACGTACAAGAGCTGTATTGCACACGCGCGTGGTCTTTTCAATGCTCTTTGTTTGCAAGGTTACATCATTTCTCTCTCTTTTTGTTGGGAGTGGCTTGCCTTGCCTGTGATCTCGGGCACAGAGGTATACATGTTCCCGGGGCTGTTTGGGCCCTACATAGATGTCTGTGATGAATCTACTCCGTCCATATGTTTTTAAATATCACAATAGGACATAAATATAAAAATCAGGCAGATTTAAAACTCATGTGGGCCATACCGTATGAAATAGTGGGGATTGAACCCTTGGGGTGACAGGAGTTTTGTATCAGTATTATATCTGAGACTACAGTTTATCTGAGTGGTAATAATCATATGAACGGTTTAGATGGTATATGAACGTCATGGTCAGCTCCATCAAGGTGTCAACGGTGGAAATTTCTGTTCCCACTTTTTCGTTTGGGGTAGCTCACCTGAGTATTGGATATATCTGATTTTTAAAATCATATACTATTTTGGTCTTTAAAAAAATAGGGACGGAATGATTCGTCACGGACATCTCTCTGGCTCCACACAGCCCTGCGCACAGGTACATCTCAGTGCGGGCAATCCGCTCCCCTCGTTGCCGCTGCGACTAACCTACTATTCTTCGTCTCTCTCTCTCTTGCCGTTTGGATACTAGTATGATAGTTGTACTAGAAGTCTATTACTAAAATAAAAAAATAGAAGTTTATCCCATATCTTAAAATGATACACCCGTCTCTCCGTACATGAACTGTCACGCCCTAAAATTTGGTACCTGAGTTGGTCAGGCCGAATCCAAATTTCAGGACTATGAGTTATATTTAAATAAAATATATGACGCAACCCACGTTATTTTCATGCATTTTCAAGGCAATAAAAGTAACTAAAATGATACTAATCATTGTCATTAAATATTATTTACTAATCAATCCTTAAATCTTTAATTATATTGACATTCAAAAACAAATAATAACAACATACATTGAATTTTAATTAATTTAAAAATAAATAAGGATAAAAGTCTTTAATTGTAATGTCTTAAAAATTGAGGGTCGTGCATATGCTCGACTCGCAAGTTTCCGAGTATCATTTATAACCAATTTTACTGTTTTATGTTTAATTCGGGTTAATGAGTAGTTTGGAATTACTTGGAGCATGAATCACAATCACATCTATTCTACTAAAAAAAGAAGTGGCTAAAATGTATAGAAGTTCACAAAATATATCAATGGGTCGTATAAAGCGTCGCCCAGCAAAATACAAAAGAATGATAAGTCCAAAAGAATAGTGCGCTGAGTCCACCACTCAGCGATCTAAAATCCGTCCACTAAAACCTATGGTGAACCGCCCATCAGCTGGAAGTAGGACAACTCATCCTCCTCCTCAATGCTCGCGTTACACAGCTCATCGAACTTCACATCACCTGAAGCTACTGAAGAGTCTGATTGATGTTTTAAAACACCGTCCAAGAGTGGGAGTGAGTGATCAACTCAGTGAGTGCTATTAGTCTTAAGTTAAAATAAATATCAATTATATTATGAATTTAATGAAAGACATACAATCATAGATCTCTAACTAGTCTTGTTAATGCATGTGCATGTATTATGATTATGATGTGTGACCTCGCAACAACACTCCCTCGAGCGACACCGTCTAACAATCGCATATGACCAACATTTTCTCATTGCGACCTCAACTGCTGAGTCGCTAACCTAACTAGTGTGATGCAATCGTGATCATGTTAGCCGAGTTTTTTTAATTAATTCCGTTCATCCAACAAATTGAAAAAAATAGTACACCCCACGTATCATTGCCCTCAACTGGTTGCGAGGTCGAGACCCCTTAACATGCGAGGCCAGGACCTCACGATCCCTGATCATATCGGGTTTTCCATCCCCGATTCAAGCACATGGGGAGTGCTGAGAAGAGAGATCGCTCGCGGTCACTACGGGGAGACTCTACTACCAAAAAAAGGGGCAAAGGATACAGACCATATTAGTTTTCTACTATGGATATAAACCTTAGCTATAGTTGCTACAGACTTAATCCGTAGCTAAAACCTAATTATATGTAGCTATAACCTGCCTCCTTATCATAACCTTATTAGATATTGATGGTGCTTAAGGAGTTCCATGGGGCCCATTGCAATATATGTGTTTGATCTAAATCGCCCATCAATTCTGATATATAAATTTAGTGAATGAGCTAAAAAATTATGTAGATTAAAGGTATAAGTGGACCACATCATAAGAAATAGTAAAAAATAAATTTCTATCTTTAATATGTTATGTAGTTCGCTTACAGCTTCGATTTGACTCCTTTTTTGGATCAACTATTAAGATGATCCGTTAAAATGGATGGACGGAGTGAATAAATAACATACATCATGGTGGGCCCCACGAGTGCTAAAACTAGGCACTTAAAGTGCCATCTGTCACCCCCAAAACAAATCTCATCCGCGCTTATCTCTCGCATGCACCTCTGCGAAAAAGAAATCTCTCTCTCTCTCTCTCTCTCTCTCTCTCTCTCTCTCTCTCCACCTCTCAAAACCCAAACCCCGTCTCTCCCTCTCGCACTCAGCCTCTCCCTTTCCCTTGCCCTCTCTTGATCTCCCAGGCTCCCTCACCCCGTCTCTCTCTCTCGCACTCAGCCTCTCCTTTTCCCTCGCCCTCTCTCAATCTCCGGCGCTCCCTCACCCTCTCTCTGTCTATTGGCCCCATTCCCGTCTCTCTATTTCCTAACCTCTCTCTCTCTCTCTCTCTCTCGTTAGGGTTTTCAAAACCCCCTTTCGTCGTAAACCCACCATTGATCTGTGAGCACACCCTATGCTAGGGTTTTTGAAACCCCTTTCATCCAACCCTTGTCACCGTCTCGACTCATCCACCAGCCACAGCCTTCGTCCGATTGCAATTTCTTCTCTCAGGTACGTGATGATAGATCTATTTATTGTTTGTTTGAAATAAGTTAACAGGAATCATAATTTGTAAGCCTTAAAACTAGGATTCAGTAATCTTGTAATCAATAGATTGATTGGTTGGTTTACGTATTATTCAGTAGCCTTATAATCAGTAGATTGGTTGGTTGGTCTACATATTGCATTTGAATGCTTTGGCTCTTTGTGTTCATGAAATCAAGTGATGCCAATGTACTCAAGTATTCATGTTCATATTGCATTTTCTTCTAATATTATACCAACAGTTTTGTGTGTTTAATACATTCTGGTACTCTCATTGTATTGGTAGTTTGAGGTTGTCAAGCAATAAACACTTCAGTGTGTTAGTACAATTCCTTGTAGTGGTTTGAGGCAGCCAAGTGAAAAAACACTCCTGTGCGATAGGAACCATCCCTCATGGCAATCTGAGAGGTTTGCACTCCATTGTGCTCGCGTTCTCTTTTATACCCTCAATACACGCCTCAAAGTTTCAAATTCAGGTGTGATGCAGGTAGAGGAGATTGGGATGCGGGCCGACCTTTGTGGACATAATGGAGTGTTGTAGATTAAAGTATAGAAAAAGGAGAGTGCCAATATCTACAAAATGGTCTGGTTTAGGTCTCAGAAGAAATCTTCACTGTCCATTCTGCTGTGGTGGTGATTGGAACTTTTTAAGAGTTGGGTGGGCACACTGGATGGGCCACGGGCCAAAGACTGCACTGATGAATCCTGTCTTATTGATGGTGTGATGTTTATTTAGATTCATTGAATGATTAGGACGACCAGTGTGTTTTTGTTTCATTTTGTTGTAATTCCAGGTGTATCTTTGAAAGAAGTTTCTTTTAAATATTTTTCTTTAAAAACTGTTGTTACTTTGGCTAATGGCATGGGAACTATATATATATTTTTTTCCAGCCAGAACAATTCATAAAAACACATCTAGTTTTGTTTCATTTTGTTGTAATTCCAGGTGTAGCTTTAAAAGAGGTTTCTTTTACATCTTTTTCTTTTAAAAAATGTTGTTACTTTGGCTAATGGCATAAGAACTAATTCTTTTATTTCAGCCAGATGAAAAAAATGTTGTTTCATCTACACTTTTCTTTTTCTTTTGGAATCTCTACGAATGTCAATCCGAGTTCATACTTCAATGCAAGTTTGATTTACCATTCCTTTTTTGGTTCAAACTAATGGACAGCCTTGATGCTATGGAAAAGCATGTCTTTGAAACCAAGTTTGCCAAAATTGGAAAGAGATTTGCTAATTCTACACGCGTGTGAACCTTGCCATCCACGTGCATTCCAGCTTTGGACAATTTAACTTAATTATTTGCATTCCAGGTATGTAATTTTTTTAGCAATTTTTAAGTGCCTGCCTTTCATCCATCAACTCTGCCGGATTGCTAACTTTTTTTCTCTTGTCTGAATGTATAAATAAAAGACAGTCCATCACTAAATACACCCAAAGCACAAACTGAACGGTTAAGCTATGTTTTTTCATTGACAAAAAGAAATGTAAAGTGGACCCACATGTCAATGCAGATGTCTTATGAGCCAAAAAATTTGGCGACGTTGTTATATTAAACGTAAGGCGTGTTTGTATGCAAGGCATGCTCACTTGAATTGAACTAAAGGAAACAAAAAAAAAAGAAGGAAAAAAAACGAACTTGAATCAGGTATCATTATGCTAATTTGAATAAGGTTGGCATTGCATATCATGTATTTTAATTCAAACTCAAAATCATCTGAATTTGCAGTTTTGGTCTCTCTCTCTCTTTTTTTTTTTTTTTTTTCAATTCCTCTCTGTTAAGCTTTAATTCCCGTGATTCAATTCAATTATCATTCTACATAGTATTCAAATTCAAATTCAATTATCAATCAGAGCAAACTTGGATGTGTGGGATTACTATGATAAATTAGGCTATTTTTTTCTTTTAAAGAGAAGATGATGGAAGAAGAAGCAAGAACTATTGATTGTTTAAGGGGAAGATTGCTTGCAGAGAGAGTGACTTCAAAGGCTACAAAAGAAGATGCATAAATCATGGGTAAAAAGGTCTTTTTCCTTTCTTCTTCTTCATTTCCTTTTGCTATTGTCTTTTTTTTTTAAAGACTACTGTCATTTATGTTATATTCTTCTTCATTTCCATAGTTTTGGTTTCAAACATGTTGTTTTGAAACTTTGCAACAATCACATTTTTCTTTAACTGCATTTTTCATATTCAAGCATATGTTGTTGTCATACATGCAGAACAATTCTTCTATGTTTGAGATTTTCATTCTTAAAAAAAAAAACAAAAAAAAAAACAACAAAAGCCATGAAGATTTCATTACTCTTGAAAATTTACAGCCTTTCAAGAGGGTCCCAACAAAAAGGATTATTCAATGCAAACTCAATTTATGGATCTTGAGCATTGTTTGTTGTGTAAAGTTTTTCAGCTTCCCCATTCAGAACATGTTCTTATTTATGAAATATCTGGCTGTTTCATCATCCTATTGACTCCGTTCTATGTTAAACTTCAATCTTATCAATGTCATAGGTTCTTAAGTTTGAATGTAAAGCAATCATTGGTTAACCATTACTGATTATTATTTTTTATGTAAAATGTTTCGAGTTCCTTCACTTGTTGATGCACATTCCATGATTGGCCATGATGGGAAAGGACCTACATTTCTCGTATCATCATGCTAATATGTCAGGTAGCACAGCTTGAAAATTTATTTTAAATGACAATACTTCCCATACGATGTGATGTAGAGCGGGTCGCGGACAATTTCATGGCCAAGATGGATCAGAAAAGGCATGGTCGGCGACAAAAGTGATCCGGACCATCGGACCTTAGATCGGGCGTATCTCACAATCCGGAATGAGTTATCTGACGTAAAATATATGATTTTGGGGTAGAACGAGCTACTTTAGCCAACCAACCCTGCTACGCCAGGTTGCACAGCCCGAATTTGCGAGAAACCGCCTGATCGACGGTCGTTTCCTCGTTTTAATTTTGTTTTTACTATAAATAGTAAGTTTTAGTTTGAGTATAACTTTTCATCCGTTGGGCTTTAGGAGTTGTGTCCAACATGAAAAGTGCTTAGGGTAATTAGGAGAACGGTTTGGTGAAGCCAAATAGGACACTTACTATTTTTGGCCGAAAACCTTGCGCACTAGTAGACATCATGACCGTCTATAAATAGTAAGTTTACTATTTATAGTAAGTTGTGAATTTTAGGAGTTTTAGTTGTAGTTTGAGTCTGATTTCTTTCTTATTGCTTGGTTCCTTTATTTAAAGGGTTGTGAACTCGATTTTAGGGATTCATTAATCAATTTCGTATTTATTAGAAATTATTCTTATTTTCTACTTCCTTTCCTCGTGGATTCGAGAAGTCTCTGTAAGGAGTCCAGAGAAGTTTCGTGGATTCGGAATATTTATCATCTTGAGGAAGACGGTGCTCGACCTCACGTCCTTCCCTGCGTCATGATGCCACCATATGGGTGGATTAGCCTAAATTTTTCATATGCTCATCTTCAAGACAAGGTCTGTATTGTAATGTTCCTTTTGGTGATGGTATTGTAATTTTTCTCATTCCCAAAGAACTCATAGAAGGGCCAAGATGTTTGAACTTTGTGGATCTATACTTTCAAGCCATATTGAATGAGAATGGTAATTACCTATTTGCACTGAAAATTAATTTTTCGTTGGTGATTGTTCTTAATTGTTACAAGTTCTCATTCTATCAGGACTTAATCAGATCCAAGAAAAAGTTCCTAACCATACAAGCTTTGTCCTTTTTCATAGGCTTGTTACTGTACTTTTTTCCTTTACTGTTTACTCCTTGGCCATTGATCGAAGGATTAGGAACTTCCAATCTGGGGACATTCTCTGTCCAAATTGAGACCCATCAGAGCTATAGTCTAGAATATCACCAGCTGGGCCGGATTGTAACGGGCTCATGACTTGTTTTAGTATAAATAGTAGAACATTGTTTTTTAAGTTTTAACTAGAGATCTGATTTGCGGTCTTTCTTTTGTAGTAGAAGTTACTTGGCATCTGTGAGGCAAATGGATGTGACATAGTGAATGGTCAGTAATGGAAGTTCATTTATGAATGGTATGAGATGTTTGGATGATATTTTAAAATTATAGCATGACGATGTCTACATCTTTTCCTACCAATCTTCTATACTTCAATATGACTTTTGTAATGCTTGATCATAATATTTCATGAAACTTGGATCAGTTCATATTCAATGAATTGCAATTTATTTGGATTGAGCATCCAAAAGCACTCAAGTTTTGTTATTCCACTTAGGATTGGGAAATCCACTATAGTGAAACACCAAAATGGACAGAAAATTCTGGTTTCTCTCTCTTTTTTTTTTTTTTTTTTTTTTTTTTAAGAAAAAAAAAAACTGAAAAAAGGAGATTTCATTAAGGAAAAAAAGAACACTAATATTTTGTACTTCATAATTTCATACATGTATATGCATGTATGAATTCACAGTGGACAAAAATTTATTTATTTTTTTCTCCTGACATTGCTTGTGTGTTCTACAACCATTGAGCATGATGAGCTGTTTGTTTAGCTATTCCTGAACTGCATCTCTTTAGATTTGCTTGTGGGCACCCCATTTTTTATGGTGTAAAAGAGTGTAATAGATGATATGCAGGCACTTACAAATTACATAAATTGCATGCAAGCCATACAAGTCAAATTAAACTGTTCAAATAATGGTTCTCAGTTTAGATATATCATGAACCAAAAATTACACTATCTGATTGTCTGATTATCAAAATAGTGAACATTTATTGGATGATTAAAAATGTTTTCATGCCCAACGGTTTTATTGCCATAAACAAGTGTCCATGGATTAGAAGCTAGGATTGTTTTATCAGGATTTATTGCCTATTTCATGGCCTTTGTGTATGTCTGCATTTGTTTCAAGTTGTCCCTGGTTTATTAGCGAATGTTGCCATCTGATCATCCTGCTCTATGTCAAAATGTGACCATTTGGATGATTTAGGTTCTGAATTTTTTTATTAGTGGCACTTTTTTAGCCTTTCTTTGATATCTTATTTGAACTTCAAACTTACACTCCAATTACATGATTTGGAGCAAGTTATTGACTATTTTAACAAGGCATTGGAGGGCTTAAGTATAGATCTGTCATAAGCCAGTATCTCTGTGTAGATTGAGCTTGGGAAACAAATAATTACATGACCGCCACTGGTAAGGTAATTTTTCTTATTCCCTAGTTTTTTAGCTTTTACACTTCAATACCAACATTTCATGGATTCTTTCACATCCGTTCGGGTGGGATATGACCTTTTTTATAAGAGCTATCCATGCCAATTTTTGAGAATTGGGTGCAGCAAGTGGGTCCCATTAATATTAAAATTAGTGAAGATCTCAAAGTTGTCAATCTATACTCTTGGGAATTGAGTAGTAGGTGGGCTCATCAATCCTAAAATTGCTTAATTCTAAGACCCAAATCTGTTAATCTCAGCTTGGCATGAGTTTTTTCTTGAGGGTACTCATCTTCCTCTTGGTCCATGATATCCTGGCTTTTTGTCATTTCTTTCGTATAAATTTTTTGTTCTGTCAATGCAGCTAGGTACAACATTGGTGCAGTTATCTTACTTTGGGCACCCGTAGTCTTGGTATGCCTCATTGTCCTTCAATAATTTAATATATCGAGATTTCTTTCCCATCATCATTTATATTTTTCTTCTTAATCGATACTTGGAAGCTAATATAATCATTTACTTTGTTTTACAATCTTTAAAATCTTTATTTGTAAATCTGTGCCCATATGCATTGTCGGAGAAACTAAAAAACTTACTCATTCTCAGATTGCATTGTAGAATATGCATCCATTATTCAAAGAAAGGGTGACATTCCAAGCACTCACACTTTCTCTCCTTGTTAGCTAAATTGGTGAGTCTTCTTTCCTTCATAGTATATGATTCATTGATGAAGTGGCCTAACCATTTAGACAGACACATGTTTATATATTATCTCGAAATTGATGAAGTAGATTCGGATGTGCGTCGGAATTATCTGGATGTTGAGTGGGGGTCCCTGGAAGGTGAGAACCGTTGTTATGACCATGATGAAGCTGTCCATTTCCTATGAACAACAATATGGGTGGCCTGGCCATTTGGACAGGCCCATGTTTATATATTATCTCTAAATTGATGAAGCAGATCCGGATGTACGTCGGAGCTATCCGGATGTTGAACGGGGGTCCCTGGAAGGTGGGAACCGCTGTTATGATCATGATGAAGCTATCCATTTTCTATAGACAATAATATGGATGGCCCGGCCATTTGGACAGGCTCGTGTTTATGTATTATCTCGAAATTGATGAAGCAGATCTGGATGTGCGTCGGAGCTATCCGGATGTTGAGTGGGGGTCCCTGGAAGGTGAAAACTATTATTATGACCATGGTGAAGCTATCCATTTCCTATGAATAATATTGGAGGGGCCTAGCCATTTGGACAGGCCGTGCTTATATCTGCATTTGCAGGGACCATACCCTTAACCTAAACCACACCCTAAACCTATAACCTAAACCTAAACCTTAACCTATAACCTAAACTTTAACCTATAACCTATAACTTAAACCTAAATTTATAACCTATAACCTAACCTAAACCTAAACCTAAACCTGTAACCTAAACTTATAACCTATAACCTAAACCTAAACCTGTAACCTAAACTTATAACCTATAACCTAAACCTAAACCTATAACCTAAACTCGATCCTAAACTCGATCCCGATACCGAACCCGATTTCCTAAACATATGACCTATTCTCAATTCGCTAAAGTTATAACCTATAACCTATAATCTAAACCTAAACCTAACCTAAACCTATAACCTAAACCTAACCTCAACCTAAAACCTAAACTAAACCTAAACCTAAACTAAAACCTATAACCTTAACCTAAACCAAAACTTATAACCTAAACCTTAACCTATAACCTATAGCCTAACCTTAACCTAAACCTAAAACCTAAACCTAAACCTATAACCTAAAACCTAAAGCCAAACCTAAAACCTAAATGTATTGTCAAATCCTTAAACTTAATCCTACACCTAATCCTAATCTCAACTCCCTAACCTAAACCTAAACCTAAACTTGAAAATCCAAACCTAAACCCGATCCCGAATCCAAACCTGATTTCTTAAACCTAAACCTATTCTCAATTCCTTAAAGCTATAACCTATAACCTATAACATATAACCTAAACCTAAACCTATAACCTAAACCTAAACCTTAACCTAAACCAAAACCTATAACATTAACCTAAACCAAAACCTATAAACTAAACCTTAACCTAAACTTATAACTGATAACCTAACCTTAACCTAAACCTAAACCTATAACCTAAAACCTAAACCTAAACCTAAACCTAAAATCTAAATGTATTCTCAAATTCCTAAACCTAAACCTACACCTAATCCTAATCTCAACTCCCTAACCTACACCTAAACCTAAACCTAAACTTGAAAACCCAAACTTAAACCCAATCCCGAACTCGAACCCGATTTTCTAAACCTAAACCTTAACCTATTCTCAATTCCCTAAAGCTATAACCTATAACCTATAACCTACACCTAAACCTAACCTAAACCTATAACCTTAACCTATACCTAAACCTAACTTAAACCTATAACCTTAACCTAAAACCTAAACCTAAACCTAAAACCTAAACCTAAACCTAAAACTTAAATGTATTCTCAAATCCTTAAACCTAAACCTACACCTAATCCTAATCTCAACTCCTTAACCTAAACCTAAACTTGAAAACCTAAACTAAACCCGATCTCAAACCCAAATCCGATTTCCTAAACCTATGCCTTAACCTATTCTCAATTCCCTAAAGCTTTAACCTATAACCTATAACCTAAACCTAAACCTTAACCTAAACCTATAACCTATAACCTAAACCTAAACCAAAACCTATAACCTAAACCTTAACCTATAACTTAAACTTATAACCTATAACCTAACCTTAACCTACACCTAAAACCTAAACCTAAACCTAAAACCTAAATGTATTCTCAACTCCCTAACCTAAACCTAAACCTACACCTAATCCCAATCTCAACTCCCTAACCTAAACCTAAACCTACACCTAATCCCAATCTCAACTCCCTAACTTATACCTAAACTTGAAAACCCAAACCCAAACCCAATTTCTAAACCTAAACCTTAACCTATTCTCAATTCCTTAAAGCTATAACCTATAACCTATAACATATAACCTAAACCTAAACCTTAAGCTAAACCTAAACCTATAACCTTAACCTAAACCAAAACCTATAAATTAAACCTTAACCTATAACCTATAACCTATAACGTAAACTTATAACCAATAACCTAACCTTAACCTAAACCTAAAATCTAAAACCTAAACCTAAACCTAAAACCTAAATGTATTCTCAAATCTCTAAACCTAAACCTACACCTAATCCTAATCTCAACTCCCTAACCTAAACCTAAACCTAAACTTGAAAACCCAAACCTAAAGCCGATCTCGAACCTGAACCTGGTTTCCTAAACCTAAACCTTAACCTATTCTCAATTTCCTAAAGCTATAACCTATAACCTACACCTGAACCTAACCTAAACCTATAACCTTAACCTAAACCTAAAACCTAAACCTAAACCTAAAAACTAAATGTATTCTCAAATCCTTAAACCTAAACCTACACCTAATCCTAATCTTAACTCCTTAACCTAAACCTAAACTTGAAAACTCAAACTAAACCCGATCTCAAACCTGAACCCGATTTTCTAAACCTAAACCTTAACCTATTCTCAATTTCCTAAAGCTTTAACCTATAACCTAAACCTAAACCTTAACCTAAATCTAAACCTATAACCTTAACCTAAACCAAAACCTATAACCTAAACCTTAACCTATAACCTATAACCTATAACCTAAACTTATAACCTATAACCTAACCTTAACCTAAACCTAAACCTAAACCTAAAACCTAAAACCTAAACCTAAACCTAAACCTAAACCTAAAACATAAATGTGTTCTCAAATCCCTAAACCTAAACCTACACCTAATCCTAATCTCGACTCCCTAACCTAAACCTAAACCTAAACTTGAAAACCCAAACCTAAACCCGATACCGAACCCGAACCCGATTTTCTAAACCTAAACATTAACCTATTCTCAATTCCCTAAAGCCATAACCTATAACCTATAACCTAAACCTAACCTAAACCTATAACCTAAACCTAAACCTAAAACTTAAACCTAAACCTATAACCTTAACCTAAACCTAGGTTTTGAGTTTAAAAGTCCATCCTAGGTTTAAACACATTACTCATGTTGAATTTCGCCATAGTCTAGAAGATTTGTAGATACATTTTTTATTTATTCATATATAAGTTTTTTTTTTTTTTTATTTTTATATCTTTCTTCCTTTTGAGATGTGTACAAAGGCATGCTTGTTTGATTGTGTCTACAAATGCTATTTTATACAGGCTGACAAGCTAAAGAAGTCAGTAGAGGATGAAATTTATTTTCTCAAGGGAAGGGTTTCAGAACTTGAAAGTGATCTTATGTCGAAGTCCACAGAAGTTACATCTGCAGTTTTAAGGAAAGAAGAAGCTCTATCTTCTGCATATGCTGAAATTGACCGTCTGAAGGAAGAAAATTTTATAAAAACATGAGCATTATTGAATGTATATGGAGGGTGTTTACTGTGTTGGAGTGTATTTGTTTCTTGCACATGAGGGCACACTTTAGTTGTAATTCTTATGATAGGTTGAACAAAGTGAAGTATTGTTTATTTAGAAATGTGAATGTAGGATGCATTGTATGATTTGATTGCTATTTGTAATAAATGCATCATTTATTTTTCTGATTACATTTTATGTACTATTTATATCAGCATTAAGCTTAGATGAGTTATCAATCACAACAGGTTCTTGCAATGGAAACAGGTCGTATTATTATAATTTTTTTAAAAATAGCTACGAATATAATCCTTAGCTATAGCTACGGCTTTTGTCCGTAGCTATTGGTATCTATTGCTACGGATATTATCCATAGCTATTAGTATCTATTGCTACGGATATTATAGGTAGCTATTGATATCTATTGCTACGGATATAATCTGTAGCTATTGGTATCTATTGTTACGGATATAATCCGTAGATGTTGGTATCTATTGCTACGGATATAATCCGTAGCTATTGGTATCTATTGCTATGGATGTAATCTGTAGCTATACCTTTAGCTACCTCACCAATAGCAACGGATGTGCTACGGATCATATCCGTAGTAAAAGGGCTTTTGCTATGGTTTTTGGCCGTAGCCTTTGCCCATTTTTTTGTAGTGCTCATCACCCCAGTGTAGGTCGACAGGTGAGACATAGTGTTCCATTCCACCATGCTCGACTTTCGAGTCAGTGAATCAGTTTCAAATGGTTATCAATAAGCTTCGGTGGTTGAAGGGTGTTCCAGGTTCCATACAGGTGTGAGCAGACATGGTTAATGAACATGGTTGGTCAGTAAATAAACTATACTATGCGAGTTCAGTCAGTACGTGATGGACGACATCGAGTACAAGCGACCCATGTAGTCTAACTGTTGTCGCCTATTTGCACCCGCCCAAATCCACTAGTTTAGTCTCACGATAGTCCTACCAACGGGATCACCTTCTCTCACCTCAGTTCCCTGACCAACCTAAGGATTTGATAGTGTTCAATAACACATCAACAATTCAAATTTATCATCTAACATAAGTGATACCATGCACTCATACATTAAACATAGAATTTTAGATTTTTTTTATAAATGCAAATACTAACAATATTACAAAATGAAGTTACATATGTGTGTTGTGTGAGGTTAGCGAAGAGACCAAGAATTTTATATCTCATAGCATAAAAATACAATAAGGGTTAACGTATCATACATGCTTACAAGAAAACATTATTCAAAAATCAAGTATGAGATGAATCATGCAATCACCAAGTTCATGCCCCAGCATGTGAGGAACAACAACAATACATAATCATTTCATGTCATTTGAGAGGGTCTATCATATAATTAGGTCTTGACTAGGTTTTATCTAGATTATTCAAATACAACACCCAAACATTCATAATCATTAAATTCATACTAAAATTGGTGCTAGGCCATTTAAGAATAATAGTCCGCACTTATGGATAATTGAGATATTGGGAAGCGCACCTATAAGTGTCAAACTCGGGGTTGATTGGCCGGAATCCTGAGGCAATGCATTTGCATGTTAGAATTTCATGCAAATCCTCTCTCAACATAAGGGGTTTCTAAAAAAATGAGGAATTTACCTACCCAATCGGTGGAGAGTGGTTCTTCCGGTTGTAGGTGAAGGATTTCTTGAGGAACAAGTAAGGAGTTACAAGACTCGAACTCCCTAAGGCCACAACTTTACTATGACCCGCCTTCTCTTCCTCCTTCTCTCACAGCTTTCTCTCTCTCTCTCTTCTCTCCTTACTTTCTCCTCCCTCTTTTGTTGTTGAAATTTTTGTGGAAGTGAGTTAGAGAGCTTTAGGGCTTTATTTCCTAGGTTTGGGCCAAATGGCCTTAAGTTCCAACAATTCCCTTCAATGGCCATGTGGGGCCCTTTTTAGCTTTGGGGCAGCCCTGTCACCCTCTTGACCACCAAATTTAGTGTGTAGGTGTCTCATGGCCCAATGAGGGGCTGTGTAAAATTTGAAGACAAACGGATGCAGAATTTTAGTATACGGTTCTGATATTTTAATGGCCTTATGGGGTCCATTTTGGCTGTTGGGGTGGTTCTGATGCCCCCCTGGCCACCCAATTTATAGGATAAGTGCCTCATAGCCCGACAAAGGGCAGTGCAAAGTTTGAAGGCAAACAGATTCAGAGTTTTACAGTAAAGGTCTAATTTACGATCAATGGTCACCGTTTCATGATCGAGTTCCAGACTTTGTGGACAGGTGTAGAAACATATTTTAGGCCTTCACCATAAATGTAGAAGAAATCTGACGGCTGCAAAGCCTAATATCTTAGTTTCATTTAAAAAGCGGTAGATTTAAGTTCTAACCTTTGGGTCAAGGCTGGGGCGAGTTGCGCTCCGCAAGTGCCGTTAGGACGGCGCGGATAATTAATTTCTAGACATTTTCTGAGTCCGTGGTCCACAATGGACCCTAAGCCCAGTGGGATATATGACTTTTCAAATTTTTAGATTTTTCTGACCTTCCTTGGCCGTTGTACGGCCCGCACAAGCTGTTACTAAGTACAAACAGATCATTTGTCTTGACGGCCCGCACTCGGTCTGATCATAACCATATTGGTCCACCTTAAATGGTTAACTTGGGTTAATTTGTTAGTGGTACCCTACATACGAACTATTTAAGTGAACGGTCCTGTGGCAAATCCTACGTGGATGCCTCAAGACACTATTTTGGTTGGATAGGACGTTATAATCTACCCTCCTTACAAATAATTTTTATCCTCGAAATTTGTACCTGTTCTTATTGCTGAAGTAGGCTTGGGTAATGCTTGTAGACTTCTACTTCCATCTCCCAACTGGCCTCCTCTTTATCGTGGTGGGTCCATAATACCTTGACCAATGGGATGAACTTGTTGCGTAAGACTTACTCCTTCCTATCCAATATTTGAGTGGGTCGAAGAATGTATGTGGCAATTTTCTTGAGCTCCACATGCTCCCACTTGATAATGTGTGAAGGATCGGGGACGTACTTCTTCAACATTGAGACATGGAAGACGTTGTGCACTCCAGCTAGCCGCCTGGGTACGGCCAGGCAATAAGCAACTGAGCCCACATGGTCTAGGATCTGGAAGGGCCTAATGAATCGTGGCGTGAGCTTTTTCTTTTTTTCGAAGCGTACAACTCCCTTTATTGGCGAGTTCTTGAGAAATACATGGTCCACAGCTTCAAATTCCAAGTCTCTCCGCTTCGTGTTGGCATAGCTCTTCTGTCTGCTTTGGGCCATCAAGAGGTGGCGCTGGATAATTTCAATCTTCTCGATCATAACTCACACCAAGTCCGGCCCTAGCAAGCTTTTCTCACAAATTTCTTTCCAGTAATGTGGGGCTTGGCATGGACGCCCATACAAAGCCTCATAAGGCGCCATGTCAATAATAGCCTAGAAGTTATTATTATAGGCAAACTCGGCGTAGGGGAGGCAGTCATCCCAACTCTCTTAAAAGTCTAGTACACAAGCCCACAACATGTCTTCCAATATTTGATTCACACACTCAGTTTGCCCATCGGTCTGTGGGTGGAAAGCAGTGTTAAATTTCAGCTTCACTCCTATAGCTCCTTAGATGCGTGTCCAGAAAATTGACGTGAATCGAGTGTCCCGGTCTGACACAATTTCTAACGGAATGCCATGAAGTCGTATTATCTCCTAGATATACAGTTTGGCTAAATCGTCAGTGGAGCTTGAAGTCTTTATCGGCAGAAAATAGGCCGATTTGGTTAACCGGTCCACAATCACCCATATTGAGTCATGCCCCTTTCTAGTCTTAGGCAAGTCGGAGATGAAATTCATAGATATGAAGTCCTACTTCTATTCTTCTAAGGACATGGGTTGCAAAAGGCTCGGTGGTCGGCGGTGCTCAGTCTTGACTTGTTGGCAAGTGAGGCATTAAGACACATACTCTGCTATTTCATTTTTCATGTTGTCCCACCAATAGTTTCACCTTAGATCCCGGTACATCTTGGTACTACCCGGATGCATTGCTAATTTGGAGTTCTGGGCGGCATTAAGAACTTCTTCCCATAGTCTCTAAAGATTTGGGACAAAAAGATGGCCTTGGTACCACAATCCCCCATCATTACCGACTCTCCACTTGGATTCCACATCATTCCTTGCTCTTTCCTTCATCTTTTTCAACACTTCATCGCCTTCATGTGCATTGATGATTTTATTGATAATTAGCAGTTGGGCATGAACGTGGGATATGACCTCGTACGGTTCCTCCATTGTTAGCTTCATGTCGAAGTCCTGTACAAATTTTACTAGGTTCCATTCTCTCACCATCAACAGGGCCATAAATTCAAGCATTCTCTTATGACTCAAGGTGTCTGCTACCAGATTGGCCTTGTCAGGATGATATGAGACTTCAAACTTGAAGTCTTACGTTTCCATCCAGCGACGTTGTCTCATGTTCAGATCCTTTTGAGTGAAGATGCATTTGAGACTCCTATGATCACAAAAGAGCTCAAACTCTTTACCATAGAGATAGTGTCTCCATATCTTCAAAGCAAATACTACAGCCGCTAGTTTGAGGTCATGGGTGTAAGACCCGTATCTTAGTCCGTACCGTTCCGTAAACTTTCGGGGTCTTACCAGTCGAATTTCGGCAACCTTATTCACGCGCGACCCTGATTCATATGCCGTCAACCTGTATCGACTCAACCCAAGACCATTACTATAACGATTGCGCCATCGCTGCGGTTCCGATGCCGTGACTTGCGCACCGAGGCGATACCCTAGTCAAGAGATGTGGGTCAGCGTTCGGTGCGAGGAAAATGCCGCGCGTTGAGAAACTCAAGAGAATCTCTACGAGATGTCACATCAATCCCATCAATCAATCAATCTCATTACATCACATGTCAAGTACACATCACCTTTCACCTTTTCCCAAATAAGCCACAATAGTCAAAAAGGTCTTACAAACCCATGCCTTTCTTATACAAAAGGCCACCAAAGTCAAAAAGTTCTTACACCCATCTCTCTCCCATCCATCACTCCATCACCCATCACTCTCTCTCTCTCCCCTTACAACTCTTTCTCTCTTTCTCATTTTCAAAAAAATCCATGCAAGAACCCTCCATACGTATGTGTAACATCCCCCGATTTTTTGTCAATCTGGGGTTAGACGTCCTTAGGCAATGGGTCAACCATAACACCTCGGTAACCTCTCAGAACCCAATTCCAAAGCCAAAAAAATCACTTAGGATTAATTCCTTTAGAAATTAAGCGTAAGTTAACTAGCGCTACGTTGGATTAGCTGCGAAATTGTCCCTGATCGCTTTAAATACGTTCTACAAGACCCAAAACTTGTAAAATCAATGACGCTATAATACCTTGAAATCCTGGATCAAACTCTAAACCCGTTTGCTCTCAGGAACCCTTTGAAATTTTGTATTGGATCTAGACCGCGCGTCGAAAGTCCGATACCTACAATCTTAGACCGTTATGACCACTTAGCTGGACTTGACAATCATTTTGAAAATCAAGCCCAACCGACGTTCAGAGGCTATTTCATTGAGCTTGGAGTGAAGAGAGTGAGAAAAGGGTTAGATTTGGAAATTTAAATCCAAATCTGGCACGAGACTTTACGCGTTATTATTAAGCGTTCAGACCATCAGAATTCAGCCAAATTTCACCCTCGGATCAGGAAAAATTTCTCTTTCATATCATGAGACTTGTAGACCTGATTTAGGTACGATGACCGCTGAACTGAAACTGGACCGCCACGTGCGATCTGCGAACACTACCGGACTGAAAACTTGATGTGAGTAGGATCCAGTATCCATGAGCTTAAGTCCAACCGCGTTCGGCCAGGGGACCTCTAGAAATGCTCCGTTGAGACGGAACAGTCCGTATTTGGACATAAAATAAGTGTACCTTGTTCCCAAGCCTAATTTGGGAAGGCTTTGGCCTATATAAGGGCATTAAACCCTCACATATCTCACCCGTCCGAATTTTCTAGAAGCCCTAGCTAGAGAGAGAGAGAAAGTGAGAGATTGTGAGTGAGTGTGGGAGAGATCTTCCTCCCACTTGTACTAGTTCTTGCACGTGCTAAAGCAAGGCGTTCAAATCACTTTTTCGGTGATTCCAACACACTTCTAGGTAAGAAAAACCCTAACCACTTGCTAATTTTGAGATTTCTTTGATTCAAATAGCAAAGTAGCTTATGTACTTGTGCATTAGGTCGTATTGACGCTGTTGACAAAGCGTATTCGTTCCGTTCGAAACGATACACATCTAAAGCGAAAGGTGAGGATTTTAGACGCTTTGATTGACTGATTTCAAAGCTTTCAATGTCGTTTAATAGTAGATTGTCGACGGTAATGCCGTTTGACATGTACAACATGCTGTCCGTTTTCCGTTTCGTAAACGTATGGAAAATATGAGATTTAGGGCATTTTAGTCATTTATAGGAAATACTGTTTACATCCACATTTTGCTGAAATGTTTGCCATGGTTATTTATCGTGTTAGGATATTAGGAATGCGTGCATGATCTGTTTGGCGAAGAGATTTTCCCAAATGCGCACTTTGAGTCGACATATGCTATGTAGACTAAAGTGTGTAGGCTAAGTGTTTGTATAAATGTTTGTATTAGTATGTATTGAGTAGATGGTATTGTGAATGAGTTTTGAGATTGAATTCTCAAGTAATATGCTGATGTAAATGATTTTCATCATGTTGGCTATATGTATTGATTTCATTATATACATGAAATGCATGTGTTGGATGATTTGCTTAAGTTGTATGTTATAACATGTGTCAACATGCTTTCATTGTTGTATTTCTTTTCTGTTACTCTCACATGATTACTGATGGTGATATTCAAGTGTTTGGGGCTATATGTTAGTCCAGACAGTTGGTAATGGATCAAATTCGTAGTTGGCTTCTATTTGCCACGAAGGACGCGTCGATGAACGCGAGTCGTGTTTTGAGTTGGCGGCAGTGGTTAGACCACGCGAAGTGTTTTATGCACTTCATGTCGTTTAACCTGAGATGCGCTCGTACTAGTCGAGCCCGTCAAATAACCCGACTGGCCATTGTATGTTCACCCTGTATGAGTCATAACTGCTTGAACCTAGGGTACTGAACTTACCACTGAAAACCATGTTAACCATGGTACCTTGATCCATAAAGACTCATGAGCCGGGCATGGTGGTATGGGACATCGTGGTCGATCTGTCGGCCTACACAGGGGCCTCAAACCTCTCCGTAGTGACCAGTGAGCACATTTGACTCGTGAGCAGATTATGGTGGTATGAGACACTATATTCTTGCTGTCGGCCTACACTGATCAGGTGACGAGCCCTTTGTAGTGACCGCGAGTGTATTCTGAGTCTACGGGAGGCGACGAGAGTACATTAGGCCTGTATTGATAAGGTGTTGGGGGAGTGGTGCAACGAGTGCGATCAACAGCCCTGGCATCCCTTGCAAACTATAACATCGTATGTGATTTTTAGGAGTGACGACCCTAGACAGGATCTGTGTTGGGATTGATATAAGTGAAGTACCTTAGATTTCCAATCCTGCTGTATGAAAAGGACTAATAATAACTCGATAATCATTATTCATATCGCATTGCATGTACCTGGAAGATGTAGAGCACTGTGGGAAGAAAGCATGCTGCGAGCGTGGGATGGTGCCCTATGAGGGAGTATGTCGGTGAGGGCTTCCATCATGTCATTTCATGCATACATTAATAACAGTATTTAGGAATGTTTGATTTATTGCTTTACTATTATCGTGTGATTGATTTGAGAACATGCTAATCTTTGCTCTATTATCCCACCGAGTTGATCACTCACTCCCACGTTACGGGATGGTGTTTGCAACACCCACCAGACCCTGTCTTAGATGCAGGTGATGCGGCGATTCAGGATAAAGAGCCAGACTACGACGAGGACCAGGACGAGTTCTCGTATATGCAGTTCGCTGACGACTTTGCATAGGTGGCCTGGATTGACGGGGCTTCATAGTTGGACCTTATGACATTTTAATTTTTATTTTATTACATGTATATGAGACTTAGAGATGTATTCATACTTTGGAGACAGTTTGAGATTATTTTATTTTTATACGGTGATATATATATCTTTCAGTCTTCCGCTTGCGTTTTATCACTGGATCTGGAGTATAAATTGCAGTTTTGGTATAATCTTACTCATGTGAATGCTCTAACTCATTCAACATTGAATCATAATCATATTTATTGCATAAGTGATGGTCTGGAACTCAGGAGTCGGGTTTCTACCCGACCCCTGATTTTCGGGGTGTTACAGTATGAACTCTCCAAGCCTCTCCCTCTCTTCCAAAAATTCCAAGGTGGCCCACTTTCATACCCCATCATCTTCCATCTTAGCCATCCATTCCTCATCTCCTCTATTGAAGTTGAAGCTAAGGTGCTAAGGAACCCATAGGAGCAAGAAGATTGGACGGTGGGTGCTTGATAATACTAGTCTTTTTATGTTTTTGAGATGGGCCAAGTGAGGCCAACCGATCAATGGTTTGAATCTTACTTGGGACCCTAAGATGTGGCCGATGGCCACTTTGATCATCATGATCATCCATGATGGGGCCAGCCTCCATGGACCCCATCATGATGTTTATTTCATTACGTTTAAAGGTCATCTAGACCGTCCATATTGGTGGAGAAAGGATCTCTACCGTTGAATTCAATTTTTTGTTAGTTCCATGTGTAGAGGGACCCATTTTATTGTATGATCTCTTATAAGGGAGGGCTCATAGTGGTGGAGCCCTCCATCACAAGCGTGTCCCACTCTCCATCTCTCTCTCTCCCTGTTTATTTCATTTTTTTTTTGAGATTATGATAAGGTTGTGTGGCCTATCCGAGTGGACCCCACCATGAGGCATGTACTCTATCCAAGCCATCTTCAAGTGGGGCCCACCTTATATGTTGTACCCACATCATCCATCAGTGGTGGCCCACCTCAACAAGGCCCACCTCAATGTACATGATATGGTCCAGGAATGCTGGACGTTCCCTGGACACTGGAAGAAGCAAAAAAGAAGAAAGAAGGAAAAGAGAGTTTTTATTTTGGGTGGACCACTAGTATAGGCCCCACTTTGATGTATGTATGAAATCCAAGCCGTCCATCCTCTTACCCATCTCATTTTAGGCGTTGAGCCAAGAGTTGGGGTTGATTGGAAGATCTGGTGGGCCATAGCGTTGGAGATTACATCATCACCATTCAAAGATCATTTTCCTATTTTATTTTATTTTCTAAACATAAAAAAATATCCTATATTAGACTCGTTGGATCTGTTACGAGCCAGGGAAGCCAATGGACCGGATGGATTTTCTTGTTGCGGGCCCTAGACGCCAAAAACCTCAGAAAAAATGGGTTTCTAAGTTTTTTTTTTAAAAAATCAATGCAGAGGCAACCTCTGCCTCTGACACCGCGCAGCAGCAGCTGCACGTTGCTGCGTGCAGCGTTTGGACGGGCGGACGTCAGGGGCCCACGGCCCTGCATGTGGGCCCCACCGTGATGTTTATTTGTCATCCAACCTGTCCACGAGGTGGGCCATCCCCAGCAGTGGGCCCCCTCCAAGTTTCAGCCGATTCCAAATCTCAGGTGGCCCACACCACAGGAAACAGTGGATTGAACCTCTGCCATTGAAATTCTTTTCAGGGGCCACAGAAGTTTTAGATCAAGATGAAATTTGTGTTTTTCCTTCACCCGGGTCCGTGTGACCTTATGAACGGTTTAGATGGCGTTTGAACATGAAGGTGGGCCCCACATGGGACCCACAGTGATGTGTATTTGGCATCCACCATCCAGGCGGACGGTGGTACCCACCATGATGTATGTGTTTCAGCTCCACCGTCCACTGTAGTTGGCATCCACCATCCAGGCGGACGGTGGTACCCACCATGATGTATGTGTTTCAGCTCCACCGCCCAGTGGACGGTGGAGCCCATTGGGTGTGTGTGTACGTGTGCATGTGTGTGGGTGTGTGTGAGCATTTGGGGTTGTGCATGTATATATATTATATGTATATTATATTATATATAATATTGTATATATTCTATATATATAATATGTAGTTTATATATTATTATATATATAATATACATGATGGTGGGCCTTCATGTGGGCCCCCACCATTGATGCAGGTGCTGCATCTAATCCGTCCATCCATTTTAAAGATCATTTTATGGAATGAGTCAAAGAATGAGCCAAAACCACAGTCTAAGTGGACCCCATCTTGGCATGATTTGAGGCCCATCTTAATGTATTTGTGACAGTTTATTGGGGCCCACTTTGATGTGGATGTAAGGCCCATGGGATTGGACCATTTGATATATCCCAAGGCCCTTGGGATTAGGCCCATTTGATTTATATAAGGCCTATGGGTTTAGGCCCACTTGATCTATATAAGGCCTATGATTTAGGCCCATTTGATATGTATAAGGCCCATGGGTCGAGAACCATTTGATGTAGTCTAAGGCCCACGGGTTATGACCCATTGTAATGCACATAAGGCCCATTGGTGTGGTCCATTTATGTGGCTCATTTGATGAGTAAAAGGCTCATACGATATGGCCCATTTGATGTATTTAAGGCCCAATGGGATGTACCTAAGGTCGATTGCAATGTGTGAGCCCAACACGGATTATGTAACGATGTTTGCGACGATCGTACCTTGGGAGCAGTGTTGGTTTGACGTCCACATTGCAAGTGTAATGATGGTTGGATGTCCACGTTACGACTCTCCCTAGGGCCCCTTTGATAGGCAGTACTTATTGTGTATAGGCCATCTAGGCCCATCTGCGTTGTAAGAATAGTTCATCACTTATTTACATGTTTTGTATAGTTTCATGACTCATGATCATACACATCATATGTATGCTTGATATGAGAATTGACTGATCATAGCATATGCCTTCGGGCAGGTTGTTTATGGGCTCCTGTTTAGGCGGTGTTGCCCTACATGAGCGCACGATATGCATAGAATTTGTCGCATGACTGGATAGCGTGATTCATGCATTTCTTATTTATGTGATATGGTTATTGTACGCCCTAGCGATATCGGGGCCGTAGCCTCCACAGGCGTATCGTGGTTGACAGGATTGGATACCGAAAATCTTATTTTACATGGGGTGCTATAGATTTCTCTGGATAAAAGTTCCTAAACCCTTATGGTACTAAGAGGTTGCTCCAATGTCTAGACCGAGTGGGTAGATGAGCGTTGAGTGCCGATTATCAGATGGCTGTGCTCTCCACTGTGTCGTGGTCGGTTGGAAGGGGGTGCGGCCTTACCCGCCCGAGAGTAGGGGACTATGCTAGGCTGAGTTTGACCAGCTCGAGGAATAGGTCCGCTATCGACGAGTCGAGCCCGATATTGGCAGACGGATAGTGAGGTCTCTTCCACTTACCTTATTGGCACGATGTGACGACAATCTGGTTTAGAGTGTACTAGACCCCAGTGATATTCCAAATTTGAGCTGTATTGACATGTAGACTTAAATGAGGATTGTATGCTTGACTTGCATCTTGCATCGCATAGCTTTGGTACGGCTCATGATATTTATGGATCCATCTGCATATTCCGCATTACTCTGATATTGCATGATCATATTACTACCTTGCGCACACACTTTCACCACCCTCTAAGCTTTCTATAAGCTTATGTACGATCGTTGCGTGCAGGTGACGTTGGGGCGCAGCAACGCTGAGGCAGGAGCACTTTGCAGATCATTTGGAGTTTTTATTCTTTACCATTGTATTTTCCCTTCATGCTCATTGTACTTGTAAAGTTTTTTTATCATAGTGAAAATGTAATGAAATTCTTGGTTGTTGTTTGTGGGTTATGCCTTTGGTTATGCTTATTACGAATCAAACTGACATTGAAAATCCTCCTCGTAGCATCCCAGGATCGGAACCTGGCGAATGGGCGCTAGGAGCCGAGAATGGAGTTCTACAGAGGCTGTCGGCGCCGGATTCGGCGATAAAAAATTTTGTGAGCCCGGTTTCCGAGTTTGGGGCGTGACATGCACCCAAACCCTAACTCCCCCAAAACCCTACCTATCCCTCACTACTCGCACACGTGAAATTAGCTAGCCCTCCGATGTTCATTACCTGTTTCTATCGATCTACAATTAGGGCGTGGCAATGGGTATGGTAGTTCTCATCATGTTTCCTTAGCTGTCGAGAGGCGTAAGCAATTGCCTTGTCCTTCTGCATAAGTATGCAACCCAAACCCACACAAGAAACATCAGTATAGACGGTATATTTGACCCCTTGTTCAGGTAACATAAGCATTGGTGCTGACGTCAATTTATCTTTCAACTCTTAGAAAGCCGCCTCTGCTCTCTCATTCTAGGCGAACTTGATATCCTTCCGCATAAGCTGGGACAATGGTCGTGCTAATTTTGAAAAATCTTTAATGAACCTTCGGTAGTAGTCTGCAAGACCGAGAAAACTCCTTACTTCTGTAATTGAATTCGGCTGCTTCCAATCTTATACGGATTCCACCTTGGCGAGATCCACAGATATTCCTTCCTTAGACACTACATGTCTTAGAAATTTAACCACCTTCTTCCAGACGTCGTATTTCCTAAATTGCGTAAATAATCGATTTTTCTTAAGGGTTTTAAGGACCGCTATAAATGTTCTTCATGCTCTTCACGACTCCTTGAATACACCAATATATCATCAATAAATACGATGACAAATCTATATAAGAACAACCTGAAGACTCTGTTCATGAGACCATGAATACTACTGAAGCATTGGTGAGTCCAAACGCATAACTAGGAACTCATAATGGCCAAAGCAAGTTCTAAAGGCCGTTTTCTATACATCCTCATCCTTGACTCGCAGCTGATGGTACCCTAATTATACATCGATCTTTGAGAAGTATTGAGCACCTCTTAGTTGGTCAACAAATTGTCAATTCCGGGCAACAGGTATTTATTTCAGACAGTGAGTTGGTTCAATCTTCTATAGTCTACGCACAATCGCAATGTGCCGTCCTTCATTTTCACAAATAGGACTGGAGCTCCCCATGGCGAGATGTTAGGTCGGATGAAGCTTGATTTTAACAATTTGTTGATTTGAGTCCTTAGCTCTTCCATCTCACATGCGGGCATGTGGTAAGTTAACAAGGAAATGAGTGTGACACCTAGAGTCAGATCGATCGTGAAGTCTATCTCACATCGAGGAGGAAGTCCGGGTATGACTTTAAATACATCGATGAAATCTTGGACCATGGGAGTGCATATTAGCGAGGGTGCATCATAACCCTCTTCTAATGAAGCATAACATAAAATTCTACGTTCGTAGCTGACCTGGACTGGGAATATGAAGGAAGTGCCGTCGTCTTCATATATTTTCACAGATATAGTGTCATTGTCGATTTCTGCATAGTCAACCAGTCCATGCTCAGGATGACGTCGTAATGGAAAATCTTGGTCGCTATCAGGTTCACGAGTACCACCTTGCCCCCAAGTCTATGGGGGCAGTTACAACATATCTTCGTCACTTCAGAGAAAGTTTCGGCGGCGGCAATGATTTTCATTCCTACGATAAGAGTGAGGCGTAGCCCTAGATGCTTGACGGTTGCATACGATATGAGAGTAGTGGATCCAGTGTCCACCAAAAGAAATATGGGAGTACTTTGTATGTGGGCTGTCACCTCGAAGGCCGTAAGAATGGGGGTGACTGCATCTTGGCCCTCTGCTACTAAAGCATGAACTCGATCGAACTTACTACGGAAAGTTCGGTCGCTGTATAGGCCGTTGCGGCGGCCTAACTTGAGGTGTAGGAGGGTGACGGAATTGCTGGTCCTGTCCTATTACCCTTAGCGGAGGAATCTGCATGGCTTGCTGTGGGGGCCTGTTGATACGTTGAGGGGGTATGAAGCCGTGGTCTCTCATCCTTTAAAAACAGAAGGGCTCCGAGTGGCCCACCCTCTTGCAGTACTCACATACGCGATTAGGCCGTGTGGAAGGGGTCGGGGTGACCGCAAGCCTAGGAGGAGAATTTGGGTGTGCCCTTTTCCCGGTAAAGGATGAGGACTGTCCTTCTGTCCTACTTCGAGGGCTTAGCTATGAACCAGTTCGTGACACTCGCTCCTCATCTTGTTTCGCCCGTAGCGACATCTCTACCAGCTCAGCATATGTTCTGATGTTTTCATAGCACATCTTCGAGCGAATGCCACTCCTCAGGCCCTTAGTAAATCGCCACATCTTGGTTGCCTCTTCTGCAACTATTCGGGAAGTGTAGCACGATAATTCAGTGAAGCGGTTCTCATATTGTGTCATGGACATCCCTCCTTGTTGGAGGTGTGAGAATTCGTTCTCCCTCTCATGTTGGTATGTCTGTGGGAGGTATTTCTGATTGAAGCATGTCTCAAATGCTTCCCACGTCCATACATGATTCTCTAGGATGGTCCTAAGAATATTTTCCCACCATAAATCCTCCTCCTTCTCGAAGAGGTAAGAGAGGAGTTCGACACTCTCCGCTTCAGAATAGTGGAGAGGCCGAAGTAGCTTGGTGACTTAGTTGAGCCAGTATTCAGCTTCCTCTGGGCGGTGGGTGCCAGCGAAAGTAGGTGGCTTAAACCTTTGAAATCGCTCAAATAAGTTCCTCATGGTGGTTGCAGGCATGGCCATGCCAGCTTGCTCCGGTTGTTCACACCCATGTTGTGGGCCATGGTTCCCATCATAGTGGCTAGCATTTGTTGTTGTTGTTGCATAAGAAATAATGTCTAACCCATTTGGTCCATAGCTGGTGTTATGGGAGGTTCAGATGTCGTGGCTTGTGTTGGTGGCGCATTCGGGACCGCTTCCTGGGTAGTACTACCCATTTTGTGGGAACCGGTCGCCCCTTGGGGGCCTTGTTGATCGTCGGGAGTTAAGTGGTCCCTCTCAATCAGGTCGCCCTGAGGTAGGCGGATAAAGCGACCCTTACCCCGAGAATGCATCGCCTAGAAAGACATTTCTTAGAGTGTTAATCACTAGAGCATCGCCCATTCAAGGGTCGTACACAATACATATAAGACCTATCAGTTAAATTCACGAGCATAATAATTATACATATAAGGCATTCACAAATAAGAAGAAGACTTCAAGACAATTCATACATTCATATTAAATCCAAAATGCCACTGCATGGCCAGTTACATTCTATAGCATAGATTACAGGTGTCACTAGATACTGCAAACATAAGGGAAATACAGCCTAATCAAAGCAGAAAATGTTACAACTATCTTTCAATACTTGAAAGCAATTCTACTGACTCAAACGAACTACTAATTTTTCATAAAGTTAAGTTACTATTCGTCTGAGTCGGATGAGGATGGGGGTGCTTCCTCCCCTTTGCTGTAACAAATTAAGGCTTTTATAGCCCGATATATCTTCTTGTTCCATTTCTCCTCCTCTGCGTGATGTCTTGCTTAGTTTTCCTCCATCTTAGTCATTTTAGCGTCAAGTGCATCCAAGCGCTCACGTAGGTATGAAGTGGTAAGCAATCCACTACCGACTTTTTCAGTTGCCTCAGTTTGTTCAGCCCCTTCAGCTTCATCCTCATCCTCATTCTCATCCTCATCACTTTTATCGCCTTCCTCTTACTCTTCGTCTGCATCCCTAAAATCCTCAATGTGGGCTTGTCGCTGCTTGGGGCCTATCCCCATATTATTTAACATGTCATCGCCCGATAGCTGCGTCGGTATAGGATTCCCATCCGATCCACCCACTCCGTATTGCCGAGCCAACCAACAGACCAGATGACCAAATGAAAGACATGCATTCTTCTGAGTCGCCCTTGCGGCCCTCACGATCTGATGGAGTACTACGCTAGGGATGCACACATTAGCTCCCTGTCCCGCTTGATATAAAAACTCTACCATATAGCGGGAGCACTCGGTGCGGTTCTTCAGCCTTAGGTACACATTATAAGTACTGATGCGGTGAAGTAATTGGTATTCTAGGGTCAAGGTTGATGCGTTTAGGCCGACATCTCGCCTCCATTGGACAACATGTCCACACAAAAAGCGAGTCCGTTCGTCATGAGCTTGACTTGTATCCAAATTTCCTTCATCAATCTGTACCACCCCTAGTGGTACTCCAAGCACGTCGAAAATTTTCTCCACCCCGAAGTGGAACCTCTGGCTACCCACTATGACATCAATGCCTAAAAGCATGAACTTAGGGTTTCTAATTCGAGTTTAGAATTCCCTAGCTTGTCCCTCATTCGCCTGGGAACCTCCATAGAATATGGGACTCCATTCCTTTTCCATGAGTCAATTGAGTAGAGTGGAATTTTTGAACCGATGCTCCTCCACGAAAGCTTCGAAGGTGACTTTACGCTTGTGGAGATTTCCCATATCTTCGACGGGTGGTTGGAAGGCTTGAATTGCGAGCTCCCTTTGGGGGTCGTTCCTTCTCTTAGATCGGGCTTCTGATCTTGACTTCCCCTTTAAATCGGCATTCTTCTTACTACGCCTTTCTCGACTTGGTCCTGGCTCATCGGGAGTCGATCTCATCTTCCCCATGAGGGAAAGAATCATCGGGATGGAGAAGATGGAGGCAATGGTTGTTAGGAATGCCATTTTCCTCAGCTAGGATGGGTTGTGTGTGGGAAATTCTAGATGGATTGTTGGAGGGAAGATTTTAGGAATGGTTTTGAGAAGGACTTGAGGATGAGTTTGGGAATGAATTTGGGGAATGTATTTGGGAAAAGTTTGTTTAGGATGGGTTTTGGGAAAATGGGTTGGAAGTGGATGTTAATGGATGGGTTTGGGTTGGATATGAGGAAGAAGAGATGGATTAGTTGAAGGGAAAGATTTTGAGAATGGGTTTAAAGAAATGGGAAATGAAGGATTTGAAAATGAGTGGTTAAGGAGGGTTTTGGAGAAAGGTGGAGTGAGATGGGTAATGTGAAGAAGAAGATGGTAGATTTAAGATTTGAGTTTGAGAATGGGGAAGGGAGAGGCTTTCTAAGGGTTTTACAAGGGATGGAGTGCAATGGGAGTGGTGGAAATGGTTTAATAGACTCTAAATAATCCTAATTAAGTAGTAAGGGGAGTGGGCCCCACATGTGTTTACAAAGCAAGGAGAGGGGGCCACCCATTTTTGGTCCTGGGCGGGGGCCACGCATGCTGGGAGGGGTCCCGCTGGCTCTTTAGAGGTTTGGGTGGTAGCCACGCCGGCTGGGCAGGGTCCCGCCAACCCTCTTCTCTATTTCGGCAGGGGTTGTTTGGGATTTTTGGCTTTCCAAGGCACGGGTAATGCCCCATGGGACGTGCCATATATGATTTTGGGGTAGGAGAAGCTGATCTACGCAGTGAGCCTAGTTATTTTATAAGATTCCTCCCGGTTAGGGGTCAAAATCTAAATTTAATTACATACCCACTATTTATGATAAATTTTCATTCATCCATGGATTTTTATCTCCGAGTGTGTCGGAGCTATCAAGTTAGGCCCCGTGTTATCTCATTTGGTATAGGATGATAATTTTGACCGTTTAATTGTTTAGTTTCTAGCTTGTTCCTATTAATGGGCTGAGGTACCGTAAGACCCTCGAATTGTTTCCTAGTGTCACTACTCTCCCTTGCTCCCCAATCCTAATTCTTTGAAAGTCTTACCTTCCGACTAAGGTTTGTCAATTCGGGTACTGGGGTGGTTCCTAGCATTTATATGTCTCTATTGCGTTTCCTCTCAAGTTAGCGGATGCGTTAGTGAGTTCAGGTTCCACAACCCAATTAAGTCCAAACCATTGCTCTGATACCAACTTGTAATACCCTAAAAATTGAGAGCCATGCATACGCTTGACTTCCAAGTTCTCGGGTATCACTTATAACCAATTTTACTGTTTGATGTTTAATTCGGGTTAATGAGCAGTATGAAATTACTTGGAGCATGAATCACAATCATATCTATTCTACTAAAAAAGCAAGTGGCTAAAATGTATACAAGTTCAAAAAATATATCAATGGGTCGCACAAGGCGTTGCCTAGTAAAATATAAAAGAATGATAAGTCCAAAAGAATAGTGTGCTAAGTCCACCACTCAGCGATACAAAATCCGTCTGCTAAACTTATATTGAACCGCCCATCAGCTGAAAGTAGGACAGCTCATTCTCTTCCTCAATGCTCACGCCACATGGCTCATCGAACTCCACATCACCTGTAGCTACTGAAGAGTCTGGTTGGTGTTTTAAAACATCGTCCCAGAGTGAGAGTGAGTGATCAACTCAGTGTGTGCTATTAGTCTTAAGTTACAACAAACATCAATTATATTATGAATTTAATGAAAGACATACATTCATAGATCTCTAACTATGCATGTGCATATATTATGATATGATGCGTGACCTCGCAACAACACTCCCTCGAGTGACACCGTCTAATGATCATGTATGACTAGCACTCCCTCATTGTGACCTCAACTGCCGAGTTACCAACCTAACTAGTGTGATGCAATCATGATCATGTTAGCCAAGTTTTTTTAATTAATTTCATTTATCCAGCAGATTGAGAAAACTAGTATACCCCACGTATCATTGTCCTCAATTGGTTATGAGGTCGAGGCCCTTAACGTGCGAGGCTAGGACCTTACGATCCTTGATCCTATCGGGTTCCCCATCCCCGATTCAAGAACATGAGGAGTGCTGAGAAGAGGGATCGCTCGCAGTCATTACGGGGAGGCTCGTTACCTTAGCGTAGGCCGACAGCTTGGACACAGTGTCCCATTCCATCATGCCCGACTCTCGAGTCAGTAGATCGGTATCAAATGGTTATCAATAGGCTTTAAAGGTTGAAGGGTGTTTCAGGTTCCATACAGGCATGAGCAGACATGGTTAACAAACATGGTTGGTCAGTAAATGAACTAGACCGTGCGAGTTTAATCGAGTATGTGATGGACGACATCGAGTACAAGCGACCCACGTAGTCCAACTACTGTCGCCTATTCGCACTCGACCAAATCCACTGGTTTAGTCTCACGATAGTCCTACCAACGGGACCACCTTCTCTCACCTCTGTTCCCTGACCAACCTAGGGATTTGATGGTATTCAATAACACATTAACAATTCAAGGTTTATCATCTAACATAAGTGATGTCATGTACTCATACATTAAACATAGAATTTCAGATTTTTTTTTATAAATACAAATACTAACAATATTACAAAATGAAGGTGTATGTGTGTTGTGTGAGGTTAGCGAAGAGACCAAGAATTATATATCTCATAGTACAAAAATATAAAAAGGTTTAACGTATCATACATGCTTACAGGGAAACATTATTCAAAAATCAAGTATGAGATGAATCATGCAATCACCAAGTTCATGCCCCAGCATATGAGGAACAATAACAATACATAATCATTTCATGTCATTTGAGAGGATCTATCATATAATTAGGTCTTGACTAGGTTCTATCTAGATTATTCAAATACACCACTCAAACATTTATAATCATTAAATTCATACTAAAATTGGTACTAGGCCATCTAAGAATAATAGTCCGCACCTATGGATCGTTGAGATATTGAAAAATGACCTATAAGTGTCGAACTCAGGGTTGATTGGCTGGAATCTTGAGGCAATGCATTTGCATGTTAGGATTTCATGCAAATCCTCTCTCAACATAAGGGGTTTTCAAAAAGATGAGGGATTTACCTACCCAATCAGTGGAGAATGGTTCTTCCGGTTGTAGGTGAAGGATTTCTTGAGGAATAGGTAAGGAGTTGCAAGACTCAAATTCCTTAGGGCCACAACTTTACTATGACTCACCTTCTCTCCCTCCTTCTCTCACATCTCTCTCTCTCTCTCTGTCTCTCTCTCTTCTATCCTTACTCTCTCCTCCCTCTTTTGTTATTAGGATTTTTGTGGAAGTGAGTGAGAGAGAGCGCTTTAGGGCTTTATTTCCTAAGTTTGGGCTAAATGACCTTAAGTTCCAATAATTCCCTTCAATGGCCCTATGGGGGCCATTTTAAACTTTGGGGTAGCCCTATCACCCCCTTGCCACCAAATTTGGTGTGTAGGTGTCTCATGGCCCGATGAAGGGCCATGCAAAATTTGAAGACAAATGGACGCAGGATTTTATCATACAGTTTCGATCTTTAAATGACCATGTGAGGTCCATTTTGGCTGTTGGGGCAATTCTAATGCCCCCCTAGCCACCCAATTTATAGGATAGGTGCCTTATAGCCCGATGAAAGGCCGTACAAAGTTTGAAGGCAAACGGATGCAGGGTTTTATCGCAAAGGTCTGATTTGCGATCAACGGTCATCGTTTCACGATCGGGTTCCAGACTTTGTGGACGGGCGTAAAAACATATTTTAGTCATTCACAGTAAATGTAGAAAAATTCTGATGGCTGCAAAGCCTAATATCTCAGTTTCATTTAAAAAGTGACAGATTTAAGTTCTAGCCGTTAGGTCAAGACTGCGGCGAGTTGAGCTCAGCAAGTGCTGTTATGACAGCGCGGATAATAAATTTCTAGGCGTCTATTGATTCCGTGGTCTGCGATGGACCCTAAGCCTACTGGGATATATGGCTTTCCAAAATTTTAGATTTTTCTGATCTTCCTTGGCCGTTTTATGGCCTGCACAGGCTGTTGCCAAGTACAAATAGGTCATCCGGCTTGACGGACTGCACTCGGTCTGATCATAACCAGATTGGTCCACCTTAAAGGGTTAACTTGGGTTAATTTGTTGGTGGTACTCCACATACGAGCTGTTTAAGTGAACAGTCCTGCGACAAATCTTACGTGGACGCCTCAGGACACTTTTCTGGTTGGATATGACGTTACATCAATCTTGCCCAACTGATTCTTCATACACCAATCCTGCAAAATAATCTATATGGGTGTGAGCACGACGGCTTGTAGTGTCACATCCTTCCCAAAATTAAAAATTTTACATTAACACCAATACAACTCAATAAAACAAATAGGATCAATTATGAGTATTAAATCAGTATTTTACATGACAACAATAACAATTTATTTTTCATAATAGCAAAATAAAATAATACAGTCATCTAAAATCCTTTTTGGTTCAATCCAGGGCAGAACACCTGTGTGTGTTGATCCTTTTTGGAAATGACCCTCGGCAGAGCACCGATGTTGATCCTTTTAAGGAATAACCCTCGGCAGAACACCTGGTGAATGAACTTTTAGGGTAAATACCCAGGGCAGAGCACCCGTGTGTGTTGATCATTTTAGAAAATTTCTTAGGGCAGAGCACCCGTGCCGATCTTTTCAAGAATAACCCCGGGTAGAGCAACCGTACCGTGCCGATCCTTTCAGGAATGACCCTGAGCAGAGCACTCATAAAAATAATATGGTGATCCTTTTGGGACAGAGCACCCATAAATTTAAATACATTATACATCATCTAATAATAAGGAAATAATTACAATTTAAGCACACAACGATAATTAATTGAAGTCAGTTAATAACTCAAATAAATTGCCTCTATAATATGCAATTGAGAATTAAATAAAATAATATGCAACTAATGACAATAATCAAATAAGTTAAATATATAACAAATAATAAATTCAATTTATATGTTAACGTAAAATTTTCAATGGAGAAGATCACCTACCTTATATTTAGATAGTCGATTTCTAGACTAGACCATACGCCCACGACCCACATAGCATTGCACTCTGGACCTGACCCACGCTTACGCTCTCAACGAGTTTCTCCCGCTGACGTAAAACATAACATTAACTTCTTGTCTACACTCGCTGGATGCGTGAGAAGTTGAGTTTCAGGACACTATATTTATATAAAAAATAACACCCAAGTGGTTTATTTGATGAATGGTTTGGATTTTAGGTTAGTCTGTTTTACCATGGTTGTTTCCAATCAAAGATTTCTACTATTCATGTTACTGGGCTGATATGGCATGCAAGATTTATAGTCCTAACTAATGGCTGGCTAGATCATGACATTTAGAAGGGAGGACTGATTGATAATGACGGTACTAAGGTTTAAATGATTTGGTGGTTTATGGGTTCTAACTACTGAACAATGCTATGCCAATCACACAACATTGAGGGAGGAGGAGAAGAACCAGAGATGAAGCGGTGGGTTTGACGAGGATTTCTAGAATGAATGGATGGAGCTTCTCATTTATGCACGATTTGGATGGGTGGTTGGAAGATAGATAGGTGGATGGATCAAGAACTTCTTGCCGCTATCGAGCTATAAAGATGTGAACACCGGAGTTTGAACGACAAGGATCGAATGACCCCGATTGGTGGATTGACGTGGTTCTGAAATTGAAGGAGAAGAGGTGATGAAGAATTCAGAAGGAGAGGACGATTGCCAATTTCTTGAGGTTTGATGGATGGACGGTTCGGAATTGTTGTGTGGGTGCAGGCAGTCATTACCAATGGTGTTTGAGATGGTGCCTTCGAAATCTGAAAAAAAAAAGAAGAGCGGTTAGGATCGATCCTAGATGGATTCCAAATTGAGGAAGTACCAAAGAAGAAGGAGATGAAAACGGAAGGGTGAGAGTCGTGTGGACGTGTGTTGCCTATGGAAGCCTTCTACGTCACATGGGTACATGCGTATGGATCTTCTTGCGTTGGGAAGTAAGGTGGGTGTAGTGGAGTGTTGGATGCCTTGCATGTACGGTTGAAGTGGTTAGATCTTGGTGATGGGTGGTTAAAATGGTTTATATAGAATTATGATTTAAATGGTTTAGATGAACGTCTAGAAGGTAAACGGTTTAGATGGCAATTTAAGAAGATAATTGCCATATGTAGGCGGGTCTCTTGCATCTAAAATTGACAAGGATAAGAGGTGGAGTTGGAGAGTGATATTTGGCATAGTGCATAGTACACGTCATTGGATACTTATTTTATTTATTTATTTATTTAATGGGGTCCACCATGATGTTTGTGAGAAATCTGCTCCATTCATCTGTTTTGCGTGATCATGCTAGGACATGGATTCATGAATGAGGCAGATCTCATATTTAAATGGCTGCAAGATAAGAAAAAGTGGGATAGAAGGCTTATCATTGCGTTCATGGGTCAGCTTGATGGATGGTTTGGATTTTAAGGTCTTTGATCGTGATGGGTGTTCACACCTACTATCATTGATTTTTGGAAATTCTGTTACAATTCTAATGAAAAGATGAAGAGTTACAAGGAGTCTTTGGTGTGATGGTCCCGCAGTTGTTTTATTAAATGGTGCATGCATGTGCACAGTGTGATGGTGCACTATATGTTGAAACTGACTCTATCTCGAGTGAGACACGTGTTGGATGTTTTGTGTGTCCCATTCTCATGTCTTACATTAAGGTTTGATACATGTATAAATGTATAAGAAGGTTGTTGATGGATAGATGGATTGAATTTGCGAATGCCTGTTAATGGACAATTATATAGCTAAAGTTAGGCTTTCATATAGAATGAATGGTTGGAAGTTGGATGATTTAGAATATCAAGAGCAGATGGCTGATAGCTATAATTTGATCTGGGGTGAGTGGCCCATGATGAACCATGGATCCCACGATGTATTGTCGTAGATTTAGAAATGTTTCCCTGTTCAACCTTATCCCGGAGCTTGTTTCGGAGGGCGATAGCACTACGTTGCTGGCTCCCCCATCTTTGGACGAGGTCATTGCTGCAGTTTCCAAAATGCCCAAGTATGGTGCTCCTAGCCCTGATGGGTTTTCCGCTGCGTTCTTCTCGGGCTATTGGTCTATAATCAACAAGGATGTTCATGCTGTGGTTGTTAATTTCTTTGGTTGCGCAGTGCTTCCTAGATCTTTCTCTGCGATGCTGATTTTTCTAATCCCGAAGAGAGCTGGGGCAATCTCTCTTTCCGATTATAGACCCATTAGTCTATGCAATGTGGTGTATAAGATTTTTGCAAATATTCTTGCTAACAGATTAAATGTTCTTCTTCCCAAGCTGGTTTCGCAAGAGCAGGGGGCCTTTGCTAAAGGCCGCTACATTGCAGAAAGTATCGCGCTGGCTTAGGAGGTCTTTAGGGATATTGGAAAGAAGGTTCGTGGCGGAAATATTGTTTTGAAGCTGGATATGGAAAATGCTTACGATAGGGTTGACTGGAATTTTCTCAAGCACGTTTTGAGGCGATTTGGGTTTGGCGAGCGGTGGATACACCTCCTTGAAGCCTACTGGGGGGACAATTGGTTCTCTGTCCTCGTCAATGGTTCCAGTTGCGGTTTCTTCCAGTCGACTAGGGGTCTTCGGCAAGGGGACCCGTTGTCCCCTTCCCTCTTTATTCTTGCTGCTGAGGTCCTTAGTAGGGGTCTCGAGAATCTGGTCTCAAGAGGGCATTGCACTCCTTATAAATTGAAGCAGGTTTGCCACCAAGTTTCCCATCTTCTCTACGTCGACGACTCGATCCTCTTTCTAAATGGGTCCAAGAGGTCTCTTCAAGCAGTCACATCTTTTCTCGCCCAGTTCCAGGCCATCTCGGGTCAGCGGATCAATCTTCATAAGAGCGCATTTTTCTGCTCTTCGAGGCTCTCTACTTCCAGGATTCGCAGGATTGAAGCTATCCCTGGGATCACCAAAGCCAGTGGCAACCTTTCCTACCTGGGTGTCCCCATAATCAACAGGAAGAGTAGATGCTCTTTTTTTGCGCTGCTTCTGGCCAACATGCAGAATTAGTGGATGGAGGTCTAGGATACTATCCCAGGCTGGCCATCTTATTTTAATCAAGCATGTTCTCAGTGGGATCATTATTCACATCCTAGCAGCCTCAAAGGTTCCGAATCAGGTTTTAAAATCGATGGAGAGAATGTTTTTAAATTTCTTCTGGGGTTATTCTGACTGCAAGATGAAATGTCACTGGTGTAATTGGAACTCCATCTCTAGGTCATTTCTTGAAGGGGGTCTTGGTGTAAGGAGAATCAAAGACGTGATGCGGTCCCTCCATTTGAAGTTGGCGTGGGGAGTTATGCATGGGCGGAGTAACAGTCTGTGGGGTAAGTTCATGTACTCTAAATACCAGCCCCTCAGATCCAGTCAGCAGTCGTTTGCTTCTCAGCTCGCATCCCCTATCTGGAAGGTGCTGCTGCTGCATTTGTTCCCGGTGCTGGAGCGCCATGCGCAGGTCATCATCGGGCGGGGGGAGTGTAGCATGTGGCATGCTAATTGGACCGGTCTCGGGCCGTTGCACGACCAACCTTCCATTGTCATTCCGACAGGCTCGAGTGCGTCTCAGGTGGCAGACTTTATCAACCATAACGGGCTAAAGAAAAATTTGCCCTCAGTGATCCCTGATTGGCTTAGTCGTCACATCTCCCAGGGGCACTACTGCCCTTCAGACTGCAGGGACAGTTTCGTGTGGCCCCTGGAGCCATCGGGAAAATTTTTATCTAGATCTTTCTAGAACCTCCTTCATCAACCCGACCTGCCTATCCCCTGGTTCAAGTTCGTGTGGCACTCGACTACACCGCCCAAGATATCCTTGTTCATTTGGAGACTGCTGAATCATGCTATTTCCATCGATTCTCGCATCTAGGGGAAAGGCGTCAACCTGGCGTCCAAGTGTTTGTGTTGCTCGACTATTTCCCCTCACGGGCCTAAGGTGGAGACAATTTCCCATCTCTTTCTACAAGGTGAAATGGCCTCTTCAATATGGAGTGTTGTAGTTAGTTTGTTTGGGATCCCCCTGTTTCATAACAGCTCGATTCGGCAGCGGCTCATTTGGTGGTGGACCCGGCCCATGCCGCTTAAGGTCTCTTCAATTCCGTTTCACCTCGCCCCGACTTTCATTTTATGGGAAGTTTGGAAAGCAATGAATCGGTCCAGATACGATGGGTATTCGCCCTCCGCTTCAGCCATAGTCTCTAAAGTTCGTTAGTGGCTGTCGGCGAATCCTCCCCATTACTTGGATTCGGATCAGGCCTTCCCCGGCGTTCCTTCCTTTCGCAGGCCTCCTCAGCCCTCTTACAGATTCATTTTAGTCAAATGGTTAAGATCGAGAATAGGCTTTGTTAAACTCAATGTAGATGGGTCCTCCCCGTCTAATCCTGGCTTGGCTAGAGGCAGTGGGATTTCCCGTGACCACTCAGGGCGGCTGATTTTCGCGTTCACGCATGGGTATGGGCTAGCATCCAACAACTTAATGGAATTGAGGGCGCTGTATGATGGTATCAAAGCCTGCATCGATCATGGTTGCCATAACGTCTTTGTTAAATCTGACTCTGCTTGGGCTGTCCAAAGCCTGCTGCAGCACTCCACCGCCTCCTGGAAGTGGGCCTATTGGCTCTCTAGAATCAGAGTTCTTATGGCCTCTGGCTCCTTCTCTCTTAATCATATCCATTGGGAGGCCAACGGTCCGACGGATAGTCTTGCTAAGCTTGGTAGCTCTCAGCAGACGGATAGTCTCTTCTCCAATGTCTTCTCTTCCGCATTTCATAAGAGGCCGGATTCTCCTGGATATGATGGGGCTGAGTGCGCTTCGGTCGGTAAAGTGACCTCAAAAAAATAAAAATAAAAATAAAATTTATTTAGGTTACGATAGGAGTGGTCTCTGAATTTTGTGGAGTTTCCTCCCCAATGTGTAATTTTCTCATATTTCAATGAAGCAGTCTCTTCTTAAAAAAAAAAGAAAAGAAAAGAAAAACAAAAAAAAGAAAGATATATTTCCCTAGCCATTTATCCCACTCCCTTTAATTTATTATTATTTAAAAAAAAAAAAAAACTTGCTGGAACATCTTGAGTCCAGTAACATTTTGGCCCTCCTAACTCCCCTTTTGTAATATAGAATTTAGAACATGCATATCTAAAGTTTGGACCGTTAGATCAGAATAAAACTTGATGCCCAACTTACACTCGACATACTCTATCCAATGAATTTAATAGTGTCGTATGATCATACTAAGGTGGTAAAAATAGATTTCAACGGCTCTTACTCTTTCATGATCTCACTTGACGTGTGTGACTCATATGGAAACTAACCATTAGATTTGAATTATATACTCCACAAGCTACATGTGGATGGTTGAGCAAGTTTAATGGTTAAGATTGGGTGAAATTACAAATGAACGGTTAATTTTGTGTGTATTAGAGGCAAAAGCGAACATATACATACATATTTTTTTATATGTACACAAAGTCATATATGCATTAATTATAAAATCGATGGCTAAAGTAACTAGATCTATCACACATGTTAATGGTCACTCCTTGCGAAAATTTGTTGATGCCCATTCATATGAATGCACGGATAAATGGACAGTTTTATGCACGTATGAATAGATTAATGCGATGGTCCGTACCATAGGCCTAAATTTCAACCCCGAGTGGGGGCAGTTTGAATGGCGTATGAGCTGGGAAAAAAATGATCCTGACCATTGATTTATTGAGCTGAATATGGTCCACTAAAGAATTTCCCACCAATGTTCCACGTTCATCTATCCATATCATTGGCAACAATCATCCATTCATCGTCTCTCCCAGCGTCACATCTGGGTCAGCACTCAATACATTGACGGTTCTGATAATCCAACCATCTCCTCATGTGGGCCCCAATGAGGCTACACATGTTAAAGGTTGTGAGTCGAACTGTAGATACAATTTGCAACAGTCCTATCAACACCCAAGGGTGGCTCTTCATCTACTCAAACGTGGACCATATGATTGGTTAGCCCACAACAAACTACTTATATTCCTGATTAAGAATGTAATTAGTGTGAAAGAGGATATATATTTATCATATAATTGCATGAAGTTTCATGTCTATTCGGCACACATAATGAAAATTTCATGAATTTTTTTATTGGAAATTAGAGACCAGTAAAAGGAAATTTAGGTCTAATTTCCAATATCCCAAAGCCAAAAATACAAGATTGATCAACTCAAAAATCCTAGAACTATATAGTATGCAATCAACACAGGCAAGGAAACCAGCATTCCAAAGATCACCCTGCAAAACAAACATTTTCATGTTAGATCCATCTTGTAGAAATCTCAGATCGAATTCAATGGCTACAATCAGTTGCATTAAGCATCCAAGAAAATTTTGTGCTTGGACCATGTCTGGGGACACTTAGCAATGATCTAAACTGTTTATATCATGAGCCCCACCTTGGACAGGGAACATCAAAAAATAACAACTCTTAAATTGGAATATTTTAACCCTTTGATCATGTGATTTTGATCAACCTATTTAAAAGGAGTCCGGATCCTCCGTGACAGATAGAGATTTCCTGTTTGTCTGTATTGTGAAAGGGCCATGTTATCACTGTTAATACTTAATGCAGCAGTCAGTGATGACTTGGCCTAATTACAATGCAGGTAAACAGGAAATCTATATTTGTCCAAAACAGATCAAGATTCGGTTTCTTTTAATAGGTTAGTATATCGTTTTAAAGGAAATTTTGTGCTTTCATTACCAGTCTCAAGTCAGGATAAATGAAGAGAGCGGTCACAGTGATTATCATTAAAATCTTTTACACTTTTGATGTACACTGTCTATGAACTTTGAAGGGTTGAGATTTTTAATCCGATAGTTTGTATCTTTGGGTGTTCCCAATCCATTGTAAGGGTCATCATGTATAGTTTGAGCCATTGAAAAGGACCCAAATCCAAACGGCTAAGGTGCCGAACTATACTAATGCATTAGAGAAAGCTTCTGTAGCAAAAGGAATGGTTTAAAACAACTTACGCGGTACTAAGCACGTCTGCATGCAATCCATACTCTCGCGCGTAGATGAAGGACGTGATGGATTGTGGCAATGCTGCCTGCACATGATCAAAACCATCAATTTCAAACCTTTGACTAACGAGAATATCCCATCCATACATCCTGTATTAGATCACTACTAATCTTGCGTATGTGAAGGAAGTGGTGCACACGAGATTGTAAACCGCAGAGTAACTGCTGTATTATATTCGATATGCGGGTCCCACTGTCCATGTTAACCAAGTAACCAATCGAATCGCGTGTGGAAACCTTTTTTCCTCAAGCGCGCGAGAGATGAGCATTTTGACTGAGTTCATGCATGGATGTTTTTACGTATGAATTTAATAATATTGGAGGGAAACCAGCGACTAATGCTCCCTGGCGGGGGACCCAGTAATTCGACTCTGGGGGGCCTACCGTAAAGCATGCGTTTTATCCACGCCGTCCATCCGTTTTGCCAGCTCATTTTAGGGTTGGGCCCAAACAAGTGGACCACGCCACAGGAAGCAGTGGGGATAGTGACGCCTAGCGTTTAACGGAAGGTGTTCAATCTCCACCGTTTCTTGTGGTGTGGCCCACTTGATCTTTGGTTCTGCCTCATTTTTAGGCTATGAGCTGGTAAAATGGTTGGACGACCTGGATAAAATACATACACCACGGTGGGTCCTCAGAGTAAAATGGTTGGACGACCTGGATAAAATACATACACCACGGTGGGTCCTCAGAGTCCGCTAATGTTGGTATATGCAAGAGAGAGCTGGCCATTCATTTAGGTGGGTCACACCAAAACATGCCCGTCCAAAATCAGCCCTTTCCACAGGAGGGACCGCGTATTAAACACGGACTTGTCAATTTCAAGGAATCTACGCTTTTTGAGGGTTGAAGAAAATATGTTTATTGAAAAACTTCCTTTAAAAAAAAAAAAAAAAAGGGTTGAAGAAAAAATGTCTCAGGTAATGTTTCTTAAAAAAGTAGTGAAAGTCTATGCCTGAGGGACGTGTTAGGTGTATAAAATCCAACCCATCCAGCATATGTACCCACCATGGTGGTAATGTGAACAAAAAATCAGGCTGATGAATTCATCAGGTGGGTTACAATTGAATTGGGATATTATGAGTGCTGTATATTATTTTTTATGAACTGGCCCACCTTATAATTAGATCTGTCTTTTTTTTGTTCATCTAATATAAGTTGGGGTGTATTTATTAGACGGCATGGATTTCAAACACATACCACATGAGCCACAATTCTGGATTCTCCACCTTCTGAAGAAAAAGGTAAAGAAAAGCAGTGACGTGATTTCACCCATTAAAATGCATTGCCGTGGAATATCGGTTGACGGAGGGACTATTTCATAAATTCCGAATCTGGAGAGAATTTATGCGTAAATTTCCCTTGGTGAAGTGTCCATTTTTTATCATACACATGGGTTCACTTGATCAAGTGGACCATGCTAATAGTATGGCTGGGACAAATACATGGTCACGTGCCCCAACAGAAGAATGGCCCGGATTCCACACACATTTTCCAACTTGGGACAGTTGGAACATGTGCGATAATCACCCCTTCTATCTCTATTTGCAATAATGGTCATGGGTCCACTTGATCAAGTGGACCAAGCTAATAGTTCATCTAGGGCATATACATACTGGTGTGCCCCAACAGATGAATGGCCCAGATCCCACACACATGTTCCACCTTAGGACATGTGCGATAATCACCCCTTCCATATATATTTGCAATAATGGTCTTAGCATTTCTCAACCGTACTATATATCTCATCCCAAAGGTTGGTCACCTGAATGATAGCCACACGTAAGACCGTGCCATGCAGACCCATGGCAATGGCTCCGATCGCCATCGCTGCAGGCCCTGCGAAAAACCTCAACACCATCCCAATCACAGTCAGGCATGGCCCACAAACTATTAGCTTCTCCTGCAATCCCATGAACAACCCTGCAAACAAAAAATAAAATAAAATAAAAATGAAATTCTTATCATGTATGAAAATTCTACAACAGGCTAGAGCTTGATCAGACGGTCTAGATCTTACCCATACTAAACATAGCCATGCCAGTGCCCGCTCTGGACATGATCATCACCGATCCCTCCACCAAAATCGGCATTTTAATATGCCACCTATATATCAATCATCGTTACTTAGTTATTAGTTATGTAGAGGAAATATATGTACGTGGCCCACCCTCTAGTGAGGTGTTCATATGGTGAATCTCGTGCCACTGAAATCTCCCCCATCCAATGATCCTAACCGTCCAATTAAGCTGAAGTTCGGGCCATTGATGACAGTTATCAATTCTGATCAGATGGGTAAGATTGTTTTGATGTAGAAGATGTATTGCTTAGTTTACCAAAAGGTGGGTCCCACGAGTGCAAATAATGGTGTAAAATGTGATCCAAGCCGTTGTACTCATTGATCATTGATCATGATGAGTATCCAACGGTTCTGATCAATTATTATAAGAAATTTCCATACCTATTCGCGACAAAAGCCCACACAACACCAACGATGCTCGCATAAGAGTTAGGATTAAGAGCAAGTTTCAACCACACGATCTTCATCAGTTGCCAAAACGACGGCTTACTTCCAACTGTCACACCCAGCTGATTACACTCTAAATCTTTTGCTGGGTTTGTGGACCCCACACCATGAGTGTCCACACTGATGGGCCCCATCGCAATATCACTAGTAGTCTTTCTAATCTCCAACACGAACAAAAGAATCGTCAGCCACACGATCCCTTGCACTACAGACGCCTGTACAACAAGATCCTGACTGTCTGGCCCATACATGGCCTTAAGCAGTGGGACCCCCACAACCAACGTATTAGTAAGAGTAGACAAAGAGAAGCTGGTGATAGACCAACAATAACTTCCTTTGCTACTGCACTTAGCCCATGCTGCTAGAACGATTACAATAATCACCTTCGATATTGCATCCGCCGCGATGAACCGGTAGTTCATTTTGAACGGGTCGATATTGGCCGTGAACTCGAATGTGAAGAGCGGGAGCGTGAAGAACGAGACGAGCCGGTTGATTGCGTCGCAGTGTTCAGGAGTGAAGATTGCCCACCACCTTACTGATGCATAGCCCAGGAATAGTGCGAAGTATAGAGGTAGCATGGCTACCACAACTTTGTATACATCCTCCCACCCTATCATTTTTCTTTAAAAATCTCTCTTGGGTGCACTTGTTTTGGAGAGTTGGTGAAAATAAGTGCAGTGGTTGTACAAGACATGTTCTTCAATGAAGCAATGAAGAGAATATATAGGATAGAGAGAGAGAGAGAGAGAGAGAGAGAGAGAGAGAGAGAGAGAGAGAGAGAGAGAGAGAGAGAGAGAGATTTTAGTGGGTGCATACGATTCTATGCCGTGGATTCTCACCAATGGAAGTGTTTTGGTGGTGTAATTGAAACGTTAGTGTTCCTTTCACTAATAGTATATGGTTAGCAATCTGTTTCCAGCTCTAGAATATGGAATGAGATCCAGCGATTATTCCACTCATCTTGCAAGGCCAGTGTTGTGAGTTTTTTTGGGTGTTATATATTCTTTTTATTTCTTTTGAATTAGGAAATGCTTTAGAACTCTGCAGGAGCACCCAAATATGTACACCTTCACCTCTTTTTCCATACATGAGCCCCAACATTTTCGATCTGGTTCGTTAATCCGTCATGCAATGTCATTGATGGGCTGTGGTGAAGAACCTGTCCTGATCAAAACATCCTAGCTATCAGATTAAAGGAATCCTAGTTGAAGAGTCCACATTGTTGGCTTTGTTTTTATTTATTTATTTATTTTTGGTTTTGAACATCCATTTATAGGTGGGACCCATGAATTTAACACGATCCATTCACTTTGGGGCATACTTGGATCAATGACTCCAGTAAGCCAGCCTCTGCAGGCTGTAACTCTGGGTGGTCCTGCAGACTACCAATTATATAATCTTCTACAATTATATACATGTCTGGAGAATATAGAATACATGCTCTCTTAAGTGAGGGAGAAAATAAATTGTAGTTTGATTTTTATTTTTTTTTCTTCTATCTAAAATAATACTGTCCACTACCTATATTCCCAATCTCTTACAAATGTTTTTTGATTGTTTTGGAATATGGATGTTTCATGATGCTGAGGTATTGATTGGATCGATGGGCCTCTTCTCGTTATGCTTGAAAAGGTCTACAATTATTTTTATGCATCATCTTGTCGCTTGTTTGGCCATACCTTCTTTTGAACAAATTGGATTTTGATGGATGTTTATGTGCATATTGGTGCATGAAAGTTCTGTGCATCTCACACCATATGGTACACGAGGTGAACATTTTCTGCAAGTTGGTGTATAGATCTGGACGTGGGCCACTACATGGATACGATATTGGCTAAAAATAATATCAAATCGAGAACTCTGATCGTTCATCTGTTGGACCATTGTCTTACATGTTCCTTCTGTTGGAGACTGATTAGATGAATAAAGGAGTCCTATCATGTTGGTTTTTTAGAAATGGGCTACATACATGTTGGCCCATCATAGCAACCGCTCAGATAAACAGAAGAAAGTGCATGCATGGAACTTAAATGCATACGCATGCATGTTACATTATTTACTGGACTTATTATTATGTTGGAGTGGGATGATGTCAAACTTTGCTAATTCTCTTTGGCTTTTTTTTTTCCTTGTATTATCATCTTTGTTCCATGTTTTATTCCAAATGAGATAGATGCGTACGTGGCAATTTCAGTGGGATTTCTAACGGTGGATGGGAGGAGCATGAGATAGTGTTAACTCTCTTATGGCCAACAAAAAAAACTAGCGGACATGCGGCTGTGACAGAATTCTTGGCATTTTGCTAATCTTATTTCTATTTGGAGTGATAGAGTAACTTGACAGAGAGTGATACGCCACACTCTTACAGCTTAAGCTTTTATACGGGAGCAGATGGATCGATACCATTCATAACATGGGATTTAAGTGGGTTTTCCTCGTACTGTGACGTGGTCATGGTAGCAGTCCATACTCAGTACCCACAAGTGCTATTCATACGACGGGCTTTGTCTCGAAAGAAAAGGAGTGTGACTATTAACAAAAATTGAAATTCAACTCATCCCTTGGATGATTTGACCGTTTATTTTAATCAGACAGCCATGAATCTACGAAAGTTTTTTTTTTTTTTTTTTTTTCATTTTTTTTTTGAAAATATAAGTGGCCCACAACTATAGTAATGTTGTGTATTAATTTTAAATTATTTTTTTTTGTGTGGTCCATTCGTGATGAGTTTTTCTCTCAAACTTAAACCGACGACATGAAATTAAAACACCTTATATGTAAACAGATTAGATTTGCTTCACGATATTCCAATGACGCCTTACATAAGATGTATATGGGTTCAAATATGGGACCTTTGTCGCACGAGGTCATTTGGCCGTTTCCTTCTTCATTCCTTAGCATTTTTCATGAGAGAAGAGGGTGCGAAAGGGAAGATGTTATTTTTTAGTTTCACTTCTTCTTCCTTCATTGGTTTCATTTATAGTTATTTTTCAAATTTTTTATTATTGAATATGAATTATAGGAGTTTGTGAAAGGGAGGAAGGTGTGGAAGAATATTATAATGGATGATTTTTTATAATAAAAGAATATTGTAATCGATGAATGTGACGAATATTGTAATGGATGACAATTGTAATTGATGATTTTTTGTAACGGAAGAATATTGAGATGTAAGTATATTATAATAGACAAATGTTGTGGTGGATCATCACTATTTACTATGAATCGTTGATATTCACTGTGGATCACCGATATTCACTGTCGTCATCGCTATTCACTGTGGACCGCTGATATTCACTATGGAGTACTGCTAATATTTTCACTCTAGATCACAGATATATACTATTGATCGCCGATCCCACGAAAATATCCATAACTCCAACATTATATATCCGACTTGGGTTATCTTGTACTCATTGAAAATATAATTTGATGAACTTTTGAATGTCTTTAAAATCATCTTATTTGGACACTATTAGATTGTCTAAAAGTGGGTTCAAAGTTCATCATTAATTGTAATTAATTGCTGATATTCGTTGTGGGCCATCAATCTAACAAAAATAGACATAACTAACTCCCTCATTGTATGTCCGATTTAGATGATCTTATGCTCGTTAAAAAGATAATTTGATGAACTTTTAAATAACATTAGAATCATCTCATTCGGAAACTATTTAATTTACTAAAAGTGAGCCCAAAATTCATCATTCACTATGGATAAATATTTACGATGGGCTATCCATATGAGAAAATGACTATAATTCCCTCGTATAAAAAAATTCGATCTGGGTATCTTATACTTGTTAGAAATGTAATTTGATGAAATCATCTTTCCAATGAATATAAGATCACATAAATCGGATATGTAACGAGAATTATGACTATTTTCATGAGATCGATGATCCATAGTGAATTCTGTGATTCATAGTGAAAATATTAGTCACAATAAATATCACTGGTCCACTCTTAATATCAGTGGTCTACAATAAATATTAGCGGTCTACTCTTAATATCATTGATCCATAGTAAATATCGGCGATTTACACTGAATATCGATTATTCCCAGTGAAAATATCAACGATCCACAGTGAATATCGACGATTCACAATAAATATCGACGATCCACCATACAACATTCATCCATTATAACAATTATTCATTACAACATTCATCAATTCCAACATTTATTCATTACAAGAATTTTGAATTACAAAATTTATGCATTATAATAATTTTTTATTACAAAATTTATCTATTATAAAAATTCATCTATTATGGTATTATTTCATATTATCTTCCTTTCACAAGCTCTCACAATTCATACCAATGTTTTTTTTTTTTTAAATTCAAAAATAATAATACATGAAACTAAGGAAGGAAATTAAAAAAAACACTATCCTCTTCTCTCGTAAAAAAAAAAAGCTAAAAAAAAAAAAAAAAAAAAAAATCAAGGAAGAAGGAAACGGCCGAATAACCCTCGTGTAGAAGGGCCTCATATTTTGAACCAATCCATATCTTACGTGTGGCTTATCGAATTTTCATAAAATAAATTCAACCCATCCACATGTAAAAGGTTTTAATTTGATTTCATCAGTCCAAATTTGAGAGAAAAACTCATTACTGGTGGACTACATCAAAGGAAACAATTTATAATTAATGCACAAGATTAGTATACTTGTTTGGCACAGGAAACTTCAAACAAAATATAGGAAAGAATTCTAATGTGAGTTTGCAGCTGTTCTATTAAAATAAACCAATCAAATCAATCAAAAGGTAAGTCGAATTTTAATTTTTAATAGGGCCATGTGTCTTTTTAGAAGAATATTTCTATTTTTAAAACGAAATCATTGTACTAGTGTTTTATGTGGTCGAGAAGCATTTTCATCTTCCAACAAATAAAAAAGTGCTTTCATGGATATAAAGCCCTGAGTTCAATACTTATGAGCTTCCGCCACCATCCTGTCACGATACGGAACCATCTGCACCAAAAACCGGTTGAAGTTTATCGCACGAGTGTATTGAAAGGAGATATCCATGTGGGAAGAAGTTCACGTGAGCATGTAACTTTATCCCGAGGCCCTCGTCTTGTAGTTTGTGGACTACTGAAGTGAATTCATAGTCCGCGGGTTGGGTCCTCGTGTAAGTGTGATCGGATCCGTTCAAGAAGCTCCCACCATCAAAAGGCCACTGGTAATGTGCGGGTTACTAAGATGATGTTAGCCGTTCGATCTACTAACAGACTAAAATTATAGAAATATCAACGGTTTAAATGTACTCTCCTACTACAACACTTGTCTTCATGCCTGAGCCCATTTACATACCAACCTTTTGCCAACGTTGCACACGTGTAAGAGATCCAAGCCATCTATATATGGCTTCCATCGCGTGATGCCCTTCTAGTAGAAACAAACAGGTATCTTTGGTTTAACTGTGGCCAATTTCTTGAGTGAAATTGATGAAAGTTTTGGCAAGGTCGTCTACAGTGCGGGATGCATATGATGGACGGATTGGATCTCACACGTGTGCCAGAGAAGATCATGGGCTGGCATGTAATTCATGCGTGTGGGCCTTTCACCTGACAACTTCGATATGGGAAATGATCACGTACCAACATGCTGCTTCTAAGAAGGTGGGTCCCAGCGAAATAAGATTGTCTTACGTGGGCCACATCAGACCATCGGTTGTCAAGTGATGAGAGAGTACGGGCGTGATCTCTTTTAGGTGATCTTCAAGGTGGGGCCCACCATTTACATGACACTGATGGTCGACCAGAGGTCGGTACTGTTCTCTCCAAACAAGAGCCGGACACGTGTCACGGTAGGAGTGTGAATCGTCTTGTCTCATCAGCATATCATCGCAAAAAAAAAAAAAAAAAAAAAAAAAGGAAAGACAGAAGGCTGTCTGTGGTAAGTCTACTTGGGACTTTCTTTCTAAAAGTGGACCGTACACTACTCCACGCGACCCGACTGGCTGACTATTATTCCATTTCAGTAATCTGAACACTGCCTTCCTTTACGAGGGGTTATTTGATACTCTGTGAAAGTGGCCCTTGATGCTCAGGCGCATAAATTAACTCAGAAATTGTACTCATTGCGTACAAGAACAGCTTGGTTTGAACGGTTGAAATTTAAAATGATGAAATGTCATTTTCATGAATATGACATTTGCACTGTTTGCGTTTGTAAATTTCTATAAAACAGTGTTTTTATTTTCATCTATTTTTTAAAAATATTTTTATTTTTATTTTTATTTTTTATCAAATTATAAAAAAAAAAAAAAGGTTAGTTTTAAGAAAGAAAATGAGCCTCATCTTCTAATAATATGTCGGATGTGATTGCCATGTGTCATTTCCAACTTCTAAGTACTCATATATGCAATGTCGTATTTGTAAGTGCCATACTTGTGCCAATATATCATGTGTGAAGCATGTACTATCATTTATCTAAAAATAACACACATGCACGTTGCTTATCTTTTAGAATATTCAAGTGTACCAACATGCCACGCCCCAACGTATCATTTGTGAAACAAGTGCTAACTTCATCTTCAAACACCCCACATGTGCAAATATATTGCATGTGTAGTCATCCAACTTTAATCACCTCCGCTTATGCGAGGTAGGTCTTACATGTGCTAGTATCCATCTTCAACATCATCTCTTTTTCATGTAAGACTTTTTATTTTTTTCTTATATAAGAGAAAAACACCATTTCTTTTCGTATTTATAAATAACTCATGTTACTCTAATTTAATTGAATAATATCGCTTATGTGACCAAGAGTCTAGATTGGATACACATGTGTGAGTAGGATGCACAGGTATGCTAGAGTCCATTTAACTCAAGGGTTGATTAAATTATTGGTGTCCTCTTCACCAAGATGGATAGACTGGGATTGAAGATCCACGGTCCTCTTAGCCACCGAAGTTGCATTCTGCTCGTAAGTGGTGAAAGGACATGAGGCTAATTATTTTGAATGATTTTTTATTTGTCTTTTGACAATAGATATGGGTTTACAGTTTTAAGGACTTATTCTTTCAAAAATAATTTAAGTTCAAAATACTTTTTAAATGAATAAAGATACATATTCAAATTAAATAAAAATTAAAGAATGTTGATTTTATTAAGTATTGTAAAATAATGTTTATTATAACCGATAACTTGTGAGACAAGTAAATGAATTAAAAAAAAAAAAGAAAATTGATAAATACTTGATATGCCCATTAGAACAGATAAATTAAGGCAAGTGCGACCAACCAAATCGTAACTTCGAATAATCATATTATATACTAACTCTACTCCTAAGGTATTATGGTGGGAGCCATTAGACAGTAACTAAATTAAGTTAAGTTAAAAAAAATAAAAGATAGACTAATTTGATTAGCGTATGGCCTCAAACTCTTCTTCGATTACTTCTTTTATAGATCGTCGAGGTGGTGAAACCCTCGTTAGTGTTTTTTTTTTTGTCGCTTCTGGATCCTTCATGTATATGTCGTTGCCTTTCCAAATAAGAAAATCTCCTTAGGAATATCTAGAAACTCTTAATCACGAAGGTCTTTGAAAAGTTTGCTGACGTCATATCTCATAATTCCTCTCCTATACATAGATGCTCCCCTATTGGACTATTATGAAGTATCTTTACCTTAATCGTGTCTGTTCATCCTAGCAACCTAGTCTAGATCACTCAATTCTTGATTAGAGGAATGGAATTTGACATCTAGTATAGGTCCACTCCCAACGATGGGCCAAATCCATTAGGTTAAGATTTTTCATTCTTTTAGTTTTAATAGGACCATAATCATTGGATTGGATTACCCAATGTGACTTTTGGGTAATCTCTATGTTTCTTTCAATTTCCTTGATGAGTGGTTTAGACCTATTTAATATTAATCTGTTACCAACCAGGTTATATCCTTCTTTGAGTCCATTGCCCGTTCTTTTTATTTTCGTCGGGAAATGGTTGTAGACCCAATATAGATTATATGTCAATTTTTCCTAATTTGAACTTAATCCACAACCCAATTTACTTAGGCACTGATATGATCTACGAGTTTTTTAATTTTTTTAGTTTTTTTTTTTTTTTTTTGCTACAATATTTCTAAATATCTCTAAGAAAATCTTCAATTTTGAAAGGATTGTGAGAGATGATTCCACTGAAAAAATTATTGCTAAATTTATAATAAGATCTGATCTCTTGATGAGTCTTTTATAGACTTGGTGGACATATTACCTTGTTAATGGGTACAATAATCATAATAACGTGCTTATACCGATATGCTCTCCTAAATGAAAGCCTAATGGCTCATGCATCCACATTTTTCATAGAATGCATGTTGCCGAAGGAAATATAATAATGACACTCGTGTGAGAGCATGTTTTGTGCCAATTACAGTATCATGGTGTCGACATGTGGTAACTTTTGATTGGCCTATGATAGGATGTTGAAAATGTGTGTAAATAACAAATAAACTATTTTCATACATGTTAAAAAAAAAAATAAAAATACTCTACTTTAACTGGATTTTTTTGAAGGGATGAAATGAGGATGTCATCGTAGAATTACTTTTGAGTCATCACTTGTGCTAGTTGTTATTTAACTCCGGTGAGAGACATAACATGTCTGATAAGATAATAAGGCTTAAGGCCTTCTAAATGAAATACAAGATATTTTGGCGAGCTCTGACCCTTCTGCACAGTACATTGATCACATGATTACCATCATATTTGATAAATTTTTACCATTCCACAACCGTACCTTTTCCTAGACATGGATAGGATGGATATGATTGCGTAACAAAAGTGATTCTTTGATATCATGTGCAATCCATCGTTGGCTTAACAAATAGATGTATCAGATTGTTGATTGAACCTATTTTTGTGTAAATAATCTTGACCGTTCATATTGAAATCCACTGACCAAATGGTTAATATATTTGAATGGTGTGATCTTTCCATGGTAGCTCATGAAATGTGTGCTGGACATAATGAACAGTCCGGATCAATGGATTGAATTGTCCTAGTGTCGGAATATAAATAGGAGCACTATAACTTATAGTGCTCTGAGAGCACAGAGCATTTCTCAATTAATTAAGCTAGTAACTAAAATTGGGGTGCATTGTATGGTCCACATGTCTCCACGTGTCGATGCATCCAAACAAACAGAGCTATTGAACTTCGGGGCCCACCGCATACCAACATCAACTTGGTGCAAATGCGGTCCACATCAATTCGTAGGCGCACCGCAATGCTACCAAATTCGGTGGACCACAAAGGAACGCTGTTTCTAGACGCTTCATCCTGAAGCGCAGAACAGAATCGCCCTACGCCTGCCTCTCTGGCCCATATATGTGAGATCCACACCATCCATAGGGTGGTTCCCGTCGTGAACGTTAGTTAACCCGAAAATTCAGCCGCTCCATTTATCAAATGGACCTTATAACCAACGGTTTAGATTCAACGTCCCAGATTCCGGGCCCATGGCCCATGGGGTAAGTATGGCCGGCTAATCCGTGCATAGCCCCATCAGACTATCCAATGGATAACTATCTTCGGTTCGTGACTGTGCACACGTGCAGAGATGATCCAGTACACTTGCACACGTGTAGGGATGCAACAGGTTGGTGATTTCCACACGGTACTGCTCGTGGGACGCGGATTGCGTCCTACTCCCGCTCCTCTCTAGCTGGGAACGGGCAGGAGATTTGAGTGGGCACCGTGATGTATGGGTTTTATCCACACCGTCCATCAATTTTTTCTATCATTTTTATGAAATAGGACGAAAATGTAATTAGATTCAAGGCTCAAGTGGACCACACCACTGGAAGCAGCGTTGATAATGATTCTCACCGTTGAAAGTTTTCTACGGCCCACCGTGATATTTATTTGCCATCCAACCTATTCATAAAGTTACACAGACCTGGATGAAGAGAAAATATAAATATCTGCTCCATCCAAAACTTCTGTGGCCTCCAAAAAGTTTTCAACGGTAAGATTTAATCCCCTTTGTGTAGTCCACATCTGTCTTGGATCTAAATCTGCCTCAGTTTTTGGCTTCTATCCTAAAATGATAGGAAAAAAATGGATGGACGGTGTGGATAAGATCCATATATCACGGATCCGCATCCACTCCCAGATTAGAAGATCTCAACCTTTTAATCTATAGATTATCTCAGGTTAAATCTGGACCATTGTTGTATTTTCACCATTATTGTGTATTGTAGGCCATTGCTCGAATGGTTATCTCAGATCAGTCAAGCAGTCTTGAGTCACCGGACCATGGACCCACATGTACCGAATGCTGCATGTTAGGGGGAATGATCACAGACATCGAAATCACCATACGTTAGAGATGTGTGGGGCCCACCCTTAATGTGGGTATGGAATCCAAACAACTCATGTATAGCCCCTTTGCATCTTTACCATACATCCCCAGATTCATGATGATAAAATTTCAGGTGGGACACACCAAGGAGAGCCATGTACAATCACACCTAAAACATGTATATTCGTGTGGTATGGCCCACCAGAGTTTGACGCAGGGAAGGACGTGAGGTCAAGCACCGTCTTCCTCGAGATGATAAATATTCCGAATCCATGGAACTTCTCTGGACTCCTCACATAGACTCCTCGAATCCACGAGGAAATAAAGCAGAAAATAGAAAAGAATTTCTAATAATTCGAAATATATTAATGAATGACTAAAAACGAGTTTACATCCCTTTAAATAAGGAACCAAGCAACTGGAAAGAAATCAGACTCAAACTACAACTAAAACTTCTAGAATTCGCAACTTACTATAAATAGTAAACTTACTATTTATAGACGGTCGTGATTAGTGCGCAAGGTTTTCGGCCAAAAATAGTAAGTGTCCTATTTGGCTTCACTAAACCGTTCTCCTAATTATCCTAAGCACTTTTCATGTTGGACACAACTCCTAAAAGCCAACGGAAGAAGAGTTATACTCAAACTAAAACTTACTATTTATAATAAAAATAAAATTAAAACGGGAAACGACCGTCGATCAGGGGGTTTCTCACAAATCCGGGCTGCGCAATCCGGCATAGCGGGGGTGGTTGGCTAAAGTAGCTCGTTCTACCCCAAATTCATATATTTTACGTCAGATAACTCATTCCGGATTGTGAGATACGCCCAATCTAAGGTCCAATGGTCCGGATCACTTTTGTCGCCGACCGTGCCTTTTCTGATCCATCTTAGCCATGAAATTGTCCGCGACCCGCTCTACATCAGTCCCCTCCACTTGAAAAGAACTCCTCCTGCGCTGGTTCCTGATACTCGGTCAGGTCCGCAACGTTGAAAGTCCGTGAGATCGCCATGTCATCTGGAAGATCAACAACATAAGCATTGTCATTGATCTTTCGGATGATCGGTACCGGTTCATTCTTCTTATTTTTCAGCTTGTTGTACGTCCCGGTCGGAAATCTTTCTTTTCGTAGATGGACCATTACCTGGTCGCCCACCTCGAACACCTTTTGTCGACGATGCTTGTCCACTTGTTCCTTATACTTTTCGTTCAAGGCATGTAGCTTAGTCTGCACCTCCGCATGAATATTCATGATCCTGTCTGCCATATGTTCTGCTGCAATATTCATGCCTGGGAGCTTGGGCAGAGGGACCAAGTCTAGTGTGTGGCGAGGTACTCGTCCGTAAATAACCTGGAACAGAGATTTTCCTGTCGAGCGGTTCACCATATTGTTGAATGCAAACTCCGTTTGGGATAAGGCCAAGTCCCACTGCTTCGGTTTCTCTCCTAAAATACATCGAAGGAGGTTTCCCAAAGTGCGATTCACAACCTCAATTTGACCGTCAGTATGTGGGTGGTAGGCGCTGCTGAACTGAAGTCGTGTATCGAATCGAGTCCACAAAGTTCGCCAAAAGTGGCTTATGAACTTCGTGTCACGGTCAGAAGTAATAGTCTTGGGAACCCCGTGTAGCCGCACAATTTCTCTGAAGAACAGATTCGCCACGTGTGTTGCATCGAGAGTTTTCTTGCATGGAATAAAGTGCGCCATCTTGGAGAAACGATCTACTACCACGAACACTGAATCCATGCCATGTTGTGTTCGTGGGAGACCAAGCACGAAGTTCATAGATAAATCCTCTCAAGAGCCATCAGGCACGGGCAACGGGGTATAGAGGCCCGTATTATGAGATTGTTCCTTGGAGGTTTGACAAATATAACAACGTTGGACTACCCTCCCCACATCACGTACCAACTGTGGCCAGTAATACCGTTCTTCCACAAGAGCTCGCGTCTTGTCTCGCCCAAGGTGTCCACTGAGGCCACCTCCATGTAGCTCTTGGATTATCTACTCCCTTAGCGAACTGTTAGGGATGCATAATCGATTTTCCTTAAAAAGGAACCCGTCTTGCATATGTAAGTCATCGGAGTGACCTTCTTGGCATCTAACTCATGTGTCCCTGAAGTCGTCGTCATCGACATATATGTCTTTGAGGCGCTCGAACCCGACAACTTCATTACTCATATTTACTAACAAATTTGCACGGTGACTCAACGCATCGGCTACCTTGTTCTGTTGTCCTGACTTATGTTTTAGCACGAACGTGAATTCTTATAAAAACGAGATCCATCTAGCATGCACACAGTTAATGTTAGCTTGACTATTAATGAATTTGAGAGCTTGATGGTCCGTGTAAAGTATGACTTCCCTTTGAATCAAATAATGTTGCCAACGTCGCAGTGCCTGAACTATCGCGTATAACTCGATCTCGTATGTAAGCCACTTCTTGCGTGCGTCGCTAAGTTTCTCACTATAGAAGGCTACCGGCCTACCTTCTTAAGACAAAACTCCCCCAATTCCGATATATAAGGCATCACATTCGACTTCAAACAGTTTATCGAAGTTAGGAAGTACAAGAACTGGGGTCGTGGATAATCTGCGCTTGATTTCGACAAAGCTCCTATCGGCTTTGTCAGTTCACTGAAATTGCCCTTTCTTCATGCAATCTGTGATTGGTGACATAATAGTACTGAAATTTCTCACGAATCGACGATAGAATGTCGCCAGTCCATGAAAACTTCGCACTTCGTGAATATTTGTGAGAACCGGCCATTCTCTGATTGTCTTCACATTTTCCTCATCCACTCGAATGCCCGTGGACGTTACGATAAAACCCAGAAATAATAGGCTATTAGTCATGAAGCTGCATTTTTTAAAATTGAAATACAGTTTATTTTCAGTAAGCACCTGAAGGACCTTTTTGAGGTGTTTCATATGGGTAGTTTCGTCTTGACTGTATATCAAAATATCATCAAAATAAACCACAACGAATCGCCCAATGAAAGGTTTTAGAACTTGGTTCATCAATCTCATGAACGTGCTAGGGGCATTCGAAAGACCGAAGGGCATGACCATCCATTCGTATAATCCTTCCTTGGTCTTAAAGGCTGTTTTCCACTCATCACCTGGCCGTATTCGAATCTGATGGTAGCCGCTCTTTAGATTCAATTTAGAGAATATTTTGGCACCCTTTAACATGTCTAGCATATCATCCAACCGCGGTATAGAAAACCTGTATTTTATGGTGATTTTGTTGATGGCTCGACTGTCGACACACATGCGCCAACTCCTATCTTTCTTTGGAGTTAATAGAGCTGGTACAGCACATGGACTCATGGTTTCTCGAATAAGACCCTTACGGATTAACTCTTCCACTTGCCCTTGAAGAATCTCGCACTCATTCGGACTCATTCGATAATGAGGCTGATTAGGTAAACTAGACCCGGGGATAAAATCGATATGGTGTTGGATATCTCGCATGAGAGGTAACCCATCGGGAAGGTCATCGGGCCAGATTTCTTTGAATTCATGTAGCAAGGGTCTTAATCTTTCAGGGATGATGGTAGGCTCGAGTTCTTCTCCTTTTACAATTAATGCATAAGCCTGTCCTGTTTCTTTGGATTATTCCACGAAGTCCCGTATGGTTAAGAGAAAATGACCCTCCACTTTAGAAGTTTCAGGTGGCCCCTCTGGATCCATAGGGGCCAATATGGTCTTCCGGCCATCCTTGACGAAGATATATATGTTATTTCGCCCTTTATGAGTGGCGTCACGGTCAGATTGCCAAGGTTGACCGAGTAGTATGTGACATGCTTCCATGTCAACCACATCACATACTACTTCATCCTTATAATGTTTACCAATTGAAAAGGATATGGTGTACCGTTCAGTTATCTTTATTTTGCAGACCTTCTTGATCCAACCGATTGTATAGGGAGAGGGATGAAGCTCTGTTTTCAATTGTAATTTCTCCACCATGACCTTGGATACGATATTCTCGCTGCTGCCACTATCAATAATCACATCACAAACCTTTCGATTCACCGTACACCTAGTGCGAAAAATGTTATGTCTCTGTGGATGCACTTCTTTTCTTGGCGCATATAATAGCCGCCTCACGACAAGCGACTCACCGTGATCTTGTTGAACCCAACCTGAATCATCTGCCTCGTCCTCGGTAGTATGCTCTTGTTCTTCAATATCTTGATCTTCATTAGCGTTATCAGCACTACCATCATTGATGGCAAGGTTTGTCACTTTTCGCTGGGGGCAAGTATTTGATAGGTGGCCCGGTTGACCACAACGATAGCAGTTATCAGGTTTTGGCCGAGCATAGGGGTTCGGGATTCTAATTGGACCAGCAGTAGTCGATACGCCCCTTTGGGGTCTAGTTTGTCCGCTTCCCTAATCTCGGCTCTCAGATGTAGGAGGTTGAGTTCGTGCTCCTACGGGTTCCTTCCCCTTAAACTGTGGAGCTCCCTGGGGTGGACCCCCTGCAGTGATCCTTGCGGCAGAATAGGGCCGTGTGGTAGAACGTTCAAGTTGCGTTTCTGCCCAAGTAGCCAACTTGATCGCATCATTCATCGTCCACACGGGCTGCATCTGGACCCGATCCTGTATCGTCATACGCAGTCCACCTTTGAATCGGGCGACTTGCTGCGATTCAGTCTCGACTAAATCGTTACGCGCCGCCAGGCGGTAAAATTCTTCCGCATATTCTCTCACCGACCGATTACCCTGTCGACAATTTTGGTATTGTTGGAATAATACCTGATCGTAATCGTTAGGGAGGAATCGGGCACGTAGTAGCTGCTTCATCCGTTGCCATGTGCGGATTGGTGCTTTTATCTGTCTGGTTCGTGTAAGTTGCAGTTGTTCCCACCAAGCTGAAGCTCCTCCTTTCAACTTGTAGGCCACAAGCTTCACCTTCTTTACTTCAGGGATATCTATATAGTCGAAAAATCGCTCAACTTCAGAAAGCCAATCGAGGAAATTCTCAATGTGTAGTTGGCCATTGAAGTTAGGAATATCAACCCGCATCTTAAATTCTCGATCTGTCTGATCTACTCGATCGCCGCCTTGTCTGGGGTGTTGAAAGATTATGTCATCGATTTCCTCCTCACTGGAGCCCCCTTCCTCAAAAATGACCCGTGGCTGCGATCAGGTCGATTGCGAATTTCAACAATCGGCGGTGGAAGATTACCACCAGGAACATGAAGTTGCCCTAGGGTTTCCACCAAGAGATTCGCTATGCGGTCCATAGAAGCCTGCAGCCCTTGCATGACTTGTCGATTCTCTTGCATGGTTGTTTCGAAAACTGCCGCCGTTAAAGGTAAATTCCCTTTGGCACCGCCCATGGGATTGTTGCCCGACCCGTTGTTAGAAGCCATCAATCCAAGGAGAAACCTCTCTCTGATACCAAACTGACGCAGGGAAGGACGTGAGGTCGAGCACTGTCTTCCTCGAGATGATAAATATTTCGAATCCACAGAACTTCTCTGGACTCCTCACAGAGACTCCTCGAATCCACGACGAAATAAAGCAGAAATTAGAAAAGAATTTCTAATAATTCGAAATAGATTAATGAATGACTAAAAACGAGTTTACATTCCTTTAAATAATGGAACCAAGCAACTGGAAAGAAATCAGACTCAAACTACAACTAAAACTCCTAGAATTCGCAACTTACTAAAATAGTAAACTTACTATTTATAGACGGTCGTGACGTCTACTAGTGCGCAAAGTTTTCGGCCAAAAATAGTAAGTGTCCTATTTGGCTTCACCAAACCGCTCTCCTAATTATCCTAAGCACTTTTCATGTTGGACACAACTCCTAAAGCCCAACGGATGAAGAGTTATACTCAAACTAAAACTTACTATTTATAGTAAAAACAAAATTAAAACGGGAAAACGACTGTCGATCAGGGGGTTTCTCGCAAATCTGGGCTGCGCAACCCGGCATAGCGGGGTTGGTTGGCTAAAGTAGCTCGTTCTACCCCAAATTCATATATTTTACATCAGATAACTCATTCCGGATTGTGAGATACGCACGATCTAAGATCCAATGGTCCGGATCACTTTTGTTGCTGACCGTGCCTTTTCTGATCCATCTTGGCCATGAAATTGTCCGCGACCCGCTATACATCAGAGTTTTAAAATGGTGTGAAGTTTTGGTACATCTCGAGGTCGGTGGGCGTGATATGTGTGTTTTATATCCACGCCATCCATTTGTTTATCTCAGCTCATCTTAGGACATGAGCCCAAAAATGAGGCAGATCTAATTTTCAGGTGGATCACATCACAGGAAACAATGGTAATTGAATGACCACCATTAAATACTTCTTGGGTTACAAAAGTTTTGGGTCAACCTGATATTTGTGTTTTCCATTCACCCGGGTTCTGTGTTACCTTATGCACAGGTTGGATGGCGAATAAATATTACTGTATGCTTTAGGAAGTTTTAATGGAGGGCGTTCAAGCATCACTGTTTCCTGCCTTGTGGTCCATCTGAGATTTGGGTCTGCTTCATTTTTGGACATATGCCCCAAAATGAATTGAAAAAGCAGATGAACGGTGTTGATATAAAACACATACACCATGATGGGCTCACCATCACGGATCCGATTAATCTGCCTCTCCCTCTGTTCATCTTAGTGGGACATACCTGATGACCGGTTTGAATGGCATATAAGCAACACGACAAACCGCACATTCCATCTGAAGGTTTCTATGGTGCATGTCGCCCAACCCAACATCTCCCATTTTTCCTTTGAACCGGATAGTGGGCCACAGCTGTGATCCACGTTCACGTGCCAAAATTTATAAGGTGATACTTCCATTTTATTAATCAGAATATCAGTCCCCGTCCAATGCAACGATTGATTTTCTTTGATACCCACGTAATCTTTGAAAGGGTCTCGAATTTATTCTTAGCATCTTCTGAAAATTATTATGAAGGGTTACTGCAAGATGTTCTATTTCACGTAGAAATGTTCCATTCGGAAGATGTTGATTGACAGTAAGTACTATACATATGTATATATAGGAAATGGTAGTATGAGTTCAGGTTACGGGAACTTTTCATGAGGTTGAGCTGTGTGGGGCCCACCATGATGTGTGTCGGACATCTATCCCATCAGTCAGATGCACCATTTGATGGTGGGCCAAGGGCTTAAAAATTAAGTTAATCCATGACTTGGGTGGGCCACGCCACATACAATAGTTGAGAAGGGTTATCCTTCCGTTTAAAAATTCATAATCATTTATTCGGCCCATCGAGATGTGGTTCACAAATCTAGTCCATCCATTTTGTATGTCCCACTTGTATGAGGGGTTAGACTAAGTTTCAGCAGCATCCAAAACTTAGGTGAGACCAATCAAGTGCTTTAATATGTTTAGCCTAAAAGGGACCCATCAAATGGGTGGTGTTGATGTCCGACAAACATCATGGTGGGGCCCACCGCTCGACGACCTCATAGTACCCCACACACACACACACAGATACTGTGATGAGTGTTTTTATTTTATTTTAATTTTTTTACACAGACACCCACGCACTCACGCCGGTGGAATTTCACCACCTACTGGAACCCTTGACAAGGAGTTGAAACTCCCGAGAGTCTACCACCTGGGCAAGAGTAAGGACCCACATTGTAGTGAGTGTTGAATATCAACATCGTGCATTTGAAGTGTCCCTATTAGGTCATGAGATTTGACAAAAATCAGCCGTATATAGAGCTCAAGTGAGCCATATTATGTAAAACCATGTGAAGACATGCCTAAAACATATAAATTAATATCATATCATGCATACATATCTACATGTATTTATAATTACTATTTAATAAGAAGGCAAAGGACAGACCATATGCATACCTGTCTACTCATTTCAAGATGACAAAACATAACCAATATGAAATATGTCAAAGGGCAACTAGCCACCCTTAGTAGCTATTCTCATAATTGCAAACTTAACATTTATCTCTTGTCAAAGAGTTTCAAGACTTGTTTGAATCAGTAAATTGTATTATCTATTGTAATTTCTACTTTTATAGTACATTACTTAGTGCTGTTGTTTTTTTCTGAAATCATTTTTTCTTATAAAATTTGAATTGTTTTTGTTTGAATTTGTTTGTGGGATTGTATGTACTTTGCTTGATTCATCTACGAATGTTTATGCGATTTCCAACAATATGGTCAAACATAAACTAGCCACCCTTAGTTACTATTCTCATAATTGTAAACTCAACCTTAATCTCCTTGAACATGGCTGTTCATATACACACCTCCGATTGAATGGTTAGAACCATGCCAAAGAGTTTTTCATGGTGGCCCGCCATGAAAAATATATTAGACCCAAATGGACGAACCACATGGCAGGGCCCTAGGCAAGTCATAAAAATGAGGCTTTTTAATTTTTTTAAAAAAAAATTAATAAATTTAAAATTAAACCATAAATTTGCTTCTTACCTTTTTAGATGCAAAATTACTAATTAAACTTTTGTATTCAAGTTTATCCAATAAATTAGTTTCAATAGATAAAATTGTTAAACTGTTTAGTATCTTGAGACATAATTGTTCGTAATTTTGAAAATAAATCCAAACCGTTAGAAAAATGAAATTAAAATTTAATTTAGAACTTAATTAGCAATAAAGTAGGTAGTTGTGGTTTTAGGCTTTAGGAGAAGAATTTATTGAGAATAATGGTATTATTTTGAAAAGAAATAATAAAGTTAGACTATTATTATTGATAGTGCTAGTTTCTAAGATTTGTTTTTATTTTCAATTTCAAATTTGTAAACTAATTTTTAGATGTTTGTATTTTGTAGGCCTTTCAATAAATTTTATTTCAAATTTATTTTTTTCTTATTAATTTTAATTTTACTATAATATACTACCTTCATAATTAAAATTTTTTAATTTTGCTATAATATAGGGCCTTCATAATTAGGGGGCCTTAGGCGATTGGCTCACCTACTTATCCCTTTGACCCGCCCCTGTCCAAAGTTCCATGGTTGAAAGATCCTGCCCACCCAATCCATAGAGCCAACTGCAGTGATTTTTGCTCCCAGCTATGTACTTTTTCATGCGAAGAATGATTTGCTTATTAATTAATTCGATTTGGGATGATGGTCTTTCAATTTGATTCTATGTATGACATTGTGTATGAATTCTGAATGCCTACATATCAAGTATGAAGCTCTGCCATAGTATCAAATAACACCTCTTATGGGAAGATTGTAACTGTGAATTAATATCTCCTTTCAATGCGAATGCCATGGTGGATGCACTATATAAATGCCATGGAAGGAAAATGTTCTCTTTAGATTTCTGAATTGTGATTACAATTCAATTTCAGAGTGCACTAAAAAACGACCCTGAGTTCATCAATTTGCATTAGGGCTCGCATTATAATATAGAATCGAGTGGATTTGAAATTAGAGCTTTGAGATGAGAGTTCAAAAAGAAAACGTTTTGGGAGAATTTGGATTTTCTTAATTAAACTTAAATCCCTCCAATCTCTAACTACCAAACGCCCAAAAACCAGCAAATCTTCACAAATCCCTACAATTTCATACTGCCAAACAACCTCTAAACATCATCTTTCATGTTGAATTAGCATTCAACAACCAATTGACCAGCCCAGTCTATCACAAGGCTTTGAATTATGGGCCCAAGACGTAATACACGGTGGGCCAGTGGGAAATGGGTGTTGACCTAATCTAAGTATTTTTTTTCTTTTCTTTTGAATCTTGTCTGTCCCATGACAGTTATGCCTTCATTCTAACTTATGAAACCAATTATCAATGAATTAGCGGTAATATTCACATGATTAAGTGCTTGTAAAAATACATATGTAGTAGAGCGTTCCGCTTAGAGGGAAGTTGCGGCGCAAGTAGGTGTAGACGAAGTGAAAGCGAGAATGTTGGCTTGAGTAAGGCAAACATTGGTGAGAACCCAATGCCCTGAAAACCTAAAGGTTCCTCCACAAGGTTCGTCCATGAAGGGTGAGTTAGGCTTAAGATCACGTCGAAAGGCGTTGTATGATCCATACCTTTCGTATAAGTAGCCCTTATTGGCTGACATTTTTACCCTTGCAATTAGTCACGAAGAAAATTTTAAATTAAGTGGATATGTACCCATCTGGTCTTTTAATTGTAAGTAATTCTGTCATGTTTTTTCTAATTTGAATTAGTTATATTCTATTGTAGAACATTGTACCCATGTAAATGGTGGGCCTAAGCCTGGGAATGGGTGGGCCTTGAGCCTAGATTTTGAACTTAGTCAATATAGGCTTATTCAAAACATTGACTTTGATTGACCTAGGCCCAGTCCATTGCCAGCTTATAGGGTAAGATGAAGATCACCTGGTACAAAAATCAGGCCGAGCCAGTTGTCAGGTAATCCAAAATCAAGGACTTTGGTGGAATAAATGGATAATCAACGGCGTGACTGTAGAGATATAAAGACAGGAAATAGACAAATATAAGGCATGAAATAGCGGATCCTATCCTATAACCGATGACAGTCTGACAGATGATCTCATCTCCATTTTCAAATAGCAAGTGCTTTTTGGGTTGCACTCTGGTGGTACCGCGACCACAGTAAGATATGATGGTACTGCAAAGATGTAGGGCCTACTTGATGTATTTACTACATCAGAACCGTCCATCCAATGCATCACCTCTTGTTACCCTTAGGATTTAAAAATAAGTCCAAATAGAAACTCAGATGGGCCACAGCACCGGAACAAGTTGAGATGAGACGCCTGCCCTTGATTTTCTTGGTGGGCCTACCATGTTGTGTAGACGAAATCCAGGATCCCTAGATATCTGAGCTGGATGAAGGATAGGGACGAAAATGGACGCAGATCGCGTCGGGAGGAACTCATCACACGGTAGCGCGGTGTGGATACTCTGTGGGGTCCACCGTAATGTATGTGTTTTATCCACGCCATCCATCCGTTTTTACACATTGTAGGGCATGAACCCAAAATGAAGCATATCCAAAGCTCAAGTGGACCACACACAATGGTAATATCTCTTGCATATCCTTTTTTAACCATCCATCAGGGGTTCCCTACTATGGACGGTTAGGATCAACTGATGGGCAAGATTGCATGGCATGAACCATGTTATGATATGAGGATGATAAGATGAACGGTCCAAAATAACCCTCAGCTGATTGACCGAATTTGGGAGCACTAGTTTATCCTTGAATAGAAAATCAAAACAGCTGGTTTCAATGATTTGGCACCCTTGGTCTTATCTTCTTCTACATCATGAGATGGAGAGGAGTGGGGCCCACCCAATATTAGATTTGTAAAAAAAAAAAAAAAAAAACTTCGATACTCTGACAGACTGTGATTGATGATACGCAGGCACAAAGAAATTTCTAGAAATCACATAATAATCATACAATAAATCCAAATTGAACTGTTTATCTTGATACCAGTTTATGCATAAAAAATTATGCTTATTTGATCATCCTGACCATTGATTTGGTGGACATTTATTGGACGGTTGCAAGTGAAAATATCCAATGGGCCCATTTCCACAACCAACTGTCGACGAATCAGCGGATAGGATTTTGGGACTGTAACTTAGTGACAATTTCGTCCGTTTAGTTTAATTTGAGTTAATATATGCCACGTGTAAGGTTGCTGAGTGTCTGTGTATGAAGTATCATACGCTGCCCGAGTATTAAATAACTCCCTAATTAGTAGAGACATTTATGATGAATGGCCCCAAATTTGCACTGTATGCATGGGTTTTGTTCTGATAAGTGGGGCCCATGGTTTGGTAATCCAAACCATTGATCTATTTTTTCCTACTATTGATCGACAGTTCGGATCTACCGATCTGAAAAACTTTACTCATGCCACCATTCATGTAATTCCTCTTCTCAAGAAGAAATGTAAATGGCCCAGAGGAAAAAAATCAGCTACAGCTCCTAGACAATTTTTAATTAGAAAAGCTTTGGTACTCTGGTAGAATGTGATGGATGATACACATGTACTTAAAAATTATTAAAAATTGCATACTTGGAATACTATCAATTCAAATTATGGGTCCTAGTTTAGATGCATAATGACCCAAAAATTATCTTCCTGTTGGATTGGTGGACTTTTATTGAATAATAAAAAGCGAAAAACATCCAATACTCCTATTCCAAGAAGTGTTCATGAAGAAGAGGCTAGGATTGTAGGATGAATCGTATTTATGGACTTTGATGATTCCGTGACGACGAGAGATCGACACTGTACATGGTTTAACCTGAGTTCATTCATGCAATGTCTACAATTTCTCCGCTGGCTCGTCAAATGTCATACGCAACTAGAGTATCAAATAACGCTCCAATATCAAGCCATAATAATCATCCATCCCACCCACAATAAAAAATCATGACTTGTCAAAACCCGAAAATGACCTGAAAATGAATTGGAGGAAACTGGTTTAGGGATTAGGGTTTGTACCACTAGCATTATTTAATATAATTAATCTTTTCAAAATTAAAATATTATTGAAGAAAATTGTTAACACTTTTCAAGTTTTTGACTATGCTAGAATTTCGGCCTGAGTTTCTGAGTGAGTCGATTCAGCTAGAAAATAATTCAATGGCCATTGGGAGCCCAGAGCCTCAATTCCAATTCTTAATATTAAAAAGAAAAATAAAATAAAAAGCCATCTGGACTATTTCCACTTAATTATAATCACAATCCATATCCAAACACACCATCACATTTCCAATATCAATTTCCAACACTAGAGCAAAAATCCATAACCACAAGAGTCCCACTGGGTTCAAATCAACAACCCCAACAGACCAAATTGGTTTATTCAACAGCAGCAACTACAACAACCATAACAATTAGTCCAAATTGGTTTATTCAACAGCAGCAACTACAACAACCACAACAATTAGTCCAAATTGGTTTATTCAACAACAACAAAAACATCCATAAACCCAACGGTCCTAATTTATTGAACCAGCCAATTTGAATTGTTGGGTTTGTGGATGTTCTTCTTCTTTTTCTTCCTGTTGAATAAACCCATTTGGAATCTTGGGGTTTTATTCAACAACTCTAAGAGTCCAAGTTGGTACAAACAAACAATAACCCAAGAGCCCAAATGGGTTCAGATTTTCAAATACACAACGACAACAACCCAAAGAGTCCAAATGGGTCAAATAACAAACAGGATCAAGTAAAAAAACAACACCACCAGGAAACCAAATGAGTTCAAATCATAAACAGTAATAATTTAAAAAAAAAAAAAACACCAGCCGAGAGTCAAAAGGGGTTCAAATAATAAACAGGTCAACACAACAGAAGCAACAAGAAAAAAAAAAAAAACAAGACAAAAAACAAAAAATACATATATACCCATGCATTTATAGGCAAACAAATTCGAATTCCATTCAGCTAGAAAGTAATCCAAATGCAATTGGGAGCCCAGAACCATAATCCAAATTCTAACAAAGAAACTACCAATTTGGACATTTCAACTTTATTAGACCAATAATCACAATCCATTCCCATACCCATCTAAACACACCTTACATTTCAAAGATCAAATTTTGAAACCCAAACAAACACCAGATCATCCTTTTCCAAGATAAACATACAACTCAAAATTCCAACAAAACCTATGACCCCAGAAATCCAATGGAACTTCAAATAAATAAACGAGCACGACAACAACACGGGGGGAAAACATTTATATACCATGCATTCATAAGCCCTTACATTGTGATTCCTTTCAACAAGAAAGTAATCCAATTGCAATTGGGAGCCTAGAACCACAATACACATTGTAAAAAAGGAAATACCAATTTGGACATTTCCACTTTATTAGACTGATAACCATAATCCATTCCCTTACACCATCTAAACACACAATTACATTTCCAAGATCAAATTCAAAAACCCAAGCAAACACCAGATCATCCTTTTCGAAGATAAACAGCTAACCTCAAAATTCCCGACAAAATCTGTAACCCCAGAAGTCCAAATGGGTTCAACAACAACAACAACAACAACAACGGAAAGAAAAAAGGAAAAGAAAACACATACACCCAGTTTCAAGCTCCAAATCCCCCTCTCAAAATCAAGGAGTTGTAGGAACTACCGCACCCGGGTGTTTGGTCATAGCAATGAGTATATCAGTGTAACCCACCACCCCAACCAAAACATCCTCAGACTCGTCTTCGGTCACCCACACATGAGTCACCCTGTGTGACAGCATCTGGGCCATCACGGCTGCCAACGAGCTTGTGACCTTGCACATCAGTGGGGCACTCCGCCCTCTATACATACTCCTCCCACCACCGGCCATCGGGCTCGACGGATTGCTAAAGAACCCAATACTCCTACTACTGAACTTCCTTGGCCTCTGCCCCCCGCCCTCGCCACTCCCTGCTGGGTTACTGATAGAGAAATCTGGAAATGAAGTTTGGGTCAGGTTATCTTCGACGCCCATTACGAATTGACCTGCCGAGAAGTTGGACAGGGCCCATGCAGCGGCTAAGTAGTCACATTTCCATAGCCTGGAGGCCGAGATCTCTCCGATTATCTTGTGTTTTCTGCCTTCGGTGAGCTCAACAACAGCGACGGCGCTCGGGTCTTGGGGGAGCTTCCGGACGGCTTCGATGGCAGGGGAGGAGACATCAATGTGAAAGTAATGAGGGGTGATGGCACCGAGGGAGGAGATGGAGGAGAGTGGGAGCGGGGCAAGTGCGCCAAGGCAGCCGATGACGAAGCGGATCACATCCTCTCTTGAGAGGCAGCAGAACTTGTTGAGGGAGGAAGAGGATGGGCGGCTGCTGTTGCAGCCAGCGGTGGCACTACTGCTGCCTGAGATGTCGAGGTTTTTTAGCCATTTCCCATTGTAGAGGATCGAGAAGCGCTTGCTCATGCCTTTCCACGCAACACCCTTGGGCACGAGGAGACGCCTCACGCCTTGCTTCATCATCTCGAGCGCATCTATCAATCTTGCAAGGCAGAACAGAGTCAGAAGTATAAGAAAAAGGGATTGAAACAAGGACAAGATCAAGGATTCTATGGGTTATCAAAACCAAGACAGGTCCAAGGATATGAGTAGCACCCTCGGGCAATCTGAACCATTGATCTATGGGCTGTCATGGATGGACTTCAGTCGAATGCGGAACATAATTTTATTTTTCTTAACCATTTTCTTTGTCCAATGAAGGAGATTTTTCAAGGCAACGATCCACCCACTGTGGGCCCATCAGATCAGCGATCTTCATCATCAAACCATGGACTGCACCCGTACAAACTGACCTAAGAATACTATGGACATCGCCATTGATGAGGATCACAGCATTCTCTAAAAGTAAATAATATCACTATCACCGATCAGTCTTAATGTAAAGAAACAAGATTTAAAAATGGACTAACCAAGAACATGATTAGTGTTCAAGGCAAATCAAAACCCAGATCCACCGAGAGTACCACACTTAAATTTTGGTAGAAACCACTCTACTGATATAGCTTGTAAGCTGTCATTAAATTCATCCCCATGTGACTTATGAGATCTGTGCAAGGATAGATTGAGGATGAAGTGAATCACAGCACCGGGACAATATTGAGGATGTGATAAGTTGACAAACACGTGCTGGGATTCACCTCTTTCATTGTTTGGCATTACACTTCCTCTCATTAATTATTTGGTGTTACACTTCCCCCACATACTCACAGCTAGATATAAAAAGACAACTGGATGAACAAATGTAAAAAAGACAACAGACTTTCTACACAATCATGACTGCATAATTATGTGAATCAACAACTGGTCTCACCATTACAATCCCTTTCAGCGAAAAAAGAAGAAGCATGCTAACCAAAATCACAACAACAATAAATCCATTTCTTCATAAGAAAACATGAGACAAACCCCTCCAATTTTTCATGCCATCACCAAGCATTGGGCAATAGGCTTCTCTACACTACCACAAGATGCCAACATTCAAGTTTCCTTCACATAAAGCCAAGGTGGGCACTTGGGAAGAAGCAACTGAAGGACATACACATTGGTCCACCTGAAAAGGGACCCACGTAAGCAAGACCCTCTGGTATTTTTGGTCAACCCTGCCTTCACTATGGTGGACCAATCAACACATCCTTGGGTCATTCTTCCCTCTAAGCACAAGATTCGTTGGAGCATTCCTCTTCCTTTAGGGTGCATCTGGTTGCACCAAATTAGACTGATCGATCATCAAATATCATCATATTTGGTGCAACCAAACACACCCTTAGGTCACATTCTAACAAAACAGATGAAATAGAAATGCTAACAACTTCTAGGAGGATTGTATAAGATTCTTGGGGCTAACAACATAACACAAACACAACATGGGTGCATTTGGCAGCAGCTTCTCTTTCAAAATAGAAGCCATTCTACACTTTAGAATGGCTTCTATTTTGTAAGAGAAGTTGCAGGAAGTAGCTTCTGGTGATGTTGCTAAACGCAGTGTTTTAAGTATCGATGATGTCGGCCGATATATCCCACGATATATCTTGTATCCCATCTATGCGATACGAAATGCATAAGTAGTGGAATATATCCCACATGTTCGATCTAGTGAGCATTTTCAATTTTCGATCTTTTTTCTTTTTGTAAATCATGTTAAATCAGTGTCAAATTATTACAAATTCATGAATGAAAAATCATAGATTGGGAGCTTCGATTTTGAGATTTTGAAGAGATGGGCCAAGTTGTGGAAAATAGATATATATATATATATATATATATATATATATATATATATATATATATATATATATATATATATATATATATGTGTGTGTGTGTGTGTGTGTGTGTGTGTGTGTGTGTGTGTGTTCCCAATTTCTTATGAATCGGTTGTAATCTTTATGTCCAAACATAAAATCAAACATGTATGTAACCTGATTTTGTGATTCTTCTTTTGCTTTTGAATGTATCGCTTGTGTTTCCATGCAAAGAAAACTTATTATGTGCACTTGTTTTTTTGTAATGTTTTGATTTATAAGTGTGTATTGATGTCATTTTTAACAATCACTGAAGTTTCATTAAAAATTTTGACCAATTTCCTAATGTTTCCCCATGATTCCAACAACAACGATAAATTACGCGATACAACCGATATATCTCACGCGATAACCGATACATATCCATATACCAAGGGGTATACGGATATGTAACGTGATACTGATATTTCGAACACTGACTAAACGCTCCCTATCATACTCAAGTAGCAGATGATGCTTGATAGGCAGGCACTCAGAAATTGTACACATGGCATCCGTCAGCTCAAGTTAAACTGACTAAATTGTGGAACCACTGTCACCAAGTCACGTCCAAAAAGCAGATTGATCCAACAATCCTAACTTCAGAGAGTCGTGGACACTTAGCTGATGAAAAAGGATTTTAGGGTTTATTTTTATTTTTTTCATTTTTAACCATCAAATACATGTCCACAAATCAGATCAGCAGATAATCAAATAAGTATGATAATTGGTTCATGATACACCTAAAACATGTATCCAATTTCTAAGTTTTTTTTGCAAGTACCTGCATATCAACCCTCACGCTCTACCAAAGTATCAAGGTTTTTTCTCATTGCTATCGTACAACACTAACTGAGACGATTTCATTATGTTACACACGAGACATCATACATATTGTTCGATGCCTGCCATTGCATATCATTTCAAGGTCATTCTGGAATGGATTCCAATAGCAAGGTTTCAAAACACAAGCATATTCTTCATGGTAGATGCCAATTCCTCACACTAGGATAAGTATCAAAGACGGTATTATACAATGCTTAGGCCGAGAGTTCCGACAGTAAGCCCGGGTTTTCAGTTTACAAGGGGAGCCCTTGTTTCGGTGACCCAAACCATTAACAATGACATTGCAAAATGCACTACTAAGCAACTGTCACAGTATTTATGGAACAATTACATTGCAAAACCACATCACAATTCAAAATCACTATCAAAGCTCAAGCACCCGAGATCAGAACAGTTACCAAAACCAGAGTAGGAAATACGATATATTCAACAGCTTCAAAGATTCAAACAGCAACCCAGTAATGAAAATCAGACCCGATATCACAAGCTAGATCGACTACAATAGACAACCACACATCAAACCAAAGCTAACCAGCCAACAAGATTCAGTAACAAGATCAGGATCACATCCAACATCAAGAACAGCTAGCAATACTCATCACCATAACGGAACACAATCAAATGAAGGCTGGAATAGAAATATGAGAATCAAAATGGATACTCAAAACAACATTCCAGCCAACTAAAGCTAGCGACAGAAAAAGAAAATACTTAAGAACCCAAATCGAAAAATAAATCTTTCTGATTGAAATTTGAAAAATAAAAATCCAGAAATAACACCCTCCCAAATATAAACATATCCAGAAATACAAAATCATTACAACGCCAATATTTTTGAAACAGGAAGAAAAAAAAAAGGATTCAAACAAGAAAAATACATAATCAAACAACACCCATTGTCAAATCCCACAAAAACTCTGAGCTAAAAGAACCAAATCACAGAAAATAAAAGCATTTCCAAAAGTACAAAACCAATACAACCACTTTTTAAAACCAAATCCACCCAAAAAGAAAGAGTCCAACATCTAAAAAACCAAAGCAATTCAAACAATCCAATAATAATAATAATAATAATAATCAAAATACCTACAGGACCCAATTCCAAGTAACATCAAACCAAAAAAAAATCGAAAACCCCCAATTCCAAGTAACATCATACCCAAAAAAAGAAGAAGAAGAAAGAAAACATAAAATCCATTTCCAACAACAGATGACCCCAAGCAAATCCAATAAAAAAGAATAAAATATAAATAAATAAATAAATAACCACAAAACCCAATTCCAATAACACCAAAACAAATCAACCCAGATAAAAAAAAATCCAAAAAATAACCTCAAAAAATCCAATAAAATTTAAAAAACAAAAACCCACCTTGTCGCCGGATCAACCTCCTTCAACAGCGAATTATTCGGCACAACGACCTCCGCCACAGGCGTCCTCATCGCCCGCTCCTGATCCTCCAAGCTCCCTTCCCTCGCCAAGAACGCAACGATATCCATCGAATTCAGAATCCCTACAAACCTCTGCTGCCTCGAATCGCAGTTCTCGATAAACCCCTTTTGATGCCTCCTCTTCCATACCGGAATCCCGCACTCCGTACACTCCCCGATTGTTCGGATCGCCGATGCGATGGTCTCCGTCTCGCAGAACTCAACAAGTTCCGGCTTCCCAACGGTTAGATCGCCAACCACATGGTAGATAAACACAGACGCCATGAGACCGGTTTTACAACAGAAAGATTTTAAAAACCCGGTTTTATTGGAAATAAACCGCCGGTTTTTTTGGGTGTACGTGTGTTATAAAAGGGTGTGAAGGAAGATTAGAAGGAGAAGAAAACCGGCTATGGGTTTTGGAGTATTGACAAAACAGTCCATGGGGTAGAGAAACGAATGCCCATGAAAGGGAGGGGCTTTTTGGGAAGAAAAAGGTAGAAAATCTTTTCGCGGGAAGAAACGGTCGGAGGCGAGAGAGAGGAAGAAGGAAGGAACTAAAGACGATCGGTGTCTGCGAGAGAGAGAAAAATGAAGATTATGGGGAAATAATAAATAAATAATAATCCAATATTAGTTCACCACCATTTTAGAGGTTGGCGGCCGCACGTGCGATATCCAATCCATACATCAGTATGGTCGGAAATTCTACGTTTTTTGAAAAATAAAAATAAAAATGGTCCACTCAGAATCTGGGCGCATTATTGAAAACAGGTGGATAGGTTAGAAAGCTTTAGGCAAGCTTTTCTTCATTTTTTTTTCTTTTGTAAATTGTGGCCCACCCGAAAAGTGGATCAAACTGATTCTTGTTTAAGAGAATAAAATATAGTTTTTCCATTGTAACAGATGGATTGGATCTTGTTCATATCATGCCATTCTGGCATATGTGTGGTATATAAAATAGATTTTTTGTTTGCGTGTGCGTTTAGCAAAGCTTGATGGGTAATTCTTTTTTACGGTTTACTTACCTTCTATTTATTTTATTATTTTTTTTATTTAAACAAAACTTATTTTATAAATCTAGACCTTATATTAATATACACGACTCAAAAAAAAATTAATTTTTTCTAAAGAAGAACTTTTACGAGAAATGCTCACTCAGAGCACTACGAATTAGAGTTATCCTAGTTTCTCTGGGACTCTTAGAAATCCCAATCGATTGATCTAAACCGTTCATTAGATCGAAAACATAATTCATGGTCCACCATAAAAATATAACACGGGTCTGGAAAATTTTAACCACTCAATCAATGGTCTTTATTATGGACAGACAAGATCTTTTACACAAGATAGGTTCGACCAACATTTTGATCTGTGTGTTTAATAGGGACCACAATGGATTTCTTATGATTCTAAAGAATTACCTTTATTAGGCAACCGTAGCCACTTGCTTGAGGGATCTTTACTCTTGCTCGGGTGATAGACTCTCCAGGGTTTCCACACCCGGTCAAAGGTTCCGAGTATCCATAGGTGGTGAAATTCCACTAGCGTGAGTGCGTGTGTTAAAAAATTTTTTTTTAAAAAAAATCCATGACCTGAGAAAAGGATTGTTAAAGAAAAAAAGGCCAAGTAAATAATGGACTGCACCATATGATCAATGTAATTTTTGTGTAATAAAAAATAGAGTAATTTTTAGACTTAATGAACGGTTAAGATCGGCTGATAGGGCTCTCTAAGTGAACATATTCAAGTAGGAGCAATAAAACTTACAGTGATCTACGAGAGCACTGGATCATTTCTAAAGTTTGATACTCTGGCGGATGTTGATAGAGGATACGCAGCCACTTAAAAATTAATTAGAATTTTCATATTTAGTGTACAAGTAACTCAAATCACACATTGACCTTCAGATTGGACGATTAATTAGAATTTTAATATTTAGTGTACAAGTAAGTCAAATCACACTGACCTTCAGATTGGACGATTAAAATGAAATAATCCAACGGTCCAATTTCAACAAATAATTTTCCAAGACTCAGAGGCTAGGATTGTTTAACCAATCTGATTTTGGGATCGTGGTATCAAGACAGTGGGCTCCACAATTTAGTCGGTTCAAGTTGGTTTAAAAATTTGGACGGTCTGGATTGGCATAGAACTGTCAAATGACGGCAGTTCCACCTATTTAAAATGACGGTGAGCTGGACGCGGATCCCCGCTTCTTTTGAGGCTTGCAAAGTCCGCCCGCGTGCTGCACACGTGTTAGAGATTCTAGCTTTTCATTGGCTTGGCTATACGTAGATCTGCTTGCCTGAAAAGATGCCATGTCACCCTAGCCGTCCATTTGTTTTGTACAATGTTACCCAAAGAGGTTAAGCGACCCGACTTTTAGTATGGGAGTTGTCTGGTACTCTGGCAGAGCGAGAAGCTTGATACGCAGGTACTAAAAGAATTTACACGTGGCATAAATTGTTCGAATTACACGTGGCATATAATTCGACGGTCAGATGATAAAATTTGGTTTATGATGCATACAAATTTGGATCTATAATTTTAATGGTTTAATTGAATGAATTGTATGAGGCGCATGCAATTTCCGAGTGCGTGCGTATCATGCATCACACTCTGCCAGAGTATCAAAGTTTCCACGCTTTAGAGAAGCAAAGGGCGAATCTCTGCTTGTCACGTGGCAAGCCGAGTAGTGACCAGTGCCATCTACTTATCTTGCCCTAGGATGAGTGGAAGCGGAGTAGCTGGTGTACCACACACCGGCTATCTAGTACTTGTAATGCGATGACGAGCACCAGCGCTCCTGGAGCTCCGAGTTGTACGAACGGATCAAAGGAGATCAAACTTACATGGCCCACAATGATGTATTTATTATATCCACACCGTTCATCTATTTTTTGAGATCATTTTATAGCATTATACAAAAAATGAATTATATCCAAAGATAAAATGGACCACACCACAAATAGCAGCAGAGATAATGATTTTCACCGTTAAAAAGTTCTTAGGGCCCAATCTGTTAAAAAGGTCAGAGACCTGGATGACGAGGAAAAACAAATTTCATATTGATCCAAAACTTCTGTAACCCGAAAAACGTTTCAATGGTATATGTTCAATCTCCCATTGGATTTTGCAGTGTGGTCCACTTGATCGTTACTTTTCATCTTAAGCCTTACTATGAGCTCACAAAATGGATGGACGGCTTGGATATAACACATACCTCGTGATGAAAACCACAGGACTTGCTGATGTCAATACACCAGCTATATAGCCGATGTGTGGTACACCAGCCAATCCGCTTCCAGCTTGAATGGATGTTATTTTCCATGTGGCGATATGCTGCGGAATGAACGGTCTCAATTGGGGCACACTCGCCTAGCCTCTATATACGAGTCAGAGGGAGAAACACTAGGGGCATTATGCACCCGGACGTGACCTGATACGACCATTGGAGGACCACGGTTCGTTGATTGAGCCGTTGATACGACAGACCATGACTTTTACTGTTGGACAACCGCACAATAATCTACCCAATACATGGCCCTTTCAGGGTAGCGGATTGGCTGGTGTACCTCAGACCTTGGTTTCGATCCCTACCGCGGGTGGCTAACAGTGAAGTGTGTACTGATGAAAGGTGTGTATATACACACGTTAGCGAGTTCTCTAGGTCTGATCACGAGGTATGTGTTATATCTAAACTGTACATAACTCGTCCTTAGGCTTGAGACGAAAGATAAGACAAATCTAACTATCAAGTGGACTACACTGCAAAAAACAGTGGGGGATTAAATGTCTACCTTTGAAACTCCTTTTGGGTTCACAAAAGTTTTGGATCAATATAAAATTTCTTTTTCCTCTTAATTTAAGTCTTTGTGACTTTATGAACAGATTGAATGGAAGATAAATATTATGGTGGGCCCTACAAATTGTTTAACAGTGAAAAATATTATCTCCACTGTTATTTGTGGTATGGCATAGATGATTTGAATATGATTGTTTTTTTGGATAATACTCTAAAATGATCTCTAAAAATTGATGAACATTATAGATATAATAAACATATCACTGTGTCACCCATGTAACTTTGATCTCCTTTGAACCGTTAGTACAACTTAGAGCTCGAAGAGCGTCGATGCTTATCCTCACACGACACGCACCTATAGTAGCTATATAATTGGTGTGTGGTACACCAGCCAATTGGCTTTCCCCTTTTAGTGGTCATCATTGCATTTATTTAACCATCTATTCAATTAACTGATGCACGGGATTAGAATATTTCCTTTTGGGATGATTGTACCTTATTTTAGGAAGCAGATTGGCTGGTGTACATCACACTAGCTATATACCTGTTGTATTGACATTAACAAGTTTTGTGGGTCTGATCATAAGGTATGTGTTATATCTAAACTGTTCATCCATTTGGCGAGCTCATATTAAGGCTTGAGACAAAAAATAAGACAGATCTAACTATCAAGTGGACCACACTGCAAAAAGCAGTGGGGGAGTGAATGTCTACCATTGAAACCCTTTTTAGAGTCACAGAAGTTTTGGATCAATATAAAATTTGTTTTTCCTCTTCATTCAATATGAAATTTGTTTTTCCTCTTCATTCAGGTCTTTGTGACCGTATAAACAAATTGGATGGAAAATAAACATTATAGTGGGCCCTACAAATTTTTTAATAGTGAAAATCATTATCTCTGTTACTATTTATTGTGTGGTCCATATGATCTTTGGATATGATTCATTTTTTTGGATAATACTCTAAAATGATCTCTAAAAATAGATGAACGATGTAGATATAATAAATACATCACTGTGGGGCCCATAAAAACTTTGATCTCCTTTGAACCGTTCGTATAACTCCATTAGTGCTCGTCTTCGCATGACACATACCTACAACAGCTATATAGCTGGTGTGTGGTAGACCAGCGAATCCGCTTCCCTTATTTCTAACTATTCCTACAAAAAAAATAAAAAGAAAAAGAAAAAAAGAAAAGAAAACGGCATTGTCATTGCAAAGAAGCAGCAGCATGCCTAACGAGGCAAGATTTAGAGGCTCGATACATTAAAAGCAGTCCAACAGACCAAAAAAAAAAAAAGAGGTTAAGAATGACCGAAAAGATAGGATGATCATGGAGATGAACGTGACATTCATTCAATTATCGTAATTAGTAAAATAGAAAAAAAATGTAAGTAGAGAAGTTGTAATAAAGATTTATAAATAGTTAATAATTTAATAAACTATTCAAATTATCTTTATCTTTTCTTCTCATAACTTAACTCCATCTTATGAGTGTGGCAATAATTTTGTAATGGTAATCTTTAGCTGCAATTTAAGTCTATATTTTATCATTGGATTATTTATATTTTCAATACAAGTTCATCTTTCAAAATGGCTTTTTTTAGTTGCTCCCTACAATTGATTGCAAGTATTTTTTCTATTTTTTATTTTGTTTAATTGCATTAGTGTATTAAAATCCTTTAGTATGGAAGGCAAGAAGCAAGCCATCATCTGAAGAAATTCACCCTAAATATCATCTGATTATCTTATAATTCCATCATGAGTAGCTAAATAGGAGACCGACTTTCTCAGATCTCGGTCATATACATTCACATTTGACGTATCTGCCTGTCTTGATACTTGGGGTCATGTTATTCGATTTGAATCGTATCGTACAATCGTTTTTCTCATGCCCACACACACCACATGTGACCAAAACCAAACCGAGTGCCAACAATTTTTTACACACCCGATGGGACCCAAGAATTTTAAGTATATATACTAGTGCAAAAATACTGTAAAAGCATGAGTTGAAGAAATAGCCGTAATACTTTTGGGGCTAATAAACCTCTTGCACCAGAGGAGGGGATATAGGTGCATCCAACATCGAAGTTATTGTCGAACTCGATACCCAATCCTCTGAATCAAGACAGGGCATCTTCATCTTGGACTAATCCTCTTGAAATAATGTTGGTTGGGCTATGCGATATTGTAACGACCTCAATTTTGGGTGCCTAGTGGCATACGTTTGTACATGTAGAAAAATAATGGATATTATCATCGTCCCTAATAATAATAAGAACACTAAATTTCAGGGACGAAATTCTCTTTAAGGGGGGTAGATTGTAGCACCCCGTACTTTCCAGTACTCGGGTGTTACCGTGTAACCTAACTTAGTATAAATACAAACCTAGGTTAGACAAGCGTTCACAATCATTCTAGTCTAAATCCAACCATTGGAAACAGTCTCAATTCATACATCAAGCCATCTATCCTATGCCCTAAGGTTTGGATCGACAGATCCATCATTCACTTAACTTTAGGAACTCTCACAGATGTGCACCACTTCATCATTTCGATTAGGCCGCTTGAGTACTAAACTCTCTGATGATTTTCACCTAAACTAGGCTGAAAACCCTATGGATCACCACTGATCATATTTTGTAATGATCTGATTGTCGGATCTTCATAAATCATAAGATAACCTATGCATCTAGAAAGTGTGACTCACCTACAAATCTAAAATGATTTAATCTTTCTTATCGAACCCTATAGTAAATAAATGGTGTTGGTTAAGGTGCATACCATGATAAACAACTCAGAAAAATAATAAAGATAACAATAATAATGAAAATATAGTAATAATAATAATAATAATAATTAAATATTTACTGTCATAAAACCAGGAGATCCTACATAGCGAGAGCCATGAAACGATCAAAGAAAACGTGCATAGATGGAGTAAAAATAATAGTAATGAAATAAATAATTACAGTAATAACTATTATCATTAAAAGTATGGTAATATGGTTGTTAATGTATTAGGCCGTTTGATCCATAATCTAGCCACCAAATTACACTTAAGTAGTCCTATAGGCCCTTTTTACCGTTGGTTTTTGAGGGTATGGTGATCTGATCGTCAGAGCAATAGAAACTAGCGTTTATAGACGATAGTGCATTGGCACAGCCCACCAAAGCTTTGGATCTGCATGATCTTTGGTCAAAGGCTAAGATTGGGCCCACCAAGTGAAATGAACAGAGTGGATTTATCACAAATATCACAGTGAACCCCACATGGAATGAGAGTGCACAAAATCACACCGTGCACGAAGTGCACCGAGCGACGTGTGCTGGTTTGACCAGCGCTGACCCGATCTTTCCATATAAAGAGAGGTTTTCTCTCTCTTCCCGCCTATGATGCGTTTGAAAAACGCCGTCCGTGCGTTGTTTGGTGGCCCACCATCAAGGACCATCACAATGATCCAAGCCGTCCATCTCGTAGAGCCCTCAGGTACGAAGAAAACCCAACCTCTCCCACACGTGGAAACACATGTTCATGCACACACTTCTTGACCCAAAAAGGCCCTACAAACACAAGACTGCTAAAAATGGAAACTTTCCGTTTCTCTTGCTGCTGCCAGGTGAGCGATCCATGTGAGGATCTCTCCTCCAATCACAACTCTCCATGTGGGAGAGTATTCCTGCCCACAGAGAAGCAAAACCACGACCGGTATTTGGCCATGTGCAAAAACTTTTTCTAACAGATCCAATCTGGAGCGTTTGTTGTCAATCCAACGGACCAGGAGGAGGCTAGGTTTCACTATAAACATGGGAGGATCGAGTGAACAGAGCTCATTCTCCATTCTTGTAGCCGTTCGAAGAGAACAACGACCATCACCTTCCACCCTTGAACCCATCACCTAAACCTTCCTCAAGCTTCGAAAAGGCTTGTATGGGAGCTTTCTAGGACCCATACGAATCATCTGAAGGACGCAGATTTGAGGTAGAAGCATCATGTCCAAATCCGCCATTAACGGCCATGGTTGTCTCCACCAAATTGCTGGCTCGCTCGGACTCAGTTAAACCGAGTCGAGTCCTAAGCTTGTTAGCCATGTCAGAAAGGAAGAAGAAGAAGAAAGATGAAGGAAAGAAATGGTGGGAGAGAGAAAGAAGGGAGAAAGAAGAAGAAGGAAAGGTGCGGTCGTTGCACCGCACCACATCGAACCAGCTCGAACTGAGCCGAGTTTGGGCCAAGCTGAGTTTGGTCCGTGCTTGGGTCGAGTCTAGTGGTGTTGCTGGACTTCAAAGAAAGAAGAAGAATGAGGAAGAAGAGGAGAGCAGGTGAGATTATTGTTGTTGTAGCACGACTCGGTCGAACCATGGACCGAGTTGGGTCTGTTTTGCTGGGTCTTGAGCTGTGTCTTGGATGAATCTAGATGCTCCTAGACCTGCAACAGATGGGAAGCAGAAAGTTGAGGAGAGTGGGAGAAAAGAGAGGGAGAGAGGGTGTTGCTGATCGAGTTCGGGCCAAGTCTAGCTCGAGTCGAGTTGATGGGCCATTTTGGATGAGTCGGGTTGCTGTCCAGCTGGTCCATTGCTGCTGTTGTTGAGCTTGGTTTGAGCTTGAGGGGTTGCTGGGCATTTCAGCAGTAAGGGTCACAGGAAGAAGAGGAAGAAAAGAAAGAAAAAGAGAAGGAAGAAGAAAGAAGGGAGAGTTTGGTGCCTTGCCAAGTCGACTCGATTAGAACCGAGTCTATCCAAGTCTGACTGGGTTGGGTCAGACAAGTGCCCAGTCGAAACCCATCTGGGAGTGGAAGGAAGAAGAAAAGATAGAGAGAGAGAGAGAGAGAGAGAGAGAGAGAGCAATATGTCGAGTCAACTCGGCTGCCATATCTACCGAATTAACTCAGTCGAGCTACACCTGGGGTAGGGCCAAGTGCGTCAAGTCAACTGCCGTAAGCCAACTTTCTCTCCCAAAGTTAATCATTGCTTTATTATTATAATTAGTGATACTGTCGCTATCTTGATTATTAATTTTGTTTAACTATTAACAAGTTATTTAAGCTAATATTAATTTTTTTTATAAGCAAATTAATATTAATTTTTATAAGCAAATTACGGTCATTAGATGTTAGATATTAGCATTTAGTTATCATTCATGAACATTATCACTTATAATTGATCACACTATTCATTACCATTATGATGATTATTTTTGCTACATTAACTAATATAAATTATAACACTAATGTTGACAATTATTATTAAATTAACATTGTTACCATTCCCATCATTATTAGGATTGTTAAATATTAAGATGCATGACCATTAGTAAATTATCTATCCTAATGATAGTTAATATATACAAGAAATTAAAATGTTAACAGTATTAAATACTAATGTACTGTCTTATCATAAATAGTAGGCTATAATACTAATTATCATCATAATGATTATTAACAAAAAATTAACCATAACACTAATGTTAGTAAATATTTTATAATTATTAAATCAACACTAAAATCAATTTCACACCAACTAGGGTTCAAACCCTAAAAATCTAAACCTAGATATAAACCCTAAGGATGAAACTCTAAACCTAAGTAATTTAGACCTTAGGTTGGGATTTTAAACTATAATTAGTATGTTAAGCTTGGTTCTAACTGTAGAATTTTATGATGCATGATAGTATTTGATTCTAATGACACCTGCATTTCCCTAGCGACACTAATGGGTGACTCGACACGTAAGGTGAGGACTCACCCTTTGAGCTTCCCACTTGATTTCATCAATCTAGATATAGATGATGACATGATTCCCTTAACTGAGTTACTTACTTTACTATTGAACATGCTTTGTTGTATAGTTAATTCATGTGTTGGACGATAAATATTTCTTTTAAATTATAACATGCATGAATGGTTCGATGATAACATGCTATCCTTTATTGGATACGTATTAATTTATTTTATGCGACCACTTGTGCTTGAATGATGAATTGAATGGAACTTACCTTGGACTTATGATCCTGCGGTCCATATTTGCCTTACACGGCTTGAATCCCACATTTGCCTATATGGCTTGGACCGCACATCGCCGCCTATGTGGCTTGAATCGTATATTTGTCCTCGTGGCTTTGATGACTTATTGTTACCCTTTGTGGGTTGTTGGGTATGTTCGCATACACTGTTGTTTCCTATTCATCTTGCGGAGTTCAGTCGTACCATGATTTTCGGGTGGAGCCGAAGTTTGCTTTATCAATTTTCTAGTCATCTTGCAGAGTTCACGTACGACATGATTTTCAAGTGGTCTATGATTTTATGTTATTTGTCTCTTCATCTGTGGTGTTCATCCGTACCATGATTTTCGGATGGAGCTGAAGTTCGCTTTGTCGATTTTTCTAGCCATCTTGCGAAGTTCACGTACAACATGATTCCCGGGTGAAGTAGGGGTTTAAAGGGTAATTTTTTATTCGCCTTGCAAATTCTACTTGTACCATGATTTTCGGGTGGAGCTGAAGTTCGCTTTGTCGATTTTTTTTCTAGCTATCTTGCGGAATTCACGTACAATGTGATTTCGGACGCAATAAAAATCATATGTTTGATTGTTTGGTTATCTGAACATGTTTCCTTGAATTAAGACTGCCATGATAATTGTTTATGATGAAACTCTATTGATTGGTTTGATTTTCTTAATGCATGAGTATGACTATGAATTGCCCTGTTTATTATATATATCTTCATGACTTGCGATCTATACTGGATTATGAATGATGAGTGTACAATCTTGGAGGGTGCTCCTCACTGCGATAGTCATTGACACTATCAAACCGTAACAGTTGATGCAGGTGTAGGGCGAGCCGATGCTGTTCACAGGGTTACTAAAGGATTTCACATCCCAAGATTATTGTAACTTACTTCATTCACATGTAATATTATTTCATTTTGTATTGTAAGAATGAAGACATTGGTTTGTATAAGTCATTATGGGCAGCTTCTTATATATTTAAATGATAACACAATTTCCCTTTATGTCTGATTCGTCCATACTATGCTCATTTGCTTACTCTGATAAATGAAAAAAAAATATGTGGGTTTTGGCGCTTTAAAAGTTAACACTCGAGTTTTTGGGAAACGGGTCATATACTCGGGCCCTGAAACTCGGGGCATTACAGATATGCAAATGAATATTCAACATATAACAGAACAGTCATGAGCTCAAGCTGAGTACTAACGAAATTAGGCTAAAACTTTCAACATGTGGATGGCCAGTTAGACTAAGAGCTTGAATTGGATGATAGTTATTTTTATTTAAAGATTGCCTGTTGTGCCTCATCAAATTGTGCCTCGGGTTGCTGTCCCTCAACAAATTGTGCATCATCCCGCTATCCCTCAACAAATTATGCTTCAGCTTGCTGTCCCTCAACAAATCGTTGAGACAAGCTCTTTCAAAAATATGGAGCCATCATAGCCAGTATTGACAGGGCCTCTTTTACAATGGCATACACATCCTGATCCGACACAGGAAGTGCGGAATGTTCCTCCCCTTGCTAAGATCAGACGATTTGAACGAGAGAACATGAATTTCATTCAAAAGGTCAGGAATCGGGGAATACCTATGGGACATCTCTTTCCTAGGAATATCCCTCACTATGGGGAACAATACTTGGTAGCCACCTCTGATGGTCAAACCTCGTCATTTTGACCGCGATCAACCTTACCACTTGGATTGCTATTAAGTTTTACAACTGGTCCAAGAGGAGGCAGACTAAGTTCTTGGTTGTATTATTACCTCGATCTACCATAGGCCTTATCTGAAATGGATTAACTGACAATCTCCATTATTGCAGCTGAATTTAATATTTTTCGATCAAAATGGCGAAGTTCAACTAAAATGTTCGATTTTAATGTTTTTAAACCAAGATGGTCGATTTTGACTAAGATGGGTGACTTTGATGTTTTTTTACCAAGATGGTTGAATTTAATGTTTTTCGATCAAGATAGCTGAGTTCGACCGAGATGGTCGAATTTGATATTTTTGAACTAAGATGGTTTAATTTGATTTTTTTTTAAATTTTTACCGAGATTGTCGAGTTTGACCAAGATAGTTGAATTTGATGTTTTCATCCGATTAAGCAGTCACATTTATTACATTGAACAATGAGCCAAACATCACTTTCACTTTTTAACCAAATGCAATGTGACATGAGGGGGGCAATATTGTAACATATTTTTGACTGTTCTTGATATAGCCAATGAGGAAAGGACATGTGTCATTGCATGAAAAAGAAATGTCATGCAAAATATCTTCAAAGATATTTAGAACGCTTTTTACGAAAATACAACTTGCATTGAATTGGATGATACACGCCATTTGATGACAAGGCATAGCTGAGAAGTCCAATGTCATGCCCCAAACTCGAAAATTGGATTCACATGAATCCCGATTGCCGAATCCGGTGCCGACAGCCTCCGTAATGCCCCATTCTCGGCTTCTGATAATCAAATGCCAGATTTCCGATCATGGGATCCTACAAGGAAGATTTTCAGAATGATTTTTTTTTTTTGTAATGGAGCATAACCACAATCTTAACCAAGTCACAAAACAACATCACCACATATCCACTATATCAAAAATTTTAAGTACAATACGAAAAGGGAAATACAAGGTGATCAAAAGCTCCAAAATGATCTGATACGCACTCCTGCCTCAGCGTTGCTGCTGTCCAACACTACCTGCACACAACGGTCGTGCATAAGTTTACAAAAGCTTAGAGGGTGGTGTAAGTGTGTGCGCAAGGTAAATGCCAAGTGTACAGTATCAGAGTAGTGCGAAAGTATGTGGTAAGTCCATGAATACAATCAACCATACCAAGGCTATATAATGCAAGGCATGATGTGAGATATGAATGCTATCGGCCACACCGATGCAATGAAAGACCTACATGGCCGAATGTCATATGCAAAATGTAATCCAAGCAAGTCGGTACTCATCAAGTACATATATCAATACAGTTCCTCTCTCGATATCACCGGGGTCTAATACACTTCGCAGTGACTGCCACCTCCCTAGCTGCACAGTCAAGCAAGCAGAATAGACCTCACTATCCTCCTGACCAGTAGTTTGCCAATACCTACTCGGCTCGTCGATAGCGGACTTATTTGGGAGCTGGTCAAACTCAGCCTAGCTTATATCCCTCTCACTCAGGCGGATAAGGTCACACCCCCTTCCAACCGACCACGACACAGTGGGAGATGCGGCCTACTGGTATTCGGCACTCGGGCGCTCGTGTATCCACTCGGTCTAAACATTGGAGCATCTCCTAGTACCAAAAAGGTTCTGAGACTTTCACCCAAAGACATCCTAAGTGCCCACAGTACTAGAATCAACTATTTTCAGTATCCAATACGGTCATCCACGATATACCTGTGGAGCCACGACCCTGATGTCGCTAGGGCGTGCAGTGATCAAGTCACACATATGCGAGATGCATGAATCACGCCGTCAAATCATGCAGAAATCCAGCGCGTACTGCGCGATCATGTGGGGTATTCCGTCTCATAACGGGTCCCATAAGTGGTCTGCCCAATGGCATATGCTATGATCAGTCATTACTCAAATCAAGCATACATATGATGCGTATGGGCATGAGTCATGGGATTATACTAAACATGTTATAAAGCGACAAATAGTAACGAGTATGGGCCTATCAATGGACCCTAAAGAGAGTTACAATGTGGACATTTAACTAACATTGTACATACAATGTGGACGTTAAACCAACATTGTTCCCTAGGCACAGCCCGCCATAAATATCATTACATGAACCATGAGAAACGTACATTGCAATGGACCCTAAGGACATCCGTTGGGCCTTGATCCATGGGCCATAGATACATCAAAAGGGCCGAATTACATGAGCCTTACATTCATCAAATGGCTTCATTAATGGGCCTCACCAATGAGCCTTATGTACATTGCAATGGTCCATGATCCATGGGCCATGAAATACATCAAGGTGGGCCTACACACATGAGCTTTAAATATATCAAATAGGTCACTCCATTTGCGTCCCATGCACATCAAATGGGCTTAATCCCATGGGCTTTATATGTGAACCAATGGGCCGGATCCCATGGGCATTACATATGTCAAATGGGCCCAAACCCATGGGCCTTATATATGCCAAATGGGCTTAATCCCATAAGCCTTATGCATGCCAAATGGGCTTAATCCCATAGGCTTTATGTGTGCCAAAGTGGGCCTTAATAAATGGTTACAAACAGGCAAACATGGGCCCTATACACATACCGAGGTGGGCCCACTTGAACCATAGATCTGGCTCATTTTTAGCTCAAACCATAAAAATCTAAATTTACAAATTAAATGGACGGTTTGGATGCAACACATGCATAATGGTGGAGGTCCACATGAGCTAAGGATCTGACTCATTCCTTAACTCTCAAAATGGATGGACGGTTAGGATACAACTCATGCACCATGGTAGGCTTCCACAGATGGACGATGTGGATGATACAAAGGGGGCCCACAGAGCTTAGTGACGCCACTCTAGCAGGCTGCTGGAGTGAAGTACACCAGCCGTCCCACTAGGTACGGTGTGGGTCATAATACATGCATCAGTGGGTCCCACAAGAGGCCCACCATAATGTTTACTTTCCATCTAATCTGTTGGCATGGTCGCACAGACCTGGATGAAGAGTAAAAAAACAAATTTCATGCCTAATCCAAAACTTATGTGGACCCAAAATGGGTTTCAATGGTACACGTTCAATCCCATTGTTTCCAACAGTGTGGGCCACCTGAGTCTTAGATGAACCTGATTTTTGGAGGGGGGCTACGTCAGGATGTGGGCCACCTGATGAACGGTGTGGATACAAAATATACATCATGGTGGGGCCCGCATATGGAGCCGTGGGCTTCCTGGCGTCCGCCCGCCAGCAGGCCGCAGGCGCTGCCTGCGCCGTCTGCAGCAGCAGACGCTGCTCCTTTCCTTTCTTTTTTTTTTTTGAAAAAAACTATTTTTCGATGGTTTTTCATACCTGGGGCCCACACATGACAAATCCACTCCAGCCATTAGATTGTACGGCTCGAAACAGTCTGAATGAGCCCCATATCCGATTTTTTTTGTTGGCATATAAAATGACCAAAGCGTATTTCAATGGTGGTAGTACTGTTTTCAACGTTATAGCCCACCAAATACTCTGATCAACCTCATTTTTCGGCTCAACGCCTAAAATGAGTCGGGGAAGAGGATGAACGGATTTGATTGAATACATACATCACTGTGGGGCCTTTATAAGTAACCCACCCCAAATTAAAAGACAAAGCTGAAATTTTTGTTTTTATCCAGCTGACGTCCAGCGTCCAGGACACTGGATGGTTTACTATATTATTTTTTATATATATTTTTCTTCTACATGTACACAACACATCTGATGGTGGGCCCCACTTTCAGATGATCCAGGTGGGCCACCATACACATGAATTGTGTGGATAAAACATGCATAAATGTGGGGTCCATCCGAGTGGCCACATGGCCACGACACCTCATAAAATAGGAAAAAGAGAGAGAGAGAGAGAGAGAGAGAGAGAGAGATTGAGTGACACACGTGCATGGAGGGACCCCGACACTATGGGTCCTCCGTTTCAACCATCCAAACATACATCAATGGGTCCCATTGCATATGGGCCTTCCAAATAAAAGATCAACGGTGGAGATCCCTCCCCACCGAAATGGATGGTCTAGATGACCATTTATGTAAAGAAATTAAACATCATGATGGGGTCCATAGAGAATGGCCCCATCATGGATTGATCTTGAAATCAAAGTGGGCCATTGGCCACATTTAGGGTCCCAAAATGAGATCCACACCATTGATCGGTGGGCCTCACTTGGCCCATCATGGAAATATGAAAATCTAGCTTATGAAAACACCCACCACTTGATCTTCTTGATCCGTTGGATAGCCTATCTCCTTATGCTTCACTTTAATGGTGGAGATGAGAAATGGATGGCTAGGATGATGGGTTTTGGAGATGGGAAGGTGGGCCTCACAAATGCATTTTTCTCTCCATGGAAAGAGCTTGGACGTGTGATGCTCTTGGTTGCTTGAGAAGTGAGATGAGAAATGAGAAAGAGAGAGAGAGTTTGTAAGAGGGATGTGAGGTGAGTGATGGAGTGATGTGAGTGGTACTTGACATGTAAGGTGGTGTAAGAGAGAGAGAGGGAGAGAGTTGACTTTAGGTAAGGGTGATGTAAGAGAGGTATAGTTGCTTGTACTTGACATAAAGTGATTGATGGGTGATTGATTGATGTGATTGATGGGACATGTTGTAGAGATTCTCTTGGTATTGCAAACGCGTGGCGTTTTCTCAAAATAAGCGCTGGCTCACATCTCTTAGTCAGGGTATCGGATCGGTACATGAGTCGCGGTGTTAGAACTGTGACGACGGTGCGGTCGCAATGATACAAGTCTCGGATTAAGCCGACTCAAATGTATAGGATACGACTTACGGTCGTGCGCAACGTCGACTACAGGTCGCTGGTTGCCGGAATTTGACGAGAATGATCGCGGGAAGCGACGGAACAGTACAAATTAGGATACGGGTCTTATATTCAAGATGTGAAAAGTGATCGAGTGGAAAAAAATAATTAGAGGGACATGAAGAGACAAAAAGATCTGGAAGACCGATGTGGGAACCATTCAATTGTGATAATTGTTGAAACAAAGAAGAGAAACACATAAAGAAAAGTTGCAACAGACATTTATAAATAGTTAGGAGTTCAACAAAGCAAGTCATCTCATACTAATCCAACAAACTAATCAAATTATCTTTATCTTTCCTTATCATAGTTTAGCTCTATCATAGGAGTAACAATAATCCAACAACGTTAATTGTTAGTTGTAATCCAAGTCTATGCTTTTGCATTGGACTTTAATAAATTCATCTTCTTACAGTTGCTCCCTTCGACCAACTATACGTTTTTCCTTTTTTGTTTGATTGCACTGATATATTAAAGTCCTTTCATACGGAAGGTAAGAAGCAACTCATCATTAGAAGAAGAACCCTACTCTTTGAATATCACCTAATCATTTTATAATTCCATCACAAGTGGTTGAATAGATGACCGATCTTTTCAGATCTTGGTCATATACATGCACATTTGACGTATCCGCCTATCTTGGTGGTTGGGGTCAAGTCATTCGGTTTGAATCAAGCCACACAATCAGTTCTAGCACACCTGCACACACCACATGTGACCAAAACCAAACCGAGTGCCAACAAGGATATTTTTGGGAGATCCAACATCCACATCAACTGTTTGGATCACCTGTAATATTATATTATATTTACATCATGATGCATCAGAACCTCATGATTTTGAAATATGAACTTCCAAGTTATTTTTCCTCTATCACGATTGAAATTCCAACATGTGTCGCCTGCCACTTGGCCTACATGATGAGGGAATCTGATAATTTAAACAATCAATATTCTCTTCAGTAGCAAAATATGCCCTGATGCAACCATCAAGCTTTATTGGCGATCCTAGCCTTTGATTCTTAAAGTTGAATGTCATCTGTTGAAAGATTACATTACACTGGTTGTAAATTTACCAACAAGTAATCTACTCCACTTAAATTTCCTAGGATGGGCTTATGTAAAGAATACAAAAACATGGACAGTTTTGATCATGGTGTGGACCTCAATGGCGACGACAGACTCTCTATACTATCTTAATAGAAGGTTGTATCATGGATGACCTAAACACCTTAAATTTCACTCAAATTGGTTAATCCTAAGCATTAGCTTTTTATGCTTTACCATAGTTTGTCCATACCTTATAGTTTAGAGCGGGACACGAGTTGAGCCAGCTCATTTGGCTTGCTTGACTCAATTCAGATTGAACGTTGGGCTTAAAGAGTTGAGCATTTGTTTTAAGCTCAAACGATCTTTGAGCCAAGCTCAAGATGACCCTGGCTCAATTCAGCTTGGTTCAGAGCTCGGATTGGTTCGACTAGGTTTGAATTCGATTTGGTTCGGCTCATTTCTAATTAATAATATATATGTGTGTGTAGACACTCCAACTCATGTTGATAAGCTAATTGAGAATGAACAAACCCTTATTCATACCCCAAATCCAATCTAAACCTGTATCCATACCCTCAAACCCAATCTGAACCATTACCCATACCCTAAACCCTAATCCGTACCCAAAAACCATTATCCATACCCTCAAATCCAATCGGAACCCTTATTCATACCCAAAACTCTAATCCATACCCAAAAACCCTAATCCAAATCTTAAATCCTAAATTCAAACCCTAAAACCCTAAGAATTAACCCTAAAACCAATTAATCAATTATATAAACCCATCAAAAACTTAACCCTAAACCTAAACTTTAGAAAAACCTAACCTATCAAGTCAACCCATTGAGTCAACTCACCTCAGCCCACATACCCTACCCAACTAACTCACCATGTCAAGCTAAGTCTATAAACCCATTTGTTCCAAGCCCATTCCAAAGCCCAATCAAAAGTTCAAAGGAAGACAGTAAAGCAACCTTGCTTGTCCAAACCTCCTCACATGTGTGGGAGAAGCCTCACTCTGAAGCGGACCTCTATCAAAGGATGAGCGACTCTTAGGGTGCCGCTTACCATGTAGTACTTTTTGTACTTTTGTGAATTGTTTGTTAGTGTGCAACACCCTTGCAAAATTCAAGCATATGCAAAAAGTTTGAAATTACTCCGATACCCCTCTCTTGAGCCAAAACTGCATTGTATGCCATCAATCCAACCCATGAGATCTTGTTATATTGCAACCTCAAATCTCAACCATCCAAACCCTTTCTAGCCTCAAGCTTCACAAGATTTACTAGAAAACCAAGTTGGGGGGCTATAAATACCACATTCCCTTCACATTTCAACTATCCACAAAATTGCATCCAATCCTCTTAAGCCTTAGCCTAGCCACTCCACCCCTCCACCAATGAGAGTAAAGAGCTATAGGAAGAGTTCAACCCAAGTCTAGCTAAGTCCAGCCAAGTCCAGAATCACATGAGCCATCCAATATTGATCCAAGCCTCTTAGCCCAACCCTTGCGACACTACTGTCCATCTAGTCATTCAATCTTCAATTAAGCCTCATTTAATCAAAGTATTAATATTGTGTAACACTCATCTCATTCATACAACACACATTTGAACCAAATCAAATGTGGATAAAACATATGCATCACAATAGGACTCACAAATTTTTGCAGCATCAAATAATAGTGTGCTATAATAATTGGCGTCCAAGACCAATGCCCCCAATTTTTGTTGGGTCCCACATGAATGTATGTGTGAAATTTACTCCGACCATTAAACCTGTAATCCCATATTAGGCCTACGGCCAAAACTCTAAGCCAGCCATTGAGAGTGAGATGTGCACTGCTGATTTTTTTTTAGATCCCACCATAATAATTATGTGAAATCCATTTAGACCATTAGATGAAATACAAAAAAATTAGCCTTGGAGCCCAAAAATTAAAACAATTTGTAATTCAAGTAGGGCACACTGAGGAAAATAATTTAGATGTTGGGTGTCACCTTGTACACCTTTTCCAATTGTAGAGTCCACCTAAATCACCGATGGGATGGCTTTTCAGCCCTATGCCTAGAATAGGTCATGCACCTAATGGTGGAAGTGAAATTCAGAAACACATTACGGTGGGGCCCACTTCACTCGCGGAGAGGTAGAGGAAGCCAGGTTTCATAGCATCATTCTCCAGTTAAAAACAAAGTAGACTTTTCACCTCTATATCCAATAGCGCTAGGTGAACATTTTGGTAAATATTGGATGTCAAAGTATCTTCTCATAAATAACCTTTGATTTTCTCACAATATTATAAGGAAAATCCACCAGAAATAAAATATTTTAAAATTTTATTATTAATTAGTAAGTAATTTTAAAAATGAAATATAATAGCATAACAAAATGATTTCAACTTCCAAATAATTTTCTGTTAAAGTTGCATTAGTTACTCCATGTCATATGGAAATATAAAAAATGTCCAGAATTTGAAATATCATATTTTGTTAGTTTTACACCCTTATAAAGATAGCACTAATTCATCTACTCACATGTGGCATTGGTCTACAGCTATCCTGACCATCCAAGTCGAGGGTCCATTGTTCATAGAGCATCTAAAATCAAACTTGTTAAGCAGTCTTAACCGTCCAATTAATGGCTATTGAAAAAATGGTTAAAAGTAAAATGACCATTGATCCCATTTCGATTGGAAAATCTGATGGTTAATGTCTTCTTCATTGCAGTGTTTCAGTGATGTGCCACACACAGTTTGGTTAGTGATTTGGACGGTCTCGATTATTAGACAACCATGCCACGTGTACGTTTGAAGAGTCACCGCCATTTTCTAAAGAATGGAAGGCTAACATGAAAGAGTATCCACTTAACTTGTGGAAGAATGATGGGATCTTTTATCCGGTTTTAAATTTTGCATGAGCAGCCATACAGCACTGAAATCCAGACCATTGATCTGATACTTTCAAATTTATTTATTTTAAATCCTCGATCTTGGTCCTTTCTTTAGTTGATGTGGACCACTGCTATATTTATCTGTTAACCGTCCATCACAGGTCCTAAAATTCATGGAAAAGGTTGTTCTGACAAGGATTCTCTAATGCATGACCAGGTGGGTCCAAAAGGGAAACGGATTGGCTACTCCCCATGCCACCAGCCCGGTGGCAGGTGGTCGTGCTCTGTTGGCTCCACCATGATGTATGTTACATTCATTCCGTTCATTCATTTTTACACGTCATTTTAGGGCTTGATTCCAAAAAATGAGAGGGATATAAATTTTTGGTGGACCACACCACAGGAAAACAATAGTGATTGGATATCCACCATTAAAATCCTCCTAAGGCCCACTGTAATGTTTATTTGACATCCAATCTATTAATTATGTCATACGGGCCCGGATGATGGGAAAAAACAAAAATCAGCTTGATCCAAAACTTTTATGGCCCCAAAAGGTTTTTAATGGTCAACACTCATTCAACATTGTTTCATGTAATGTGGTCCACTTGAGATTGGGATATATCTCATTTTTGGTCACATACTATAAAATGATCTAGAAAAATAGACAGACGGCATGGATGAAACACATACATCATGGTGGGGCCCACATAGCACCGACCACCCATTGGCTGGTGGCAGGGGAAGTATCCAATCCGTGTCCGTCCAAGAGACCTATGCTTTAAATGCCGATCCATGGACCCCACATTCTACAGGAGAAAGCCGGTATACACTAACTGTTTGATTTTATTTATTTTTATATCATGCTTTAAAATCAACTAGCATAATAGATGGACGGCGTGAATAAACCAACTCCACGTGAAATTCACAACCCACCTCGATTTTAGTATTTACAAGGCAAAGCCACGACTCTGCCCTATGATAGGTGCTTGAATAACAGTGGGGCCAGGATCCCAAGATAGCTTTTGCGTCCGCAGTGGAATCTTTCGTGGAAGTGATTTTCCCGGGGATTGAAGCGGATTGAGTAGGTGTGTTGACGTGGCAAACTTTATGGACTCTACGGACGCGGATTTCCTTCCAAAGCCTTCCGCGAGAAGTTCCCGCATCGGAGACCCGTGATGTTTGTGAGAATATTATCCGTCCATCCGTTTTGGGTCTGTTTGGCCGGGCAGATCCTACGGCATCAGGAGGGATGGGATCACCTTAATCTCACCGTTGATTCCAGGCGACTGTTTGGGGCGGCATATATCCCATGGCTTACACATTTTTCGGTAGATTGAAGAGAGATTATGAAATCGCTCTCGGGATGCTTTACCATATCGTGCTGTGACCTCGAGCCTATCCCATGGAAACCTCTCCATCCAGCGTATGGACCGACGGGATCGAGCAATGGCAGTGGTCAGGAAGTCCCTAGAGATGACAGGAGATCATCATTTTGGCGTGAATTCGGTAAGCATACAAATACCTAGGCCTTTCGTAGAGTTTTTGTCCCTGTGAGTTTGATATGAGGGATTACTTATAGAAGGTATGCGTTCATCTCCTTCTGAAGGGAAGCTTCTATATACGCTTATTTCATAATCGCATTTGAAATTCATGTGTTAACTATATATTCATGCTTTCCTGATTGAGGATTTCTTCCTGCACATATGGTCTAGCTATCAATTTCTGCTAGAAATTGGAGCTTCTGCCTCCTGCATGTTGTCATCTCCGATTTTGAAAATTAATGTCTTCTGGACGAGGATGTTGGCGGATTTCACTGTTGATACCTTCCTCCAGGGGGTTTTGGTCCCTACATGTCTGCATACGAATATGGATTGAAGCTTCCCATTTAGGGGTTTTGCTACTTGCATGTTTTGCTGCCGGATTTCAGTGTCGATGCATTACTCTAGATATTTTGATCCTTGCATGCTCATTCCATTATAGTTCTATACTTTCTATTTAGGGGTTTTACTATCTGCGTGTTTTATTTGGTGGATTTCAAAATCTTAATGCCTTCCTCTATGGGATTTTGATCCCTGTAAATTCATTCCAAGAATTATTTCAAAACTATAATATGGGGGTTTTAAGATCTGAATGTTGTCATTATCCTATTCTGTCCAAAATAATCTCTCCTGGATTGTTTTCGTTGAGGTATTTTCGAGTGTCCGACTACAGATTCATGCCTTGAGGTGGGTGATGATAGAGATGAAATCGGGCAATTTTTGTTATGATTCTTGGGCATCATAAATGTATTTGCGATATGATTTTTGTGTTTCTAATGTTATTGCTGTAATCCATTAAGTGCTTATGGATTCCCACCATCGATACTGATTAAGTTTTTTTTTTTTTTTTTTTTCCATCCATCTCTCCCTCTTTATTTTATAATGTCCATGCACATGTGGTGCGGCAGCTATTGGAGGCGTTCTTTTCGATTATGACATATTCTACTGCTTGCTATGATCCATCCATTTAAACATAGATGTGGTGCTCTATATAGATCTTTGATCTGTATTTCTCTACAAACCTCAAAGTAAATGAACTTTTTGTTCATTCTTATCTTCCATTATAAATCAACGAGCTATATTTTGAAGCTGTGTATTGTTGTGACAAATGTATAGATACCTGATGAATTGACCGTCCAGATTTTGTGGGCCACACAAGTATGATGCATGTTTTTTTTTTTTTTCCCTTTTGTTTTGTTTTATCAGAGTTCCTGTTAAAATGTCATGAGTAGTTATGCTCCTCAAAATGCAATTGAGTGGCATTCATTTCATACATGAAAAAGATGGGAATCTCAGGTAGCTAAAATATGAGTTGTGGTAACGCAACTTGGAATGAATCCCTCGCTATTTATATTGTGAGAGATGTTATGAATAACAACAATTTTGTTTTTTCTAGATAAATCAAGAACTCTGTCATTGTACATACAACAACCCTCTGCCCTTGGTATGCTAAGAACGAATATATGATTTGGAACAACTAACAAACTGAAATGAAATGTCAACACCATTTACAAAATACTGAATTAGTTTCAGATTTCAAATGTCAGAATCAGTGGAAAGACTGTTATAGATGTGAATCACACCAACTTTGTTATTTCCTAACATATTAGAAACTCTTCCATTGTACATGCAACAACACACATAGGATTCACAGGTATAATAGTTTCTGTTGCTATAGATGTTTACATTCAGTTTCAGAATGGAAACAGATTCATATATAGTTTGCACAGGTATGTATGTTTAGTTTCAGATCAGCCTCATATTCAAATTTGAGATCCAGCTTGCACTAGTATATATGTATAGCCTAGTTTCTGTGGACTTGTTCAAGTGGTATGGCTGTTTAGTTTCATTTTTCAGTTGGATTTTCAGTTATATATTTCAGATCCACGTGTGTAAATATTTGAGAATTGTCAAGGCCGAGATTCAGATTCCATCTGAGATTTGAGATCCAGTGTGAATTGGTATATATGTTTGTACTCACTCGACCATTTCAACTTTCAGATTCCGTTTGAATTGGTATAGATGTTTACATCCGATTTCAGTTTCAAATATCTTAGATTGCAGAATTCGATTGAATTGCTTTAGAAGGTTGACATACAGATTCACTGTCGGATTCACGAGCATGTCTACAAAACTACATTGTATCAGTTATTAGATCTCAAAACATATATAACTGGGTAGTAAAGTTCTTATTGTATATTTGGTCCAAATGTACTTGCCAACCTAAATCATGGCCTAACTTACTTTATTTCTTGGAATATGTTGATGTTGAAGTGTGTATTTATACATCTGCTATCTTGTTTCCAATATAGCAAATTGTCATGTGAGTCTCGAATAATAGGTGGTTGATGGGAACTAACAATGGGTGTACTAACAAAAGATTTTGATCAAGATGATATTTATTTTTACCCTTCATCTGGGTCTTTATGACCATATCAACAGATTGGATGTCAAATCAACAGTACAGTGGGCCTTAGGAGGATTTTAATTGTGAATATCCATTCATTGTTTTTGTCCTATGGTATGAGCCGCCTAAGATTTATAGATCATTTTTTGTATGAAGCCCTAAAATGATCTGTAAAAATGGATGAATGGATGGGATGAAACACATACATCATGGTGGGGCCCACAGAGTACTGACCACCAGCCACAGGGCTGGTGTCAGGGGGAGTAGCCAATCCATTCCCCATTGCAACAGACATCAACGATATGCTCAAAATCCTGAGATGGGATCTACCCGGCCAAACAGATGGAGCTGTAAATATGGGAGGGATTGTTGTAATCCCATGGCTAACCAAACAGGCCTTATGTGTACATTCCGCGGGATATGACTCACATCCCACAGACGACCCAAATAGACCCACCATTTCCGTCCTGGGATTGGTCCATCCCAAGGGATTCCCAACAGTCCACTGACACCACCATCATTACCTTAAATTTGATCCCATTCCCCCTAATACCATGGGATCTGCCCGGCCAAACAGGCCCTTTGTGATCTTATTTTAGACTTGAGATCAAAAGTGATCAGGATCTAAGACTAAAGAGGGCCGCACTAAAGGGAAAGGTGGTTAGGAAAATTTTCACAATTGAAACCTCCTTAGGGTAGACAGTGATGTTTAAATGCCATTCATACGGTTCATAAAGTCAATCCCACTGGGATGACATGAGAACACAAATATTTTTCTGATCCAAAACATCTGTGGTCCCATGACTATTTCAACTGTAGATGTTCAATTCTCATATTTTTGGCTCACTTAAATATTGGATCCACTCATTTTTGATCCCATGTACTAAAATGAGCTTTCAAAATGGATGGGTGGGTGGATTTCTTGTGGTGTTTTTTAGAATAAAAATAAATTTTAAAAATAAAAGCTATTTTTAGAAAGTAAATAAATATATTAATTATTTAAACTTTCCATAAATAGTGTGTATATCTAGTCAGTAAGAGAGGGGATTTTTACTTATGCAACCAGGGTTCAACGCACCATCCGTGCGTGCGTGGCGTAGGCTGTAGGGCTGCTTGGGCGCTTTTTGACGCACTTAGCACTTCGCAAGTTCGCATCGTTGTAAGGATCAACAAGTGCCTTAGTTTTTTTAGTACATGGTTAAAATTTTTTGGGCCATGGTACTGCTGGAATTGAACTAGGGTTTATCCTGATGGTTTATTACCTTTTGTTGATTAAGAGTAATTGTGACATGATTATACATGTGGCACCTATGTCATTTGTCGCTTATGTAGATACAATTTTTCCTGTTAGATAACTGTTTCTGTCTGAATGGGTACAGAAATAACTGCTATAGAACAAAAGATCATGTCCTTTCATGGAAGGTAATTATTTGATGTGAATGGGTGTGAAATTCTTGAAGAGGCTCTATAACACCTCTTCAGGAAGAAATCCATAACCCTTCAATTAATATAAATCCTGGATACTATAATCCAGATGTAGAAACTCTTATCCTTAAGAATATATCATCTTCTGTGCAATTACTCTCGATCTGATCTCTTGCTGAATTTTTTCTAAATGTCTTACGACATATCGGTGTCAAAACTAGAGATCTACTCAACACTTAAATGTGCAAATTTTCGTATTAAAAATCGGATTGAGAGTTCATTGTATCCTGAAGACAATTCGCAGATTTCCTTCATTTGCACTTGCTGAAAATTTCAAAAAAAAGGACAGCAAATCTGTCTTGAGAAATTGACCATTCAAGTCAAGCTTGAACCCAATAAATCTGATCGTTTCGTTATCATTTTCTTTTATCCTCTATTGTGTACAAGAACTTCAATTTCTAACATTTCTCACAACCATCACATTGGGCTCCACCTAGGTTTCTAGCGTAGGAACTCACTAGGAAATGGGCTACTGACTCTATTATAATGTATATGTTATATGCATACTGTTAGTCTTTGTTTTTTATTAGATAATTGAGACAATAATAATTAAAAAAAGAAGCATATCAAAACACGAGTGAACCACACCACATAAAACACTGGGACAAGAGGCCTACGGTTGAAAACTTCTTAAAACCAAGGAAGAAGCTGATATTGTTATTTTCCCTTCATCCTTGTGAGACCTTGTTAACAGGCTATATGGCTAAAAAAAATATCCTTGTGGGCTTTAAGAAGGTTTTAACAATGGCAACATGGTGTGGTTCACTTTAGCTTTGATTCTGCCTCATTGTCAGGTCCAAGACCTATAATGGTCTTGTAGAATGGATGGACAACGTGAATATAACATATACAATATTGGGCCCCAAAGCAGTTTGTCACCAGGGAGGTCGGTGTGCGCACACCACACAAGCCTTGGTCCAATTTATAAGGCCCCAATTAGGTAATACCTGTCTGTCCCAAGCTGGGAACATACTAGTGCTATGACAAGCCCACAGTTTTAATATAATTTTAGAATATAAGCTCGAAGATAAAGTATATCCAAGGATAAAGTGGACACCGCGGTGGGGATTAAAAGCATATAATTAAGAACTTCTTAGTAGCTACAGGAGTTGTGGATCAAGTTAATAATTGTATTTTGCTTTCATTTAAATTTATATGAACTTATGAATAAGTTAGACGGCAATTACTCTTGCCCGGGTGGTAGACTCCCAGTAGTTTCAACTCCAGGTCAAGGGTTCCAGTACCCATCGCTGGTGAAACAGGCTTAGATCTGCGTCATTTCGAAAAATCTCATCTGCGTCATTTTTGGAATTATATCGAAAAATCTCGCGTCCTACCCGATGGGAATGGACAGGAGCTTTGAGTGGTCACCATCATGTATGGGTCTTATACACACTGTCCATCCATTTTTTCCTATCATTTTAGGTTATAACTCAAAAATGAGGCGGATAAAAGGCTCATGTAGACCACACCACAGGAAGCAGCGGTGAAAATGATTCTCACGGTTGAAATTTTTATAGGATCCACTGCAATGCTTATTTGCCATCAAACCTATTCATAAAGTTTCATAGAATATACACAGATATCAACTCCATCCAAAACTTCTTTGGCCCCCAAGAAGTTTTCAACGGTAAGTGTTTACTCTCCATTGTGTAGTCCACTGAAGCCTTAAATCTTACTCATTTTTAATTTATCACAAAAAATGATACAAAAAAATAGATGGATGGTGTGGATAAGCCCCATACATCACGGTTGCCCCTCAAAGCTCCCGCTGGATCCCAGCTGGAGATCATCCGCGTCAGTACTTGTCTACGCCCAGTTAATTCATGACCTCCCCATGGAGCATCAGTAGAAGATGAGGCAGATCTAAATGCAAGGTGGACTACATTTTAAGAAACAATGTTGATTAAACGCACACCATTAGAAACTTATTGGGCCCAAATAAGTTTTACATTAGGCTGATATTTCTATTTTTCCTTTGTACAGCTTGGAGAAACCCCCTGGAGTTGAAACCCACGGGATTCGGGATGGGGGATTTGAAACCTCGGAGCCCTTGGATTTGAAACTCCTAAATCCTTTTGTTGTGTTTGGCACCCTAGATTGATAATCAACTTTAATACAAAAGTAGCTATTCATAATATATTTGTTGGGGTTTGAATTTAATTGCTAAATCAATTTTAGTATTTCTAATTAGTGAACTTATGTAATTTTTGACACAATGGTCGTAATCAGCATTATGAAATATATACTTTGGTAAAAAATGATGAAATTTCAAGTCTTAAATGGGCCACAAGCACAAGACCGTGTCCGATTGACTAACCAATGAATTATAACTGTTGATTTACATGGACAATGTTTGGACAGTCTTGATCATCATATTAAAGTAATTATAGTGATGCAATTGATGCGTCACTACTTGTCTATGCCCAGTTAATTCATGACCTCCCCATGGAGCATTAGTAAAAGATGAGGCAGATCTAAATGCAAGGTGGACCACATTATAAGAAACAATGTTGATCACGCACGCCATTAAAAATTTATTGGGCCCAAATAAGTTTTACATTAGGTTTATATTTCTATTTTTCCTTTGTACAGCTTGGGAAAACCCCTTGGATTTGAAACTTGCCGGATTTGGGATCGTGTATTTGAAACCCCACTGGGAGCCCTTGGACTTGAAACTCCTAAATCCTTTCGTTGTGTTTGGCATCCTAAATTGAGAATCAACTTTAATACAAAAGTAGCTATTCATAGTATATTTGTTGGGGTTTGAATTTAATTCTTAATTAATCAACTTTAGTATTTCTAATTAGTGACCTCATGTAATTTTTGACACAATGATCGTAATAAGCATTCTGAAATATATACTTTGCTAAAAAATGATGAAATTCTAAGTCTTGGATGGGCCGCAAGCACAAGACCATGTCTGATTGACTAACCAATGAATTTTAACAGTTGATTTACATAGACAATGTTTGGACAGTCCTGATCATCATATTAAAGTAATTATAGTGATGCAATTGATAATCTAATTCTTTTAGGATATTATTAGTAGGTCATGTGTCCAATAAATTAATACTCTAGTGATATACACGTTACACTTGCAACCATGGGAATGATTTTAGATGTAATCCAAGGTCTCACCTTGGATTTGAAACCCTGATTGACAGGATTTGAACATAAGTGTGTATCTTTGCACCATGGGCATAAAATATGAACAGTCCATGTGATGTGGCACCATATATATATATATATATATATATATATATATATATATATATATATATATATATATATATATATATATATGAATGCTCACCTACGCACCTTTTTACTTGAGCATAAGTGTGTATCTTTGCACCATGGGCATAAAATATGAACAGTCCATGTGATGTGGCACCCTTGAAACTGGCCCAATTTTTAGCTTGATCTAAAACTCTAGTCGGTCATAGCAAAGAAAAATGCAAACCAAGGGAAGAAATTGTTTCTTTTTTTCCATGGCCCATTAGAGTTTTGTATCGGGTTGAAAGTTGGGCTTGTGAGGTTTCAAAGGGTGCCACATTACTTAGACCATTCAAATTCTGTGCCCATGACATGTGTGTACAGGTGAGCATTCCTCTCTCTCTCTCTCTCTCTCTCTCTCTCTCTCTCTCTCTCTATATATATATATATATATATATATATATATATATATATATAAGGTTTCCCATGAGGTCAAGTTGTGTAGGCCCCATTGTGGTGTGTGTCGAACATCAACACCACTAGTTAGATGCACCATTCCATGGTGGGCCACCGGATTAAAAATCAAATCAATCTATAACTTAGTTGGGCCACACCACATATAACAATTGAAAAGGGTTACCCTCCCATTAAAACATTCATAATCGTTTATTGAGCCCACCCAGATGTGGTTCACAAATCTAGCCCATCCCTTATGTGTCCTACTTGGATGAGGAGTTGGACCAAGTCTTAGCTGCATCCAAAACTCAGGTGGGCCCCACCTAGTACTTTTATATGTTTTAGGCACATCTTTATATAAATTTATATGGTATGGCCTACCTGAGTTCCATATAGGGCTGATTTTTGAGATAGGCCTGAGTTCCAGTGCAATGTTAGCATTCGACACACATCATAGAGGGGCCCACATAGCTCAACCTTATGGGAAGCTCCCACGAGGTCGACCTCATAGCACTATTTTCCACACACACACACACACACACACACACACACACACACACACACATATATATATATATATATATATATATATATATATATTCTCATGCATTAAAACCATGTCAATGGTGTGGATCATCAAACCATCAGCCCAACCATACATAGTAGTCCCCTTTATGGGAAAAATGGACGGCTAGATGCCAAACTCATTGCAAGCTTTGAAGGACTCACCAGTGTTGTGTAAATGACAACCAATTCATGGATAATGTGGGTTCCCTTGTTTTATGGTTGAATGAAAAAGAAAGAAAGAAAAAGAAAAAAAAAAAAAAAAAGGCTAATCTAAAACTCAAGTAGGCCACATAGATGGATCATTTTCCACACAAAAGGATTGCATCCGGGACCCACCTTGTTTTTTATACACAAACCTTCCATGCAAAAGATGCATCTAATCAGTAGGATCATTCAAAACTTAGAACAAGATATTGGTACTATCATTCCAGTAACAACATGGGTAGAAGTTGAATTTTAGATTATGATTGGATGGCATGCCTCTGTTAAAATGAACCCATAAAAAGCATGCCTCGTGGGAGTTTGGAAATTTTGTCTTTCAAATCTTGTCACATCAGGTCTATTCCAACGTGAATTAAGCTAAAGAGAAAAAAAAAAAAAAAAAAAAAACAAAACAAAAAAAAAAAATAAAAAAATTCCAAAGGCAATAATGCAGGGTTCACATGATAAACATTTTATATTTTGGATTTTATTGAGACATGGCTGTGATCCCCCACAAAAAAGGTCCCTAAGCAGGGCCATCGTGACGCTTGTGAGAAATACATCCTGTCCATCCATTTTACCATCTTATTTTAAGGCACGAATGAATCAAACCAAAAAAAAAAAAAAAGTGTTAAAGAGAAAATGCTTACTGCTGGAAACCTCTCAAGGTCCATTATAATGTTTATGTGTCATGCAAACCATTCACAAGGACACCACTTGTAATGCCCTAAAATTTAGGGGTCGTGCAAACACTCGACCTCTAAGTTTTCGGGTGTCACTTATAATCTAATTTTTGTGATTTGCATATCCAAATTAAATGAGCAGAAATGGAATTGACTGGAACATAAACTACAATCATAATTAATCTACTGAAATGAAAGTGACTAAGTATACGAGTCTACAAAAATATCAAATGGGTCACACAAAGCGTCACCCAACAAATTACATGTATAGAACGTCCAAAAGAATAGTGTGTTAAGTCCCCTAGTCAATCCACTACGCTTATGGTGACCTGCCCATAAGCTAGAAGTAGGAAAACTCCTCTTCCTCGTCTATGCTCGCACCGCTTAGCTCGTCGAGCTCTGCATGATCTGCATCTACTGAAGAGTCTGCTTGGTGTTTTAAAACACCGTCCCACAGTGGGAGTGAGTGTTCAACTCAGTGGGTGTCATTAAATATAAGTTACATCAAATATCAATTCTATGATGAATTTAATGAAAAATATATATTCACACACTTCTAACTAATCTTGTTAATGCATATGCATGAATTATGGTATGATATATGACCTCAAATTAACACTCCCTCGAGCGACTTCGTCTAACGATCGCGTATGACCAACACTTCCTCATTGTGACCTCAACTGCTAAATCGCCAACTTAACTAATGCAATATAATCATGTACGTGTTAGCTGAGTTTTTAATTAATTCCATTCATCCAACAGATTGAGGAAATTGATACACCCCGACAATATCAATACCCTCATCCGATTGCGAGGTCAACACCCCTCAACATGCGAGGCCCGAACCCTGCAATCCTTGATCCCATCGAGGTCCCCACCCTTGACTGTAAGCACATGGAGAGTGCTAGGAAGCGAGATCGCTCACGGTCACTACGGGGAAGCTCGTCACCCCAGCGTAGGCCGACAGCTCGGACATAGTGTCCAATTCCACCATGCCGGGCTCACGAGACTGTGGATCATTATCTAGCAGTTGTTAGTGGGCATCAGTGGGCGAGGGGTGTTTCAGGTTTCAAATAGGTGTGAACAAACATGGTTGGCCGGTTGGTGGACTAGACCGTCCAAGTTCAGGCGAGCACGTAACGGACGACATCGAGTGCAAGCAAACCATGTAGTCCCACTAATGTCACCCATTCGCATCCGCCCAAATTAGTCATTCCAGTCACAGGATGGTCGAACTAATGGAGCCACCTTCATAATTCTCAGTTCCTCGACCAACCCAGTAGATGGGTTATATTCAATAACACTTCTAATAATTAAGAGTTCATCTTCTAGTACAGGTGGAATCATGCATACAATACATTGAGCATAAAATTTCAGGTTGTTAAAATGAATGCAACTACTCTTAATAGCATAAGTTAGACGTGTGTGCATGTGGTGTCGGATTACCTAAGAGACCAACGATAATGACACATCATCCATAGTGCAGAAAATACAACAAGAAAAATACAATTATACATATTATAGGAAAGAACATTTAAAAATCAGATGTGAAAATGAACATATAGCACCAATTTCATGCCCAAACATATTGAAGACCAATCAAACGACAATTTATCATTGCATGCATGTTGGGTGGACCTATCATGTAGGTTCCTAGCTAGATTTTCTCTAAATTATTTATGTACATCACTCTAACATACATAATCATTAAATTTATCCTAAAGCTGGTACTTGACCACCTAAGGATAATAGTCCGCACCTATGCATCACTGGGAGCTTGCGAAATCGTCCTAGGTGAGCCAAAATCGTGGGTTGGTTTGCTAAGGTCATGAGTCAAATACATTTATATGTTAGGATCACATGCAAGACCTAACTCAACACAATGAGTTTCTAAAGAAGAAGGATGGTTACCTCCCCAATCAACTGAGAATTGTTCTCGTAGTGGTTGTTGAGGGATTTCCTTGAGGAAGAAAGGGGGCGCTGCAAGGCTCTACCTCTCTTAGGCCCCACCTTTAATCAAAGCCCTTTACTCTCCCTTTCCTTCCCTCTTCTCTCTCTCCTTCTTCTCTCTTCTCTGTCTTCACTCTCTCCTCTCTTTTGTTGCTGAAGTTGCTCTGGGAGTGAGTGAGAGGAAGAGTTGAAGGGTCTTATACCCTGAAAATTTGGGCCAAATGGCCTTAAGTTCTGTTAACTCCCTTCAATGGCCCTGTGGGGTCCATTTCTGGCTGTTGGAGCAGACCTAATGGTCCCCTGGCCATGAAATTTGTAGGATAGGTGCCCCATGACCCGATGAAGGGTTGTGCAAAGTTTGAAGGTAAACGGATGCGGGGTTTTACCGCAAGGGGCCGATTTGCGATCAACAGTCACCATTCGGTGATCGGGGTTCAGATTTTGTGGACGGGTGTAGAGAAATATTTTTGGCCTTCAACGTAAATTTAGAAGAGATCCGACAGCTGCAATGCCTCATCTCTGTTTCAAACAAGAATGCCATTGATTTAAAATTTTAATCCTTAAGCCAAGGCTGAGGTGAGTCGCGCTTGGCAAGTGCCGACTGGACTGTGGATTTTTCATTTCTAGGCATTCTATGAGTTCGTAGTCTATGATGGACCACAAGCCTAGTGAGGTCTACGGCCTCCCCAAGTTTTAGATTTTTCTACCCTTCATTGGCTGTTGCACGACCCGCATAGGCAATTGCCAAGCAATAATTAGGCGAACCGGCTTTATGACCCCCGCTCGGTCCAAACATAATCGAACTCGCCCGCATTAATGGGATGACCTAGGTTAATTTGTTGGTGGTATCCCTCACACGAGCGGTTTAATCGAGTGGTCCTGTGGCAGTTCCACGTGAAAGCCTCAAGACACTGTTCTAGATGGGTCGGACGTTACACTACTAGGGGTGTACACGAACTGAGTTATCTCAGTTAGATCGCTCGACTTGACTTGAAAAAGCTTGATTCGACTCGGTTCAAAGCTGAGTTCGAGCCGAGTTGAGCTGATTTTTTGAGTTTGAAAAAATTTCAAATCGAGTTCGAGCTTGCCCAAGCTCGACTCAACTCGGATCGAACCTCAACTCGAATTGAATTTGGATTGAACTAGTTCGATGACTCAGTTACTTTGATATTGATGTTGCTCACCAAGTGTTTGATGAAATGACTCGGCAAAGTGTGGGTTAATGGTAAGGAAGGTATGTATATGAAATAAATACCATTTTTCCTAGGTTTTGATGTTGCCTATAAGGTGTTTGATGAAATACTTGTAAACAGCTGTTGCTGTTTAACAAACAATGAGAAATTGAAAGTGTACTGCATGTGTTTGTAAAAGTGCCGCAGAGGCTTGATTTTGGCTCAAACTCGTCTCGAACTGACCCGAGTTGTTGATCGAACCAAGCCGAGCTGGCCCATCAAGCTCAAGGACTGGGCCAAGCCGAGTTCAAACTGGGGTTAGCTAGTGGCCAAGCTGAATCGAGGTTAGGCAGCTCAACTTGGTGTACACCCCTAGTCATTACTATTAGGATGATCTGAAAACACAAATGATGAAATTATATATGATCCAAAACTTCATTAGCCCCATGAATGTTTCAACATGGAGTGGTCATTCCTCACTATCTCCTATCATGTGGCCCACTTGAGTTTTGAATTTATTTCATTTTTTGATCACCTCTTAAAATGAGCTGGCAAAATGAAGAGACAAGTAGATTCTCTTATAAGAATGCAGATCCTGTTCTTGCTACAAGTATGATTTCCTGCTTGTTGGAGTGTGATTGGTCCACATCATATTGACATAATCAGTATTGCTGCATTAAAATGCAGTAAGTAATGATGTTGCCTAATCTCATTTCAACCATCAATGAATCTTTACCTGTTGCAAGCAAAGATTCGGTACTCTTTTAAAAACATAGGGTAAGCCCCACCTTGCTTCTCACCGATGCAGGCAACTCTACGCATCCAACTGGTTTATAGGCCACAAATTGCCGGATGCTCTTTGAGGCTACTGTGATGTATGCGTTAAAATATCTAAACCATCCATATGCTTAGTACGCTCATTCTAGTGCATGAACTGAAATATGAGGTAGATCCAACTTTCAAGTGGACCACACCATTGAAAATAAATGAATAAAATGACACTCACCGTTGAAAACTTCCTAAGGCTAACTTTGATATTTATTTTCTATCTAACCTATCTATAAGGTGACTCGACCCTGGATGAAGGGAAAATACAAATATCAGCTTGATCCAAAATTTACCTGGCCCTTGAAATTTTTTAACGGTTGTTATTCATTCCCTTACAAATTCCTGTGGTGTGGTTCATTTGAGCTTTTGATTTGCCTCATGCTTGGGTCAATGCACTGAAATGAAGTGAGGAAACGGATGAACGGAGCAGATATAACATCACAATGGCCTCCACAGAGCTTAGGGCTGCAGGAATCCTTTTAACCGGCTGCAGACAATCCGCGTCCCTAAAAAACGGAATCTCTCTTTAGGAATTGTACACGTGGCATGCATGCACACTGATATGGGAATGACAGTTACGGGGAATGATTACATGCTAATTACCATATGTTAACTGTTTGGGCCCCACCGTGATCTGTACATGGAATCCAAACCACTCAATTTTATATGCCTCCGTATCTTCACCGTACTATTGGGATGATGGGGATTTAAAATTCAGGTGGGATAAGGGGTGTACGTCGAGTTGAACCAAGTCAAGATGGCTTGGCTCAGTCACTAGGCACACCCAGCTCAAACTTGGCTCGGCTCGATGGCCGATCTAGCATCTCTAGCTCAATGTGGATCTATCGGCAAATTGGACCAGTTCGAACTCTTTTAAGCGAGTTGACTGGACGCATAGAGAGAGATTGGGGCGGCGGGTCACTGCTGGTCAGACAAGATGATTGGACGAGCAAAGAGAGGGAAGTAGCAGAGAGTCGCTGGTGGTCGAGCGAGACGAGTAGAAAGAGAGAGAGAAGCAGGTCGGGATAACTGGACGAGCAGAGAGAGAGAGAGAGAGGGAGGCGAGGAGTTGATAAGCTCAGGCAAATTCTTTTTTTTCAAACAAAAGTGAAAATTGGAAAGGAGGGAATTACTAGAGGTTTTTTTCAAAAACTTTTTATACCTACCTAATCGGGTTTATCCGAGTTGAGCCTGGTCCAAACTACATGTCGAACCGAGTTAAGTAGAGTGGGGCCAACTTGAACTCATTTTGGAGCTCTAAAAACCAGCTCAAATCCAATCGAACTCGGCTTCGACCATAGTCGATTCGAGCCTTGTCCAGCGAGTTGACCGAGTTAGCTCGGTTCGTGCACACCCCTAGGTGGGACACACCACACAAAGGAATGTACAATCACGCCTGAAACATATATATTCACCTCTTGTGGGTCAGCTGAATTTTCAAGTAGCCTGAATTTTTGTTTGCCGGTTAGTCATGATGAGGCCCATCTCATGGCTGAGTTGGATGGGATGGCATATCCACAACACGGTGGACCACAGAATCCATTTGAAAGTTTCTACGGTGGGCATCACTCTCCTCAATGTCCCCCCTTGTTCCATATGGTTTGGCCCACCTGAGTCATGGATGAGGGCCGGCCTAACATGAACTCATCTGACGAACAGTTTGTATTCGACTCACACACCATGGAGGGCCCACACAGCTGGGCCGTATGCTAGTTACCATAGGACGAAATGTATGCAATCTTTCACAATCTTAACCATCTGATCTTCCCATTAAACTAGACCATTTAAAAGTTCAATTCCAACCGTACAAATGGTCTCCAATAGTGAATTAGGCCACGGTCACAATTCATAGCACCCAATCATCGGTATTTTATCCTATACTCCATCCGGAGTGGGGCCCATTTTCATGTTTGTGAGAAATCTACCCCGTTCATCCATTTTTCTAGATCATTATAGGATATTGGATTAAAAATTAAGTGTATCCAAAACTTAAGTGGGCCACACGAGAGGAAACAGTGAGGATTCAGTGAGAACCGTTGAAACATTCTCGTGGCCATAAAAGCTTTGTGTCAGGGTATTTTTTTTTTTTGTATTTTCACTTCATCCTAGTGCTAATGACCTTTAAAACGGTTTGGATGGCATATAAACAGCAAGTTGGAGCCCCTGAAGGTTTCAACGGTAGGTATTTCTTCCCCCCGTTTCCCTCTCGTGTGGCCCACTTAAGTTTTGGATCCACTTCACGGCGGTGGGCCCCACTTCATGAGCTCTCCAAACGGATGAATTGGGTAGATTTCCCGCGAACATGGCGGTGGCCCAACCCATCATCCTTGCGCAGGAACTTCCCCCCAAAGGTTTTGGCAGGAAATCCTGCATCCCATGAAATGGACCGGAACGAAAACGGATTGGCCCCCCGCCACCAGCCCCGTGGCTGCTGGTTGTGCTTTATGGGCCCACCATGATGTATTTATTTCATCCATTAGGTTCATCCATTTTTACAGATAATTTTAGGACTTTATCCCAACAATGAGAGGGTTATAAATCTCAGATGGACCACACCACATGAAAACAATAGTGATTGGATATCCACCATTAAAATCCTCCTAAGACTCACTTTACTGTTTATTTGGCATCCAATTTGTTGATTAGGTCATACAGGCCCAGGTGAAGGGAAAAAACAAAAATCAGCTTGATCCAAAATTTTTATGCTCCCCAAAAGTTTTTAATGGTCGACGCTCATTCAACACTGTTTCCTGTAATGTGGTTCATTTGAGATTGGGATATACCTCACTTTTGGTCTCATATTGTAAAATGATCTATAAAAATATATGGACAGCATGGATTTAACACATACATCATGGTAGGGCCCACAGTGCACCAACCATTAGTCATTAGCCAGTTCCATTTCCGACCGGAACACGGAAACGGATTGGCTACTCCCCTCACAGTGGCCAATGGCTGGTGGTCAGTGCTATGTGAGCCCCACCATAATGTATATGTTTCATCCATGCCGTCTATCTATTTTTATAGATCATTTTACGATATGAGTCTAAAAATGAGGTATATCCAAATATCAAGTGGACCACATTATAGGAAATAGTGTTGAATGAGGATCAATCATTAAAAACATTTTAGAGGCCATAAAAGTTTTGGATCGAACTGTTCTTTGTTTTTTCTCTTCATTTGGGCTTGTATGACCTAATCAATAAATTGGATGTCAAATAAACAGTATAGCGGGCCTTAGGAGGAATTTAACGGTGGATATCAAATCACTATTTTTTCAAGTGGTGTGGTCCACATGAGATTTACATCCCTCTCATTTTGGGATCAAGCCATAAAATGATATGTAAAAATGGATGAAGAGAATAAATGAAACACATACATCATGGTGGGGCCCACAGAGCACTGACCATCAACCACGGAGCTGGTGGCTGGGAGTAGCCAATCCCTTTCCAACACACGAAAATGGGCGCGGATTAGATATCAGTAGCCAAATCGCAACTAAAGTGATGTCACCAAGCTCCATGGACCCACCATGATGCATATGTTGTATCCATACCGTCTAACCATTTTTAGAGATAATCGTTTTATAGCATGAGAAAAAGAATGAGATAGATCTAAATTTCAAGTAGACCCACCATAGAAAACCATGGACCATGATGTATTATTCAGATCTAACCTATTCATAAGTTAACATAGAGATAGATGAAGTGAAAAAAGAAATGTAAGCTTGATAAAAAACTTTTGCAGCCCCTAAGGGCATGTTTGGCGGGGTGGATTGGAAGGGATTGAATAATATTGTGGTGGATGGCATGAATTTCAAGGTAATGATGGTGTTGTCAGTGGATTGTCTTAAGATCCATGGGATTGCTATACCACGATTGCAATATCGAGTCTGTTTAGCATGCCCAGCCCAATCCCAGGATTAAACCTAAATCTTCCCATCCCTTCCAATCCCTCAAACCAAACACATCCCAGGCAATTTTGAACGGATTAGGGTAGATTGGATGAGATTTAAAGCTAATGATGGTGTTGTCAGTGGATTCTTGTAAGATTCATGTGATTGTTATATCCTGGGATTAGATCACCCAGCCTGTTTGGTAAGCCCGACCAATCCAGGATTTAACTTCCAATCCCATCCAATACCATCCAATCCCTTCCAATTTTCTTGGCCAAACAGGCCCTAAGAAGTTTTGAACGGTGGATGTTAGTGTCCCCACTGTTTTCTATGGTGGGGTCCACTTGAACTCTAGATCTATCTCATTGTTTTTCTCATGCCATAAAACAATATCTCCAAATAGATGGACGGCATGGATACAACACATGCATCATGGTAGGTCCACGGAGCTTGGTGACGCTACTTTAGTAGCGATTGAGAAATTTACGACTGTGGACCCCACCTTTTATCCAGTGGTTTTTATGAAGCAATACAAACTTAATGTACGCACTTAAACCTCCTTATACGGACATCGAATTTAAGGATGAAAATACCCCTGCCTTCCTCGTACTGGCATGCAAAGACGAGCGTTGACGAACGGTCCGACAATGGGAACTCAGGGGGGGGGCCACTGTGATGTTTGTGAGAAATTCTCCCCGTCTAAGTTCATTCATAGGGTCACAAAGACCTGGATGAAGAGGAAAAATAAATTTCATAATGATCCAAAACTTTGGTAACCCTTGATAGGGTTTCAATGGTAGACGTTTAATTCCCCACTGCCTTGTATAGTGTGGTCCACTTGATAATTAGATCTATCTTAATTTTTGTCTCAAGCCTTAATATGAGCTCACCAAATAGATGGACGGTTTGGATATAACACAGACCTCATAATGGGACTCACGAAAGCAGCCTAGCAAAAAAAAAAACAAAAGAAGAAGAAGCATGGACAGCCACGGCACTACCGTCGGCTGTCTGGCAGAATTTATTTTTATTTTATTTATTTATTTATTTTTATTTTATTTATTATTTTTTTTTACAGAGAGAACTTTTTCTCTCTTACATTTTTCTCTAATACATAATTATGTAAATATGTATATATAAGTATATAAAAATATTTTTCTATCTTTTAATTCATTTCTTTATCTATTTATTTAATAAGCATATCTCTTAAATTAGAATGCTTTTGTTTTTTGTCTTTTTTTTTTTTTTTTTACACATGCACACACACCCCCATGCACTCACACAAGTGGAATTTCACCACGTATGGATACTTGAACACTTGACCGGGTGTTGAAACTCCTAAGAGTATACCATCTGAGCAAGAGGCAAACTTAAATATAAGCGGGGTAAACTAGAAAAACAGCAGGGCAAATTGAAGTATGAGCGGAGCAAACTATAAAAACAGCGGGGCAAACTGAAGTATGAGCAGAGCAAACTAGAAAATTAGCGAGGGAAACTAGAAAATGAGCGAGGGAAACATGAAAATGAGCGGGTCAATCATGAAAATGAACGGGGCAAGCATAAAAATGAGCGGGACAAACTGAAATATGAGCGGGGCAAATTAGAAAATGAGTGGGGTAAACATGAAAATGAGCGGGTTAAGTATGAAAATGAGCGGGTCAAGCATATGAATCGTCATTTTTGCAAACAAATGAGCGGGTTAAGTATGAAAATGAGCGGGAGTGAGTAGCTAACTCAGTGGAATTATAGAGAAAAGATTAACATGTTATCAAATCCATCACGCGATAATGATAAAGCAAGAAAAACAAACATTCCTAAATACTGTGATTAATGCATGGATGAAATGACATGATGGATGCCCTCACCGACATACTCCCTCATGCGGCACCATCTTACGCCCGCGACATGCTTGCGTTCCTCAGTACTCCACATCTTTTAGGCACATGTAGTGCGATATGGATAATGATTATCGAGTTGTTATTAGAACTTTTCATACAGCAGGATTGGGAAACTAAGGTACCTCCCTTATATCAATACCCAAATAATGATCCTGTCTAGGGTCGTCACTCCTAATAATCTCATACGATGATATATTTCTAGATCGCTGCAAGGGCTGCCAGGGCTGTTGCACGCACTCGTTGCACCGCTCCCCCATCACCTTATCAATACAGGCCTAGTTTATATCCTTAAGACTGCATCAGGACTCGCGGCCCCCATGCGGTGTCAGGATAAACTCAAGGTCACTACAAAGGGCTGCCAGGGCTGTTGCTCGCACTCGTTGCTCCACTCCCCCATCACCTTATCAATGTAGGCCGATAGCAAGAATATAGTGTCCCATACCATCATAATCTGCTCAGAGTATGGTGCTCATTGGTCACTACGGGGAGGTTTGTGGCCCCAGCGTAGGCCGACAGCTCGACCACGGTGTCCCATACCATCATGCCCGGCTCATGAGTCTTAGGGGATCGAGGTACCAAGGTTAGAGGGACTTTCCAATGGTAAGTTTAGTACCCCAGGTTCAAATAGTTATGACGAATACAAGGTGAACTTACAATGGTCAGTCGGGTTACTTGATGAGTCCGACTAGCACGAGCGCACGTTGAATCGACCGACATGAAGTGCACAAGCACTTCGTGTGGCCTAACCACTGCCGAAGACTCTAGTACGACTCGGGTTCGTCATACACATCCTTCGTGGCGAATAGAATCCAACCACAAATTCTAAACTGTTACCAACTGCCTAGACTAGAGTATCGCCCCAAGCACATGTAATCTAAATCAATAATCACATGAGAGAGACAGAATTAAAATACAAGTAATTCTAACGAGTTATCAGCATGTTATAACGTACATCATAAGCAGTTAACCATACATGAGTATTTCACACATAAGGTAATCAATTCAAATACAACAAGCATGGAGGAAATCATGTGCATCATCAAATTTGTTGAGAATCCCATCTTTACACTAATCTACAACCTCATTTACGCAATACTTACTTATACAAACATTTATACAAGCACTTAGTCTGCACACTTTAGTCTACATAGCATATGTCGGCCAAAATGTGCATTAGGACAAATCTCTTTGCCAAACAGATCATACACGCATAACTAGTATAGGTACACGACAAATACTCATGACAATCATATCAGCAAAATATGTACGTATACAGTATTTCCTACAAATACCTAAAATACTCTAAATCTCATATTCTTCGTACGTATTCGAAATGAAAAACGGACAGCATGTTGTACATGTCAAATAGCATTCTTGTCAACAATCTACCATTAAACAGCATTGAAAGCTTTGAAAACCGGTAATCTAAGCATCTAAGATCCGCACCTTTCGCTGTAGAAGTGTAACGAATTGAACAAGAAGTCTACGCTTTGTCAACGGCGATATGACGACCTAATTCACAAGATACATCATCTACTTCGCTACTTGTATTGATAGAATCCCTAAAATAGGTTAAGGTTAGGGTTTTCTTACCTAGAACGAAGCCGGAGTCGCCGAAAAAGCGATACAGAAGGGTGGATTTGGCACGTAGAGCAGCAGGGAAAAATCTCACGAGAAATCACCAGCTTCTCCCTCACTTCTCTCTCTCTTTTCTCTCTTCTCTCTCCTAGAGTTTTTTTTAAATTCATATGGGTTAGAAAGCTAAGGGTTTAAGCCCCTTTTATAAGCCCAAACATAACCAAAACAGACTCCAAGTAAAGGTATACTTGGGTTATAGCCAAATCAGATCTTTTTCGATCCAAAAGAGTATTTTGGGAGATCCCCTAGCCAAATGCGGTCGGACTTAAGCTCATGGATATTGGATCCTGCTCACACCAAGTTTTCAGTCCGGTAGAGTTCCCAGATCGCACGTGACGGACCAGTTTCAGTTCAGCAGTCACGGAGACTCGATCGAGGATTCCAAGTACACTGACCTAGGTGAGAAATGTTCCCTGATCCGAGGGTGTATTTGGGTCAGATTCCGACGGTCTGAATGCTTATACTTAACCCGTAAGCGAAACGTGCTATATTTATTTAAATGACATTTAATTTTTAATGAATTTCACTCTTTCTCACACTCCTTGCTCCAGGCTCAATGAAATAGCCTCAGAACATCAGTTGGGCTTGATTTTTGAAAAGATTATCAAGTCCAACATGGCGGTCGTAATCGTCTAAGATTATCGCTATCGGACTTTCGACGCGCGGTCTATATCCAATACAAAGTTTTAAAGGGTTCCTAAGAACAAATAGGTTTAGAGTTTGTTCCTGGATTTCAGGGTAAGATAGCGTCAATGGTTTTACAGGTTTTGGGACTTATAGATTGTATTTAACGCGATCAGTGCTAATTTCACAACTAATCTAACGTAGCGCTGGCTAATTCACGTTAAATTTTTAAAGAATTTCATTATAAACGATTTCTTGACTTTGGAATTGGGTTCTGAGAGGTTACCAAGGTGTTATGGTTGACCCATTGCCTAAGGACGTCTAATCTCAGGTTGGCAAAAATCCGGGGTGTTACAAATCCCTTCCAATCCCCCCAGCCAAACGGGCCCTTACTGTGGATGAAAGTATCCCTGCCCTGCCTTGGATCACAATATCCTCTTAACTTCTGTAAAAACCCTTTAGTTTGGACAGAAATAATCCTGCATTGGATCGTACCCCCTTCACACATCAACATTTCCTAGATTTTCTGAAAATGGTCCCTTCACTCAAGAAAGCACACACTTCAGGTATATTTTAATATATTGCCCTAAACGGAGTATTTTTTGTGGGCCATTAACTTGTTGGATGAAGCTTACATCTGGGTTTTCGATTCATTCATGTGTACATCATCCTATGAACACAATGGATTACAAATAAAAAATCATTGTGGGGCCCAACAAGGTTTCAACTGTCGAATCACTATTTCCTGTGGTATGATCCACTTAATATTTGGATATGCTACGATTTTTAGTTTAAACCCTTAATTTAGATGGAAAAGCTGATGAACACCGTGGATAGTCCACGTATATTCAAGGCAGGCCTAACTCAATTTGTGTTAAGCTAGTTTAATTTCATTTAAAGTTCATTCAAATTCGTGTTAGCCTCGCTGAATTTCAAGTTAGCCTCTCTCAAATTCAAGTTAGCCTCGCTCAATTTCATGTTTCCCTATCTCAATTTCTAGTTTGTCTTGTTAAATATCTAGGTTGCCCCACTCAATTTTCAGTTGCCCTTATTCAATTTTCAGTTTGCACCGCTCAATTTTCAATTTCTCTCGCTCAATTTTTAGTTTGCCCCGCTCAATTTTGAGTTTCCTCAGCTCAATTTCTAGTTTGCGTCACTGATTTTCTAATTTCCCTCACTCAATTTTTAGTTTGCCTACTCAATTTTCAGTTTGCCCCACTCAATCTTCAGTTTTTCCCGCTCAATTTCTAGTTTGCCGCGCTCAATTTTCAGTTTGCCCTGCTCAATCTTCAGTTTACCCCACTCAATTTTCAGAATGCTATCAATGCAAGAATTGAAAGAACTAGATGACTGGTATCAAACAAATAAGGAGACAACAGCGGGTTATTGGTTCAGTACCATATGGGTGAAGGATGCGTGGATTGATAGCGTTGTAAACATTACTGATTCTATCTTTATATACATTGATTTACGTATATTTATCTCTTATATTAAATTATGGCTGAATCATACTATCCTATGGATTAGGCCATTGACAGTACGTGGAATTTCTTGTGGAAAGGCAGTCTGAATTTTCAATAGCATATCCTTAGGATTGCAAGTTCTGTCCCACGTATTTTACGGTAACTGTTTAATTCGGACTATCGTTAATCTATTTTCTTTTTTTATTTTCTTAGTTGTATTGATCTTTGATCATGTTTGTAACAGCAATGCCTTGAAGCAAGCATGCCGACTCTGATCACATACAGGGACTCTAAGTCTGCGTCAGAATGTGCGAAGTTAATAGGCGAGATGAGCACTATCTACGCAGTTGTAAAGCAGCGGGAAAAACCATACGTCGAGGCCATTTGGTGTTGTGAACTGGTAATATATACATTTGCCACAAAACATCAACTCTGGCTGTAATGTATTCTATCATGTTTTTACTGATATATTATTTTATGAAACATGGATAGGTGTATGTACTCGTGAACCATGATAATTCTCAATGGTTCTTGATGGTCATGTATCCAAAAAAATGAGAGATCGTTCTTATCGATAGTTTATGCACAAATGCATTATTAAAGTACAAGTAGAAGATCAAAGTGATGATTGAGGCGCTTCCCATTCTCTTCCATGTCGCCAGAGACATCACTACGCTTGAAGGGAGGATGTGGACTGCCAAAGAAGATAAATCGGCGTCGAAGCAAAATAATGGTTATGACTACGGTATATTCGTAATGAAATTCATCGATATATTATGCAGCGGTCTCACCTTGGCAGGAATCGACATGCAAAAAATTACTAATGTTTGGAGGAAGTTAATAGCATACGATTGTTTGTGTATAACGTATAAATGATACTTGTCAAGGGCATGGGAGGAAGAAAGAATTTTTGTGAGATGTTGTATTATATACACTGATCAATATAAATATTGTATTATATACACTGTTTGATATACCCTGTAAAATTTTTGCTGAATGAAAATTTATAATTCGTAAATGTTCCCTCGTTCATGTTGTATCATATACAATGTTTAACATACCCTGTATAACTTCTCAATGCCATTATATATGGTGTTTGATATACCCTATATAATTTCCAAGTTTGCCTCGTTGAATTTCAGTTTGCCTTGATCAATTTCTAGTTTGCCCAGCTTAATTTTCAGTTTACCCCGCTGAATTTTCAGTTTGCCTCGGTGAATTTTCGATTTGCCCTGGTGAATTTCTAGTTTTCCCTGCTCAATTTTTAGTTTCCCTCGCTTAATTTCCAGTTTCCTACGCTCAATTTCTAGTTTGCCCTGCTGAATTTCCAGCTTACCTCGTTGAATTTCTAGTTTGCCCTGTTCAATCTTTAGTTTGTCTCGCTAAATTTTCAATTTACCCTGCTGAATTTTCAGCTTCCCTTGCTCAATATCCAGTTTCCCTCACTCAATTTACAGTTTGCCCTGTTGAATTTTCAATTTGCCTCGCTGAATTTTCAGTTTGCCCCAGTGAATTTTCAGTTTGCCTCGCTCAATTTTCAGTTTCCCTCGCTCAATTTTCAGTTTTCCGCGCTCAATTTTCAATTTGCCTTGCTCAATTTCCAGCTTGCCTCGCTCGATTTCCAGTTTGCCCCACTTAATCGTCAGTTTACCCCGCCCAATTTCTAATTTGCCTCACTCAATTTTCAGTTTGCCCCGCTCAATTTCAAGTTTGTCTCGCTCAATTTCCAGTTTGTCTCGCTCAATTTCCAATTCCCCCGCTGAATTTTCAGTTCACCTCGTTCAATTTCCAGTTTGTTCCGCTCAATTTCCAGTTTGCCTTGTTGAATTTTTAGCTTCGTGGATTTTGAGTAGTTATCTCCTTTGGGTGTGTTTGGTCTATAAATTTGAATGGTATTGAATTGTATTAGATGGGATTAACACCATTACTGCATAATGATTGCATGGCTAGAAATATTATGGTATTGTAGCCATCCAAATCCATGTTTGGGATAAAAACTTTGCTACTGTTAAACATCAGATGAAGTAAAATCATGTTTCATGGACTATGAAATTGTAATTAGTGGACTAAATTCACAACGGATATTGCTCACTTATGCACATATATAACTAAAATATCACATGTAAATGATGTATATGAATGAATGACAGATACCCTTGCATATCCATGGTGCCACTGTGGAACTCTGTCTTATCTATGGTGGCACCGTGGATATCACAGTTGCACTATCCAATACCAGAAAAAGGGTTCTATGGCTAATGAATGTGATCTATGACTACCGATTATAATCATACCAACTTTGAAAAATAGGGATATTTTTGTCTTCAATTTTCTATCAGTACAGCTTTGGCTTAGAGTCGGAAAGTAAGTTTTTGGAGGATTCAGAAAAGACACTGGGTAAAAGGTGGTCAATTTCTCTACTGCAGTTTAAAATTTCAATAAAGTCTGTACATGTGCACACTAAAATCATACACATGGCATGCACATGTAACTCAAACTAAAGAATCCATATTATGGACCCACGGTAGATGGTCATATGAAAAAAAAAAATCTTGACCACTGATCAGTAGACACTCGTTGACTCTGGACCATTGATTCTTTTCTACATTAGCCGTCCATCGATGACGTCCAACAATCATCCCATCAGATGGCATATGCGTCGCATTCCAAGTAACTAAAGTTGTGAAGATAAATTATTTATCTAAGTATATATGCGACGTATGACATTAGCCTATTTGCAAAGGACATGAATTATTCTTCAAATGTATTCTTTTTCTTATCTTTTATATACACACACTAAAGTTGAAAATATTTCATTAATAGATTTATAATATGAATATACTTATGATAAACTTTTAAGAATGACGATTCATTTATTACTTAATTATAGATTGAGCTTCGTAGCAGGAAAAACAGGAAAATCGTGAAGTGTGGGATGGATGTACGTTCGTTACTCAATATAAAACCAAGCTTTGTGGCAAGATAGCTGATAAAGGACATATATTCGATATTTGTTCGTCGCTCGGTTGAAAATCAAGCTTCATGGTGAGATGACATGTGGGGTGATAGTCTGTTCGTAGAGTTGGTAAAATATTGAAAATCTAAGCATATAGTAAGACGACCGTGATTTGACTATCTATTCGTCAAATAATGTAGACCAAATATGAGACTTGTACCCTAGTCTTCCCCATGTCTATCATAAACCAACCGTCCAATCGGCTATTCATTGCTAGACGAAAATATCTAACCGTTTCCGCCGATTTCGGACCATCCAATCATAATAAACCAACCAACAGGTATACATATCCACTCATTTACATATTAAATTCAGATTTGAATCCATTCATCTTATTCGTCACGTATAAATATAATTAACCTATCTTTAGAGTAACTATCCGAGTAACCTGTACAAGCAAGCAGTTGTTTAAACTTATCAATATATGCAAATCACCTCAAAAACCAAGACATTTCTTGTCCATTTATAAAAGAGATCTTACAATCATCCATTTACATGGTCAGGTTTTAACCATTCAATTACTTCAATTTTTATCCATCATCTGACCATCTATTGTACTTGTATCCGCCAAATGGGCCATCCAAACATCAAACTAAACTGGTCATTGCGAAGCACATGGGATACAACTAAAAACCACCGTTCATTTCGTATATGAGATGTGCATACATGTTACTTTGAATTATAGTTACCTAAACCTTTAGAAAGGTCCACTTGCCATTATAGACACTTCCAGATTTAGATAAACCATCTAAATCGTAACCAGAACATTCTCACGGGTAAACTAATGCTGGTAAGACAACTATCAAATTGAGTTGGATTAAGTCAGGATATGCAACGAGGAAAAATCCATAATTTTTAAATTTTATTTATGCTCGGGGTCACCCAAAGCTGGCGAAGGGCATCTATTTTTGGCTGAAGTTCAGATGGTGTTATCCATTTACTTCACATGTCATCCCAAATCTCTTAATTTAAAGGGGCTTTTGTAATTAAATTTCGAGGCAAAGAGATGAATATTAAGAAAAGTGTTAGGCTTTACAATCCAAGTCGTCTAACCATTTAATTAAAAATGTGAGTATTTTTCATTTAATTTCTTATTTTAACCATGTATCTCTCTTTTTTATAACTGTGTATATTGCAGATCTAGGCATTAGAAAGTTCTATGATGGCTCGTATTGATGATAAAGTGGTCAGGGTCTTGGGAGCATTTTTGTGGGTTTTTTTGCCCGACTCGTGGGACCCATCATGATACACATATTATATCCATACTGTTCATCCATCTTGCTATATCATTTTAGGCCTAGGTCCCAAAAATGAGTCAGATTTAGATTTTAAGTGGACCCCACCAAGGAAATAGTCATGCCCAGTATTGAAACTTTTTTTTTTTTTTTTTGTTTAATGCCCATCTAGTATTTTTTTTTGACCCACCTTGATGGATGTGTCTCATTCAAGCTATCCATCCGATTTGCTAAATCATTTTAGGCCACAAGCCAAAAAAGAAATTATCCAAATCTCAAGTTATCCATACAATAGAAAATAGTGAGATTGAGTGTCAGCCATTGAAATTGTTTTAGGGCTAATATGATGTTCATATGCCACCAAAATTGCATATGGATGGATGTGATGAGGTCAATCACCGTCTTCCTCAAGGGGATAACTACTTTGAATCTACGGAGCTTCTTTAGACTCCTCATAGAGATACCTCGAATCCACGAGAGAAAATAAGAAAATAAAAATAAATTCTAGAAATTTGAAAATTAATTAATAGATGATAAAACCAAATTTACAACCCTTTAAATAGTGATACCAAACATTGGAAGAAGTTTCAGAATCAAACTCCAACTCAAACCCCTAAAAATTCGTAACTAATTATAAATAGTAAACTTACTGTTTATAGACAGATTTCCACTAGACTTCATGGTTTTCGACCAAAAATAGTGTCCTATTATAACCATGTTATTCTCTTAAATTTTCTAACCACTTTTCATGTCGGACATAACTCATAAAACTCAAAAGATGAAGAGTTATAATCAAACTAAAACTTAGTCCAAATAGTAGAAACGAAAATAAAATGGATTTTCAACGGTCAATCTGATGGAATCTTGTAAATTCTACCTGAGAAACCCAGCATAGAGGGGTTGGGTGGCTAAAATAGATTCTCTTACCTCAAAATCATATATAGTACATCAAATAATTCTTTCTAGTTTGCAAGAAATGTCAATTTTAAGGGTCCGACAGTTCAAATTACTTTCACCTCTACTCGGACCTTCTCTGGTCCATCTTGGACATGAAAGTGTCCGCAACCCATTTTACATCACAAAATCTATCCAAAACAGGTCTTCTTGAGCCCACCATGAGCTAGCCAAACTAACGTACGAACTAAATCATCCACATATGGACCCATTTCAAGGTTTTTTTTTTTTTTTTAAAAGTGATTTTTTTCATATGACCACCTTCCTTTTAAGTTATGGACCAAAAACCCCTCTTCTAAACTATTTCTCAAAACCCACCCATAGTTTTCATCTTTAGGCATTAAACCGCTAACTATTGGTTACATATACGAATGGATCCTGTATTTTGATATTGACAAAACTACTATCATTGTACCGCACCTTCAATCTCCCTTCATTACAGTGGATTCACACGTGCGCCCCCTAAACTTCGACCATATGTGGGGTCTACGTTGTTGTTTTAGAGAAATCCACGCCGTTCATCTATTTTTCCAGCTCACTTTAGATACGAAATCCAAAAAGAAGCAGATTCAAATTACAAAGTGGGCCCCCAATGGCCCCAAGAATTTTCAATGGTGGTATTCATTCCCCCCTTTTTCCAGCCAATTGGCTTATTGGAGCTAGGTATTGGCCTCATTTTTGGACCCAATCTATAAAATGATATGAAAAAACAGATGGATAGGATAGATTTTTCACAAACATCCTATAGCTCCACGAATATTTCAATAGCAGGGGTTCAATTCCCAATGTTTCATGTTCGATCGTTTGGACCGCTTATGCTCTCGGGTAGCATTATTTTTTGTCCAAAGCTTTAAAATAAGGTAGCAAAACAGATGGAAAGAATGGATTTGTCATAAACAATTGTGGCCCATCAATGATCCATCAACTCTCATCCATGTACCTAATGTCCACCTGCTCTCGCACTGATTCGCGTTGATTGTTGTCCAAACCTATCCTTGACCATACAAGGGGCCACTTTTATGTTGTTAGAAATCCACCCTGTCCATCTGTTTCTCAACTCAGTTTAGGACATGGGTCTAAAACTAAGGCAGATTAAAAGTTAAAAGTGGTGACAAGATGGCCAAAAGATGTTTCAATGGTGGCCCTTTCATCTCATTCTTTCCTGTCATATAATCCACTGGAGCTTAGTATTAATTTCCTTTTTGGGTTCATGTCATAAAATGATCTAGAAAAAACAAAAGGACGGTTAGATTTGTAAAATAAAAATAAAACCATGGCATGGCTCCATGAATGTTTCAATGGCACCACACCAAAATCTTAATTTAGGAACGCGCATCTTTGGTTCTGTAGGATCCCAATATAATTGAAGAAGACCGTGGCTTTAAAGGGTTTAGGAACGGTTTTCAACCGTTCTTAAATAAGGATTTTGGTGCAGTGTGGAGTGCATTTAATTCCCACCCATTCATGTTCATTTGTCCCACTTGAGATTTAGATAGGCAGGATATTTGGGCCAGTGCTGTAAATTGAGGTGGTAAAACATATGGATAGAATAGATTTGTCACAAACATCATAATAAGTTCCACTTAATCAACCGTCATCCCCTCGACTTAAATGTCCAACAAACCTCAAGAGTCTTACATTGATTGACGTTGATTGTGGTGCTAATCCAATTTTGACTGTGCATGGGACCAAGATTGATGGTTTTTGAAAATTCACCTAGTCCATCTGTTTTTCCAGCTCATTTTAGGGCCTAAACCAAAAATTGAGAAAGATCATGAACTGAAAATGAGCCTCGTTGATGGCCCCAAGATATCTCAACAACAGCCTTTCAATCTCACTTTTTTCCCTAGTGTAGCTTACTTAAGATTCAGGTCTACCTCATTTGTGGGTGCATTCTCTAAAATGAAAACAAATGGGCAAAGTGGATTTGTCAAATACTTATAATGACTATATGTACCATTGGACTTGCATTCCCGTACAATCTCCTATCCATCAACACGTGAAATGATTGACGCAGACTCTATTTGAATGTCTCTTAGTGGGAGAGCGGATTAGGTGCGGCCCAGCCCCATCCAAGATGGTGCGACCCTTATGTCGGGTGCTTATATTCTATATCTGTCATTTATCTGCTTTTGCTATATCATTCGAGAGCATGATATAAAAATTGAAGTGAATCCAATTACCAGGTGGACCATACCATAAGAAATAATGATGGTTGAACGCCCTATCATTGAAAACTTCTTATGGCCCATTGTAATGTTTTCATAGTATTTATTTTCCATCCAAATTGTTAATCAGGTCACATAAATACGGATGAATGTTTAGAACTGTTATAGTGGGCTAAACCTATTTTCATGTAGAGACATTCATGTGTACCCCACATATTCTCATGTGTGGTCATGCAATGACATTCATATAATGCGACTAAAACGTTGGTGCATGACATTAGGGCTGAAAGTCGGGCAGGTTGGGTCGGGTTGGTGCTCAACCCTAACCCAACCCAAAGTTCTTATACCTCAACCCTAACCCAACCCAACCCAATCTCGGGTTAGGAATTCTCAACCCAAGCCCAACCTAAGTGGGTTATGTTGGATTGATCAAGTATATAAATGTTAATATTTTCGTTATTACATTAACTTATTATATTTCAATATAGGATTTATATTTTGTATCTATGATTTTATTAATTATATATATGATTATTCATTATAAAGAACTTTATTTTTTCTTTAAAAAAACAAGCTAAAATATAAGACAACTACTCCTTTAAAATCATGTAGCATAGTATGACGTCTATTTGAGAGAGAAAAATCTAACATATCTTGTTAGCTTGAGTCCTTGGAAATGACGTGGACAAATGAGACTCGACATCACTAGTGTGCCTTCAATACAAATGATCCATGTTCAATTTTAATTTATATGTAACTTATATATTGATCGGGTTCGGGTTGGGTCAGACAACTCAAGACCTCAACCCAAGCTCAACCCAAGTTTTATCGGGTTGGTGTTTGTATAGCCCAAGCATAAGATCGGACCCGAAATATCCTGATCTCAACCCGAGCCCAACCCAATGTCGGGTCGGTCACGGGTCGGACGGGTAGAACCCGCCAAACTTTCAGCACTACATTACATTAATATCATTTGGAAAAAAAAGAAATAAAAGGTTAAAGCAGTAATTTTTACAGTCAAACAGGGATAAAATAGACTTTTCAGTAGTTAACGGCTCAATCTATTAAGTATCCGTTATAATAACGGCTAAGATGTATATTAAATGGGAGTCGGCTTTTGAGAAATAGTTTAAAATCAGATGATTTCCTGTCCATAGCTAAAAAGTTAAGAAATAGGATTGCGTACTGAGTTACTCAGCACTCTTTTATCGTCCCTAGTAAACTCAGTTGGGCCTACTTTAAATGTATTTGGATTATCTACGCCGTCCATCTGTATTTTCATATCATTTTATTGGTTGAGTCTAAATTATAAGTATTCCCAAAGCTCAAGTGAACTACACTTAAAGAAACAATGCGAATAATGGCTTCCACTGTTGAAACCTTGCTAGGGCCCATAGTGATGTTTATTTATCATCTAACATGTTCATGATATTACACAGACATGGATGAAGGGAAAACGCAAATATCAGGTTGATCCAAAACTTCTGTGGGTCCCAAGAAATTTTCAACAGTAGAATTTCAATTCACACTATTTCCCGTGGTGAGGTCCACTTGAGATTTGGATATATCTCATTTTTGGATCAGACGATAAAATTATCTTTTAAAATGGATGGACGGAGTAGATAAAATATGTAAATCACGGTGGACCCCACAGAGTTTACTCAGTACGCAATCCGCTTCCAAAAGTTAGGCGGAAAAGTCACTTCAAAAAAAAAGTTGATGGAACTTCAGAGTGTACTGCAGTCCAGGGCGAGAAGCGTGGGCTGAAGCTCTTTTGCGCGTGGACCCACTTTGATGTATGTGTTTAATCCACGCCGTCCACCTATTTCCAATATATACGTCTCAGGTGAATCACACCACAGAAAACAGTGGGGATAGTGACGTCCACCACTGAACCTTTCCTATAACCTGCCTTGATGTATTTGTTTAATCCCCACCGTCCACTCATTTTTCTAGTATGTGTTTAATCCAAACTGTCTACTTATTTTTTCATTATGTGTTTAATCCACACCGTCCACTTATTTTTACAGGTCATTTTAGGCAGTGAGAGAAAAAATGAAACATATCCAAATGTCAGGTGGGCCGCACCATGGGAGACAGTTAGGAAAATAACGACCACTACTGAAATCGTCCTAAGGCCCTGTGTTGTTTTATTTTCCATCCTGTGGCACCTATCCACAGGCCGGGATGGAGGGGGAAGTACAAATATCAGCCTTTATTGAAGTCTTTGACAGACTTCCTAAAGCAACCGTGATGCATGGGTAATGTGTTACATGTAATCTGTCCATCCATTTTTAGTGGACCTCAGTGGGGCCCACCGGTGTGGGGCCCATCTAGGGGTACCTACGGGTCAGTACGACCCACCGGGGGCCACCCAAACTGAGTCAGATCCATCGTCTCCAGTAAAGATGCCTGGGTAATGATTCTCACTGTGATGTATGTGTTTTTATATCATGCTGTCCATTCGTTTTGGACGGATCACTTAAGGTATGGCACTAATCACTTAGGTGGGCCGGACATGATAACATTAGTTTTTTTTTTTTTTTTTTAATTTTATTTTAAAACTGCTCACAAATAAGGCTCACTGTAATGTTTATTTAGGCAGCCAACCTATCATTAGGGTGACTTTAAATGGGCCCCAAATATTATAAATGATGCGTTACTGTATCTTGGTACTTATATAATTTGTAATGATACGGCACTTTCGCGATGATTAATGACTTCCTGAATGATTAAGGTGGCGTTATAGTTTATGATTTTTTATTGTTTTTTGAAAGATAACTTATATTAAGATAGAAAAAACAGAGAACAGACGGAATACGGGGCACTGTTGAGATAGCAGCAGGAAACAAAAGCTAAGTCTCAAGGAAGGCATGATTGACGTCAAATCCATCCGTATGGGATACCCTTTCCAGGATCATACACTTAATGGAGGAAGCTACTATGTGAGAAGACTTCGACTCATTACGAAAATAACAGTTATTTCATTCTGACTGCCCACCGTATTGCCATAATTGCCTTCTGCCATAGGCGAGAGGGCAGCTTGCCTAATCTAATGTCATGCCAAGCCTTTAAAAGCGTTTCAACATGCCATGGGAAACACCAACTGATCTTGAAGCTTGAGATGATCTTTAAAAGCGTTATAGTTTGTGATTAGTGTGTTGTTTAAGCTAATGATTGCTATAGCACTTTTTTAACATTGATACGATGCTCTCTTTATATTGGATCATTAAATGTGTTGTGCCTACACATGGTATGTGTAAACGAAGATATGTATAGATGCATCATGATTGGTAATATGCTAGTATACCTAGTTTAATAAGGTAAACAACGGTAATATATATGCTTAGTGTAATGCATATCATGCTTATTCATATGCTCTTGCTCCTATGTGTCATATGTATATATGCTTGACTATGGATGTGAATGTATCATAAAGTATACTACAACATTGTGGTTGGTACTTAGGCCATGGGTGTTGGTTTGCTTGTGTATGATAAAGCTGTATTGATAACTTTACGATTGAGACTTTTTAGGGGACCTTCATGTGACACCTTGAATTTCAAGGGTCGAGCAAAGGTATAATTCTCGAGATCTGTCGCATCACTTATGCAATATAGATAATTAATGATGATTAAATGTTGTTTGGGTTGGTGCATTTGAGCATGAATGAGATTATACTAAATTATCATATTATACTCCAGAGTCCATTAAATTAAGCAAGCAGAAGACTGTGATAGATATATAAGTGTATAAGTGGATATAGACCCCAGAGTATGATCATATCACCATGCTGAATAATTACATATGTAGTTCCAAAATATACAAAATGATAAAGTATAATGTTATCTAATCTATATTCCTATAGCCTCGTTGACGCAACTCCAGGTCTACATAGACCCGCCAGAGAATTGCAGGTAGGAGAACTTCTCATCGTCTAAACTCCTCCTCATTGTCGTAGAAGATAGGCTCTATCTCATAAGCCTTGCCATCATCTTTAACTAAACACAGGGTCTGGTTGGTGTTTTAAAACACCGTCCTAGAGTGGGAGTGAGTGATCAACTTAGTGGAGATATAAGGCAAAGGTTAACATGTTATTAACTAAATCAAGCAGTAATGATAAAGCAGTACAACAATCATATCGTAGGTACTCTTGTTAATGCAAGAATGATATGTATTAATGATGCATGCCCTCGTCTACACTCCCTTTACGACATCACACGGTCGCGCATACTAAACTCCTACTGTGCTCAACACCCACGCCAAAGGCATATACAATGCGATGCATAATCGTGTTAGCTAAATTCTTACTTAGACTTATTCATACAACAAGTTTAGAAAGTTAAGGTACTTCCCTTTATATTGTTGACCCAAACAATGATCCATCTAGGGTCGTCAATCCTAGTTAATCGCATACGATAGACAAGTTCACGAGTTTACACTATAGATCACTATGGGAGGCTCGTCACTTCAGCGTGGGCTTAATTCACACTCAAGGTCACTACGAGAGGCTCATCACCTGATCGTAGGCCTATTTTATACTCAAGGTCACTACAGGAAGGCTCGTCATTTTAGCGTAGGACGACAGTTTGAATACGATATCTCATACACCACCATATTATGCTTATGAGTTTTGGGTTGCTCATTGGTTACTATGGGGAGGCTCGTCACCCCAGCGTAGGCCGATAGTTCGACCACGGTATCCCATACACCACCATGCCCGGCTCATAAGTCTTAATGGATCGTGGTACCAAGGTTAAATGGGCTTTACACTGGTAAGTGGTACCTTAGATTCAAGCAGTTGTGTTCATATATGGTAAACATATATTATGCCAATCAGATTCCTTGACAAGTCCGACTGGTACGAGCACATGCTAAATTGATCGACATGAAACGCATACGCCCTCCTTGTGGCCTAACCACTGTCAATAATCACCATACGACTCAGATTCATCGAACGTGTCCGTGGTGGCGAAACTGATTCATCCACTCGATTGGAAGTCGTTACCGATTGCCTGGATTACGTTGTAGTCCTAACACACTCCAAAGCAATAACATTCATATATAGTAGTCATAACAGTATTGAACACACAATGCAAGTACTGCAATCATTTGAGTACTTTATAAAAACACATAGTGAACAAACATCATACCTATGCATTTCATACATTAATAACATAATTGGATTTAGGTTACACGAAGAAATTTATACTTTTAGCTAAGGTAGTTGAGAATCTTATCTCGACACCCTTATAAAATATAATTTATCAAACACTTACTCATTCAGACATTTTATCAAATACTTAGGCTACACATTTCAACATACATGTAATAAATTAGTTCTAATATATATTATAACAGATCCTTTCACAGAGGAGTTGTCACACATACAACAATCATGTATTCTTACTTTATAAACATGACAAGTACAAATTATAATTCCATATTCATTCAGACATTTCAACAAACACATAGAATGCATTATATTTGACATAGTTCATATATATATATGTAATACATGGAAAACATCGTATCTAAGCACATGTGACAGTAATCAAGTTAGTTATAAATCATTAACTGACATTGAAAGCCTTGAAAACTATAATTTAAACATTTATAGTCTGCACCTTTCATTAGTAAACTCATATCGAGCTCAGTTTGAATCCTATATCTTTGTCTACGTTACAACGACTACCTGAATCGCAAAATAGGTTAGCTATTTCGTCGATTCTCCTACTTGGATACCTAAAACAGATTAGGGTTAGGATTTCTTACCCAAAAATGGATTCGGATTCGTCGATGCAGTGACACGGGAGAGGTGATTCAGCACGTGGAGTGGTGAAAATGAATCCAACGTCAAACCACAACTCTCTCTCACTTCTACTCACTTTCTCTTCTTTTTTTTCTCTTCTCTCCTAGGGTTTAGAAAATTCATATGGAATGAGAGAAGGGTGAGTTTAGGGACTTATATAGGCCAAGAAGTGAAGTCAATGGCCCCAGGGCCATCGTATACTGAGGATATAGCCAAAAGACGACTGTTTCGGGCCAACGGAGCTCATCTGGAAGTCCATTACCTGCATACGGTCTGGAAAAAGTTTTTTGATAATGCATCTATGTCAGGTTAAAGTTTCGGTCCGATTAGATTTGAAGATCGACCGTGGAGGACCAATTTCAGTTCAATGACTATCGTCACTCGATTAGGGCCACAAGTATACTGACATGTGTAGAAAAATTTTTCTTATCTAAGGGTGTAGTTGGGTCAGAATCTAACGGTTTGAAATCTTAAATTTGGCCTGCAAATAAATGACTCAATTCACTTAAGTTTGAGTTCATTTCCTAAAGACATTCGCGTTTCTCACACACTTTGCTCGAGGCTCAAGTTGTACGTTTCTAGATTCTATTTGGACTTGATACCCACGTTGTTTGTCAAGCCCAATAAGGCGGTCATAACCGTATAGTTTCATAATAATAGGACTTTCGACGCGCGGTTCAGGTCCGATACAAAGTTTCAACGTGCTCTTATGAGCAACTGGGTTCTAAGATTTATCCTAGGTTTCTAGGTAATGTTGAGTTAGTGATTCTACTAGTTTTGGATCTTTCAGTTTATATACAAAGATGTTCAAGCTAACCTACCAATCAATTCAGTTTAGTACTTCATTAATTTTCGTCTAATTTCTAAAGAATTTGATCCTTAATGATTTCTGCCTGAGGTGGTACTCAGGTCTTTGTACTAATTTTTTCGAAACGTTACACCTCATAAGATGGGGCTGTCTTACATGTATATATGCACGATTTACATGACATGGTTACATGACTTAGACTATGAACTCTTTCATTCACATATTTGTATAGTGCATTTGAATGCATAACCTATAAACATTAGGGATGTGGCCACTATGAGATTATTATGGTTGTCTGTTGTGAGAGTGGACACCGAAAATTCAATTAAAACATATTATGCACTAAGGATGTCCTTGCGTGAAAGGCCCTAAACACAAAGATCATAGGATACTCTAATATCTAGATCGAGTAGAATCATGAGCACACGAGGGTCAAATACCATTAAGTCACATCTGCCACTATGTCGAGGTCAGTTTGAAGGGGGTGTAACTTAACTCGCCTTGGTGAAAAATGATATATGCTAGGTTGAATCTGACCAACTCCAACATGGGTTTGATATTGACGAGCCAAGTGGGTTTTGGCATACCACTGACGATGCGGATAGTGAAGTCTCTTCCATTCGTTTGGTTATAGGTGTGATGGGGTAGCACCCAGTGTCAAAAGTATATGAGACCCCAATGATGTGTAAATGAGAACCATACTGAGATGTGGATTAAACATCAAGATTGACATTTATACACTTAGGATTATAAATACGTAAATACAATTTAAGTAATATACATATTGTGGACTACAATCCCCAATAGATATGAGACTATTCGGGATTAGGAGTATATCATCTTGGTGTCACTTCACATGATAGGTATGTGACGAATATGGGTTGTAGCCTAGGGTGCGAGACCCCTACCGGTGCACGATACTAGTCACCATGACTTGATTATTTAGTATGCGATATTGTGTTTTGGTATCATGTCTATTATGATAACATACCACGTTCACTTTATTTTCTAGCATATATTGTATAGCCCTAGTACAGTTAGTTATATGACTACCTTCCATCATTTTTGCTTGATATTGATATATTGATGCAATATAGCTATCACAAGCACTGCATACACATACATGCATGCACCCTATTAAGCTTCATAAAAAGCTTAGCACGTTGTTTAATGTGTAGGTTATGGGAAAAGACGATTGTTGTCAATGCTAGAGCAGGCTCTTTATTTATGTTTTAGGTTATTTTATATTTACCTTATCAAAATTGTACCTTAAACGGTTGATTATGGATATGTATGCTATTTATGGAGTTTCTTGGATTATGCTTGGATTCATAATTTATTATAAAATCCTCCTTTTGGGATTCCATTTTTAGAACTTGTCGTAGGCTAGGAGATAAAATCAGGATACGACGGAGGCTATTAGCACTAAATTCAATCTACGGTGAATGGGTGCTAGAAATTAAAATTGGAGCATAACACTAAACTTTGTAGCGAGATGGACTGCGAAATCACCTAACACATAGCAGAAAAGCTCCACAATCTTCCATTCGAATTAAGCGGCCTTCCTTGGGATTCAATAAGATGCAATAAATAAAGGGTGAAGAGATAGCCTAAGAATAAAAACTATGGCTCCATGCTATGAGTAGTGTTGTACCAAAAGAGTGATGAGAGCTAAATTGGAATATAATAAAAGGATAAATGTACATTATGGATTTGTGTTGGCGAGGGTCATGTGCTCTTTGTTCTTAGTTGTTTTTATATACTTAGAGTGGTGGTGACCTTGAGTAGTCTTTGAGAGTGTGAGAAGTTAGGCTAATTGGTTATGCAAATCTTCTTAAACTTTTATGAAAGTGTAGTCTATGCATTAGCCCACATGTGTAAGAGAGATCATGTTCCAAACAAGCAACGTGATTCATAAAGAGAATACTTTTTTCGGTAGGTTACATGACTTTACACACTTTCCTAAGCTGTTAAAAAGACATTCTTTATCAAGTCATATGATTGTGCACACTTTCCTAAGTCATTAATTTATTTATAGCCATTTTTGTCTTGCCATAAGATGTTGAGATTTATCTCAATTGTGATTGGTTAAATTAGATAATAGAAATGTTAGAGCACTTTATCGTTAAACCTATTCAAATAATTTTAAATTTTATTTTCCTTCCAAATTTTATTTGAAAAAAATAAAATTTTTAGAAATCTTTAATCCACATCATTTAAAGACAACAAACTAGAAGGTTTATAAGTTTTGAGTTATCAAGTATTCTTACTTAGTTACTAGAGAGAGAAGAAGGCTAACTTGTGTGTTCCAGTGCAAAGCACTGAAACACGTGTTGACGCTTAAGTATGTGCGGTATGGGTGTGGACAGTGTGGCTGTAGAGGTACTAGTGGTGTACTTCGTATGTACGCATCGTTTCGCGAGTGCCAATTGTCTAGTATATATATTATGTCATGCCAATTAGCCGACATAATTTAACTGTTTCGACGTTTCAGCCTGTAGAATCCGACAATTACGTGTTTTGGTCATGAGAAATGGTTGCTCTATAAAGGCATGATCGTTTTAAGTGGTTTCGGAATAGCTTTTTCAAAACCATCTCTTTGCAAAAATGCATGGCTTTTCCTACACTATAAAATTCTATGTAAATCGACAACATAATACAACAATCACATATTTCATAACTCTTTCAGTGATGAAAATCCTTTATTAGAATCTTTGTTGTTCTCTCTTCGTAAGCATATGCAGTGGGTTCTCTATTTTTCACAATTCAGAGTGTCTGCCATAATTGTAAAACTGTGTACTAAGTTCCTCTTGTGGTATTTTCGTGATTGTTGCACTCAGAACCACCAAGACTTGCCATATTATGAATGCGGTTCGCTAGAAACCTGATAATGATCACATATCTACGAGATGGGGAAATTAAGTTTTAACAAAAGTGTATCTGACATGTACTTCAAGCCTTGTTCGAAGTTCAATCTTTTTGTTTTATCTGTTTTTGGTTTCTCCTGTTACTATTTTCTCAACACGTTATATGAAGACAGTTTGTCAGACAGTTGCTCTTGCTAAGACTTTTTTCTAATGTTTGCTCTTCTTAAACTCTTGCATTTAATGTTTTCTAATATAGATACACCTCTAACTTATTAGCTCTAAAGTTCATCTTCACCCCAAGGTTTACATGACTATCACATGTATCTTTTAGGCCATCTAATCTGCCCATGATAAGCCGGGTATAAACAACATATGCAATGTGTTTATAGGGTTATAAACAATCTCCAAAGGCTTCTTGGACAGTTTAATTTGATATATAGAGAATCATGCTCATTCAAATTATCAATATTTTTATCAAAGGAAACGAAATTTGGTCATTTATCAGGTGGGCCTGCAGTGCAGGATGCAAAGATGCAAACAGAACTTGGATTCCAACAAATGGACCCTATTTAAGTATCCCATTCACAAGGTATCACTGTTACAAAGAGGAGTTGTGACCTTGATAGGCTCCACATATGCTGATCTTTGACATGATTGAAAAGGCCAGTCATGCAGACAAACATAGTTCGATAAGAACGGATCACATGCAGGTGTCCCCTTCTCTTCCAGGAAAAAGAGTCCTACTTGGGTATTTGGAGCTAAGCCATGTGGGGGTGAATTTGATTGATAGCTAGTCAGCATTAAAGATTAGGGTCGGCAAATGCATAAAAGACCGAACAATTTTCAAACACGTTACGTACGTGTGGGTCTTACTATTGATAATAGTCGACGGTCGAATACAACCAATGTCATGCATGTGGCAACGACTATCCAATTTAGGTCCACCTTTCGTCAGATCCAACCTGTCCATCTGGTACACCTCATTTTAACCATTGAATTCAATAGATCATCATCTTTCAAAACTAAAGTAAGCCACACCGTAAAAAAATAGGGGGAAGGAAATGTCCACATACGACTGATGTGGTGTAATATTCATTGTGGTGTTTGTACATTATCGAATCCGTTTACATGATAATGTTCACGAAAGAATTATTGAAGGTCTGTATTTTAAAATTCAGTAGGTCATGCTTCATGGATTTAGAAGTTTTAGGTAGAAATTTCTTTTAGTGGCCCACCCGATGGTTGAATCATCCAGATTTTTTAGATCAGGACGAACAAAGGGTGGTGCACTTGATGGACAGTATGGATTTTATGTATGTTAAATCAATCGAGACAGGCGGCAGTTGTACCCTATCCATGTTGGTGAAGATCATCCGTCTCAAAAATCAGATTGATCTACCACCAGCCTAATTGTTGTCTCAGTGGTTTGGGCCTACAGTTTTTATAGTATTGATGCCTTGTGCATGTATATTAAAGATGGTACAGTTAGGGCCAAAAGTCGGGCGGGTTCAACCTGACCCAACATTGGGTTGGATGTATCGGTTTCGGCCTTAGGCTTGGGCTATACAAACACCAACTTGATAAAACTTAGATCAAGATCGGATTTAAGTCTCAGGTTGCCTGACCCAACCTGATTGATACATATAAATTATAAATTATAATTGAGTGTCAATCATCTATGTTGAAGACTTGGGAAATTCCAATGATGTTGGGTCTTATTGGTCATGACATTTCCAATGACCCAATCTAACAAAATACGTTAGACTTTTAAAAGAGTAGTCGTATATTTTAGCATGTTTGTTTAGAAAAAATAAAGTTTTTTACTATCAATGTTTATGTATATATAATTCATAAAATTATAGATAAAAAATAAAATGTGTATTGAAATATAATAAATTAATTTAATAATAAAATGATTAGCATGTATCCATCTGGCCAATCTGATGAAGCCTGCTTCTTGAGTTAGGTTTGGGTTTACAATTCCATGTTGATTTAGGGCTGAGATATCGGAACCTTGGGTTACCCGGTTCAACCCACCTGACTTTCAGCCCCAGGTACAATGCCACAGCTGGCGGTACCCTCGCCCGCTGGGAGCGGATCAGGTGAGAACCGTCCAACTGAGATATGGATCTACAACAATTTAGGATCATGGTCTAAAATGAGCTTTCAAAATGGATGGACGGTGTGGATCAAATACATAAATCATGTGGGCCCACAGAGCACCGAGTCGCTACTGGCACTGCAGTGTGCGTAACGTGTACGCAATCTGATTTCGTGTCAGTAGGCAATAAGCGTCCGTTTCCGTTTTAAACGCTAATAACAGACGCCCATCATCTTCAAGCGCTAACAGCTGACGCCCCACATGTACCAATATATGACACGTGTTCAGGCCCTGAGACGTTCATCATGTGGGCCCCTCAGTGTGGAAGTCTTATTTCGAAAAGTCAAACCAACAACCTAAGCGGGTGAGCAACACATGCATATTGAATGTAGACATTCTGCTATCATTTTTTTAACCATCCATTTTTACATTCATCGCGTGGTCCACCTAATTAAAATTACAGACCTATTATCTGAATAAAAAGCAGTATTTATTTGAGATATTGAATGAACGTCCCGGATCTAACATAAAGTTGTCATTTTAGGCATGTACTGAGCGTTTGTGGTTAGCGCTTGAAGATAGGCATCATGCATTAGCATTCCTCGAAAGCAAATTGAGGAAATATACGATGCATGCATGCATGTCAATTCAGGAGATGATGATACGTTAGAGCCGGAACAACCAGATTATGGTATAGACATCTATCTACAGTTCATGTGACAAAGTGACGTGGGCATCTGGTCCGTCCATATGTTAGGATATCGTATGGATAGAATTCATTCAAAAAAAAAAAAACTATTGGATAATCTTATAAACCTGATCCATGGATACATTTAAAGTGACGGTAGAAAACAAAAAAATAATCTAATCATATTTTCAATGAATTAAACTCTATTGAAAACGTCAATACGTCAATATATAATTTTTGGAATGTAATCTATCTGAAGGGTGGACCGGATCGATAGTTATCCTGCCACGTGTCATGTAGAGATATGGTAGAACCATAGCCCTTACAATCCGGAAAACCTGAGCAAACTGGAGAACGGATTGGATGTGTTCCCGGGCAAAAAGATATACATGTGCCACGGCTTTGTGGGGTCTACAGAGATTCCATGATAAATCCACTCCGTCCATCTGTTTTTAAATACTACATTAGGATATGATTTTAAAAATCAGTCATATCCAAAACTCATGTGGGCCATACCACATGAAACAGTAGGGATTGAATGAATGGGGGTGACGGAAGTTTTGAATTAGAATGATATTTATTCATACAATTTATCTGATTGGTAATAAACATATGAATGGTTTGGATGGTATACAAACAACATGCTCAGCTCCAGGAAGGTTTCGACGGTTGATGTTTCCTTTCCTTCTGTTTTCTTTTTAGTGGTCAATTTGAGTTTTTTATCTACCTTATTTATAAAATTCTATACTATTATGATCTTTAAAAACAGATGGACGGAGAGGATTTTCCATGGAAATCTATGTGGAACCCAAACATCCCCGCACATTAGTATATCTATGCGCTCGAATATGCAATCTGCTCTCAGTCCATCGCATAGTACATGGTAGAACCAGAATATGGTAGAACCATTTCTTTAAAACATACATGGACCGTTGATTTATCAATCAGGACCATCCATCGAGTGATAATTATCACAGATGGTCAATATTTAGAAAATCACACTTATCGGACAATCTTAACCATCAATTTTCTTCACTTGGGTGTAACAAAACGAGCCACCTTCAATCTACACAATCTTGTTTGAAAAGGCAAAGATACGTCCATGTCTCATTCCCTTTCTTCTTTTTAGTAGAATCCAACTGTAGAATAATGTCAAAATTTATAAACATTGGCTCATTTCTGACAATTATTGAGGCATTGACCATAGTGCCATATCTAGCTCTTTGCAATTTCCCAACAATGGAATTTCCGGGGTAGTGCGACAGAATCTACCATAAAATAAAATATAAAATATATTAAAATTAATAAAATAATTTTAAAATTAAAATTTTACTTTCGAGTTCCTCAAAAATTATAATTTTACCAAAAAGAGCCTAGCTTTTTGAAATTCTTATAAAATGCTTTTTAGAGGTTGAAATGATCAAAATGCGCGGTCCACTTTTTCTTCAAAAGAGTGATGGAATTCATGATTGTGGGGTCCACTTGTTTCTTGTGTGACATATAATCCTTCTAACAGGTGTACCCCATTATAATGATAAGATGAACAAAATCAAGGTGATCAAATCATTGGTGGACTACAACTAAAAATAAAAATAAAAACAATTACACTATCCTGAAAACTAAAAATTCACATGCAGTCCACCTGATATTGGATTTGTGTGCTTTTTAGTTTATCTGATCATTATAATTAGGTGTACCTGCTGAACGGGGTGGATATCACACACAAAACGCATGGGCCCACATCACCTGTAAAGAGTCATGTGACCAACAAATCACGCCAATGCAAAAATACAACGCAGATTTTGCTTTATTTTTAGGAAAAATATGAAATGATATTATTTTAATGATGCCAAAAGATTTTCAAAATGCTTGCGGTTTTCACTTTTTTGCAATTTTATGGGGGTAGCGATGTAGAGTGGGTTGGGGATACTTTTGTAGCAAAGATGGATTAGAGAATGCCCAATTGGAGGTAGAAATGATTGGGACTGTCAGAATAATAAATCAGTCGTATCACATATCAAAATGAGTTTTCCGACATATATATAATTTTGGGCTTGGAGGACCTAAGCCGACCAGCCCACTATGTCGAGTTGCCGCATGCTAGATTTGCAAGATCCCATCAAATCTACAGTTAAAAGTCCTATTTAGTTTGGTTTTTATTATAATAGTAAGTATTCGATTGAATATAACTTTTGATCCTTTTGAGTTGTAGAAGTCATGCTCAACCTGAAAATAGCTTTGAAAAGTTACACGAATAATGTAGTTAGGCCAAATTGGAGACTCATTATCTTGGGTGAAAACCATGAAATCTAGTAGGAATAGAGGTTGTCTATGAATGGTACGTTTACTATTTATAATAACTCACATTTTTAGGGTGTTTGAGTTGGAGGTCTAAAACTTGTTTGAGTTCCTTATCTAAAGAGTTATATATATATATATATATATATATATATATATATATATATATATATATATATATATATATATATATATATATATATATATATATATATATATCATCAATTAAGTTATTTCAAATTTATTAAAAATTATTCTTACTTTTTTCCTTCATGGATTTGAGGAAGCTCTGAGGAGCCTAGAGAGCTTTGTGGATTTGGAGTAGTTATCACTTGGGAAAGATGGTGATCAATCTCATCATGTCTCTCCTTGCACCAAGTAATATTCTTGAATTAGCCCAAAAAATTTAAAATTTTTAATTAGATCATTATCAAGTATATATTTAAATTGGTAGGATTATTTATTAATTTATAATAATATTTTTTTAAATTTTTTTTTACCACAAAATTCCTCAGGAAACTGGATTTAACATTGCTTTTTAAGAGGAGAAATTACATTTCTACCCTCCTTTACTTGAAAAATGAAAGTTATAGGGCTCAAGTGGGATGTGTCTCACATCCAACGTGTCCTATATATGCACACCAACATTATTATTAGATAAATTAAAATATTAAGGATCAAATCATAAGCTGAGTCATCCTATAAAAAATAACACACACCATTCAAAATATCTCAATTTAACTGTAGCCCATCTAATAACCTTATTGACTTGCTGTTTAGCTCATGATATATACCATAACATGTTATATACATTTAACAGTTCGGAGCTATAAACAAGCCACATGGGCCTTACAAGTCTTAAGTTTCATCCCTGTTGAAAACCTCTTGGGCATTATTTGGTAAAACATTGATTCCTTAGGAATTATAGATGGGAGAATTTTTCCATAAAAATCCCTACAAAATTCCTGAGGAATCTATGTTTTACCAAACAATTGCTCCAAGATAAGAAATTGGGTGGATGTGCTTTTCAATTTTGAAATTATAAAAATGTATTCTTTCTTTTTTAGTTCTTTAAAAAGTAATGAAACTCAAGACTTGTGGGTCTTACCTGATGTGTGTGTAACATTCAATCCATTAAATATATGCACCACACCATATGGTGATAACATGACAAGAATGAAGTTAATCACATCATTAGATGGTGAGTTGGAATATTTTAAATGATGTACATTATTTTTTATGGATTAGCTCACCTTTCAATTGGATTTGTCATATTTTTTATCCGGGATGGATTAGATGTAACATACCTGCCATGTAGGTGTTATAACATCTCATTTTCCGCTTTGTTGTAAAGAATAAGCAAAGAAGAGCAGTAGTAATTGGATCAGTTCGCATTCAATGAATTGCAATTCATTTGGATTGAGCATCCAAAAGCAATCAAGTTTTGTTATTCCACTTAGGATTGGAAAATCCACTAGTGGAACACAAAAATGGACAGAAATTTTGGGTTTTTTTTTTTTTTTTTTTTAATATAAATTTTAAATTGAAAAAAGACGATATCATTAAGGAAAAAGAACAATAATGTTTTGTATTTCATAATTTCATACATGTATATGCATGTATGAATTCATAGTGTTTGACTTTGTGGGTGAGTGAATGGTATTGGTAGTACACATCCATGCATTCATGCATACATGTGTCTGTACTTGGTAATTTAATGTTCTTCTGGTCACTTAATTGGCATTTTAGTAAGATAAGTTCCAGTTGTTTTAGAGATTTTTAGATCTATCATGAGCAGTAGTGTGATAGACTATTTGGTTTCAGTAAATGCATCATGCAAACACTAGGAAACATTCTGTCATAGAGCATCAGTTCTTTCTCACATTTTGTCATAGGTGTGAAAGAGCTTGAGGCAAAATGGATTGGATGGACTGGTTTATATGTACCTGATAAAATTGGGCAGCGATCGCCTATCAAAGCACTAGTAGAAAAGGTTTGTGAGATGTAATTTTCATTCTTAACTTGTTTATGATACAATACCTTTTTAAGGACATCCAAATTGATGAGGCCATTGCAAGTTGTGATGTGATTTAAACAGAGTTTGGATTATTTTTTTTTAATTTTGTTTTTAATTTTGTTTTTATTTTTTTTTATTTTTTAAAATCTTCTTCTTTTTGAAAAGCAGTCTTTGATATACGAGGTAGCAGTTTTTGCTCTATCCTGCTGTCAATCATGCGAGTACTTTGTTAAATTTCTGATAAACACGCGTCCCTAATACTGATGATGAAGTGTAGATCTATTGTCTCTCTTTCCAATAGCAACTTTATTTTCAACAGGAGTCTCTTTCCAATAGCAACTAGTTTTCTCTCATGTCATTTATTCGTGCTCCAAATCTCAATTATGATCCTTTTTTTCGTTTCATCCTTGTTCTTACATTCATGTAGATGACTAGACTCACTTCCTTTACTCATTCAAATTCACATATATTTTATTATTTTTTCTTTTTCCTATTTTATGGATTACATGGGCTCACCCTCTAACCACGTGCAAACCAGTTTCTCAGCAATGGATCTCTTTCAATTGAATGAATGATCTTGATTGTGATTTGGGTTTTGTTTACTCGTTTTGGATTGATGGCTTTTTTTTATATTTCCTAAAAATCAAGGAATTGTTACTGTTTTCCACGACTTTACTACTAATGACCTTCATCCATTTCTTTTATAACTTTTACAAATTTAGTCAAGTCTTATTCATTTCTCGTAGACTTCTTTGGTAAGCTGAATTTGTAATTAGTGAAATTGAAAATTTGCAACAGTTTTCAACTGTTCCTAATTTTTTGCGACGCCTATTTAACAACAGTTGAAAACTGTTCCTCAATGGTTCATGAACACTTTTAAAACCGTTCCTAAATAAGGATTTTGGTGTAGTGTGTAATTTCAGCCCATTGAAAGCACTGGACTGAAACATTGGTTACTAGAGGCACTATTTGTTAAAATCCAATTCTAGTTGAATTCTGTGGTAAAAATCCGTATTATGTATTTTTTCAAAATTTTCCTTATGATATCCAAGAAAATATTAAACTCCCATGCCAAGAAATTGCCATGAATGTGATTTTATACTACATTCAAGATTTCTCTTCCTGACCTTACATCGGCAGGTCCAAGTTGATAGGTCAGAATTTCACCACCAAGATGGCCCAAATAATCAATAGCCTAGATTTCTGGTATCTAGACCCCACTTGTACAAAATGAACATTTTAGTACACATTCCTTAGCATTGAGACCATTTAATCATTGACACGTCATCTGAGTGTTACCCATTTCAGTCAATGGTTTGGACACAACTTAAGTGGGCCACACACGGTGGGTGATTTAGATCAAATATTAAACCTTATATTATAATCCAAATGAGTCGTCCACAGACGTCTCTCTCTCTCTCTTCTATTGTTCTTTTTATTTTTATTTTTTAAAGACCTTTCATTGCCCATCCTCTTAAAATCTTTCTCGATTATATGAACCAAACCATTCTATCAATGGTTGAGAAATGAACGGTCATCAGTTATAAAAGAAGTCTGGTCATTTATTTGGACGGTGCATGATGCCAGTATCCACCTTTGAGAGTCAATCATAGAAATAGAACAACTTGAGATTAGAAATATAAGTTCTTGGGCTCCTTACAAATAAAAAAATACATTATTATTTAATGTATACTTTATTCAAATAAAAAATACATTATTATTGAATATAAAAGAATTATGCTATAAAATATTATTTTTTATAATCTATCATGTTGTCCACTACACGCCAATGAAAACGACCTACTTAAATAGCTCAGATGATTCTGGTTTTGATGATCATATGAGGTCGATGTGGACCATAGTTTTCAGGGAGTGTGTCCAGGGTTCAGAAATCTACGGCCATTTGATCATTGGGCCCACCTCCAAAAAGGGGCATGCGCAAAAAAAATCTACTTCATAGAATCATCGTAGCCCATCCACAGGATCAGCTATATTAGTGGCTAGGATTGATTTTCAGGATTTTCCTTTCTCAATTTAGGTCCAGAAACAATCCATGGCTATCTTAGCATTATATGTTAATATGCTACTTGTTGAATCGAGAACCTTGGACAGTCAAGTAGATTGATCTGGACCGTTCGTTTGGTCCATCACACATTTCTTGAGCTACCATGCATAAGTCTCATGGACGGGACGGTCCAACTGCAAGTAGGACCATCCTATGCATCTTTCCTGCAATTGGCTATCTTTTGATAATGGGCCTGGTTTGGGCCTAGCCCAACAGGATACTATTGCAGCCCAGGGCTTGAGTCCAAAAATGAGTTGGGCTTAGGCCCACCATTTAACGGCCCAGATATTGATGAAATCTCTATTCCCAACCGTGAATGTTTCTAATCAATCCCTTGATCAAATGGGCCACACATGCACAAGGACATAGACACTGGGATGCATGTGTAGCTAACCGCATGATTGCTGTCTCCAATCCATTTAAGTGTCTGAGATCAACCAAATTGTTTGATGTTTCTACGGTTGATCGTCCATGGTAGGGTCGACTAGATGAACGGTCCAGATCCACTGTTCCTCCTACCATGTATACTGTGAACGATGAAGGCATTTTCCCTATCCATGCACATGAAATGGTCATGGGAGTGATGGAAAATCAAAATCATTGGGCACATGGTTCTATCCCGCCCGAACGCGAGTTTGTAAATCAAGAAAAATCCTTATTTCCCACTTGAATGTTCAAAATCTATCCACTGATCAAGTGTGCATCACCTGCATGAAGAATGGCGCAGGGAGGGACATGATGAGGTCAATCACTGTTGTCTTCCTCAAAGAATCCTCGTGGAATAATTAATTTGAATCCTTAAATCAACAAGGGATAAAAGTAGGAATAATTCATAATAAATTTGTAATAATTTGATTAATGATTAAAAATAAATTACAACCATTTAATTAATGAGATCAAACTTATGATGGACTTTTAGACTTAGACTTCAATTCAAACACCATAAAAACTTGACTTACTATAAATAATAAACTTACTATTTATAAACTACTTCTGTTATTATCGCTCCATAGTTTTTGGCCAAAAATAATAAGCATCTAATTTAAGCTAATCATGTTATTCTCTTAACATTTCTAATTTAAGATACAATTCAAAGATTTAAAGAACTAAAAGTTATACTTCAACTAAAACTTAATCTTTATAGTAAAAACAAAAATAAATAAGGCTTTTGATCATCTATTTTATGAAATATTACAAATCTAGCGTGAGTAACCCAGCATAGCAAGGTTAGTTGGCTTAAGTAAGTTCTCTTATTTCCAAATCATACAATTAATTTAAGGTTCTGACAGTCTGAATCATGAAAGTGTCTACGATCCACCCTACATCAAAGAAACAGACCCGAGGAACAGAAACAACTGTCTACATTCAAGATGCATGAGTTGCCCAATCAAGGCTCATTTGTAAGGATATAAGAACGGCCATATAAAATTAGGCCAGGGCTTAAAATAACTTGAGCCCAAGCTGGGTCCAATCTATGGGAACGATGAGGCTCTGCTCGGCCATACCATACGAAACAGTTGGGATTGAACATCTGGCGGTGACAGAAGTTTTGTATCAAGATGATATTTGTTCCTACCGTTTATCTGTGTGGTAATAAATCTATGAACGGTTTGGATGGAATATAAACATCATGGTCAGCTCCACGAAGGTTTCAACGGTGGACTTTGCTATCCTGCTATTTCACCCGATCGGATCAAAGTGATTATTTAGAGTCATGTGAAATCAAACTCTGTACCTATATGATGAATGGTAGATCAGTTATCAACCTTTTACTGTACACTTAATCTGGACGGTCCATTTTCATGGCCATTAATATCAAATAGTAAGAATGCGATAAAATGGCTCTTTAGAATACATAAGAATTGATGTGCACCAATCTCCCACTGTCAAATAAAATGAGAATCCCAACATCAAATTCAAATTGGACACGCCAATTTTCTTTTCTTCTCTTTCCTAACCTACCTTTACTTTCCTCACCTCCCTCTACTTTCCTCACCTCTCTATACTCTCTTTTCACTAATTTTAAATTAATCATCACCATTCATCTAAGGACAGCTGACATTGTCTAACTAAACTTACCAACAAATCCTTTGAACTTAAAGGTATATTATTGAAGGTAACACCCTGTACTTTTCAGTATCTGGGTGTCCCATGTGACTTAACTTATATAAATACCAACCTAACCTACTTAGACATTCACATCCATCTTAGTCTAAATGACTGTCAAAAGTAATCCCTATACATGTATCAAACTATCCATTTGATTGATTTTTAAAATGGCCCATCACAACTTCAGAGTCGTCTACTCTAGAACATCAATCTCTCGGATAGACCAATCAAACCGTTCATTTTAATACCGGGACTTGTGTCATCCGATCCACTATTCATCATGCCCATAAAATCCTAAAAAGTGATCTGCCAATCTCACTAATCAGACAATACTCAAGTGTTACCATGAAGAATTAAAATTAGGTTATACATACGTGGGTCATATTAAATTAGTTTAACGGCCCATCTATGCTTTAGCATGAACCCGATCATTGGGGATAATGCTCATCCATAGATAAAGTTTGTCACGTCATGAAAAAAAATCTATTTTTAGGACTTCAACTACCTTGATAGGCAAATCAATCTGTCCATCAGTTCTCAACTTCCCTTATGCCAAATAAAATAAAATAAGTATAGTAAATACATATATATAGAGATGAATCAGTTGGAAAAGAGTATAATATAACTAATGAAGAAAGAGCCATCATATTTAATACAAGTAATAATAAATTGGGTAATAATAATGTCATTAAAAATATCTTTAATATCGTATCAATAATACTTAAGTTTTAAATGAATATTAGCTCATATCATGCATGGTCCAATGGTTAATTTCCAACTAAGGTATCCTTGGGACCCTTTTGATCATTGACGTTCAAATTCGGGATAAACTGACCCTCAGATCAGTGGAGATCCATAATTGGAAGCTCCAATCATGATGTATGGACCACCTGAGCCATATACTTTCTTGGTACTTAGAAGGAGGCCCTGATTATGACATCCAAGGAGAATGGATGGAGTGGATATCACCATGAATCTCTGTGGGTCCCATGACCACTTGAGAAGGACTAGTTTATTGAATATAAACGAATTATGCTATAAAATATTATTTTTTATAATCTATTGTATTGTCCACGTCCCGCCAATGAAAAGGACCCTAGTTAATATATACGTCCAGATTTCAGAAATCTAAGGCCATTTGATCATTGGGCCCACCCGAAAAATGGGGCATTTGAAAAAAATAATTCTACTTCATAAAACCATCCTAACCATCCACAGGATCAGCTATATTAGTGGCCCGGTGCTTAGAGGACTAGGGCCGGGTGGCTAGCGGCTAGGATTGATTTTCAGGATTTTCCTTTCTCAAATTTGGTTCAGAAACAATCCATGGCTATCTTAGCATTATATCTTAATATGCTACTTGTTGCATGGAGAGCCATGGACAGTCAAATAGATTGATCTGGACCGTTTGTTTGGTCCATCACACATTTCATGGGCTACCATGCATAAGTCTCATGGACTGGATGGTCCAACTGCAAGTAAGACCATGCTATGCATCTTTCCTTCAATTGGCTATCATTTCGCAATGGGCCTGCTTTGGGCCTAGCCCAACAGGCCCATAGGTTGAGTCCAAAAATTAGTTGGGCATAGGCCCACCTAAAATGCTCATTGGAGAGATGGAAAATCAAGATCAATGGACACATGGTTCTAGCCCGCCCAAATCCATCATGTTGGGTTCATAAATAAATAAAAATCCTTATTCCCCCAGTTGAATGTTCCAAATCTATCCATTGATCAAGTGCGCATCACCTGCATGAAGAATGGCATAGGGAGGGACATGATGAGGTTGATCACTGTATTTATCAGAGAATCCTCAGAGAATAAGGCCCTAATCTGAAATCTAAAGTTTGAATATGAAATGTGAAGCCTGAATCTGAAATCTGAAGTCAAAAAACTTGTTTAATAATTATGACTGAAGTCTGAAAATTGTGTACTGAATTTGAAATAACCTGTTTGTTAACAAACATCTGTAATGTCTTACATATATGTTAATTTGACACATTTGTCCCTGTCTCCCATTTTGAAATATGTTATATTATAAAGAAATTATTTTTTGTTAAATGAAAATAAAATCATTATATTTAATTCAAATAAACTAAAATACTTAATAGAAAATTAAAATATTATTATTCATAAGGCCCTCAATTCCTATTGCCTTGATCAACAACAAAACCTTTAAATAAGGCTCACAAAACTAGGGAAACAATGGCCAGATTCACTACCAAAGTGACATCACCAAGTTTTGTGGGTCCACTTTGATGTATGTGGGCCCTACTATGATGTATGTGCTTTATCTACACCGTCCATCTATTCAGAGATATAGTTTTAGGGCATGAGTTAAAGCATGAGGCAGATATGTAGGTGACCTTGCCACAAAAAAACAGTGGGGAGATTGATGCCTACTGTTGAAACCGTCCAAAGGATCATCATGATTTTTATTTGAAATCCAACATGTTCGCAAGTTTAACATATACATGATAGAAGGGAAAAAAACAAATATCAACTTGATCAAAAACTATTTAAGCTTTTAATGGTGTGCGTCACTCTTCTTACTATTTTCTTTGGTGAGGTCCACTGGATTTGACTCATTCTTGGAACCTTTACATAAAATTATCTTTCCAAATGGATGGTATGAGTGGTTACAAAACATACGTCATGATGAGGCCCATAAACTTGGTGACGTCACTTCACTCAACGCAGGACGTGGATTTCCTGCGAAAGCCTTTTCCAGAAAGTTCCTGCGCGAGGATTCTGAGTGGGGTCTACTGCACAATGTTTGTGAGAAATCAAACCCATCCATTTGTTTTACAGCATAATTTTAAGACATGCTACAAAAATTGAGGAGGATCCAAAACTCAAGTGGGCCATATGAGATGAAACAGTGGGGAAAGGAATGCCTATCATTGAAACCTTCTTAGGCTCCGCCTTGCTGTTCATATGCCATCTAAACCGTTTATAAGGTCATTTTCACTCAGATAAAGTAAAAACACCTACCGTTACATAACTTTTATATGGTCATATAAATGTTTCAATAGTGGTCACTAAATTGCCGATGTTTCCTCTAGTGTGGCCCACTTAAGTTTTGGATCCTCCTCATTTCTGGTATCACATAATAAAATGAGCTTTAAAACGGATAAAGAGGTTGGATTTCTCACAAACATCTAAGTTGGACCCACACAGAATCCTTAGAAACCTGTCGGTATCCCATCCACGTCCGCGGAACGGATTGGCTACTCCCCGGCCACCAGCCAATGGTTGTGGTCAGTGGTATGTGGGCCCCATAATGATGTATGTGTTTCATCCGTGCCATCCATCTATGTTTCTAGATCATTTTATGGTACGAGACAAAAAATGAGGTATATCCCAATCTCAAGTGGACCGGTTAAAGGAAAACAATGTTGAATGAACGTCAACCATTAAAAACTTTTTGGGGGCCATAAAAGTTTTGGATCAAGCTAACCTTTGTTTTTTCCATTCATCTGGGTCTATATGACCTAATCAACAGATTAGATGTCAAAACATTGGGCCTTAATGAATTTTAATGGTGGATATCCAATCACTATTGTTTTCCTATGGTGTGGTCCACTTGATATTTATATTCCTATCATTTTTGGTATCAAGCCCTAAAATGATTTTTTAAAATGGATGAATGGAATGGATGAAACACATACATCATGGTGGGCTCAGAAAAGTGCCCCATGTTAAAAGTTGGGATGTGTATAATGCAAGGGAGAATCTCCGTCGCAAAGGACAATCTTGGATTAAAAAAATAATAATCATGGAGCGCATTCTTCATTCCCCTTTGAGCTAGACTCCCATCATAAAAAAGTTTCAACATAAAAGACTCCATCGTGCAGTGCTTTCCTTCCTATGCATTAACAAACACTAGTAAACATGTAACATTTTTCAAATTCTACATTACGTACGGATCCTCTGCCTCCCGCATTTTCATTGGTCAACGTCACTATAAGCGCCACGACATCATATTTTTTAAATATATTTAAAAAAATACATTTAATAAGATGTATAACGGAGACGTTAAACGGAAGCAGTTTGCCTGCTGAGTATATCAGTATGGCAGCGTACCGAGTAAAGTCTGTGGAGCTCACCGTCATTCATTCGTGCATTGTATCAACTCCATCCATCTCTTTTATCATATAATTTTAGGGTTTTACAACAAAAATTAATCATATCCAAAGATCAAGTGGACCACACCACCTGACACAGCGTGAATTGAATTCTACCGTTGAAAAGTTGTTGGGGGCCCACAGAAGTTTTGTATCAAGATGATATTTGTATTTTCCATTCATCCATGCCTTTGTGACCTTATGAACAGTTTGGATGAAAAGTAAACATCATTGGGGGCTTAGAAACATTTCAATGGTGAAAACCAATACTTCCACTATTTCCTTTGGTATGGTCTACTTGAGCTTTTGATACACTTCAGTTTTGGGCTCAACCCCTAAAATGATCTGAAAAAATGGATGGACGGCGTGGATAAACCACATGAATTCACAGTGGGCTCAATAGAGTTTACTCAGTACGATAAGACACGGTACGCAATCCGATTTCACATGTCTAACAGGGATGCGGATTTCCTGCCAAAGCCTTTTACAGGAATATCATATGCAAGGATTCCGAATGGCCCCACTGTGATGTTTGTGATAAATCCAAGCTGTTCATCCATTTTTAGATATCATTTTAGGACATAATAATAAAACTAAGGTGTATATAAAACTCAAATGGGCCACATGAGAGGAAACAGTGGGGATTTAGTGTCCACCATTGAAATATTTATATGGCCACAAAAGTTTTGCAACGGTCTAATATTTTGGTGTTTTCACTTCATCCTAGTAAAAATGACCTTATAAACAGTTTGGATGGCATATAAACATCAAGACGCCTAGGAAGGTTTCAACTGTAGGAATTTCTTTATCTACTGTTTCATCTTGTATGACCCAGTTGAGTTTTTAACCATCCTAATTTTTGGTTACATGTCTTAAAATGAGCTCCAAAAATGGATGAATGGATTGGAATTCTTATAAACATCATGGTGGACCCCACCATACATTCTAGTGCTGGAACTTCATGCAAAAGGCTTTCCTCGGTGAATCCGCATCCACAGTTTCCATTGGAAACGAACTGGCTACTCTCCTACCACTCGGTGCTATATGGGCCCACCATGATGTATGTGTTTCATCCATGCTATCCATTTATTTTTCTAGATTATTTTATGGTCTGAGACCAAAAATGAGGTATAACCCAATCTCAAGTGGACCACATTACATGAAACAGTGTTGAATGAATGTTGACCATTAAAAACTTTTTCGGGCCCATAAAAGTTTTGGATCAAGTTGATCTTTGTTTTTTCCCTTCATCTAGGTCTTTATGACTAAACCAACAGATTGGATGTCAAATAAACAATACGGTGGGCCTTAGGAGGACTTTAATGATGGATAACCAATCACTATTGTTTTCCTGTGGTGGGGTCATATGAGATTTATATCCCTCTCATTTTTTGGATCAACCCCTAAAATTATATGTAAAAATAGATTAACAGAATGGATGAAACACATACATTATGGTAGGGCCCACAGAGTACCGACCACCACCACCACCGGGCTGGTGGTAGGGGGAGTAGCCAATCCACTTTCATTTTCATTTAGGATTCAGTGCCACATTGAGCAGTGAGACTCGCTACTGAAGTGAAGTCACCTATTTATATGGGTCCCACTATAAGGTATGTTTTGGATCCACACCATCCATCCATTTGAAGAGATCATTTTAGGGCATGAGCCAAAGAATGAATCAAATCCAAAACTCGAGTGGACCCCACTACAAAAAATAGTGGAGAGAGTCACGCCCACCATTTATTATAACTGAATCCATTCCAAACCTCGTCACTTTGTCTACTGAACCCTATCACTTTGTACTGCAACCCCGTCACTTTATTTACTAAACTTTATCACTTTGTCTAGTGAACCCTATCACTTTGTACTGCAACCTCGTTACTTTGTCTACTGAACCCCTTCACTTTGTACTGCAACCCTGTCACTTTGTCTACTGAACCCCGTAACTTTATACTACAACCCCGTCACTTTGTCTATTAAACCCCGTCACTTTGTACTGCAACCCCGTCACCTTGGTGTCGCAACATATATCTGATTTACGAAATAATAAAGTGACAAGGTTGCAGTACAAAATGACGGGGTACAGTAGACAAAGTGATGAGGTTACAGCACAAAGTGACGGAGTACAGTAGACAAAGTGATAGGGTTGCAGTACAAAGTGACGGGGTTCACTAGACAAAGTGAGAGGGTTGCAGTACAAAGTGACGGGGTACAGTAAACAAAGTGACGGGGTTGTAGTACAAAGTGACGGGGTTCAATAAACAAAGTGACGGGGTGCAGTACAAAGTGACGGGGTTCACTAGACAAAATGACGAGATTCACTAGACAAAGTGACAGGGTTTAGTAGATAAAGTGTCGGGGTTGTAGTACAAAGTGACAGGGTTCAGTAGACAAAGTAACGAGGTTTGGAATGGATTCAGTTGTAATAAATAGTGAGCGTGACTCTCTCCACTATTTTCTGTGGTGGGGTCCACTCGAGTTTTGGATCTTATTCATTCTTTAGCTCATGCCCTAAAATGATCTCTCCAAATGGATGGACGGTGTGGATCCAAAACATACATCATAGTGAGACCCATATAAATAGGTGACATTACTTCAGTAGCGAGTCTCACTGCTCAATGTGGCACTAAATCCCAAATAGAAATGAAAGTGGATTGGCTACTCCCCCTACCACCAGTCCGGTGGTAGTGGTGGTCGATACTCTGTGGACCCCACCATGATGTATACATTTCATCTATTCCGCTAATCTATTTTTACATATAATTTTAGTAGACAAAGTGATCGTGTTGCAGTACAAGTGACGGGGTTCAATAGATAAAGTGACGGGGTTGTAATACAAAGTGACGGGATTTAGTAGACAAAGTGATAGGGTTGCAGTACAAAGTGACGAGATTGCAGTACAAAGTGACATGGTATAGTAGACAAAGTGACGAGGTTGTAGTACAAAGTGACGGGATACAGTAGACAAAGTGACGAGGTTGCAGAACAAATTAACGCGATTCACTAGACAAAGTGACGAGGTTGGAGCATAAAGTGATGAGGTACAGTAGACAAAGTGACGAGGTTGTACCACAAAGTGAATATAGTAGACAAAGTAACGACGTTACAGCACAAAGTGACGGAGTTCAGTAGACAAAGTAACGGGGTTGCAGTACAAAGTGACGAGGTTCGGTAGACAAAGTGACGAGGTTGTAGTGCAAAGTAGTGAGGTTCACTAGACAAAGTGACGAGGTTGCAACACAAAGTGACAACGTTCAGTAGATAAAGCGACGGGTTTGCAGTACAAAGTGACGGGGTTCAGTAGACAAAGTGATGATGTTTGGATTGGATTCAGTCGTAATAAATGGTGGGCGTGACTCTCTCCACTATTTTCTATGGTGGGGTCCACTCGAGTTTTGGATCTGATTCATTCTTTGGCTCATGCCCTAAAATGATCTCTCCAAATGGATGGACGGTGTGGATCCAAAACATACATCATAGTGAGATGCATATAAATAGGTGACATCACTTCAGTAATGAGTCATACTGCTCAATGTGGCATTGAATCCCAAATGAAAATAAAAGCAGATTGGCTACTCCCCCCACCACCAGCCCGATGATGGTGGTGGTTAGTACTCTGTGGGCCCCACCATGATGTATGTGTTTCATCCATTCCGTTAATCTATTTTTACATATAATTTTAGGGTTTGATCCCAAAAATGAGAGGGATATAAATCTCATATGGACCACATCACAGGAAAATAATAGTGATTGGATATCCATCATTAAAGTCCTCTTAAGGCCCACCGTACTATTTATTTGACATCCAATGTATTGGTTTGGTCATAAAGACCTAGATGAAGGGAAAAAACAAAGATCAGCTTGATCCAAAACTTTATGGCCCCAAAAAAGTTTTTAATGGTCAACGTTCATTCAACACTGTTTCATGTAATGTGGTCCAGTTAAGATTGGGTTATACCTCATTTTTTGTCTTAAACCATAAAATGATCTAGAAAAATAAATGGATGGCATGGATGAAACACATACATCATGGTGGGCCCACATAACATCGAGTGGCAGGGGAGAGCCAGTCTGTTTCCAATGGAAACCGTGGACGCGGATTCACTGGGTAAAGCCTTTTGCATAAAGTTCCAGCGTTGGGATGTATGGTTGGGTCCACCATGATGTTTATAAGAATTCCAATCCATTTATCCATTTTTAGAGCTCATTTTAAGAAATGTAATAAAAAATTAGGATGATCAAAAATTCAATTGGGCCATACAAGATGAAACAGTGGAGAAGAAAATTCCTACCATTAAAACCTTCCTAGGCGTCTTGATGTTTATATGCCATCCAAACTATTTGTAAGGTCATTTTTACTAGGATGAGGTGAAAACACCAAAATATTAGACCGATGCAAAACTTTTGTGGCCATATAAATATTTCAACGGTGGACACTAAATCCCCACTGTTTCCTCTCGTGTGGTCCATTTGAGTTTTGTATACACCTTAGTTTTGGTATTATGTCCTAAAATGATATCTAAAAATGGATGAACGGGTTGGATTTATCACAAACGTCGCATGGGCCCATCCGGAATCCTTGCACAGGATCTTACTGCAAAAGGCTTTGGCAGGAAATCCGTGTCCTAGACACATGAAATGGGATTGTGTAATGAGTCGTCTTAACATACTGAGTAAACTCTGTTGTGCCCACTGTGTATTCATGTGGTTTATCCACGTCGTCCATCCGTTTTTTCAGATCATTTTAGGGGTTGAGCCCAAAACTGAAGTATATCAAAAGCTCAAGTAGACCATACCAAAGGAAACAGTGGAAGTATTGGTTTTCACCATTGAAATGTTTCTAAGTCCCCAATGATGTTTACTTTTCATCCAAATTGTTCATAAGATCACAAGGACATGGATGAATGGAAAAAATAAATATCATCTTGATATAAAACTTCTATGGGCACCCAACAACTTTTCAACAGTAGAATTCAATTAACACTGTTTCAGGTGGTGTGGTCCACTTGATCTTTGGATATGATTAATTTTTGTTGTAAAACCCTAAAATTAGATGATAAAAGATATGGATAGAGTTGATACAATGCACGAATGACGGTGGGCTCCACAGACTTTACCAGTACGCTTACCAAAATGATTTACTTAGCACGCAAACCACTTCCGTTTAATGTCTCCGTTATACTTCTTATTAAATGTATTTTTTTTTTTAATATTTAAAAAACTGATGTCCGTGGCACTTATAGTGACGTTGACCAATGAAAACGCTGGAGGCAGGGAGTTCCTGCCTCCGGGAGGCAAAGGATCCGCACTCAAACATGAAACATTTTTCAAATTCCGCATTAAATACAAAAATTGTGTTAACAAACAGGCCCTAACTACTTCAAATTCTCAAATGAATGAAGGGTAAAAGTAGGAATAATTTCTAATAAATTCAAAATAATTTGATTAATGATTTTTAAAAATGAAATTACAGTCCTTTAAATAATGAGATCAAACATAAAAGGAGTTTTAGACTTAAGACTCCGATTCAAACACCCTGAATACCTGGCTTACTATAAATTACTAAACTTACTATTTATCAATGACTTCTACTTCTACTAGACTTCATGGTTAGTAAATGTCTAATTTGAGCCAACTACGTTATTCTCTCAACTTTTCTAAGCCCTTTTCATGTTATGCGGGACTTCTACAATTCAAAGGACCAAAAGTTATATTCCAACTAAAACTTATTATTATAGTAAAAGCGAAAATAAATGGAGCTTTTGACTGTCAATTTTATAGAATATCGCAAATCCGGCATGGGCAACCCCGCGTAGTAGAGTTGGTTGACTTAACTAGATTCTCTTACTCCAAAATCATATATAATATATCGAAAAACTCATCCCCAATTTGCGAAATACAATTAATTTGAGATTTTCACTGTCCGAATCATTTCTGAAACATGAAAGTGTTTATGGCCTGCTCTACGTCACGAAACGGACACATGAAGATCAAAAACAATAGTCAACATTCAAGATGCATGAGTTGCCCAATCAAGGCCCAATTGTATGGATATAAGAACATCCATATGAAGTTATGCCAGAGCTTAAAATAACTTGAGCCCAAGCCAAGTCCAATCCATGGGCTAAGCTAATAGGCCCATTTGACCCGTTGCCACCCTTGCCTACAACTATAAGTATATTAACTTACAACCATTGACAACACCATTCAGATGGCATGTACAATGGTTGAAGCCCATCTCCTAAGCTAATTGCCCAATCCAGGGCATGGTCAGTAGGGCTGTCAATGGGTCGGGCCTTGAGTTGTCTCTCATGATGTTTATAAGTTTATGTGAAATCTAAGCCATTTATTCCATGATATTTGATTTTCGTGCCTTCATCATGATTAGACTCACTTTATGAATGTAATGCCCTGGATTTTGTAACTCGAGTTTTGTACTCGTTTTCTGAAATCTTGAGAGTTAACTTACAAGGATAGCCTACATTTCATGATTATTTATTTATTTATTTTTTTAAGTTTATAAGTAAGCAATCGCAACGGAAGAAAGATAATCAAGTATAAAAGGAAAATCCATATAACTATTCCAAAATATTCAAGTGGTTGCCCATAGAGCTTATACAAACTAATGACTCAAATCGCTCACAAATATAAAAATGTATTAAAGCAAATGTGAAAGACAACTAAAAAGTAATAAATCTAAACTTCATTATCAAATAGTTCATTGTGTTCCATGTAAGCGCCAACCTGTACATCCTTAGGACCTGTTTGATTTTCCATGATCCTAGCAAATCCCTAGTAAAGAAGTAATTATTACTTTTTCACTTGTTTGAAAATGAGTTTGTAATTCCACTTAGAAAATCGATCAAAAAATGTTGACTTAAATCCGTGAACCCCACCATAATGTATATAATATATCCATGTTGTCCATCTATTTTATTAGAATATTTTAAGGCATGATGGAAAAAAATTAGGAAGATCTAATGCTCAATTAGTCTACATGAAAGGAAACAATGGACTTAATTTATCCACTGTTGAAAGTTAATTCTTTTACTGGGCTCACATTGAGGTTTATTCGCCATCTAACCTGTTCATGGGGTCACATAGACATAGATAAGGGAAAAATATAAATATAAGCCTGATCTAAAACCTCTAAGGGCCTCAACAAGTTTTTAATGGTAGGCATTCGATTCTCATAATTTCGTGTGGTGTGGTCCACTTGAGCTTTGGATTTGCCTAATTTTTGGGTTCATGCCTTAATTTCATTTTGCATAATGAATGGTCGGTGTAGATAAGCCACACACATTATGATGGGCCTCATATTTATTTTACAAATTCCTCGATTTAAGTATTTAAAAAGTAACGGGTCAAACTAGCATTGGAAAAAATGCAGGTAATTACCTTGGTAAATAATGATTACTGATTTACAAGGTAATTATATTTGAGCCAGAAAATCAAACAGGCCTTCAACGTATCCTACACCAATTGAATATGGTTTGACAGCGTAAATGGCTATCACTATTAAGTATACCCTCTAAGATTACCAAATATTACAATAGTCAAGAATGATCCAAATCTCGTGTTGGACATTATATACTAAACAGCTGGGATTGAACATCTAGTGGCGACAGAATTTTTGTATCAGGATGATATTTGTTCCTACCGTTTGTCTGTGTGGTAATAAATCTATGAATGGTTTGGATGGCATATAAACATCATGGCCAGGTCCAGGAAGGTTTCAACGGTGGAGGTTGCTGTCCCACTATTTTACCTGATCGGATCAAAGTGATTATTTAGAGTCATGTGAAATCAAACTCTGTACATAAATGATGAATGGTAGATCAGTTATCAACCTATTACTATACACTTAATCTGGACGGTCCATTGTCATGGCGATTAATATCAAATAGTAGGAATGCGATAAAATGACTCTTTAGAAGCACATAAGAATCGATGTGCACCAATCTCCCACCGTCAAATAAAATGAGAATCCCAACGTAAAATTTAAATTGGATAGGCCAATTTCCTTGTCTTCTTTCTCTTTCCTAACCTACCTTTACTTTCCTCACCTCTCTCTACTTTCCTCACTGCCTTTACTTTCTTCCCACTAATTTTAAATTAATCCTCACCTTCATCTATTGTCTAACTAAACTTACCAACAACTCCTTTGAACTTAAAGGTATATTATTGCATATAGCACCCCGTACTTTTCAGGTGTTATCTAACCTATTTAGACATTCACATTCATCTCAGTTTAAATTTGACTATCAAAAGTAATCCTTATCCACATATCAAACTAACCATTTGATTGATTCTCAAAATGGCCCATCACAACTTCAGAGAAACATACCATAGGACTTCAATTACTTAGATAAACCAATCAAACTGTTCATTTTAATACCAGGACTTGCGTCATCTGATCCACTGTCCATCATGCCCATAACATCTCATAAAATGATCCACCACATGATCTCACTAATCAAACAATTCCCGCACGTTCAATACTCGAGTGTTACCATAAAGAACTAAAATTATGTTATATATATGTGGTCACATTAACTTAGTTAAACAACCCATTTACGCTCTAGCATGAACCTGATCATTGGGATTAATTCTCATCCATAGATAAAGCTATCCACCTAATGATTTTTAAATGCATCATCATATCATCGGATAAATCTATTTTTAGGACTTTAACTACCTTAATGGGCAAATCAATCTGTTGATCAAGTTCCCAACTTCCCTTAGGGCATCCCGTGATTCAAAATAAAATAAAATAAGTATAGTAAATACATGTGTATAGGAAAAGGTTCTATATGGTCGAGCTCATGGGAACTCCCCATGAGGTCGAGCTCTGTGGGCCACACCATGATGTATGTTGAAAATCAACACCGTGCATTTGATGGGTCCCCTTTAAATTATGGGATATCCCAAAAATCAACCATATGCAGAACTCAAGTGGGCCATATCATCTAAAATCATGTGAATACATGCCTAAAACATATAAAGGAACTTGGTGGGGCCCACTTGAATATTGGATGTTTCTGAAACTTGGTTTGACACCTCATCCAAGTGGGACACACATAATGGATGGGCTGGATTTGTGAACCACATCTCGATGGGCCCAAAAAATTATTATGAGTGTTTTAATGGAGGGTAACCCCTCTCAACTTTTGTATGTGGTGTGGTCCACAAAAATCACGGATTAACTTGATTTTTAAGCCCAAGGCCCATTATGGAATGGTGCATCTGATTAATAGGGTTTATGTTCAATATACATCATTGGGGGACCCACAGAGCTTGACCTCACGGGGAGTTCCATGAACTCGACCGTATTGAACCTTTTCCCCACACAGATATATGAGTAAGTTGGAAAAGGAGAAAATGACTACTGTAGACAAAACCTTTTACCTAGCGGTTTTTATAAAGGAATACAAACTTAAGTGACCAACTTAGACTATCACGTGCGGACAACGACTTTGAGGATGAAACTACCCCTCCTTTTAACCGCGAAGACGAGCGCTGACGCTCCTCCATCTGAGAGTTGTACGAACGGCTTAAAAGAGATCAAAGTTACATGGCCCCGCAGCTATGTATTTATTATATCCACAACGTTCATCCATATTTCGAGATCATTCCGGAGCATTATCCAAAAAAAAAAAAAATCATATCCAAAGATCAACTGGACCACACCACAAAGAGCAGCGGGGAAATCGATTTTCACCGATAAAAATTTTGTGGGGGCCACCATAACATTTATTTTCCATCCAATCTATTCATAAGGTCACAAAGGCCTGGATGAAGAGGAGAAATAAATTTCATAATGATCCAAAACTTCTGTAACCCCTAAAAGGGTTTCAATGGCAGGCGTTCAATTCCTCACTGCCTTTTACAGTGTGGTCCACTTGATAGATAGATCTATCTTATTTTTTATCTCAAGCCTTAATATGAGTTCTCCAAATAGATGGACGGTTTGGATATAACACATACCTCATAATGGGACCCACAAAAATTTGTGGGATTACAAAAGGGGAGGAAAAAAAAAAACACCAGCATGTTGGGGTCGACCGGGTTGTGACCCGGTCGACCGGGAGCTGGGCCTATGGCTACAGATTATAACTGCAGTCATAAACATTTGGCTACAGATTACAACTATAATGTTATGCACTTCTCTCTCTCTCTCTCTCTCTCTCTCTCTCTCTCTCTCTCTCTCTCTTTTTCATTTCTTTCTTTATTCATTTAATAAGAATATCATCTAAACTAAAATTAGTTACTTAATGTACCTCATATGATTTTGGGGCTGGAGAAGATACTTTAGCCAACCAACGTAATTATTTTCCAAGATTCCATTAGGTCGATGGTTGAAAATACATTTCAATCACTTCGCGGTCAATTTCAATCACTTCGCGGTCAAACTAGAAATTAAGTGGGGCAAACATGAAATTGAGTGGGCAAATTGAAAATTGAGCAGGGCAAGATAGGAATTGAGCGAAGGAACCTAGAAATTGCAGTTCAGCGAGGCAACATAGAAATTGAGCGAGGGAACCTACGATTTGAGCTAGGCAACCTAGGAATTGAGCGAGGGAAGCTAGAATTTGAGCGAGGAAAGTTACAAATTGTGCGAGAGAGCCTAAAATTTGAGCGAGGGAAGCTACAAATTGTGCGAGAGAACCTAAAATTTGAGCGAGGCAACCTAAGATTTGAGCAAGGCAACATAGGATTGAGCGAGGGAACCTAGGAAATGAGCGAGGTAACGTATAAATTCAGCGAGGAATCCTAAGAATTGAGCGAGGGAAGCTAGAAATAAAGCGAGGGAACCTAGAAATTCAGCGAGACAACCTAGGATTTGAGCTAGGAAACCTAGGATTTGATCAAGGGAACCTACGAAATGAGCGAGGCAATGTAGAAATTTAACGAGGAATCCTAGAAATTAAGCGAGGGAACATAGAAATTCAGCAAGGCAACCTAGGATTTGAGCGAGGGAACCTAGAAATTGAGCGAGGGAACCTAAAAATTGAGCGAGGAAAGGTGAAAATTCAACGAGAAAACCTATGATTTGAGTGAGGCAACTTAGGAATTGAGCGAGGGAAGTTAGAAATTGAGCAAGGGAACCTAGAAATTCAGCGAGGCAACCTAAGATTTGAGCGAGAGAAGCTGTAAGTTGTGCGAGGGAACCTAGAAATTGAAAGAGGGGCAACCTAGGATTTGATCGAGGTAACGTAGAAATTCAACGAGGAATCTTAAGAATTGAGCGAGGGAAGCTAGAAATTAAGCGAGGGAACCCATAAATTCAACGAGACAACCTAGGAATTGAGCGAGGGAAGCTAGAAATTGAGCGAGGGAACCTAGAAATTGAGCAAGGCAAGGTACGAATTCAGCGAGGCAACCTTGAAATTAAGCGAGGCAACCTAGCAATTGAATGAGGGAACCTAAGAATTGAGCGACACTGAGGCAACGTAGGAATTGAGCAAGGCAGCGTAGGATTTGAGCGCAACAACTGAGGGAACTTAGGAATTGAGGAAGGAATGCTACAAATTGAGCGAGGGAAGTTAGAAATTGAGTGAAGGAACCTAAGAATTGAGTGAGGAAACCTAGCAATTGAGCGAGGCAACATAGAAATTCAACGAGGCAACCTACGAATTAAGCAAGGGAAGCTAGAAATTGAGCGAGGGAAGCTAGAAATTCAGCGAGGGAACCTATGAATTAAGCTAGATAGCCTAGGAATTAAGCGAGGGAAGCTAGAAATTCAGCGAGACAACCTAAAAATTGAGCGAGAAACCTAGGAATTGAGCGAGATAACCTATGAATTGAGCGAGACAACCTATGAATTGAGCGAGAAAAACTAGAAATTGAGCAAGACAACATATAAATTGAGTGAGGAAACCTAGCAATTGAGCGAGGCAACATAAATATTTAGTGAGGCAACCTATGAATTGAGTGAGCAACCTAGAAATAGAGCGAGGCAAGACCTAGGAATTAAGCGAGGGAAGCTAGAAATTCAGCGAGGTAACGTATAAATTGAGCGAGGGAAGTTAGGAATTAAGCGAGGCAACGTATAAATTGAGGGAGGCTACCTCGCTCAATTCATAGGTTGCCTCGCTCAATTTCTAGCTTCCCTCACTCAATTCCTAGGTTGACTCATTCAATTGATAGGTTATCTCGCTCAATTTCTAGGTTTTCTCGCTCAATTTGTAGCATTCCTCCCTCAATTCCTAGGTTCCCTTGGTTGCCTTTTTCAAATCCTATGTTGCTTGGCTGAATTCTTACGATGCCTCACTCAAATCATAGGTTGCCTTGCTCAATTCCTAGGTTCCCTCACTCAATTGCTAGGTTGCCTCACTCAATTTCTAGCTTCCCTCGCTCAATTCATAGGTTATCTTGCTCAATTCCTAGGTTGTCTTGCTGAATTTCTACCTTGCCTCACTCAATTCCTAGGTTGCCTTGCTGAATTTCTACCTTGCCTCACTCAATTTCTAGGTTCCCTCGCTCAAATTCTAGCTTTCCTCGCTCAAATTCTAGGTTGTCTCGCTAAATTTTCAGGTTCCCTCACTCAATTCCTAGGATTCCTCACTGAATTTCTATGTTGCGTCGATCATTTCCTAGGTTCCCTCGCTCAATTCCTACGTTGCCTCGCTCAAATCCTAGGTTGTCTCGTTCAATTTCTAGGTTCCCTCACACAATTTGTATCTTCCCTCGCTCAAATCGTAGGTTGTCTCGTTCAATTTCTAGGTTCCCTCACACAATTTGTATCTTCCCTCGCTCAAATCCTAGGTTGTCTCACTGAATTTCTAGGTTCCCTCGCTCAAATTCTAGCTTTTCTCGCTCAATTTCTAACTTCCCTTACTCAATTCCTAAGTTGCCTCGCTCAAATCATAGGTTTCCTCACTGAATTTCTACGTTGCCTCGCTCATTTCCTAGGTTTCCTTGCTCAAATCCTAAGTTCCCTTGCTCAAATCCTAAGTTGCCTCGCTGAATTTTTAGGTTCCCTTGGTTAATTTCTAGCTTCCCTCGCTCAATTTGTAGGATTCCTTGATGAATTTCTATGTTACCTCGCTCATTTTCTAATTTTCCTTGCTCAATTCCTATGTTACCTCACTCAAATCATAAGTTGCCTTGCTCAATTTCTAGCTTGCCTTGCTCAAATCTTAGATTGTCTCGCTGAATTTGTAGGCTCCCTGACTTAATTTCTAACTTCCCTCGTTCAATTCATAGGATTCCTCACTGAATTTTTACGTTGCCTCACTCGTTTCCTAGGTTCCCTCGCTCAATTCCTATGTTGTCTCGCTCAAATCTTAGGTTGCCTCGCTCAATTTCTAGGTTCCCTCGCACAATTTATAGCTTCTCTCGCTCAAATCCTAGGTTGTCTCGCTGAATTTTTAAGTTCTCTCGTTCAAATTCTAGCTTCCCTCGCTCAATTTCTTACTTCCCTCGCTCAATTCCTAGGTTGCCTAGCTCAAATCTAGGTTCCCTCGCTTAATTTCTACATTGCCTTGCTCAATTTCTAGATTCCCTCACTGAACTCCTACCTTGCCTCACTCAATTTCTAGGTTCCTTCGCTCAATTCCTACTTTGCCCCCGCTCAACTTTCAATTTGCCCACTCAATTTCATGTTTGCCCTACTCAATTTCTAGTTTGACCTCGAAGTGATTGAAATTGACCGCGAAGTGAATGAAATGTATTTTCAACCTGATGGAATCTTGGAAAATAATTAGGCTAGTTGGCTAAAGTAGCTTCTCCTACCCCAAAATCACATGTGGTATGTCAAGTAACTAATTTTAGTTTAGAAGATATTCTTGTTAAATGAATAAAGAAAGAAATGGAAAAAAAAAAAAGAAAAAGGGGGGGGCGAAAGAAATGCATAGCATTATAATTGTAATCCGTAGCCACATGCCTATAGCTACGGTTATAATCCGTAGCGATAGACCCATCTCTGCCCTAACAAACCTCAACATGCTGGTTTTTTTTTTTCCGATGTAATCCCCACCGATTTTTGTGGGTCCCATTATGAGGTGTGTTATATCCAAACCGTCCATCTATTTGGAAAACTCATATTAATGATTGAGATGAAAAATTAGACAAATCTAGCTATCAAGTGGAACACACTGTAAAAGGCAATGAGGAATTGAACGTCTACCATTGAAACCCTTTTAGGGGTTATAGAAGTTTTGAATCATTACGAAATTTGTTTCTCCTCTTTATCCAGGCCTTTATAAATAGATTGGATGGAAAATAAATGTTATGGTGGAACCTACAAATGTTTTAACAGTAAAAAATAATTCTCCCGCTGCTATGTGGTGTGGTCCAGTTGATCTTTGGATATGATTTTTTTGTGGATAATGCACCGGAATGATCTCTAAATATGGATTAACGTTGTGAATATAAAAAATACATAGCTGTAGGGCCATGTAACTTTGATTTCTTTTAAGCCGTTCGTACAACTCTCAAAATGGAGTACCGTCAGCGCTCGTCTTGCCAGTGAAAAGGAGGGGTAATTTCGTCCTCAAAGTCGCCGTCCGAACGTGCTAGTCTAAGTTGGTCACTTAAGTTTGAATTCCTCCGTAAAAACCGCTGGGTGAAAAGTTTTGTCTACAGTAGTCATTTTCTCGTTGAAAAAGCGTTTAATACAGCTTACGAAGAAAGTACCATCCTATTTAACACAAGTAGTAATAAAGTTAGTAATAATAATATCATTAAAAATATGATAGCAATGATACTTAGGTTTTAAATAAATGTTTGCTCTTATCATGCATGGTTCAATGGTTGATTTCCAATTAAAGGATGAGACCCTTTTGACCATTGCGTTCAAATTCGGGATAATCTGACCTCCAGATCAGTGGAGATCTATATTTGGAAGCTCCGATCATGATGTATGGCCCAACTAGGCCTTATACTTTCTTGGTCCTTATAAGAGGACCTTTTTATGACCTAAAAGGAAAATTGATGGAGTGGATCTCACCTTGCATCTCTGCAGGTCCCATAACCACCATGCGTGTGCACTTGAGAAGGTGCACCAGCGGTGCACCAAGAGAAGGTACGGGTCAAATCAGGTTTGACCAGTTTGACCCGAAACCTTCCGAAAAAGAGAGACGTCCCTCTCTTTCGTCCAAAATTCCCGCCAGCACCGGGTTCAAACGGATGACGTAGCTGGCCCACCATTATCAATTCGATGGAATGATCCAAGCCGTCCATCAGAAGCGGCCCTCAAGACCTTCCAAAAAAGACCCCGTTTCGTGCGTTGGCAATCAAAGGTGTACGCGTGGTGGCTCACCAAGCAGACAGGCAACGGTTGGATGGAGGGAGCCGGTTACCTTGCCAGCTTGGGAATCCGCAAGCAGCGGAATCCTTCAACCTCAGCCCTCCATTTGGGCGTATCTCAGCCCTCCTTTTAGCGACAAAAAAAGAGGGGCAAACGCCTGCTAGGAAAAGCCGGCGTAGGAAGTTTTTCCACTTCAGGAAAATCGTGCTGGCTCGATCCGAACCTTCCGCTCGAGTTCCGTAGACGATCTCAACCATTCCCACTAGGGCAGCAACGACCCTATCCCCTTTTTCCGAAAAAATTCCCATCTCGCGAGAAGATGATTAGCTGCGGAAAATCTCGTGAGAATGGATGAGACCCCGGTTCATGTTGGGATTGGTGGGCCCCACAGAGGTCACTGGCACCATCTGCTCCATCCATATGGCTTAGATCTCCAAATCAGACCGTCAATGAGAAATCGCCATTGGTGGCCACCTCATCTTCTCCGTAAAGCTGAAAAACCCACCATGATCGTGTGGGCCCCATTTACGGATCGAAGATGCTTTTCCGGTGGGCCATGGTGATGGGAGGTCCATCCCACGGATGGATTGCTCCCATGCAAGGCAGGAAGTGGAGAAAAGAGCGGGTGAAGCAACCACTATCCTGGCCGTTCGCAGTAACGGCTAGGGACGGTCTCGAGCCAACCCAAAGCTTATAAAAGAGGCCCGTTCGTCTCGGTATTCTCATCGAGAAAACAGGAGAGGATAAAGAGAGAGAGAAAACAGGAGAGGAAGGAGGGAGAGAGAATCAGGCTGTGGTGCTGCACAGATCTTGATCATGGGAAAAGCATACGGAAAGAAAAGAGAGAAGGAGGGAGAAGGATCAGGTGAGTAAGAGAGAAGAGGGTGCATACTACAAGAAAATAAGCCTTTAGCTACAATTTTTTAGCCTCGGTTGAAAAAATGGAGGCTAAATGTGTCTTTTAGCCTCGGTTATCAACCACCCGAGGCTAAAAGTTCATCTTTTGCCTCAATTACATAGGAACCGAGGTGAAAAGTCTACCTTTTAGCCTCAGTTACATAGGAACTGAGGCGAAAAGTCACCTTTTAGCCTCAGTTGCATAGGAATGGAGGCAAAAAGTCTACCTTTTAGCCTCAATTACATAGGAACTGAGATGAAAAGTCTAATTTTTAGCTTCAATTGCATAAGAACCAAGGCAAAAAGTCTACATTTTAGCCTCAACTACATAAGAACTGAGGCGAAAAGTCTATCTTTTAGCCCCAGTTGCATAGGAATCGAGGCAAAAAGTCTAGTTTTTAGCCTCAGTTACATAGGAACCGAGGCGAAAAGTCCATCTTTTAGCCTCAGTTGCATAGGAGCCGAGGCAAAAAGTCTATTTTTTAGCTTTAGTCACATAGGAACCGAAGTGAAAAGTCTACCTTTTAGCCTCAGTTGCATAAGAACCGAGGCAAAAAGTCTACTTTTTACCCTAAGAATCGAGGCGAAAGGTCTACATTTTATCCTAAAGGTCTACTTTTTAGCCTTAGTTGCATCGGAACCGAGGCAAAAAATCTACTTTTTAGCCTCAATTACAGAAGCCAAAAGTCTACTTTTTAGCCTCTGTTGTATAAGAACCGAGGTCAAAAGTCTATATTTAAGAATATTAAAAAAAAATTGAGAATATTGAAAGAATTAATAATTTTTATAATTTTTGACAATTGTGAAAAAATTGAGAATTTTGAAAAAAAAATGGAGACAATTGGAAAAAATTCAGAATTTTAAAAAAAAATTGAGAGTTTTGAAAAAGATTTGAATTTTGAATTTTTTAAGAACTAAGAATTTTTAAAAATTAAGAATAAAAAAATGATAATTATGAAAAAGTATGATTTTTTTTTAAAATTGAGATTTTTTAAAAAATTAAGAATTTTGAAAGTTTTTGAAATTTTTGAAAAAGAAAAGAAATTTGAATTTGAAAATCTTGAAAAAAAGTTGAAAATTTTTAAAAAACTGAGAAATTTCAAATAATTGAAAATTCTGCAAAAAAATTAAGAAATTGCAAATGAAATCGGATGGGCGGAAGAAAGATTTCACACAAAGGCTAAACGCTTACTTTTTAGCCTCGAAGGCTAAATGTCTAATTCTGAAATATAAATTCAACAGGCGCGCATGGATGCTTTTTTCCCGACTCCTTTTCTCACTTTTAGGGTTTTCCCCTGGGATTTTCACACGTCGATCGTTCTTCTTTTTTTTTTCATTTAATTTTCTACCAATTTCTTTGATTTCTTCGATCTTTGAAGAACCTGTCAAGACCTCAATCTCTTTCTTCGCTTTTTCACCTATGGTTTCTGCTCCCGATTTGTAGATTTTACTCATTTTCTTTTCTCATTTTCTCAGCTTCAATCTCTGTAAAAGAGCTAGAATCCTTCTTCGCCGCTCCTTTCTAGGGTTCCTGCCCGAGATTTGCTCTTTTGTCCGTTGGGTTCTTGGACAATACATTCAAGAAGGTTGGGAGAATGCAGCAGAGATTAAAGCAGCAGCAACAACAACAAGCCCTGATGCAGCAGGCGTTGCTATAGAAGCAGCAACTCTATTATCCAGGTGTCCTCGCGGCTGCCACGTCTCAGGTACCATTCCAGTATCAGATTTCCCCCCAAATTTCTTAGTTTTCGTGCCTAATGCATGTCTGTGTCATGATTTGCTCAAAAATACATTTTCTAAAAATCTCGTTTTGTACATTTTAATTCTCATAATAAATTCTATTATTTTTCTTTGATATTCCTTTTGGGAAGAAATTCCCAAATTTGACCTATAATGGGATTTTCTAAACTCCGTAATGGGACCAATGATCTAGATGGCCTAGGTTGTTATAGATGTGTGCCATGTATACAATGGATGTAGACATAGAATAGTCTTGTCATTCATCATTTGTTGTGAATGTTTAAGGTGTGCACAACATGTGTTTGATGAAATGTCTCAGGGGAAGAGCTGCAAGACTTGGAGAATGCATGACATTGTTGTTATGGTGGTGCCAAGCTCTGTATCCCTTCACTGTCGTTTTTATTCTTTGCCCAATTACGACTTGAGGCCATTAGATTATCAATCATTTCTCCAACCAAAAGGCAACATTATTAATAGAGAAAATGCTACAAATGATGCAATGTTCAATGTTAAAAACTAAGAAAATATGAAAACAAACACATGGCATGCAAGCTGACTATTAGTCATCCAGGCTGATGTATCTGGCTAGTCCGCTCATTATATAAGGTAGACCAAAATATAGAGAAGGAAATGACAGTTTGCATTAAATATACACAAGTGTTCTCAACCTGATTAGTGGACCAACCTGCTTGCACATTATGTATGATCCATGTGATGGATCTATTACATTTGTCACATGAATATTGTGGTTATAAATGAGTGGAATTATCAAATGTCATTGTCACAAAAAATAAAATAAATTCAAATATCCTTGTCATAGAGATAAATATCATTCTCAGTAATTTCTCTGCTAGTAGAATTCAGGGGAGATTTTATATTTTGAGGTTTTCTCAGGATATTATTGGGAATATCTTGGTGAAACTAAAAAGATTTAAAAAATGTTTGTCACATGAATACTGTGTTACAAATTCGTGGAATTTGAAATGTCCTTCTCAGCAATTTCTCAGCCAGCCAGTCCCCAGACCAGGTAAAAGGAGGGTTGATGTCATGTAGGTAGCTGGCTTGAAGTTCTGTCAAGCAGTCATGAGAATTCCTGTTTCAAATCTTGATAGAAGAAACACTATTTGAGTCATGGAACATCTTTGTTTGCTTTTAATTTTATTTTATTTTATTTTTTGATGCAATCTGTTCATGTATGACAAACATAATTATTGGTCTTTCATCATGGACTTGATGGGAGCAAAAGTCCAAAGTGACCATGTTCTCATACAACTAAAATGCTAAGGTTAATAACATAAAATTTCAAGTTTCTGCACACTCAATTGACTTTCTGGCTATGATGAATGACTTTCTGGGGAGATTTATTCATATATATTTTCTAATTTGCCAAAAGCTAAAACATTTTAAGTTAATGGAAAGATTTTGATGAGGACATTAGAGCACAATTCATTAGGCTTTAGTTGGAGTAGGGAGGCAAACTGCCTTAGTGGGAATTTAAATGCTGCCAACTCTCTCTCTCTCAGATGAAGCTCTGAGTTCTAACATGGACTGGTTGGTCTTTACTTTGTTATGCTTATTCTAATGTTCCAGAGAAAAATTGACATTTTTCTAATGCTATCTATCTCTGAATTAGGTCAAAGCATCCAAAATCTGTGTTGATTATGGACGAGGTTGATGGTATGTCTGCTAGTGTTAAGATTTCCAAAATTCCTATCATTTGTATCTGTAATCACCGCTACAGTCAGAAGCTAAAAAGTCTTGTTAACTACTGTTTGCTTCTCAACTTCAGGAAACCTATGAAACAATAGGTTCTTCGTTTGCTTGATGTTGATGCAGAATAGCTTGTGAAGACTTTTCTAACCTCACTTTCATCTTTTTTAACCTTTTTTTCTTCCTTTTTAGGCTTGCTTCTTAAAGGTGTCACCGAAGCAGTAGAAGAAGAAGCAGAAGCAGCAGGTATGTATGTACATGCTTTTCCCTTGTCATTCTTGGCTCAAATACCTTTAGGCAATCTTAGTTGTCTTGAAAACATTACAAATGCCACATATTTTGTGTATAGACCCAGTACTAATTCGATAAATACCCCCATAAGTTGTGCTTTTAGCCATATAATGATTCTAAACTAACAGTCCCCAAAAGAAAAATGGTTAATTGCCCACATTTGGTTAGAGGAGGAGAATAAATTTAGGTTAGGATTACCTAAAAAAATAAAAATCTTTTTGTCAACATCAAATATTACATTGCTCAAAGTAATGATTCACTTGGATTGGAATTGCTTAAAGTTACGCATGCACATGTTCCTTTTGTGAGACTATTTTGTTGGTCTACTCTTTCCAAATGAGCATTAGGAAAAAGAAAGACTATTTTCCTGTAACACCTCCAATTTTTTCCAACCTGGAGTTAGACGTCCTTAGGCAATGGGTCAACCATAACACCTTGGTAACCTCTCATAACTCAATTTCAAAGCCAAAGAAATCATTTAGAACTAAATCCTTTAGAAATTTAACATGAATTAACTAGCGCTACACTAGATTTTCAGCAAAATTAGCACCAATCACTTTAAATACGATCTGTAAGATCCAAAACCTATAGAATTGTTAACGCTATGTTACCTTAAAATCTAGGATCAAACTTTAAACCCAGTTGCTCCCGAAAATACTTTATAACTTCGTATTAGATTTAGACCGTACGTCAAAAGTCTAATAGCGATGAACTTAAACCAGTATGACCACCTAGTTGGACTTGACTATCTCCTCAAAAATCAAGGCCAAACGATGTCCTGAGACCATTTCCTTGAGTCCGGAGTGAAGAGAGTGAGACAATGAAGATTTTTAAGAAATTAAATATAATTTTAAGTAATCTGGAACGTGTAGCTTGTGTGATGTTTCTAAGCATTCTGATCGTTAGATTTTAACCCAAATTCACCCTCAGATTAGGAAAGGTGGCCCATACATGTCAAAGTACTTGTAGCCCTGATCGAATTTCAGTTACCGTTGAATTAAAGCTGGTCCGCCACGGTCGATTTAGAAATTCGATCGGGCTGAAAACTTAGCTTGACCTAGATCCGATATTAGAGAGCTTAAGTCCGACCACATTTAGTAACAGGACCTCTAGAAGTGCTCCATTGGATCGGAACAAGCCCGATTTGGTTATAACCGAAGTATACCATGGCCTTGGGGCCATTTTCACTAATTTAGAGCCTATATAAGAGGCTTAAACCCCCTCTCTCATATCCCATACGAATTTTCTAAACCTAAGGGAGAGAGAAGAAAGAAAGAGAAGGAAAGAGAGAGAGAAGGTGAGTGAAGGTGTGGGAGTTATTCTTGAGAATCGCTTCTTCTATTCTACGTGTTTATTCATCACATCCATGTCGCTACTACGGCGATTCTGACTTCATTCTTAGGTAAGAAGACCTAACCCTAATATGTTCTAGGTTTTCAAATGTTCCTAGTAGTAAAATAGCTAACTCCACACATGCTATAGGTTAACATTTCATCGTTGGCGAAGATTTAGAGTCTCTGTCAAGTTCGTTACGATTCTACGGCATAAGATGCGGACTATAGATGTTTAGGTTATCATTTCTCAAAGCTTTCAATGTCGGCTAATGGATGTTATTTCACATGTAGAACATGCTATCCATTTTCCATTTCGGTTAAATACGAAGAATATGAAATTTTATGTATTATATGTATTCGTAGAAAATACCGTATACGTATGAAATTTGAAAGTATATTTGCCATGATTTATTGCTGTGTGTTTATGCTAGTTATGAATGTAACAACGTCTCGGTGAAAGGATTCGCCCTAATACATGTTTCGGCCAACATACGCTATGTATGTTATTAAGTGTAGTCTAAGTGTTTGTTGAAATGACTAAATAAATATGGATTTATGATTTATGCCTGCCATATGTATTGAATGTAAGAACATGATTATTGTGTATTAGACATCTCCTTGATATAAAGATCTATCATATTATATGTAGAAATCAACATACGTCATGTATGTTGGAGTTGTGTAGTCTAAGTGTTAGATAAAAAATGTCTGTGTGAGAAATTAGGTGACGGACTAAATTTAATAAGGTTGTTGAGAAAATATTCTCTACTACCTTAGCCATATACATGAATTCCTTCAAAGTAACTGTAACTTGTATGGCGTGGTTTCTATAGAATACATATGTGTTGGATGGCATGCTATATGTGTTTCATTGTACTTTCAAATGTTACCCATGTTTATATTGGTTATCAAATGCTGTAAGATTATCTTATCATATACATATACTACTTACATCAGATTGTGTTTGGGGCTATTGAATAGTCCAGGCAATTGGTAACCGGACTTGAGTTCGTGGCTGAGTTGTATTCACCACGCAGAACGTGTTTGACGAACCCGAGTCGTGTGTTGCTTGTTGACAGTGGTTAGGCCACACGAGGTGCTTATGGACTTCATATCAATCAACTCAACGGGCGCTCGTACTAGTCGAACTCATCAAGTAACCCGATTATCCCGATGTATGTTAACCTTGTATGGACGCTACTGCTTGAATCTAAAGTACCAAACTTACCAGTGAAAATCTTGTTAACCATGGTACCTCAATCCACTAAGACTCATGAGCCGGACATGGTGGTATGGTATACTGTGGTCGAGCTATCGGCCTACGCTGGGGCCACGAGTCTCCCCATAGTGACTAATGAGCAACTCAGACTCGTGAGCCGAATACGGTGGTATGGGATTATATTCGAGTTGTCGGCCTACGTGGTAACCCGATTATATTCGAGTTGTCGGCCTACATTGATTTGGTGATGGAGGAGTGGTGCAACGATTTCGTGTAACAGCCCTGACAGCCCTTGTAGTGACCTCGACCGTACTCTAAGTCTACGTAGAGGCGACGACCCTTCCGTAGCAACAAGAGTACAAACTAGTCCTGTATTGATTTGGTGATGGAGGGTGGTGTAACAATTCCCTGTAACAGCCCCGACAGCCCTTGCAGCGACCTAGAACCGCACTTCGTATGAGATGTGATAGGACTGACGACCCTAGACTAGATCATTGTTGGGAAATGATACAAGGGAGATACCTTAGCTTCCCAATCTTGTTGTATGAAAAAGACTAATAACAACTTGGTAATCATGTTCATATCGCATTGCATGTGCCTGAAAGATGTGGAGCACTGAGGGATGAAAGTTTGTCGTGAACGTAAGATGGTGTCGCATGAGGGAGTACGTAGGCAAGGGCATGCATCATGATTGCATCTCATCCTTGCATTAACAAGAGTATGTAGGAATGTTTGATTGTACTGCTTTATCATTACCGCTTGACTGCTTTGATAACATGTTAATCTTTACTCTATTATTCAACTGAGTTAGTTACTCACTCTCACGTTACAAGACAGTGTTGTACATACTAACCAGACCCTGTCTTAGTTTCAGATGAGGGCGATGCTTGTGAAGCGGAGCCGGACTTTACTTTTTGATGATGAGTTCTTCTACATGTAACTCTCTGGCGGGTCTATTTGACCTGGAGTTGCACCGACGGGGCGTCGGTATTTGGGATAGAAGACATTACATTTTTTTCATTTTGTGCATTTTGTAATCAAACTTGTAATTGTTAACCTAGTGACATTCATACTCTGAGGGCTTACTATCACTCTTATCTAGTTTATATACTTATCACAGTTTTCCGCTTGCATAATTTAAATGCCTGTGGAGTATGATATGTTGTTTTTGGTGTAATCCCAATCATGTTCAATGCCCTTCTATAGACAACATTCAATCATCATTATCTATGTTGCATAAGTGATGTTTTGAAACTCGGGAGTTGAATTTCTACTCAACCCCCGATTTTCAGGGCGTTACATTTTCCTACACACATCCATCTGCATTTCATTTCTTGTTTGAGAGTTTCATTTCATGTCTTGCAGCTAGCAAGCCAGAGCTACCTATTGAGGTTGCAGGGCCTGGTAAAGGCAATGATGATGTTGGCCTGGAAGCAGCAGAAGCTTCCAGAAGATGGACGGGCAGTGTTATCTCAGGGTCCACCAAGCACGATGGCACCGGTGATGACGGGCGTGACCATGACTTTGTATTATTTGTGGAACCTAGTGTTATGTAACAGTTTGATTGAGTTAAACTTTAAATAGACTGTTGTTAACTGTTTTGTTGGTATTGTGGCTTTCATGATTGATTGCTTCGTGAGTGGATTGAATGAATGCATTAGTAGTTTAAATAAATATTTTAAAATATATATATTTTTAGCCTCAATTTGTAGCTGAGGCTTGAATTTAGCCTCGGTTGTTGATAACCAAGGCTGAAATTCTCATGGCTAAAGGCTTTAGCCTCGGTTGTTGAGAACCGAGGTTAAAAATAGATTTAGCTTCGGTTGGAGGCAAGTGAGGCTAAATTCGGATTTAGTCTCAGTTGAAAACAATGGAAGCTAAAATTTTGATTTAGCCTCATTTCGAGAAAATTGAAGCTAAAAAGGTTTTTAGCCTCACTTGAAGAACCAAGGCTATAAAAGTCATTTTAGCCTCGGTTGTTAAAACTGAGGCTAAAGCATTTAGCCACAAGGGTTTCAACCTCGGATTGGATAATTGAGGAAAAACTGAAGCTAAAGGCTTTAGCTTCAATTTTTAACTTTTTTAGCCACAGTTTTGAACCGAGGCTAAAAACCCCTTTTCTTGTAGTGATATTAGTATTTTTACCTCATGGTTTATTCTTTTAAGATTAGTATATGATAATAATATTATTTTAGAACAATCACTTTTACTAACTTCTATATCTATTTATTTGTATTACAGGTAATGTATATCAAAATAATTTAAATATAATTAGACATTAGAGGAAACTGAAAAAGGTATATTTAATTATTCTTTTAATTTATTACAATATAATTCATACAACTTATATTTTATAAACAACCTAGTTTAAAAAATATTATTATTGGGCTTCCTAACATCCCTTAAATGAGACATGAGAAGTCAAATTATCAATTTGAATGGTTGATTCTTTAATAGAACTAGGGACAATCTATAATTCAAAAATCATGCCAACTATATGATACTAAGTATCCAATCAATAACATTGAAAATAAACAATTAAGATTGAGCGAATAAACAAGATAGTTCCAATCATCACTTTAACTATCTATCCAATGAATCTTACACCCCATACAAAATGAGAAATACTACTTCCATATTCTCTTTGGACTTTAGAAAAAGCCTTCCATCGACCCGAGCGGTTCTTGTGACTAGTATGCCATGCTTGATCAATTTTTGAGCCGGAAATGAGCCAAGTCATTATCTCAGACCGGCATGCACATGTATTATATTCCACACATATTCCATTCTACTATCTAGTTAGTCAATCTATGCATCTTGAATATAGACATTTAGTTTGATTTATCTTTCTTTGTCCATTTGTGTCCCACTTGATCAATAGATTAAGAGAGTTAAGTAAGAAAAACGGCAGTCCAGCCAATCTTTCCAAACCTACTATGCTCATGTGGCATGTTCTATACTTGAATAGCTAGGACCAAACCATCCCATTGCTATCCTTAATTCGTTGGCTCAATTACTAACTATTATGTGCAACTTGGTTTTTGCATTTTAAAAAATGCCTAGCTCATCATACTTAGTACCGTGGGCTATGTATGCTTAGTTGCTTACTTCATCCTGCAATTATATTGGCCAAAACATGGCTATGCCATTACAAAATATATATGTTTTCAATTTTGATATGCAGTCTCTGGTTAGTTAATCAATGGTTTTCAAAATTCTGACGGTTGGTGTCTGTCGTAATAAGTTAAACCAGACCATTGATTTTCTGTTTTGTGCTAACATAGCTTAATTTGAACACCCAATCAACCAATATTTTTAATCTTTTCATTTGAATACTTGTTCGCGTGACATCCAGTCCATCTATCTTTTGGCCAGCTCATGGTAGTACATGAGCTCAAAATAAACAGATTCAACACTAAAGTGGACCTCAGTAAAAAAAATAAAATAATATTGATTAAGAAACACACCATGGCCCAGCAGAGAAGTTTTTTCCACTTTGAGAAATGCGCTTCCTAACATGAACCACCTAAACTGATAGACGGAATGGGTGTTAAGCACACATCACGGTGGTCCCACCAAATTTTAGAAAATTATGGTAGCCATTTAGCATTTTGACCACTTCCATAGCCATTTAGCACCTTGATTACCACACGCCAAAATCACCATCCAAATCACAAGTGGGACACAGCGATATCATAATTTTAAATTTTGTGTAAAGGTACACATCCAAATCACCATGATATTCTCATTCAGGTAAATCTCCCCGACAAAATCGGAAGTGGATTGGCTAGTGTACCCTACACCAGCTATCTTGCTGCTGTGCGTGCATGTCGTGCGCAGACGATCTTATCAGTCCTCGAGCTGCGAAAGGTACGGAGGAGAGAAGATAATGCCGTTTCCCACGTTAACGGCTGAGTAATACTCGACCCTAATTGCAAGAGCGGGAAAGAATGAAAAAAACCCATTTTCATTTATTTTCTCTCTCCTGGTCATCGTTTTTCGCTCTCCATGCTATCGTCTTTGGCTCTCCCTGTCATCGTTTTCATCTTAACAACGTGTCTCCCTCTCTCTCTCTCTCTCTCTCTCTCTCTCTCCCCCCCCCCCCCCCCCGCCCTTGTGGAGATTGGATCTAATGTCTGTGATTAAATGGTGAGTTCAGTCTATAGCACATTTCACCGCCAGAAAAATGTACTTGCAAAGATCGATATCAAGGTATTTTTGACAAATCTGTAAAAAAAAAAAAAAGTTCTCTATATTTTCTCTAGCTTTTGATTTCATCATCCACAAACATGGTTTTTGGATTGTTAAATCAACTTTAATATCTCTAATTAGTGAGATATGTAATTTTTGACACAATGGTTGTGATAAGCTTACTGAAATATATGTTTTGCCTAAAAATGATGAAATTCCAAGTCTCGGATGGGCTGCAAGCACAAGATCATGTCTGAGTGAGTAACCAATGATTTTTAATCGTTGATTAACATGGACAATGTTTGGACGGTGCTGATTTACATGGACAATGTTTGAACAGTGTTGATTATCATTACACCATGTGCCCAATAGAATGATAGCATAGCGACACACATGTTACACCTGCAACTATTGAAATGATTTTAGGTGTAATCTAAGCTCTCACCGTGGATTGCAAACCCCCTCAAAGAGGGGATTTGAAACTCCCAATTACTTTATGCTGCTAAACAATTAGGGGATCTAAAATCCCCTCCAATCCGCGGTGCCAAATAACTCTTAATCCAAATGGTGCGTATATCAACTGATTAATTTAACTTAAGCCTTTCATCTTCATTAGTAATTAATGAACATATCTTCTAATCATATATTTTGTATTTTTTAATCTTTTCCTTTTCTGATTGAGAAATAATATGGAAGAACTTTATATTTTGTCATCTTAATCCATAAGCTCCTCAACCAATGAGTCCATTTTATTTCATCATCCTTCACCCTGGTCACTTAGTTTTGAATTAACTCAATTGTATTGGTCATTTCAACAGTGGAAAGTTCACATCCTTTAGCCTTGACATCAAGGACCTACAACTCTAACAAAATTCTAGTTGTTTCCTCTTCCCTTTTCCTGAACCCCCTTTTCCATAACTTGAATTTATTCGCAAGTAATTTTAACTTACGGATTAGCTCCAACCCAACAAATTATTCCACGTCGAAGGAGCTCCACCAACCCTTAATTTATTGAGAAAACCTTTCTCTGCATGCCACAAAAGCTCAAACCTGAAAATTTTTGTGCCCTAATTCTCCAGGTAAACTGTGACCAACATTGGACAGTGATATGAAGTTGGCTTTGGCAGGGCGTGTTGAGAAAACAGGGCATGTTTCTCACTCGAACCTAAGGAGAATGAAATATATGATCCAATTTGGTCATAACTGGCCTAGACTGCCCATTAGACCAAATGTACTTAATTCCTCCATTGGCAAATTAGATAGCTCTCCCCCATATTCATTCTCCTGTAAGAGACCAATATTCTATTGCCGAAGCTGACAGCTCTTCCCACAAATCGTTCGTACAACTCAAAGCTCAAGAAGCGTCAGTGCTCGTCTTTTTACGGCACGTACCAACTATATAGCTGGTGTAAGATACACCAGCCAACCAATCCGCTTCCTCTTTGTGCTAGGGGATGTTGGGACCCATAGAGATTCCGTGACATCCAATCCGTCCATCTGTTTTGAAAGACCAAAATAGGATAGGTTTTTAAAAACCAGGAAGATCCAAAACTCGTGTGGGCCATACCTCTCGAAATAGTGGGGATTGCATGCTCAGTGCTAACAGAAGTTTTGTATCATGACGATATTTGTTCCTACAGTTTATCTAAGTGGTAATAGTTCTATGAACGGTTTAAATGGCATATAAACATCATGGTCAGCTCTAGGAAGGTTTCAACGGTCAAGCTTGTTATCTCATTATTTCACCTAGGTGTGTACACGAACTGAGCTAGCTCGATTAGCTCGCTTGACTTGACTCGAAAAAGCTCGATTAGACTCAGTTCAAAGCTGAGTTCCAGCTGAGTCGAGCTGATTTTTTGAGCTCAAAAGTGAGTTCGACCCGAGTTCGAGCAGGTCCCAGCTCGAATTGAACTCGAATCGAACCAGTTTGGTGACTCGGTTACTTTGCCATTGATGTTGCTCACCAACTGTTTGATAAAATGACTCAACCAAATGTGGCTGGTGGGAAGGAGGGTTTGGCTAGTGGTAAGGAAGGTTTGGCCGGTGGCAAGCAGGGTATGTACATTAAACAAATACTTTTTTTCTCTTTATTTTTTTCGATTTTTAAGTTACTTAGAAGGTGTTTGATAAAACACCTGTAAAACCATTGCCTATGTTTTACAAAAAGTGAGATTGTGAAGTTGCAGTTGAGGTGTTTGTGGAAATGCCTCAATGACGAACTTGGCTCGATCTTGCTCGAACTCGGCCTGAACTGTTGACTGAACCAAGCCAAGCTGGCTAGTCAGGCTCAAGGACTGAGCCAAGCCGAGTTCGAGTTGAGGTCAGCCAGTGTGCCAACTCAACTCGATTCAACTCGATGTACACCCCTAATTTGACCAATTCGATCAAAGTGATTATTTAGAGTCATGTGCAATCAAACTTTGCACCTACATGATGAATGATATATTAGTTATCAACCTATAATAATACACTTAATCTGGACAGTCCATTTTCATGGCCATTAATATCAAAGTAAGAATGCTATAAAATGACTCTTAAGTACGTAAGAGTCCACATGCACCAATCCCTTACCGTCAAATAAAGTGAGAATCCTAGCGTAAAATCCAAGTTGGACACCGATTTCCATATCTTCTTTTTGTTTCTTAACTTCCCCTCTACTTTCCTCACCTCCCTTTACTTTCTTCCCACTAATTTTAAATAAATTCTCACCCTTCGGCTAAGGACACGTGACATTGTCTAACTATACTTACCAACAACTCCTTTAAACTTAAAGTTATATTATTTTTACTATATAAATAGTTCATGCAAATGTCTTTAAACTCAATTCCTGCACATAAAGATTTAAAACCATATAAATGTGAATTAAGAATTATATGTGTTTCATTGTAATAAATTAGCTAGGCAATTTCTTTCTTTTTAATTTTTTAAAGAAATTTTTTATTACATTTCTTTTGTATGCTACTGAATTTAATTAGAAATGTATATGGGTTGGCCTGATCAAGCAAGCCATAATAATTATTTCAAAGTCAAGCCAAAAAGTATACCTAGGAACATCAAGTACAACACTAACTAAATTTTATTTTTACCTAATGTGTATGATTTATACTTTTAAGATTAGTATATAATAATTGTAAAGGACGAGCTTAACAGTCTTAGGGGGGGGGTGAATGAGACTATGCCAGATAAAAACTTAAAGAACTAAAATAATAAATAAATCACAAATCTCAATAGTACTAGTATTAAAAAATTGATTTAAACTTAGTTCGTAGGATAATCTTACACCAAAACCAAGGTTTTAAATAGGACAACTTGATTTCACAAATGTTTGTAAGGATCAAAATCTCAAACCAAGCAAAAGACAAGAGAGCTATCTATTACAAGCATTCACCATATTTGCATAAATAAAAGACAATCATTCACCACATATGCAAAAAACTGAACATTCACCACCAACACCTACACCAGCTTTTCTCGAACAGCCACACCAACTATTCTCAAATAGGACTATGCCAAATAAAAACTTAAAGAACTAAAATAATAAATAAATCATAGTTCTCAATATCACTAGTATTAAAAAATTGATTCAAACTCAATTCGTAAGACAACCTTACACCAAAAATAAAGTTGTAGGTATGACAACCTAATTTCACGAACATTTGTAAGGATCAAGATCTTTTAAAAAAAAAGAGCAAGAGACAAGAGAGCTATCTATTACAAGTATTCACCATATTTGCATAAATAAATTACAATAATTCACTACATATGCAAAAAATTGAACATTCACCACAAACACCAGGAGTTATAGTGGTTCGGTGTGTATACCAACTGTTCTCAAACAGCCATACCTACTTCACTCATAATAATCACAACCCATGTGATATTGGTATTCACTAAAAATAAGATTTTCATATGTTTACCTTAAGACCTTATACAGTTGTGATTTTAGAAGGGCTATCACAAACAAAAACCTCACGCTGAGATTTTCTAGCTATCTCAATCAAAACCAACACATGAGATTTTTTGGCTATCTTAAAGAAATCAAAAATACATAATATAAAAATGTACTTATCTTCTTCTTGAAGACCTATTTGATGTAACTCATATAACCACTTCACTTGAAGTAGAATGTTCAATGTTCAGTAATACAAACAAGGGTTCTAGGTTATAGATTGATTTTAAATTAATTCAAACCAAAGGATACTTGTTTAAATTCTTCAAAACTCAAAGAAGAGTAATTATTCTCTTTTTAAAAAGTAAGATTCATGAAAAGAGATCAAAGAATCAAAATAAAAAGCTATGTAAAAAAATAATATTAAATATCATGCAATATCTTGAGGATAGTTAGGACTTCTCTCTTTCTTGGGACTTCTTAGCTTGAATGATTAATTTCGAATTAAGAGAAGGCATCTATTTATATTTAGAAATAATGTTGCTTCGACTCATCTAAGGTCTCATTCGACTTGCATACGAACTAACAAAATTTTAATTTTTGGGCGCAATCGGATAAAACTATTCTTCGACTGGTCGAGGGTCGTGCTCAATTGGTCGAGCAATGGCTTTTATTGGTCGAGGGTCTCAAATTTTAGTTGTTGGACTTCAAGTCAAGCACCCCTCAACCAGTCGAAGGTCCCTCTTTGACTAGAAACTACCAGAAATATCCATTTTTTGTATTTCAAACTTAGATTGGTCGAATAATATCTTAGACTAGTCGAGCTACAGCTTAAACTAGTCGAACTAAGGCCAAGACTAGTCAAACTTAAGCTTAACCAAAGTATAAAAATCCATATAAGATTAGCTTTTGAAAGCACCTAAGTCTAAGGTCTTTCTAGGGTCCATTATACCTGAGAAGACTGCATATTGAAGTGTAGAACTTGAATCTTCTTCTTGAATGTTCATTAAAGCAAAGTTGATCTCATACTTGAAGTGTAGTCGAAAGTGGATCTTGAACTTCTACTATAAGTGTGGTAAAACTTGAACTCATTTTAGCTTGAATTTTCCAACTTCATGACTTGTACTTGAAGGCGAATTTCCATCTTGATTCACATTAGACGTATTATATATAACTCAAGTTGTTTTGTCAAACAAAATTTGACAAACAACAGTGTGCTTTATACAACATAGCACTTACAATAATAATATTAGTTTAAAACCATCAATTTTACTAACTTTTATATCTATTTATTTGTCTTACATGTCACATATATCAAAATAATTTAAATCCAACTAATATATTAGAGGAAACTAAAAAATGTATAATTATTTATTCTTTTAATTTATTGTAATACAATTTATATTTTATAAACAATGTAATTAAAAAAAATATTATTATTCAGTTTCTAACATCGAGAAGCCCAATTGTCAATTTGAATGGCAGGGGATGTTTGGTCCGTGGTATTGAATTGCATTAGATGGGATTAACATCATTATTGCATAATGATTGCATGTCTGAAAATACCATGGTATTGTAGCTATCAAATCCTATGTTTAGGATAAAAAATTTGGTAAGGGAAAACACCAGATTAAGCCAAATCATGTATGGTGGACTATGGAATTATAATCAACAGACCAAATTCATGTCGTTCACTTGTACACATATATAACCAAAATGTCACGTGTAAATGGTGACAAACGCATGCATCAATGTGAGGCCCACATGTGTAGTGGATTTCAAAATCTACGAGAATCTTGCATGAGACCAAATGTAATTCCATCGGACTAAATGCAATTCTATCCTACCTAATCCCAACATTTCTCATCCTCTCCAAATGCTGGATGGAATTACACAGGACCAAATGCAATTCTATCCCACCTAATCCCATCTAATACCCTACCTCAAATGCAATTCCAGTGTATCTTGATGTTGCACTAGATTTTATACATGTGGGGCGCATGGTTTGATCATTCAAAACTTTCATCTAATGGGCCACATTGAGGATGGGGGATGGCCCGAATATCGAGTGGATGATGGAAGATCATGTCCAGTAGATAGACAGTTAAGATAAAAAAAAGATGTTGAGTCCACTATAAAGTTGGGAGCTAAGCTTAACGAAAAACCCAACTTCTGGGGTTCATCATGATGTGTGAATGATGACATTCAACATCCAATCCCTCCATCGTGTAATCCCCCTCAGGTTGTCCTCAAAAAGGAAAAAATCAAGTTGATCTAAAACTTAAGTGGGCCACACCACATGAATGGCATGTCAATGTCAACCATATAGAACCTTCCAAAGTGTGTGGGGGATCCACCATGTTTTCTTACATGCTATCCAATCTAGGCGCGAATTAGGTAAATCCAAGGTAACAGTTTAGTCCCTGACCGTGGCACACACCTTGATGTATGTGTTGTACATCCACATTGTTCATCCCTTCTTTTACCTCATTTTACGGCATGGCCAAAAAATATAGATGATTCAAATCTCGGGTGGACCATGCCACAAAAAATAGTGATTATTAACTATTAAAAACTTCTCATGGCACCCAAAAGTTAGGGATCTAAGATGATATTTCTTAAGATTCTCTCTCACCTAATCCCGAAATCGAATTGCGTACTAAGTTACTCAATACACTTTTATCATACTGAGTAAACTCAGTTGGACCTACCATGAATGTATGTCAATTATCCACACTGTCCATTCATTTTTCTAGCTCATTTTAATGGTTGATCCAAAAATTGAAGCATGCCTAAAGCTCAAGTGGACCGCACCACAGGAAACCGTGGGAATAATGACTTCCACCATTATAACCTTGGTAGGGCCCATAGTGATGTTTATTTGTCATCCAACCTGTTTATAAGATCACACAAAGATGGATGAAAGTAAACACAAATAGCAGATTGATCCAAAACTTCTTTGGCCCCCCCAAGAAATTTTCCACGATAGAATTTCAATTCACACCGTTTCTCGTGGTGAGGTCCACTTGAGATTTGCATATACTTATTTTTTGGGTTAGAGCCCTCAAATTATCTGTTAAAATGGATGTACAGAGTAGATAAAATATGTAAATCATGGTGGACCCCACAGAGTTTACTCAGTACGCTTAGCGTGCTGAGTCACTCAATACGTAATTCGTGTCCCCTAATCCCCATCCGTATAATAAAGGCTCCGTGGGGCCACCATCATGGAAATGGATTAGTTGGTGTACCACACACTAGCTATATTGCTGGTGTAGGTACATGTTGTGCGAAGACGAGCGTTGATGCTCCTCGAGCTCCGAGTTGTACGAACAGTTCAAAGGAGATCAAAGTTACATGGGTCCACAATGATGTATTTATTATATCCACACCGTTCATTCATTTTTCAAGATCATTTTAGAGTATTATACAAAAAATGAATCATATCCAAAAATCAAATGGACCACACCACTAATATCAACGAAGATAATGATTTTCACCGTTAAAAATTTCGTAGGGTCCACCGTAACATTTATTTTACATCAAATATGTTCATAAGGTTACAAAGATCTGATTTAAGAGGAAAAAAAAATTTCATGTTGATCCAAAACTTTTGTGAACCCCAAAAGGGTTTCAATGGTAGACGTTCAATCCCCACTGCTTTTCTTAGTGTGGTCCACTTGATTGTTAGATCTGTCTTATTTTTCGTCTCAACCCTTAAGACGAGCTCGCAAAATGGATGGACAGTTTGGATATAACACATACCCCATGATGGGACCCACAGAACTTGCTGATGTCAATGCATTACTCTGTAGGCCCACCATTATGCATTGACATCAACTCTTACTTGAAGCGGATTTTCTACAAAAGCCTTTCGCAGGAAGTTCCAGCGCTGGAAACTTAGGTTGGGCACACCGTTATATTTGTGATAAATCTATCTCATCCATTCATTTTTTAAGCTCGACTTAAGACATGGTGCCAAAAATGAGCCTGATCCAAGACTCAAGTGATTCGAAAACGTGAGGATTGAATGTCCACAGTTGAAATATTTGTGGGGCCAAATAAATTTTGAATCAGGATAATATTTATTTTTTCAGTTCATCTTAGTAGTAATTACATTATGAACTGTATGAATGCCTTGTAAACATCACTGTCGAGCCCATGGAGGTTTCAATGGTGGAAAAATCACTAAACACCTTTTCTATTTGTGCGGCCCACTTGAGTCTTGGATCATGTTCAAATTATGTTATAAATATTAAAAATATAAGATTATTAATTATAGTGATAATATAATAATTTATATTACATGGTTTTTTAAATAACTATTATACTGTGTATACATTATTAATAGTCTTAATTTATTTTAAATATTTATATAATTACTATATTATATATAACATAAAACATAATTAATTTATATATTTAATTATTATACTAAAATAAATAAACGTATTACACATTTATAAATATACACATCTAAATATAATACTTTATTTATCATATATTTTAATATTTACTTAATATTATAATACTGATTTATTGCCTTATACTTTTAATCATACTAATAATAAATGATGCATGCAAATTTAATAATATTGATTATATAATAATACAATATAATGCTGATATTAAAATAATAATATATTTACAAAATTGTGCTAATATATTTACTAATTATTTACAGTATTTAAATTTGTTTTAATTCATTAAACTCATATATTCACATTAATATTATTGTACTACATAATATACTATTTAACAAATATGTTATATTATAAACATTATATAAATTTTAAATGTTTATTAATTATAAATTTACAATTATAAAAATGTAATAATAATGCATTATTGATTAGAATTCTATTAACATATAATATAATATAATTAACATACACTTACTTATACATATATTGTCTATTTAAAAATAATTACTAAATTGATAATAATAATTATAATGTTTTAATAATACATATAAACATGATGTTTATTATCTAATAATATTTATACAAATATATTATTTAATTATTAAAATAATATAATAATGATAATCTTTATAATGATCACAACTAATAATAAATTTAAAGTACTAAAATGAGCTAAAAAAATGGATGGACGGGATAGATTTCTCACAACCATAATGTTGGCCCCCACCTAGGTTACCAGCACAGGAACTTTTTGCGAAAGGCTTTCGTAAGAAATTCGCTTCCCTCCTTACTCTCTTCTCTCCTTCTGTACCTACTCTCATAAAATGCACATTCCACAATTTATATATATGCAAAAGCTACTATATTTCTTTTGTGTGAAATTCATACAATCGAAATATGTATTTTTTTCTATTACAATGCTTGCCATCTTTTTCATCTTTATCTTCTTTTATTTTCTCTCTCTCCCTCTCTCTCTCCCTTTAGATATAACCATCGAGCCTGGAAGCTTCCAACAGCTCGATCTAGGCGGTGCGACTGGGCAATAGAGCATAGCCTTCGATCCATTGGGCCATGCATCCTAATACATGTCTCAGATGGTCAAGTTCTTAAATAGCAGGGTGTGGCTCGTGGCTGGACTGAGTTTGCGGTCACTTCACCACACAGGTAGCAATTGATGGTTGTGATTATCAGCAAACGTGTATCTTAATGTTGCACTGGATTTTATACATGTAGAGCCCATGATTTGATTATCATAACTTTCATCCAATGAGCCACATTGAGGATGGGGATGGCTTGGAGATCGAGTGGATGTTGGAAGATCATGCCAGGTAGATGGACAGTTGAGATAAAGAAAAGAGGCCGAGTCCACTACAAAGCTAGTAGTTAAGCTTAACCAACAACCCAACTTGTGGGGTCCATCATGATGTGTAAATGACATCCAACATCCAATCCATACATCGTGTGATCCCCCTTAGGTTGTCTTCGAAAAGAAAAAATAAGGTTTATCCAAAACTCAAGTGGGTCACACACATGAATGATATGTGGTTGCCCACCATTAAGAACCTTCCATATTGTGTGCAAGATCCACCATATTTTCTTACATACTATCCAATCCATGCACGAATTAGATGAATCCGAGGGAACAATTTAGTCCATGTGCGTGGGGCCCACCTTGATGTATATATTGTACATCCACGTTGTCCATCCCTTCTTTTACCTCGTTTTATGGCATGGCCAAAAACTATAGCTGATCCAAATCTCGGGTGGATCATGAAACAGAAAACAGTGATTATTGACTATTAAAAACTTCTTGTGGCGCCCAAAAGTTAGGGATCTAAGCTTATATTTCTTAAGCTTCTCTCTCATCTAATTCCCTAATCCCGAAATTGGATTGCGTACTGAGTTACTCGGTACGCTTTTATCATACTAAGTAAGCTCGGTTAGGCCTAATGTGAATGTATGTTAGTTATCCATGCCGTCTATCCATTTTTCCAGTTCATTTTAATGGTTGATCCAAAAATCGAAGCATGCCCAAAGCTCAAGTGGACCGCACCACATGAAACAGTGGGAATAATGACTTCCACCGTTGAAACCTTGGTAGGGCCCATAGTGATGTTTATTCGTCATTCAACCTATTCATAAGATCACACAAAGATTGATGAAAGGAAAACATAACAGATTGATCCAAAACTTCTGTGGCCCCAAAGAAATTTTCAATGGTAGAATTTCAACCCACACTGTTTTTCATGGTAAGGTCCACTTAAGATTTGGATATAATTTGTTTTTGGGCTAGAACCCTCTAATTATCAGTTAAAATGGATGTATGGAGTGGATAAAATATATAATTCATGGTGGACCTCACAGAGTTTACTTAGTACATAATCTGCGTCCCCTAATCCTCGTCCGTATAATAAAGGCTCTGTGGGGCCACCATCATGGAAACTAGAGGTGGGCATCGAGTCGAGTCGGACCGAGTTAGGCCTAACCTGAGTTGATTCGGTTTTGAAAAGGTCTAACCCGAACTCGATTCGACTCGGTACCGAGTTCAGCATGCTTGGCTCGATCTGAGTCCGGTCCAAGCTGGGCTGATTCGAACCAAGTTGAACGCAATCAAAAATACTGAGTCGGATCGGGTTCGCACCGATTCAGATCGAGTTTTTAGGATCAAAAGGTACTATCTCCGTATCTCTCTTTCAACTGCTCTCTACCATTCTCATTCTCAACAGTTATTCCTTTGCATCGATATTATCAAAATTTCAATTAAATTATTACTAACCTCAACAGTGGTGTATGTGTGTACAAGAGCCTTTAGATGTACATAGTTATATTTGGACTCAGTTGGAGATCATATAACGTATCTGAACCGTTCATTATGTCCAGGTCATTATTTTTTTTACTTGTGCGTAAATTCACTGCAAGTGGATGGTTCTAAATATTTGTGGCAGGAATTATATTTTCCTAATGATCTTGTCCATTATTCTTAAATTCCAGGAATAGATGGTTTAATTTATCGAATGGTCATGAAATTTTTAAAGAGAGACATGATGAGTAGACTAGACATAATGGACATTCCAGATATGTTATGTGATTGCCAACAAGTTTGAAAGATAGCCATGTGGACGGGAAGCTTCCCATACGCATCATCTACCAATTTTGTAAAATCTCTCCTTTTCTTTCTTGGCACGAAAAGATATAACCACTCTTATGTACGGCCCCTCTCTCTCTCTTGCACTTACAGTATATGGCTACTGCATGTAGGACGGAATAGAGGGGAAGGGTGGCTACTGCACATAGGACGGATAGAATAGAGGGCAAGGACGAAAGGGCTATAGCGTGTAGGACAGCACAGCGTGTACCATAGACAAAGGGAAAGGGCGGAAGTGCTATGGTTCTGTTCGAATCTGATCAGATTGGTCCCAAACGGTTCAAATTTTTGGATCAGTGTAGTTCGATTTACTATTGACCCGAACCTGACCCGATTAACGGTCGAATCTACCTGATACTACTCGAACCTACCCGATCCAGGCCGTCAGTTCGGATCGAAACCGATCGAATCGGGTCTGATCGGGTCGAATCTACCGGATGGGGTCAGATGTGCCCAGCTCTAATGGAAACGGATTAGCTAGTGTAGGTATGTGTCATGCGAAGACGAGAGCTAACGCTCCTCAAGCTTTGAGTTGTACGAACAATTCAAAGAAGATCAAATTTACATGGGCTCACAATGATGTATTTATTATATCCACACCATTCATCCATTTTTCAAGATCATTTTAGAGTACTATATAAAAAATAAATTATATCCAAAGATCAAATGGACCACACCACTAAAAATAGAGAAGATAATGATTTTCATTGTTAAAAATTTCATAGGGTCCACCGTAATGTTTATTTTGCATCCAATCTATTCATAAGGTTTCAAAGAACCATTTTAAGAGGAAAAACAAATTTCATATTGATCCAAAACTTTTATGAACCCCAAAAGGGTTTCAATGGTAGACGTTCAATCCCCCACTGCTTTTTTCAATGTGGTCCACTTGATTGTTAGATCTGTCTTGTTTTTCGTCTCAAGCCTTAAGATAAGCTCGCAAAATGGATGGACGGTTTGGATATAACACATAACTGACCCACAAAACTTGTTGATGTCAATACATAAGTTATATAGCTGGTATACCAACCAATCCGATTCCAATGCATTGCTCCGTGGGCCCACCATTATGCATTGACATCGACTCCTTACTAGACACGATTTTCCTACGAAAGCCTTTTGCAGGAAGTTTCTCCATTGGAAACTTAGGTTGGGCCCACCGTGATGTTTATGATAAATCTATATCGTGAATTTGTTTTTTAAGCCCATCCATTGTGCCAAAAATGAACCTAATCCAAGACTTAAGTGATTCAAAAGCATTAGGATTGATTGTCCACAATTAAAATATTCGTGGGACAAATAAGTTTTGAATCAAGAGAATATTTATTTTTTCAGTTCATCACAGTAGTAATTACGTTATGAACGGTATGGATGTCCTATAAACATCACTATTGAGCCCAGGGAGGTTTCAATGGTTGAAATCTCCCTAAACACCTTTTCCATTTGTGCGACCCACGTGAATGATCTTGTTCAAATTATGTTATAAATATTAAAAATATAAGATTATTAATTATATCGATAATATAATAATTTATATTATATAGGTTTATAAATAACTATGATACTGTATATACATTATTAATAGTCTTAATTCATTTTAAATATTTATATAATTACTATATTATATATAACATAAAACACAATTAATTTATGTATTAAATTATTATACTAAAATAAATAAATATGTTACACATTTATAAATATACATAGTTAGATATAGTTCTTTTTTTATCATATATTTTAATATCTACTTAATATTATAATAATGATTTATTGGCTTATACTTTTAATCATAATAACAATAAATGATGCATGCAAATTTAATAATACTGATTGTATAATAATACTGATTGTATAATAATACAATATAATGTTAATATTGAAATAATACTATATTTACAAAATTGTGCATGATATATTTACTAATTATTTACAATATTTAAATCTGTTTTGATTCATTAAACTCATATATTCACATTAATATTATTGTACTACATAATATACTATTTAACAAAAATGCTATATTATAAACATTATATAAAATTTAAATATTTATTCATTATAAATTTACAATTATAAAAATGTAATAGTAGTGCATTATTGATTAAGAATTTTATTAAAATATAATATAATTAACATACATTTACTTGTACATATATTGTCTATTTAAAAATAATTACTAATTTGATAATAATAATAATAATAATTTAATAATACATATAAATAAGATGTTTATTATCTAATAATATTTATGTAAATATATTATTTAATTATCAAAATAATATAATAATAATAATCTTTATAATGATCACAACTAATAATATATATAAATGAATGTATTATACAGTAACATACAACATCGATTAGTTCATTACATATGTTATAAATATTTAATATTTATTAATAAATATAAAGTATTAAAATGAGCTAAATAAATGTATGGATGAGATAGATTTCTCACAATTATCACGTTGGCCCTCACCTAGGTTTCTAGCGTAGGAACTTTCTGCGAATTCGCTTCCCTCCTTACTTCATTCTCTCTTTCTGAACCTACTCTCATAAAACGCATATATACGTAAAAGCTATCTTATTTCTCTTGCGTGAAATCCATACGATCCAATTATATTTTTTTACTATTACAATGCTTGCCATCTTATTTATCTTTATTTTCTTTTATTTTCCTTCTCTCTCCCTCTCTCTCTCCCTTTAGATACCACCATCGAGCCTGCACGCTTCCAATAGTTCAATCTAGTCGGTGCGATTAGGCAAGAGAGCATAGGCTTCGATCTTGTAACACCCCATACTTTCCAGTACTCGGGTGTTACTGTATCATCAAATTTAAAATAAATGTAAGTCTAGCTTAAGCAAGCGATCACGTGCATCTCAGTCGAAATTCAACTAGCGACTGCAATACCAACCACTAGACCCACCCCGAGATATGGTAGACCTTTATCAAACACAAATAGATATGAATTATTCGTTAATGACCTAATCATAGGATCACAGGATGAGCTATATAAACAATTAAACCGTACATATCCACCTTCAGGACATGACCCAACAAATCCACACATTAGGAGTTGTCTCCATCCCAGAGTAAGAATTCATCCTATGTCCTAAGGCTCGGATCAGCAGATCCATCATTCATCTAACTTTAAAAACTGTATTTGAAAAGTATGGCTCACTTGCAGATTTAAAATAATCTAATTAAGCCCTACAAGTGACTGATTGAGTAAATAAATGGCATGGATTGAGATGAAAACCACGATAAACAACTTAGAAAAATAATAGTAATAATAATAATAATGATAATAATATTAATGATATTAAAAGCATTAAAAACAAATAGCTCATACTATAAGCATGTATTAGGCTATATGATTCATAGTACAACCACTAAATTCTAGCTTAAATGGTTCCTTGGACTCTTTTAACCATTGACGTTCAAACTCGGGAAGATCCGACCATTCGGTTGGCGAGAATCCACAAATTCAATCCAAATCAAGTTGTGGGCCCCACCTATGACTTAGATATGCCTGATCTTTAGACAAGGGACCCATTTAGACCCATAGAGCACCTTGGACGGTGTAGATTTTCCATAAACATCACGATGGACCCCATACCTGCATCGCATATGCACCACAGGGGTGCACTCGCTGTACACCATACCAGCTGGAGCAGTTAAAACTCCTTTGACCGAGCTTTCCCTTAAAAGAGAAAGTCTCTCTCTCTCTCTCTCTCTCTCTCTCTCTCTCTGTTTCTTGTCAGCGGATGGTCGGGCAACCGTTTCTCTGATCGGTGGCCCACCATCTTGCCCCGTTAGAACAATCCAAACCGTCCATCGTGTTCCGGGCTTGGGCTTTACCAAAACCTCACTCACCTCACACGTTAGGATGCATGTGTGTGGGCACAATGTCCGGTGCAAACAGGCCCTACGAACCCAACATTCCAAAAATGGAATCTGTCCTTGCTGCCAAAACTGGCGATCCAAGCGCGCCTCTCATCCTCAAATCTCAGCCGTTCGTTGAGGTAAACCCCAGCCATCCAATGGCTCTTCTTGGGGGAGAGGATTCCCGCCCACAGAGAACCAAAACCGTGGTCGATTTCGGCCTTACAAGTGGTATTTTGAAACGGTTTCAGCCAGAGAAAATACGGACCATCAGTTACTGATCCAACGGTGCTAGGAAGCTAGGGTTTCACGCAAAGTAGAGGGAGAGACGTTAGAGCCGCGCCACTCCCTGTTTTCTTGAAAATCGGCCGAGAGCTTCCCCTCTTGAAGCCACCGCCCGAATACCCATATAGCTCCATTTTTCTCGTTCTTCAAGCTTCCTAGGGCAGGGCATGATCCTCCACAGACGTCGTTTTGGAGAGATATCCATCGAATGCATATCTGCCATTAACGGCAGACCATCTTCCTAGGCAAGGAGCTACTCCGAGTTGTCTCAACTCAGGCGATATGAGGTTGAGCCGTGGGCTTTGTCAGGCCTCTGTAACAGTGGAAAAGAAGAGAAAGAAGAAGAGGGAAGGAAGAAATAGGAAGAAAAAGAAAAATAAGAGAGAGGGAGAGGAATGTTGTTGTTGATTGTTGTTGCACCGGGTGCTACCCTGCTGTGTTAAGGCCTAAGCATGTAGGGAAGCACGGAAGATGAGCCCTCAAGATCTGACGGTCTACACGAAGTTTGGGACCCTCACAAAGCAGAAGATTGACGCTCCAATGGTCCGTCTATCTACTACTGGAGCAGATGGAAGAGCAGATGGAACTATTCATACCTCTGATCCTACGGTATAAAGTGGCCCTGGATTACGATATATGGATCAGATCATCCCAAGGACAACCCAAAATATACAGACTATAATGCACTCTATTTCTCTCTGCATACTCTCATGTTTCGTATGATTCGATGTGTTACATGAGAGAAGCGCACTCCTTTTTATAACAGAGGAAGGAGAGTTTGGGTGGGATTGAGATATGGCCACACATAAGCCGATCACATCCTAACAGAGGAAGGAGAGTTTAGGTGGGATTGATATAAGGCCACATAATCCGCTCACATCCCTATCTTCAATTAAAAATCAAATTCATATTTGAATTTAAAATTTAATTAAAAGCAATCATATCCACTAGTGATTGCTCACAAGTGGGCCCCACTAGTCTACGTCCAACATCTCCCACTCAATCACATTGTAGGATAGGCACATAAATCTGTCCAATTAACTTGCCTTATAACAATCAAATACCAAACATCGCAATCAAAAGAATCAGAGGCGTGGGACCAACTGGATCACCATAATCTTCTCACAGGTGTTTAAGTACTAAGTGACCACCTAACTAGTACTCAATAACCCAAGCTTTGCAATGCCTGTCCTAGTCCGCATGACCATACCGGATGGAGTTGACTTCCGATCTGGAGTACTTGGCCAACATACACACTTATCCAACTTATCGAGTTATTCGAAAAACTTGATTTTTCAGAAACTTCGACTAAAACTAATTCAAAGCAATACTTATATATTTATATGCTTTTTAAGAAAAATATTTTTTGCAAAAAGTCTAATAAAAACAACTCGATACTGCCGGCGGATAAGTCTTCAAGTGCGTATTTATAGTTCTAGAAACTTGGTGTAGCTGTCACAGGATCTTCCCCACGTAAATGTGTAATTTGGAATTAATCAAGCCGCTTTCCTAGCGTAACTGAGTCTGGCCAATTAAGGACCTTTCGTCATTGTACACTAAAGTGGCGACACTCAATCTCATCCTCATATACACAAGAGGAGGGTAGCTAAGGACACAAAGAGTCACATACGGGACTAGCTACTCGCACGTTGCAATGATTAGATCGAATCAAAGCAATCTATAGGTAAAAGGTCCCATCACGTGGCTACAATCCACATCGTAAAGTAGACAATATTAGGTGTATGTCGGGTTTATAGTACGCAGGTTATTCTACATGAGGTACGACTCATCTCATAACCTGGTTTTAAATTCAGGCCATAACATTTATCGCATGTAAAGGAGTGGTGCGATTATGTTATTCGACTTTACCAGTCTCATCTTTAATCTTTATAAGATTGTAAGCGAATACGACTCACTCACATCCTCATCCTTTATTATTAATAATAAAGAAAAATTCATACCTCAATGTATAAACATGGCCCTAAATGTACCTCTCTTGTACATTCAAGGTTGGTCTACCCGTGCGAGTGGGTGACCGGCCTGCCGATAAAAATAGAAATCCTACATGATCTCAAGGTAAATGCTGATGATCTTCATACCTAGTTATATTAGTGTTTAATACTGAATAAATGGAATGTATTATTCATGAAAGATCAAAGGTATTACAAAAATAACTACATCAATCAAGCTTTCCTCAATCTCATCTGCCTGACATGAACCTAAAATAGATCTCTAGCTATAGGTTTCGTCATGGGATCAGCCATCATTTCCTTAGTAGGAATGTAGCTGAGGGCGACCTTCTTATCTCTCACTTAATCACGAACGTAATGATACTTGATCTCAATGTGCTTAGATTTCTGATAGTGTTTAGGGTCCTTTGACAAGTCAATAGCAGAAGTATTGTCTATCTTCAGCGATATAGGCTGACGAACACTCGATACAACACCCAGACTCAATAGAAATCTGCGAACCCATACACACTCCTGAACTGTAGCACAGCATGCAATGTACTCGACCTCCATAGATGAAAGAGCTGTGGATGTCTATTTCTTACTCGACATGAGATAACTCCTCCAAGTAAGAATAATATCCTGAAGTACACTTTCCCTCATCGGCGTCATTACCCCAAGCAGCATAAGAATATCCTTTGAGCTCGAGGTTGTGCCTTCATAACACAACATTAGGTCTTTTGTTCCTCTGAGATAGTGGAATATACGTTTGACGGCTTGCCAATGAGACTGTCCCGGGTTACTTTGATAACGGCTGACTATGTCAACTGCATAGCTAATATCCAGTCTAGTGCAAAACATAACATACATTAAGCTTCCTACTGTGCTTGCATAAGGTACTGAGGACATAATCAATTTCTCAGCTTCAGTCTGGGGACACGATTTCCCGTCTAGCTTGGTAGCTTTATCCATAGGGGTTTCAACAGCTTTTAAATTTTTCATCCTGAACTGCTTTAAGATGTTTTGTATATAAGTTGCTTGAGACAAGCCTAAAAATTTCTTAGGACGATCCCGAATGATTTTTACCCTAAGAATAAAGTTGGCTTCACCGAGGTATTTCATCTCAAAGTTCGAGAATAGCCAATCTTTAGTCAATATCAACAATTGCATATCATTACCAGCTTACAGGATATCGTCTACATATAGAGATAATATCAGAAAAGATCTTCCAGACCGTTTTAGGTATACACAATGATCTTCTTCACTCATCGTGAATCCAAAAGTGGTGATGGCCAAGTGGAACCTCATGTACCACTGTCTTGAAGATTGCTTCAGTCCATAGATAGATTTCAATAATTTACAGACTTTCTTTGGATGCTTTTTGTCCACATAATTTATGGACTGTTACATGTATATTTCTTCATCCAAGTCATCATTTAAGAATGCGGTCTTTACATCCATCTAATATAACTCTAAGTCTAAACTTGCGACAATGGACAAGATCATGGGGATTGAGAAAAACTTTACAACAGGTGAAAAGGTCTCCTCGTAATCAATGTCTTCTTATTGTGTAAAACCTTTGGCAACTAATCGTGCTTTGTACTTGTCCACTGTACCATCTGCCTTTCTTTTGATCTTAAGTACTCATTTATTACCTATCGTTTTGCGATTGGAAGGCAGATCAACAAGTTTTCAGACTTTATTCTTCTTCATGGAAGCGATCTCTTCGTTCATAGCATTCTCCCAATCGGCCAAATTAGAAGATAATAATGCATCCTGATATGAATCAGGTTCATCATTATGAACCACAACATAAGAGAATGTTTGCCCCTCAATATCTAAGTATCTTCGGAGAATCATTCCTCTTTCGCTTCGACATAACTCAGGAGTATTCTGAGATGTACTCTCACTGTCCTGACGAACTATATGAGTATTATCATCGTGAGAAGCAGAACTCCCACTCTCCTGAGATACATCGGGTATTTCAAAAAATTCTACAGGAACCTTTTGTTTAATTCGACTTGGGTATCTATCTTCAACGAAGGTCACGTCCCGGAATTATATCTTAATCTATCATTCATGGTCCTCATAAACTAGAACGTATCCCTTTGAATGCATAGGGTATCTTATGAACACATATTCAATGGTTTTACTATCAAGTTTACCTCTATGCTGAGTAAACAGCAAAACATATCCCAAAGATCCCCAAGGGCGTAGGTTGGCTAGAGAAGGAATCCTCATATACCACATCTCATATGAAGTCTTAGAAATGGATTTGGTTGGGACTCTATTAAGAACGTAGATGGCTGTTAACAGTGCTTCTCTCCAGAATGTGGTAGAGAAATTGGCTTGTGCCATCATCGATCTAACCATGTGTAATAGTATCCTATTCTTTCTCTCTGTAATACCATTTTGTTGTGGAGTGTAAGCCATTGTGTACTGCCAAATAATTCTAACGTTTTCACAATATGACTTAAACGTTTCAGAAGTATACTCGCCACCTCTATCAGATCAAAAGATTTTAATCTTTTTCTCAAGCTGATTTTTCACATCAGCTTTATATTTAAGAAAACAATCAAAAGCCTCAGATTTGTGTGAGATGAGATACACATCCATAGCGCGAGTAATCGTCAATGAATGTGATAAAGTATTGACATCCTTTTCTGGCAAGTACATTAAAGGGTTTACAGATATCTGAATGAATTATCTCTAGTGTGCCCTTGGACCTAGCCGCTTTGTGAAATGGTTTCTTCGAAGTCTTCTCGGACACACAATGTTCACAAAATGATAAATCAATTTTAGATAGGGAGTCTAACAGACCAAAATGTACTAGTCTTGTCATATGATCCTTTCCAATGTAAACCTAACCTCGCGTGCCATTTTTGAGATTCAGATACTAAAGTTTCATTCGACATATCAGATAAAGCAAGAGGAACATTATCACACGCTGCGTCTAGAATAAATAAATCTGAAATTAAATTACCCCATGCAAAGATGAAGTTATTCTGTCTCAAAGAAACTCTTATCCCAGAAAATCGAATATCAAAATCATCAAATAATAACCTAGAAATGGAAATTAAATTCCGACGCATCCCCGGTGCATAAAGAGTATCACGGAGGATTATTGTTCGCCCTACGCGCGTACGGAGATGGAAAACGCCAATCCCTAGTACGTCTTCAACAACGTTATTGCCCATATACAGCTTGTAACTTCCTTTGGTTACAGGTTGGAATTCCTCGAGTCCTCGACGACTCAGCGTCACATGCTTTGTTGCGCCTGAATCTAAAATCCACTCGTTAGATATAGTATCACCGGAAAGAATTTCAGGACAAACGCCTCCATACAAAGTATATAGTGACTGAGAAATTATCGTCTTTTTATGGGCGCAATGTCGAGCATAATGGCTGAAATTTCCATAGACAAAACAGACTATATTTATCTTTTTCTGCTTCTTCTTTCCATTTTCCTTCTTGAGATTTGGAGCAGGTGTTGTGGTCTTCTGTTCTTGGTTATTCTTTTTCGCCTTCTTGCGCGCTTTCGACTGTTTGTTATTAGCTTTCGGCTTATGGGTCTCTGCTACAAAGGCCTTGGCCGAACCTGGCTGAATTGCATTCATTTCAACCTCACGTACCAAGTGGCCATAAAAATCTCTGAACGTAGTGATAGAATCAGTATGGTTCAGAATTCTTTTGATTTGGGCCCAAGATTCAGGTAGGGAACGGTGCACGGCTATAATCTTTTGATTTTCAGTCAATTTACACCTAACATTCCTAAGGGCACCTATCATTTACTCTATCTTTCGAATATGATCTTTGATGGGGCAGCTGACAAGCATCCTATACTCCTGGAATTCTAATTTCATTGCTTTAACTCTCGTATCTGACTTCTGCGCATAGGCATTTGTCAGTACTTCCCAGATTCCCTTAACGGTTTCATGCACTTTATACGTAGGTATGAGTTCTTTGTATATAGTGCTAAGAAGAATATTACGGGCTGAACGATTTTATTTTCACCACTTATTGTAGCGAGTCATCGCAACCCTATGTTCTTGTAAATTTCTATTTTCAGCTAAGATAGGTTCCTCTTGAACTACATCGAGTGTGTGCAATATGTCGTCCTCGTCCAAAAGGCATCGCACCATGCGGGACCAGTCTTCGTAGTTGTTGCCATCGAAATGTTGTCCTTTCAGCTATTTAGCGATTAACGCTTTGGTGGCCATCTCTACATTGCATGAGTATCACTACTTAGCGAAGATCTTAGGTATTGACACTAATCATCAGCATTTCTACGTATTATACAAATATTCAAAATATAAAAGCAATCAACACATCTTAAAGAGATCTGAAAGTCCACATACCCGAATGGGCGGTGTAAAATAATCAAATTCTTAATTTAAGATGAAATTGGTACTTGTATAAAATTATAATTGTATAACATACAACCTTCCATTACCTGATTGCATGCATCATTTGGTGGAGGAGAATAAACTCCTACTCAAGTTATGCACAACCTATATATTTATCAAGGGAGCATCTAAGCACTAAGTTTTTCTATATGTTCAAATGAAAAAATAAGGAGGGCTTAGATCTAAACATATCAAGCCTAATTATTTTCATACATATCAACATCATCATCAGAAAGAAAAAATAAAGTGCTAAGATATCAAGAGAGTACTATCTTCACTTGTGATCATGACCATTAGTGATAGATCCGATCATTACCATTAATGATCATTGTTGATGATGGATCCTTTCATCAACAGTGATCATCATGATTGATGATCGTTTCGATCACTAATGAGCTTTAGATCAACAGTGAAGACAATATCATGAAGGAAGCAACATCATCTCATATATATATGATCAAATCAAAAAATCAAGATAACATATTCAGGTTACAACATATCTTAATGTGGGTCACACCGTTAATTTGTAGATTAAGCATGAATTCATGTGTACTCATTTTTCAACAGATCTATACATGTGGGATTTGCAAAACTAAAAACATAGTTGTTGCATTTGTACATTAGCTAATATTTTAGCCAACATGTTTTATGTATGTACATCTCAGCTATATCTCAACACGTGAACAAATCACGTATTGCATACATCGTTGTTCAGTGTATACTAAACCACACGTGAACAAATCTAATCCACCGCGTGAACACAGATTGGCATAGGTGTACACGTTTCATATTGACATACCTGTATGAAGTACTGTAACATATCATAGATATAACGTGTTGTACATGTACATGTGAGCAAAGTTTTGCAAGCCGTACATCACACGGATATCATAGATATTACTGCACATCAATGGAATGAAAAAGTAACGTGTACAGCTATGAAACAGAAACATGTACAGCAACTGACATGGAACCATTAGATTAAAAGTGGCGTAGAAAACATCCCAGTTTTCTTAAAAGGATTGACATCCATACGTGAGAGCCACCATGTATGCCTAGTTTACTAGGCTAGGATGGAGCCGTTCATCATCAAGTTTACTCTCTTAGCATATACTTGAGACAAACACAAGAAGACAGAAAATAAATTTACTGTCCAGATGTTTTATACATGGTAGATGTGATGAAGGGTGGCTTGAGATCTTTTGTTTGTAGTGGTCCACCTGATTTGTGGATCTGCCTCATTTTTAACCCCATATCATTACACGATACATAGAAAATAATGAACGGAGCAGATCCCCAAGAAAGCATCATAAGTGTTCCCCACCTATCCTACCCAAATTGAAAAATAATCCTTTCACGGACGATCAAGAATGGGTGCAGTGTTAATGGGTTTATATCCCATTTCTCTGCTCCATATGAGGGCTGTCCAATCCATAGACCCATGTAAAACTCGGGCCCGTGGCCTAAAATTATTTTACAAAACTAATAGAGGGTGTGGATTAATCGAAAATTCATCATGGTGGACCCCACCTTGACTTTTAAAATCCAACCGGAAGCTGCTGCACGCAGTAACAGCGCACGCCTATCTCGCCTTCAAGCAAACTTCTACTGAAATTCTCCACCGAAATTCATGGGGCTGATTAGCTGGTGTGTTGTACATTAGTCAATCACGTGTACAATACAGCAGCTTTATAACATGTATGATGTTTACCATCCAATCAGTCCCCACATTTTATGGATTCTGACTAGTGGGTCCCACCGTTAGTTAATGCCTAAGAATTCTAAATCTGTGATTTATATCCATAACAATGGTTGTGATTTATATCTATAACTCACATCCTTAGAATTGATTTATATGACAAGCGATCCATTGCACATTGTACTCATAATTCTAAGTATGATTTAACTCACATACGTAGAATTGATTTATATGAATAAAAGGCTCTTATTACTGTAATGGATTAGCAAAGAAAACAATCCATTGTGCACATTGTACACACTGATTGATCTGATACTAAAAACCATAGACAGGAATCTTGTCCAAAGAAAAAGGGTCACTTACCTATTTAGATGAAAATTAATAAGAGATCCGCCGTTGAATGCTCTAATACCACTGTAGGAAAGCGCGGAAGATGAGCCCTCAAGATCTGACGGTCTACACGAAGTTTGGGACCCTCACAAAGCAGAAGATTGACGCTCCAACGGTCCGTCTATCTACTATTGGAGCAGATGGAACTCTTCATACCTCTGATCCTACGGTATAAAGTAGCCCCGAATTACGATCTATGAATCAGATCGTCCCAAGGACAAGCCAAAATAGACAGACTAGAATGCACTTTATTTCTCTCTGTATACTCTCGTGTTTCGTATGATTCGATGCGTTACATGAGAGAAGGGCACTCTTTTTTATAACAGAGAAAGGAGAGTTTGGGTGGGATTGAGATACGGTCACACATAAGCCGATCATATCCTAACAGAGGAAGGAGATTTTAGGTGGGATTGAGATAAGGCCACATAATCCGCTCACATCCCTATCTTCAATTAAAAATCAAATTCATATTTGAATTTGAAATTTAATTGAAAGCAATCGTACCCACTAGTGATTACTCACAAGTGGGCCCCACTGGTCTACGTCCAACAAAGTCGGGCTGCCTTAGTGGTAGCAGTGCCCTGTGCTAGAAGCAGGTAGAGGGAAAAGAGACAGAGAAAGGAAAAGGAATAGAGAAGGAGAAACAAGGGAGAGAGGGGGCGCGTGTTGCACCAACTCGATCTAGCTGAGTTCGGCCTGAGTTAGGTCCGGGCTTGGCCAGAGACCCTGCTTAGGCTACTGGCGAGTTGCGTCTAAGTCAACTCAATCCAGGCCCCTGCTGGATGAGTTTGAGAAAAGGAGAAAGAAATGGAAGAAGAAAGGGGAGTGAATGAGAGAGAGAAAGGGAGAGCCAGCTCGAGTCAACTCAACTCGGCTAAAACTCGTTGGAGCATGCCACGCGAGTGGGGCAGATGTGGTGTAGTCCAGATTCTTGTCGGAGTTCTCTAGCAGTAAGATAGGAAGAAAGAAAAGGGAAAGAAGAAAGAGAGAAAAAGAAGGGGTGTGCGGCCGTCCTAGCCAGCCAAGTCAATTCAGTTCGCAACCGAACCATCTGGGTGAGGATTCTCACCTCTTTTCACCCCTCAGAATTGTCAATAGTTGCTTTCACTATTAATAAATATCGCCATTACTTTCTAACTATATAATGATTAATGTTATCTTGATGCTATTAATTAGAAGGTCTAATAACTACTATAATGTATTAATTAGTGTGTTGTCATTATTTATAATTATCTACCTAATGATTACTTTTACCATGTTGCACTAATATTAGTCCCTATGAATGAAACTATCATTAATGATATCAGTATAGTGTCCATCACCTAAGAATATTATCTTAAATAATAGGTTATACTATTGTATTTCAATTCTTAATATTGATTGGTACCATGATTACTACCATGTATTTCATTAATATTGATTGTATTTCATTAATATTGATTGTACCATGTATTTCATTAATATTGATTGTATTAATTAGTGTGTTGTCATTATTTATAATTATCTACCTAATGATTACTTTTACCATGTTGCACTAATATTAGTCCCTATGAATGAAACTATCATTAATGATATTAGTATAGTGTCCATCACCTAAGAATATTATCTTAAATAATAGGTTATACTATTGTATTTCAATTCTTAATATTGATTGGTACCATGGTCACAAATAATAGTTGTATCATTACAATTAAAGGGTAACCAACCACATTATTACGTTATGTATAAACTACACATATACTATGGATCAACCCCTAGAACTAAACCCCAAGATAAGGCCCTCATTCTATATTAAAACCCTAAAAGTAATCCAAACCCTAGGTTGTATAAATCTGACCATAGTCACTTGCTAAAACGTTGATCTCATGTGCAAATTTTACAATTCATGATAGGATTCGATTCTAAGGGTGCACGCGCTTCCTAGCCGCCTTAGTTAGCATTGGCGATTCAACTAGTCAGGTGATGATTCTTCCCCTTGAGCTTTTCATCTCCTCATTAGCTTAAGTTATAGTTTTTATTTAAATTTATAATTGATATTTTTCTCTTATAATCACATGTGTTAGCTGGTAAAAATTGAATTGATATATTGCCTGCTTAATGATCATCCTGTATATTTGTTCATGCTTGTGGATTATTTATGTATTGCTTATGGACTTTAAACTGGTACATTAGTGAAAAACCTCCACCTATAAATGTACGCCCATACTTGGAATGTAACCCGACTAGTTGTGATTAAAATGGACCTTCGACTTAGTGGTTATTGAGTGACAGTCTAAATGGATCATTGATGTGGGCGTACCATCCAGGGTTGTTGTGTCCAATGATTTTCAAGGATGGTCTTTGATCGCGTGGTTTTGATACTCGTCCTATGAGGCCTATTTTGATAATTGCCCTATGTGGCATGTTTGATATCGCCCTACGTGGCTTTGTTTTGGTATTTTTCTTATATGGGTTCGATGTTTTATACCGTGCAACCATGTGATGGTAAGCCCCATATATTATAATATGATTGGTCACTAGTCGACGAGTTCCATTAAACATCCTAAGATGGTAGTCTCATGAGTCGGAGATGGTGGTATAGGACCTATGCCCGAGCTGTCAGCCTACGCTGGGCCATGTGCTCCCCGTAGTGACATTGGGCTTATTTAAAACTGACTGATTGTAACTGGACAAATAATGGTTTGGCTAAACATGCACACATGGCACAGACCAGCGTCTATCGCTAGGCAGTTGTTACGCCGCACTTAGTATGCTTTCACTGACGACTAGCCTTTGTCCGACTGGATGTTTTTTCCAGGTCGTGATTCGCATTCTGCATGGTTGATCCCCAGGGTGTTGAATGCCTATTTGCATGGGCAATGAGCCCAAATTTCACATGGATGAGCATCCTCGAGGCATGACTGCATTCACGCATCCATGCATCTACTAAGACCTGCATCATGTATTATTTTGTATGTTTTGATTTATAACTATGCTTACCTAATGCAGCGGTGTGTAATCTTGAGGGGAATTCACACTGAGTTGGTCACTCATCCATCAAAAATATAACCGTACAGGTAGCACAGGTGGCTTAAGTGATATGCAGGTTCAGACTAATGAGGAGCCGTTATGGTGGTCAAGGATATGTGATTGTACCTATCAAGGAAGCTACGCGATCTTACGGCTTTAGTTTGTGTTTCGTATGCTTTTAAATTTCTCATGTATGTAATCTTGTATTTGTTATTGTGGAGACATTGCTTTGTATAAGTCATTATGGGCAACCATTTATATATTCTAAATGAAATAAAAAAATTTCTTTATGTTGATTTGTCCATTTTACGCTCATCTGCTTACTCTGATAAAGAAAAAAAAATGTATACTCGAATTTGACCATCCTTCAAGGTTAACACTCGAATTTTTGGAAAACGGGTCGAATACTCGGGTCTTGAAAAGTTGGGGTATTACAGATCTATTGGGTCACGGTCCTTATACGAGTGTCTTAGACGGTCAAGTTCCTAATGGCAGGGCGGGACACATGGCTGGACTGAGTTTGCAGTCACTTGACCACACCGGTAGCAATTAACGGTTGTGATTATCAGCAAACGTGTATCTTGATATTGTACTAGATTTTATACATGTGGAGCCCATGGTTTGACTATTCAAAACTTTCTTCTAATGGGCCATATTTAGGATAAGGGATGGCCTGAAGATCGAGTGAATGTTAGAAGATCATGTCCGATAGATGGACGGTTGAGATAAAGAAAAGAGGCTAAGTCCACTACAAAGCTAGGAGTTAAGCTTAACCAACAACCCAACTTGTGGGGTTCATCATGATGTGTGAATGACATCCAACATCTAATCCGTACATCGTGTGATCCCCCTCAAGTTGTCCTCGGAAAGAAAAAATCAGGTTAATCCAAAACTCAAGTGGGCCATACCACATGAATGGCACGTGGTTGCCCACCATTAAGAACCTTCCAGATTGTGTGCGGGATCCACTGTGTTTTCTTATATGTTATCTAATACATGCGCGAATTATATGTGAATTTGGGGTAACAATTTAGTCCATGTCTGTGGGGCCCACCTTGATGTATGTGTTGTACATCCATGTTGTCCATCCCTTCTTTTAGCTCGTTTTATTGCTTGGCCAAAAAATGTAGCTGATCCAAATCTCGCGTGGATCACACCATAAAAAACAGTGATTATTAACCATTAAAAACTTCTTGCAAGACCTAAAAGTTGGGGATTTAAGCTGATATTTATTAAGCTTCTCTCTCACCTAATTCCGAAATCAGATTGTGTACTGAGTTACTCGGTATGCTTTTATCATACCATGTAAACTCAGTTGGGCCTACCGTGAATGTATGCTAGTTATCCATGTCGTCTACGCATTTTTCCAGCTCATTTTAGTGGTTGATTCGAAAATTGAAGCATGCCCAAAGATCAAGTGGACCACACCACATGAAACAGTGGGAATAATGACTTTCACCGTTGAAACCTTAGAAGGGCCCACAGTGATGTTTATTTGTCATCCAACATGTTCATAAGATCACACAGAAATGGATGAAAGGAAAACACAAATAACATATTGATCCAAAACTTCTGTGGCCCCAAAGAAATTTTCGACGATAAAATTTCAATTCACACTATTTCTCGTGGTGAGGTCCAGTTGAGATTTGGAAATACTTCATTTTTGGGATAGAGCCCTCAAATTATTTGTTAAAATAGATGTACGAAGTGGATAAAATACATAAATCATGGTGGATCCCATAGAGTTTACTCGGTATGCAATCTGCGTTCCCTAATCCCCGTCCATATAATAAAGGCTCTGTAAGGCCACCATCATGAAAACAGATTAGTTGGTGTACGTATGTGTTGTACAAAGATGATCGGTGACGCTCCTTGAGCTCTGAGTTGTACGAACGGTTCAAAGGAGATCAAAGTTACATAGGCTCACAATGATGTATTTATTATATCCACATCGTTCATCCATTTTTCGAGATCATTTTACAATACTATACAAAAAATGAATCATATCCAAAGATCAAATAGACCACACCACTAATAATAAAGAAGATAATGATTTTCACCGTTAAAAATTTTGTAGGGTCCATAACGTTTATTTTCCACCCAATCTATTCATAAGGTCACAAAGACTTGTTTTAAGAAGAAAAATAAATTTCATATTGATCCAAAACTTCTGTGAACCCCAAAAGGGTTTCAATGGTAGACATTCAATCCCCCACTGCTTTTTTCAGTGGGGTCCACTTGATCGTTGGATATGTCTTATTTCTTGTCTCAAGCCTAAGGCAAGCTCACAAAATGGATGGACTATTTAGATATAACATACCTCATGATGGGACCCACAAAACTTGTTGACATCAATACATAAGCTATATAGTTGATACATCGGCCAATCCGATTCTCATGTATTGCTCCGTGTGCCCACCATTATGCATTAACATCGACTCCTTACTAGACACAAATTTCATACGAAAGCCTACCATTATGCATTAACATCGACTCCTTACTAGACACAAATTTCATACGAAAGCCTTTCGCAGGAAGTTTCTCCACTGGAAACTTAGGTTGGGTACACCGTGATGTTTGTGATAAATTTATTTCGTCAATTCATTTTTTAAGCTCATCTTAAGACATGATGTCAAAAATAAACCTTATCCAAGACTCAAGTGATTCGAAAACATGAGAATTGAATGTCCACATTTGAAATATTCATGGGATCAAATAAGTTTTGAATTAGGATAAAAAAAAATTTCAGTTCATCACAGTAGTAATTCGTTATGAACGGTATAGATGTCCTATAAACATCACTGTCAAGCCCAGAGAGGTTTCAATGGTTGAAATCTTACTAAATACCTTTTCCATTTGTACGACCCACTTGAGTCTTAGATCCTGTTCAAATTATGTTATAAATATTAATAATATGAGATTACTAATTATAGCAATAATATAATAATTTATATTATATATGTTTTTAAATAACTATTATACTATATATACATTATTAATAGTCTTAATTCATTTTAAATATTTATATAATTACTATATTATATATAACATAAAACACAATTAATTTATGTATTAAATTATTACACTAAAATAAATAAACGTGTTACACAATTATAAATATACACATTTAAATATAATACTTTATTTATCATATATTTTAATATTTACTTAATATTATAATAATGATTTATTTGTTTATATTTTTAATCATAATAATAATAAATGATGCATGCAAATTTAATAATACTGATTATATAATAATGCAATATAATGTTAATATTAAAATAATAATATATTTATAAAATTGTGCATAATATATTTACTAATTATTTACAATATTTAAATTTGTTTTGATTCATTAAATTTATATATTCACATTAATATTATTGTACTACATAATATACTATTTAACAAATATGTTATATTATAAACATTATAAAATTTAAATATCTATTAATTATAAATTTACAATTATAAAAATGTAATAATAATGCATTATTAATTAAGAATTCTATTAAAATATAATATAATTAACATACACTTACTTATATATATATATATATATATATATATATATATATATATATATATATTGTCTATTTAAAAACAATTACTAAATTGATAATAATAATAATAATAATGTTTTAATTAAATATATTATTTAATTATTAAAACAATATAATAATAATAATCTTTATAATGATCACAACTATTAATATATATAAATTAATGTATTATATTGTAAAATACAACATCGATTAATTCATTACATATGTTATAAATATTTAATATTTATTAATAAATATAAAGTCTTAAAATGAGCTAAAAATATATATGAATGAGATAGATTTCTCACAACCATCACGTTAGCCCCCCACCTAGGTTTCCATCACAGGAACTTCCTGTGAATCCTCCCTCCTTACTTCATTCTCTCTTTCTCTACCTACTCTGATGAAATGCACGTCCCACAATCTATATATACGTAAAAACTACCATATTTCTTTTGTATGAAATCCATACAATCCAATTATGTGTTTTTTCCAATTACAGTGCTTGTCATCTTTTTCATCTTTATCTTCTTTTATTTTCCTTCTCTCTCCCTCTCTCTCCCTTTAGATACCACCATTGAGTTTGATCCATTGGGCCACGGTCCTTATATGGGTGTCTCAAACGGTCGAGTTCTTAAATGGCAGGGCGCGCCTCGTGGCTATACTGAGTTTGTGGTCACTTCACCACACAGGTAGCAATTGACGGTTGTGACTATCAGCAAATTGATGTTACACTAAATTTTGTACATGTGAGGCCCGTGGTTTGATTATTCAAAACTTTCATCTAATGAGTGACATTAAGGGTGAGGGATGGCCTGGAGATCGAGTGGATGTTGGAAGATGATGCCTGATAGATGGACGGAATTAAGATAAAGAAAATAGGCTGAGTCTACTATAAAGCTGGGGGTTAAGCTTAACCAACAACTCAACTTGTGGGTCCATCATGAAGTGTGAATGACATCCAACATCTAATCTGCCCATCATGTGATCCCCCTCAGGTTTTCATCGGAAAGAAAAAATCATGTGGATCCAAAACTCAAGTGGGCCACAACAAAATCATCATTTTAAATATGGCCAGCCCTATTGGTTCAAATCTGGGCCCAAACCAACCTAGTCATTGTATTCCTATTTCCTAACATGAGCCATTATTGATATGGGTCTCACATTGTATATGAAATGGGCATAAAAAAGAAACCTTGCGGTATATACTCATCACGTGGGTCAACCTGTTGGGTGATGCAATGGAAATGTATCTTGGTGATGTAGTTAGTTAGTTATCTGCACTTCAGAAATATCAATGAGGAATGTTATACAGCCATGCATCTACCAACATGTAGATGTGACACGTGTCACAGAAGCATGCCACTCACAATCCAAATGCGCAATATATATATATATATATATATATATATATATATATATATATATATATATATATAACTCAGAAATTTCATAATCCAATAAAATAAAATTTTATTCCATTCCACAAAATTTTGAAAAGAAACAAAATTTATTCCATTCCAAAAAAAAATATTTTTAAGATAAGCATTTTTATAAAATAAAATAATACAGCTGCAAGTTAGTGTTGGTTTTTCAGCTGGAGCCCCACAGTGAGCAATCTTATTTGGTGGGAGCTTCTTCTTCGGTAAGAGCCCCACGGTGAGCAGCTTTTTTCAGCTGAACTTCTACTATAGTTTCTTATTCAGAAGGAGGAGCTTATACAGTAGCTTCTTATTGTTGGACATAGGCAATTACTAATGGGTGGGTCCCATGAGGTTAGGTCTCTTCCATTTGAAGTTGAATATCAAATTCAATTTTGAATGAAGATTTAAATGAGGAGATAGGGATAAGATCAAAAATTTCTGGTCTCATCCCCATCCTTTTCTATAAATGGGATGAGGCTCTCTCATGAAGTACACGTTAAGGAACAACGAGAGTAAAACGAGGAAAGTGATATATTGAAATTTGTCCATTTAGATTGTCCCTGGGACGATCTAAGATATACATCGTAATCCGAGGTCATCTATATCGTAGAATCAGAGGGGTGATTATACCCATCTGCTCCAGTTGTGGTTAGTTTGACCGCTAGATCTGGACCGTTCATCTTCGACTTTGTAGATGTTCCATATCGTGTAGACTGTCAGATCTTGATGGGTCACACTTCTGCACAGACCTTCACTTATTCAGGAGGAGGAGCCCCACCGGGAGCTCCATTAGGATGTTTAGTGTGTGTTTGGACAGGAAAATCCCATGGGATTGGATTGTATTAGGGTGGATGGCACCCTTTTCGAGAAATTAATGGTTGTGTTAGTGGATTGCTATATCCAGCGAGTCACCAGCTAGGATGTTTGGACGAGCAAACAGGATTTGCCCTATCTAACCCCTGTCGTGTTGGACAGGCATGATATTGCAACATATCCCATATGATACACCAGAATCACAAACGAGTCATTTGACGACTGATGATCCTGTCCGTCCAACGACATATAAGTAAAAGCCACATTGATGATCAATACTGTCGCACCACCCAAACAGTGAGAGTGGAATTGGAACCGTGGATCTATGCGTCAAACCACATGTTTATATCTTTTATCAAACAGACTAATCTGGTGTAAATCATAAGTGATGTAATGAATATATTCAAATGATAAACAACTGCACTTAGGTCGGCCACATCTCGAGCAATTATACATCGTTCTCATTGGTGTGACTAATAAGAATCTTTTATTAGATTTATATTTAGTATTTATGGTTTAAATACAGGTTTGCACCTGATAGACAGAGTGAATTTACATACATACATACACTGGGCTCCACATGGGCTTTATATCATCAACCAGGAAACAGGTGCGCATCTCTGTGGAATTTTGCATGTAGCAGCGAAATACCCCCAATCGCACGAGAAATCCAGCAAGGAAATCCGAAATCCAACACGAAGACCATTCGAATCCACCCTCCAATCACATCCTTCTTCACTCCCGCGCCACCCAAACATACCTCAATACGGACGCTAGTTGTTAGATTCGAGAAACCTATCCACCGTAATACCACCTACTCTAGCGCATGATGCCCGTCCAAACACGTCTTAAATGAATTGTATGCAAACGGAATGCCGATGGCATAGCAAGTTCAAAACTCCAGTGAAATAGAATCATTATAAAAAGTAGTGAACTATTAAAAGTTTTATATATTGCGCATAAGTTTTGAATAAGCTGATATCATCAAGTTTTATTTAAACTTAATTACTTGTTAGATGTCAAAAAAAAATTAAAAAAAAATACAGATTTTGTTATAATTAATGGGACTTGGTAAGTTTTTAATGGCAGGCCTTCAATCACCATTCTTTCCTATGGTGTAGTTCACCGGAGACTTGATCTACGTAAATTTTGAGATCATATCCTAAAATAGGGTGGAAAACAGAGACGTGGATATATAATACATTGTAAAGCTGGGGTCGTAACGCCACTAAGATATTGGCTATCAAACGATAGGTGCTATTTGGCCCCACCATGATGTGCGTTTCATCCGTACTTCCATTCATATTTCCATCTCAATTTAGGATCAGGACACGAGCCCAAAAATACGTCAGAACCAAATCACATGTAGACCACACCAAAGAAGATAGTAATGGACATAGTAAAAAACTTCCTGGGCCACAATAGTTTTAGATAAAGCTGATATTTTTGTTTTAATTTTATCCAAGTCTGATTTTTGTTCTCCCTTCATTCAAATCTGACCTAACTAATGGTTGGCATTTTCTAGTGATGTGGTTCACTCGAGATATGGATTTATCTCATGTTTTATATCATGAGCTAAAATAACCTATGAAGGTATATATATATATATATATATATATATATATATATATATATATGGAAATGGTACTATGAAGTCGACCTCATGGGAACCTCCCATGAGGTTGAGCTGTGTGGGCCCCACCCTGATATGCATCGAACATCTACCCCCATCAGTCAGATGCACCATTCCATGGTGGGCCACAGGCTTAAAATCAAGTCAATCCATGATTCTAGTAGTCCACACCATATACAATAGTTGAGAGGGATTCACAGAGATGAGGGGTCATGACTATGGCCCACTGAGATATGGTTCACAGAGCCAACCCATTCATTGTATCTGTCCCACTTGGATGCTGGTCAGACAAGTTTCAGCTGCATCCAAATCTCAAGTGGGCCCCACCAAGTACTCTTATATATTTTAGGCATGTTTTCACATATTTTTAGATGGCATGGTACAATTGAGTTCCATATACGGTTGATTTTTGAGAAATAATTTGTTTATATGGCCGAGTATATACTCGGTTAGTAAATAACCTGTATATCTCACCATTGTTTAGAAAATCTTCTATCCAACGACTGAAATGCTGACAATGGGATGGTTCTATGCCGTCGAGCGCATAGTACCTTTTTCATATATATATATATCCCCTGCGCACCTACGCACGTGTGTACCTTTGCACACGTGCCATGGGTGTCTAATCTGAACGATTCATGTCATGTGGAATCCCATGAAACACCAAATAAAAAATTTTCACCCCGATCTAAAATTCTGGTGAACTATAGCAAAGAGAAATGCAAATCAAGGGAGAAAAATGTTTTCATTTTTCATGGCCCATAAAGGTATTATATCAAAGTAAAAATTGGTCCGAGGAGGTTTCACGAGGTTCTTCTTCACATGAACGGTTCAGATTTTGGATCAAAGTCATGTATGATGGGTTCTCAAAAAAGTTTGTACCTAATAGTACGCAGGTGAACTTCCCACGAGATCCAGCTGTGTGGGTCCCACTGTAACGCGTGTCAAACATCAACATTGTAATTTTGATGGATCTCCTTTAGTTTATGGGATATTAAAAAAATCATCCATATAAGCAACTCAGGTGGGCCATACCATCTAAAACCATGTGAATACATGACTAAAACATTTAAAAGCACTTGGCGGGGCCCACTTGGATTTTGGATGCAGCTGAAACTTGGTCTGACCTGTCATCCAAGTGGGACACACACAATGGATGGGCTGGATTTGTGAATCCCATCTCGGTGGGCCCAATAAATGATTATGAATATTTTAATGGGAGTATAACCCCTCTCAACTGTTGTGTGTGGTGTGGTCCACCCAATTCATAGACTGACTTGATTTTTAATACACCATGGAACGGTGCATCTGATTGATGGGGTAGATGTTAGACACACATCACGGTGGGGCCCACATAGGTCCTAGACTGCATATAAGGTCTTGGGCTTTTGGGCCTGTCCTAGCCCGTTTAGGATTTCAAAGGTTCGATCCAACCCAAATAGGTCAGGCTATAAATTAAGTGAAATCCTTGTTTCCCACTTGAATGATCCAAATGATCTATCCGTTGTTCAAGTGGGCCACACCTGCATGAAAAAAAACAGACACATGAAGGAACGAAAACAACTGGCAGTATGTTAACTTGCAACCACTGGCAAATATTCAGAAGCCTAGGCATGGGGCTGTTAACGGGCCGGGCCTTCGTCTTGTATGTGAAATCCGAGCCGTGCATCTGGTGACCATCCTCATCCTAACCACGGCTTGTAAGAATAATCCCCATCCAAAACTCAGGTGGTGTGACCCACCACATGTAGTGATGTACAATCACACCCAAACACTATATATTTTCACATGAGCTTTTGAATGGCCTGAATTTAGGTGTCCCTAAGTCCTGGTTGGGCCCACCTGGTAAATGGCTTGCATGGTATATACAAAACACACTGGACCCCACATCCCATCCTGGAGTTTCTATGGAGGGCAACACACTTCCTTGAGCCCCCATCAGTCCTTCTGTTGTGGCCCACCAAATGTACAGATAGGATTTTATTATGAGATCTAGGCCTAACATATGCAAGGGGTGGGTAATGCCATCACGGTGGGCCCACACTGCAGTAATTAGTAATTACCATACCTTCCATCAGTGAAAATATCCAGCCCTAAACTCTAATATCTAAGCTATCAAGTACACTGGCCTAGTGGCTTGAGATTCCAACCGTTCATTGTTATACTATATATGGATAAGTCCTAGGGCTGTTAATGGGCCGGGCCTGCCCATTAAACTCTTGGGCTTGACCCACTTCAGGTTGGACTTAGGCTAGCATATATGGTCCAAAGGCCAGACAGCTTCTTTATTGTTTCAAGGGTATATTGAAAATTTTTACCTCTTTCATTTTAATGTATTTTAAAAATATTTAATAGTTAATTTAAATTAAATAATTTATTAATAGCAATTAATATTTTTTCAGATGCCTATTCCAAATTCTAGAAATGATAAATATATTTAGGGTCACAATTAGGCCGATTATTAACTTACAAGATGGCTTAAAGCTAGTCCATGGCCTATCATGGGCTCAGGTTGGACTTGCGCTCAAGTCTATATAGCTCAAGTGGTAGATTGCATGAAATTTCGCTCGTTTCAACACTAAGGTTTTGGTATTGATTCCCTAGTGAAGTGTGAACTGACAGTGAGTGTACTAATAAGCTAATGGAAATTCCTTTTTTTTAAAAAAAAAAAAGAAAAGTCTATATAGGCCAAGCTTGGACTGACTTTAACCTAGCCTAAACCCGGTCAAGGGTTCGAGTGTCCATAGGTGGTGAAAGCCCACTATGGCGTGAGTGTGTGGGGATGTGCGTGCGTGTGTGAAGAAAAAAAGTCCATATGTCAACGAATCACAGCCATCAAATTATAGATGATCATTCTAAATATTTAATAACTAATTTAAATTAAACAACTTATTAATAGCAATTAATAATCTTAAATGATTATTCCAACTTCCAGAGATAGTAAATAGGTTAGAACTAGGTTCAAATTAGGCTGATTAACGGACCTATCCATATGGCTTGGCATGAACCTGGGCTGAATTTGGGCTACTATGTGGGCTAGGCTTGGACTAACCTTAGCTTGGTCTAAACCCGGCCTGCCGACAGCCCTAATAAGTCCATATGTCAATAAATCAAAGCTGTTGAATTATCCTCATTGCTAGATGGGAGGAATTTTCTTTCCTAATCTTGGGAATCACTGGCTGAGCTCTTTCTTAACCACCGATCTATATTCTTCAAGAGTCTTACAATCAACGATTAGAATCACCTCACGGTTGTGATTTTTTCAAGTACACATTATTCATGACAGCAACTAACAGATGAAATGATAGGTACGCATTTATGGATATTGAATGCTATATAACTAATATGTGGCCACAATGGGTAAGTCTAGGAAAAATAATAATAATAATAATTAATGGGTTACCAAATGGGCCATGATGCATGAAAGAAATGCATGGCTGAGAAAACATATTTTGTTTGGGTATTTGTATATAAAGAGGCATCACGGACGATTTAATGGAGTGATAGGATGGTACAAATTCAAGCAGGAAAGGGAAGATTGGGCAAAAAGTGGGCTAAGATGAGTAAAGGTCATTTTCAGTTTTAAAGTTTTGTACTATTTTGAAAATTACTTTTCATCCATTCAACGTAGGCTATTCATTACTTTTCATTCATTTAAAGGCTTTGTGTTCATTATTATCTCAAGAGTCATGAGAGTAAGATATGAGTTAGAGTTGGTTTTAATGTCTTTATTATTTTGAGTAGGTTTGAAATATTTTAATTTTTATGTTGATTTAGTAGCCTAAGCTTATTTAAGCACATCAAATGCAATGGAAATAATAATTTAATTTAATTTAATTTTTAATCTTTAATCTTTTGTTTTAACTTTTTTTTTATGATTTTAAATGAGGGGAGCTGAGAGTAAATGTTATTTGAAGTATGTTTGGATGTGAGTAAATGCATATAAATGAAGTAATATGAGAGTAAATGGGGTGGTAAATAAAATTACCTTCTAGAGGGAGGACTTTTTTTTTTTTTTTTTACACACGCAGACACACCCCACACACTCACGCTGGTGGAATTTCACCACCTATGGGTACTTGAACCCTTAACCAGGAGTTGCAACTCTTGAGAGTCTACCACCTGAGCAAGAGTAAGGACCCTTGGAAAGTCACAAAAGTAAACAAAGGTGCCACTACACACACACCCACCATACTTGTGACATGCTAATGATACTCTTAAACAATTTAATTATCGTTTACATCAATAAAACCACACCAATAGAAAAATTCAAACCGTCCAAAGGTCGGCCATCTAGATAGATGGTTAAAAAACTTTGGCAAGTTGCTTGTTCATAATCATTACGTTCATAGCTCAACCGAGGTTGAAATTTTCCATCTTTGACTGAAGTATATATTTCAATAGGCTTTTTACCATCATTATGTTAAATATCACACATGTACACTAATTTGAGATATTAAAACTAGAGTTGGGCATCGAGTCGAGTCAAATCGAGTTAAGGCTAACCCAAAGCGACTCAATTTTGAAATAGACATAACCTAAAGTTGTTCCGACTCGATACAGAGTCCAGCATGCCTGGCCTAATCCGAGTTCGGGTCTGGCCTAGACTAACTCGGACCGAGTCTAACATAGTCACAGGGACCAAGTCAGGTTGAGTGGATCTTTTTTTAGGATTTAGGGTTTACAAATGGCTCAGCTTGAGCCAATCGGAATGCACCACAGCTAGTCTGGATGCACCCAAGCCAACCGGGACCAAATACAAGCACTCGATCCATTCTAATTTTCTCATTTAATCCTACTATACCCCAATCTATATAAAAAAAAAAAAAAAAAACCCAAATTAAAATACCCTAGCATGCTATATGTCACAAGAATATATGAAAATCATGAAATAGAAGTTCTCTTGAACATAAAATTACATTGATTAGTTGATTTGGAGAGCTAGATGATTGTTGAGAGTCGATAGCGAGTGGGTGCGTACGAGCTACACAGTGGAGATGAGTGGCCGAGCTGCCAAGCCGATGGATGTTGGGTCGGGACTGTCGGGTGCGGTAGATAAGAGAGAGAGAGAGAGAGAGAGAGAGAGAGAGAGAGAGAGAAGGGTGTCTGGTGGTGGTGGGTGGTTATCAGGCTGGAGAGAGGAGGGAGGGTTTCGGATCAAGTCGAGTTAGTACCGAGTCAGATTTTAGGTTAAGTTGAGTCAAGTTATTGAGTCACTTGGACTCGAATCAATTTAAGTTTGGATTGGGCGAAGTCTACTCAGTTCTGAACGACTCACCCACTCCATTTAGGTTGAGCTGATATTTGTGTTTTATCTTATCAATGGGCCGGGCTCGAACGTAAAAAATCAGAATTTTAAATAGGGTCGTGGCCCAACCCAAAACAGTTCAAAATCCAGACTACGACCTATGCTAGGCCCGACCCAAAATAGTTCAAAATCTGGGCTGAGACTTATGCTAGGCCCGGTCCATTGACAGCCATATGGATAGAGGTATACACAAGTCAAACCAAATCGAGCTTAGCACAGCTCGACTCAACTCGGCCACTAGTTGACCCTAGCTCAAACTCGGCTCGGCTCAGTCCTTGAGCCTGACTGGACAGCTCGGCTCGGTTCGGTCAGCAGCTTGAGCTAAGTTGGAGCGAAGATCGAGCATGTGCAGCATTTTCACAAACACACGGAGTGCGCTTTCAATTTCTTACTGTAGACACCCCCCCCCCCCTAAGGCTAATCTCTTGAGAAGGCAAAGATAATCCGATAACCATGATAATATCCGAACCCGAACCCTGATCTAAACCCTAACCTTGATTCAAACTAAATCCTAAACCAAACCTTAGCCTAAAATCCTAAACCTAGCCTAACCATAGCCTAAACTCTAATCCAAATCCAAAAAACACCATCAAAATCGAAGCATACAAATCAGTACAAAAACACACCTATTTAAGCCCAAAAGCCCACCAACTAAATCCCGGGCCAAACTAGGCCCATAGTCAAACTACTGCAGGCAGTACTCCAACTACATCCAACGCGAGACATGTGTCTCTTCCAAGTAACAGCTGTCACTCATCCCAAAGTCAACTTTCATATGGATTTACCCTCCCAGCCTATCTTATTTACCGTTTTACCAACCTCAATAGCCAATGAGAGCACGCCACGTGGCATCCCTCTCTCCTTAACCAATCTCAAGCTGTCATGTCAGCTTTTACCCTTCATAAACCCAACAATTACAACAATGCCATCACAAAAGGCTATAAATAGCCCTCTCCTCTTCACATTTCAAGACAACTAAAAAGAACCAAAATTCAAGTGAGGGAGAGGGGGAGAGAGGAAGAAAGTGATGGTGAGAAGGAGCTCCAAGCCTCCAAGATCCGATTTTTCAACCACCTCTTAGCCTCACCCCAACTATCTCAACTCCTTAGTCTAGTCTAAATTAATCATGATACAGTTCATATCTTAGCCTATTCAAATATTGAGCCAAAGATCATTTCATTTTATAAAGCATTCATCATGACATATATTCTCTTCTTAATCCCCCTATTTCTCTAGATCTCTAGCGGACATATGATCTGTGACTTATCGTACATCAGATCCTATCACATTAGAAATTTCTAGTGATCTAGTCCATTTTTCTTCACCTTTTTACATAAACATCATTACATCCGCTTTCAAGACGCATTACTGGACATATGCTCTGTGGCTTGTTGAAATCTCGGATCTTTCCACATCAGCAATCTACATGTGCCTAGTCTTATTTCGACCACATCATCCAACCATTGAGATTGTCTTACCACATTAAGTAGAGACCGTATATTTGTACGGGCAGAGAGAGTGTCTAACACCTTCCCTCTTTATAATCAAGGTCCCTTACTCGGAATTCCGAATCGCAAACCAAGAGTCAATCTAAGATAGGAGAGTCTTCGGATTTCTCCAACCTTACATGTTCCGCAGGTTCTAACCGACTGTGGGATTTTGAGATTAAGTGGCTAGTGGCGACTTCAAACCTCAATCAATTACCCACACCATAAAACATAAATCTATGTGGGCGCAGATTTTCAGCGTTCACATTTATTGTATGTAAAACAGCAGCAGCTGTTTACAAGTATTTCATCAAACAAATTGTAGGCAACATCAAAATCAAGAAAAAATAGTATTTGTTTCATATACATACCTTCCTTGCAACCAGGCGACACTTTGTTGAGTCATTTCATCAAACACTTGGTGCGCAACATCAATATCAAAGAAACCGATTCATCGAACTGGTACGATCCGAGTTCGATTCGAGTTGGGGTTAGATCTGAGTCGAGTTGAGCTCGGGCAAGCTCAAACTGGGTTCAAAATTTTTTGAGCTCAAAAAATCAGCTAGAACTCAGTTTCAAACCGAGTCGAATCAAGCTTTTTCAAGTCAAGTCAGGAAAGCTCACCAAGCTAACTCGGTATGTGTACAGCTCTACCTATGGATGGTCAATAAACATCATGGTGGCCCTAGTAGGGTTTCAATAGTAGGTATCATTGTCTTCCTGCTTTCTTTTGGTGTGGTCCACTTAAGCTTTGGATCTACTTATTTTTGGGCTCATTCCTTAAAGTGATTTATGCAAATGATTGGTTGGCGTAGATATAAGACATACATCATGGTGGGCGTATAAAACTTTGCCACATCAACAAGCCACAAGGTTGGTGTTGTGCCGTTGTCCGTTGGTGGCCTACTAAAACGGGCCCTTAAGATTGCCTGGATTAGTCAAGCTATCCTAATTGTCCAGTAAATTAATATTCTGGTCCCCTCGGCAACAGCCCGACAGATGAACGATCTAGATCTTGACACTTGTACGATCATGCAGCCAGATTGACCACAACAAGTCTCAAAACTTAGTTGCCTACCTAACTGATTTAATGAACCCAGTACAAAGGCACGTTCATCTGACTTCATATTGAATGATTGATTTGGGACCATGGTTTTAATACAATCCAACTTGGATTGACTCGTTCGGTCCTAAGTCCAGTCATGACTCAGCTGAGTTAGAAGAGAGTCAGCTAACTGGGGCTCCATTTTCAATTCTGGCATCCGGGTGGACTGAGTCAGAGTCTACTCAAACAAGTCAACAGAAAATCATTCAACACTTAAAAATCTTGTGTTGGTCTATTTTATAAACTATATGCGAAGTTATAAAGAACAATGCTATACATTGAATATGGATATCAAATAAATTATTTAGAAGGCGTACCTGGTTGAGAAGCCATGACCATACGAGATAGTGGAAATCTTTCTCACCTTGGGGACCCAATCCCCATATTTATCTAGCTTGAAGGGTTGATGATGTGAGATGAAAAGCTTCAATCACATATAAGCTTGGGGACCCAACCCTTCTTATATAGTTTAGAGGGTTGAGCGGACGGGATGAAAAGCTTCAATTACTTGGGGACCAGCCCTGCTTATATAGTTTAGACAGTTAAGGAGTTTGAAACCCATTAAAACTACTTTCCCTAAAGCTCCACATGAATTTGTTAACCCCCCGTCTAGCTAAAATGTTGTGTGTGACACAATTGTAGTATACCACCTCTTATACAATTTTAGATGAATTATAATTGAACGAGGTCCATTGGTACTCACAATCACATTATCCAATCCTTAAGATGATTTAGACCGTTGATCAATAAGACCCACCTTATAAAATTCTTACACTGCTTGGATTGGCAAAATTATCTATGGTGTGGATAGTTTTTGAGGAATCATATGTTTCCAATTCCAATTTGTGGGTCCATGGATCAGTTATCCATAAGATTGGTCTGCTGCATCCCACTGCAGATGGAACCGGCCCAAAGTCATCCTCCATAGGAGAATCCTCACCCTTTGATCTTTGGCCCACCAATAGATGGTCGAGAGAGAAAGACACATTCAGATCATTTGGGGGTTGTAATGGCTGTTATGGCCTTTATGTAAGCTTTTTCTAATACCATAGTAGAATAACTGAACATGTTGGAAAAGTACATTCATGCATGGATCTTGGTATGTTTCTCCTTTTGAGATTATAAAATCACATCCTTTTGATCTGTCCATTGATAAAATCAGACACTGAAGGAATAATGTGCATATTTTAAGCTTGTTTCTTTGTCATCTCTTGAATATGTGATTGCATGATTTCCACTCTAATATATGACTCAGATGTGGTTTTGAGTATTGAGATGAAATCCAATGCTCTGTTAGAGTGTGAAGGATGATACACAGGCCATCAGATATTACTAGGAAATTGCATACTTGGCATATAATTAATTCAAATTAAGCCGCCCAAATTATCGGTTCCAGTTTAGATGTAGCAGGAACTAAATATTACCATTATTTGATTACAGACTATCAAATCAGTGGACGTTTTGTGGACCAATCTGATCTTGGAATGTAATTTTGTGATAGTCGGTTCCAGAATTTATTTGGTTGATTAAAGTTAATATTTGCCAAGCTTATCATTTCTAAGTGCCTGCCTATCAAGTGCCATACACAGTTAGAGTATCAAATAATTTCCGGTTAGCATTCATAGATTCTCATAATCAAATTTTAACATAGTTGGGCTTTCGAGTTCGGCTATCCAACCCATGGTTCAATGGTAGATAGAGAACATTTCAACATTGAGGTCATATGTTTGAATGCATATGTAGTGTGTGTGTGTTAAAAAATAAAAATAAAAAAATATAAACCTGCAAGGGTTTATATCATGGGTTTAAGAGAGGGTGCGGCAATGGGCCGAGTAGGCCCAGCAGGTAGCATGGCCAAAAGCAGAGCATGGGTGTAGCTAAATGGTGTTATTGCAAGTTTAGGTATTAATTTGAGCTCAATTAATAATTGGAATAAGCATGGGTATACCCCTGTTCATCCCATAACTCCGCCGGAACCTGATTTATATAATGTACAATACACACACACATATGTCTAATAGTCCAATCAATTTATAATAAGTAATTACTAATTAGTATAATAATACATAATTTTTTAACTTTTTAAATTCATAGGACTATTAAAAAAATATAGGCCATTCTTCTGCGACTTTGTAGGATAAGCTTATTTTACAACAGTTTGATTTGTTTTATATATATATATATATATATATATATATATAGAGAGAGAGAGAGAGAGAGAGAGAGAGAGAGAGGCATGCTCACCTAGGCACCTACGCATGTGTGCACCTTTGCACACGTGTCATGGGTGTCAAATCCGAACAGTCCATAAGATGCAGAATCCCATGAAAGCTCAGGGGGTGAATTTTCACCTTGATCTAAGATTCTGGTGGGCCATAGCAAAGAGAAATTCAAATCAAGAGAAGAAAATGTTTATATTTTTCATGGCTCACTGAAGTTTTGGATCAAAGTAAAAATTTGTATCAAGGAATTTTATGAGGTTCTGCTTCATGTGGACTATTCAGATTTTTGACACTCACCAGATATGATGAGTTCTAAAAAAACTTCGTATGTATTACATACGAACTGCACGAACTGGTTCACAAGTGAGTGTTTCCGTGTGTGTAGTTTCGTAAATGTTATCCTCTTGTCCTCCATTATAATATTTTTTAATCATGTGATTGATCGTAAACATTACAAACGGATGCTGTTTTTAAAAAAAAAAAAAAAAAAATTCAATGCCAAATAATATATTACCATGCAATTCTTTATGTTTTTATGAAAAGTTATAGTTTTTTATATTTTATTTTTGGAGTAAATTTTAATATTTTGAATTTTAATTTTAATTTTTTGTTATAAATGGATACTTGATACGGACATGGATTATGGACATTACTAGTAGGTGATTGTGATTGGACAATGATTGATGTGCCCCACTATTATGTATGTGTTTTATCCACGCCGTCTATCCATTTTTCTATATTATTTTAGAGCATGAGCCCAAAAATTTTGCTCTTATATGAGACCGATTCAAATTTCAAGTAGACCACATTATAGAAAAAAATTGGTGATTGAATGTCTATCATTAAAAACTTGATAAGGCCCGGTGAAAAGTTTATTTGTCATCCAACATGTTAATGAGGTCATAAAAGCCTATATGAAGGGAAATTGTAAGTATCAGTTTCATCTAAAACTTCTATAGCCCCAAGAAGATTTTAATAGTGGATATTCAATCACCATTGTTTCATGTGGTGTGGTCCACATTAAATTTAGATTATGTTGGAGTATATGCTCTAAAATGATATGAAAAAATAGATGACAGCATGATAAAACACAAACATTGTAGTGGGACCCACATAGCATTGTTGAGTAGCCACCTCACTACCAAGAAGTAACTAGGTAATCCTTCTCCATGGATACCCATTTTAAGCTCAATATGACATGAATGTGGATATGTCAGGATAAATGGCAGAATCGCGTAGAGATGAATTTAGGATTGCAATCCAAAAGTATCATGCAAACACAAAGAGAACGCAACAATTTAATGTGAAAAATCCTTTTAGGAAAAAACAACGGCACAAAGCGATAAAAATTTACTATGGAAGTAGAAATTATAAAGAGAAAAAAACTTATCCAATTTGAACAATCCTCAAATCTCACCATTGCTACACCCTTTGAAAGTTTGGAACTATTATAGAAACCTTTGGAATAGTTTAGAAGGCCTTCGAATATCTCTAGGAGTATCCTAGGAACTCCTATTTATAGTTGGAGAACTCCAACTTTCACATCGACTTGGAATAATGGAGAAATCATATCAAATTTATGCAATTCATGCACAATATGCAAAACCTTTAACTAGTCAAACCAAAACTCGAGCTAGTCAAACGACACTTCAACTAATCGAACTTGTCCTTCGACTGGTCAAATTTCTCATAAGTTTCAAAATAAATTGTTATTGAATTTTCACCCGAACTTTTTCAGACTAGTCAAATTTCCTCAGATTTAATAACAGAATATAGATATGGTGTCGTTGCATCGGTGAGTAAGGGCATTTGTACCTAGAACCTAAACACAGCCCACACAAGCTAATTTGGTTAATGGGTCAGCCCAGCCCAGCCAAATGGACAGGGGTACAGAAGGGAAGAGGGGACATCTCATCTGGACAAGTTTGGAAAATGGGCCAACACGGCTCATGGGGAGATAGACAGAGAGAGAAGGCTGTTTGGAATGATTATGAAAAGAAAATCCAACTAAATGTGGTGGAATAAAAAGCTTAGGTGACCCACCAAACACGGGATAACACATATAAGACAGTGTAAAGAAGGGAATGGGAATCTCTTATGCTGCTTTCACACCTCATATCTGTATATATTCAGTAGCATGAGATAATCCTTTTTTTAATGCTTGCCTGCCTTTTAAATCGTGGGCCCCACAACAAGTGATGGACGTGCCAAAGTAGCATTATTTCTGTCTCATGATATTTAATTTGTATCTATTCGATTAGCCACTAAAAGACAAAACATAGGTTGGTGATTTGTCCTCTGAATGGATGGTCAGGATCATTGGATGGGACATTTCCCTGTGGCGGGGCCCACTTGATGAGCGGTCACTGTCTAATCCATGTGTCCTCACAGGTATGATTCTAGATCCAGGACATAGTTGTTTTTTTTTTGGTTGGATGGTCGGGATATCATAAGACGGGAACGACGGACACTGTGGTGGGGCCCACTTGATGAACCGTCCATATCATATCCACGTGTGCCATGTGGATAGTTCTAGATGAAGGACACTGACGTTTTCAACTGTGGCAGCCCTTATCTGTAACTTGGTCAAAATCACAGTGAGTAGTTTTTGACTTCAATAAATAACTCGTGGAAATGCAAAAAGATGGCAGTGAGTTTGGTACATGTCAGAGTATGGTGCTCCATAAGCATGCGTGCAGAAATGGTAAACGTATCAAACTTGTATCAGAAATTGAACGGTCCAGATCGTTGGAGCAACTATAGATGGGTTGTAAACCAACCCAATAGTCATTTATTGGTGGACATCTTACAGATGTTTACGAACACAAAATAATCAACGGTAGAGATTCAAACAGAGAATGGCCGTTAGTCTGAGTCAGGATCCCCTGATCAATTTGATTTGGGGTTGTTTCCATCAGCAGTGGGTCCCACCAACTGCCCAGTAAATCCGTGGGGCCCGTTGTTTAGTGGTCCGTTCCACTCTAAGTGGAACCGTTGCTTTATCTTCAATCTTCGGCAAGATAATAGAGGGTTAGGATTTTCCCATCTTAAAGATTTTGGTTGCTTGGTTGATCCACGTGGGGCCCGCTGGGATGTGAGGTGTGGGGAGTGGATTGACTGAGACAGCGGGTACAGAGATATATCTGTGGCTGGAGCTGTGTGGGGCCCACAGAGATGTCCATGACATATCCAGTCCGTTCATCTATTTTGAAAGACCGCAATAGGACAGGACACTAAAAAATAGTCAGATTCAAAGGTCATGTGGACCATACCACACCAAACAGTGGGGATTGAATGCCTGGAGGTGACAGAAGTTTTGTATCAGGATAATATTTGTTCCTACAGTTTATCTGAGTGGTAATACTTATATGAACGGTTTGGATGGCATATAGATATCATGGTCAGTTCCAGAAAGGTTTCAACGGTGGATGTTGCTGTTCCTGCTGTTTTGTGTGTGGTCCGTCTGAGTTTTGGATTTACGCGATTTTCATAATACTGCTCTATCATAGTCTTTCAAAATAGATGGACGCAGTGGATTTTTCACAGGAAATCTGATCTCTTGACGTGTGTGCATGGCATTCAATACGGACTGGGGCAGGCGTGTATAAGCCTAGTTTACCCAAGAGGATGCGGCCCTTACCGTGGGGCCCACATTTATGTATCTATTATGTATCCAAGCCGTCCATTCGTTTTTCCAAGTCATTTTAGAGCGTTACACCAAAAATTAAGTAGATCCAAATTATCATTTGGACCATGTCATAGGAAACAGTGGTGATTAAACGCCTACCATTAAAAGTTTCTTAGGGCCCACCTTGATATGTCTGTAGCCTTTATTTTTCATCCAATCTGTTGATAACATCACGTAAGCCTGGATGAACGGAAAAAACAAATATCAGCCTGATCCAAAACTTTTCTGGCCCATTAATAGTCAATCACCACTTTTTTCCCATCCTATGGGCCACTTAATGTCTATATCTACTTCATTTTTATAATATTATGCTAAAATTATCTTTAAAAAACGGATGGACGGCGTAGATACTGAATACATATATCAAGGTGGGAACCACACTATGGGCTCCATTCTACAAGTGAAACGGATTGCTTACTCCCCCTGCCGCCAGCTCTGTGGGCCCCATCACGATGTATGCTTTTCATCCATTCCGTTCATCAATTTTTACAGATCAATTTAAGATTTTATTTTAAAAATGAGAGGGATATAAATCTCAGGTGGGCCACACCACAGGAAAACAATAGTAATTGGATATCCAGCATTAAAATCCTTCTAAGGCCTACTGTACTTTTTATTTGATATCCAATCTGTTGATCAGGTAATACAGACCCAGATGAAGGGGAAAGATAAACACAAAGATCAGCTTGATTAAAAACTTTTATGACGCCCAAAAAGTTTTTAATAATCGGCATTCAACACTGTTTCCTGTAATGTGGTCCACTTGATATTGGGATATAACTCATTTTTTTAGTCTCATACCATAAAATCATCTTAAAAAATATATGGACGGCATGGATGAAACACATACATCATGGTGGAGTCCACATAGCACCGACCATCAGCCCTTGGATGGTGGCAGGGGAGTGGCCAATCCGTTTCCTTTTACAAGTGCTGACCATGATCGACCGAGACTGAATAGCATGCGACCTGCTCAAGGGTTTACCCCACTATGAAATTTGGTCGCTATAAAAGTAGTCTGCTTTAATCATCATCTGGACCGCCACATGAATTTAGATTTTTTTTATTTTTTATTTTTTATTTTTTTAGACGGTTGTTCTAATAATTGAAGCAGCTATGAATAAAGAAGCATAACAGAAAATTTGCAATGAGAAGACAAGATTCACTGTTTTATTTTCTTCTTAGAATTTGGACCACTCGTTATATTACTTTTAAATGTCCATTTAATAGTCATTAATTCAATTATTGGGATTGAATCTATGTGCTACGCTTATAAGGAGATGGATAATTTGGATCATCTAGAGAGTTGCACGTTAATACCACACGTGAGGAGGGATGATCCACCCTTACTTTTAAACGGTAGAAAAATGTTTGGGATGAGCCGGTGAAGTTCTGCTCGTGCGCAATTAAAATCACATCTTTTTTGTGTCCTTAATTTCTTTTTCTTTTTTTACACGCACTCATGTAAGTGAAATTTCACCACCTGTGGATGATAAAACCCTTGACCAGGTGTTGAAACTCCCGCTAATCTACCACTAGAGCAAGAGTAAGAGTAGTTTCAACACTTGGTCAAGGGTTCAAGTACCTATAAGTGGTGAAATCCGTCAAAGGTGTGAGTGCATGGGGGTGTGTATGTGTAAAAAATAAGAATGAAAAAAAATAATAATAATAAAATAAAAAATATCAGAATCACATTTTAAGGACCTTGGATTTCATCCTATTTTGACATCATGGGGTCTTTTGGACTTCCGGTTTAAAATCAGTGAGGTTATGTGATGGTGTTTACATGGTTTAGCCTACTCATTATATCGGATTCCTTCCATGTGCCAGGTTAATGCATCCATGGTATGTGTTTACACATGTGCGAGCGTAGTTCAAGTAATTTAATTAGTTGCTCTCATGTGTTGGCACTATGTGCAAATGATGTACACAATCTCACTCTTGCGTTAAAGGATATCGATAACACAGTCTACCAAAATCAGGAATGGTTTAGAGCTATATGCACGTTTGCAATGAATAAAAAAGGAGCACTGGTGGAAAATATGCGACCATCGTACGAGTGGCACATGTGATCAAGTAGCATATATGTAGGATACATATGATAAGGTTATCTTACACATGTCTAAAAGGAAAACTTCCTAATGACAATGGATGCTTTGGATGCTTTTTTAGAGACTAAAATAAAAAGATCTCATTTGAATGATTAACCCATTCCTTTCAAATCATCATATTGTTATAACATTAGTGGCTATATAATCAATCAACTTTTATAGATCTAATCCCATACTTAATTTGATACCTTGGGTCGCAAGCGTTTAATTAAATTCAAGTTAAATAAAATTTCAGCATGCTATTCTAATCGCATACACTTAATGGAATACGAGCAATTTGTTAACACGTGTAATCTCTTGTTTGATTGAGTAACAACAGTATTGAGCTAAAATTTTATACTCACACGGATAAAATTCCACACATGGGGAAGAGAAGGTGGATTTAGCAAGCAACTACCTGAAGGCACGAGACACGTGAAGAAATTGGTGGACAAGAAAAGACAACTAGTCGAGACTGTGATGGTGAACCTCCTATTCAAACAGTTCAAGACATTAAGGCACACGAGGTTCGGTGAAGTAGGGCCATTTTCCTATCACTCAAAGGCTTGGAAAAGTCTCCTATACTAGCTGTAGCTAACTCCATGATTCGAGATACGCCCCGTCCTCTATAGACGTAACTTGAAGTCTTTTCATGAAGACATAAAGATCCAAGTAGGGGAATCTCTGTGTGCACTTACAACAATGGTTACTTCATTCCACATGCAGAGTACATTATTTTGGATTGGACGATTCAATTATTAGGTGTTCGATCCTACATTGATTATCTAATTAAGTGGACAGATTTGCTGGACTGCTACAACGATTGGAACGCATAGAGATATTATGCAGTTCGAGGACCATATCAGGAGGTTCCATGAGGACAGAGTGATATAGACCTCGCCAAAATCAAGTTGGGAAGATTGTCCCTGAATGATCATTTCCACACCCCATGCCATGGACTTAGCCATTTTGCATCTCCTTATACATGAAGGGTTTTTCTTTCTTTTTCTTTTTTTTCTTTTTGTAAAGCATTCTATAGAAGATTAGGGAGTTCCACAAATCTCTGAAACATTTTGAAGTTCTAGTTGATTCTTATAACAATAGAGAAAATTTAAAAACTTTATAAAGTAATTTTAGCTGTTTGGTTTAAGTCCTTTCTGTTAGGGGCCTTGCACAAAACCTTAAGATCTAGCCTCCCAGAACAAATCAGAATTACGAAACAACAAAGCAATGAAACAAATCAAAGCATCAATCATCAGAATTACGGAATAACAAAGCAATGAAATAAATCAAAGCATAAATTATACACCATACAAGAGATTTTTACGTGGAAAACCTTCAAAGAGGTAAAAATCGCGGGACCTCATCCAGATCAACAATCCACTATGAAGTAGAATGTTACAACCGATCACAAGCACACTCTGCTATAATCAAACCTTTATCACTCTCGTAGGAGTGGATAAACAGTAAGAGAAACAAAGAAAATGGAGAGATCTCACCAATTACGAGGACGTGGAGGCGCTGAGATATGGTAGATCACCTCTACGAGCATAGCCCCCCTTCCACAAGCTTCCTCTTTCTTTTTCTCTCTCTCTCTCACCTTTGATAGTTCTCTTATGTTTTTTCTTATAATAGACAAACCCTAGGAACCCTTATTTATAGTTTTAGGAAACTCCTTTCCATATCCCTGTTGCGAAAAGACTCAGATTTTCGTAATCTGCAAAATCACGGAACGAATCTGCGTAACCACGACTGGTCCAGCCAAGTCCTCGACCGGTCGAGCGCCACCCACGACCGGTCGAGACCCACCTTCGACCAGTCGAGCACCTTGGAGAAAAATAGCCTAAAGTCATTGAACTTTAAATCGAGTCAGGGCTCGACTCCACAATTGGTCGTGCACCAGCCCTCGACTGGTCGTGTAGGGCTCACAACCGGTCGAGTACGGGATAAAAATCTCATCAAATCTCCCCCTTTTTGTCCCAGGAGGGATTCACCTTCTTCAAGCCAGCCTGATTTCTACAAACCTCAAACTTAACCTTAAGCAAAGCCTTAGTCATCATGTCTAAACCATTATCGTCCGTATGGACCTTCTCAAGCTGTAACATCTTCTATTCCGAAGTATCTCTGATCCAGTGATATCGAATCTCTATGTGTTTTGATTTGGAATGCTGACTTGGATTCTTGCTCAAGTGTATAGCACTCTTAATATCGTAATAGACAACGTGTTGCTCCTGCCTCAAGCTAAGTTCTTATAGGAACCTCTTCATCTAAAGCATTTCTTTACATGCCTTTGTGACTGAAATGTACTCAGCCTCTGTCGTCGACAATGCTACAACCTTCTGTAGCTTGCTCTGCCAAGAAACTGCTCTCCCTACAAACGTGAACATAAACCCCGATGTAGACTTCTTGGAGTCTATATAGCCCTCTAACACAGGTTTCTCATCACCATAGCATGGGCTCAACCTAGATGAGCCTCTTAGATACCACAGTATCCATTTCACCATTGTCCAATGCTCTTTGCAAGGATTGGCAAGATACTGGCTGACAACACCAACTGCATATGCTATGTCTGAGCGTGTACACACCATAGCATACATTGAACTTCCTGCAACAAATGCATAGGGTATCTTCTGCATCTCTTCCACCTCTGCCTTCGTCTTGAAATATTGTCTGTCGCTCAATCTAAAGTGACCATCCAGTGAAGTACTAACCGGCTTCGCTGCATTCATATTAAACTACTCTAGAACTTTCTCAATATACTGCTCTTGTGACAGTTAAAGCTTCCTGCTGCTTCTGTCACAGGTTATCTCCACTCATATGATCTGTTTAGTCAGGTCTAAGTCTTTCATCGCAAAAGACTTGCCCAACTCCTGTTTCAGCCCGTCGATCTTCTTAATATTTTTTCTCATGATGAGCATGTCATCAACGTATAATAGAAGAACTAAGAAATCGCTATATGAGAACTTACACGTGAGTACACAGTGGTCCGACTCTGTTCTGTTATACCCATGTTGTAACATGAACAAGTTGAACTTCTTGTAACATTACCATAGAGCTTGTTTCAGCCCATATAAGCTCTTCCTCAACCTACACATATCATATGCTCTTTGTCCTTAACTTCAAACACCTTTGGTTGGTGCATGTAGATCTCTTCTTCCAAGTCACCACGAAAGAAGGCAATTTTAATGTCCAACTGCTCTATCTCCATATCCGTGCTAGCCGCCAACTCAAGCAATACCCGTATGGATGTCATCTTCTGTCACACCCCAAACTCGGAAACCGGGCTCACAAAATTTTCGATCGCCGAATCCGGTGCCGACAGCCTCCGTAGAATCCCATTCTCGGCTCCTAGCTCTCATTCGCCAGGTTCCGATCCTGGGATGCTACGAGGAGGATTTTCAACATCAGTTTGATTCATAATAAGCATAACCAAAGGCATAACCCACAAACAATAACCAAGAACTCCATTACATTTCCTTTATGATCAAAAACTTTACAAGTACAATAAGCATAAAGGGAAATACAGTGGTGTAGAACAAAAACTCCAAAACACTCTGCAACGTGCTCCTGCCTCAGCGCTGCTGCGATCCAACGTCACCTGCACGCAACGGTCGTGTATAAACTTACAGAAAGCTTAGAGGGTGGTGAAAGTGTGTGCACAAAATAGTAATATGAACAAGCAATGACAGAGTAAAGTGGAATATGCAGATGGATCTATAATATCATAAGCCGTACCAAGGCTTATGCGATGCAAGACATGAATGGTATCGGCCATCCCAAGGCCATGCGATGTGCAATGCAGCTCAAGCATACAGATCCTCATCTATGTCCACATATCAATACAGCTCAAAATATGAAATATCATCGGGGTCTAGTACACTCTAAACCAGATTGTCGCCACATCGCGCGCAATAAGGTAAGTGAAAGAGACCACACTATCCGTCTGCCAATATCGGGCGCGACTCGTCGATAGCGGACTCATTCCTCGAGCTGGTCAGACTCAGCCTAGCATTACCCCCTACACTTGGGCAGGTAAGGCCGCACCCCCTTCCAACCGACCACGACACATTGGAGAGCGTAACCGTCTGGTATTCGGCACTTAGCGCTCATCTACCCACTCGGTCTAGACGTTGGAGCAATCTCTTGGTACCATAAGGGTTTAGGGACTTTCACCCAGGGATATCTATAGTACCCCATGTAGAACAAGATTTTCGATATCCAATCCTGCCAACCACGATCTGTCTGTGGAGGCTACGGCCCCGATGTCGCTAGGGCGTACAATAATCATGTCACACAAATGCGGAATGCATGAATCATGCTATCCAGTCATGCAACCAATCCTGCGCATATCGTGCGCTCATGTAGGGCAACACCGTCTAACCGGGAGCCCATAAACAACCTGTCCGAAGGTAAATGCTATGATCAGAAAACTCTCACGTCAAGCATACATATGATGCGTATGATCATGAGTCATGGAACTCTACTAACATGTTATAATAAAGATGGGCTCTGCGTATAACTGAGATGGGCCGAGATAGCCTACTTACTACAAGTATGGGTCTATTAGTGGGCCTTAGGGAGAGTGACAATGCGGACATTTAACTGACGTCATCCTTACAATGTGGGCATCTAACCATCATTGTTCCTAAGGCATTACTTACTATAAATATCGTTATATGCCATGGAGGGATCATGCATTGCAATGGACCTAGTTGCACTCAATTGGGTCTTAAGTACATCAATTAAGCCGTATCATATGGGCCTTACATTCATCAAGCGGATCACCTCAATGAGCCTCACCAATGGGCCTGAGGTCCTTTGCAATGGATCATAACCCATGGGCCTTAGAATTCATTAAAAATGAGCCCAATCACATGAGCTTTATGGGCCTAATCACATAAGCTTATATATACCAAAGTGGGCCTCAACAATGGGCCACAAATACATCAATTGGGCCTACACACATGGGCCCATAAATAACAAAGTGGGCCTTAGTGGGCGGGCCACAAATACATTAAGATGAGCCTCAACAATGGCCTTAAAATGATCTCAAAATGGTTGGACGGTTTGGATGAAACTCATGCATCATGGTAGACTCCCATGTGGGCCCACTATAACATTTTTTTTTCAGCCAATCCTGGGCCCACTGAAATGCTTATTTGTCACCCAACCTATTGTTAAGGCCGTGTGGCAAGGGGCCCACCAAAATGTTTATTTTACATCCCACCTGTTGATAAGGCCATGTAGCAAGGGGCCCACCAAAATGTTTATTTTCCATTCAAACCTGTTGATAAGGTCATATAGACCCAGGGCCTACCGAAATGTATATTTGCTACCCAACCTAGGTCCACTGTACTATTTATTTGCATCCAAACTGTTCATTGAATCACATGGCCTAGGGCCCACTGTAATGTTTATTGCCATCCAAACCTGTTCACAACGTCACGTGGCCAGGGGCCCACGTGATGGACGGCGTGGACACAATACGTACATCTGAGTGGGGGCCACCGTCCACTGCTGTGGACGGACGGCGTGAGTAAAACACTTGCATCACAGTGGGTGTCACCACCCACTGTTGTGTACGGTGTGTTAAGCCACACAATACCACAGTGGGTCCCATGCAGGACCCACCAAAGTGTTTATTTACAATCCAACCCGTCCATTACGTGTGTCCCACCTGTTTGAGGGTTCACACCAAGTTTCAACCACATTCAAGATTCAGATAGGCCCCACCAAGCATTTTTATATGATTTAGGCATGTCTTCACATGATTTGGATGGTATGGCCCACCTGAGTTCAGTTTGTGGATGATTTTTGGAGTCAACGCACCATTCAAGGGGACTTATTAAATGAACAGTATAGATGTAAAATATACATCATGGTGGAGTCTACAAGTGGGTCAATGCGGCCACCCTTTTTAACGTGGACATCTCTGGACTCATGGCACAAAGTCATGCCAAAAAAGAAAATTATTTTTTTATCCTAGGTGGGACCCACATTAACCAGATCTATCCCATCCATTGCATGTGTTACAAAAAATTAGGCGTCCAAACCAAGTTTCAGCCACGTCCAAATTTCAGATAGGCCCCACCAAATGCTTTTGTATGTTTCAGGCATGTCTTCACATGATTTTAGATGGTATGGCCCACCTGAGTTCCGAATTGGTTCCAAATTTTGGCTCAACGCCTAAATTAATCTGAGGAAGATGGTGGAAGGCTTGAATTAAATACATGCATTAAGTTGGGGCTTGCAAGAGTGGCCCACCATTTCCCTTCTTTTCCTTTCTTTCTTTTTTTCCCTTTCCGTTGAAACGTCCAGCGTCCCAGACGCTGGACGGTCTTTTGTTATTTATTATTATTTTTTTTTTAGTGTGGGCCCTGATGGAGTGGGCCACCACTGATGGGTGCCATGGGCTCAATGTCCAAGGTGGGCCCCACTTGAATAAAAATTACATCAAGGTGGGATCCATTCAAGTGGGCCACACCATCCTATTGCAATAAAATAAAATAAAAGAGAGAGAGGGAGAGACATGGAGAGTGGGACACGGCTTGTGATGGAGGGACCCCATCATTGTGGACCTTCCCTTACATGAAATCATACATCAATGGACCCTTTGAACAAGGGACCATCAAAAATGTAAATCAACGGTGGAGATCCATTCCCCACCGATATGGACGGTCTAGATGACCTTTCTAAGTGAAATAAACATCATGATGGGGTCCATGGAGAATGGCCCTATCATGGAATGATCATGATGATCCAAGTGGTCCATTGGCCACAAATAAGGGTCCCAAGTGAGATCCACACCATTGATCGGTGGGCCTCACTTGGTCCACCATAAAAATAAGGAAAACTACCCTATAGAGGCACCCACCGTCCGATCTCCTCGCTCCTAGGGGTTCCTTGGCACCTTAGCTTCAACTTCAACGGTTAAGATGAGGAATGGAGGGTTGAGATGGGAGATTTTGGGGTAGAAAGGTGGGCCACTTGGAGCTTAGGAATTTGGAGAAATTCCATACGTGGGGGATCTTGTTGCTTGGGATTTTTGAAATGAGAAAGAGAGAAAGAAAGAGAGTGATGTAAAGGGAGAGAGAGAGAGTGATGGATGGATGAGTGAGTGATGGTTGTGTAAGAAAAGCTTGACTTTTGAGGCTTTTGTGTAAGAGAGGTATGGGAGATGAAGACTTTTGTGGCTTTTTGTGTAAGAGAGGTATGGGTGATGAAGACTTTTGTGGTTGCTTGGGAACATGGAATAAAGTGATGTGTACTTGACATGTGATGGATTGATGAGTGATTGATTGATGGGATTGATGTGATTGATGTGACACATCGTAGAGATTCCCTTGGTTTTCGCAACGCGCGACGTTTTCTCGCACCGAACGTTGGCCCACATCTCTTGACCAGGGTATCGCCTCGGCATGCGAGTCGCGGCATCGGAACCGCGGCGACAGTGCGGTCGCTATGGTATTGGTCTCGGGTTGAGTCGACTCGGGTTGTCGGCGTATGAATCAGGGTCGCGCGTCGATATCGTTTAAGGGTCGAAGGTTGCCGGAATTCGACCGGTAAGACCGCGGAAGTCTACAGAAAGGTACGGACCAAGATACGGGTCTTACATCTTCACCACTGGTGAGAATATCTCCTCGAAGTCTATGCCTTTCCTCTGACCAAACCCTTTTACCACAAGTTTGGCCTTGAACCTCGTCTGTGAATTCTTCTGCTCAACCTTTCTTCTGAATACTCATTTATTGCTCAAAGTTTTCTTGCCCTTAGGCAATTTTACCATATCATAGGTGCAATTTTTATGCAAGGATTACATGTCCTCTTGCATAGCTTTCAACCACTCCTCCTTACGCTCATTGGCTAGGGCCTTAGAATAATCATCTGGCTCTCCCCCATCAGTCAGCATAATGTACTCAAGCTACAAGTACCTCTTAGACGAATGTCTATCCCTAGATGACCTCCTCACCTATGGCTCAACAGGTGGATCAAGTGAGGGCTGCTCCCCTGGTCCATCTTCTGAAGGAACTCCCTCGTCCTCTGTACTTTGTTATACTCCCCCGTTATCAAGTACCACGGGAGAAATAATCGGATTCATGTCCTCTAGTTCACCTGAACTAGGATGGTTCTTTTCTGGCTTACCAATGTCTTCTATACACTGATCTTCAAAGAAAACCACATCTCTACTCCTAATAAACTTCTTCTCGGTCGGATCCCATAATCTGTAACCGAACTTTTCATCATCATACCCCAAGAACACATACTACCTGATCTTCATATCGAACTTGGACCTCTCGTCCTTTGGTACATGAACGGATGCCCTGTATTCAAACTCGCTGAGATGATTATATGATGGATCTTGTCCAGTCCACATCTTCTCAGGTACTTCTTCATTCAACGGGGCTGATGGAGACCTGTTTATCAAATATACCCTCGTGTGCATTGCTTCTCCCCAGAACGTCTGGGGCAATTTCGCATGGGATAACATGCATCTGATTCTCTCTACAATTGTACGATTCATTCGCTCAGCTACACCATTATGCTAGGTGGTCTTGAGAACCGTCTGTTCATGAGGTATACCCAGGAACTTATAATACTCGTGAAAGTCACCAATGTATTCACCACCATTGTCAGTGCGAATGCACTTCAATGATCTACCTGTCTCTCTCTCGACCATAGCATGAAACAATTTAAACACACCAAAGACCTCATCCTTGGTTTTCAAAGCATAAACCCAAACCTTCTTTGATGCATCATCTATAGAAGTGACAAAATACAATGCCCCACCCAAGATTTTTATCCTCATAGGACCACAATCATTAGAATAAACCAAATCTAATGCATGCACTTTATTAACATGAGAAGCAGTTTTAACAAATGAAACTCTATGTTGTTTCTCTGATAAACAATCAAGACAAGTTTTGAGACATGTATCTGTCATGGCTGAAAGGAGTCACTTCCTCACTAGTAGCTGAAGCCATTTTTCATTCATGTGGCCTAGACGCTTATGCCACATGTCAGTAGCTGAATCTTCCACTGCGTTCAACCCACCCTTACATACACTGACACTTGCCTTGTAAAGGGTGCAACACTTCTTTCCTCTGGCTGTGATCAACGAACCTTTGGTGAGCTTCCAGTGTCCACCAGTAAACCGGCTTTCATAGTCATCATCATCCAACCTTCCCGTCGACATTAAGTTGAGGCGAAGGTCTGGGATATACCTCACATCCTTGAGAACCAATGTGCAACCACATTGGTGTTCACACAAATATCACCGATCTCTATGATCTTCGATATGCCAAAATTTCTCATCTTCACTGTCCCATAGTCACCTGACTTGTAGTTGTGAAGAAATCTCTACGTGGAGTCGTATGAAAAGAGGCTCCCGAATCTATCACCAAGTCAGTATCCTGACTCGTAGCCGTGAGACATATATCATGATATGCAGAAAGAATAACTACAACGTCGCCATCTGAAGTGACCGTAGTGGAATCTGATTCATCTTCCTTCTCCTTTTCTTTTCCTTTTCCTTTCTTGTCATTCTTAGCTTTACGACATTTATACTTTTAGTGGCTTTTCTTGCCACAATTCTAACATTCAACATATTTTCTTTTACTAGACTTGCCTATTGATTTATCTCTGGCCTTCCCGCCCTTTCTGTTATTTTTTCTCCCATATTCATGTGTCACAAGGGCCTCTTGCTGAGTAAACCCCTAAGACTTCTTCTTTGTCTCCTCATTGAAAAGATAACTGGTTACCTGTTCCATGGATATCTTTTCGTCTGGCGCGGAGTTACTTAGAGATACCACCAATGTCTCCCAACTGTCAGGCAATGAACTAAGCAATAGCAGAGCCTGCAATTAATCATCCAGAACCATCTTTTTAGAGGAGAGTTGATTCATTATATTGCTGACCTCATTCATGTGCTCGGCCACAAAATCACCATCCTTAAACTTGAGATTCACAAGTCGTCTTATCAGAAAAATTTTACTACTGATTGTCTTCCTCTCATACAGCCCTTCCAATTTTAGTCATAGGCTAGCAGCTGAGGTTTCCATAGACACATGGTGGAATACGGAATCGTCCAACCATTGTCCAATGAACCCCACCGCCTTCCGATCCATCTTCTTCCAATTATCATCAGATATATCCTTGAATTTTGATGATATGTCTAAAATTAGAAAATATAGGTCCTTGCAATAAAGCACGCCCTCCATCTTAGCCTTTTATATGGTTCACTTAGAACCATTGAGGCTGATCATCCTTGATGAGTCACCTTCCATAATTCAAAACCGATCCTACCCGTTCAATGAACTTATCTTTGATACCACTTTATTGAGGGCCTTGCACAAAACCTTAGGATCTAGCCTTCCAGAACAAACCAGAATTACGGAATAATAAAGCAATGAAAAAAATCAAAGCATCAATCACACACCACACAAGAAATTTTTATGTGGAAAACCCTCAAAGAGGTAAAAACTACTAGATATTGTCCAGATCAACAATCCAATATGAAGTAGAATGTTACAACCGATCACAAGCACACTCTGCTATGATCAAACCTTCATCACTCACGCAAAAGTAGATAAACAATAAGAGAAACAAAGAAAACGAAGAAATCTCACCGATTACGAGGACGTGGAAGCGTTGAGATATAGTAGATCACCTTTATAAGTATAGTCTCCCTTCCACAAGCTTCTTCTCTCTCTTTCTCTCTCTCACACCTTTGATAGCTCTCTTGTGTTTTTTCTTATCATAAAAAAATTCGAGGAACCCCTATTTATAGTTTTAGGAAACTCTTTTCCGTATCCCTATTGCGAAAGGACTCAGATTTCCGCAATCCACAAAATTATGAAACGAATCTACGTAATTACGACTGGTCGAGTCAAGTCCTCGACCGGTCGAGCACCACCCACGACAGGTCGAGACTCACCTTTGACCGGTCAAGCACCCCGGAGAAAAATAGCCCAAAGTCGCTAGACTTTAAATCGAGTCAGGGCTCAACTCCACGACTGATCATGCACCAGCCATCGACCGGTCGTGTAGGGCTCACGACCGATCGAGCACGGGATAAAAATTTCATCACTTACCTCAGTGGTAGACTCTAAGTTTCAAGACGAGGTCTTGGGTTTGATACCCATAGGTGGTGAAATCCCACTACTATGTGCGTGGGTATGTGTGTCAGGTGTGTAAAAAATAAATAATAAATAAATAAAATAAACAAAAGAAATAGCCATTTGATTATCACCATGTGACGACATTATCTTAGCCATGTATGAGTTCTAAAGAATTATTATGATATGATTGGCCAGCTCTATGCTTGAGAAAGTACTTGGGTCATGATCAGGCCTACACATGTGAGCTGTGAAGGCCCACCATGATGTATGTATGAAATCCAAACCATCCATTAGATGCGCCTTGTATTTTTACCACAAGGGGCATAAAAAGCATACTGATCCATTATTTGAGTAGGTAACAGATAGAAACGGATGAGAAGGACACACACCCTTGATTGCACTATGACCCACCTGAGTGGATTGAATTTCATACAGCCAACATGGTGGGTATCCCCTTCCCAACTATTTCCCTTGTGAGCCCACCTGAATAGTTCTGGGTCCTTGAGCCAAAATAACCAACCATCCCTCCATATTTCATGTCCACACCATGGTGGCATGACACAATTCTACCCATCGAGTAACTTTCGCATGGCACGCACTGGCAACCCAACCCAAGTAGGTTGACTCTATCATGAGGATCACCTTGTGCAAAGATCAGCCTCGCGCTACTCATATACACACAACACATGCATTTTTTTTCACTTACAGAATACATGCATTATTTCTTAGACGAAGCGCCGTAATAAGATGGATAGGGCTAATTTTTGCACAAGGTGGTCCTAATGGTAGGTCCACCTATCAGCGATGTAGGCATCTCTTGCGCATGACAACTATCTGCTGGGTGTATGGTATAACTTAGCATTCATACAGTTGGATGTGAGCATTTCTCATCATTAGAAAATGACCTATCAGCAAGGTGGATGTCTCCTCACATGTCAGGTTGGTAGTGATATGCTGGGTAAATGGAAACTTAGGGTTCATCTAGTTCGATGTAAGCATATCTGGTCATGAGATCAATCCATCGGCAAGGTAGATATCTCCCACACATGACAAGTTGAAAATCATCTTCTAGGTGGATGGTAACTTAGCCTTCATCAATTGGATGTAAGCATTTAGTTTAACAATTAATTCTAAGTTGGATGTAAGCATTTCTAAATAAATGCTTACATCTAACTGAATGAATGCTTCATCCAATAGAATGTAAGCATTTAGCTAGAAATGCTTACATTTAATTGGATAAAGGCTAAATTACCTACCATGTCCTAGCGGATAACTTCCAAACTGTCGTGTGAAGGAGATAGACATCTACCTCATTGGTAGGTTGGCCCACCACAAGATCACCCTGCTTAAAAAGTAGCCCCATACATTTATTAGGGGTACATAGAGTAGAAAAATGCATTGATGCTTATAGATATATGGCAAATTACAATTGCAAAACAATATTATTAGATTGAATTGAACATTACTTGCCTTCAACCAATTAGTTTGAGACAGCCCATCTGAGTCAATGATGATGAATTTACTATAGACCAAATCCAACCCAATTTTTAAACAAGTATAAAAATTGAAGAGAACCATTCAAAATCATTGTGGGTCCCACAGAAAAGCCATGATGTCCTAAATATATGAGTTGGTACAAATGAAGGGCTGAAATTTAATAGTTTTGTACCATCTAGAAAATGATCATGGCTCTTCTACAATCCATGTGGTATGGTTGGACGGCATATATCTGTGAACCAATCGGGGAGTTACATAGCACGAAGTCATGAGAAGAAGATGGTACCAACCATTTGAATTTAGACCACTCATTATTTTACTTGTACTTATTCATTTTATAACCATTGATTTGATAGTTAGATTTCTTAATTAGTATGATTTTAGAGATATAAATGTTGTATATTCAAGTATGTCCAACAATTTTGATGGTCCAAACTGGTGCACGTGAGTGCCACATTTGAAGAAAATGGGTCACCATCATTTTCTATGAAAAGCTATGACATTTGAATGGATGATAGAAGAAAGGCATGATCATGAGCCTGATCATGAGCCTCCATGTTAATACTAAATTAGTCTTAATGTACCTATAATAAATAAACTAAAAAACTTGGGTTTATGAGCTGGGGATGGCGTCACATTTCTACTTTAGATTTATTTTTTTTTCAATTTTTTCTATGATTGGACCATAATTTACGGTCCACTCAGCAAATGATTTCCAACCTTTCTATGTATGTGCGACGTCCGTCCCATTGGATAGGTTGACCCAATCATAGGGATTATTTTGTACAAAAATCAGCCATATCCACTTGAAAAGTGGACCGCACCTTTTTTTTGTCGTATATCAATGGTTAAACATTGTTTTCTACAGTGTGGCCTATATAATGATCAGATGGGGCCGATTTTTCCTTACAGCGATGCTCATGGTAGGGACAACCTATTGGAAGGGTTGGATGTCGAACAAATATGATAGGTTAGAAGTCTTGGTGGGTAAGTCGTTTGATGTCAAATAAAGATGATAGGTTGGAATTAATGGGTTAGGTGGACAAAAATTATGGTCCAACTGATTGGGCCTGAAACCTTCTCCTATCATGTTATATTTTGTATGTGGAAGTAAAATAAATTGTGGTCCATATATGTTAGGCTTGAAACCATCCTTTATAATGATATTTCATTTTCTATGTATGTATTTGGCTATATATATATATATATATATATATATATATATATATATATATATATATATATATATATATATATAAATGGAAAAGGAATAATTAGGCTTTTTTTTTTTAACACACACACCCCCACCCACTCACGCCGTAGGGGGCTTTCACCACCTAAGGATATTCGAACCCTTGACCGGGTGTTGAAACTCCCAAGAGTCTACCATCCAAAACAAGAGCAAGGATCCATTAGGACGAGTTTTGTGCCTCACCTTGATGTGTGTTATGTTGAGAGTCCCTCATGTGAAGATAGGACCCGCCTTATATAGTCTTTTATTGCATCATGTGTGAATGAGGATATTTTGGTCTTTTGCCAAGCAAATTAAAAAGAGAGAAAAAATGACTTTTAAAAAAATAAAAAATTAAAAAAAATTAGAAAGAATTCTAAGAAGGTAAGTTTTTTTTTTTAATGGAAAAATATGAGAAAGCAAAGAAAATGAAATTTTGAACTAGAAGAAGATCAAAAACCTTCCACCACCAAAATTTCCACATATGAATTTCTAATGGTCCATATGTAATGTCGGTTTTTTCGATTATCTTTTTCAATGATTGTGTTGGGATTTTCTATAATATCTAGTTTGTAAAAAATTCATTTCTTTCATGTTATTTGTAATCCACCTTTGAGTAACATGGTTCGGATATTCAAAAGAGGTCTTTTAGTAATTATACTTTCATTATTTTTATTAGCGTATTTATACATCCTGTAGTTTTTTCCTTTACATCGAAAGGATTTCTACATTTAAAAAAAAAAAAAAAAAACTAATTAATGTTTCTTATATCCTACATGTTTGATAATTTTCTTATTTGCATTAAAATTGACTTTTACTTTTAAAATTTTTTATATTTTATTTTCATTAATTTACACGTAGAAGGAATAGGTATGTAGTTTCCCAACATTTTGGTCATCCACACCATCAATTAGATGCACCATTTCATATCCAAAGCTCCTACTAAGTCCACGATATATATATATATATATATAGTCATGCTCCCCTATGCACGTGTGCACCTTTGTACACGTGTCATGGGTGTCTAATCTGAACAGTTCATGTGATGCGGAATCCCATGAAACCCTATGTGACAAATTTTCATTCCAATCTAAAATTCTGGTGAGCCATAACAAAGAGAAATGCATATCAAGGGACAAAACTGTTTTCATTTTTCATGGCCCATCAAGTTTTAGATCAAAGTAAAACTTCGGCCTTGGAGGTTTCACGAGGTGCTGCTTCACATGAATGGTTCAAATTTTGGATCTACATCACCTATGATGAGTTCTCAAAAAAATTTGTACGTAGTACGTATGTAGTATGTACTAGTTCACTGGTGAGCATTCCTATATATATATATATATATATATATATATATATATATATATATATATATATATATATATATATATAGTTTTAGATTTTTGGCCTATGAATCTAAGTAATCTTTTGTGTTTCAAGCTACTTGTGTGATAGGCATAGCCTTAAAATTGGAACAATATAAAATATAACTCTTAGATTAGAATATTTAAATACAGAAAACAGCTCACAGCAACATTTAAGATATTGAATACTACCATTTTTATTTTTATTTTAATAGCTTATAAACTACGCCAACTTTCTTTTTATCTGTTTGAGTTGTTTTGGTTATCTCCACTTCCTTTGTGATTGTTTAGTTTTGGTAAATATGTACGACTGTCTTGTAATTTTAGAAGTTACATATTTTGACCCTTTGAATATGAACGGTCTCCCTACCTCTGAATGATCAAAGACTTCAAACTTTTTGATCTGAGATTTTATTATTATTATTTTATTTTATTTTTAGTGTCCACGAAATCATTCAGACGGCTTGGATCATTGAGAAGGACCCCATGTTTTGATGGCTTAACTAAGTGCAGATAAGGAACATGGTAAGGCAGCCTATGGTGGTGACAGGAGATGTTTATTCACCATCAGGTCCATTCATATATTGGGTCCATGTCATGTATATAGATAAATGAATCTGTTACACTTTCATAGCCATTGATCAGTGGCCACTAAAATAATGGTAAAAACAAAAATAACCGTGAAGAGAAAAGTAGTGGATAAAATTATTTAATGAGTTTGATTTTTGAAACATAGGCAATCTTTATTAGGGACCACTAGATGAACGGATCCGATTGACCATTCAAACTGCCATGTGGACATAGCACATTCCTCAGTTGAATCCATTGGCAAGGATGACCTCTTCTATTTATTTTTTTCAACTAGGAAAGATGCGTTTGAAAAGACAAAACCGCACGTAGTTTTCTTAAAATACCATGAGAGGGATAAGTCGCCGCACGCTTGCCATAATCTTACACGTGTGTGAGATTCAGACTATTCATAAAATGGAGAAATTGCAAGCGATCCCTGGCCCAAAAAAAATTCTTCCGGGCCACACCACACGAAAGAGAAGATATTGAACGCCCACCATTGGAAACTTTGTGGGGGCCACGGAAGTTTTTTTTATCAGGATGATGTTTGTGGCAACGGTTTATCTGAGTTTTAATAGTCCTATGAACGGTTTGGATAGCATATAAACATTATGGTCAGCTCCGGAAAGGTTTCAACGCTTCCAATGGTGGGCGTTCAATCTCCTCCCTTTAGTGTGGTGTGGCCCACGGTTTTTGTATTTCTATCCTAGTGTGGTCTTTAAAATCTGATGGACGGAGTGGATTTATCACGGGAATTTATGTGGGCCCACTTAGCTTCCGACTACAGGAATTTCCTGTGCGAGGCATGGGAAATCCGCGTCCTAACGATTGTGGCCATGCGTGTGAGCGGATTGGTACACGTGTCAAACATATGTTGTGATTAGGAGTGTTGATTTGGTGGGCCAAAAATCAGAGAGAGTGGATAACTCTAGACTTCCTGAATTTTTCTGGTGGAATGTGGACCATTGTGTGTATTGAGCTAACCGTCCCTTTTGCAGGCTGTTGATCTGATGCCTACCATTGTCCAATCCTATTGATTTTTCATATATCATTTATCCACATTGTGGGCCATCAGATTTTCAGTTCAGATCACCACACGTGTTTGTCATGTGCACCATGAGTGGAGATGTACAGAGAACGTACACGATATAGTATGCATTATGCCATTTTTCTAACTTTAGACTTCCATGCGCCCAGGGGAGCACAGGCATTGGTGCGCGCATCATCTCCCACCGTTTAAAGGGAGGATCTACCGTACAGGTTTACCATACAATTAGTTCATTGGACACATGACAATCCAATCATCGATCCGAACCATCCATTCACTATATACTAGTATTGGCGGGCACCAACGCCAAAACCACACCAATTGAATGATTTCAACCATTCGATTGCTGGTCTTTATCCGTCCATTTAGAGGCCATAGATTGGACGGCTAACATAATCCAACGAAATTGTTTCTTTAAAGTGATGAGCAATCAATGATGTGACACGCCCATGCCTGTTTCTAGTTGACGACGACACCTATTTTATCCACTTGATCTTAACCATTTTTTTATTTTTTTTTATTCTATTGATCGAACGGTCAGGATGGTCCAATTACGGTCTTTGTTTTATTGTCGATTGTCAAAACATAGCTGAAATGTTAGACGAATGGGTTGATTGTCCCACGTGTCTGAAAGCAACTAGTTGTATGGGAAGCATATGATACAAGCAGTTGCATTAAATCCCAAACCTTTAATAAGGATAATTGACAGGAAGGTACCACAGCTTGCCGTACCCTATCATCTCCGCCGTTAATATTCCACTTGATAGAAAATCGGTGCCGTTAATTATTCAAATCCAACCATAAATATCACCCGGAATTTTAAAAAAGGACCATTTTTCCCATCAGGTGGGTCACACTGTTATAATCAATGAACAACCGACGGATGATTCTGCATAGAGTTTTGGAATTCCTGGTAAATGGATCAGCCTGAATTCTAAAAATTGGTGATCTTTATGGTGGGGCTTATCCTTCTCATGGTACTGATTTCTTAGATAGGTGGAAATTTGGCAATAAAGATGGCACTGTACCAAAAGTTGTGGTACAGTTGCCTGTACGTGATCAGTTTTCCGTATTTCAGAGTTCCAATAATGGAAAGGGATTGGCTACTCCCCCTGCCACCAGCCCATTGGCTAGTGGTCGGTGCTCTGTGGGCCCTACCATGATGCATGTGTTTCATCCGTTAGGTTTATCCATTTTTAAAGATCATTTTAGGGCTTTGTTCCAAATATTGAAAGAATATAAATCTCAGGTGGTCCACACCACATGAAAACACTAGTGATTGGATATTCACCATTAAAATCCTCCTAGGCCCACTGTACTGTTTATTTTTCATCCAATCTGTTGATTTGGTCATACAGGCCTAGATGAAGGGAAAAATAAAAAATCAGCTTGATCCAAAACTTTTATGGCCACCAAATTGTTTTTAATGGTAAACACTCATTCAACACTCTTTCCTATAATGTGATCCACTTGAGATTTGGATATATCTCATTTTTGGTATCACATTGTAAAATTATCTATATAAATATATGAACCGCATGGATGAAATACAAACATCATGGTAGGGCTCATAGAGCACCGACCACCAGCCATTGGCTGGTGTAGGGGAGTAGCCAATCCGTTCTCGTGGGGGAATTTCTGGACGCACTGTGAGAGTTTATTTTCACTTTTGCCCTCAAGAGTATGGGATATTTTCAACGGCGTCTTTAGCTCCGAACGGGCAGTTATGTGGGCAGGCCTACCGTGATGTATCTGTACATTCAAACCGTTAATCCTTTTTTTCATATTATTTTAAGCATGAACATAAAAATGAGTCAGATCTAATGATCAAGTGGACCACACCAAATAATAATTTCGGTTGCATTAAAATATAGGAAGCATTAAATGTAAGTTGCATTAGATGCAAGAGTCATATGTGGCGTGGTTCATTTGTGGTGTGGTTCATTTGATTGTGGGATATGTCTCATGTTTGTTTTGATGCTTTAAATTAACATGAGAAAAGGGATAGACGGTTTGGATGTATAGATACATCACGGTGGGCCCGCCCATAAGAACTCCCCATTCGAAGCTAGGGACGGGCGGGGGTAGTACGCAGCCCGCGTCCGGTGTACCACACACCTGGCTAATGTGGGTACGTGTCGTGTGAAGACGAGCCCTGACGCCCGGCGAGCTCGAGTTATGCGAACGGATAAGGGGGAAGCAGTACCGCACGCCAGCTATGTATCGCTGTAGGTAGGTACGTGTCGTTGCAAAGACGAGCACGGACGCTACTCGAGCTCCGATTTGTACGAACGATTCCAATGGATTAAAGTTATATAGCCACACGCTGATGTATTTATTATATCTACGTGATACATTTATTTTTAAAAATTATTATTTTAAAGCATTAATCGAAAAAAATATATACAAAGATCAGCTCTAGACCACACCACAAATAGCAGAGGAGATAATGATTTTCCCCATCAAACAAATTGTAGAGCACAATAACATTTATTTTTCATCCAAGCTTTTCAAAAGGTCACGAAAGTCAAGATGAAGAGGGAAAGTAAATTTTATATTTATCATGTACTTTTAAGATTAAAAAGAGTTTCAATGGTATACATTTAATTGCCTGCTACTTTTTGCATTGTGGTCCCTTAATAATAGTTACATTTATCTTATTTTTCATAAAAAGCATTAAAAGAAGCTCACCAAATTAATAAATTATTTGAATGTAATACCTACTTCATAATTAAATTCACAAAAATTATTAACATAAATATAGCAGCTATATAGCTAGTGTGAGGTACACCGGCCAATCCCCTTGGAGAAGCGGATGGGCTGGTGTACCCCCGCACTGTTGTAGGTGCGAAGACTGGCACTATCTCCTCAAGCTCCAGGTCTTATGGACGGTTCAAAACTGATCAAAGTTTTATAAGCCCATCATGATGTATTCATTATATTCACCTATTTTTTGAAATGATTTTAGAGCATTATTAAAAAAACAAATCATATCCAAAAATAATCTCGACCACACAATAAATAGTAGTGGAGATAATAATTTTCACTGTTAAAAAATTTGTAGGGCCCACCATAACATTATTTTCCATCAAATCTATTCATAAGGTTACAAAGACTAAAATGAAGAGGAAAAATAAATTTCATATTGATCCAAAACTTCTGTGACTTCAAAAAGGATTTCAATGGTAGACATTCAATCCCCACTACTTTTTGTAGTGTAGTCCACATGATAGTTATATCTATCTTATATTTCGTCTCAAGTCTTAACAAGAACTCATCGAATGGATAGATGGTTTAGATATAACACATACTTCATGATCAGGCCCACAAAACTACTAACTTCTATACATAGCTATATAGCTATCGGAGACTCGGAGGTACACCAACCAATCCGCTTCCGGTCCAAGCAGATCAAAGTTACATTGCTCCCAAAATCATGTATTTATTATATCCATACTGTTCATTCAACCATTCGAAAAGATCATCTTAGAGCATTATCTCATAAAATGAGTCATCAAAGCTCAAATGGACCACACCAAAAATAACGGTAGAGACATTAATAGTCAACACATTCGTAGGACCCATCGCAACATTTAATCTCCATCTAATCTGTTCATAAGGTTAGACTGACCTGGACTAAGAGGAAAAACAAATATGATATTGATCCAAAACTTCTATGACCCCTAAAAAGGTTCCAATGGGAAACATTCAATCTACTACTACTTTTTTGCAGTGTGGTCCACTTGATCTTTGGATGTCTCTTATTTTTCTGATCAAGACTTACGAAGATCTCTCCAAATGGATGGATGGTTTGGATATAATACATACTTTGTGATGGGATCCACAGAACTTGGTGACGTCAACACACTCGTCAGTGGTGTATGGTACACCAGCCAATCCGCTTCCGTCTGGTGCACCGAGCCTCAGTGTGCACTGTGCGTATGCAGGTGCGTGTAGTCTCCTATGTTTACTTTGCACCATTTAAAAAATTGGTGGTGACTTTTCAAAAATACATACAAAGTAGGGCGATTGGTGCGCGAACCTGCTCAAGTAGGGCCCACCAGATCTTAATGATCCGAATGATTGACTGGATGGGCGCACCATAGACGCCGTGGAATGCGAAAGATCTCCCATGTGGGAAGATCTCAACCTTCCCATTGTTAAACAACCACTAGACGGTCAAGAAAAAATATAGCAGAAGTTCTGAAATAGGGCCAACGTTCAGATGGCTAGGATCTTCCAATACATGAAACTTCACGGCCATTATCCATTGATGATGGGGGTAATGAATTCAACGATCTGGATAATCTCATGAGCCATCTGGATTGCGTCCTACCTGGGCAGGGATCTGTGGGGGCCACCATGATGTAATTGTTTTATCCACGCCGTTCATCGTTTTTATCAGATCATTCTAAGGTACGAGACAAAAAATGAGGCAGGTACAGAATGTGGATTGAACATCTGCCATTAAAAACTTCTTGGGAGCTGGAGAAGTTTTGGATTAAGCTGATATTTGTTTTTACACTTCATCTACGTCTACATTACCTTATGAATAGATTGGATGGTAAAAAAAAAAAAAATCATGTTAGCCCTTAGAAAGGTTTCAATGGTGGATGTCATTATCACTGCAGCTTCTTTTAACGTGGTCCACTAGAGTTGTAGACCTACTTCATTTTAGGCTCATACCTTCAAATGATCTGAGAAAAGAGATTAACAGAGGGGCTAAGACACTTACATCACAGTGGGCCCCACATATCCCTGACGTACGGATTACGGTCCGGACGGGGTAGGACGCAATCCGCGTCCGACAACGTATTGTAAAAAGATGACCACATGCACTTTGAGCAGTTCACATGGGATGCCTTTTTATGCCTTGGACTTTCCATGTGATTTTGTGCCAGTCAAGGGATATTATACAATGACTATACAGGGAATATCTATGGCCCACTAGTATTTATTTTATATAATTGAGTTCATATTTCCATCATCTAAACCGTCGATATTGTGGGATCCATTATGTATTTGCTATTAGTTAAAATTCTCGGCCTTATATAGATGATTGTAAATACATGACAAGGAAATATAAATACAGTAACTGTTCACATTCAACGGTAAAGACTAAATATTCAATATATATAAGAGTTTCCGGGTGGAAAATTACATGTACAAGGACCATAAATGGAGGGAAAGCATGTTAACGGTGTTATACTAAACCATGGACCGCATTTATGAATATCGAGAGCACAAGCGAGCTGCGCATACTCGCGTATCATATAGAGAAAAATGCCGCAACAAGGCTCGCCAGTCGCCCAAAGTGGGTGCGATCCCTACCTTATATCCACGCTGTCCATTCGTTTTGAAAATTCATTTTAGAGTTTGATTCAAAAAATGAAGTAGACCCGAATCTCAGATGGACCATAATACAGGAAACGGTGGTGATCTAACGTAAAAGACTTCCGGTGGGCCACAAATGTTTTGAATAAAGCTTATATTTTTTTTGGTCTGTTTATCTAGGTATTTTTGACCTTCTCATCAGGTTGGATGGAAAATAAACATTCTGATGGGCCCGTGAATTTTTTAATGGTGAGGATTTAATCAAGACTGTTTTCTGTAGTATGGTCCACCGAAGATTTAGATCTGCTTCATTTTTTGTGATCACGCACTAAAATGAGCTTTCAAAACGGGTGGATATAAGGCACATCCATTACAGTGGGCCCTACAGTCACGGATCCAGGGATCCACCCAAACAGCGTCCGTACAGCTTCCTCCTCGCCACGTTGATTATCTGAACCGTTCCGTAAAAAGAGCGTTAGAAACACGCGGGAGCGGATTAGGTGTTACCTACCGTGGTGCGCAGCTTGATGATGCGTTGTATATGAGTATATCCACGCCGTTCATCCGTATTTTCAGCTCATTTTAGGAGGTGGACTTGGAAATTAAGCATATCAAATTCTCAAGTGGACCACATCACATGAAAGAGTAGTGATTAAACATACACCATTAAAAATTACCCAGGCTCACCGTAATGTTTACTTTTCCATTCAACCTTATGATAAGGTCAACCAAATCTGGATGAAGATTCAACCTGTTGATAAGGTCAATCAAACCTGGATGAGGGGAAAATAGTGTGGCCCACATAAGAATTAGATCTGCTTAAGTTTTGGGATCATTTCTTAAAATGATACGTAAAAATAGATGGACGGCGTGGATATACAGCACACTCATCAAGGTGGGCCCCACACGGTCGCGTTAATACCTTAGTTATCCACTAATGTGTTACCCGGGTAATACCAAATCGGGTCCCGGTCCACACAAATACTCACTCACCCTTTCTTTCTTTTTCTTTTTTTTTTTTTCTTTCGATTTTTTTTAAACACACACCCCACACGCTCACCCAATAGTGGGATTTCACCACCCATGGATACCCGAACCCTTGACCGGGTGTTGAAACTCCTCAAATGGACGGTGAGATCTATGATCAGCAAGAGTAAGGATCCAAATACTAACTCACCCTCAAATGGACGGTGAGATCTATGATCAGCAAGAGTTTTACTGCGTGGTGGGCCAGAACGATGGATCTTCTACCTTACATGATGCACCGTTTACGTGTATTGTATATCTTACCGGACGCGGAGTGCGTCCTACCCCCGCCCGGACGGTAATCCGTCCGGGCAGGGCTCTGTGGGGCCCACCGTGATATAAGTATTTTATCTACACCGTTAATTGTTTTTATCTGATTATTTTAAAATCTAATCTAAAAAATTGAGATAGGTTCAAGCTTAAGGGGACCACAAATTGTGGATTAAAGTTCCACCATTAAAAACTTCCTGGGAGCTGGAGAAGTGTCGGATCAAGATGAAATTTGTGTTTTCACTTCATCCAAGTCTGCATGACCTTATTAATAGGTTGGGTGGTGAAAAAACATCACGGTGGCCCTTAGAAATGTTTCAACGGTGGGTGCCATTATCACTGCAGCTTCATTTGATGTGTTCCACTGGATCTGTTTATCTACTTCATTTTTTATATAATACTTAAAATGATCATATAAAAACGATTAAAGGTGTGGATAAAATAATTACATCATGGTGGGCCTCACATAGCCCTGCCCGGACGGATTACCGTCCGGGCGGGGGTAGGACGCAAGCCGCGTCCATATGACCATATCTTACCAATCAAATGCGCGTTAGTATCGCCGTCCAACGCGCGTACGATTTGCGTTCGTTCCACCACTTTGATGCGGCGCGCAAAATACCCGAGCTCTATGGGGTCCACCGTGCTGTATATACAAAATCCACTCCGTACATCATGTGATGAACGTTATTTAAACCGTAATTTAGAATATAATCCTGTTTGAAAATTCATATGGTCCACATATATGGTAGTGATGTAAATTTGTTTTTAAAATTGCTAAGTTCACTCGGTGTGGCCCAAATGATTTTTTTATCAGACTAATTTTTATATTTTCTCTTCATCCTTGTAAATTACATCCTACTGATTAATTTGATATAGGATACCCGCCATCATGGGCTCACAAGCAATCCTATGGTTGGCATTCCATCCCCATTGATCCATATGGTGTGGGCCATGTAATTTCTATACCATAATTATTTTTATCCTCAAAACCTAACATGGATTATAGAACCTGATGGACGGATTGGATTTCACATATACATTAAACATTGTTGCCAAAGCTGATTGGGACGCGTATTACAATACTGACTTGGTAGTTGGTACCCACGCGGATATGACGCGGACTGCATGCTGACACTGCCACCAACGACTCGCTACTCGACAATGCTCTATGGCCCACCATGATGTATGTGATTTATCCACGCTGCTCATCCATTTTTCCATCTCACTTTTGGATACAAGCTCAAAAACGAGGCAGATCCAAATCTCAGGTGGACCACACCATAGGAAACAGTGGTGATTGAATACCCACCGTTAAAAACTTTTTGGGCACAACAGTTTCAGATCAAGTTGATATTTTAATTACAATGGACCCAGGAAGTTTTTAACGGTAGGCGGAATCATAATATTATCTTAATCTAACACTTTTGTGGCTTATAAGAAGTTTTTAATGGTCGATCAATACTGTTTCCGCGGTATGGTCCACCTAAGATTTAGATCGAATTTTATTTTATTTTTTGAATCATGCAGTGAAATAAGCCGTCAAAACTGATGAACGGTGTGGATGAAAGTTACATTTGTCATGGTGGCCCCACAGGGATCCACGGTGGGGATCCTAGCTACCTTACATGGTCCAATCAAAATCTACATGTTGGATCACCAAAAACATCCATGACAGCAGGATCTCGTAATCTGCATCCACAGCAGGCCACTAGCTCATGAGGTGCCCCACCATGCGCATGAACATATAGGAAGATCCGGAGTATCTGCCAACCATACGTGTTAAATGAACTTGGGCCATAGGCAAGATGGACGCGGATTCAGCCTCACCGATCTCGGTGGATACATGACTGTGGGGCCCACTGTGATGTATGTGTTTTATATCCACACTGTCCATCCGTTTTTCCATCTCATTTTAGAGAATGAAGTTAAAAATAAAGCAGACCAAAAATCTCAGGTGGACCACACCATAGAAGCAGCGGTGATTGAATGGCCACCATTAAAAACTTTTTGGGGCCACAAAAGTTTTGGATCCAGCTAATATTTATGTTTTCTCTTCATCCAAGTCCTTGTGTGCTCATCAACAAGTTGGATGGAAAATAAACATTGAGGTGGGCCTTGGGAAGTTTTCAATGAGGTCTTCAATCACCACTATTTCTTAGGGTGTGGTCCACCTGAGATTTGGATACATTTCATTTTTTTATTCATGCCATAAAATAATCTTTCAAAACAGATGAACGGTATAGATATAAAACATATGCAAGAATTTGAGTGGTCCTCCTATTGAACCGACCGGATTGAAGAGAGGCCAACTCATGTAATGCCAGGATGTCTCATCTTCCACACGTGTGCTTGCAAAGGTGCATGTATTGAAAGCCTCTCACGACTCTTAAAAAATACAAACTTGAATTCAAAATAAAACAATTCATTTTATTATAGATGAATTCAGACCTTACCAACACATCCATATAATATGGATGGCTCAAATGCCATATACAAGTTTACAATGGTGGCATGCATGCTTACATTGCGTCAGCAATTGAACCTACCAGTCTTGTTTTTTATGGATTTTATTTATTTATGTGTTTGTTCAGGTTTTTCATGTGACAAATATATTTGAGATTTTGAAACATTCGTGATACTATCACAATAAATAAATTTAAAAAAGAAAAACATTAAATAATTATATTTGTGATATTTTTAAATTTCAAAAGATTTTAGAATATCATATTTTTTAACTATGATTTAATCTGGACATTATCACTGCATTGACTCCAAAACTAAGTTAAAAATAAAAAAAGCTAAAAATTGTGTTTATGAATTATTTGGAAAAAAGTATTGTGAGGCCGACTTCATGGAAGCTTCCCATAAGGTCGGTTTTGTGCGCCCTCTTTTGGTCTAAGTCGAACGTTCACCCCATCATTCAAATGCACCCTTCCATGACGGCCAAAAATCAAGCTAATTGGTGAATTAGGTGGGTCACACTATAGATAATATTTAAGAGTGTATACCCACCCATTGAAACATTTACAACCGTTTATAGGACCCACCTAAATGCCACATGATTTCATATTATTTCATATTGTATGGCCTAGTTGAGTTATAGATATTGTTGATTTATAAGATATCTTGGAAGACACCCACACTCTTTTTTTTTTTTTTCTTTTTTACCCACATACTCATACCATAATAGGATTTCACCACCTATGGATACTCAAATCCTTAATTGAGTGTTGAAACTCCTGAAAGTCTACCACTCAAGCAAAAGTTAAGGATCGAAGACACATACACTCAGAGGCTTAAGTTGGTGAAAGAATTGAACAGGCCAACCTATTCAACTCAGTCAACTTAGTCTAATGTGATCAATTCAATCAACCCGGTCCAACTTAATTCAATCCACTTAACCCAATCAACCAAAAACCGAGCCTTACTTTAGACCCAGGTCCAAGCCCAATTCAAGCCTCTACCCATACCCATTAGTACCTAGGACCACAGCTCAACTATGAAAAGTGGAGAAGTTCCATGTGGCGGATAACACACCGTGTGCCGCATGCCATGTGGCAGTTCTCTCTCTTTCACGAGAGAGTTAGGTGGGGGTGGTGACGTCGCGACAAATGCACAGGTAAGAAAAAAGACTCCACTTTCCTTTCCTTCGGCCAAAATTACAATCTTTAGATTTGGATATACTTAATTTTTGGGACCGTGGACGCACGTTGTGTCCTACGGTCCTACCCCTGCCCAAGGTAATGTCAGTGCTTTATTCATGCGGTTAATCACTTTTTTCAAATCATTTTAAGTTATAAGATAAAAAAATTAAGGAGATTCACAATTCCAGTGGACCACATCAAAGGAAGCTACAATGTTAATGACTTTTACCGTTGAAACCCTTGTAAGGGCCACCATGATTTATTTTTTTTACCATCCAACCTATTAATAATTTCATGCAACATGGATGAAGTGAAAACACAAATATCAGCTTGATCTGAAACTTCTCTGGCTCCTAAGAAGTTTTTAATGGTGGAAGTTAAATCATCACTTTGTGGTTCACTTAAGAATTGAACTTGCCTAATTTTTTATCTCATACCTTAAAATGATATGAGAAAAGCAATTAACGGCATGGATAAAACACTTACATTACTTTTGGCCCCATAGAGCCCTGCCCAGGTAAATTACCGTCCGGGCTGGGGTAGGACGTAATCCACATCCTTAGAACCGTATCTTAAAATGAGCTATAAAATCCAATGAATGCAGTGGATATATATGATATGATAGAAGTGGACCCTTATATAAGAGTAACACCCACTAAGCTCATACCCAGGTAATACCTAATCCACACTTGCCATGGAGTGCCCATGTGGTGTGGGTGTGTGTAAAAATTTATTTATTTATTTATATTTATTTTTTATTTTTTATTATTTTTTAAAAAGCTATTGGGTTGGATCAAATCAAAGAAACCTACTTAATAATCAAGTCAAACTTTTAGACCCATAAACTGCTCCAATGATCCAAAATCAGACCCGGATCCGTTTAATTTTATTAGGATCCAATTACCCATCATTGGACCCGACTCATTTACAACTTTTGCAGGCACACATAGATATTGCATGTGCCATTAGTAGACCTCACCCATGAAAGAGATGTAGGTGTACACGTGGCGTCCAAAGAAGGTATATGTCTATGTATAAAATATTACAAGGAGACATGTTACCCCACCAAAACGGTGGACCACTGACTTTTAAGAATGCCTCTTCCTACAATTATTATTTGGAAAATCAAACAACCATTCATCATAGCTTTTTCTATAGAAGGAAGGTTAGTTTGGTATTTAGCCAATTCCATATTAAGCTTATTAGCTATCAGTGTGTCATCAATACATTTCCTAATTGGTGGGTGCTTTTTGACCGTTAATCAAGATGTGGGGTCCAGTCTACCTGACTCACTCTCATGTGAAAAAGCATATGTGGACAAAAAGAGAGGAAATGTATGGTCCTGGTGAGAAAATGTAGAGTATGTCTGTTGTCCATGGTTTTTCGTACATGTGGGGACATGGTTGAAGGACCCAAACCGTTGATATGATGTGGTACTGATGGCCCAGAAAAATAAGGTTAGTAGATGGTCCATGTCAATAGTTTAATGATCTAACGGTTAAAATACCTCAATGTGCAAGAAAATTTTGATATTCTTCATTTAAGATGAGGCCCATCAGATGAAATGCTTGGATCATTGAAACACGTCCCACGTGCAAGGAATTTTGCACGTCCACAAGTAGCACGGTCATTGATGAGCCAGCCGTCCCGATTCCACACAACAAAAGCACTCTCTAGCAGTAAAATCATGTGAACACCCTCCCGCACGCAGAGATATGGAATGTCACACTTGCTCGGCTTCTCTCACTTTTTCCCTATGTTATTTTGATTTGCTAGTTTGATTTTAATGTGGAAATAACTTAAAGGTAAGAGTGTATGACTTGGACTCGCCATGAGTCAGAATGTAGCTTTAGAATTTACGATCGGCTAAAACCCATAAAATCACCTAGAGGAAGAGAAATCTAAATATTCATTGCCTATAGTGACTCATACATTAGTATGCACCGTAAATTCTGAGTAAGGGCTTTAGTTTCTAAAAATGAAGGGATTAGGCACCCTTTTTCGCCCATGTGATTTACGGTCTCTACTTTAGGGGATTGTATAGGTTTCTAGAGGATTTGATGGAAACTTCCAATTTTACCAAATTAAGCCATACTATGTCGGGCTCTAACTTTTTGGGTAGGCGAAATGAAGAAAAAAATAATAAAAGAGTTAATATTGTATTATGGTATACTGCGCCAGGTTCCAAGGCCCTAAGTCAGCGGTGTTGCACTCAATTCAATCAAATTGGACTACTCATATAATTGAGGATCTACATTTTATACACTTGTGTGTGAGTAGGATTCCCGGGCATGCCAGAGTCTGTTTAACTCAAGGGTCGATTAAATTATTGGTGTCCCCTTCATCAAGACAAATAGAATGAAGTTTATGATCGGAGATCTAGAGTCATCTTGGCCACCAAAATTGTGCTCTGTTCAAACGATTAGTGAAATAAAAATTGACTAATACTTCTGAATGAATTATTTTTACCTTATGATAATAGATGTAAGTCTACAAACTTAAGGACTTATTCTTTCACCAACACTTTAAGTTCAATATACATTTCAAATAAAGAAAGATACACATTCAAATTTCATTAGATATCGTGAAATAAAATTTATTACAATCGACAACTTGCAAGACAACCAAACAAATAAACCAAATGAAAATAGATAAATACTTAATACGACTATTGGAATAAATGAATCAAGGTAAATGTGATCAACCAAATCAAAATTTAAATGGTCACAATATATAGCTCAAGGTTGCAAAAAGATTATCTCTAATCTTAAGGTACCGTAGCGGGAACTACTAGGCAGTAACTGTAAACTAAGCTAAGTTAAGTTAAGAAAGATAAATAAAAAATAGGTTGATGTGTTGGTATAGGGTCCCAAGCTCTTCTTTGATTACTTCTTTCATAGATTGTCGAGGCGGTGAAACCCTTGTTAAGGCTTCCCTATTGCTTCTAGATCCTTCGCGCTCACATCATTAACTTGGATATGGGAATCCCCGATTGATATTAAGTTGTTGGCTTACATTGGAAAGGAAGAGTTCCAACCCAACCTAAACTTATTGGTTTCCTAGATCTTCTCTTCTCCCCGCAGCTGATAAGTCGTAAAGATTTTTGTGGTCTACTAAAGAGCAAACCTAGGATCACCAAAGTTCCTTTGGATTTGAGCCACCAAATTAGGTTTTGAGAACCTCGCGGGTTGATCTGTAAGCGAATCCTCTAAGAAATCAAGGTCACTCATCCGCAGGATCCCACAACTTGATGGTTTGAAGATGAATAGAGGGATGAGAACCATCACACCAAGATCTCCAAGACCTTTGCTTGGGGATCGGTCGAGCTAGCTTTTAGATCTAGTCCTAACATTCTCTTAATTTCGATTGAGGTATGGGGATAAGGATTCGATTAGACCAATGAGTCTGTCTCTCCCAATTTAAGCCTAAACCATGGCTGGGTTCACTTAGACATCGATTCGATCTTCGAAATCTTCTGAAACACTACAACCTCTTTAAACGTCTCTGGTAAAATCTCCTGTTTTGGAAAGACTATGTATGAAAGACAACCTCACTGAGAGAATCATTGTCAGATTTGTGATAAGATTGGTTTCTTGCCAAGTCTCTTATAAATGTGGTAGGCATGTTGCCTCGTTAATGGGCGCGAAAATCCTAGCCACATGGCATATGACGATTCACTCCCTTAAAGGCAAGCCTAAGGGCTCCTGCCTTCACACTAATAACATAATTATATCATTGAAGGAGGATCAAATGATGATAATCTCGACTGAGAGTATGTCTTATGCCAGTTGACATTACATAGTGTTGACATGCAGCAACATGTAATTAGCCATGTCAGGCTGCCAAAAATGGGTGCAAACAGGCTGGATAAAGTAAAGTAGAAAAAGCAATAGAAGATGTGTGTAAATATAAAAGGGGTTGATGTTTTGAATATGTGTTGAATGGAATATGGTTTGATTTAAGATGTGAGAAGGAAATAGAGAAATCATATACTCTTTTTAGTCATAAGGAATGGTCGGATGTCTCATATTTCGACCCTGCTCATTAACTTTGTATCTTCCTCAGCTTTGAACTTCAACTAGACATAATAACTTTGTAAATAGAATTATTTGAAGATGGCAGAGGATCAGTTAAATTTAGACACATACGATTTTAGGATAAAATAAAGTATGCCGCGGCCAAAATTGACTTCGAAGCTCAATCAGGCAGTTCTTTCGTGACGATTAGACTCTTCCGTAGCCTCTACCATCTCTGGGTTTCTCCTTCTCTCCTTTCATATATGGTGAGCACCTTTAAATAGCCATGGGATACCTGATAACGACTATTCTAGGGCTATTTTTGAGTGTATGAATTTTTTCTACAACTTCTCGGCCACATGACAATAGGAATCAACAACAAAGGGTGCAGAGAGCTCGGAGGTCTAATTGGTTCCCACTTAGAAACGGCCTAACATAAATCATTTTTACACAGAAACAGCCCATGCTGGGCCATTTTAAACTAGAAACGGTCCACATTGGGCTATTTTTAGGCTAGCTTGCATTTTACAATGGCAGTGGGATTTGGTACTCTGACGGTGTTTAAAGATAAAGTGCTCTACCCTTCATCGTGTCGTTTACCCACTCTGACGACAACCGATCTAAATCGATGGTTATCTCTAGAACTTGCCTTGAGTCATGTGAATGCTTTTGATTAGGTTTAATCTTATTTAGGGTAGGGTGTCTACAAATGCCCATGTACTCTATGAAGTCCTTGAGATTTTTTACAACACCTCACAATCCATGAAAACACCTTAACTCTCTTATTACAAGTCAGATCAGTGCAATCTTAAGCTCATTGAAAGATAATTGGATGAGCTTACATTTAGGACTGTAATAAACTCATTTGGAGACCTTTTAACATTTTAAAAGTCATCCTAAAATTTCTAATAGAGTAACTTATTTTTCTATGACTTTCGAGTTAGATAACGCCAGACCAAATGGCTCCCAATTGAAGCATTTTATAGCTCACTGAAAAGCTTATCTAATTACTTTCTAACAAGCCCAAGATCACTTAGATCCATGATGTAATGAGGGAGATCCGGTTCGTTCACCTAAATCACGTTATGTTGACTGTTGCAAACAACGTAAGTTACTCTATCAAGGATTGTGGGTTCATTTTTAAAAGTTTAAATGATCTTCAAATTAGATGATTCTAGCCTTATTTAAAAGCTCACTGAATTATCTTTATAATGAGCCTAAGATTCCCCTTATTTGGCCTATCACGAGGGAGTTATAAGGTTGTTTTCATGGCATGGCATGATATTTACACAAAGCCATGATTTGACTAAAACACATCATGGTTTTTCAATATCATGTAATCCTATATAAACACTCTTAACTCCCTCATTATAGGTTGGATTTGGGCTATCTTAGGCTCTTTGAAAGATAATGCGATGAGCTTTCAATTAAGACTGAAAATCATCCCATTTGAAGACCTTTTGACATTTCAAAAGGGGACCCAAAGTCTCTAATAATGTTACTCACTTCTCCATAACTTTTGAGTCAAATTATTATAAATTAAATGGTTCTAATCAAAGTATTTTATAGCTCATTGGAAAAATTGTCAATTACCTTTCTAACAATTATAAGGTCCCTCAAATTCGATGTGTAATAAAGATAATTCAATCCATTTACCCAAAAAACATTGTGTTGATTGTGGAAGTAACATAAGTTACACCATTAAAAAATTATGTGCCCCACTTTCGAAAAGTAAATAATCTTTGAATTAGATAATTCTAATATCAATTAAAAACTCGTAGAATTAACTTTTCAACAAGTCCACATTTGCCTCGTTCCAACTTAAAAAGAGAGAGTTATGAGCAATTTTTGAGATCACACCGTGTGAAAAGAAACTCGAAATAGGGACAATGGATTGGGGATGCCGATTGGGTACTGCCAAGCAAGATGTGGAGATGAATTGGGAATGCTAATCAGGTACTATCAAGCAAGATGTGGGATTTAATTGGACACATGCCGCTATTAAAGATTCCCTTCTAACGAGGAATGCATACTAACCTTGCCACTATCCAAGTCATTCTAAGTTAATACTGAGCGGGCCCACAATGATATATGTGTTTTATCCATGCTGTCTATCCATTTTGTCTTTTCATATTACTGCATGAGCACAAAACTGAAGCAACCCCAACCATTTTGTCTATTCATATTAATGCATGAGCACAAAACTGACGCATCACAAAGTCTCAGGTAAACTACTGAAAAATTGTGTTTGAACACAGACTATTAAAAACTTTCAAAAGCCCACTGTAATATTTATTTGACATCCAATATATTGATTATGTGAGAGAGACACAAATATCAGTTGGTCCAAAGCAGTTTTTAATGGTGGGCATTCCATCACCATTGTTTCCATTGGTGTGGTGCACCTAGGATCTGCCTCATTTTAGGTCTCATGACCTAAATCTTTAATGTTGGAATTGTTTTGTTTTGTTTTTTTTTTTTAATTTTTTTTTATTTTCATTAAAGAATAAATGAATAATTAAATAATTTAAAAAATGGGGAAATGAACCGGTGCTCTTAGAGCACACTAGGCTATTAGTGCTCCTGATTGCATCTGGACATTTAGATGGTCCCATTGACCAATCCTGTCTAACGATCACATCTGAGGGCCACCTATCATATGATTCCAATTGATTAGTGGTCCCATATTTGCACGGTATCATGGGCTTTAAATTCTTATAAATGGAAACATATTGGGTAATCCACACCGTTGGTTTGCTATGTCCCACCTCGGATCGACTGTATCACAAAACTTGCCTCGATGGAATGAACTTGACTTTCTATTGGTGGCCCACAAATAAGCAGTCAAGAAGAGAAATACAACAACCATCCCATTCAACTGATTAAGGTCTTATATCTTGGTCATCGGACTTTCTAAGGATAGAATTTTGGGGCATTCTCCTTCCATGGTAAGACTAATAGACGAATGGTCCTAATTATTCTGGCCCACTTATCATGTCACAGTTGATGCTTAACTTTAAAGATGTCGGCTGACTAGGGATGGTAATGGCCAAATTAGGGCTTGGCTGGGGTTGGCCCTAGCCCTAGCCCTAGCCCAACTCAAGCCTTGATTGACTAAAGAAGCCTAGCCTTAGCCCTTCCTAGGCCACATCCTAGATGGCTAGGTTGGGCTAGGCTGGGCTAGGACTGAGTGACCCTATAAGTTAAAAGTAATGTATATAAATGCTGCCTGTATAACTAAAAAAACTATATATTTATTGCGCATCATGCTTTTTAGGAAATTAAAGTTTTACTGTGATATGTCTTTGTTAGATAAGATTATTTATAGGTCCTTACTCATTCCTTGGTAGTAGACTAATGAGAGTTTCAACAATGATGTCATGCATTAGGGTTGTCCCTCTACAGTTGCCACATCAACAAACACCAACCCCGTTTCAGGAGTCAATAGAAGGAATGAAAGTCCAACCCATTCTCAGCTCTCTCATCAGTTCGGCTATCAACAGGAAATGCTCCAGGACCCGATTTTGGAGAAAATTTTCAATTTTGGCAGGCATCACATCAGATCGAGATCCGCTGGCAACTTGCCTATTTCCACCCTATCCTCTGGGAGGGAAATAGTTCCCTATCTTTCTCCATCCTCTCCGCTTAAGCCACCAATAGAGGTGCTCATCAATCTATTATCTAACAGTAACACCCCTCCTCCCCAACAACTACTCTCCAATACCCATCATGGAGAGGACTTGTCCTTAGATCGCAGCTCGGGTATTCTCGTGGATCTTTCCCCTTATTTCAACAGGGCGAGATTTGCGAGCCCGGAGGAGGATTTTAGTGCCCGGCAGGAGGTTGATTCCCCTGATTTTAGATTTTCTCATTCTCATCCTCTATTTCAGCCCAACACCATTGTTGATGGCGTATTATCTCCAGCAACAGGTAGTCCAACTCAACACCTTCCTTCAGACTCCTCTAACAGGGAACTGAGAGAACCAAGGTTGAGAAGGATTAAACAGCGAATTTAGTTTCAGGAAAATTCAGTTCATGGATAGTATTCTTGTCTGGAATGTTTGGGGTATTGAAAATTAAAGGACTATAAGACCAGTTAAAAGGCTGATTAATTCTCATCATCCCTGGATCATTGCAATTCTTGAGCCCATGATTTGTGAAGACATGAGGGCTAGAACTGGTCTAAAACTCGGCTATCATTCCTCTTGCTCCAATGTGCCTGATGGTGGCAAGATTTGGTTGTTTTTCCATAATGATATTTCCCTCTTAGTATTGTTGTCATCTTCCCAATCTTTATCTGTTGTTATTACTATTCAGCATTTACAATCTCCTATTATCCTCACTTTTGTGTATGCTAGCTGCGACAGACGTATCAGAAGGCTGTTATGGCAAGAGCTAGCGGTTCTTTCCAGATCGTTTCAGGGCCTTTGGGCTGTTAGTAGAGATTTCAATGTTGTGTCTGATGTTTCCAAGAGAAGAAGTAGAAGACAACAGGCCACCCTAAGCTCCGATGAGTTTGTGGAAGCGATCAATGATGTTGGTCTTCTTGATGCAGGTTTTGTGGGTCCGAGATTTACGTGGTGCAACAACCAAGCTGGTAGTTCTTAAGTCTGGGCGAGGCTCGACAGGGTCCTGATCAATGGCTCTTGGTCATCTTCTTTTCCCTCTTTCTATGTGAAGCATCTTCCTCGCCTAAATTCGGATCATGCCCCTTTATTGTTGGTCCTTCCCTGTCAAGCATATTCAGGCCCTAAACCTTTTCAATTTCAACGGTTGTGGACTCTTCATGAAGATTTTTTGCAGGTAGTTAGATCAGCTTGGAACTCGGTGGAATCTTCTCATCCCATGTTCAATCTCACTCTTAAGATGAAAAACGTTAAGAGGGCGCTAAATGGTGGAACAACAATATTTTTGGGAACATTTCCATTCAAGTTAAGCAAGTCGAACGGGAACTTTCAGTCCTTGAATTGCAGCTGCAGTCTTCTCAGTTGGACACGAGTTTGGACAATATTTCTCAGCGACAGCTTGCTGTAGCATCTGCCAAGCTTAAAAAACTGGAGCTGATGGAGGAAATTTTTTGAAAGCAAAAGCCAGAGTCAGTTGGCTTGAGGAGGGTGACAGAAACACTGAACTTTTTCATGCTTCTGCCAAGGCAATCCATAGAAGGTCTCTCATTAGATTTATTGAGATGGATAATGGGCACAAGTTGGAATATCCGGCTGAGATCAAAGATGCTGCCTGCAGACATTTTGAGAGTCTGTTTTTTGCAGAAATTGGGCAGATTGATGATTCCATTCTGGCCACCATCCCTTCCTTAGTCTCGCAGGACATGAATGCGATCTTGGTGGCCCCTCCTTCACTTCTTGAGGTTCGAGCTGCGGTGAAGAACATTCCCAAGGATGCTGCTCCTGGCCCCGATGGTTTTGCAGGTAGTTTCTTCTCCTCTTGCTGGGAGATTGTCGGCAATGATCTCCTCCACACTGCAATTTTTATTTTTAACGGTGGTGTTTTTCCTAGAGCTATGTCTGCATCTCTTATTTGCCTCATTCCGAAGAAGGCCGCTCCTTCCTCCTTCTCAGATTACAGGCCTATCAGCCTGTGCAACTGTATCTATAAGATTATCTCCAGCATTATTGCTACAAGGCTGAATTCGGTGCTCCCTATGCTCATTTCACCTGAGCAAGGTGCTTTTGTCAATGGCAGATCGATGGAGGAGTCCATTGCTTTGGCCCAAGAAATGGTTAGAGATTTAGACAGGAAAGTTTATGGGGGTAATATTATAGTTAAACTGGATATGGAAAAAGCCTATGACAGGCTTGACTGGGATTTCTTGAAGCAAGTTCTATTCAGATTTGGTTTCAGCGTTCCTTGGGTAACAATCGTCGAAAACTGCTGGAGTAATGCATGGTTTTCAATTCTTATCAATGGTGAAGCATCGGGGTTTTTCAAATCTTCGAGAGGCATTCATCAGGGAGACCCCCTATCTCCTTCTTTGTTTATCCTTGCTGCCGAGGCTCTCAGTAGGGGGATTTTTGCCCTGGTCGCGCAAGGTAGATGTACCCCTTTCATTGTCAGAAGGGTCTGTCCATTGATCTCTCATTTATTATATGCGGATGACACTCTGATTTTCACTAATGGGTCCCTCTCCTCGCTCCGTGCCTTGAAAGCTTTCTTGGAGTCTTATCAGCGAGCTTCGGGCTAGAAAATTAATCTCTAGAAATGCGTTCTTTTTTGTCCAGCCAAGCTCTCTACAATCAGAATTAAGAGAATCGAGAGATCATTGGGCATCATGCAGTGCTCTTCTGGTCTGACATATCTTGGAGTGCCGCTAGCTTTTGGTAGGATCAAATCGACTTCTTTTCAGCCCCTTATTTAGAAGATTCGGAGCCGTATCTGCGGGTGGTAAGCGCGCTTCCTCTCCCAGGCTGGCAGATTAGTGCTTCTTAATCACGTTCTTGGGAGCATTCCACTTCACTCCATGGTCGCGACACGCATTCCTGCCAATGTTCTGATCTCTTTGGAGTGTCATTTCACGAATTTTCTTTGGGGTTGGTCCGATGGTAAGAAAAAATTGCATTGGAAGAGCTGGCAGTCTATTGCAGTGCCTAAATCTGAGGGTGGGTTGGGTGTTAGAAATTTGCAGGACTTCATGAAAGCTCTCTGGTTGAAGTTGGGCTCGGCGGCCAAGTATAAGGAGGAGAACTGCTTATGGAAATCCTTCGTAAATGGGAAATACAAGATCCTATCATCGCCAGGTCCTATTCCTTTGATTTCTTTCGCCTCCCCGCTATGGAAACAAATCCACTCTCTGCTCCCGCTTTTAGATAACAATGTGCACTGGCAAATTGGGAGTGGTAACTGCTATTTTTGGTCTAACAACTGGTCCGGTCTTGGTCCGCTCTCCGATCACTCCTCTTATCAAATTCCTCCTCATATGTTTTCGGCCAAGGTTAACCAGGTCTTTGGGAAGCATGGGCGTCTCCCCCCTTCTTCAGTTTTCAGTTTTCTTCCTCAACATATTATTGATTTCATATTTCAGGGTGATTTTTGCTTGGCAGATAGGCCTAATAGTCGTATATGGCCGTTCACTGCGTCAGGCGCTTTCTCAGTCAAGTCGGCATGGATGATTTGCAGATATCCTAATCCTCGTAGGGCCTGGTCTAGGTGGGTCTGGCATGCTAAGTTACCTCCTAAAATCTCCCTATTCGTCTGGCGAGTTTTACATTTGGTGATTCCTATTGACGTTGGTGTTCAGAGGCGGGGTGTTTCCCTTGCCTCTAAGTGCCTATGCTGCTCTAACGACTCTTCCAGAGGGCATTCTGCAAAATCTCTTCACCACCTTTTCATCAACAGTGCAGTTGCCTCTGCGTGTTGGCAAAGGCTGGGGGATGTATTTGGGATCCCGTTTTCAGTTAATCGGTCAATTGTTGAGAACCTAAGTTTTTGGTGGAACACCGCAAGCACATTACATCCGTCCTCCCCGATTAGTAAGATCACCCCATCTCTTTTGCTGTGGGAGATATGGAAGGGCAGGAATTCAGCCAAATTCGACGGTAAGATTATGACCAAGGCAGAGATTCTATACAAAGTGAAGCGGTGGCTACAACTTCTTGTTCAACGAGCCCCTGATCTTCTTTCCCCTCCGCCGAGTATATCCTCAAGGACTTTTCTGAGGATTGCTGAGGCTACACGTCTCCACCATCCTCCAATAGTGGTCACATGGAAGAAATCGAGTTTCGACTGGTACAAGCTCAACTCTGATGGTTCAGCCAGGGGAAATCCGGGGCCTTCAGGTGGAGGTGAAATTTGTAGGGGTGACAAGGGTGAGTTTATTTTTGCTTTTTCTGTTGGCTACATGTTAGCTTCCAACATATATGCGGAGCTTCATACTATTCATGACAGGATTTCCCTTTGTCTCAGCTCTGCCATTTCTAATATCATTGTTGAATCTGACTCCAAGATCGTGGTTGATTTCCTTAATGGTATTTTGGTCACCTGTAATTTCTTCATATTTTTAGAGAATGGAATGGGCCAGCAGATGGTATGGCCCCGATGGCCAGCAAAACCTAATCCTTTGTCGTTTATCGGAACACTAATCTCCTCCCCTGACATGTGTCACGCCCCAAACTTGAAAATCGGGCTTACAAAATTTTCGATCACCGAATCCAGCGCCGACAGCCTCCGTAGAACCCCATTCTCGGCTCCTACCTCCCATTCGCCAGGTTCCGATCCTGGGTGCTACAAGGAGGATTTTTAAATGTCAGTTTGATTCGTAATAAGCATAACCAAAGGCATAACCCACAAACAACAACTAAGAACTCCATTACATTTTCACTATGATCAAAAACTTTACAAGTACAATGAGCATAAAGAGAAATACAATGGTAAAGAACAAAAACTCCAAAATGCTCTGCAACGTGCTCCTACCTCAGCGCTGCTGCGATCCAACGTCACCTGCACGCAACGGTCGTGCATAAGCTTACAAAAAGCTTAGAGGGTGGTGAAAGTGTGTGCGCAAGGTAGTAATATGAACATGTAATGTCAGAGTAATGTACAATATGTAGATGAATCCATAATATCGTGAGTCATACCAAGGCTTATGCAATGTAAGACATGAATGGTATCGGCCATCCAAGGCCATGCGATGTGTAATGCAACTCAAGCATACAAATCCTCATCTATGTCCACACATCAATACAGCTCAAATATAAAATATCACCGGGGTCTAGTACACTCTAAACCAGATTGCCGCCACATCATGCGCAAAAAGGTAAGTGGAAGAGACCTCACTATCCGTCTACCAATATCGGATGCGACTCGTCGATAGCGGACTCATTCCTCGAGCTGGTCAAACTCAGCCTAGCATAGCCCCCTACTCTCGGGCGGGTAAGGCTGCACCCCCTTCCAACCGACCATGACACAGTGGAGAGCTAACCGTCTGGTAATCGGCGCTCAACGCTCATCTACCCACTCGGTATAGACGTTGGAGCAACCTCTTGGTACCATAAGGGTTTAGAGACTTTCACCCAGGGATATCAATAGCACCCCATGTAAAACATGATTTTCGGTATCCAATCCTGCCAACCACGATGCGTCTGTGGAGGCTACGGCCCTGATATCGCTAGGGCGTACAATAACCATGCCACACAAATACGAAATGCATGATTCACGCTATCCAGTCATGCAACAATTCATGCGCATATCGTGCGCTCATGTAGGGCAATACTGCCTAACTAGGAGCCCGTAAACAACCTGCCCGAAGGCAATACTATGATCAGTCAATCCTCATATCAAGCATACATATGATGCGTATGATCATGAGTCATGAAACTATACTAAACATATTATAATGAAATGAACTATTTTACAATGCAGATGGACGTGGACGGCCTATACATAATAAGTACGGGCCTAACAATGGGCCTAAAGGAGAGTCGTAATGTGGACATCCAACCATCATTACACTCGCAATGTGGACGTCAAACCAACATTGCTCCCAAGGCACGATCTTTGTAAACATCGCTACTTAGTCTGTAATGAATTTACACATTGCAATGGACCGTAGGTTGTCCCCACTGGACCTTACATATATATCAAATGGGTCATATCCTATGGGCCTTTTATTCATCAGATGGGCCACATAAATGGGCCACACCAATGGGTCTTATGTGCATTGCAATGGGTCAAACCCGTGGGCTTTGGATTGCATCAAATGAGCTTAGTCTCATGAGTCTAATATATGACCAATGGGCCACACCAATTGGGCCCCACATGTAGATCAAGTGGGCCTCAACCCATAGACCTAACATGAGTTCAAAGGGCCTAAACCCCTAGGCCTTACATATATCAAATGACCTACTTCCATAGGCTTTAAATTTCAACAAAAGGGTCCAATTACATGGGCCTTGAAGTACATCAAATGGGCCTACTCCCATGGACTTGCAACACATCAAATGGGCCTAAGTCCATAGGCCTTATATGAATCAAATGGGCCTAACCCATAGGCTTTACATAGCAAGTGGGCCCAAGTCCATAGGACTCGTACGAATCAAATGGGCCTAACCCATAAGCATTTTATAAATCAATAGGCCTAACCCATAGCCCTTTTGAAATTAAATGGGTCCCGACTCATGGGCCTTACAAAATACTTATTTCCATCCAAACTATTCATAGGGACACATGGTCTAGGGCCCACTACAATTTTCATATTATAAAATATACATTATAAACTATATAACATACATAAATATTCATATTATAAAATATACATAAATATATATAATGGTGGGTCCCACAGAAATCACTATGACAGCTGGCAGTGGGCCCCAACATCAAAGTCAGATGGACGGCATGTGTAAATCACATGCAACAGGGCCCCACCGTCCGCTGGTGGGTGAAACAATACATCATGGTGAGTCTCACTGTCCACGGGCTGTGGACGGTGCGAATGAAATACATACATTACTGTGGGTCCCACAAATGTGGCCCACCGTAATATTTATTTGAAATCCAACCCGTTCATAAGGTCACTCAGACCTGTATGAAGGGACAGCAAAATTTTCATCTTGATCCAACCCTTCTGTGGGCCCCAAAAAGATTTCAATGGGAGATATTCAACTCCACTATTTCCTGTGGTGTGGGCCGCCTGCGTTCAGGATCGAGCCAAAATTTGGAGGGGGCCCACCTGAGGAGGGGACCCAGCTCATGAACGGTGTGGATCTCAACATAAACATCATGGTGGGGCCCACGGCAGCAGTCGTGGGTGGCCTGCACGGACGCCGCCCGCCCGCCGTTGCAACAGCGCAGGCAGCGCCTGCGCTGGCCTGACAGTCGCAGCAGGGGCTACCTCACACCTCCTCTCTCTCCTTTAATTTCGTGTTTTTGCCAAAGATCATGCGTGGGGCCCGCTACCTGAAAATCCACTCCAGCCATAGCGTTCAGTGGCCCACAACAGATAAAAAGAGTCCGAAGTTCAAATTTTTTTGGGTGCATAGAAACACCAGAAAATTGTTCAATGGTAACTGCCAATGTTTCCCTTGTTATGGCCCATAAGATATTCAGATCAGTCCCATTCTTTTACTCGACGGTTAAAACGATGTGGGCGAGAGAATGGATGGCTTGGATCGAATATATACATCAAGGTGGGGCCTACACAAGGGGACCACCCAAAAACTCTTCTTCTTTTTTTTTCCCTTTTCTTCTTTCTGTTGAAACGTCCAGCGTCTGGGACGCTGGACGGTTTTATATTTTTTTTTTTTAAGAGTGTGGGCCCTAATGAAGTGGGCCACCACTGATGGGTGTCATGGGTTCAACGTCTAAGGTGGGCCCCACTTGAATAAAAATAATTACATCAAGGTGGGATCCATTCAAGTGGGCCACACAATCCTATAGCATAAAAATAAAATAAAATAAAATAAAATAAAATAAATAAAAGAGAGAGAGAGACATGGAGAGTGGGACACGCCTTGTGATGGAGGGACCCCGGCATTATGGGTCCTCCCTTACATGAAATCATATATCAAGTAGGTCATTTTGCACATGTGACCATCAAAACTTAAGATCAACGGTGGGGATCCTTTCCCCACCAATATGGATGGTCTAGATGACCTTTCTAAAGAAAATAAACATCATGATGGGGTCCATGGAAAATGGACCCATCATGGAATGATCATGATGATTTCAAGTAGGCCATCGGCCTTATCTTAGGGTCCCAAGTGAGATCCACACCATTGATCGGTGGGCCTCACTTGGTCCACCATAAAAATAAGAAAAAACTACCCTATAGAGGCACCCACCGTCCGATCTTCTTGCTCCTAGGGGTTCCTTGGCACCTTGGCTTCAACTTCAATGGATGAGATGAAGAATGGAGGGTTGAGATGGGAGATGATGGGGTAGGAAGGTGGGTCACACTTAGAGTTTAGGGAGCTTGGAAAATTCCATACATGGGATCTTTGTTGCTTGGGATTTTTAAAATGAGAAAGAGAGAAAGAGAGAGAGTGATGTAGAGAGAGATGGATGGATGGATGAATGATGGTTGTGTAAGAAAGTTTTGACTTTTGAGGCTTTTGTGTAAGAGAGGTATGGGTGGTGAAGACTTTTGTGGCTTTTTGTATAAGAGAGGTATGGGTTTGAGAGACTTTTGTGGTTGCTTGGGAAAAGGGAATAAAGTGATGTGTACTTGACATGTGATGGCTTGATGGGTTGATTGATTGATGGGATTGATGTGATTGATGTGACACATCGTAGAGATTTCCTTGGGTTTCGCAACGCGAGGCGTTTTCTCGCACCGAACGTTGGCCCACATCTCTTGACCAGGGTATTGCCTCAGCGCGCGAGTCGCGGTATCAGAACCGCAATGATGGCGCGGTCGCTATGGTATTGGTCTCGGGTTGAGTCGACTCGGGTTGTCGGCACATGAATAAGAGTCGCGCGTCGATATCGGTTAAGGGTCGAAGGTCACCGGAATTCGACCGGTAAGACCGCGAAAGTCTACGAAAAGGTACGGACCAAGATATGGGTCTTACAACATGTTCGGGGTAGCCTCTTCCTTGATAAGCTCAGCCTAGGGGCAGTTCGTTCAGGCTCAGTTGCGGATTAGTTCGTTTCTCCTCACCCTCAGGAGGGGTTGTCTTCATTTTCTCGTCGTTTGTTTCTCGCTGAGTGTCACTCCGCTCGGCTTGGCGTCTACTCGTTTGCCTGTTCGGTTGTCTTAGTTTTGTCTCCTTGCTGTTGCTGAACGAGATGGGGTCCTACTGGTAGTTATATGTCCTTGGAGGGGCCGGTTTTGGCTTGGTTATCTCATTAAGTTTCTATTTAGCTGATATGATAGGTGAGGCCCGAAGTTTTGTGTGGTGCCCACTCGAAAGTGCTCCTGTATATCTCCTGTTCAAATTTTAATGAAATAGGAGCAATGCTCTGCTTTTAAAAAAAAAAAAGAGTACCCATAAAGGTGTGTGTGGTACCAGTTTTGGCCAGTTGTGTGTGACATTACTAAGGTACCTACACGACTCAACCACTATTAAATATTTTACGTGACTGTCTCTGATAGTGGCATGTGGCTCAATTAAACTTCATATTATGTTAAGGCATTAGCATGTTAGGTAGGAGAGGATTCAGTCAGGTTTAGACTAACCAAGTTCCATTAGGTCTTTTCCATGAGGCCCACCACAATGCATGTGCTCTATATCCACACCAGTCATCTATTTTTTCAGCTCATTTTAAGGCATAGGCCCAAAAATGAAGTAGATCTAAATCTCAAGTGGACCGCACTATAAGAAACAGTGGTGATTAACCATTAAAAACTTTCTTTGCGCCATAAAAGTTTTGGATCATGTTGATATTTATGTTTTCCCTTCATCCAGTTCTGTGTGACATTATCAACAAATCAACATTATAGTAGACCTTAGAAGGATTTTAACAGTGGGCATTCAATGATCATTATTTCCTATGGTGTGGTCCACCCGATTTGGATCTACTGTATTTTTTGGCCTATGACTTGAAATGACCCAGTAAAATGGATGGACAGCCTGGATATACAACACATATACCGTGGTGGGCAGAAAAGACCTAATGTAACTTAATTAAGTCTCGACCTGACTTAATCCGAGGGTGTTAGGTGAGGCCGACACCCAGCCTCACCAAAGTCGCTCCCATCCCATTATCAGGTGCAAATTGGTACTACCCCATGAGGACTTAGCAAGAGACAAACGGTCTTTGTGGGGCACACCTTAATATATGTGTTTCATCCCCGTCGTTCAACCATTTTGATCAATCATTTCAGGGCATGAACCAAAAAAGGAGGCACATTAAAGATTCAAGTGAACCACACCATAATAGACAATGGAGATTAAACACTTACTATTGAAAACCTCTCAGGCCCATAAGTTTTAGATCGAGCTAATTTTTATGTTTTCTCTTTGTCTAAGTATGTGTAATCTTACGAACAAGTTAGACGGAAAATAAATTTCAACGGTCGCCATCATTGTCACCACTGCTTCTTGTGGTGTGGTCCACTTAAGCCTTTGATCTGCTTCCTTTTTTGGGCTCATGCACTAACATAATCTATAATGGATGGATGACATTGATAAAACACATACATCATAGTGGTTCCCATGAATCCCCTGTCACGATCGTCTCTCTACGGGCAATACCTAGAGTTGGACATCGAGCTAAACCAAATCGAGCTTGACACATCTCAACTCGACTTGACTCGACCAATAGACTACTCAAGCTCGAGTTTGGCTCAACTTAGTCTTAAAGTTAGGTAGGCTAACTCAACTCAACTCAATTTGGTCACAAATCTAGCAAGCTCAAGCCTAGTTCGAGCTCGAGCTTTCGAGCCTACTTCAAGCTGAGCTTTTTAGTTTATACATAAAATGAATTCGTAAATATAATAATCAATTCACTAAGATGACTGACAGTGGCGGAATAAAGGGTTAGTGTGTTTTGCTTAGAAAAGGTGACAGGACGATGGTAGACCAGACTATTGTGGTCGAGTTTGTGCAAAGTCGGACGAGTGAAGGTAAGAGAGAGATTGAGAGAGAGTAAGAGAGTGAGAGAGAGAGAGGGGGAGAGAGAAAGAGAGAGTCGAGACTCAAGAACATAGGGCCAAAGGAGACAGGCTAGACAGAGAGTTAGGCAAGGGTAAGAGGTGAACAAGTGAAAGTAAGAGAGAGATTAAGAGATAATAAAAGAGAGAGAAAGAGAGAGAGAGAGAGAGAGTCAGGAGCAGGGCTAGAGGTGACAGATAAGGTGGACAGGTGATTGGGCGAGAGAGAGAGCGAGAGGGGGGGGGGGGGGAGTGAGGCAACTTGTAACGTTCTGGAAAAGTCTTACTAAGACCCGAGTTCAACCACAGATGGGACCGCCTGAGCGTCATACTCGACTAGCTATTTACGACTAGGTGTACGTTAATATATAGCATTAGAGGAATTAAGTTCGGGCCACCATTCCTACAAATAAATATAGCCCAGGATCACAACACCATCCGAAAACTCGAGAAAAATCCCAAGGGCCCCCTCTTGAGAGTACCCTAAAACTCCATAAAGGACCTAAACCGCACATCGAGGGTCCGCTAGCCTAGAAATTATAAAAAAATATCTATCTTACTAGGCTCGACGACCATTACAGGAGTCAAGCCTAAATAGTATCTAAAAACCCTCAACTTGAGTCGAGAGACAAGTGCATGAGAAGTGCAAATACTCTAAAGGAAGGAGATGAAACTTAAGTGAATTGGGTCATCTACTCTTACGCAAGATTGATGATTTTTTATCGTTGGTTTATGACCAAACTTCATACATAGAATAAGAAAAAATTCCCTACACACATCCGTATAACCATGGCCTCAATTGAACATTTATAACCATTGATATGACACAGGCTTCCCACAGTTAATCTGTTTATCCAATCGCATTGAAACTGTGTCCTAGCATTGATCCGTTGATAGGGAGCCTATCCCATGACATAGATGAGCCTGCGAGCCCTCCTAAGGGCCCCGTTAACCAGAAATAGCCGCCCATAGGGTATAAATATCATATAAAGTGTCCTAGGGCCATTTACACACCATCTGAAACTATAAATAGCTCCCAATTCACCCCATTTCTCCCAAAAACAAATTTAGAAATCCTAAGGTGAGAGAGAGAGAAGAGAAAAGAAAAAGATAGAGAAGAAGAGAGTTTAAAGTAGTGCTTGCCACGAAGGGAGATCCTCTTCTATCGACTCACAAGCCTAACTACTATGACTTCTGCTACCAGAACTCCTACGACTATGACCTAGGGTAAGTAATACAAACTCCTTTAGAGATGTAGGTCTCTAAATGGGTTTTTCTCCAACCCTAACTAACCCGTGTGCTTGTTTAGGCGGCCGACGATCCTTCCTTGGAAACATATTTCTAGGAGTGAATCCAAGTCAGGTGTACTACCGAAAGGTGTGGATTATAAATGCTTATGTTGCGATTTATCAATGCTTTCATTATTATTAATGATTGGTGATTGTTAATGTAGGCTTTCTTGTTGTCTTAAGTATATTTACATCTCTATCTAATGAATTGATGAATTGCAAGTTGTTATTTGACGTTGTTTATGTGTTCGATGAAATACCCAAATGAATAGATTATCAAAATTTCTTAATGAATGTTAACCCATATGTTATGAATGTTGTTAACATGAATTGGATAGGAATAGGGCTAGAGTGTAGTCCAAGTAATCGGTAAACTTCCATGTTTGGATGGCTAAATTGGGTTGGCCACCTTGGGTAAATTCGAAAGATACGGATCGAACATTGACTATCAACAGTGGCTAGGCCATGAGGGGCACTTACTTGCTCCATGCCGGTTATTTTTGTGTGCGCCCGTACCAATCGAAATTACCTAAAGAATCGATTGACCTATTGTATGTTCACCATGTATGAGCGCAATTACTTGAATCTAAGGTACCCCCTCACTACCCTAAAGATAGACCTTTAACCATGGTACCATAATCATCGTGTCCATGTTATCAGCCTATGCTGGGGTGACGAGCCTCCCCGTAGTGACCGCGAGCACCACTTCTTACAACTTATCTATCGTATGTATTTATATGGGAGTAACAAACCTAGATGGATCAAGAACACAAGAGTAGGACCATTGCAGTCATCCAATGCCTAATGATTCGATATGTTTAAAATGGAGGTATCCTACTTTTCCCAAATTACTGGATGAATATGTACAATTAATTACTTGACTAACATGATCATGCACCGTATTGCATTAATTAGAATGTGACGAAACAGGCGTTGGAGTCACATGTTTAAGGAAGCGTTGTCATGTGTGAAACAAGTGGTCGGAATCGTGTGTTAACGGAGTATCGATAAGTAAGGGCATGCACCATTACATAAATTCCATTCTTACATTAAAAAGAGTAGTAGGAAGTAATTGCCTTATATTATCTTATCATTACTGTATTGATTAACTTAATAACATGTGTAACTTCTGCTTATAAAACCACTGAGTTGATCACTCACTCTCACTCTAAGACGGTGTTTTAAAACAACAACCAAATGTTAGTATAAATGCAGGTACTGTTGATGCCGATACATTAGAGCAGACTTTCTTGGACAAGGAGGAAAAATTCTCCTATTTTCAGTTCTCGGATGAGCCGATGTAGGTCATGTGCTGTTGGACAGGGAGCACTGGGCATATGCGCTTAGTTGGATGTTACATTATCACATTTTGTTATTTTTTTTAAATTGTACATTTATACATTAAATCTAGTCGTAGACTCATACTCTGAAAGGAACTTCATGATATATATATATATATATATATATATATATATATATATATATATATATATATATTGATTTATGTATTTGCTTGAATTACATTAAACTTGGAGTATAGTACGTTATTTAGTATAATTCTATGCATGCTCAAATGCCCAATGTAAAGAAAATTAGGATATTAGTTTCCACAAGACATAAATGATGTTTGGAATTTTTAAAGTCGAGTTTTACTCGACCCTCGAAATTCAAGGCGTTACATAACTGATCTGGTCAAGAGGGGCTGGTCGATGAAGCTCAGAATGTATGAATGAGAGATTAAAAAAATATATATAGAAATTAAAATGGATAAAATTTTAAAATTAAGCCAAATAAAAAACAGGCGCCCCGTACCTTATATCCTACACACACACGAGTCAAGTTGAATCAAACTTAAAACAAGTGGAACCGATCTAAACTCTAAAATGAGCCCAAGTCTGTTCGACCTTAGCTTGAAAATCTTTTGAGGTTAAAATAATAAATCGTTTGAATTTGAACCCAACATGATCTCAACCCATATATACGTGTATGTGTATATGTGTGGTGTGTGTATATGAATCGAACTCGAACCAAGTTGAACCAATCTGAACTCTAAAATGAGCCAAAGTCGGTTCGACCTTAGCTTGAAAACAATAGCTTGATTGAATTTGAGCTCAACATGATACGAGCCCATATATGTGTGTGTGTAGTGAAGCTGAATCGAACTCAAATAAAAAAATTAGCCAAAGTTGATTCGGCTTTAGCTTGAAAATCTTTTAGGAGGTTAAAACAATAGATCGACTGAATTTGAAGCCAACACGATTCGAGCCCAGTCAAACGAGCTTGAGCTGAGTTGAACCAGCCAAACAAGCTAGCTCGACTCACGTCGAACTCGAGCAGTACCCAATCCGCGTCCCCCATTGCCACCCTGGCTGCCAATCTTCAGACTGGAAGTTTCTCCCAAGCCTCCGCGTCGTGTACATTTCTAGTCATGCACACGCCACTGCACGGCCAATATGACAAATTTGTATAAGATCTGAGCTTTCCATGAGATGGGCCACACTTTTTCTAGGTTATCCGGTACAAACCAAAGGGCTTGACTCCACAGGTGGGTCAGATTATGAAATAAATAGTTGTAGATTTTTTTAAAAAAATCTAACCGTCCATTTATTTTCTCAACAATGGACCAAATAAGGAGTGATCCAGCCTGATTTTTGGGCCAAATGATCTGCACATTCTGTAATAAATCATGGAAAGTTCGGATCATAGACGCATTTTCCATATTGTTACACGTGCTGGCGTGTACGTGGGCAGGGTAGTACACGCGTGTGGGCGCAGCAAACCTCCCGTCAATCGAAACGGAAGGGACACGACACGTTTAGGACACCTTTCGAACGATACTTTGAACGTTGATATGATGGTTCTAACTGTGTATTGATGATGCATTGAAATCGATCCGAACCCTTCAAAATTTTAGACTTTCTTCGTTGAATATGGGCCGTTAGAGTTCTCTGTCACTAAACAAGACGCCGTTTGACTAATGACGCTGTCACTAGCCACCTGGCTAGTGGTCGGTGCTCTGTAGGCCCCACCATGATGTATATGTATTATCCACACCGTCGATCCATTTTTCCAAATTATTTTAGGGTTTGAGCCCAAAAATAAGGCAGATCTAAATCTCAGGTGGACCATACCATATGAAAACAGTAGTGATTGAATGTCCACCATTAAAATCCTCCCAGGGCCCACTGTAATTCTTATTTGACATCCAACCTGTTGATTAGGTCATACAGACCCGGATGAAGGTAAAAAACAAATATAAGCTTGATATAAAACTTCCGTGGCTCTCAAGAAGCTTTTAACGGTGAGCGTTCAATCAACACTGTTTCCTGTGACGTGGTCAACTTCAGACGTGGATCTAACTCACATTTGGACTCATGCCATAAAATGATATGGAAAAATGGATGAATAGCGTGGATGAAACGGTCACTAGCCATACATCGTGGTGGGGCCCACAGAGCAACGACCACTGGCCATTGGCTGGTGGCACGGTCACTAGCCAATCTGGGTAAACCATAAATTTTCTGGCAGTACCTCTGAGGCATTCGAAGACCATCAGTTCAACGGTTTGGATTGTTGAAAAATGGGCTCCACTTGTATGGAATCAGTTAGGGAGATTTTTCAAATTGGAACCAAATAAAATGAGTTTTGAGAAAAATCAAGCGAAAAATCAAATTCAATACTTCAAACAAAGGATTCCTATTATAATAATTCTATATTTCACATTTAATCTAAATTAGTTACTTGATTAAAAGCTATGTTTGGTTTTAATGAACAGTGATAAAATTTGCTCTTTCGTACTTTACACCCTATACTTTATACCATGTGAGTAGAGGTGGGCATGGGGCAGCTCGATCCAGCTAACTCAACTCGTCCAACTCGTTCAGATCCAATTCAACTTAAACTAAATGAGTAATTCAGTCCGAACTCTCCCTCCTCTCTCTCCTTTCCACTCTCTCAATCTCTCCCTCCCTCATCTCTCAATCTGACTTGGTGCCAACTCGACCCGACTTAGTACTTCTAACCGTATCGAATTTGGTTCAGATCAGTCCAGGCCAGACCGGACTCAGATCGAGTCAGGCATACTGGACTCGGTATCGAGTCAGATCAAGTTCGGGTCAAGCCTATTTCAAAACCAGATTGAGTCGAGTTAACCCTAACTCAGTCCGACTCAACTCGATGCCCATCTATACATCTGAGGGGTGAATATTTTATTTACAAGAACAATAGTTGACTAGCTTAATTTTCATTCCTTGTTTACATCTTACCTAAGAAATATTCATCTCTCTGAACTGCTATGCATTTATACTCTTAAGTGATCCCCTTCTTATTTATCTGACCTTATCACAATTAATATGTGGCCCACTTGTATGCTCGGTTCAAATATTAAATGGCTAATAAATTTGATCAATGAACCATTAATCATGTAGACTCACTTGATAGAAGTCTTACATAATGGTCTATATTAATGTAACACCCCGAATTTTTTTTCAACCTAGATTTAGACGTCCTTAGGCAATAGGTCAATCCTAACACCTGATTAACTTCTCAAAACTCAATCCAAAAGTCTCAAATCCCTATTTCCTTCGAAAATCTCACCTTTCACTACTTTATCCTTCAAAATTTTCTAAGAGCTTTCATATTAGACACAAATTTTAAAGTTTAGGTGATGTTAATCAATACTTAAACTAAAAAGTACTATGAATAGTAAATAAAAAAATAAAAATGGTTTTTAACCATTAACCTTTTGGAATCTCACGAAATAAGTAGGCTATTTGGATAGATCAGCTTCTCCTACCCCAAAATCATATATTACATGTCAAATAACCCATCCTATGTTCTAAAATATGCCAATTTTAAATATCAGACGGCGAAATCACCCCAAACAGGTCAGCGAGTGGCGAGGGGATCGCCGGTTTGGCAAGGCATCGCCGAACTCGTCCGTACAGCGGGATTCTGTACTTTTTTTCTGCACGTTTCTTCTAACTTTGAAAAATCATATCTCCTTCGTTATATCTCCGATTTAGGTGATTCAAAAATTAAATTGAAGATAAATGAGTCTAGTTTTATATAAAAATATGTAACAAATATAATAAAATATTTAATATAGTTTAAAGTAGGTCATTATGAGCAACTATTCGATAATCACTTGTTGGACAGCTGCTGCTTCTGAAATTTTTAGAATTTTTTTACAACTCAAAATCTTATGAAATTTGGTGGAGTCAGGGTAAACTTGATGATGAACCCCCAGAAAAATAATAAAAATAATATAATAACTATAAGTACCCAAAATGGAACATAGAATGGCCCTAGGACCGTATTCTATCCTATTAAGGTAGAATTTGGTTAGTACCAAACTGAGTACTCAGTAGAATTAACTTGAATCACTTTAAATATAAACTACAAGACCTAAAATGAGTATGACCGCTAACGCTATGTTACCTAGAAACCTAGGATCAAACTCTAAACCCGGTTGCTCACGGGAGCATTCAGAAACTTTGTATCGGACCTGGACCGCACATCGGAAGTCCGATATCTACAATCTTAGACCGTTATGACCGCTTAGCTGGACTTGACAATTATTTCAAAAATCAAGCCCAACTGATATTCAGAGGCTATTTCATTGAGCCTGGAGTGAAGAGAGTGAGAAATGGGTTAAGATTTAAAATTTTAATTCAAATCTGGCACGTGACTTGACACGTTATTATCAAGCGTTCTAACCGTCAGAATTCAGCCAAATTACATCCTCGGATCAGGAAAAATTTCTCTTTCATATCATGAGACTTATATACCTGATTTAGGTACGATGACCACTGAACTGAAACTGGACCGCCACGTGCGATCTATGAACTCTGCCGGACTGAAAACTGGGTGTGAGCAACATTCAGTGACCATGAGCTTAAGTCCGATCGCGTTCGACCAGGGGACCTCCCAAAATGCTCTTTTGGATCGAAACAGCCCCGATTTGGTTATAACCTAAATATACATTGTTCCTAAGTCTAAATAGGTGAGGTTTTAGCCTATATAAGGGCTTTAAACCCTCACATATCTCACCCATCCGAATTTGCTAGAAACCCTAGCTAGAGAGAGAGAAAGTGAGAGATTGTGGGAGACCTTGTGAGAGATCTTCCTACCGATTGCTCCACCTTTGCACATACCGAAGCAACGCGTTCGAATCACTTTTTCGGTGATTTTCAACACACTTATAGGTAAGAAAAACCCTAACTACTTGCTGATTTAGGATTTCGTCGATTCAAATAGCAAAGTAGCTTATACATCTTGTGCATTATGTCGCCGCTACGCTGTTGACGAAGCGTATACGTTCCGTTCGAAACGATACACGTTTAGGGCAAAAGGTGCGGATTTTAGACCTTTTGATTGGCTGATTTCAAAGCTTTCAATGTCGTTTAATAGTAGATTATCGACGGTAACGCCGTTTGACATGTAGAACATGCTGTCCATTTTTCATTTCGACTGCGTATGAAAAATATGAGATTTAGGGTATTTTAGTCATTTGTAGGAAATACTGTTTACATCCACATTTTGCTGAAATGTTTGCCATGGTTATTTGTCGTGTTAGGATACTAGGAATGCGTGCATGATCTGTTTGGCGAAGAGATTCGCCCTAATGCGCACTTTGGGTCGACATACGCTATGTAGACTAAAGTGTGTAGACTAAGTGTTTGTATAAATGTTTGTATTAGTATGTATTGAGTAAATGGTATTGTGAATTAGTTTTGAGATTGTATTCTCAATTAACATGCTGATGTATATGATTTCTACCACGTTCGCTATATGAATTGATTTCATTACATATATGGAATGCATGTGTTAGTTGATTTGCTTACGTAGTATGATATAACATGTGTCAACATGCTTGTATTATTTATATTCTTTTTTTGTTACTCACATATGCTTATTGATATTGCTTGGGGTTATGATCTAGTCCAGGCAGTCGGTAATGGATTGAATTCGTGGTTGGTTTCAAATTGCCACGAAGGACACGTCGATGAACGCGAGTCGTGTTTTGGGTTGGCGGCAGTGGTTAGGCCATGCGAAGTGTTTTATGCACTTCATGTCGCTCAGCTTGAGATGCGATCGTACTAGTCGAACCCGTCAAGTAACCCGACTGGCCATTGTATGTTCACCATGTATGAGTCATAACTGCTTGAACCTAGGGTACTGAACTTACCATTGAAAACCCTGTTAACCATGGTACCTTGATCCATAAAGACTCATGAGCCGGGCATGGTAGTATGAGACACCGTGGTTGAGCTGTCGGCCTACACTGGGGCCACAAACCTCCCCATAGTGACCAGTAAGCACCTATGACTCGTGAGCAGATTATGGTGGTATGGGACACTATATTCTTACTGTCGGCCTACATTGATCAGGTGACGAGCCCTTTGTAGTGACCGCGAGCGTATTCTGAGTCTACGGGAGGCGACGACCCTTCCTTAGCGACGAGAGTACATTAGGCCTGTATTGATAAGGTGATGGGAGAGCAGAGCAACGAGTGCGTGCAACAGCCCTGACAGCCCTTGCAGCGACCTATAAATATAACATCGTATGAGATTACTAGGAGTGACGACCCTAGACAGGATCTGTGTTTAGATTGATATAAGCAAGGTACCCTAGTTTTCCAATCCTGCTGTATGAAAATGACTAATAACAACCCGGTAATCATTATCCATATCGCATTGCATGTTCTTCAAAGATGTGGAGCACTGCGGGAAGAAAGCATGCCGTGGACGCAGATGGTGCCGCATGAGGGAGTATGTCAGTGAGGGCATCCATCATGTCATTTCATGCATACATTAACAACAGTATATAGGAATGTTTGATTATTTGCTTTACTATTAATGCATGATTGATTTGATAACATGCTAATCTTTGCTCTATTATTCCACTGAGTGGATCACTCGCTCCCATGTTACGAGACGGTGTTTTCGGACACCCACCAGTTCCTATTTTAGTTTCAGATGATGGCGCTGCTTATGAAGCGGAGCTGGACTTGATGATGATGAGGAGGGCTTCTCCTCCGTGTTCTGATCGACGGGATTACAGGGAGGTTGATTAGACGCCTTGACACTTGTCATTTTATATTTTTGGAGCACTCATGTATATTCTTTTCTTTTCATTTTTGGAGTATACATGTATTTAATTAACCTGGTAATGTGTTCACACTTTGGAGACTTACAATCAATTATATATTTTATGTATTTATCACAGTCTTTCGCTTGCTGATTTAACTGTCTCTGGAGTATGATATGCTGTTTTGGCTTAGTTTCAATCTTGTTTAATGTCATTCTATAGACAACATGCATTTATCATTATCTATACTGCATAAGTAACGTTCTGGAACTCGAGAGTTGGGTTTCTACCCGACCCCCGATTTTCGAAATGTTACAATTAAAGACCATGGTTTTCATATGTTTGAGAATTTTAGAGCTTGGTCCATCCAAAATGAGATGCATCAAACCAACGCCTTGGATTGATGAACAACAATGGCCTCGGTCGGTACCAATTTGAGCAGTGTGTGAATGAACTTGGATCAAGGATCATGTAATTATTTTGCGCACACATCTTTTTGCAATGGATGTAGACCTTCAATTCTAATGGGGCATTGTTCTGCAATCTTAATCGTAGGTCAAGTGTGTCCCATTATGGATGGATCTATTTGGCTTGAAAATCTATCATTGGTACAAGTGTATCATGTTAAGTGTTTTAGAGCCTTTTACAGCTCGATCCGAACTGAACACCTGTGACCCTAAGCATAAAAATAAACATAGATACTATGAGTGACATTTATGTCCGAGAACTGAAGCAATCTAACCATCTATTCAACTACTTGTATATGCAATCAAGCATTTGCAAATGTGAGAGTACGTGCTTCTAATGAATTCTTTTTTTCCTTTTAGCTTAAAAGATTATTTCTCACTGTAATAGTAGAGAGCCCGATTTGCATATTGTGAGAGTAGAATGAATTCAATTATATTAATTGAAAATAAAAATAAAAACTTATAAAAGTATCTATCGGCGATCTAGTGTCTGTGGCGTAGATGAAGAAAATTACACTACTGAAATGAAAGAAAAATGTCTTCTTTGTGATCCAATGCTTAGTGTAAATGGAATGAAATTATACTACTAGTAGTCTAGGTCGATCCAACATAGAAGCATAGACGAACAAGATTATACTACTCTCGTGCTAATTTCAGCCTAGTGTAGTGTTGTAGACATGTTATCCTATGCTAAGAAAGCTATGACAAAGGATAAAAGATAGGTAGTGTTGCATTGTAAATTTAATTTGATATGTGTTGGCTTGGCAAAGGCTTAAATCTTTTCGATCTTTCTCATATTTATATAATTTTAGAACAATTACATGGAGAAAGATATTCCTAGCCACTTCTCATGTATGTTGATGTTTAGATAACCATTTAGACTCAAAGACAGTTGTGGCCTATTAGGCGACACCACATATGTTGGTTATCTGTTGTGAGTTAGTCATTCGTTGTGTACACGTTCTACCTTTGTAACATGGACAAGAGTTTCTTTTACACAGCTACATAATGGTAATAGTCGCTCTTTTCTCCACATAAATGTGAATAATACAGAGTGAAATTAAGCCAATTTGACGCGGTTATTACTTCACTTCTTGAATATTTTTTGTTATAAAGACCATGCGAGATGCCATGGTGCGTCGACTGAACTCGTCACTCAGTGTGAGCTTTTTTCGGTTGACACACAACTTTGATCATGAGATCATTATGGTGGTTAGCTAGCTCAGCCATATGAACAAAATACACGACGTGTGTATCCTTGCTATAGTCAATTAGGCTTACCTTTTTTTAGTTACTTATAACTTCATGGATTATAGTTTCATTTGGCCATCAGAGTGCGAAGAAGTTTTACTTCTATTTCTTACTGAGATTTCGTTGTCACATGGCATTATTTGAGTCATTAGATTTGACACAGTCAAATCAATTGTTTAAACAAGATCACATCCCAAAAACGATTCAGATAGAAAAATTGAATGTTGGATATTGGTACCTTCTCAATTGGAAGGCTTAAAAGTTGTCTGTGAAAGATGTTTTTGGGCAAGGTTGACCACTAAGGACTAATTATCTGGATTTCTAAGCTATAGGTCCCACTTGTGGGAATTGAATGCATTATCGAATGCAGATTGCATACTGACTGTGCTAGTACCGACGTAGCTATTGGTTAGTATTCTATGGCCCACCATAATGTATGTTCATGCTATCTGTCTATTTTGTCAGCTTATTTTAAGCCATAAGCCTAAAAATGAGCAAATCCAATCTATAGATATCCCACCTCGGGGTTGATAAGCTTGATTGAATAAAAACCTTGATCCATACCCTCAACCCTGATCCAAACGCCAATTCAAACCTTTAACCCTAGTCCAAATCCTATGACTTTAGAAACCCTAAAAGCCCAGTTAACCCAGTCCTAGTAATCCTACAGAACCATAAACTTGATCCTGAACCCAAACCCTAGGAAAAACCTAACCTATAAAGTCAACCCGCTGAGTTAACTCACCTATTGAGCCCAAATAGCCTACCCATTCATCTTACCTTATCAAACCAAGCCCATAACCCATTTTGACCCAAGCCCATTCCAAAGTCTAATTCGAAGAAGAGAGGAGACATCAAGACAACTTTAGATGACCAAATATGTCCATGTGTACGGGGGGCTCCCTCCTAAGCCGAAGCAAAAAAGAAGGGAAGAGCGACACTCAGGGCATCACTTGCCACATGGCACTAGCCGTACTTCGGCCAACTCTCACTCGTGTGTTGCTGTCCTCCTTACCCATTCCACACATGTGCAAAATCTGAAAGTTACTTCGATGTCCATTCCTTGAGCCAAAATTACACATTATGCTATCTAAACCAACTTATGAGATCTTATTACATGGAAATATCAAACTCCAAGCCATTCAAACCCTTTTTAACCTTAAGCTTTACATGAATTATCAAAAATTTGGGCTGAATGGCCATAAATACCCATATTCCCTTCACATTTCAAGCATCCACAATCATTCCTTACCAATTTAGAAGCATCCTAACCACCTTAGCCATCCCCCACCAAGGAGAGTGACATTGAGAGTGAGGAAGAGAGCTTAACCCAAGTTTGACCCTAATACTAGCCTATTGAACTCAATACTAGCCACTCGATACGATCCTTCCGTGCCGTTCACCTAACTATTTTTCAATTAAATTTCATCTAGTCCATGGCATTTATAAAGCACAATATTCATTTCATCATTAGACACACTTTGCACCAAATTGGCTTGGAATTATGCTATGAGGCTTACTGATCTAAGCAGATCCTGCCCAACAGAATACTCGTCAATTACTTTACATTTTGTTATTGACATTGCATACATTTGTATACGAGAACTGAATCCTCACCCTCAAGAACCATCAAATCCTGTGAAATAGATATCGTAAATCTATACAACTAGAGCGGGTACTTAACACTTTCCCTCTACATAACTATGGCCCCTTACTTTAAATCTCTGCTCGCAAAACCAAAGAGTCATTGTATGGTAGAAAATCTTCATCTCACTAACATAACATTTATATAAGGTCCAGCGCATTAAAAAAACCAAGAAATTAGCTAACGATGATCAAACATAATCAATCAATCAAGCACAAAAGCCCACGAAAGATAACCGTGTGGAGCAAAGCTGCCCTCGTGTCGTTTGTGGCTTAAGATCCTAGCATCCACCCAATCTCATGTGGATCACAGCACATGAAAAAAGTGGTGACTGAGCTTCCCACATTAAAGGCTTCCTCGAGCCCACTGTAGTAACGTTTATTTGCCGTCCAACCTTACCGGAATAAAATGAAAGCCCAACCATAAGCTTATTCAAAGCTTTTGTGGTCCAGAGGACTTTTTAACCGTGGGCATTCAATCACCACTGTTTCTAGTGGTGTGGTCCACCCATGATTTAGATATGCCTCATTTTTTGGGCTCATGCCTTGCAAAATGAATGGACGGCTGGAATAAAAACAAACATCATGGTTGGGCCAACAGTGCACTGACCAGTAGCGACGTCTGTACTGACCGGGTTGGTATGGAATCCGCGTAGAGTTCGTGTATCGTACAATTCCTCTTTTGGTCTCGTAGCAATTGGACACGTGGACTGTCCAATCAATCTATCAATTTGGACGATCCAGATGGCTTAAAGTGACTCTTCATGTTTGATTGGACAAGATTACTTTATGGCAACATCATCCATATCTTAGTAAATGGATGGTTATTAAAAAGGGTCAACATTTTGAGGGACAGGATCTTCCGATTTTGATGATTTTTCGAAGTACAGCCTTTAAAGAGCGAGCTAGACCTAACGAACGGTCTAGATTTCTCCGCTGGGGTATTCACGTGCCTGAACGGTGCACATGGCGTTATAGACCGGTGGTCGCGCACTCATGTGAGAACACAGAAAATCCGTGCATTGTCCAACCTCTTTCCTTTCTAAAAACGGCCGACATCCAAGACATCCTCGACCGATTATTTAGAATCAGTCTATTGATTCATCACATCTCTCCAGCCTCTGAGATTTTTGAAGCATGTCTCATCCACCATGGGACCCACGGAATGAACGGTTGGATCACGTAACCCATGTCTCCTAGTGTGGGTAGTGGATGCTAAGAATATTTGACCCGATTATCTAAATATCGGGTCCGATTACTAATACGCATTTGGACAGTGACAGCAACGGTCAGCTGGGGTTGTCTTGGCCCGCCCTAGTCCCCTTAACCCTGACCCACTTGAAATGGTCCAAGCCTAAGGTGGGCCTGGCCAGGGCAACCCTTACAAGGAAAAGAGTCAAATGATCAAAGGTTTAAAATAAATTAATTTATGAATTTTTCTTTGATTTATTCCCTATCCATGACATTATTTTTGCCAAACCCTAAGTTAGCCAGATAATTTCAAGCCTATGGTTGACCATTAAGTGCCGACATGCGGATTGGGTGCGCCCTATCATCATCCAACACGGTGCAACTCTTACTGTGGGGCCCACCTTGATGTATGTATTGGATATTCATACTGTCAACTCTTACATGTGATGGTAAATATTAAGGTGGGACTTAGGGAGTTTTTATTGGTAGATTTCTATTTTCTTCGTTTCTCCGATATTCATACTGTCAACTCTTACATGTGATGGTAAATATTAAGGTGGGACTTAGGGAGTTTTTATTGGTAGATTTCTATTTTCTTCGTTTCTCCAATCGTGCTCTGAAATGATCCAACAAATTGAACGAATAACATAGATATAGGATACATATATCAAGGTGGGTCCTACCGTAAGGGTTGTACCTTATTTACTCTCAAGTTTAGGGACATAGGACCTCGCCAGAGTGGATTGGGTGAGACCCTAGTCTTAGCTAAGATAGTGCGACCCCTACTGTGGGACACACCTTTACATGTGTATTTTGTATTAACCCATCTATTCATTTTTCAATATCATTTTAATGTATGTTTCAAAAATTGAAGTAGATTCAATTATCAAGTGAACCATACCATAGGAAATAATGGTGATGGGGTGTTAATGAGCTACAAAAGTTTTAGATTGAGCTGATATTTGATTTTCCCTTCATCTCAGCTTAAACAATCATTTCAAGAGATTGGATGAAAAATAGAGGTGTACACGAATCGAGCTAGCTTGATTAGCTCGTTCGACTCGGCTCGAAAAAGCTCAATTCAGCTCAGCTCAAAGCTGGGTTCAAATTGATTTTTTGAGCTTGAAAATGAGTTTGAGCCAAGTTAAAGCTGGCCCAGCTTTAATCAACTCGGATCGAACCAGTTCGGTAACTTAGTTACTTTGATATTGATATTGTTCACCAAGTGTTTGATGAAATGACTCAACGAAGTGTGGCTGGTGAGAAGGACGGTATGTATATGAAACATATGCCTTCTTTTTCTTTTTCTTTTTTATATTGCTTAGAAGGTATTTAATAAAAATACTTGTAAAACCATTGCTGCTCTCTTAAATACAATAAGATTTTGAAAGTGCAATCCAAGTGTTTGTGAAAATGCTTTACAAGTGAACTCGGCTCGATCTTAGCTTGAACTTTGCTCGAATTGGCCTAAGCCGTTGGCCGAATCGAGATAAGTTGGCCAGTCAGGCTCTAGGACCGAACCGAGCCAAGTTCAAGCTAAGGTCAGCTAGTGGCTGAGCCGAGTTGAGCTGAGGCCAGCTCGACTCGATTCAACTCGATGTACACCCGTAATAAAAAAATAAAAACTTTAGAAATATTAAGGTGCACCTTAAGAAGTTTTTAATGGTATAGTGTTCAATCACCGTTGTTTTCTTTGTTATGGTATGGTTGATAATTGGATATTCATTTTTTTGTATTCCATCATGTAATGATCTAGAAAAATGAATGGATTGGGTGGATAGAAGAATATACACATTAAGGTGGGCCCCACAGTGATGACCGCCTCGTCTTGAGGTAGCAGGGTCACTTGGTCATGGGCATCCATAATTTATATGAAATTAGAGATGGGGTAGATTGTGTGTCCTTTGCTTAATTATATTTATAATGGATAATATTCATACAAGATGGACCCTACTAAGGTCGAACGATGTGTGGCCGACCGCAATGCATGTATGAAACCCAAACCAATCACCTATCATGCATTGTCTTTCATGACAACGGTCCAAAATCACAACAATACACGACTTAAGCGGGTCACAGTTCCAGCCGTTGGTTGTGTATGAGCCCCACCATCTTACGTATTAGAAATAATTCATTCGTTCGCTACACCTGGCATGGATGAGATACATGCCAAAAATAAATAAATAAATAATAAGACCGTTTTACAACTCAGGTGGGACCCAGATGCAACCAACGGTTGGCCTGGATTTCATACCCCCACCGCGGTGGACCCCACATTGCTCGACCGCATCAGAACATTATCTGGTTTTCTTTATTTACCGGACCCGTTTGTAGACTCTGATAGATATCTGACGAGATAGACATCTTTTGTTGGGATGCACGTGGAATTGGTAGAATCAATGAACTGAATCGGGACTAATCAGACAGCACGGTTTAGTTGGATTTTAAAGTGCAGCGGTTTAAAAATTCGGAGAATCAATTGATTCACATTGATACTTGGTTTGAAATTTTATAGAGCTGAATTCGACCGTGAGCCAGACCCCATAAGGAAACCTTGGATCCAACTTGGAACTAGACTCCTTAGTTAATAAATATTTAAATTTTAATATCTTTTAACATAAAATGAAAATTAAGAAGAAAAAAAAAAGTAAAAACGAATATTTTTTCTTTATTATTCTTCTCTTTGGGGCCGGTTTGGTAGGGCAGATTGGATGTGATTGGAAGGGATTGGAAGATAGATCTCGAGATTGGTTAGGCATGACAAACAGACACGGGATCCTAATCCTGGAATATAACAATCTCATGGATCTTAAGACAATCCACTGACATCACCATCATTACCTTTAAATTCCATCCAATCTACTCTAATCCCTTCAAAATTACTTGAGACAAAGGATTGAAAAGGATTGGAAGGTTTAATCTTGGGATTGGTCAGGCATGCCAAATAGGCCAGACATGGCAATCTCCAAATACAACAATCCCATAGATCTTGTACCAATTCACTGATGCAGCTATTATTACCTTGAAATCCATGCAATCCACTCTAATAACATCCAATTCCATCCAAGCTACCTGGCCAAACAGGCCCTTATGGTCTCTCCCACATCACTTGAGAAGAACCTTGTAATTGGACTAATTATTAAAAAAAAAAAAAAATCTATGTAATTAAGCCAAATTATACAAATAAATCATGCAATTGAACTCGATTATAAAGAGTCAAGAATTGTAGAATTGAATCATTTTTTTACGGTCCGTTTTTATTCGGTTCCATGGTGCAAACGATCAGATTCGGGGTTTAGGTTTTTGAAATCATTGGGAACGGATTTCACCCAAAAAACGGACCGAATCGAACCGTGTGTATCCAAATCATATATGGCATGCGTCCGAAGATCTCGACCCGTACAGGCCTGTAATCGGATTCTTAACCGGATTCGGAAATGGGTACACACAAGTATCCGACCCGATAGATGAGACCCGAAACAGAGAATGAGACAACACCAGGCATTATACTCGGGCCGAGTATCGAAAAAATATAAAAACCCAAAGCAAAGCAGCTTTTCAGAGCACATGAAAATGTCACCTTCTCCTTCCTCCCCAAAGCAGCCTTCCTCTTCTCAGTTTCTTTAAAAAAAAAAAAAAAACAAAAACAAAAAAACCTAATTTCTGGGGCCCACCACCGGCAAATTCCAGTACTTCGCTTTCAAGCGTCAATCTCTGCCTTCTCAGATTTTTCTTCAAGAAATTTCATCCCCCACTTCTAAGTAAGAAAAAAGAAAAAAGAAAAAAGAGAAAAGAAAGTTCCTCTCCTACTCTATTTCTACTTTATTACTCTCTCTCTCTCTCTCTCTCTCTCTCTCTCTCTCTCTCTCTCTCCATTTCCTGGAGAACTAGAGCTCCTTTGTCTCTGGCATGAAAAGGGTCTTTTCCTAGACATGGGTTCTTGCGTTTCGGTCCATAAGACCTCAGATTCCGCCATGAAATTCCGCTACTCCATCGGTACCAACGCCAATAAGGTGATCATTCCGTCGCCCGCCGACGAAAAGCCGATGAACGGCGAGAACCCAGTTGCTGGATTCGGCTCGCCATGTAAGAAGCCGGGCCTGTCGTCTGGCTTTGATTCGCTGTCGCCCCTGTCTTCAAGAAGGGACTTTGGTATGGTCGTAGTTTTGATGCGTCGGTCATTCTGAGAATTGGGTTCTTTTTTAGAAGCTTGAATTGATGATTTTCTTTCCGTAAATTTGCCTAATATATGCTTGGATTAGAATTTGAATTGTTGAGTGAGTTCAACTGGAAATATGGTTTTTCCAGTAATCCCTGCTCATAGTTTCTATGCATCTGTCATTCCGAGAATTGGGTTCTTTATAGAAGCTTGAATTAATTATTCTTTTTCTGGAATTTTATTTAATATATGATTGGATTGGAATTTGAATTATTGAGCGAGTTTCACTGGAAATATGGTTTTTCCGTAATTTCATTTAAACGTAGCAAACAACGAGCAGGGAGTTCTAGTATGGCCATAGTTTCGATGGGTATGTCGTTCTAAAAATTGGCTTCTTTTCAGAAGCTTGAATTGATGGTTCTCTTTTTTGCAAATTTATCTAATATGTGATTGGGTTGGAACTTGAATTAATGAGTTTGTTCGATTGGAAATATGTTTTTTTGGTAATTTTGTACATGGAGATTAACATAACAAACGTCGATGTCTGTCGTTGCGAGAATTGCTTCTTTTTAAGAAGGTCGAATTAATGATTCTTTTTTCTGGAAATTTATTTATTATATGCTTGGATTAGAATTTGGATTATTGAGTGGGTTCAACTGGAAATATGGTTTTTTGGTAATTTATTGGAGATTAACTTAACAATTTAATTTAATTTGTGCCCGTGCCTAGAATTTCAAATTATTGGAGGTTTGTGTTTGTTTGTTGTGAATTTGATGTAGATGCTGTTTTGTTAGGAAAATATATTTAGTGGTTTGTTGAGTTCAGATTTACTTGAGTTTGTGTGTGAATCGACGTTTTAAAAGCCATACTAGATGGGGTGTTCCTACCCGTTTTGACCAGAACTGGTTGCCTTCTCAGGCAAGGTTGATGTAGAACCCATTCTTCATTGGAACAAAAACCCAGGTTAGTCAGGTCTGCCGGTTTGACCATCGAACTGTTTGACCAGATGATTAGGACTAGGACCGTCATCCGTAAATTTTTTAAGTATGTTTAACTAATTTAATAGTGGTTTCATGACGACTAGCAGCTAGACCAGTTTCGACCTGACTGGTAACAAAAAATAGGTCTGTTTCCATCCAGGTTTTAAAACAATGGTCTGAATTAGGTTTTTTTTTTTTTTTCCGTGAATTTTTATTTGTTCATGTAAATTCAATGGGAATTATGGTTTGCTGAGAAAATTGTGCTTTAGGGTTGTTGAGCCAATGCATAACATGATGAATCGGAAATTATTTGAAAAAAAAAAAAGTTAATTCTAGGCAGTGATTGAAATATCAAATTATTGTAAATTGTGTTTGTTTGAGCATGAATTTTATTGTTTTTTTTTTTTCTGTAAATATGGATTTGTAGATAATTATGTCTAATGTTTCATTTGATTCAAATGACCATTTTTATTTGATGGAAATCGAGAACTGATCATTTACAACTGATGAGCCATTTTTACTATCATTTGCCCTTGAAAAAATTGGACATTAGATGGTTTGTCCGAGAACTATACATAGATTATTATTTTATTTTTATTTTTATTTTTTTATGGGGAAGCATACTTAATTATATTATCATCGACCTGAGGATATTTAGTTATGCACAACATACTTTGGATTTTCAGTCTGCACATGCAATGACTGTGGTTCAACAATCTAACCATTGTTTTGTCGGGTCACTAGAGATGGGCCATGCCCAAATCCTAGCCACCAATCTTGTGCTATTTTCAGTTGAATGAACTTGTAGGTGGATTTCCTTGCCTGTGTATTTGCAGGCTACGCGTTGAAGGGTTGGAATGTTCCAATCTCGGAGATTTTTGTGGTATGGTCAATCGGTGGTGGGAACGAACAGGCAAGTGGTTTGGAGCAATGAACCATGGGTGTCAATCATACGCATTGAAAACCTGAGTATATTGTGCACATCCTTGGGTTGAGGATCATATGATTCTTCTATGCTTAAATGGGGCATTGAATTCAAATAGGTGATGTGTTGTGATGAAGATATGCATTCTACGATAGGTAGCTGATAGAATCGATAGTGGTTAGTTTTTTCATGGTATATATATATCTGATTTTCTTTTGGTTATATCATGAATTTGTTTGATGGTGTGAATATGTTTTTGTTTCTATGCAAATTCAACAAGAGATGTTTTAGTCAAGAAAGTGTACTTATTATCATTAACCTGATCATATTTGGTTGTGCAAGGGTTTTCAGTTTCTATGTGCGGTGACCGTGGTTCAATGATCCTAACCATTGGTCTGTTCGGTTCCACCATAGATGGACCGTAGCCCCCAATTTGGAAGACTCTACCCATCAATCTTGGGGTTTTTTCAGTTAAATATGAACTTGTAGCTGGATATCCTTGTCTGTGTATTTTCCGGCCTCACATTGAAGGGTTGAGATTTTCAAAACTTGGAGAATTTTGTGGTGTGGTCCATCCATGGTGAAAACCAACAGGCAAAGTGGTCCTGATCAATGAAATGCTGGGTGCCAATCGTACAAATTGATAACAGGAATATAAATATACAGTGCACATCTTTGGGTTGAGATCATATAACTCCTTTATCTTAATAGGTAATGTGATATATTGAGATGGTGCATTCTAGAATTGTTAGTATTCTAGCCAATAAAATCACTGGTGGTTAGTTTTTTCATGGTATATATCTAATTTTCTTCAACTTATGTTATGAATTTCTTTACTCGACCAGAGATGTGTTTTTATCATGAAACCATGGCTAACATGTCACTGAATTCAAATGGGTTTTTTGGATATCCGTTGGAGACAATGCATTCTAGAGCTGAGAACCAGTGGCTGTTTGCTCTATTATGAAATATATTTATATACACCTTGATTTTAGTGCAAAAGTGCTCATTTCTTATTCTGTTAAATTTTAACTTCGTGAAGTTTTCATAGTGACCATTATTTGATTTTTGGGTTTTGTTTTGTTATTTGTTTGTTCCGGTGTCACATCTGAAAGGGGTTTTTTTGTCGATGTTTGCTGAACCCACAAGCACCCTCTCTACACATTTATGCATAGCAGACATGCCAGCTTGGCAACTTTATAGGACATCTGAGTGGTGCATAAGGTAGCCCTAACCTTGAAGTTGACCCTATGAAAAAATCAGCATGTGGGCCTCCCTCTATGCAAGAAGAATGAACAGTTTAAGATAACTTTTCAATTTTAACGTATGGTCATCTTCATAGTGGAGACCACCTTATCCACTGCTCAATATCTCTGGTCCCGTTCTCTATTCTTAAAGATTTTTTGACATTGTTTTTATGCAGATAATTGTGTTTGAAATTCATTTTTTTATTTCTCGTTTAGAGGTCTACTCACGTATTTTACATCACTATTCGAATTTTCATGCAATCTTTCGTATATTTCCTGTTGCCAAGAACTGAATTACTAACATAGATAATTTTATTATCAGTTGCTACATCCTTTGGTTATTGGTTTCTCTAAAACATTTCCAAATTTTAGTGTAATGCTTCAGTATCGAACTCACCTTAATAAAAATGTAGTGCTCCGAACATTTCGTTCTAGCGCACACACACTCTCATTCTAGTGATTTCGTAGTCTTTCTTTGATTCCTTGAATATTCACAGATCGGTATCTCCCTTGGCTCTGCTTGCAAAATACATATAGGATTTCCTTTTTTTCTTATTTACATCTTATCCCTCTTTAGTGTTTCTTTGAAGTGCTCCTAGTTAATGTGTGCCCGTGCATTCACAGGTAGTAAAGAGGAGACGTTCTTTGATACCCGAGCCTGGTTAGATTCTGACTGTGAAGATGATTTCTACAGTATCAATGGAGGTAAGATCACCCTTCATTTTCAGTAACAAGATGCTATTTCTTTGTTCTGGGATCTGCATACAAATAGTAGAAGAATGCTACTATGGCACAGCCCTTGATGTGGTTTCCACGGATTGCACAGAAAAACATTTATATTGTACGTGGGTGGACAATGTCCTAGAAAAGCAAGGTGATTGGGGTGCAGTAGCCATCGATGTGGCATAGGGTTGCAACTCAGCCAGTTTGGGTCGGGTAGCCCAACCCAACCCGAATCTGACCCAACGAGAATTCCAACCCAATCTGTCTGACCAAGCCCAACCCGAATTCCTATATACTTGACTCAAATACATGTGATTATTACCTGATCTAACCCGAACCAAATTTGCTCAACCTGAACCTGACCCGATTGCAATTGGGTTGGTGTTTCCAACCCCTAACCTGACCCAAGGACATTGACAACCTAACCCAAACTTGGGTTGGGTCAATTGATCTGAACCCAAGTTGCAGCCCTAAGCTGGCCTAAAAGGAGACAGGGAGCTCAACAATGGAGCAGACTGTCCACACTCAATGGGCATAAAAGCTTGCAATAAATGGATGGCCAGAGTTGTCCAATCACTCGATTTCTGGTCTATATGGTCTGATGTGGTGGTCCAACTGATCAGCAGTCCTGATTGCCTTACTGTCGTGATGGTGCCTCATGGAACCTTTGTGAATTGTTTATATGTTTCAGTATTTTATCTCTTGTTGGTTTGTGATTCACTTAGAAACCTGCTCATGCAGATTTTACTCCGTCCCGCGGTAATACACCGAACTATCAGAGAAGCTCACCCGGAACACCCCGTCTCAATAAAGTCTCTTTCTTGGAAAGAGCACCCAACTCCAAACTACCTGAACTGTCTCCAACTGTTAAGAAGAAGAAACTAGCTGAACTATTCGAAGAAAGCACGCAAAGGGAACGAGACTCCAACACCAAAACCAATGGCACTGAACAAAATGTGATCAACGGGAAGATGGAAACAGAAAATGTCCACCTACAAATCCCTCCAAAATCATCTGAAGGAACCCCGTACTTGACTGGCACTACCTCCGTCTGCAGCAGCGAGAGAACCCCAAACGGGGAATCCAAACCTGAGAGAGAGAAAAAGGTCAGGGCTGCTCAGTGCTGCTTGCCGAGCCTGGTTCCAAGCCTCAGCTTCAGTGAGAAGAAGAAGCAGCCGAGCCCTGTGTCCCACAACGGTGGATAATGCTCCCGCCCTTAAACAGTCCCAATAGCCCAATGGCCCCGGCTGGATCATACAGGTGTTCTGCTCCCTAGTTGGGTGTAAATGGAAGGCAGATCTCCGACCCTCCGCTCCTGGAAAGATCAAGTTAGAAGTGCTGGTAAGGAAGTTCGCTATGTATCACAATTTCTCTGAGGGGAAATCGAATCACTGAAGATCTGTATAGTATAGAGGATGGTGAGATCGTTGCAAAGTACTTTTTTTAGATGGAGATACATCTTTTCTTTCTTTCTTTCTTTTCAAGTAGATGGGTAATTTCTGTAAACAGACATGGAAAATGGCCCATATGATGGAGAAAGGTGGTGCATATGATCAGCACTTACAATCTATAAAGAGGTATGTGTGTATGTGCTCTCTTCATTACTGTTTTCTTTTTCTGTCACCATCACACATGGGGTGAGTGCCCCATTGCTGGGGATGTGCTGCTTGCACGTCACGATTGTCTGCGATAGAAAGGATGGTCATTGTGCGGGGCAAAAACTGTGGACCTACTCAACTAGTGAGCTGCACTAGTATGTTGAGTGTGGACCATTAGCCCTCAGTGGGTCCAAGTGATTGGCACTATAAAAAGGTTCTTTATATTTTCATGGTCCTTTTTGTGATTATGTTAGTGCATTTTTTGGCAAGAAGATCACCTTTAGCTTTGTAGAAAAGATATGTTGTTTTGTCTCTCATTCATGGATTTCATGGGAAAAGAATGTTGTCGATGTCTTAAATCTATCAATAACAAAGATCAGTACTCGATGCCATCAAGCATATGTCGATGTCATTGGCAAGTGCTTTATCCTATCGGAAAATTTTGGAAAAATCCATGTTGGTTGCGGGAACGTTCTAGTGTTGCTACTCAATGACATCGAAGTAATTTCGATGCCATTTGATAGATCATGCATAGAAAGTCCTATCAAGCACACACGTAGAGTTGCGTAAATGCAGAATTTGTTTCCTATTCTGGTTGTGATAGTTTATACATCGGGTGTCATTCGAATTAGGGAAAAGGAGGAGGTATATTAGAGCTTTCTAAATTGTCTCGTATGAGTTCAAGGGCATAGTTAGAGTTTGTGAAGTTGATTCGAGACTTGTTTGAATTGATAAGACTCTATCTCTTATAATTTTTGCTTTCATAGTGTGTCACTCGTCGCTTTGTGCCTTGGTTTTTCCCCGCAAGGGGTTTTTACATGTAAAATTCGGTTTGTTCTTGTTTGGACTTGGTTGTCCGATTGCGTGTACTTTGCTTGATTCATCTCTGAGTGTTTTTGTGGTTTCCCAACAAGTGGTATCAGATATAACGTTAGGAAGCAGATTAAATCTGAAAGCAATGTATCAATGGCATATAACCTGAAGTTCGATGTAAAAAGAAATATTCTAGTAAAAATAATTTTAAACTATAGAAAGTTAAAATGAACAGTATCCTAGTTTACCGTACTTTCTATTTTTGTAGTTCTAGAATATTCATCTTTTTTATTTTTAAATTGTTTGCAATATTGTCAGGAATGTTCAAGTAAGGTTTATTTAGTTTTTCTTAAAAAAGCTTACTTTTGAGAAATTAGTCTTTAGAAGAGTTTTTCTATTTCAACTAAGAGTTTCGTTATTTTAGATAACTTCTAAATAAATTAAGGTTTTGTTTTTTCTTTTTTATTCTCTACACATGATGTAATCACGAAGTTTTATGATCGTCCCTCAATAAAATTTTGAATTTTCTGTTTTTCGCACGGAGATTCAGGACTTCTATTTACTTGGGGAAGATGATAATCTTCTTCTCATTGTTTCACGTTCTTTCCTACTTTCCTGCCTTAGTTTGGTTTTTGGTTTGGATTGGATAGGAATTAGGTTTAAAAATGACCATTGTAGGGTTTAAAAATGAAAAATGGGGCTGAACCCAACCCTATTAGTGAATACATACAATCATACATGCTGTAGTCATGACTACCTATTCTACTTCTCATTTCTAAATTTGTTTTGGTTTTGGGTCACGGTAGATCTAGGGCTGTCAATGGACTGGGCTGGCCCGTTGGGCTTTCTGGTGTAGGTGCCCTGGGCTTGAGATCGAGCTTGATGATTGGGCTTGGGCTTAAAATTGAAACCTCTTTTTCAATTATGCTGGGCTTGTATCGTGTCAACCGCCCAACAACCTACCCAATCTGGCCCATTAGAGTTTAGGAGGACAATTTTATTATTTAAAAAAATTATATATATATATAAAATATCTAATTCGGGCTCGGGTCAGCAAAAACATGTCGGACTGGACTATTTTGGCTCGACACAGGCTCAGACGGAATTTGACCTAAGTTGGGACAAAGCTTAGCCCAGCCCGGGGACACCCCTAGTTAGATAATCTGATCCAGAACATCAGTAAGCTATATGGCTTATCGGGGTCGGTTAAGGTACACCTCGACCCGAAACATTTACTTAAATTGGCTGCATTTTCTAAAACAAGCCTAACCAACTACATTTAGGTTGGCCTAAACCCACATCAGAAGTGGGCTGGACCAGCCAGCCCATGGGCCGTCCCGACTCGTTGCTAGCCCCTGTTGGGCACGGTTTTAGGAACTTAGCTCAATTTGGTTTGGGTGGGCTTGGGCAGATCCTGACAGGGACCAGCCCATTGATATCCAGGCCTATTTACACCCTACATTCATTGCTATGTGTATGTAAGTTCGTGATCAATCACTCACACATATATAACATCTGGACCGTTCATCTATTTGGCAGATGATCCTGGCCACTGACTGGAAGATTTTTATTTCAAAAGAATTATACTTGGGTGGTTAGGAAATTATCGAAGCTATGTCAGTATCAAAGGAAGAAAGAAACCTTTTGAGGGAGCGGATTAGGTGAGACCCTGGACTCACCCAAGATGGTGCGGCCCTTGCCGTGGGGCCCACCTTGATGCATTTATTCTGTATCCACGCGTCCATCCGTTTTTCCAGATCATTTAAGGGTATAATGCTTAAAGTGAAGTAGATCCAATTATCAGGTGGACCATAGTTTAGGAATAAGTAGTGAATGAACGCTTAACGGTTAAAAACTTCTTAGGGAGTACCTTAGGGCATGTTTGGATTCACGTTTTGGTTGTATTGTATTGTACTCTGGTACTGTTCATGTATACGTTGAGTGATTTTCAGAATACATCCATCAAAAAAGTGTCATAAGCAATGTTTGAATATGACGTATTATCCTTCCATGTATACAATTTGTAGTATAGATCAATGTTTGGAAACGACGTATAAGGGGTACACGTTGTATATATATACTGATATAGTAGTCTGTGTACGATAAAGCATATTTGTACATAGGAATGTGCATATTATCTCAAACAGGGCCCAGTCTTGTTGCTATGATTAATCACTGCAATCCATAATGTTCTATTTCATGAATGATGACCGTCAAAGGAGTGTCCCCACTTCCATTCACCTGTTTAACGGTACGGATGTCCTTAAAAATGTCTCAGCGTCCTTACAATCTAACACATGGTACACATCAACAACATCTACACTCCAAACCGTACCTACATGTTGGGGATACATTTTTTCCCACTAAGAAGACCGTGGGCCCCGCATGGGTTATCAGCCATTTCGAAGTATCCTGACCGTTCATCCAGTATCAGTTACTTTGATTGACGACTTGAACGGCCTGGATGTCACATTCACCAGCACAATTTCAGGAAGAATACATTATCTTGATCATACGAACCTTTTCCACAGTGAAGATCAAATATCAATGAAAATATTTCACGGGACATTGCAAATTTATAAAAAAAATAATTCACCAACATATTTCATTTAGATGAACATGTGAATGTGTGATCGGTGTACCAACCCCTCTTGAAAGTCTATAAGAAAATAGTCCACGATAATACTAAAGGCCCCAACCATCATGTACTACAAAAAAAAAAAAAAAAAATACAAAGAAGAATAAAGAAGTATAGGTTTCTCAACTGCGCAAGGCACTCAGTATCACTCTTACGTATAATTTGACTTATGAACCTATCCATCTCAATATGGTTATCATTGGGTTTAGCCTTCATATAGTAACAGCAATAATATTCAACCGCTCTCATTACAGTTACTGCAGCTACAATGGTGGTTATGGCAGTGGCTATTTCACTGTCATGTCATTCACTGCCAGATGATCTGTCATCAGAATATTCCACACTTTCGGAAGCCATTACAGTTTAAAGGGAACTCGACAAATGGATCTAATCTACAATCAGCAGAAAATGTAAATTTGACTTGTATATAAGCATGTATACAGACTACATCAATCTTGTACAATTCTAAATAACTGATACTACAGTGGGTCTTTCAGTAATTGCAAATTTTTTTACTCTCTTCTTGTAGGCCCAATTCTTTTAATTGAGATAAAAGTGCATTATAACTGATCAAAACATGCTGGTTCTTACTATCCTCTGTATTATCGTCAGTGAGCTGAGTGATACATCCCATCTGATAAACGCAGAATTAGAGATTTACTTGTAGTTACAAATATGTAACGTCCCGTCTAACCAACACAGTGTCCTGGGGCGTCCATGTAGGATTTGTCGCAGGACCGTTCATTTAGACTACTTGTGATGAGGTACCACACGTAAATTAATCTAAGATTAGTCCAACAGAGTAGACCAGACGGGTCATGTTAGGACCTAAGGCGGGCCGCCAAGGTAGATGACTGTTTACACTTAGCAACAGCCCGTGCAAGCCACACCACGACGCAGGAAGGTCAGAAAATTATAAAACTTTAGGAAACCCTGGACCCCACTGGGCTTGTGGTCCATCATGGACCATAGACTCATTGGACACTCAGAAACTAATCATCCAAGCCGTTCCTACAGTACTGGTCAACCCACACAAGGCCATATTGGAAATCTGGCGCTTGTCAAGGAAGTGGGGATTTCAGGCGTATTAGCCATCGGATTCCTTCCAAATTTATGGTGAAGGTCTAATGTGGTGTCCCTCACCCGTCCACAAAATCTGGGTCCTGATCGTGTCGCAATGACCATTGATCGCAAATCAGACCCGTACGACCAAACCCCATATCTGATCATTTTCAAAATTTATATGACCCTTCATCGGGCCCCTTCATCGGGCCATGGACCACCTACCCTATAAATTTCATGGCCAGGGGACCACTAGAACCTCTCCAATTACCGGAATAGACCCCGCCGGGCCGCTTAGAGATCGGGACCGTCTGATCAAATCCCATACTCATTTATCCGTTAGATCTCAAACTTTGCATGAACCCTTGTTAGGCCATGAGACACCTATACACCCAATTTGGTAGCCATAGGAGTGTTGGGGCTACCACAACACTAATAGTGAATCCTAAGAGGCTATTTTGAGAATTCATAAAAACTTAAGGCCAAAGGGCCCAACTCTAGGAAAATAAATCTTAGCTTTGTCTCATAACCCTCCCCTTCCTCCAACAACAACAAGCCTCTCCCTCATATCTTTATACAATATTCAACAACAACCCATCTCTCTCTCCCTCATAACTTCCTCCAAATCTCCCCCTACCAAACCTCTCTCCTTCATAACTCCTCAACCTCCAACAACCTATCATCTCTCCCTCATAACTTTCACCATCTCTCAATGACAAGCTCTCCCTTTTCGTAGCTCCTACCATTCTCCAACAACCGAGGAGAGTAAAGAGAGAAAGGGAGGGTAAAAGTGAGCAAGGTAGACTCTCTATCAAGGTGGAGCCAAGGGCATCAAACCCTTCTACTCCTTACCCCTTCTCCGAAGAAAACTCTCTACCGCAACCCCAAATTCGTCCGTGGGCTATTTAGGTAAGTTCTCTCACTCTTCCCCTCTTGAAACCCTTGTTATGAAGAAGAAATGGCATGAATCCCTTACATGCAAGATCTTGTTTTAGGAATTCCGGCCGGTCAACACTCAAAACTCCCATTTTTAGGTCGCTTCCAAGCCCCCATCGAACCCAAAGGTGAGGACTATTAATCTTAGGTGGCCTAGCACCACTTATACTATGAATCTAATGATTTTGCTTGTTTGGGTGAGACATTTGTAGAATCTAGAGACCCTAGGATTTGGTTGATTTGTTTGGAGATGTATGAAATTGTATGTTGTGTATTATTCTTATGATATTATTGTGCCGCTCACACGTTTAAGTTGTAGTGGATAATTGCATACTCATGTATTGCATGATCTTCTCATATGTTGTTGCTTATGAAATGTATGATGTCTTGTCCTTGTGCATTTTCATTCCTTGAAATGTAGGAAGTGTTTCACTTCCTCACTAATCCACACAGCTCACACATACATTGTTTATGCTAATGTAATATGTTTGTTGGGAGTGTTGAATCGTATGATAGAATGTATGCAACATGCTACCGTAGGCTAGTTGATAACCTTGATCTTGGCATGCTATGAATCATCATCAACCCTTGATTGAGCAGGAACTTGAGGTAAGACAGTAGTCCCATTGGTTAGACTACCCTAAGACTAAACCCACGAATTAGGCGGGTGCGTATGGGCGGCATTAGTTCGACTACATGGGTCTCTTGTACCCGATGTCACTCGTCACTGTTCACTCTCCAAGTGCAGGGTTGTGATGTAGTAATAAACTCGGTAAGACCGAGGTCGAATCCCAAGGGACTGATACTTGTACGTAATCAGAAATTAAGCAGAACTAGGACTAGACTAAAATGTAATCTAAATCGAGTATAATTTGAAGAATAATTGTGAAATAATTATCTAAAACTTAAGGAAATCAGAGATAGGAAACTAGGGATTCAAAGGTGAGAAACTAGGGATTCAGAGGATCCACTTATAGAGATCAGGGAGATCTTACGCCTACTTCTAGAATCATGGAAATTAAGTGAACCGCCGTTGATAAAGTTTTCAAGAGATGAAAGGTATATGAATTAGAATGGATTCCATCACCAAACCATGCCCAGGAGACAAAGAAAACAACAAAATTAAACTAATTACCAACCAATCACATGTATGAAGGCTAGGAAGGGTACCGTCATCCGAACATGCCCAGGAGACGATGGTGAACAACAAGGCTTCCTGTCTTCATAATCATAAAAAGGAAAAGGAGATACAAAAAGCCATCACAGATCTATTGTAATGGAAGTCACAACAAACCAAAAAAAAAAACTAAAGATACTCCTAAATCAAACTAGAATCAAACATTAGTCATTATATGAATCTAACCGTCAAGATCTCCTATCACGCCACAAGCTTCACCTCTTAGCCCTAGCTAAGAGGTTCAGCTCAGCATGAATGGGCTGGATCCTTTAAACCAAAAACAGAATAAAAGAAAAAGAAAAGAAAAAAGAAAAATACAACTATCTGTCTCTCTCTCTCACACACACATTCTAACCCAAGCCAAGAGCTCCCTTTCTTTCTCTCTTTCTTCTTCCTTTATAACCAGCAAGGAATAACTCGCCTTTAAAGAACCGACGCTGTTGGTGAGGCTCGAAAGGCGGTGGAATGCGTTTTTACGCATTTATGCAGCAGAAAACACAAACAACTCACGTTTGGAAGGTTTTTGGGACAACTAGCCGTCCTCATATTCCGTTTGGCCTTCATGGATGGGGTAAGGACCTCCTTCTGCATCTTCTGGACAGATCGGATCATCGATCCGATCATCCCATTGATTACACAGTGGCCCACTGCGGCCGGTTTTTGTGGACGCAGGGCCTGCGCACGGTCCTTGCGCTGTGAAGATCGATGGGCCCATGAAATGCATCAGTGGTGAAATCCAGTCCGTCCACTGGACTCATCTCGAAAAACCGATCGGATATGGATGCTTTTTGATCCGTTTCAGTGTGGCCCACAGCATTCTCACCCAAGCGTTCATCCTGTGTTTAAACTATTGAAATTTGATACATTCTTCTTCTTGGAAAGTTTACACATAGTTGAGGGTCAAAACCCCCCTCTAGGCATGATGAACGGCTTTGAGCATCTAGTTTCATGATGATGGTGGCCCATTAACGCATCAGCGGACGGCCCTGCGAACGGAAACAGAGAACTTCCGTCTCTGTTTAGGAAGTCGAGCAGGCGCGGGTCAAGCGCAGCCAAACTGCATTTTTGGTTTGGTGTGACGTGGGTGCACATCCAGTACATACTCCCTTTCACGAAAATGGATCCCACCTTGCTGCATGTAAGAAATCCGCTCCGTCCATCTCTTTCCTTACAATATTTAAACGGTTGAGACCACAACCAGAGCATATCCAGATATCAGGTGGGCCCCTAAATCAAAGTTCTATAGACTGATCTGTCCTTTGGGCCATTTCTAGAGGGATCCAATGGATGAAAATTGATGTGTACGGTTAATTTATAGTCCTTGGGCCATGCATGAAGTTTTGAGCCGAATGGATGGTGGAAACCCTGTGATCTTGCATTCTGGCTGCCTTTTAGGCCACTTGAGCTTCAGTTTCTCAATTTTCTTGGATCTCTGGTGTCAATCTTGGTCCCCTGAGATCCGTCCCTTGCTTTTGGTGTCATCAGAGCGTTAAATCCATGCTTTAGGATCCCTTTTTCAGTTCATGCTCATAAATACACTCTGCATCTCAAACACGATTAAAGCGGGCCATTAAACGGTATCATGTTCGTAAATTCAGGAAATAACAGGGTCTGATATGAAATATTTGACCCTCAATAGTCACATGCTCACCTGACTCGTGCGGTCTGGCTTACTTACTGCCAATCCTGATTGTTAACCATGTTTGCTCACACATGTATGGAACCTGAAACACCCTACCACCGTTGTACCCTACCGATAACCACTTGAAGTCGATTCACTGCCTCGTGAGCCGGGCATGGTGGAATGGGACACTGTGTCCGAGCTGTCGGCCTACGTTGGGGTGACGCGCCTCCCCGTAGTGACCACGAGCTATCCCAATTCTCAGCACTCCCCATGTGCTTGAAGTCGGGGATGGAGAATCCGACGGGATCATGGATCGCGGGGTCTTAGCCTCACATGTTGGGAGGTCTTGGCCTCGCAATTAGTTCAGGACATTTGATTTGTGGGGCGTATTAGATTCTCCAATCTGCTGGATGGATGGACTTAATTAATAACTCGGCTAACACAATCACACTGCATCGCATTAGATAGGGTAGCGACTCGAAAATTGAGGTCGCTCTGAGGGAGTGTTGACATACGCAATCGTTAGATGGAGTCGCTCGAGAGAGCATTGTGGCGAGGGTATGCATCATATCATTTCGTATTCATGCATTTAAATGAGAGTTACTATGAATTGATGATTGACTGTATTTCATTAAATTCATATTATAACTTATGTCTGTTGTAACTTAAGACTAATAGCACCCACTGAGTTGATCACTCACTCCCATTCTGGGACGGTGTTTTAAAACACCAACCAGAACCTTCCTTTGATACAGGTGATGATGCACATGAGAAGCCTGGCAACGCGAGCCTCGAGGAAGACGACGAGTTCTCTTACTTTCAGCTGATGGGAGGGCCTTCACAAGATCAGTAGATGGGGCATTGGATTGCTGAGCAGAGGGCTCAGCCCCATTCTTTTTGGACAGATATTCTTTTGTGATTTTGTTGGGGGTTGTCATGTGCGACCCTTCTATTCTTTTTGGACATGTACATAAATATATGTATTTGATCTTTCATCTCAGTAGGCTTGTATGTTTATACCTTATGTTCCAGGAAATTCCAGGCTGCGCAACTAAATCGGATTTAAATGCATATTAATGAAATCGGTTATAAGTGACTCTCGGGAACTTGGGAGTTGAACGTATGCGCGACCCCTGATTTTCAGGGCATTACAAAATAACAGATTAGCAACTTGTTTCCTAGTAATAGTTAATGTTGTAGCAGACAATTTATTAACTTGCTGTTGAACACAGTCATACGACGTAAACAGTGTAAGTCACTAAAATTCTAAATTTATACTGTGTGTTGAACAGTATTAAATCTTCAAAAGTGTTAACATCAAGTGTTCCAGTAGACAACGTTACAGAATATATTGAAATATATTATTTAAAAAGCAGATAAATGCAAAACATTAGAAAGTACAGCAAAGATAACAACAGACTTCAACCAGAGAATTTTTACACATCTAACTTAGATTGAAACTAGAAGCATGTAAACAGCTTCAAAAGAATCTGCACAGAGATCACAATTTCTTCCTTTCATGTTACAATTTCTACCATCTAGTGTCAGAAGATATGAACAACATTACAGACAGTACAGCAATATCTCTATTTAAGCTAAACCTAGAATGTGCAAATCCTTATGAGATAAAGCTGATTCCCTAAAAATAAAAGGTTTGAAGACAGTACATGTCGATGAGGAATGGTTTTAAAATCAAAAGAAGGGGTTTTATATAATATAGGGCATATCCACCTTATAGACAGAATCGTTGGTACAAACACCACCTGAACATGGCCTTCTGCAAACAAATGGGTGTCATGCACCCATCCATTCTTGTAACATCCTGAATTTTTCACTGTTTTGGATTTTCAAAAATCCTTAATTTTTTTTATTAATTAACTTATAACATCACTTAATGACCATTAGCACTCAATATTAGTTTATATAGGGGTAGTATCAATAAAGACCCCACAAGACCGATTAATCAACCGTAGGAAACCACCGAATCCGTCCGATCACTTGAACATCAGGTGTAGCCCCATAATTTACTCACATAGGACCCAAATCTAACCGACCCGTCCCTAACTAATTAAGACGAGCATAACTAAATTAAAGATCTAACTAAAGCCGAGTCAGATGAGGCCCGAATCTTAACAGTAGACCAAATCAACCCTTGTAACGTCCCGTTCAACCAGCACAGTGTCCTGGGACGTCCACGTAGGATTTGCCTCAGGATCATTTGTTTAAGCCACTCGTGGTGGGGTACCACAGTTGATTAACATAGGATTAGCTCATTAGAGTAGACCGTAGAGGTCATGATAGGGCCTAGTGCGAGCCGCCAAGCCAGATGGCCTATTTACACTTAACAACAGCCCGTGTGGGCCAACTAACGACTGAGGAGGGTCAGAAAAATCTAAAAATTTAGAAAATCATAAATCTCACTGAGCTTGTGGTCCATCGTGGATTACAGACCCAGTGGACACCCAGAATTGGGATCTAACACTTGCCAAATGCACCCAACCAATGCCAGAATTAGAATCTGGCACTTGCAAATGAAACCGAGACTCTGGGCTTTTCAGCTGTCAGATTTCTTTCAAATTTACAGCGAAGGTCTAATGTATTTTTCTACACCCGTCCACAAAATCTGGAACCCGATCATGGCACGGTAACCGTTGATCGTAAATCGAACCTGTACGATTAAACCAAATATCCTATCGTCTCCAAATTTTGCATGGCCCTTCATCGGGCCATGGTCCACCTATCCTATAAGTTTCATGGCCAAGGAACCACCAGAACCTCTCCAATCACTGGAATAGACCCCGCAGGGCCATTTAAAGATCGGAACCGTATGATCAAACCCCATATTCGTTCATCCATTTGCTCTCAAACTTTGCATGACCCCTCATCAGGCCATGGAGCACCTGTCCTATAAATTTTGTAACCAGGGACCCATCAGAGCAACTTCGTTACTCTTTTAGCCTAAAACCGACGGTTTAGAGTAAGCACGACCAAATCTCCACTTTAACTGGTTATAAATAGGCCACACCATGAACATAGTTAATCCAAACCCTAATCATCGCCCACGAGAAATCTCACTACCTAATTCATTACAGAAATGTCTCAATTTTTCGAACAAGCTTTAGACCGCTCATTGGCGGGCCACTAGTTCTAAAACTATAGAAGAATGTCCATCTCTCTGGGCTTGACGTCCATCGCGGAAGTCAAACCTGAGTGTTATCTAGAACCGTTCAACTTGAGCCAAAGGACGAGTGCATGAGAAATGCAAATACCCTAAAGAAATGATCTAGAACTTAAGTAAATTGGGTCGTCCACTCTTATGCAAAGTTGAGGATTTCGGACCGTCGGTTTGTGACCAAACTTCACACATAGAGTAAGAATATTTCCTTCTCATATCCATATAGTCGCGGCCCCGATCGACCATCGGTGACCGTTGAACAGACTTCTAATCATATCTATCGATCGGTGCATCCAAATGGTGGGCCGATCATATCCATACGTAGATCATCATTAGGGCCAACTATCCTACGGTACATATCAACATATACGCCCCGTAGTGAGCCCTAGAGGTTAGAAAAACTCTCTCATAGGACTATTATGGTAAAAACCTAGACATTGGGGCCATTTGCACCAAATCTGGCACTATAAAAGGGCCTCATTTGGGGCACCCCTCTCCCCATACGATTTTTACCCTAGGAAAAGAAAGAAAGAAAGAAAAAGAGAGGGAAAGAGAAAGAAAAGGAGGAAGAGAGGAAGAAAGAGAGAAAGAGAAGGTAAAGAAGAGTCAAGGTAGACTCCAAATTCGTGTGGGGCCTAAGAGCATCAACCCCATCAACACCCTATCCTCTTCCAAGGGAAACCCATCATCAAAACTCGAGGAAACGTCCGTCGATCTCCTAGGTAAGATCCTCCATCTCTTTCTTCTTGAATCTCATGATCTAAGGAGGGATTTACACAAGATTCTAACATGCAATTGCATGCTCTAGGGATTTCGGTCGTCCGGCCCCCAAATCTGAGCTTTTTTAGGTCGGTTCGAGACTCCAACGACCCCATAGGTGCGGACTAATACTCTTAGGTGGCCTAGCACCAATTTGCTATGAGATTAATAATTTTGTTTGTTGGATGCTTGTTTGGAATGAAACTTAGAGAAACCCTAGGAATCGTATAATTGTTGAAATGTTATGAAATGTTGTGTATTGGCTCTCATATGTTATTTGTTCTTGATTTTCATATGATTTGGTGTATAAATGATCTCATGCTTATATCTTCTTGATTTTCTCATGTATCGACATTTCATAGTGTAGGTGGTTGCTTCCTGTCATGCATGTGATTGCTTCAGGAGGAGGAAGTATTCGACTTCCTCACTCATGCACACAAACACCCACTCACATGCATTTGTATCTTAATATGTTTAATTTTTCTTGCTATGGAGATATAAATGATATGTTGATGACTATTGAGAACATGTGGGTGCTTATACTTGTGATGTGTTGGTAGTCGGCATGCTAGAAACCTTTATTGACCCTTGGGTTGGCCAGAACCATGAGTAGAACGAAGGTGATTTCGTTGGTAGGACCACCTCGGGATTAAACTTATAGATCCGGGCGGACGTGTTCTGGTGGTTGTAGTTCGACTACATGGGTCTCTTGCGCTCGATGTCATTCGTCTCACGCTCGCCTCGTTCTTGTGGATTAGTCCACTGTTTGACCAACCCTGATTATTAACCATGATTGCACGCTTATGTATGAAACCTGGGACACCCCGCTACTGTTGAAGTCCATTGATAACTGAACCGCAACCGGTCCACAGCCTCGTGATCCGGGCATGGTGGAATGAGACACTATGTTCGAGCTGTCGACCTGCACTGGGGTACCGCGCTTCCCCGTAGTGACCACGAGCAATCCCTCTCTATTGGCACTCCTCATGTGCTAGAGGTCGGGGATGAAGAACCCGACAGGATCACGGACCGCGGGGTCTCGGCCTCACTCGTTGGGGGCCCTGGCCTCGCACCCGGCTTAGGGCAATGATCAGTGAGGTGTATCAGATTCTCAAATCGGCTGGATGAACGAACTTACTTAAAAACTCGGCTAACATGATCGCATCGCATCACATTAGTTAGGGTGGCGACTCGAAAGTCGAGGTCGCAATGAGGGAGTGTTGACATACGCGATCGTTAGACGGAGTTGCTTGAGGGAGCGTTGTGGCGAGGTCATGCATCATATCATCTCGCATGCATGCATTTAAATGATAGTTGATAGGTCTTTGTGATTGTTCGTTTTTCATTAAAATCATATTACAATTGTTGCCTGTGATAACTTAAGATTATTTGTTCGTGCTGAGTTGATCACTCACTCCCACTCTGGGACGGTGTTTTAAAACACCAACCAGAACCAATTATAGTTGCAGGTGATGAAGACCCCGTGGAGCCTAGCACTCGAGTATTAAGGAGGAGGACGAGTACTCCTACTACCAGCTTATGTGAGGGACTCCGCCGGACCAGTAGCTGGGTTAGTGGTTTGCTGAGTAGGGGGCTCAGCCCTATTATTTTTGGGACCTACCATTCTTTTGTGACTGTGGGTTGGGTGTCGCTAGCGTGACTCCACCATTCTTTTGGACGTATTATAAATTTGTGATTTTGTTGGATGTCACGTGTGCGACCCCGTTATTCTTTGGACATGTATATATTTATACATTATCTTTCCTTTTCAGTAGACTTGTGTGGATGTGTTCATGTTCCAGGAACACCAGTGTGACGCCTCAGTCACCGCTTCATGTGGGCGGGAACATGTGGGCGGGCCCCAAGGAAGGCTGGCAGGCTATTGTGTGGCTGACAGGCTACTGTGTTGGGCGAGCTACTGTTGCAGTTGACTGTAGCGTAACTTGTCCCACATCGGAAGAGTTGTCTAGAGTTGTGGTGGCTATATGTGGGGTTCCTCCCTTAACAAACATGACGCATTTTACAGCCGTGAGCCCACCGGGCAAAGCGGACAATATCATGTGCTGTGGGGGTGGGGCTTATAAATGGTATCAGAGCCGATGACGGCTCTGCCCTCGGTGGGGGATAATGTGACGTCCCGGTCACTGCTTCATGTGGGCGGGCACATGTGGGCGGGCGCACATGTGGGCGGGCCCCATGGAAGGCTGGCAGGCTACTGTGTGGCTGACAGGCTACTGTGTTGGGCGAGCTACTGTTGCAGTTGACTGTAACGTAACTTGTCCCACATCAGAAGAGTTGTCTAGAGTTGTGGTGGTTATATGTGGGGTTCCTCCCTTAACAAACATAACGCGTTTTAAAGCCGTGAGCCCACCGGGTAAAGCGGATAATATCATGTGCTGTGGGGTTGGGCCTTACAACCAAGCTGTGCTGCCAAACCGATTTTAAATACATAATAAAGGAATCGGTCATAAGTGACACTCGAGAACTCGGGAGTTGAGCGTATGCGCGACCCCCGATTTCCGAGGCGTTATAATTCTAAACAAATTTTATTCAGCGGAATGGTTTATTGAAACCGATATTAGAATCGTTAGGAGAAGATTACCCCACCCTTATTTATATAAGCATATCGACATGGGCTATAGGGTGTATACGGTCAGGAGATATATGCCTGACCGTATAGAGAGAGAATACGATCTTGGTAAACGTCGTTGGATATATAGAAACCAATTTGCTGAGAAGTCTGGATCATACCTGGAGGAAGTGCTTAGCGGCCTTGGAATGAGTTGCACGGACAGCCGGTACCCCAAAACGAAGGTGGGAGCAAGGTCCTCTCGCCACTATAAAGATGATGTTTGTCTAAGAGATGGAAGATTCTATGTTCATCGTCGACATGCAGGCATACGGAGATGATATACAGGGACAAAAGAGTATAGGTTCGTTCGTTCTCCCAACAAACACTTGAAAATGGGTCCAAACCGATTTCAACCCTCTTCAATGCAATACAGTGAAGAGACGGGACCGGACTCTGAATAGCCGTCCGTTCGTACAGTACACTCGATGACGCAAAGTGGTTCAGGGCGGTATTCACGCGCGTGGAATGCGTAGCAACCTCATTTGTTTCCAAACGAGAGACATGTCCCATCAACCCCACTAATACGATACTATACAACCAAAACGTGAATCCAAACACGCCCTTAATGTTTCCATAGTATTTATTTACCATCCAATCTATTGATAAGGTCACATAAGCCTAGATGAAGGTAGTAAAACAATATCAGCTTGATCCAGAACTTTGGTGGCCCATTAATGGCCAATAACTACTGTTTCTCATGATGTGATCCAACTGATCATTGGATCTTTTTCATTTTTAGTATAATACCATAAAATGATATGGAAAAACGGATGGACTGCGTGAGTACAAAATATATACATCAATGTAGGCCCCACGGTAAGGGCCACACCGTCTCGGACTTTTGGGTGAGTCCGGGGTCTCACCTGATCCGCTTCCACGTTTTGATGGAAGCAGATTGGCTGGTGTACCACACACCAGCTATATAGCTGGTGTATTGACGTCAGCAAGTTCTGTGAGTCCCATCATCAGGTATGTGTTATATCCAAACCGTTCATCCATTTGACGAGCTCGTATTAAGGCTTGAGTCGAAAAACAAGACAGATCTAAAGATCAATTGGACCACACTGAAAAAAATAGTGGGGTATTGAACGTCTACCATTGAAACCCTTTTGGGGATCACAAAAGTTTTGGATCAATATGAAATTTTTTTTTCCTCTTTATCCATATATTTTTGACCTTATTAACTGATTGGATGGAAAATAAACGTTATGGTGGACTTACGAATATTTTAACGGTGAAAATCATTATCCTCGTTGCTATTTTTGGTGTGGTCCATTTAAGCTTTCGATATGATTCATTTTTTTTTCTAATGCTCTAAAATGATTCGAAAAATGGATGAATAGTGTGGATATAATAAATACATCATTTCGGGGCCCATGTAACTTTGATCTCCTTTAAACTGTTCATACAACTCGGAGCTCGAGGAGCATTGACGCTCTTCGCACGACATTTATCTGCACCAGCTATGTAGCTGGTGTGTGGTACATGGGGGTATACATCAAGTCGAACCGAGTCGAGCTGGCCTCAGCTCGACTCGGCTCGGCCACTTGCTGAACTTAGCTTAAACTCGGCTCGGCTCGATCCTCGAGCCTGATTGGTCGACCCGACTTGGTTCAATCAATAGCTCTAGCCAGTTCGAGCCAAGATCGAGCTGAGTTCTCCTATGCAACATTTTCACAAACACTTAGAGTACACCTTCAAAATCTCACTATATTTAAAATAGCAGCAATAATTTTACAAATATTTTATCAAACACCTTCTAAGCAACATAAAAATCAAGAAAAAAAATTAGGTATTGGTTTTATACACGTGCCTTCCTTGCCACCGGCCACACTTCGTTTGGTCATTTCATCAAAACACTTGGTGAGCAACATCAATATCAAAGTAATCGAGTCACCGAACTGGTTCGATCCGAGTTCGATTCGAGTTGGGTTCAATCTAAGTCGAGTTGAGCTAGGCCAGCTCCAACTCGGCTCGAACTCACTTTCGAGCTCAAAAAATCAACTTGACTCATCTCGAACTTAGCTTCAAACTAAGTCAAATCAAGCCTTTTCGAGTCAAGTCGAGCGAGCTAACCGAGCTAGCACAGTTCGTGTACACCTCTAGTAGTACACTAGCCAATGATGCATGTGTTGTATCCATACCATCCATCCATTTAGAGAGATCGTTTTATGGCATGAGAAAAAGAACAAGATAGATTTAAAGTTCAAGTGGACCACCATAGTAAACCATGGGATCAGTCACACCCACCTTTGAAACATTTATAACGCCCACCATGATGTATTTTTTAGATCCAACGTATTCATAAGTTCACATTGAGATAGATGGAGTGAAAACAAAAGTGTAAGCTTGGTCGGAAGCTTCTGCCACCCCTGAGAAGTTTTGAATGGTGGATGTCACTGTCCCCACCGTTTTCTATGGTGGGGTCCACGTGAACTTTAGATCTATCTCATATTTTTCTCATGCCATAAAAATATCTCTACAAATGGATGGACAGTGTGGATACAACAGATGCATCATGGTGGGGTCCACACAGATCTTGGTGACTTCACTTCAGCAGGGATTTGGCTACTGACCTTGTCAGTATCTAAACCCCTCCCGGTGTTCAGCGATCTGTGGCCCCACCATGATGTATGTATTTCATCTATACCGTTAATCCATTTTTACATATCATTTTAAGGTTTGATAAAAAATATTATAGTGATACAAATCTCTTGTGGACCACACCACTGGAAAACAATAATGATTGGATATCCTCCATTAAAATCCTCCTAAGGCCCACTAAACTGTTTATTCAACATCCAACCTGTTGATTAGGTCATACAGGCCCAGATGAAGGGAAAAAAAACCAAATATCAGCTTGATCCAAAACTTTTATGACCCCCAAAAGGTTTTCAATGGTCAATGTTCAATGTTCATTCAACACTTTTTCCTATAATGTGATCCACTTTAGATTGGGATATATCTCATTTTTGGTCTCATACCATAAATTGATCTAGAAAAATAGATGGACAGCATGGATGAAACACATACATCATGGTAGGGCCCACAGAGAACCGACCACCAGCCATTGGCTGGTGGCAGGGGGAGTAGCCGATCCGATTCCCCGTACGCCTCAGTCGCTTTCGTGCGTCCACGTCCATGGAAAATGGGCGGCTGAGTCGTGTCCAAGCGCAGAATCCAGATCATGAGCTAAGGACCTCAGTCAAAAGCACCGCCGTTGCTCTTTGGGCCCCATAATGATCTATGTGTTTTATCCATACTGTCCATCCATTTTTCCACCTCATTTTAGGACATGGCCCCAAAATCGAGGCAGATACAAATGTTAGGTAGACCACACCCCAAGAAACGGTGGTGATTGGACACCACCATTAAAAATTCATCCGGGACACGAAAGTTTTAAATAGGTTGATATTTATGATTTCCCATCATCCACGCCTGTCTTACCTTATAAACAGGTTGGATGATGACGTGGATAAAACACATACGTCATGGTGGGGCCCCGAACAGCACCCTGCAGCGTCAGTTTACAATCCGCGTCCCTGCTGCTCGGGCGGGGCAGGCCGGAGTTATTAAAGGGTACACACGGTCCGGTCCGGTCCGACTATGAGGTGAAACCGATAGTGAACCGTTTCAAACCGTTTAGGAAAACTAGAACCGAAACTGGATCGATTGGATCGTGTAACTGAAATGGAACCGAACTATATAAAACCGGTTCAGTTCCCATTCAATTCTACAGTGCCGGGCTTTTGATAATGCAACTCAATTACATAGTTTGGTTTTTTATAATTCAGCTTAATCGCATGATTTTTTTATAATCAAATTCAAAATTTTCTAATAAAAACTTTCAATTTTGATATGATTTGTTTTTATAATCCTTTTGTGTTCCCAAAGTAATTTTGCTACTAGTGTCTAATCATTGTAATCCATTTAATATATGATCTAATTTTTTATGTTTAAAAAAATAAAATTTAAACATTTATTGGCCAATGGGTTTTCTATTGTTTGGTTTGAGTTTATGGAAAATTAAATCGATCTAACCAATTCTTTAATTTTTAAAATTTGAATTGGAGTTGGAACTGGTGCACTTCAAAATGATTGGTTCGGCTAGGTTTTCCATGTTTCACTCTCTAATTACTAGGATTTTGTCAGGTAAAGGATGGTATAATCATCTTTTCGCAAAATTATAAAAAGATACTTATACTTTACCTATATCCAAATGAAAGGCTCGTCTTGTCTTGAAATTATAAATAGATACTTATTCTATTCTTATTTCCAAATGAAAATCCAATGCTTCCATATACTGCAAAAATAACTCACGCTTGTTAGATGGTGCCGACGTAACCCAAAGCTGTGGGGCCCACCGCAATGACCATGTGACATCCACTCCGTCTATTAATCTAGCTAGGTCATTTTCGGATCTTGGCCCAAAAATGAGGACGATCCAAGACTCATTGGGCCATGTCGCAAGAAATATTGAAGATTGAACACCTACCGTTGAAATCTCGTTGGTGTTTATAAAAGTTTTCAATCACGATGGTATTTGAGTTTTCCTGCATCCTGATGGAAATTACCTTATGAGCAAGTTGGAGGGCATATAAGGACTACGGTGGACCGTTAGGAAGGTTTCAACGGTCAGCTTTTTCATGACTGTTTTATCATAAGGTGCAGCTCGCCTGAATTTGAAAGTGCCTCATTTATGGGATCAGATCCTCACATGACCTGGCCAAACCGATAGAGTAGAATGAATGACAGGTACACATCATGGTGGGCCCCACAATGCTTTGGTTAGACGGCGCGGTTTGGGTGGATCTCCCTATCCACCGAGGTCAGTGGATCCCTAACTGTGGGGCCCACTGTGATGTATGTGCCTTAAATCCACACCGTCCATCCATTTTTACAACTCATTTTAGGGCATGATCCTAAAAATTAAGCAGACCCAAATCAAAGACGGACCATATCACAGGAAACAGTATTGATTGAATCCCCACCATTAAAAACTACATTGGGCCGCCGAATGTTTATTTTCCATCCAACCTCTTGATAAAGACACAAAAACCTAGATGAACAGACCACACAAATATCAGCTAACTTAAGTTGGCCCACGTGAAGTTTTTAATGGTCTATTACCATTGTTTCCTGTATTAGGGTCCATTTTTCCTATATTAGGATTGTTTCCTATATTTCCATGGTTAGCCAACCCCGTGGTTTTTTTTATTTTATTTTTTTGAAACCCACACACTCACGCTAGTGGAATTTCACCACCTATGGGTACTCGATCCCTCGACCTCAGTGGTCAAACTAGGAACCTTCCTCTCCGTATACCACTTGATATATGGATCGGGGTGCGTGGATTGAACCGAAGGGAAGCAACTTGCCTAGTAACGCTGGGTGGTTACAGGAATCCGTGTAACTCGAGCTTTGTGGGAATCTACGATGATTTTGTGTTATATGCATTTCATTGATTTATTTCATCTGATAATTTTAGGACATGAACTCAAAAATGATGTATATTCAAAGGCAAGTGGACCACATCTCTGGAAATAATAGGAATAGAAAGGCCGACCATTGAGACCTTCATGGCCAGTCACGATCTTTATATGCCATCTAACTGTTTATAAGATGATTCTCATCAGGATGCAGGAAAAACACAAATATGAGTATGATCTAAAACTTATGTGAGCCCCAAAGAGGTTTTACCGGTGGGTGTTTCCATTCCCACTGTTTCGTGAAGTGTGGGACACCTGAATTTTAGATCTCCATCGTGTTTGGGCTCATGTCCTATAGTGAATTTGTGAAACGGATGGAAGAGTGGATATAAAACAAACATCATGGTGGCCCCACATGTGGTTAGAAACCAGAGACAAGTCAGTCACTTCCAACTCGAATCATCAGTAACACCTGTTTTGCGAGAGAGACGGCAAGCTCTGTGAAACTCAGTAAGGTGTACTCGAGTTGAACCAAGTTAAGGTTTGCATAGCTTGACTTGGCTTGGCCACTAGTTGATCTCAGCTCAAACTCAGCTCAGCTCAGTCCTCAAGCTTGATTGGCTAGCTCGGCTATAAACACATGGAGTGCACTTTTAATTTTTTACTACATGTAAAATATCAGCAACTGTTTTCAGGTATTTCATCAAACACCTTATAAGCAACATAAAATTTTATTTTATTTTTTTAAAGCCATTTATTTCATATGCATACCTTCCTTGCCATCAATCGATACTTTGTCAAGTCATTTCATCAAATGCTTGGTGAGCAACATCAATATATAAAAAAAAAAAACTAAGTCATCGAACTGGCTCAATTCGAGTTGGGGTTCAATATAAGTTGAGTTGAGCTCAGGCAAGTGTAACATCTTGGGTTTTCACTGTTTTGAATTTTCAAAAAAAAAAAAAATTCATGAAATTTCTTTTTTTAATTAACTTATATTGTCACTTAATGACCATTAGCACTAAATGTTAGTTTATGCACGAGTGGAACCAGGAGAACCGCACAAATCTAATTAATCAACCGTAGGGAGCCAACGAATCCGCTAGATCACTTGAACACCAAATTTAGCCCCATGATTTACTCACATATGGCTCAAATCTAACCGACCCATCGCTAATAAATCAAGACAATTATAACTAAATGAAAGATCCAACCGAAACCGAGTCAGATGTGGCCTAGATCTTGGCTAATAGATAAAATGAGCCCCGTTACTCTTTTAGCCTAAAACTAACGGCTTAGAATAATCATGACCAAATCTCCACTTTCACTAGTTATAAATAGGTCACACTATGAACATAGTTAATTCAAACCTTAATCAGTGTCCACGAAAAATCTTAATACCTAATTCATTCCAGAAATGCCCCGATTCTCCAAACAAGCTCTAGACTGCTCGTCGGTGGGTCACTAGTTCCAAAACTATAGAATAATGTTCATCTTACTGGGCTCGACGTCCATCGCGGGAGTCAAATCTGGATACTGTCCAGAACCAAAGGATGAGTGCATGAGAAGCGCAAATACCCTAAAGAAAGGAGCTGGAACTTAAATGAATTAAGTCGTCCACTCTTATGCAAAGTTGAGGATTTCAGACCGTCGGTTTACGATCAAACTTCACAAGTGGAGTAAGAATATTTTCCTGCTCATATCCGTATAGCCGCGGCCCCGATCGACCATCGGCAACCGTTAAACGGACTTCTAATTGTATCCGTTGATTGGCACATCCAAATAGCGGGCCGATCATATCCATACGTGGATCATCATTAAGGCTAATCATCATATAGTGTATATCGACTTGTACACCCCATATGGGCCCTAAAGGCTAGAAAAACCCTCTCATAAGGTTAGTATAGTAAAAACTCAACACTTGGGGCCATTTGCATCAAATCTGACATTATAAAATGGGCATCTTTGGGGCACCCCTCTCCCCATACGAATTTACCCTAGAGAAAGGAAAGAGAGAAGAAAGAAAAGAGAGAAAGAAAAAAGGAAGAAGAGAGGAAGGGAGAGTGTAGAAGGGGGGAAAGTGGACCATAGATCGAGGTGGGGCCTAAAGGAATCCGATTCTTGCAACTCATCACCTCTTCCTCAACAAATCCTTCACCCACAACCGGAAGGACCCCTCTTCGCCAATTGAGTAGGTAAATCCCTCATCTCTTAGAAACCTCTCATGTTGAGGGTGAATTTGCATGAGATTCTAACATGCAAGTACATTGTCTTAAGATTCCGGTCGATCGACACCGAGTTCGGCGCTCCTAGGTCGTTTTTCAAGCCTTCAACGATCCATAGGTGCGGACTATTATCCTTAGGTGGCCTAGTACCAATTATACTATGAGTCTAATGATTTTGGTTGCTTGGATGATGTATTTAGAGAATCTAGAAAAAATCTAAGATTTGGATGTTCGTTTGAGGGTTGCATGAAATTGTATGTTTTATTTAGTTCTTATATGGTGTTGTTTGTGCTTCTCACATGATTAGGTTACCATGGATGATTACATGTTTATGTCTTATTTGATTTCTCATGTGATGTTGCCCTATGGTATGTATGATTCATTGATTCTTGTGCATTTTGGTTCTAAGAGTTGTAGGAAGTGCTTAACTTCCTCACCAACCTACGCAACACACACATACCTTGTTTATAATATTGTTAGCTTTGCTTGCTAGGAGAATTCAATTTTATATTTTGAGAAGTATGAGAACATGATATTGTTTATGCTAATGGATACATTAATAGTTGGCATGTTATGAATTACCATCAACCTTAGGGTTGGTTAGGAAAATGAGGAAAGTGAAGGTGGTCCCACTAGTAGGATTATCCTGAGGCTAAACCCATGAATTTGGACGAGTGCTTGTGGGCGATAGTAATTAGACTACATGGGTCACTTGTACCTGATGTCGTCTATCACGTGCTTGCCTGACTCATGTGGTTTAGCTTATTTACTAACCAACCTTGTTTGTTAACCCTGTTTGATCACATATGTATGGAATCTGGAACACCCTACAACCGTTATAGCTCATCGATAACTAAATCGAAACCGATCCACCTCCTTGTGAATCAAGCATGGTGGAATGGGACACTATGTCTGAGTTATCGGCCTACGGTGGGGTGAAACGCCTCCCCGTAGTGACCGCGAGAGATCCCTTTCTCTCGGCACTCCCCATGTGCTTGAAGTCGAAGATGGAGAACCCGACGGGATCAAGGATCGCGGAGTCTGGACCTCACATGTTGGGGGGCCTTGACCTCGCAACCAGTTAAGGGTATTGATATGTGGGGTATATCAGATTCCCCAACCTACTAGATGAATGGACTTAACTAAGAACTCGGCTAATATAATCACATTGCATCGTACTAGTTAGGGTGGCGACTCGGCAATCGAGGTCGTTTTGAGGGAGTGTTGGTCATACGCGATCGTTAGATGGAGTCGCTCGAGGGAGTGTTGTGGCTAGGGCACGCATTATATCATCTATCATGCATATACATTAATAAGATTAGTCAGGTGTTTATGAATGATTGCTTTTCATTAAGTGTAACATCCCGTCTAACTAGCACAGTGTCCTGGGGCGTCCGCGTAGGATTTGTCGCAGGACCGTTCCTTTAGACTACTTGTGGTGAGGTACCACACGTAAATTAATCTAAGATTAGCCCAACGGAGTAGACCAGACAGGTCATGTTAGGACCTAATGCGGGCCATCAAGCTAAATGGCTGTCTACACTTAGCATTAGCTCGTACAGGCTATACCACGACACAGGGAGGTCGAAAAACTATGAAACTTTAAGGAACCATAAATCTCACTGGGCTTGTGGTTCATCGCGGACCACAGACTCATTGAACACCCATAAGTTAGTTGTCCGAGCCATTCCATCAGCACTTGACAAACCCACACAAGGCCATATTGGAAATTTCACACTTGTCAAGGGAGCGGGGATTCCGGGCATATTAGTCATCAGATTCCTTCCAAATTTACGGTGAAGGTCTAAGGTAGTGTCCTACACCCGTCAACAAAACCTGAGACCCGATCATGGCACGATAACCATTGATCACAAATCGAACCCGTACGATCAAACCAAATATTCGATCGTCCTCAAATTTTGCATGGCCCTTCATCGGGTAATGGAACACTTATCCTATAAATTTTATGGCTGGGGGGCCGCCAGAGTTACCCCAACAGCCAGAATGGGCCCCACAGGGCCACTTAAATGCTAGGACTGTATAACCAAACCCCATAACCGTTGATGGTTGTCCCCAAACTTTGAGTGGCCCCTTGATGAGCCATGAGAGACCTAAACACTAAATTTGGTGGCCAAAGGAGTGTGGGGTCCGCCTCAACACCAAAAGGGAATCCTAGAGGGCCATTGTGGGAATTCCTTGAAACTTAAGGCCAAAGGGCCCAACTCTAGGAAATAAAGCCCTAGCCTCTATCTCATTACTCCCTTCACAACCACCATTTCTAAGGGAGTAAAGAGAGAGCAAGAGAGTAAAGAGCGAAGAAAGAGTGGGTGGAGAAGGACAAGGGGGACCATAGATTGAGGTGGGGCCAAGGGCATCAACCCTTTAAACACTCTACCTCTCCTCCAAGAAGAAACTCTCCGCCACAACTTCAAATTCGTCTGTTGGCCATCTAGGTAAGAACCTCTCACCATTTCTTCTTGAGATCCAAGTAATAAGAAAGGATTGGCATGAAATTTCTCACATGCAAAGATTGGTTTTAAGGATTCCGGCCGATCTACCCCAAAATCCACATCTCCTAGGTCGGTTTCAAGCCTCCATCAAATCTAAAGGTGCGGACTATTGTTCTTATGTGGCCTAGCATCAATTTTAGTATGAGATTAATGATTGTGATTGTTTGAATGCTATGTTTGGAGGATCTAGAGAAGACCCTAGGAATTGAATGTTGTTGGAATTGTATGGATTTGCATGTTTAAGTTCTCATTTGATGTTGATAATGCCTCTCACGTAGTTTGATATTTGGATGATAGCATGCTCATGTTTGGTTGATTTCTCATATATGTGTTGCTTCCTAAAATGCATGATTCATCGTTCGTGTGTATTTGATCCCTTAAGGTGTAGGAAATGCTTAGTTTCCTCCTTAATCCACACAATTTATGCACAATTTGATTATGATGTTGTAGTTGCTTGTTAGGAATATTTGAATCATATGTTGAGATTGTGTGAACATGATATTATTTGCTAATTTTGAACTTTGATATTGACATGATATAAAATTGTTCTCAAACCCTTGGATTAGTTAGGAAATATGAGGAGAGGCGGTAGCTCCATGGGTAGAGCTACCCTGAGGCTAAACCCATGAATTTGGACGGGTGTACGTGGGCGGCAGTAGTTCGACTACATGGGTCTCTCGTGCTCGATGTCGTTCATCACGTGCTCGCCTGACTCGTGTGGTATATCCTACTCACTGACCAACCTTGCCTTGTTAACCATGTTTGCTCACATTTGTATGGAACCTGAATCACTCTACAACTATTGTAGCTCATCAACAATCCACTTGTAAACTGGTCCACAGCCTCGTGAGCCGAACATGGTGGAATGGGACACTGTGTCCGAGCTGTCGGCCTACGATGGGGTATCGCGCCTCCCCGTAGTGACCGCGAGTGATCCCTTTCTCTCAGTACTCCTCATGTGCTTGAAATCGAGAATGAGAAACCCGATGGTATCAAGGATCGCGAGGTCTCGGCCTCACACATTGAGAGGTCTTGGCCTCGCAACCCGCTTAGGGCATTGATACGTGGAGTGTATCAGACTCCCCAACCTGCTGGATGACTAGACTTAAATAATAACTCAGCTAACACGATCTGTAAGACCCGTACCTTGGTCCGTACCGTTCGGTAGACTTTCGCGGTCTTACCGGTCGAATTCCGGCAACCTTCGACCCTTAGCCGATATCGACGCGCAACCCTGATTCATGTGCCGACAACCCGAGTCGACTCAGTCCGAGACCAATATCATAGCGACCGCACCGTCGCCGCGGTTCCGATACCGTGACTCGCGTGCCGAGGCGATACCCTGATCAAGAGATATGGGCCAACGTTCGGTGCGAGAAAACGCCGCGCGTTGCGAAAATCAAGGGAATCTCTACGATGTGTCACATCAATCACATCAATCCCATTAATCAATCATCCATCAATCCATCACATGTTAAGTACACATCACTCTCACCCATTTTCCCAAGCAACCACAAAAGTCTTCCTAACCCATACCTTTCTTACACAAAAGGCACAAAAGTCTTCCTAACCCATACCTTTCTTACACAAAAGGCCAAAAAGTCCAAGATTTCTTACACAAACATCACTCACCCATCCATCCATCACTCTCTCTCTCTCCCTTTACATCACTCTCTCTCTTTCTCTCTTTCCATTTTCAAAAATTCCAAGCAACAAGAGTCCATATGTATGAAATTTTGCAAAAATCCCTAAGCTCCAAGTGGCCCACCTTCCTACCCCAAAATCTCCCATCTCAACCCTCCATTCTTCATCTTAACCATTGAAGTTGAAGCTAAGGTGTCAAGGAACCCCTAGGAGCGAGAAGATCGGACGGTGGGTGACTCTATAGGGTAGATTTACTTATTTTTATGGCGGACCAAGTGAGGCCCACCGATCAATGGTGTGGATCTCACTTGGGACCCTAATATGTGGCCGATGGACTACTTGGATCATCATGATCGTTCCATGATGGGGCCATTCTCCATGGACCCCATCATGATGTTTATTTTCATTTAGAAAGGTCATCTAGACCGTCCATATCGGTGGAGAATGGATCTCCACCGTTGATTTACATTTTTAATGGTCCCATGTGCAAGGGATCCATTTATTGTATGTTTCATTGCAAGGGAGGGCCCATAATGACGGGATCCCTCCATCACAAGCCGTGTCCCACTCTCCATGTCTCTCTCTCTCTTATATTGATTTTATTTTATTTCATTTTATTATTATTTTTTTTTTTATATGCTATAAGATTGTGGCCCGCTTGAATGGACCCCACCTTGATGTAATTATTTTTATTCAAGTGGGGCCCACCTTAAACGTTAACCCATGACATCCATCTTGTGGTGGCCCACTTCATCAGGGCCCACCATTCTTTTCAAAAAAAAAAATTGTTATATAGAGCCGTCCAGCGTCCCAGACGCTGGACGTTGTAAAGAAAAAAAAAAAAAAAAGAAGAAAGGAAGGGACTTGGGTGGTCCCCTTACATAGGCCCCACCCTGATGTTTATGTTCAATCCACGCCATTCACCACTTTTCCTGGGATATTTTAGGCGTTGAGCCAAGGAATGAGCTCAATCCAATGATCAGGCGGGCCGTACCAGAGAAAATGGTACTTTTACACTTCCAAGCCTGGTAATGCCCATTTTGTGGTTTCTACACTCCAAATCAGTGCCAGAGATGAGGTTGGTGCGGCCTGTTTGGGCCCTAGAATCAAGTGGGCGGAGTGGATTTCTGATCAGTGGGCCCCACCTGTGTTTTTTTTTAAGTACACAAAAAAAAGGAAGGGTGGCAGCGCTGCTGCCACCTTTTGAAAGCAGCAGGCGCTGCCTGCGCATGCGGGCACGGGCGGACGGACGTAGGGGGGCCCACGGCCCTGCGTGTGGGCCCCACCATAATGTTTATTTGTCATCCGACCTACCCATTAGGTGGGCCACCCCAGTGGTGGGTCCCCCCTCCAAAGATGAAACAGATCCAAAACTCTGGTGGCCCACACCATGTGAAATAGTGTGAATGGACGTCTTCCATTAAAACTCTGTTTGGGGGCCACTGAAGTTTCGGATCAAGCTGAAATTTATGTTTTCCCTTCATCCAGGTCCGAGTGACCTTATGAATGGCTCAGATGGCATTTATGCATCATGGTGGGCCACATCTGTGGAACCCACAGTAATGTATACATTTTATTCACACCGTCCACAGGCCGTGGACGGTGGCTCTCTCTCCATATTTCCCCTCCACCGTCCAGTAGACGGTGGAGCCCACCTTGCACACGTATTAACCACACCACCCCCCTCCCCTGGCTGGGCTTCAAAATAAACATTTTAGTAGGCCTCTGGGCCCATAGGTTAAGGCCCATTTGATATATCCCAAGTTCCATGGGATTGGACCCATTTGATGTGTTCCAAAGCTCATAAGATTAGGCCCATTTGAGGTAATTCAGAGCCCATGGGATCAGGCCCATTTGATTCATTTAAGGCCTGAGAATTTGGGCCCATTTGATGTGTTGCAAGTCCATGGGACTAGGCCCATCTGATTTATACAAGGCCTAAGAGCTTAGGCCCATTTGATGTGTTGTAAGTCCATAGGAATGGGCCCTTTTGATGTGATCCAAGGCCCATAAAATTGGACCCATTTGTTGCATTCCTAAAGCCCATGGGAGTGAACCCATTTGATTATAAAAAGGGTCAATGGGATTAGGCCCACTGGACTTATATGAGACCCATGAGTTAGGCCATTTTATTTGATTAAGGCCTGGGGGTTTAGGCCCATGGAACCCATGTTAGGTCTATGGGTTAAGGCCCACTTGATCTACATGTGGGGCCCAATTGGTGTGGCCCATTGGTCATATATTAGACTCATGAGACTAAGCTCATTTGATGTAATCCAAGGCCCACGGGTTTTGACCCATTGCAATGCACATAAGACCCATTGTTGTGGCCCATTTGTATGGCCCATCTGATGGATAAAAGGCCCATAAGATATGGCCCATTTGATATATATGTAAGGCCCAATGGGATGAACCTAAGGTCCATTGCAATGTGTAATCCCAATTCAGGTTATGTAGCGACGTTTAAGAAGATCGTGTCTGGGGAGCAATGTTGGTTTGACGTCCACATTGCGAGGGTAATGCTGGTTGGATGTCCACATTACAACTCTCCTTAGGGCCCATTGTTAGGCCCGTACTTATTGTCCAGGCCCATCTGCATTGTCAGGATAATTCATCTCATATACATGTTTAATATTGTCTCATGACTCATGATCATACGCATCATATGTATGCTTGACGTGAGAATTGTCTGATCATAGCATTTGCCTTCGGACAAGTTGTTTATGGGCTCCCGGTTATGCGGTGTTGTCCTACATGAGCGCACGGTATGCGCAGAATTAGTTGCATGACTGGATAGCGTGATTCATGCATTCCGTATTTGTGTGACATAGTTATTGTACGCCCTAGCGACATCGGGGCCGTAGCCTCCACAGACAGATCGTGGTTGGCAGGATTGGATACCGAAAATCTTATTTTACATGGGGTACTATAGATATCCCTGGGTGAAAGTCCCTAAACCCTTATGGTACCAAGAGGTTGCTCTAACGTCTAGACCGAGTGGGTAGATGAGCGTTGAGTGCCGATTACCAGACGGTTACGCTCTCCACTGTGTCGTGGTCGGTTGGAAGGGGGTGCGGCCTTATCCGCCCAAGTGTAAGGGGCAATGCTAGGCTGAGTTTGACCAGCTCGAGGAATGGGTCCGCTGTCGACGAGTCGCGCCCGATATTGGCAGACGGATAGTGTGGTCTCTTCCACTTACCTTATTGCGCGCAATGTGGCGGCAATCTGGTTTAGAGTGTACTATACCCCGGTGATATTCCATATTTTGAGCTGTATTGATGTATGGACATAGATGAGGATCTGTATGCTTGAGTTGCATTGCACGTCGCATGGCCTTGGGATGGCCGATACCATTCATGTCTCGTATTGCATAGTCTTGGTACAGCTCATGGTATTATGGTTCTATCTGCATATTCCGCATTACTCTGACGTGGCATTTCATATTACTACCTTGCGCACACACTTTCACCACCCTCTAAGCTTTCTGTAAGCTTATGCACGACCGTTGCGTGTAGGTGACGTTGGATCACAGCAGCGTTGAGGCAGGAGCACATTGCAGAGCGTTTGGAGTTTTGGGTTCTTTACCATTGTATTTTCCTTTTGCTCATTGTACTTGTAAAGTTTTTGATCATAGTGGAAATGTAATGGAGTTCTTGGTTGTTGTTTGTGGGTTATGCCTTTGGTTATGCTTATTACGAATCAGACTGACATTGAAAATCCTCCTCGTAGCATCCCAGGATCGGAACCTGGCGAATGGGAGCTAGGAGCCGAGAATGGGGTTCTACGGAGGCTGTCGGCGCCGGATTCGGCGATCGAAAATTCTGTGAGCCCGGTTTCCGAGTTTGGGGCGTGACACGATCGCACTACATCACATTAGTTAAGGTGGTGACTCAAAAGTCGAGGTTGCTCTGAGGGAGGATTGACATACGCGATCGTTAGACGGAGTCGCTTGAGGGAGCGTTGTGGCAAGGGCATGCATCATAACATTCAGCATGCATGCATATTAATAAGATTAGCCAAGTGTTTGAGATTGCCTACTTTTCATTAAATTTGTATTATAACTGATGCCTGCTGTAACTTGAGACTAATAGCACCCACTGAGTTGATCACTCACTCCCACTCTGGGACGGTGTTTTAAAACACCAACCAGAACCTTCCTTAGATGCAGGTGATGTCGTGCATGAGGAGCCTGGCGATGCGAGCCTCGAGGAAGACGACGAGTTCTCTTACTTTTAGCCGATGGGAGGGCCTTTATCGAATCAGTAGATGGGGCATTGGATTGCTGAGCAGAGGACTCAACCCCATTCTTTTTGGACAGATATTCTTTTGTGATTTTGTTGGGGGTCGCCGTGTGCGACCCTTCTATTCTTTTTGGACATGTACATAGATATATATAAACGATCTTTTCATCTTAGTAGGCTTGTATGTTTATGTCTTATGTTTCAGGGAATTTCAAGTTGTGCAACTAAATCGAATTTAAATGCATATTAATGAAATCGGTTATAAGTGACTCTCGGAAACTCGGGAGTTGAGCGTATGTGCGACCCCCAATTTTCAGGGCATTACATTAAGTTCATAATATAATTGATGTCTGTTACAACTTAAGACTAATAGCATCCACTGAGTTGATTACTCACTCCCACTCTGGGATGGTGTTTTAAAATACCAACCAGACTCTTCCGTAATTGCAGGTGACGAGGAGTATGAGGAGCCTGACATGAGGTTAGATGAGAAGGACGAGTTATCCTACTTTCAGTTGATGGACGGCTCTCCATCGGCTTGACAGACAAGTTTATTCTTTTTTTGGTTATGTTGGACAACGCCTGGGGCGACCCGTTTATATTTTTTGGACCTGTATATATATGTTAGATTTCTTTCATTTCAGTAGACTTGTGTGATTGTACTTCATATTTCAGAAAATTCCAATCTGCACATTTAAACCTGATTAAACGCATAATAATGAAAATTGATTATAAGTGCACTCGGGAACTTGGGAGTTGAGCGTATGTACGACCCCCGATTTTCAGAGCGTTACAGCAAGCTTGAACTCTGTTTAAAAATTTTTCGAGCTCAAAAAATCAACTCAACTTGGCTTAAACTCAATTTCAAACCGAGTCAAATCAAGCTTTTTCGAGTCAAGTCGAGTGAGCTAACTAGGCTTACTTGGTTCGTGTATAGCCCTAGAACTCACTATATTTAAAATGGACGCGGATTGCCTCCTACCCCTATTGAGGCATATCCAAAACACATATGGACTGCACAATGGGGATTAAACTCTTATAGCCAAAGAAGTTTTGGATTGAGTTGATATTTGTGTTTTCTCTTCATCCATGTCTATGTAACTTTATGAATAGGTTGGATGGTAAATAAATATCACGGTGGGCCCTAGAAAAGTTTTATAGGTGAGAATCATTATCACCGATGCTTCTTGTTGTGAGGTTGACTTTTGCAAGGATGTGATTTCCCCTTCGTCCAAATTACAATCTATACCATTGGTAGGGAAGACTATTGCCCAAGTTAACCTAACCTAGCTTAAACCAAGTCCACCTGAGCTATCAAAGCCTTAATCATAGCCGCTTGATCTGATCATTCATGGGTGTCATACCCCAAATCCAGAAATCGGATTCACAGGAATCCCGATCGCCGAATCCGGTGCCGACAGACTCCGTAGTAGCCCATTTTTGGCTCCTAGCATTCATATGTCAGATTCCGATCCTGGGATCCCTCAAGGAGGATTTTTTTTTTGTACATTTAAATAGTAATAAGCATAACCACAAGATTACCCAATTCACAAAGGTAACATCATCATCACATATCCACTAATATAATCATTGGAGTACAACGTTGAAAGGAAAATACATAAATAGAAAATCAAGCTCCAGAAGATCACCGCACGCTCCAAGCTCAACACTGCTGCAACCTAACATCACCTGCACGCATCTATCATGCATAAGCTTATAGAAAGCTTAGAGGGTGGTGTAAGTGTGTGCACAAGGTAAGTGTCAAGTAAGCTATCAGAGTAATCAACGTAAGCGGAAGTACTGATAAGTCCATGAGTCATACAATATAAGGGTAGGCAGTGAAAATCGGTTATGCAAATGAGGAGTCAAAGCGAGCCAAATATTAGATGTCGAGGATACAATGTCATAAATCATAAAATATCGAAATAAGCATAAATATACTGACAAGTCTATGAGTGCGATCAGCCATACAAGGGAATGCGATGCAAGGCATGAGTACTATCGGCCATATCAATGCAGAAACATAGTAACCCAAAATGCTAAATACTGCAGATGCAACATAATATGCGGTGCGAATGAAATGACCAAGCCGGAGTAACGTCGGGATGATAGTACGTAGTATCGCAGGCTATGGGGTCTATCACAAGGGACTTCTATCCAAACCAGTCTCATACCTAAATTTGGATAGTCAGACTCAATGTTGTAGACTCCTGATCTCAGGTTAGTCGCGCGCCCAACCATAATCCTTGCCATAATGAAGGTACACAATAATTAGTTGCGCACCACCAGCCCGAGTGGATAGTGAATGAATGAATGAATGAGCATGCAACTCCTACTCAAAAAGTTCACATATCAGTACGGTTCCTTTCTGAAAAATCACCGGGGTCTATTACACTCCAAATGGAACTGTCGCTCTCCCTAGCCGCACAGTCCAAGTGAGTGTAAGAAACCTCACTATTCGCCTGGCCAATAGTCTACCAATACCTATCCTGCACGTCGATAGCGAACTCATTCCTCGAGCTGGTCAAACTCAGCCTAGTAATGCCCCCTGCGTTAGGGCGGGTAAGGCCACACTCCCTCCCAACCGACCATCGCACAGTGGGAGACATGACCTCATGGTAGTCGGCACTCGGGCGCTCATGTATCCACTCGGTCCCGACGTTGGGGCATCCTCTGATACTAAGAAGGTGTTTAGGGATTTTCACCCAGGGCCATCTATGACAGCTCGATGCTCGAACAGATTTCAGGTGTCCTATCTGGCCATCCACGATATGCCTGTGGAGGCTACGACCCTGATGTCATTAGGGTGTACAGTAATCACAACACAATGCAAGATGCATGAGTCATACAATCCAATCATGCATCAATCCTGCGCATGCCGTGCGCTCATGTGAGATAACCTCCGCCTATCAGGGAGTCTCATATCATCTTGCCCAATAACATATGCAATGGTCAATCACATCTCATAACAAACATGCAGATGAGGCATATTGGCATGTATCATGATGCTCTGCAGTCACATGCTCATAATCGGTATCAATAACCGGCATTGACAATCGACATCGACAATGTGGACATTTAACCAACATTGTCCCCCAAGGACTGGCCCACATAGAGGAAAACACATAATGGGCACATGGCCTCACACAAGGGCCAAATATACACAACAGGTGGGCCCTGCTCATGGGCCTAATACATATCACAATGGGCCCTGCCCATAGGCCTCATACAATCTCAATGATCCACATATACATCACATCAGGCCTTGCCCCTGGGCCTCGAATACATCACATTAGGCCTCGCCCATGGGCTCGAATACATCGCAAGTGGGCCTCAAATATACTTCGCGGGTGGGCCACATACCTGGGTCTAATACACATCAGTATGGGCTACATCACATAGGCCTAATATACATCACTATGGCCATAACTCATGGGCTTTAAATACACAATAGGTGGGCCCTACACATGGGTTTCAAATATATACCACGGGTGAGCCTCAATGGACGGGTCACCAAAATAACAGGATAGGCCTAATGACATGGACCTCATAAATATATCGAATAGGCCGCACCAATTGGGCCTTACATACATTACAATGGGCCATGACCCATGGGCCTTGCATACATCACAATGGGCCTTGTAACATGGGCCTCATATATATTTAAGGTGGGCCTCAACAACGGGTCTCATACACATCAAGGTGGGCCTCATACAAGGCTTAAGGAAAAGTTACAATGTGGACATCCAACCATCATTGCCCAATAATGTGGACGTTTAACCACATTGCTCTTAAGGAATGATGCTCATAGGGTCAATCGTATAATGGATCAACGGTCTTATACAAGGGTTTAAAACACATTATCATGGGCCTCACTCATGGGGCATATACACATCACATTAGACCTCACTCATGGGCCAACGTACATAACATCGGCCGTATCAACGGGTAAAACAAAATAAACCAAATTAAAAGGACCGGTACAAAGGAGTCAAATCAATTGGGCCGATCAAATAAACTAATACAGATGGGCTGAGTCAAAGGGGCCGACTCAAATAGGCAAAGTCAATTGGGCTAATCAAATGGGCCGATATAATTGGCCGAGTCAATGGGGTGAATCACTTGGCCGACTCAAATGGGTCGAATCAGTTAGGTTGAATCACTTGGCCGAATCAATGGGCCGATACAATTGGCCGAGTCAAAATGGGCCGATTCAGTTAGGTTGAATCACTTGGCCGAGTCAAATGGTTGATACAATTGGCCGAGTCAAAAGGGTCTCACATGTGGCCTTATATATACAACAAATGGCTCACACTACATGGTCTAACAATACCATAAGGGGGAAGCCAACCTGACCGAACAACAACATCAGGTGGGTCGAGCTGAGCCGAGCCGACCTGACCGAACAATTAACATCAAGTGGGCCGAGCCGAGCCGACCTGACCGAACAACAACATCAGGTGAGCCGAGCCGAGTTGACCTGGGGAACAACATCACACAGGTGGGCCGAGCTGAGCTGGTCGAACAACAATACATAGGTGGGCCGAGCAGACCTGACCGAACGACAACACACAGGTGGGCCGAGCCGAGCTAGTCGAATGACAACACACAGGTGGGCCGAGCCGATCCGACCTGACCGAACAACAACACACAGGTGAGCCGATGCGAGCTGACCTGGCGAACAACAGCACACAGGTGGGGCCGAGCCGAGTTGGTCGAACAACAGCACACAGGTGGGCCGAGCCGATCCGACCTGACCGAACAACAACACACAGGTGGGCCGAGCCGATCCGACTTGACCAAATAACAACACACAGGTAGGCCGAGCCGATCTGACCTGACCGAACAACAACACACAGGTGAGCCAAGCCGAGCTGACCTGGCGAACAACAACACACAGGTGGGATCGAGCCGAGTTGGCCGAACAACAACACACAGGTGGGCCGAGCCGATCTGACCTGACTGAACAACAATACACAGGTGAGCCGAGATGAGCTGACCTGGCGAACAACAACACACAGGTGGGGCCGAGCCGAGTTAGCCGAACAACAACACATAGGTGGGCCGAGCCGATCCGACCTGACCGAACAACAACACACAGGTGAGCCGAACCGAGCTGACCTGGCGAACAACAACACACAGGTGGGGCCGAGCCGAGTTGGCCGAACAACAACACACAGGTGGGCCGAGCCGAGCTGGCCGAACAACAACACACAGGTGGGCCAAGCCGAGATGGCCGAACAACAACACACAGGTGGGCCGAGCCGAGCCGGTCGAACAACAACACACAGGTGGGCCGAGCCGAGTTGGCCAAACAACAACACACAGGTGGGGCCGAGCCGAGCCGAGCCGAGCCGACCTGACCAAACAATACCATCAGGTGGGCTAAGCCGAGCTGACCTGACCGAACAACAACACACAGGTGGGCCGAGCCGAGCCGACCGAACAACAACACACAGGTGGGCCGAGCCGAGCTGGCCGAACAACAACACACAGGTAGGGCCGAGCCGAGCTGACCTGACTGAACAATACCATCAGATGGGCTGAGCCGAGCCGACCTGACTGAACAACACCATCAGGTAGGTTGAGCTAAGCCGACCTGACTTAACAATAGCACCAGGTGGGCTGAGCCGAGCCGACCTGACTCTTTAGTCAGGCCACTCTTACCCATAACATGAATCCTCATACACAATAGTTTCATGGGGCTCATGGCACATCAGAGAGGACCAGCACTGCTCAGACATTGTCCTCATAGGCCTGCACCTTTCAAACTTGTCCAGGTACACCAGCACCACCCAAAATGGATGAATGACATGGGTGGGTCCCATAGTCCCCATGCCAGTTTACACTTCACTGTTGCCACTGCTACTAGGAATGGATGCCAAGATCATTGTTGAAATGAGATAACTCCGCTCAGCCTACCAGTTGAGCTATGGATCTGGGTGTCCATGATAGCCACCCCCACTAGGGATGGATGCCAAGACCTCAGTGTTGAAATGAGGCATCTCTCACTTCGTCTACTACCTAAGCTGTGGAGCTGGGTGAGTCCAGCGTTGAAACAATGTATCTTTCACTCAGTCTATTACCTGAGCTGTGGAGGTGGGCCCACGTCAGATCACACTTCACTGGTAGCTACAACCACTATTTACTAAGTTATGGCTCATCAGATGCTCTAATCAACCCATTTCCTGGCTCAATGTCTAAAATGAGTTGGTGTATAGGATAGACGGCGTGGATCTAACACATACATCAAGATAGGGTGTGTATGAGTGGGTCACCCCACAAGCTTATAACCAAGCAAATATTTGAGTTTTCACAGAGACGTCCAGCGTCCCTGAACGCTGGACAGTCCTCACAGTAAAGGTGGGTTATATTCAAGTGGGCCACCACATGATGAATGGTATGGGTACAACACACATAAGGTGGACTCCACTCATAAACGGGTTGGGTAAAATACTTACTTCATGATGGGTTCCATTTAAGTGGCCCACACGGCCAAATCATCACACAAAAGAAAAATATATATAAAAGAAGAAATGAAGAGAGAGAGAGAGAGAAGCACCCACCGATCGGCCTTCTTCTTGGACTTTCTTCTTCCATCAACGCACCCGTGAGCTCCAACGGTTGAGATTCAACGGTCGCGATTGGTTTTGAAGGGTGGAGATGGGAGATAGGTAGTGGGTCATACAAAGCTCTCTCTCATGGGGCTCTCATGGACGATTTCTTGCTTGGAAGAAAATGAGGGAGAGAGATGAGAGAGAGAGAGGTGTAAGAGAGAGAGAGGGATGAGAGATGGATAAGGTGAGAAATGGGTGATGGGTGATAGGTGTACTTGGGTGTAAGAGAAAGTTGAATTTGGAGTTGCTTGGGGAAGAGTGAAAAGTGATGTGTACTTGACATGAGATGGGATTGATTGATGGGACATTGGGTAGAGATTCTCTTGGATTTCGCAACGCACGGTGTTTTTCTCGCACCGAACGTTGGCGCACATCTCCTGACCAGGGTATCGCCTCGGCGCACGAGTCGCGGCATTGGAACCGCAGCGACGGCGCGATCGCTATGGTAAAGGCCTTGGGTTGAGTCGATACGGGTTAACGGCATACGAATCAGGATCGCGCGCAAATATCGATTAAGGGTCGAAGGTTCACAGAATTCGACCGAGAAGATCGCGGAAGTCTACGGAACGGTACGTTCTAAGATACGGGTCTTACAATGGGCATTCAATCCACGTATTGAACGGATGAGAGTTGTAGTGGCAAGAGTTAATCCATCAACTTTTCTCTCAATCAAGAGTGTCTCTATTAACTCAGCTATTGATTTATTTTTATTTCTTAATTAAAAATAAAATATTTAACTATTTATTTTATTTATAAGTGCATTAAAATTGAAGTAATATAATGACTTTTGAAGTGAGTTTGTTTAGTAGGGTAACACAGGTTAAAATTTATGAGTCCCAAAGTAATGCATGTGTGTGATCCATGCAGTCCATCCCTTTTACCAACTAGTTTTAGTGCATAAGCCCAAACATGAGTCTAATTTTAGTGCGTAAGCTCAAAAATGAAACAAATTAGAAGCTCAATTAGACCACATTGTCGAAAACAATGTAGTTAGTAATCTTGACTTTTCAAAATTGAAACCTTCTAAGGGCCTATAAGGATGTGTATCTATCATCCAAACCCATTCATAAGACAACAATAACATATATAAAGGGTATATACAAATATCGGCTTGATCCGAAACTTCGGTGTAGGGGTGTACATGAGCCGAGCTAGCTCATGTTAACTCGCTCGACTTGACTCGAAAAAGCTCAATTCAACTTGGTTCGAAGTTGAGTTCGAGCTGAGTTGAGCTGATTTTTTTAACTCAAAAATGAGTTCAAACCAAGTTCGAGCAGGCCCCAACTCGACTCGACTCGAATCAAATCTACTCGAATCCAGCTCAAATCGAACTCGGAACAAACCAGTTCGGTGACTTGGTTACTTTGCCTTTGATGTTGCTCACCATCTGTTTGATAAAATGACTCAACGCCATGATAAGTGAAATCTCATTACCCATGCCTAGAAATCACCAGATCTAGAGCAGAAATATGGCAGGAAGCAGATTTGAGAGAAGGAAAGCGGTTTCTCTCTATAAAAATAAAATAAAATCAATGCATTTGGATTTCTCTTCTCTGCCTTCTTCTTCTACCTGGGCTTGGCAAAGTAATAATTTTAGTGGGAGATTTAATAAACAGTGGGATTTTGAAGTTGCAATTCAAGTGTTCGTGGAAATGCCTCAATGGTGGGAGATTTGGTCAGCAGCTCAGGCAAGCTCGAACTAAATTCGAGCCAAGTTCAAGGTAATGTCAGCCAATGTTCAAGCCAAGTCGAGCTGATGCCAACTTGACTCGGTTCGACTTGATGGACACCCCTACTTCTGTGTACCTCAAAAGGTTTTCTTCTTCTTTTTTTTTTTTACCTTTTCTTTTGTTAGCTTGTTAGTACACCCCCCTGGCAGTTGACACTTCACTGTTAGCCACCCCCACCAGGGATCGATACCAAGACCTCAAGTGTTGAAACGAGGTATCATTCGCTTAGTCTACCACTTGAGCTATGGATCAGGGTTACCTCAAAAAAAATTCAACATTGGGTGTTCAATTCTCACCATTTCTTATGGTGTGGTCTACTTGAGCTTTGAATCTCCCTTTTTTTTCTTGACTCGGCCCTAAAATGGGCTGGCTGAACGTATGGACGGCATGGATAAGATACATACATCACGGTCGACCCTACAACTTTTACATGTGAAACTTGTATTAATGTAATTTACGAAGTAGAAAGCTTTGTAACCAAGCTCTTAATGGAAAAGTGATGAACCATCCGACCATTTGACCGTATGTGGTGATCTGTGGACCACACAATGATGTATGTGTTTTATCTATTCCGTCCATCTACTTTGGATCATTATTTTAGGACATGATCCAGGAAAACGAAGTTGATCCAAATTTCAGATGGGCCACACCACAGGAAAACAATGGTGTTTGAACACCCACCATTAAAAACTTCCTAGGGCCCACTGTAACGATTATTTTCCAACCAACCTGTTGATTAGGTCAAAAGGACCTGGATGAAGGGAAAAGAAAAAAAAATAATCAACTTAATCCAAAGCTTTTGTGGCATCCAAGAAGTTTTTAATACTGGGCGTTCAATCACCACCGTTTCCTTTGGTGTGGTCCACTTGAGATTTTGATCTATCTCATTTTTTATTAGGTAGGTAAAATGAGCTAGCAGAATGGATGGACGGCGTGGATTGAAAAAAAATACATACATCACGGTGGGTCCCACAGAGTATCCTCAGTAACGATCGCTACTGGCAGTGTCACTGGGCAATCCGCGGGATGCCTACGAATCCTCATGATACGTCCATTCTAGACGTGTCTGTGTAGACGCTGAATCCGAACCGTCTATCAGATCGTGGATGGCCCAAGGGACAAACAAACGAACAGGATGATCCTAGCCTTTGGATTAATGGATCTTCCTCATCAAATGTAGACCACTGATTCCTTTCCTTCCCACAATCCATTTAAAGGGCACGGATTTTACGGATATGATTGCTTTTTTGCAGTCCACTATCTGGCCCACCATATCAACGGTTTGGATTTACCAATCATGCAGCCAAGAAGACACGCCAGCCAACTGGCGCCCGTGTAACCGCAATCAGTTGAGCATCGCTGGAATCTAAATCCTCATACTTTGGTTGCGGATAAAAAGAAGTGAGGTGGGCCCCACAGCAGACGCGGATTGGGTACTACCCCGCCTGTTCCGAGCTCGGAACAGGCTGAGCCTCCGAGCGGCCCACCGTGATGTATGGCTTAATCAACACCGTCCATCTATTTTTCCATATCATTCTATGATGTTATCCCAAAAATGAGGCAGATCCAAAGGCTCAGGTTGCAACAGAGGAAGCAGCGGTGATAGTTACGCCCACCGTTGAAACCTTCCTAGCGCCCACCGTGATCTTTATTTTCCATCCAACCTGTTCATAAGGTCACATAGACCTGGATGAAGGCAAAACACAAATATCAACTTGATCCAAAATTTCTGCTTATCCCAAGAAGTTTTTTAACGGTGATAATTAATCCCCATTGTGTGGTCCACTTGAGCCTTGGATCTGACTCATTTTTGGGATAATACCCTAAAACAATGTGTAGAAATGGATGGACTGTGTGGATAAACCTATACATTACGGTGGGGTCCACAGAGCTCCAGCTTGTTCCGAGCTCAGGACAGGCGGGGTAGTACCCAATCCGCGTGGACCCACGCATAATCGATCCTGGAAAAGCGTGTGAGATGGTATGGAACACCCCAAAGAACCGGAATAAGGTACACCCACCTCTCCACAGTACACGTGTTGGGATAATATGTCGATCTGGTCCATCCATTTAGTTGTGGATAGAAAACTATTGAAAATATACGCTCATTAGAGGATTTATCATTTGATCAGTGCCCCTCAAAGAAACGGTAGGCGACAAAAATGATCAGTGGCCAAAAATTCATTGTGGAAAAATAAAGAAAATTAATGGATAGGATTTTCTAATAAATATAAATTTGGAAATATAACCATCCATTGTAAGACCCAACAGATAAGTGGACCTGATCGATACCTTATCGTGCCATGTGTGTAATCTAGAGATGACTTTGTAATATTCCAGTCCTTCCATCTCTACCTTATCATCACCCCCAAAAAGTTCCATGCTTTTGGCCATAAGTCTCATCCGTTAGGCGTAGAAAATCCTCTTCGCTTTCACATCTCCCTGTCTCTATAAAAGCTCTCTTTCTCTATAAAAGGGTGACTTGGGTTGCCTACAAGCATCGCTGAAAATGGCCATCCATTGCTTGGGACGGGTTTTAGTGGCCATTTTCTTTGTGGTCATCATGACCGAACCCGATCCAGCCGTCGGATTGAGAAAATCCAACCTTCTCACAATCAACGGTCTTGATCCAGTCGGCGTGCCCACTACAACCCCGGTCGGGATATGCGAGTCATTGGTCATTGTCCATGGCTACCCGTGCATAGAATACAATGTAATGATAGTGAGAAAGAATTCTAACTTGAGCATGTATGGTTAAGGTTTTTAACGTACGCATACTATACGTTTGAATTCGTTTTATTACAGGTGAAAACCGAAGATGGGTACATCCTCAGCATGCAAAGGATTCCAGACGGTCTCGTTAAAGGAAATGGCGGGAACAACAAACAGCCGGTATTGCTGCAACATGGAGTTCTCATGGTATGTATGTATGCATGCATGCATGTATGTATATACGTACGTATGTATGTGCATGTTTAGTTTCACAAACAGCCACATATCTTTCCTTCCAACGTGTCACATGTGTAGGATATGGGTGCAGTTCGAAATGTGGGACCCACCATGATATGTACGTGTGTATACATGCATGCATGCATGTATGTAGATATGTAAACCATGCAAATCTGTTTACATACATTGCAGTGGCATTTAAGGGGGCATGATCACATACAGACACTGCACATGAACTTTCACGCACAGCCTCGTTTTTCCCGCCAATTTGTCACCTGTACGTTGCCAGAGCAGTGCAAAAGGTGGGCCCCACCATCTTGATCACCTGGCTGGCCCACTCATTACGTGTGTTACCCGCCGTGCATTGAGTTAGACCATTGGAAATACATCGATTTCTGGGGGGTGGCCCCACCAATGAGTAAAGCTGCAGCCTGATTTCTGCAACGAGTGACCTTGATGGGGTGGCCCACCTTCTGAACGCTCCTTGTTCAACACGTGTGGCATGTTGCCGGAAAGACGGAGCTGTATGTAAAAGCTCACATACGTTGCCAAAATACCCATAGTGAAAGTTCACATATGGTTGTACACGAATTACCATTCAACCTACTTGCCACCTCATGCGTGTTAGATGGAAATGTCGATCGGACCGTCCATTTACTGAGGAAGGAGCATAGCTTGAAACCCACATTGATAACATGCTCCTAGCCATCACTGGCAAATAATAATAACGATTGATGAACATCCACCGTTGAAACATTTGCGAGCCACGTAAGTTTTGGATCAGGATAATATTTTTCTGTTTTCAGTTCATCCCAGTACTAATAACCTTATGAACGGTTTGGATGAAATATCAGCATTACGTTGGACCCCAGAAAGATTTCAACGGTATGCATTTCCCTACCTACTTTTTCCTATCTTGCGGCCCACTTTAGTTTAGGATCTGCTTCCTTTTTTGCCTCATTTCCTAGCATGAGCTACAAAAATGGATGGACGTGGTCGATTTCTCACAAACATCACGGTGGGCCCCAACTAGCTTCTGACATCAACTCCCCGTCCGAAATGCATATCTGGTGCTTTATGAGTGTGCTTTAAGCAGGTATTAATGATTAAAAGAAGGGAAGTTATTTGATACTCTGATAGTGTATTGCACTTTATACACAGGCACCGATAATTTGTACACGTGGAATAAGATGACTCAAATAAAACACACTAAATTGTAGAACCAACCGTTGCTAAGTCACGATTTCCTAATACTGACCTTTGATTCAAGGAACCTCGTCCGTTGAAACAGGACCGTTGGATTTTTATTTTTAACCTTCAGATTAACATCCACCAATCTCATGATAGTCAGAAAATCAAACAATACTATTTTTATTCTTTTTTGTCTAGGATAAGTCAGAGGTGGGTCCCATTATTTGGACAATTTTATTTGAATTACGTGAATGGCAGGATGAAATTGTTAGGTTTATTCTAAGTGCCCGTGTATCATCCATCATAACCCATCGGAGTATCAAAGTCTTTTTCTAGAATAAGACGGTGCATAACGAACTGCAATTGCTTTTATTGTTGGAAGGAAAACAATGACCAGCAAAATAATCAGGACCGTTCGTTAGTGGGACCCACCAAACCGCGTTTATCTCTTTCTTAGAGGCTAGAGCCATTTGCAAAAGGTATTTTTTCAAGTTCGTACGAGGGTGATGATGCTTCATCATGGTAACTCATCTGCCGTGATGGACATGCATGGTCATCTGGACCGTCCAAATCGAGGGCCCCATTACAGATAAGAGTATAGTCCAAAAAAAAAAACCAATCAGATCATCCTAGCGGGAAGTTGAGCTATGATCTATCAAATGGACACTGCTAAGAAAAGAACGGCCCATATTAAATGAGAAAATTTAATCTGACGGACAGTATTTTCTATCATTGTGATTCTAGAGCTGTGAACACTAAGTTCTTGAGCCCACCAAATCAACAGTCCTTATCATGTAACTTGCGTGACATTCACACGTACGCCACGTTGGACGTGTTGCTACACGTGTCCGTTGAGTACAGAGATGCGAAGTCATGCTAAACTCTAAAAAAGCAAGTCCCAAGAATGCGAGAAATTCAACAGTGTCAGTTGCGGACTCGGATTGCGCGCCGAGTAAACTACGTGGGGCCCACGTTGATGTTTGTGTTTTATCCACACCGTCAATCCGTTTTTTCAGCTCATTTTAGTCAAAGAACCGAAAATTTAAGTATTTTCAAATCTCAAGTGGACCACATCACAGGAAAGAGTAGGAATTAAACACTTTCATTTGAAAACTCCCTGGGGGCAAAGAAGTTTTGGATCAAGCTGATATTTGTTTTTTTCTTAATCCATGTTTTTTTAAAACTTGCGAACACGTTGGATGAAAAATAAAAATCACTGTGGGCCCTAGTAAGGCTTCAATGGTGGACGTCATTATCAACACTATTTCCTACGGTGTGGTCCACCTGACATGCTAATATTCTTAAATTTTGGTCTTGTACCATAAGATGATCTGAAAAAAACGGATGGACGGAGTGGATAAGACACATACATCAATTTGGGCCCCACAGAGTTTACTCAGCCAGGCTAGAGACTCAGGACGCAATCCGAGTTATTTGATACTCTGACAGAGTATGATGTTTTGTACCGTTGCACTTGGAAGCTTAAAATAAATCGAAGCTTTCACATAACGAGATCCCAAAGGCCATAATTCCAAAATCACATTGATCGGACCATCCAACCATTTCCACGCTCTATAATTTACATTATAACCGTCAATGAGTTTTCCATCAATCAGCGATTTAGGACGTTATTTTAATTTAAATTTTCGTTTACTACCCATCTAAAGTGGGTCCCACTATCTGAACGGTTTATTTTGATTTACATACATTCCACGTGAACAATATTCCAGTGCACGTGCATAAACTGTCACACTCTCACGCCATCCATTTTTTAATTACAAGGAGAGGGATCCGATCCGTCAACCAACGAGTGGGGCAGTCATGCTAGCTTTTGGAGAGATTTTGGGTCCGGAAATCAAGATCGGTTTCCTTTTGTATCATGCACCATGTGCAGCTCTTTTGACTTTTTCTTTAGCATTTGGCTGCAATCAAGATGGTGGGCCCGGATACAAGGACTAGGATTATTAATGGGAAGGATTGAAGATGGCCCACCAAGCTTTGGCGAATCAGAGGCTGTTCTTAGAACCTTGTATCGGACCGTTTCAACGGTTGAGATTGATGGTTTCCATATGGGGTTTCTCAGCTTATGTATCATGGTCCGGTGTTAGCCCATGTGGGGCCCACTTATGTCTATGATGGATATCAGGCCTGTGGGCCCATGATAGGCTCAAAAATATTATTTTTGATATTTTATTTTCAATGAAAATTTAGAAAAAAAAAATCCAATCTGAAAATCTGATTAGATTGTCGTGCCTGGACATGCATGCACATGTATACACGTGCCTGTGTATGTGCACGTGTGAGATGGAGGGTATGGATATATCCATACAGTTGATGTGCTGGTTGATTTTATGATGGTAGGATGGAATGACGTGGCTTCTAGAATCGCCTGATCAGTCGCTGGGATTCGTGTTGGCGGATAACGGTTACGATGTGTGGATCGCAAACAGTCGAGGGACCAGATGGAGCCGTGGACACGCATCCCTTGATCCAGCCAATCCGGTTAGTTTCTTTTCTAAGTAGACCGTTCATTGTATGAAATATGAACAAAAACCCAGTAATTGGACTCTCTGATGGGTGGGCCATAGACCATAGTGCAAGTCTCAGATGAGGCTATTGATTGAAAGTTTGGGAATGTGGGTCCCATTGAATGGACGGTTTAGAAAATTGGTATGTGCACTGGTTGGACGGTAGAGATGGGTTGTATACTGGATCTCAGTGTATGAGAAAAGATTGCATGTATCAATGGTTCCACTTGTATATTCATGCTGGGTGAGAATCTGTAGATACATCCACAATGAGATTGGCAGGAATCCTAGTTTGAATGTGCATAGGGATTCCCGCTCACCTTGAATGTACTGGTGGGAACCGTTGAGATCATGGTTGAAGGACTGGGTGACCCGGACGGACTCGTTCGGTCCTGAGTTGAGTTAGGGCTTGTCCGAGTTGGGGCTGAATGGGTCCGACTTACCCGAGTTAGGGAATAGCCCTGGATCAGGTCCTACCAAGTCCGAGTTGACTCTGACTCCTCTGAGTCTTAAAACCATGGTTGATATACAATTAGAGCTGGGCACAGGATGACTCGGCTCATCCGACTCGTTCAAACCTAATTTGATTCAAATTGAATGAGTGAGTCGATCCGAACCGAGTAGACATCGTTTAATTTGAACTCAAACTGAGTCGCATTCAGGTCACCTAATAACTCAACTTGAGCCCAAATCCAACTTGATACTAACTTGACTCGCTCCAAAATTGAACTTGTGTATATATATATATATATATAAACTCAGATATGACATTTCATATCCAAGATTCATGTAGCTAATGGAGAGGCTACAATTTTGGCAAGTGCACGTAGGTATTGAGTTGTGATTTCAGCCGATGGATACCCACTGTGCCCGACCCAACTCAGTACCGACTTGACCGTTCGGTACTTGTGACCAGCTCAGACTCGGTCCCAATTAGTCCATGCCAGACGTACTCGGATCAGGTCAAGCATGTTGGAATCGGTACCGGGTCGGGTCAAATTCGGGTCAGGTGTATTTTAAAACCCGATTGAGATGGGTCAACCCTAACTCGGTCCAACTCGACTCAATGCCCAGCTCTACAACACAACCTCCTAAGTATGTCAATGGGTCTGACCCAGCCCAGCGGGCATAATTGATACTAGCTCCCAGCCCAGCATGTGCCGATGGTGGACCAAAACATGCAGCCCAGAGCCCAAACTGTGATGAATATGGACGGCCCAGGCCTGAGTCTTACCGAATCAACGGACCAAAGTTCATCCTGCATCCACTTTGTGAAACATCTGGACCGTTCATTAGGCGCGCCTCTTCATTCATGACATATAACAAAGATGCGGCCCTCATGCCTAATATTTCCAGCCAAAGCTGACGTAAAGTGGGCTATCAAGGCCCATTGACATTAAGGGTGGCTACGGTCCGGGCAACCCGCCCAACCCGACAGGTCCGACCTAACATTGAGCGAGGCTTGCATGGCCCAATCAATTTTAAGGTCGGGCTTTATAGACATTTGTTTCATTCCTCTAAAATGTTTATTTTTTTAGCATGTGTGGTCCACTTGATAAACAGATAAAATAAGAAAATTCAAGGGAAAAATAGAGAATTTATCAATTTTCGGGCCAGGCCCAAATCATTTTTGGGGTTGGTCTTGGGCCCAAACAAACCCGGCCCATTACTAGCCCTGATTGGCAAACCACTTGATCATTTCAAACCTTGCAGGCTTATTGGAATTGGTCATGGGATGAAATGGTGGATTACGATCTCACCGCTAATTTGGATTTCGTGTACAGCCAAACAGGCCAGATGGTGGATTATGTGGGCCATTCCATGGTAATCTTTCATACTATCGTTAATGTATGTTATATCTGCATGCATCATACACGCATGTGAACACATAGCATGCATCTTCACATGATTTGGATATATAGAAAATGCATTGTAACATCTCACCATCCAAAAGGTGGCTAACCGATTGGACGGTTCAGATCCACCTTAATGTGCATGAAAAAAAAAAAAAAAAAACAGTTTGTATTGATCATAAGTTGTACTCTGGCAGGGTATGATTGTTCATGCGCATCCTGTACACATCATAAACATATAACTCAACTTGAACCGTTCAAATCATGGGAACACAGTACATAGATCATAACCCAAAAATCAGATTTTTTATTCTAACCCCTGATTAACAGACATCTATTCATTGAATTAGAACCGTTCGTTGTTTTCCACTTTAACCGCCGTTGGCATGCTGTGTGGGCCATGATTTTGATATGCCACTTATGTGGCTTTTTAGTGCATGGAGACATGTAGGGCCCACCCAATCAAATTTGTGATTTGAGCAACCAGTGGGCCCCACATGATCAGAGGCTGTTGAAAATGCATACACCTTACATTCCATATATAACACGTGGCATTCCTCATTTCATTAGAATGGCATTGTCTTTATGGAAGAAAGAAAAGATTTTTATAGGGCGTGTACGGTTCGTGCAGGGTACGTTGATTGCTCTGGCAGCCTTCTCACAAGGGAAATTGACGGACAGGATTAAATCAGCTGCATTGCTGTGTCCCGTTGCTTATCTGAGCCACATGACAACTGCGATTGGCGAACTCGCCGCTAGAGCGTTCGTTGGAGAAGTAGGCATCAGGACCATCCAAAATGGTGGACCCCATAACCCGATAATTTCACTGATCTAATGATCTCAACGATTTCGCCAACCACTTATCATTTTCAACCATCCATTTTGTAGCCACCCACTGAGTGGTTGGATCATTTGATCAGTGTGATTGGTGGGACATGCTCCATCAACATCCATGATGGGCCCCTTGAATCGTACGGTCCAGATTGAGGCACGTGTGTGGGTGGTAAATCATCTGCATCGTCTGTTCCACTCTCAACACGCACCGAATTAACAGTGTACGCTAATACACAACCCTCAGATCATAATCTGAGTTGATCGAGTAGCGTGGGGCCCACCTATGATGTTTATATGAAATCCAAACCATGCATATAGTACATATCCTCGTCGTACCCGTACATTACAAGAATCATTCATATCAAAAACTCAGGTGCGACACATCACAGGGAGAATTGTGCAATTATGCCTAAAACCGTTTATTCACTTTATGTGGCCCACCTAAATTTTAGAAGAGCTTGAATTTCTATGTATCCATTCTCCCCAGTGGATGTCACCTGATGAATGGATTGGATGACTTGTACACAACACGGTAGACCGCAGATTCTATCTGGAAATTTCAACAGCGGCCATAACATCCCCATGTCCAACATTATTCTCTTTGGTGCGGCCCACCTGAGTCATAGAGCAGGCTGGAATTTTTTTCACCCAGATCTATCAATAGGGATCGCATCTGATGGACGGGTCAGATGGATTCTCAAATCATGGTAGGCCACAAACATATCAAAAGTATGGTAATCACCACACCTTCTGATCATTCCCTATCAAATGAATGGTTAATCTGCTCCTGATGTAATCTTCTCACCCTTATCAGATAACGACATGGTTAGGCATCGCAGAATTCAATCCAAAGGGGTGAGTTTCCATTTAAAAATAAATAAATAACTAAAAATTTACACCGTACTTGTGTGTATACACCTTGCATGATTATTTGTAATAACTAATTTCAGTTTGTTTTTTTTTTTTTTTATGGCATGAGAGAACAGAAAAGCTGTAGCAGAATTTCTCAAAACTCTTTGTGCAAATCCAGGCGTTGATTGCTTTGACCTTCTAAGATCATTTACTGGTAATGAGTAATGACATCCTCTATAATCCTGCCAAAATCACTTACACCGAACTTCTGTGTAAGCAAACTTCACCACCGTTGGATCCTAAAGAGATGTGGGACCCACCAGGTACTACATTGGTGGGCCCCACAATCAAGAGGGCCTTCCTATCATTGAGAACCCCAAAAATTACAATGAAAAAAAAACGAACCTAACCGTTCTATAACTGCCCAATTGTAATCATCAAAGTCATTCAATCAGACGGTTAGATTTCTGCCGTATGTGTGATATTTGGGGTATGGGCCATCCTCTGGCGGGATGAACGGATCAACGGTCTAGATCTCTTTTACGTATGGTGTGTATAAGCCAATTTCTAAAATACTAACTCAATGCTCAACATCGTTAATCCAAGGCAAAAACTGCTGCCTCAATGAGTCCACCGTAGATCTCTTCTTGAAGTATGAACCGCAATCAACGGCCACGAAGAACATGGTGCATCTGGCCCAGAGTAAGTCCTCTAAAATACGTATATATATACATAGATACATGAAATACATATATACATACATTGATATACTTGGGCTTGGGCTCGAGTCGGGCCGGGCCTGAGCCGTCATAGATATTTCTGGATCGGGCTTAACTATTTTGGCTCATCAAGAGCCCTGGCCAGGGTCAGGCCTATGTTGAATAACAAGGGAAGGGATTAGATAGAGCTGGGCCCAGATATAACCTAGTCTTAATAATCATGCATGTATTTATATTTGGAGCCGTTGGTATCAACGTCATTTATAGGGCTGTCAATGGGCTGGGCCTAAGTAGGGCTTGGCCCAGATTTTGAACAGTTTTGGTCTGGGCAGTCGGACCAGGCTCATTCAAATTCACCCGAGCCTGGCCCATTGATACCCTAGTCATAGAGTAGGCACGGGACTACTCGAATTGGCAAACCTGACTTGTACAACTTGTTCAAATCCGATTCAATCCAAACCGAGTGAGTGAGTTGTTTCGAATCGAGTTGACTCCATCCAATTCGAGCTCAAACAGAGTTGGGTTCAAGTTATATAGTAACTTGAGTTGACTCGATACGTAATTCAACTTGCTCCGAAACTCAACTCGTGCATATATATTAAAAAAATTTAAATATGGCCTTTCATATATGAGATGCCCTATATTATTATTATTAAAAAAAAAAAAAAAAAAAAAAAAACACCTTAAATATAACCTTTCATGCATGACATGCGGTATAGCCGATGGAGGTGGCAATCATGGTAAGTGAATCTATGTTTTGAGGTGTGATTTCAATCGGTGGATGCTCGTTGCACCCGACCTAACTCAGTGCCTACTAGACGTAACTTGGTACTTGTGATTGGGTTGAACTCAGTCTAGATTAATTTAGATAGACCCGGACTCGGATTGGGTAGGCATGTTGGACTCAGTACTAAGTCAGGTTAAGTTATGATGAAGTCTATTTCAAAATAAAATCAAGTCGATCAGCCCTAACTCATCCTACTCGACTCGATGCCCAACTTTACCTAATCATTTATCTAGACAATTCATTAGGTCCATCGTGCTGTTCATATGCAGCCTGGAAATTTTCATAATTACCGGACGGTCCAAACCATCGAGTTCATGGCCTGCATAATTTGATGGACAGGATTGTTCATTAAAGATAGATCGAGTCACGGATGTTCAGGACCATTTGATTGTTGTAGTTTCCGCAAGGTAATTAAAGATGACTCGACTAGATCTAATGGACGGACCAGATTAGTGATGCGAATGATGACAACTCCAAATACAACCATGTGCATGGCAAGGTTAATTTATACACATAGTTCACTGGATCACTAGTGTTAACTAACTATTTAACATAAAGAGTCGTGTGGAGCCCACCCATGACATGTACGTGGAATCCCAACCGTCCATCTGGTGTACCTCCTTGTGGCCACCATACCAAGAACGTCCATATCAAAAACTCAGGTGGGACACATCACACGGAATAATGTACAATCACGCTTAAAACATATACGTTCATTTGTTGTGGTCCACCTAGATTTTGTGGTTTCGTCCTTTCATCCTGGTTGGGTGACCGGGTTGGATGTCATTCACACAAAATAGTGGGTCCCACATTCTATCTTAAAGTTTCTGTGGCAGGCGTTCCCCATTTTCCCCTTTTGTGTCACCCATATGAGTTATGGATCTAGCTGTATTTTGGAATCCAGGCCTCACATTGAGTTTTGCATCTAATGAACGGTTTGGATGGCAGTTAAAAATTACAGTGGGTCCCACATAGCTAGAGTGACCATATCTCATTCTTTAAGCTACAAATCTATCAAAACACTCTATCAGATGGGACCCACATTTGATCGGCTCCAAACCCAACTGAAGATTCAAGGTGAGCGTTTATACTAACCGTCCATGATCAACTCAAGATAACTGATCCAAATCAAACCATTTTTTTCTTTAAATTAATCACAGCCGTTCGAGATGGGATCATAAAGAAATATGATTATGGGAACGGTGCAGCGAACATCATGCGCTACGGTGAAATCAGACCGCCCATCTACAACATGTCAAACATCCCCCATGATCTGCCTTTATTTATCAGCTACGGTGGCCAAGATGCACTTGCGGACCCCCGTGATGTAGGGCTCTTGCTTGATGCCCTCAAATTCCACGATGGAGATAAGCTGACCGTTCAATTTGTGAAGGACTATGCTCATGCAGATTTTGTTTTGGGAGTTACTGCGAAGAATATCCTGTATGATGCCATAATCGCATTCTTTCGTCGCCAGTGAGGACCGTTGATTCTAAATGGTCCACTATTTGTATGAGATGGGATCTAATCACCAAACATAAGTGTCCCACACACAAGCAAATGTGGTGCACATGTGCAAGATTTGGGACGTTTATCAGATGGGCCTCTTGTGAATTGAATCCTGGCCTAATAAAGATTTCTTGAATGTTTAAACTGCAATCGATAATTTTTTATTTATTTATTTATTTTTTCTTCTAACTTCTTCCCAATTTTATGTACGTGTGTGGCCTATCAACATGCTGACCCAGGATGGGTGTGAATATCAGAGATGTACGCAAGTCGAACCAAGCCGCACATGGCATAGCTCGACTCACCTTGACCACTAGCTCACTCCAGTTCAAACTCGACTCGACTTAGTCGTTGAGCTTGACTGGCCAGCTTAGTTTAGTTTGGTTAGCAGCTCGGGCTAGTTCGACCTAAGATTGAGCTTGTGCGGTATTTTCATACACACATGGAGTACACTTTCAATTTCTTAATGTATGTAAAACAGCAACAACTGTTTATAAGTATTTCATCAAACACTTCATAGACAACATCAAAATTAAGAAAAATGAGTATTTATTTCGTATACATACCTTCTTCGATACCAATAAACATTTCGTTGATTCATTTCATCAAATACTTGGTGAGCAACATCAATGTCAAAGTAACTGAATCATCGAGTTGGATAGATTTGAGTTCGATTCGAGCTGGAGTTCAATCCGAGTCAAGTTAAGCTTGGACAAGCTTGAACTCGGGTTGAAATTTTTTCGAGCTAGAAAAATTAGGCTGACTCAGTTCAAACCGAATTGAATCGAGCCTTTTCAAGTCGATTTGAGTGAGCCAACTGAGCTAACTCGGTTCAGGTACAGCCCTAGGTGTGATGGGGTCAAGCACTTTCTTCCTTAGGCGATAATTCCTCAGAATACATAGAGCTTCTTTCTACTCACGAGATTCTGCGAATCCACGAGAAGAAATAGAAAATAGGCATAAATTTTAATAAAATCTAAAATAAGTAAATTGATTAAAAAAAAAAAAAAAAGCGTCCAATCCATTAAAAGAAGTTTAAGAATACAACGGTACAAATGATGGAAAATGGTGACTTACTATAAATAGTAAATTTATCATTTATATATGGTCATGATTTTCACTAGAACTATTAGTTTTCAGCCAAAATAGTAACTATTCTATTTGGCTTAAGTATGCTATTCTACTGAATTTTATAACCACTTTTCATGTTGAACAAATTCTTAAAACCCAATGGATCATAAGTTATAACAAAACTAAAACTTAGTAAAAATAAAAATAAAATGAATTCTTGACCATCAATCTAAATGTAATCTTTCAAATTCAGCATGGGTAACCTAGAATAACAGGTTAGGTGGCTAAAGTAGCTTCTCCAACCCTAAAATTATACATGATAGGTTGAATAACTTATTCTAGTTTGTACGCTACGCATGTTTTAATGTTCCGACATTTTGGATCACTTCCACGGGCGTTCTCTAGCCCATCCTGGACATGAAAGTGTCCACGACCCGCTCTACATCACATGCTGATGGGCATAAATTTTAGGACATGTGTGCATTTTCCGTAGATCCAGCTGATGGACGGACTAGATCTCTCACATGTACACACTTTGACACATGTAAGGCATTTGTGTTTGTGTTTGGTGTTTGCCATGACATTTTGTTTTCTTACGTGACTTCTCCACTTGATTTTTGTTGAATGGATAAAATGTAGTTATACCCACAAACACTGGGCCCACAACAAAGACTCAGCATCGTGGATCAGATGTTTCGATGGCTCAGATTGAATAGTTATAATTAAGGTTGAGTGCTTATGCGATACCAATGTCTTGAGCCTGATTTTGATCAGTTAATCTGGACCGTCCACTAGGCCATGTTCACACTTCAAGGGCCATAACGCAAAAATCATGCCAGATTGGACAACTAATCACCCGATTAATAGCCCTTAAATGGACGGCCACAATTGTTGAAGAGAAAATTCATCCCTTTAATCCAGCAATTGCTTAAGACAGAAGTGCAAGTAATCTCAAGCGATTTTCTGGTATAAATACGTACAATCAACCGTTCAACAGATATTTCTAAATGGTTAGATCACGACCAACGGCTCAGAATTACCAACTCCAACTAGAGTTAGATTCCCGCTCGTTCATATCAGCAAAGGCATTGTACAATCTGTTGGATCGGATGCTGTAAGCCGTCCATCACAGAATAAAAGTGCAATCACAGATGCTGCTGGGATTTGTAAGAAGGAGAGGTTGAAGCCATGCGCTCCTGGCACGCGAATGCGTGATGCAGGCCGTTCATCAGGCAGGGCCTACTTTGAACGTACCCTCTGCATCAAACGACGCGGTACACGTATCAGGTAGTCACACGTGTGTCACTCACACCACAAATGGGTGCCCGTAGGCCCCGGACCTGATGAATGGGACCACCTTGATTTTTTGTGCAGTGAATATATCATGGTGGGCCCCACTTAGTGAACGATATGATCATCCACACGTGTGTCACACCTACACGCGCGGCTTCTTCTGTCCCTTGACCATTCCAGTACCGTACGCATCCCACTTCCAACGATAAAGGATCGGGTGCGGATTTTATGCTAGATGTCTAATGGACCGGAATCCTCTACAATACCTGATTAACCCAGCAGTGGGCCCAGGAAGCTTTCGATTGTTGGCTTTTACATCCCCACTGTTTACTATTGTCGACACATAAATCTAGTTACCCATTTTTGAGCCAGTGAACGTGCATGAAGAACAAATAAGGAAGATGTTGACTTACGCAGGAACCCTCCAATGCTTAAGTCAGAAAAATAAATTTGAATTTAGTTTAGTGTTAAGATTTTAAGGATAAAGTTTATAAGTACCTTTAACTTCTGGGGCTTTCTCATTTATTAGTGAGGAGAGGCAGCGTTGTAAAAAGCGACTTTCCTTATTTTAGTAGGAACTAATTATAGTAAAGGGTTAGGACCCTTGTGGGGCGAATCTTTTTAGATTCTTAGCTAGAATCTTAAGGTGGTCCATGTAAAAGTTGGTTTCCATGATCTTAGCTGAAACGTGGGTAGACTTAATAGAAGCTAGGTTGGATCCCACATAGGTTCCTGAAGTAGTCCCAACTTAGTTAATAATCGAGGTTGGGTTGCATTTGTCTAGGGACAGGTCTTGCTGACCTGAGGTGAGATAGCTACTCCTTTCATATCAAGGTTGATTAATAATTATCTCAACCCCGTGCTTAGATGTCAAGCTTGGCCTTGTGCTAAGAGGTTTTCTCCATACGTGGTTGAGGAGACGAAGGTCAGACCAGTGGATAACACATGTTGCTGTGTTTGATTTACTGACCTGGACTGGTAATAGTAGGTCCGTCTAGAAACTGATATCACGCATACGTCTCGTCGGCCTGGAGACGGATTGGCTACTGCCCCTGCCACTAGCCTTGTGGCTGGTGGCTGTGAGCCCTATCATGATGTATGTGTTTCATCCACTATATTCATCCATTTTTACATATTATTTTAGGGATTGATACAAAAAATGACAGGGATATAAATCTTAGTAGACCACACCACAAGAAAACAATAATAATTGGATATCCACCATTAAAATCCTCATAAAGCTCACTGTAATATTTATTTGACATCCAATTTGTTGATTATGTCATAAAGACTCAGATTAAGGGAAAAATAAATATCGATGCAAAACTTTTATGGCCCCAAAACATTTTTAATGATCAATGATCATTCAACACTGCTTCGTGTAACGTGGTCCACTTGAGATTGATATTTACCTCATTTTTTCTTTTATAACATAAAATGATCTATAAAAATAGATGGACAGCATGGATGAAACACATACATCATGGTGGGGCCCACAGAGCACCGACCACCAGCCAATGCAGGGGGAGTAGTCAATCCTTTCCCGTCGGCCCATGCAGCTTTTAGCTCGACTTTCGCCAACTGAAGTCCATGTTTGATAAACAAATATATAATCCGATCCGTCCATCAGGTGAGCAGACACATTTTAGCCATGGATATTAAATTTCGTTTCAATCCAAATGATGTAGGCCACACCATGGGAAAGGTGTAAGATGACGCCTAAAATCTATAAATTAACTTTGTGTGGCCCAAATTAGTATTGAAATGTTATTATTTTCAGCGAATACACTTATCGTAATCTGTTACGTCAGATGAGTGGATTGGATTCATACAACCATACAGTGGACCCATACACAATCCGAACGAATTTAACGGTAAGACTTTACGTATGCTTTGTTTCTCATGGCGCACCTGACCAGTCTGCTAAATCGACCTGGTTTTGGGGATTTGGTCCAAAGACAAGGAGATGCAACTGATGGACGGGGTAGATCTCATCTAGAAGGTTTCATCCACGTCAGCGAACGTCACGCCCCACGTCTGCCTAGGAAAGTCGGAACCGGATTCGGCAAGACGAGGGGAGATTCGATCCCGCCACGTACAGAGATGGCCCGCATACACGTGAGCGGAATGGGTCCGGCCCCAGCCTCACCCGGAAACGGATTGGCTACTCCCCCTGACAGCAGCCAAAGGCTGGTGTAAGGTGCTCCGCGGGCCCCACAATGATGTATGTGTTTCATCCATGCCATCCATCTATTTTTATAGCTCGTTTTATGTTATGAGACCAAAAATGAGGTATATCCTAATATCAAATGGATAACATTATAGGAAACAGTGTTAAATGAGCGTTGACCATTAAAAAAATTTTGGGAGCCATCGTAGTTTTGGATCAAGCTGATTTTGTTTTTCCCTTAATCTGGGTTTGTATGACCTAATCTAGGCTTGTATGACCTAATCCACAGATTGGATGTCAAATAAACAGCACAATGGGCCTTGGGAGGATTTTAACGATAGATATCCAATCACTATTGTTTTCATGTGGTGTGGTCCACTTGAGATTTATATCCCTCTCATTTTTAGCTAAAATGATCAGTAAAAATGGATGAACAAAATGAATGAAACACATACATCATGGTGGGGCCCACAAAGCACTAACCACCAGCCACAAGGCCAGTGGCAGAGGGAGTAGCCAATCCATTTCTACCTCACCCAAGATCATGTGGACCTTTCCGTGGAGCCCACCTTTAAAAGTACCCTTACTAGTGCCCTTGTTTGTCAATTTGCTTGTGTGTTGAGTCAGTCGGACTGCAGAGCCTCATAGGAAGATCAACTCAAACGTCTGCCTCAACTAGATGTGTGGAAGCTCGTCATAAGTAAATCTAAGCCTTACATCCCATGTCCCAAAACACCAGGTGAATAAAATCCTTAAAACAAGATAGACATCATAGGATTTTTAAGTGAGAAAACTTCTTTCTACAATTAGAAAAATCTCTAAGTTATCTTGCTTTGTCGATTGTATCGATACACATCTCGATATGATCAACCTGCACTGTCGATGTCCTCGGAAGATCAATTGATAAAATCGAATGAGGACTTAATATGTCCAGCAACCACATGCATATCTGGACGGAATTATCGATGTATCGACACACGTATCAATCTCATCGATATTTGAATCTCGAGCCCATCGAAGGTGGCTCGATAATATCGACAGGCAGATCCGGCACCCCTGTTTTTACTCAGAAAAATCATATATGCTTCGATATATCGGAGCTCTCATCGATACCATTGAAGTTCAAATCTCGATAATATCAGTGAGCTCTCAATGACATCGGTCATGAGCGCAAAGTTCTCCAGCAACATTTTTTACGTGATTTTCAACTCTGATCGGGGGTCACTCGATAGAATCGATATTCTCATATCGATGATATCGGGGCCGAATCGATTGCATCGAAAATGGACAAAACTGTCTAACAAGCTCAATGATAAAATCTTTGAATTTATCGATGCATCAACACGACTTCCGATATCATCAATATTCAAATTCTGATGATATCGAGTATCCCCCAATCATATCTAATGACCTGAAAATTTTCAAGCAAGTCTCTCTCATTTTCAAATGTCAAGGAATCGAATCTATCATCGATAAAATCGGAGTTCAAAATCCGATGACATTGACATATGCTTCGATTCAACCAACTAGCTGGCAAGAGGTTTTCCAAAAGCGTATGACATTGAGTTGGTGTCATCAAGCGGACCATCAATACAATCGAGAGTATACACTCGATGATATCGAACCCGCTCAATAATATTAAATTTTGTTATAAATGTGACCGTTTTATATTCGTTGGAACCTTTTGCCTATTTAAAGAGAACTTGTCTTTAGTTGCTGGTAGAGAAAGAAGAGAGTGTCTTTGTGTGTTTAACCTTAGATCATATACCCAAAGCTCTTTCTCTCAAGAGAGTTCATCCTCCAATCCACCCTCATCATTGATATTCAATAGAGTGGATTGGGGAATGAAATTCCGCATTCAAGGATCCTTCAGCTACTACCTAAATGATAAATCATTAAGCTGAGATGCCTTGAATGCCTAAATGATTGGAATCATTATCTTCCTGATAGGAAAACATTTAAAGAGTAAGATTCCATCATAACCTTGACCCAACCCGTTGCCTTATATTGGTACATCAATTAGTTGTGGATCAAGGGAGCAGAAGATTCTTCATCAATAAGGAGGAGATCTTCGTCATCGTACTGAATGAGACTCATCAACTTATCTGTAAGTATCTAGAGCCCAGAGAACCCTTTGATCATTCCTTTATAGGATTGGGTCTAAGGTGTTACTCACCCTTTGAAGTCCTCAAAGAGGCCTCCGGCGGGGGTGTACGTGGTGGGTGTGTTGTGTGGACCCTTGCTCTGTGGAGAGCATAAATATCTGGTTGAAGGTGAACCAGTCAAAACCTTGGGTTTGAGGTAAACCATGTAGAAACCTCCGTTAGGGTCTTATAGAAGATCTTTGGCAAGTGTACCTAAAAGTGGGTGCGTTGTGTTGGCCCTTGCTCGTGAGAGCATAAACAGTCAGCCTCAGTGTAGATTGTAAAGATCAAAGGTGAACCTGATTTAAAACCTTAGGTTAGAGGTGAACCACTATGAAACCTCCTTAGTGAAATCCAGTACACTCAAGGGTTGAGTGCGGTTACTGGGAGTGGAGTAGACAAGTAGTCGAACCACTATAAAAATGATAGTGTTTGCAATTGCTATTTTTCTTTGTGTGTGATTTATTCATATTCTTCCATCTCTATATATCTTATCACACCTCACACACTTACACAAGTCAATTCCTTCATGAACTAAGTTATATATTATTGTTTCTTGAATAGTTTGTGATTGGATCCTCTACTAGGCTTGGAAGCTAGTAGAGTTACATTTGAGTAATCCTAATAATTGCATATCTATAAGGATTAGTGCAATGCGATTTTTTAAATATATTATAAAAAATTTAAAAGCCTATTCACCCCCCTCTAGGACATATTGGCATATTCTGACTTCAACTAAAGCGGTCTTCACCGCTATTTCAATTGGTATCAGAGACGGGTCTCTCTTTAAGGGATTCACCGCCTAGAGAGTGATCTTGACTGAAGTTTGGAACATGGCCAAAGGAGAGGGCTCATCAGTCATTAGGCCTCCAGTATTTGATGGTTCAAATTATGCATACTGGAAGGCTAGAATGCATTACTTTTTGAGATCTTTGGATCATGAGGTCTGAAAAATTGTTGCAAATGGATATGTGCCACCATCTGAACAAATCGCGCTTGAAAGTGGCACAACCATCACAAAACTCAAACCCAAAGAAAAGTGGACGATGTTCGACAAAGAAAAACAAACTACTAAAGCAAAAACTATGAACGTCATCTACTTTACCGTGTCTGTCAGGCCCATATCCTAGACCGTACCGTTTCGTAGGCTCCCGCGATCCTCTTGGTCGAATTCCTGCAACTCGCGATCTGTAACCAGCGTCTGCGCGCGATCCTGAGACGGATTCTGTTGATCTGAGTCAGCTCGACCCGATACTTATATCAATGCGATCGCGCTGTCACCGCGGTTCCGATGCCATATATTACGTGTTGAGGCGATACCCGGGCTAGGAGATGTGGGTTCGTGTTCAGTTTGAGAAAACGCCACACATTTGTGAAATCTCAAGAGAATCTCTACAACTTGTGAAATCAACCAAGTACATGCCACATTACTCAAAAGCAAATCCAAAGTTAACTCTTTCTCTCTCCACCCATCCCTTTCAAGTACACACCTATCACTCCCCATCATTCCATCACCTCTCACCATGCATCTCTCCTTGCATCCTCTCTCTTTCATCTCTCTCTCTCTCTCTCTCTCTCTCTCTCTCTCTCATTTCCAAGAAACTCACGTCCATGGCTTCCATGGAGAGCAAGTGTGGCCCACCTCATACCTCCCATCTCCACCGTCCAAACTTCATCCCGGCCGTTAAATCTCGTCCACTAGAGCTCTACAATGCGTTGATGGAAGGAAAAGTCTGTGATCAAAGGTTGGTGCTTCTCTCTCTCTTTCTCATTTTTGTGTGATGTTGGACCACTCGGATGGACCCCACCTTGATGTATGTCTTATCCAAACCATCTAAGTCATGTGGAATCTACCTCATGGTGGTGGAAAAACACAAGTATCTAATGGATTCAAATCAAGTGGACCACGTTGATGTGGGACCCACCTTGATGAAACTTGGGCCACATCCATGTGGGACCCACTATGATGCCCGTGTATATCCAGGCCGTCCAGCGTCCCTAGACACTGGACGTGCAGCAGGGAGCGGCTAACATGGAGTGCGTGTACTGACATGGGCAGGTACTAACAGCTAACCAAAAAAAAAAAAAAAAATCTTTTAAATGTTTGGGGTGGGCCGCTCATGCTGGCCCCACCTTGATGTATGTAGATAATCCACGCCGTCCATTCCATTGCTCAGCTCATTTTAGGCGTTAAGCCGAAAAATGAGTCCAATATGATAATCGAGTGGGCCATACCATAGAAAATATTGGTATTACCGTTAAAACTCACATTAATTCTTCTATTCATCAAAAATACATCACGTATTGGTCTCATTTTGTCGATCAGGGGCCGTAGAATCTTATGGAAGGGTTGGATTTTTCAAATGCGGGACCCACCTATGATAAACCATGAAAAAATCCGTTTCTTAAAAAAATAATAATAATAATAAGTAAGCACCTGCTGCTACTGCTGCTGTTGACGTCTAGACGTCAGCAGCATCCTCCTGCTGTGGTTGGAAAGAGGCAGGGACGTGGGTCCCAGTTGTAGGCCCCATCGTGATGCGTGTTGCGCATCCATGCCGTACATTGGTGAGCCCCTTAGGGAAGTGGGCCCCACTCCAAAAATTATCCCTATCCGAAGCTCAGGTGGCCCACATCATAGGAAACAGCGGGATTGAATGTCAACCATTGAAACCCTTTGTTTTTTGTCATGAAAGTTTTGGAACATTATGAAAATTATTTTTCCTATTCATCTGGATCCACGTGACCTTATCAACAGATTAGATGGCATATAAACATCATGGTGGGCCCCACGTGGAACCCGTTGATGTATGTGTTTTATTCACACCGTCCACGGCTGTGGACGGTGGGAACCATCGTGGTGTATGTGCTTTGTCCGCACCTCCACTGTTTGGACAGTGGGACCCACCAGGATGTACGTGTACTATCCATTCCATCCAGCCATTGATCAGGCGGCCACGTCACAGGAAACAGTGTTGATGAATTGTCTGCCATTGAAACCCTTTCCACTTACGGCTTGGGCCAATATGAAAATAGGTTTCCTTTTCATCCAGGTACGTGTGACCTTATCAATAGATTGGATGGCAGATAAGCATTTTGGTGGGCCCCACGTGGGACCCACTAATGTATGTATTGTATCCCACGTGTGGGACCCACTACGTCGCATGCATCCGGTATGCACCGTCCATTAGACCCTCTGGACGGTGGCTCTTTAATATATATATTATATTATTTTATATTATAATTAATATAATATATTATATTATATTATAAACATATATCTAAACCCTCTGGAGGTGGGCCACGTGTGTGGGACCCACCTGATGAGCGAACTGGCAGCGTCCTCATTGCCCCATATTGGTGGATTTTATCCACCCAGACCGTCCATGCATTAACGTCCATGTGGTCCCCACACTGATGGCTTCATCCAACCAAGTCGTCCATCCATCTTAAATTCCAACTGCCCATCCATTTGGCGACCTTGTCTTATGGCTTTAGACTATAAATAAGTCAGATCTAGCACCAAGTGGACCACACTACAGCAAACAGTGGGTTTAAACGTCTACCATTGATGGAAAATAAGTACTGCGATGGGGTCCACTGGGATTCAACAGTGGAAATCAACATCACCATTGTCATTTTGTGGTATGGTCCAGATGATCTTTAGATATGATCCATTTTATTTATTTATTTAATGCTCTATAATGACCTTTATTGATGGATGTTTAGCACGACCCATTCGATTGGTCAATTGATTCGGCCTGATGTGACATGTGAGACCTGATGTTGAGGCCCACTTGGATATAAACGAGGCCCATATGATTAGGCCCACCTCGATGCATTTTGTGGCCCATTTGTCGGGCCCACCTTGATGTATTTTACGGCCCATTTGTCGGGCCCACTTCAATGTATTTTGTAGCCCATTTGTCGGGCCTACCTTGATGTATTTTGTGGCCCATTTGTCGAGCCCACTTTGATGTACTTTGTGGCCCATCCGTCAAGCCCACTTTGATGTATTTTGTGGTCTGTTCGAGGTACCCACCTTAATATACTTGTGGCCTATTTGTGAGGCCTACTTTGATACATTTATCGGGCTCATTAGTACGGCCCAATGATGCGGCCCAGTTGTTGTACATGAGGCCCATTAGTGCGGCCCATTAGCACTGCCCAACTTGATATGACAAGGCTCATGTGCAGAGCCCACCTGTTACGTATATTGGGACCATGTGTAGGGCCCACCTTTTATGTATTTATGGCCCTTTTTGGTGTGGCCCATTGAATTGTATTCTAGGTCCATATGATGCAACACACTTGATGTATTCAAGGCCCGGATGCGTGGCCCATTTGATGCATAATGGACCCATGTGTAGGGCCCACATATTATGTATTTGAGGTTCATGTGTAGGGCCCACATGTTATGTATTTGAGGGTCATGTGTAGGGCCCACCTGTAGTGTATATGAGGACAATAAGTGAGGCCATTATGATGCGTTCAAGGTCCATGTGATGTGGCCCGTTGATGTGGCCCATTTAATGTATATTAGGCCCTTGTGCGAGGCGGTGGGCCCACTATGTGTTTGGTTTTATGTGGACTACTTCTTGGGAGCAATGTTGGTTAAATGTCCACATTGATGGGCAATGATGGTTGGATGTCCACATTGCGACCTTCCCTTAAGTCTGGTTAGGCTCATTCTCATCATTCTCTAGTGGGTTAACCGAAACGAATGAGCCCCATTGATAATGCTTCGACTATCATCGGTCGTCCATCTATGGACCCCGCCTTGCGTCGATTATCGATTACCGATTCTGATTTATCGTGGTCGATTGCCGATTATCGATCGAGGCCGATTATCGATTCTGATTTGATGTGGTCAATTACCGATTATTGATCGTAGCTAATTATTAATCGAAGCCGATTATCGTGACCGATTACTGATTCCGATTATCGTGGCCGATTGTCGATTCCGATTGTTGAGGCCTAATGGGATATATATGCGGCCCGTATTTGAGGCCCGCTGTGATGTATATTTAGCCCGTGTTTAAGGCCCAATGTGATGTATATGAGGCTTATGTGATGAGGCCCATTGTGATGTATTTAAGGCCCATTGTGATATATTCGTGGCCCATGGGTAAGGCCCATTGTGATGTATATTAGGCCCATGATGCATGGCCTATTTGATGTAATTGAGACCTATGTGCAGGGCCCACATGTCATGTATTTGAGGCCCATGAGCAGGGCCCACCTATTATGTATATGTGGCCCTTGAGTAATGCCCAATGTGTCGTATATTAGGCCTTTGTGTGAAGCCGTGAGGCCATTATATGTTTGATTCTATGCGGGTCATTCCTTGGTGGCAATGTTAATTAAATGTCCACATTATTGAGGCCGATTGTTAATACTGATTATGAGTATGTGACAGCATAGCATCATGATATATGCCCATACACATCATCTGCATGTTTTTTATGAGATGTGATTGACCATTGCATATGTCATTGAGCATGTTGCTATAAGACTCCCTGATAGGCGGAGGTTATCTCACATGAGCATGGTATATGCAGGATTGATGCATGACTAGATTATATGACTCATACATCTTGTATTGTGTATTGTGGCTACTGTACGCCCTAGCGACATCAGGGCCGTAGCCTTCACAGACATATCGTGGATGGCCAAATGGGACATCAGAAATGTTTGGTTTTAGCATACGGGCGCCATAGATGTCCCTGAGTGAAAATTCCTAAACCTCTGTGGCCAGGAGACGCCCCAACGTTAAGACCGAGTGGATACATGAGCGCCCGAGTACCGAATACCAGGAGGTCACGTCTCCCACTGTGTCGTGGGTTGGGAGGGGGTGTGGCCTTACCTGCCCGAGGGTAGGGGGCATAGCTAGGCTGAGTTTGACCAACTCGTGAATGAGTTCGCTATCGATGTGCCGGATAGGTATTGGTAGACTATTGGCCAAGCGGATAGTGAGGTTTCTTACGCTCAATTGGACTGTGCTGCTGGAAGAGGGGCAGCGTCATTTGGAGTTTACTAAACTCTGGTGATGATCCCAGAGATGAACCGTACTGATATGTAGACTTATTAAGCAGGAGTTGCATACTCATTCATTCATTCATTCATTCACTATACGCTTGGGCTAGTGGTGCGTAATTAATTGTTACGTGTATATTCACAATGGCCAGGATTTTGGTTGGACACCCGACTAACCTGAGACCAGGAGTTTACCACATTGAGTCTGACTATCCAAATTTAGGTATGGGGCTGGTTTAGATAGAAGTCTCTTGTAATAGACCTCATAGCCTGTGATACTACATACTATCATCCCGACTTCACACTCCAGCATGGTCATTCCATTCGCACTGCATGTTACATTACATCCGCGGTATATGGTACGATTAACGTTGTTTGTGTTACTTATCAGGAATGTATATTTCACTGCATCCTCTGCATCTGATATTTGGCTCTCTATACTCCTCATTTGTATAGTTGATTTCTATTAAGTATTCTAATATTGTAGACTCATGTACTTATCAGTATTTTCGCTTACTCTGTTATCGTGTGATTTATGACTTTGTCAGTATTTCTGTTTATTCTGATAATTTCTGATCTTATCAGTATTTCTATTTACTTTGATAATTCATGATCTTATCAGTACTTCTGCTTATTTAGATATTGTACGATTTATAGATTACCAGTATTTTCGGTATTGTATGATTATGACATTGTATTGAATATTTGACACTTACCTTGTGCACGCACTTACACCACCCTCTAAGCTTTCTGTAAGCTTATACATGATAGATGTGTGCAGGTGATGTGAGGTTATAGCAATGTTGAGCTTAAGTGTGCAGTGGTCTTCTGGAGCTTGATTTTTTATTTATGTATTTTCCTTTCAGTATTGTACTCAAATGATTATATTAGTAGATATGTGATGACAGTGTTGCATTTATGATTGGGTAATCTTGTGGTTATGCTTATTACGAGTTAAATGTATATAATAAAAAAAATCTCCTTATAGGATCCCAGGATCGGAATCTGGCATATGAATGCTAGGAGCCGAGAATGGGATACTACGGAGGCTGTCGGCACTGGATTCGGTGATCGAGATTTCTGTGAATCTGATTTTCAGGTTTGGGGCGTGACAATGTCTCAGGATATATTCATTCAAATAAGTATGTGTGGGATATCTAAGTAAGCATGGGATTTATTAGAAACAACCCGTGAAGGCACAAGCACTGTGAAGAGGTCCAAGCTCCAATTCTTGACTTCACAGTTCGAAAGTCTCAGAATGGAAGAGCATGAAACGTTTATAAAGATTTTCACCAAGTTGGATATTATTTGTAACTCCATGGGTGGATTGGGAGAGAAGGTTCCAGTACAAAAAAATTGTAGGAAAATTCTAAGATCCCTACCGGAACGATTTAATCCCAAAGTAACAACAATCGAGGAGTGTAGGCATATTGACGAGATGAAAGTAGAAGAACTGGTAGGTTCCCTACAAACTTTCGAACTACACTTCAAACAGTCCCAAAAATTCAAAAACACTGTCCTAAAAACCTCAAAGAAAACAACACATGAGGACAGTGGAAGTGAAAAGGAAGATGAAGAAGAAGAAGTGGTTTTGTTGGCACAAAGATTCAAAAGATTCTTTCAGAAGAATTGTGGTCGTCCTTATAGAGGAAGAAAGGTAAACAACAAACCTTCCACGGGAAAATTTGGTAAAAGAACTAAGGAACCACAATGTTATGCCTGTCATGGGTATGGACACCTGTCAACCGAATGTCCAAACAGAAAAACTAAGGGCAAAGCAATGGCTGCCACGTGGGATAATACAAAAGAGTCAAATTCAGAATCCAGTGACTCAGAGAGTGATGCAGATTAGAAATCATTGAACATCCTTATGGTCTCCACTACTCCAATCATTCCCAATGAATCTGAAAACGAAAAAGAACAGCAAGCCACTGAATCATTTTCATCTGATAATGAGGAGACTGGAGAAGAAGAAGAAGAAATAGAAAAAGATAAACTGCAAGATGATTACAATCAACTCTATATCCATAGCATCAAGGTTGTTAAAAGACTTGGGATAGCTGAGAATAAAAAGGAATTGCTGCAAAAAGATTTGGATAAAACTCTAGAAATTAATATACATATAATCAATGACTTGCAACAACATCACTCAGATAATGATAGACTTAAGAGAATTAACTCCTTCCTTAAATCCGAATCCGAAAAACTAAACAAACAGGTTGAGCAGTTAAAAGATAAAAATATGGTCCTTCAAAATGAAAATCATACACTCCTGTTTGATTTACAAGAGTTCAAAAAAATTGTCAAGCTAAACTATAAGTTTTTCCAAAGTTGTGAGAAGTTAGAAAAACTTTTAGGTATAGAAAAATCTGAAAATGACAAAAATAACTTAGGATATGAGAAAGTTAGAGCTAGGTATGGAATACAAATATTTGAAAAATCTGATGCCTTCAGTAGCAACACAGAAACTAATCAAAGAGTTGAATCAAATAAAAATAAAAGTAAGAATCCTATCACAAAGTGGGTAATTAAAGAAAAGAAAAATTGTCTTGTTGCTCACTCAAATCATTTTACAGGCAATGACACTAAGTGGTACCTAGACAGTAGTTACTCAAGACATGTCACAAGTGACAAGTCCCTTCTGTCAAACTATCAGAATCTATACAATGGGACAGTCACCTACGGAGATGGAACCACTGCTAAAGTAATTGGACGGGAAATCATAAAAGGGATTAATCTGCTTAAAAATGAGAATACTTTCTGCATACAAGGTTTCACACATAATTTCCTATGCATATCTCAAATCTGTGATAATGAGCATGTGGTCAAATTCAACAAACAAGAATGTGAAATCCTAAATCAATCAGGAAAATCAGTAATGAAGGGTTATCACAGAAACAACCACTGTTACATTATCAAAGGCAAAGAAGGGACTCATACTTAGAAGTACTGAGCATAGAAAAACAAGTCCAGGTCATGCATCTAGATCTGCATATTTGCTAGAATGATGTAATTTTTTACTGAGCTTCAAATGATATATTTGAAGTTCCTGACCTCTATCTTTTATATATAAACATTCACATGTTTATACTTTTGTTGTGTACAGTGACTGTACAAAATTTTGCTAAGTATACTTTATTCATAGAAATTCTAATAGTATACTTGTAGGGTCGTCTAAATGCTGAAAATGTAAAATCATTCACCCTTGATACAACTATTAATATGTCATTTTCGATTAATCGATCAAATGTCAATATAATCGACTACTCTTTGGAATGTGAAAAGCCGTATAATCAAGAATGATATCGATGGCATGCTTGATGAAACCTAAATCCTATCGATATCATTGGTATTCAAAATTCGATAATATCGATATGCACTATTGATGTAATCGGCAGCTCTCGAAAAAGTAAGATCATGTCCGTTGGAATTCTCAAGTTACTGCTGGTTCTTCCCAACAGTCATCAACACGGTCTTCAATGCATTTATGAGTGGTTTTTTGATATCATTGGCATCGTATCGATGACACCGGCAAACCTGTTATAAGAGCCGACTGACTACGAGGAAGAGATTCACTTAGCTTTCTTCCCTCTGATCTTCCTCATTACCCCGCTGGCTCTGAAACATCAAAAAGAGCAAGGAAGATGGTTAAAGAGAAAGGTAAGAACCCCTTGGTCTCAAAAGTTAAGAAAGAAAAAAATGTTAGATCACCTCAGAAGCAATCCGATTGGGAACAAGTTACGATCGTTGATCGTATTGTTCTCAACAATGCTATGGATCCCTATGGGGTAGATCTCATGTTAAAGACTATTGGATGGTAGAATGTGCTTAAATTGGGTGGTCCTTACCAGTTTGACATGATTCAACAGTTTCTCAATTATTGCCATGTGGTTCGGGATTATCCACCATGTATTTGTCTAAAATTTATGCAATGCTCCAAAATAATTACCCTAATGGTTCTTGGTCGTCTTATGGACATTGGCGTGACTCAGATCTCAGTCACTGGAAGAAGTTTCAATGAATTAAGCAGGTGAGGGGAGTCACTCGAGCACTATGCCAAGGTGCAACAATTCCTAGATATAATCACAATATACTTCCTGAAAAACATCTAGGAACCTTGTTCAGAATCCTCCACAGTATCATTAGTATGAATGTCTACCCATGTGACATCAATGACATCGGCCTGAGTCCCTTTGTACTTAATGTCTTGTATGATGTCTATCAAGAGGTTCCTGTGTGTTTGCCAACTCTTATCCTATAATAACTTATTAAGGTAGTTAGAGGGGACCATCTTGAAATCCTTCCATTTTCGTCCCTCATCTGCAAACTGGCACACTACATAGGACTGCCGGCCACATCAAACAAAGTATATCTCGAAGTGTGGTTCAACCATGATGCAGTTCAACAGGTATATGTCTCTGTTTCTTCTCATACAAAGAGTCCTTCACCTGTTGGTATAAGCAGCCAGCTGCCAAATGAAGAAACACCATAGGGATCTAATCGGACACCTCTCTGTAGTCCTGCATCAGTCACAAATCGTCAGCGTCATGTACTTGAGCGTCACCTAGTGAACAGCCTTGCTGAAATTGACGCCCGGCTCCATAACTGTGAACGACAATTATCAAGGATAGAGGACAAGCTAGAAGCTCTCACACCCTCTGTGCAACAGATTTTTGAATTACAAACGAAGGGTGGATGTAGTATGCAATAGGAGGTGACAGCATTAAAAAATAATGTGTAGATAGTTTAATCATTTTTTGAAACATCCGCACACTTCGTTGATCTGGCATATTGTGATTTTCTATAGTCTTTCGAATGTTTGTTTTTGGTGCCCATACATGAGTTTGATGATTTTGTTGGGCTATCTGTTAATATACTGCTGTCTGGGGTAGTATGATTGTTTGGATGTTTTGTTAAACATGGCTGAATATAATTCTCACTTTTCCTGTCATACTATCATATGTGCTCTCTTGGTTTGTCTCATGTCTGATATAAAATGCATGTGTTTTTCATGATTACCTTATCTGGTCGTATCAATGCTTTATTTGTGATGCCTCTATATCTTCTTAAAATGATGTATGCTCTACACTAAGTTTCTCTATATACATCTATATCTGATGGTTCTCCCACATGACTTTAAACTTCAGTCAATATCTGTTGTAATATTATGCCTTTGTCAGTGACTGGCAAAAAGGGGGGAGAACATTTCAAACACCCCGGATGGAAAATTGTATATCTGCGTAAATGTGTTACAGGTGTTAGGGGGAGCAGCTGCACCAAGAACGGAGGAGTTTTACAGTAAGGGGGAGCAGATACTGAGTTGTGTACATGCGTTCTTTAAAAATTATAAAATTGTGTAAAATGTATGTGCACACAATTTAGGATGTGTCTGTCTAGATACTGTCCCAGGGTGTTTTAGGTATTTTGTCACGTAATTGACAAAGGGGGAGATTGAAAGTGCCCTTGTTTGTCAATTTACGTGTGTATTGAGTTAGTCGGACTGCGGAGCCTCATAGGAAGATCAATTCAAGCGTTTGCCTCAACTGAATGTGTGGAAGCTCGCCATAGGTAAATCTAAGCCTCACATGCCATGTCCCAAAATACCAGGTGAATAAAACTCTTAAAATAAGATACACATCATAGGGTTTTTAAGTGAGAAAACTTCTTCCAACAATCAGAAAAATCTCTAAGTTTTCTTGCTCTGTCGATTATATTGATACACATCTCAATATGATCAACCTGCGCTGTCGATGTCCTCAAAAGACCAATCGATAAAATCGAATGAGGACTTAATGTGTCCAGCAACAACATACATATCTGGACGGAATTATCGATGTATTGACATACGTATCGATATCATCGATATTTAAATCTCGAGCTCATCGAAGGTGGCTCGATAATATCAACAGGTAGATCCAGCGCCCCTGTTTTTATTGAGGAAAATCATATATGCTTCGATATATCGGAGCTCTCATCGATACCATCAAAGTTCAATCTCGATGATATCGGTGGGCTCTCGATGATATCGATTATGGGCGCGAGGTTCTCCAGCAACATTTCTCAGGTGGTTTTTAACTTTGATCGGGGGTCACTCAATAGAATCGATATTATAATATCGATGATATTGGGGCCAGATCGATTGCATCGAGAATGAACAAAACTGTCCAGCAAGCTCATTGTAAAATCTTTGGATTTATCGATGCATCGACACAACTTTAGATATTATCAATATTCAAATTCCGATGATATCGAGTATCCCCTGATCATATCTAATGACCTGAAAAATTTTAAGCAAGTATCTCTCATTTTCAAATGTCGAGGAATCGAATCTATCCTCGATGAAATCGAAGTTCGAAATCATCGAAATCCGATGACATCGACATATGCTTCGATTTAATCGACCAGCTAGCAAGAGGTTTTTCAAAAACGTATGACATTAAGTTTGTGTCATTGAGCGGACCATCGATACAATCGAGAGTATACACTCAATGATATCGAACCCGCTCGATGATATTGAACTCTGTCATAAATGTAACCGTTTTATATCCGTTGGAACCTTTTGCTTATCTAAAGAGAACTTGTCTTTAGTTGCTGGTAGAGAAAGAAGAGAGTGGGTTTGTGTGTTTAACCTTAAATCATATACCCAAAGTCCTTTCTCTCAAGGGAGTTCATCCTCCATTCTACCCTCATCATTGATATTCAATAGAGTGGATTGGAAAATGAATTTCGACATTTAAGGATCCTTTAGCTACTGCCTAAATGGTAAATCATTAAGCTGGGATGCCTTGAATGCTTAGATGATTGGAATCACTCTATCTTCCTAATAGGAAAATATTTAGAGAGTAAAATTCCATCATAAGCTTGACCCAACCCATCGCCTTATATTGGTACATCATTTGGTTACGGATCAAGGGGGCAGAAGATTCTTCATCAATGAGGAGGAGATCTTCGTTATCGTACTGAATGAGACTCATCAAATTATCTATAAATATGTAGAGTCCAGAGGACCCTTTGATCATTCCTTTGTAGGATTAGGTTTAAGGTGTTTCTCACCCTTTAAAGTCCAAGGTGGCCTCCGGCGGGAGTGTACGTGGTGGGTGCGTTGTGTGGACCCTTGATCTATAGAGAGCATAAACATTTGGTTGAAGGTGAACCAATCAAAACCTTGGGTTTGAGGTGAACCGTGTGGAAACCTCCGTTAGGGTCTTATGGAAGATCCTTGGCCAGTGTACCTAAAAGTGGGTGCATTGTGTTGACCTTTGCTCGTGAGAGCATAAATAGTCAGCCTCAGTATAGTTTGTAAAGGTTGAAGGTGAACCCGATTTAAAACCTTAGGTTTGAGGTGAACCACTATGAAACCTCCTTAGTGAAATTCGGTACACTTAAGGGTTGAGTGCGGTTATTGGGAGTGGAGTAGACAAGTAGTCGAACCACTATAAAATGATAGTGTTTGCGATTGCTATTTTTCTGTGTGTGTGATTTATTCATATTCTTCCATCTCTATATATCTGATCACACCTCACACACTTACACAAGTTAATTCCATCATAAACTAAGTTATATATTGTTGTTTCTTGAATAGTTTGTGATCGGATCTTTTACTAGGCTTGGAAGCCAGTAGAGTTACATTTGAGTAATCCTAATAATTACATATTTATAAGGATTAGTGTAACGAAATTTTTTTAATATATTATAAAAACTTTAAAAGTCCTATTCACCCCCCTCTAGGACATATTGGCATATTTCGACTTCAACTAAAGCGATCTTCACCACTATTTCAACCTTGATGTATGTATTTTATATCTATGTTAGGGTTGGAAAAATGTATTGAAAATACTGAAAAATCAAAATAAATTATTTTCTTTCATTGGGATGAATCACGTAAAATATATGCTGGTCATTATATCATCATGGTCCGTCATTTTTTAAATCGTTATAGCTTTTAAGGCAGCTAGTTGTTTTAAAAAATGGCTGACTATTTCGGATTAAAAACCCGACTGTTTGCGCGCATGTGTTCTCGAGCGTCTCGATCTCCAAAGCTTTAATTAAAAATACTACACGCACCTCTACATATAAATTTCAAATCTTCTCTTATCGTTTCCGATGTGGGACAAAAACACACAATCCAATTTTCCATTTGTTATTTCCAAAAAACCATTTTGGCGACAAAATTTTGAATTTTTGAATATTTGATTTTTTTCAAAAAAACCATAAATTTCAAAAATCATCCATCCATTTTGGTAGAGAAGCCTAAAAATGAAGCAAATTCAATTCTAAGGTGGGCCTTAACATGAGAAACAATAGTGATTGGCCATTAATGAGCCATGTAAGTATTGAATTTTTTTTCCATTATCAGCGGTTGGATGACAAATGAATATTAGGGTGGGCCCTAAGAAGTTTTTAATGGTAGGGCATTTTATAGTATGGTCCACATGAGATTTGGTTCTTTTTCATTTTTCGGCTCGTGTGGATATAGAATATATAGCCTATGGTAAGGCTTGCATGGTCGAGTGTAACACCCTGAAAATCGGGGGTCGTGTATAAACTCAACTCCCGAGTTTCAGACCGTCACTTATGCAACAAAAATGATTATGATTCAATGTTGTATGATTTAAAGCATTCACATGAGTAAAAGTATACCAAAACTGCAATTCATACTTCAATCCAGTGATAAAAGCAAGCGGAAGACTAAACAATATATATATCACTGTATGGAAAAACAAAGTAGATCTCATCTGTCTCTAAAGTATGAATACATCTCTGAGTCTCATAAACATATACATGAACAAAATTAAATGTTCAAAATAGTCCCACTGAAGTCCCATCAACCTAGGTCGCCTACGCAAAGCCATCATGATACTGCATGTACGAGAACTCGTCCTGGTCCTCGTCGAAGTCTGGCTCTACCTCCTGGATCTCAGCATCACCTGCATCTACAACAGGGTCTGGTGGGTGTTGCAAACACCATCCCGTAACGTGGGAGTGAGTGATCAACTCAGTGGAATCATAGAGCAAAGATTAGCATGTTCACAAATCAATCATGCGATAATAGTAAAGCAGTAAATCAGACAATCCTAATACTGTTGTTAATGCAAGATGACATGACGTGATGTATGCCCTCACCGACGATCTCCCTCATACGGCACCATCTTACGACCGCGGCATGCAATCGACCCTCAAGTGTTCCATATCTTCCAGGCACATGCAATGGTATGGTGATATGATTTTCGAGTTGTTATTATTCTATTCAAACAGCAGGATTGGGAAACTAAGGTACTTCCCTTGTATCAATCCCAACACAGATCCTGTCTAGGGTCGTCACTCCTAGTAATCTCATACGATGTATATTTTGTAGGTCGCTGCAAGGGCTACCAGGGCTGTTGCTCGCACTCGTTGCACCGCTCCCCCATCACCTTATCAATACAGGTCTACTGTACTCTACTGCTACTGAAGGGTCGTCGCCTCCCGTAGACTCAGAATACGCTCGCGGTCACTACAAAGGACTCGTCGCCTGATCAGTGTAGGCCGACAGCTAGAATATAGTGTCTCATACCACCATAATCTGTTCACGAGACTAGGTGCTCACTAGTCACTACGGGGAGGTTTGTGGCCCCAGCGTAAGCCGACAGCTCCACCACGGTGTCCCATACCACTATGTCCGGCTCATGAGTCTTCGTGGATCAAGGTACCATGGTTAACAGGATTTACAATGGTAAGTTCAGTACCCTAGGTTCAAGCAGTTATGACTCATACAGGGTGAACATACATCGGCCAGTCGGGTTACTTGACGGGCTCGACTAGTGCGATCGCATCTCAAGTCGAACGACATGAAGTGCGTAAAACACTTCGCGTGGCCTAACCACTGCCGCCAACTCCAAACACGGCTCACGTTCATCGATGCGTCGTTCGTGGCCAAGACCAGCCAACCACGAATTCGATCGGTTACCGACTGCCTGGACTAAGTCTAGTCCCAAATAATTATGGAATCACATCAGCAATTTATGTAGGAATATTAGAATTAAAATACGATCATGTGAGCATGTTAACACATGTTATAACATTCAACTTATGCAAATCTTCAAGTACATACATTTCATGCATAGTATGGAATCATGTACATAGTCAACATATAGGAAATCATTTAGGTCAGCATATTAATTGAGAAATCAATCTCAAACTATTTCATAACATCATTTAATTCAATACATACTGATACAAGCATTTATACAAACACATAAACTACACACTTAAGTCTACATATAGTATGTCGACCCGAAGTGCGTAATTTGGCAAATCTCTTCGTCAAACTAATTATGCACGTATTCCTAACTTCCTAATGCGACAACAAACCATGTCAATCACGTCAGCAAAATATGAATGAAATCAGTACTTCCTATAAATGACTAAAATGCCCTAAATCTCATATTCTTCGTTGATTTACGAAACAGGAAATGGATAGCATGTTGTACATGTCAAACGGCGATGCCGTCGATAATCTACTATTAAACGACATTGAAAGCGTTGTAAACCGTCAATCAAAGCGTCTAAAATCCTCACCTTGTCTCTTATAGACGCGTGATTTCGAACGGAGCGTATACGCTTCGTCTACGGCAATAAGAGAACCTGATTTAGAAGTTACGTTAGCTAACACGCTACAAATCCTAGTAAACCTTAAATTAGCAACTTCTAGGGTTGTTTCATATCTGAAAATGCGGAAGAATCACCGGCTTGGTGATCAGGAAGTGTTGCTTAGGCACTAGCAACAGATGGCACGAAGACGGAAAAAATCCCTTCTACACTATCTCTCAAACTCTCACCCTTTTCTCCCTCCAAATCTAGGGTTTCTCTCAAATTCGGATGGGAGAGAGGAGTGAGGGTTTCAACCCCTTTTATAAGCTCAAAATTGTCGAAAATAGGCTCCGGTACAAAGTTCACTTAGTGCATATCCAATTCGGGACTGTTTCGGTCCAAAAGATGCTTTCTGGTGGTCCCCTGGCCAAATGCGATCGGACTTAAGCTCATGCATACCAGATCTAGCACGTATTAAGTTTTCAGTTCGGCAGGGTTCGCAGATCGCACGTGGCGGACCAGTTTCAGTTCAGCGGTCACCGCACGTGGATCAGGGCTGAAAGTCACATGATATGAAATAGAAATTTTTCCTGATCCGAGGGTGTAATCTGGCTGAATTCTGACTGTCAGAACGCTTAATACTGACGCGTCAAGTCGTGTACCAGATTTGAATTTGAAATTTCAATTTTGTCCCTATTCGCACTCTCTTCGGTCCGGGCTCAATGAAATAGCCTGTGATTATCGGTTTGACTTGATTTTCGAAATGATTGTCAAGTCCAGCTAGGCGGTTCTAACGGTCTAAGATAGGAGGTATCGGACTTTCGACGCGCGGTCTAGATCCAATACAAAGATTCAAAGTGGTACAGAGAACAAACCTGCTCAGAGTTTGATCCAAGGTTATAGAGTATTGTAGAGTCATTGGTTCTACTCGATTTGGGTCTTGTAGAACGTATTTAAAGTGATCAGGGACTATTTCCCAGCTACTCCAGCGTTGCGCTAGCTAACTTAGTCATATTTTCTAAAAGAATCAATTCTACGCAATTTCGAGTCGAGTTGGTACTCGAGCCCAAGTATGGATTTTTCACGGGCGTTACAATCTACCCTCCTTAACAAATAATTTCATCCTCGAAATTTATACCTTTTCGTACTCTTCGAGAAGCTGTGGGTAGTTCTTTCTGATCTCGGCTTCTGTCTCCCAGGTAGCCTCTTCCTCAGAGTGATGCGTCCACAATACCTTCACAAGGGGAATCACCTTGCTACACAGTACCTGCTCCTTCCTGTCTAGGATACGTGTCGGTCGCAGGATATAAGTAACATCCTCTCCTAACTGCACCTGCTCCTATCTGATGATATGGGAAGGATCAGCAACGTACTTCTTCAGCATAGAAACATGAAATACGTTGTGAACGCTCGCGAGAGGCGTGGGTAAAGCCAATCGGTAAGCCACTGCTCCCACACGATCGAGGATCTGGAATGGACCAATGAATCGCGGTGACAGCTTCCCCTTCTTCCCGAACCGAAGGACTCCTTTCATAGGGAAAACTTGTCAAAACACATGATCCCCAACTGTGAACTCCAGTGGCCTCCGTCTCGTATCGGCATAACTCTTCTGTCTGTTTTGCACTGTAAGAAGCCGACGTCGAATAATATCAATCTTCTCTGACGTCGCCTGCACTAACTCTGGTTGTACGCAAACTCCGCATATGCAAGACAATCATCCCAACTGTCCTTGAAATCCAATGCGCAAGCTCGCAACATGTCCTCTAAGATCTGGTTCACCCGCTCTGTTTGTCCGTCTGTTTGTGGATGGAAGGCAGTACTGAACTTCAACTTCACACTCATAGCCTCCTGAATGAGAGTCCAAAAAATAGAAGTGAACCGCGTGTCTCTGTCCGACACGATCTCCAATGGAACTCCATGCAGACGCACAATCTCTCTGATGTACAATCTAGCCAGCTCGTCTGCAGAGTTCGTAACTTTGATCGGTAGGAAGTGCACCGACTTCGTCAGTCGGTCGACAATCACCCAAATGGAATCATGTCCCTTCCTCGTCTTCGGCAACCCAGAAATGAAGTCCATGGAAATGAAATCCCACTTCCACTCTACGATCGGCATAAGCTGCAAAAGTCCAGGTGGTCGGTGATGCTCTGCCTTCACCTGCTGATAAGTGAGACAACGGGACACGAACTCTGCTATGTGGGTCTTCATACCTTCCCACCAATACGTCCTCTTCACGTCATGATACATCTTCGTACTGCCTGGATGCATCGCGAGTCTAGTACAATGCGCAGCCTCGAGAATCTCTCGTCTCAAGTCAGAAACATCTGGGACGCATAGGCGGCCACGATAACGTAAGCCCCCATCCATACCAACTTGCCAGATGGCGTCTGTATCATCACTGGCCTGCTCTCGAAGCTCAGTCAGATGCGCATCGTCCCTCTGCGCCTCGATGACTCAGTCATCGATCTGAGATCGCACCTGTACATGTGCGATGAACTCAAACGGCTCCTCTACGGTGAGTTTCTGCTCAAAGTCTCGCAAAAACTCAACCATATCCCACTCAGCAACCATCAGCGGAGCCGCAAACTCTATCGCCTTCTTGCAGCTCAACGCATCAGCCACAAGGTTTGCCTTCCCAGGATAGTAAGAGACTTCAAACTTGAAGTCCTTCAACGTCTCCATCCATCGTCGCTGCCTCATATTCAAGTCTCGCTGCGTGAATATGTACTTGAGGCTCTTGTGGTCGTAAAAGAGCTCGAACTCCTCTCCGTAGAGGTAATGTCTCCAGAGCCTCAGTGCGAATATAACGGCTGCCAACTCTAGGTCGTGTGTAGGGTAATTCTCCTCGTGCTTCCTTAATTGTCTCGAGGCATACGAAATTACCCTGTCCCTCTGCATAAAGACACAACCCAAACCAACGCTAGACGCGTCAGTGTATATAGTGTATCTAACCCCTTGCTCTGGCAATACTAGCACAGGGGCGGACGTAAGTCTGTCCTTCAGCTCCTGAAAAGCTGACTCCGCCTTGTCATTCCAGGCGAACTTCACGTCCTTCCGTGTCAACTGAGATAAGGGTCTCACGATCTTCGAGAAGTCCTGAATGAAGCGCCGATAGTAGCCAGTGAGACCCAAGAAACTCCTCACCTCAGTGACAGAACCAGGCTGCTCCCAGTCCTGCACCACAGCTACCTTAGACAGGTCAACTGCCATGCCATCCTTTGACACCACGTGTCCCAGGAACTTCACTTCCTGCTTCCAGAAGTCACACTTCTTGTACTGTGCGAATAACTGATGCCGTCTGAGCGTATCCAGGACCAAACGCAAGTGCTCCTCATGCTCATCTCGACTCCTGGAGTACACCAAAATGTCGTCAATGAATACAACAAAGAATCGATAGAGGAAAGGTCGAAATCCCGGTTCATCAGATCCATGAACACGGCTGGTGTGTTCGTGAGACCGAACGACATCACGAGGAACTCGTAGTGGCCAAAATTGGTCCTGAATGCTGTCTTCTGCACGTCCTCATCCCTGACGCGCAACTGATGATATCCTGACTGAAGATCAATCTTCGAGAAGTACTGCGCTCCTCTCAACTGATCAAACAAGTCATCGATCCTGGGTAAAGGGTACTTATTCTTCATCGTGACTTGGTTCAGCCTGCGATAATCAATACACAATCGCATCGAACCATCCTTCTTCCTCACGAACAAGACCGATGCTCCCCAAGGAGACACACTAGGCCGTATAAGGCCAAGCTCTAGCAGACCATCAATCTGCGTCCTCAACTCCTCCATCTCACACGGTGCCATGCAATACGTCGGCAGTGAGACGGGCGTAGAACCAGGAACCAGATCGATAGTGAAATCGATCTCTCGTCGGGGCGGTAAATCAGGGATCTTCCTGAACAGATCCCTGAACTCGGAAATGACTGGCGTATGCTCAAGTACCTGGGCACCAGCGTCTCGCAATAAAGTGGTGTAACTAAGTATGTGGAAAGAGAGATTTACCCGCACTGAAAATGTGAGAGGCGTGCCCTCTGGCTCGTACACCGTCACCATACGAGTCTCGCAGTCAATCTCGGCCCTCCCAGCAGTCAACCAGTCCATGCCAAGAATGACGTCGAGATAAACAAGAGAGGGATCGACGACAAAATCAAGAGCCATCGTCCTGCCTCCCAAATCAACCAAACAACCCTCACACGTCTGGGTAACATCTGAATAATCTCCATGAGCTGTAAGGACTCGCACCCTATCCATAGCAATAGTCTGTAACCCAAGACGCCTGACTACGACACGTGATATCAAAGAAATCGTGAAAACAGTGTCCACCATCACGAGAATAGGAGTACCTCCAATATGGGTTGTGACCTTGAAGGCCGAATGCTGAAAAGTCGGTGTCGCAGCTGCCTCAGCTGTCAATGCATGAACCCGTGCCTGCTGTGGCCGGTTCGGCCATTGTGTCATGGGCCGTGGAGGCTGTCTGATCTGCGATACCGGAGGTCTGAAAGAAGGGTGCGTAGGAGCTAACCGTATATGCGGTGCTGATATCACCTGTGAACGTGCACGGTCAATCTTCTGCGGCGGCGAGAACCCACTGTCCCGCATCTGAGAAAAATAACTCTGTGCCAAGTGGCCTGTCCTCCCACAGTATGTGCAAGATAACTCGAGACGCCGAAACGATGGTGCTGGCGCTATGGCCCGAGTAGGAGGGTCGACGCGAGGCCTCTTGCCCGCGAAGGGCCTGTCCTGCATGTCTGGTCGTGGCCTAGAAGCAACAGGGCCACGAGATCGCGCAAGTCGATCCACATCCTGCTCTGTCCGCATAGACATGTGAATCAACTCCGCATATGAGGGAATGCTCACACAGCACATCTTCGACCGAATATCCGGTCGTAAACCCTCCAAAAAGCGCCGTATGCGCATCTGCTCATCAGCCAAAATAGTCGGGACGTATCTGCCCAACTCCGTAAACCGATGCTCATACTCCGTGACTGTCATGGCTTCCTGTCGGAGGCAGAGAAACTCATTCTCCTGGTCATGCTTGTACGTCTGGGGATAATACTTCTCGTGAAAGCGGAACTCAAACACTGCCCATGTCTATATAAAGTCGGCGGCAACGGTCCGTAATACGCTATCCCACCACAGGCTGGTCTCTCGCTCAAACAGGAATGTAGCCAGCTCTACCCGCTCAGCCTCTGTGTAATGAAGCATCCGCAATATCTTCGACACACAGTCGAGCTAGTACTCGGCCTCCTCGGGTCTGTGAGAACCCGTAAAAGTGGGAGGCCATAAGCGCTGAAATCGTTCTAATAGGCCCCGTGTATCTGCGGCATTCCCCGCAAGGTAAGTAGGTGGTACAGGATGAGCCATGCCCTCATCCTGTGCGTATGTATAAGCATCCTCAGTTGGATGCGCAGGTGGTGCAGGTGGAGCCATACCCCCACCCTGGGCTAATGTCCCCACAATGGTAGTCAGAAGCTGCTGCTGCTGCTGCATCATAGCCATTATCTGCTCAAATCTGTCAGGAGGTGGAGCAGGCTGTGGTGGGTGCTGCATTGAAGTAGATGCACGATAAGGCTCTCTGACTGGCGGTGTGAACGGCGGTGGTCCAACTGTAGGACTAGCAGTAGGCTGAAACGCATAAAGTGTCTCAGGAATTGGGTCCACAGTAGGGTCCGCATGGGTGTCAGACTGCGAAGGAGTCTGATCCATATGCTCACTCAATGCAAGCCGAGACGTGCTCCGCGTAGCCTTAGGCAACATTCTCTATATTCAAAATAGGGTGCAACCTTCTCAGTCTCAATAGCACAAATACACCGCAATCATTCACACAAGGAGTTAAAGGCATTCCATGCATTTCATTTAATCAAAATTGTCACAATACAAGGGATATATCCTTACAAGCACCATGACAAGAAATACATGGGAACTAAGACAGTTAAAACTACAACAGCAACATAAGCAAAGCACTAGCCCTAACAAGCTTACAAAACATAAAGCAGGAAATGACTAACTACTAACAGCAATATCAAAGGTAGCATCGCTAGTCCAAGTCGGGTGACGGAGGAGGAGCACCCTTATCCTGCAAGCAACACAGGATCGTCTTCAAGGTGCGAGTCACCTTGCCGAATTTCCTCTTCGTCACGGCCTTGGCATCCTCGACTTCAGCGTGAAGTTCCTGAACTTCCCTTCGCAAGGCGATCTGGCTCTCCTCAATCCTTGCAATGCGATCATCGCTAGTAGCCTGCGCAGAAGGAGGAGGGCTCTCATCTGTATCCTGAGCCTCCTCTTCTGCCTCTTCCTGGACTTCTTCCTGAACTTCTGCTCCAGGTTCTCCCTCACTTGGATCCTCCTCATCATCAAAGTCATCCTCGCTATCCTCCTCAAGCTGATTCTCACGGTACTGAGACCCAATTTTTATCTTGACCATAGTCGACTCATCAATGATATGAATCGAAACCGGCAATTCCGGCCCAAGTCTGTAAGCAAACTCAAGCGCGATCTTGCATATCAGTCGGCCAAAAGGAAGCGATTCGGATGTTCTTCTTGACTTGGCTATGAGGATTATCTGTCGCAAGATGAAAGTGGCCATACATACATCCTCTCCTTGGGCCACCAAATACAAGAAATCAACCATAAGGCGTGTACACTTAATGCGATTCGTCGACCTGGGATAAACATTGTACGTGCAGATATGATGCAACAGGCGCAAATCATTGGACATATACGTTGCCTTGAGGCTATTATTAGGCTGCCATGGAACCAACTTACCGCACAGGAACCTGGTGCGGCGATATCGTTCACGCCTACTCCTCAGATTCTTCTCACTAGGATGAACATCACCAAGAGGCACGTTCAGAAGTCGAGCAATCAGTCGCACATCAATCGTAGCCATCCGATCACTATCAAAAGGAATTTTGAACTGCAATGGCTCCAAGGTAGGATTCCGGATACAAGCGTAGAAGGCACGAACGGTGCTCACATTATCACGAGCGTGAGCTTCAAAGATCGGACCCCAATGCGCAGCTTCGATGCGTTCGAACAATAAAAATTTACCGAACAATCATCCTTCCACATCTACCTCAAACAACACTTTACGATCAGTGTATTGACCGTGAGGCATCTCTACTAAAATTACTCGCCCAAGATGAGTATGGGGATCCAAATCCCGCTTCGTATGGAACTCTCGGGCTGTAGGTGGACCTGTGGCGGCGCTTGAACTTGCGGCACCACCCCGCGGTCTGCTCGATTGAGCAGGGCGACTTGGCCCAGCCTCGTCTACTGCAGTCTTCCTTTTACCCATCAAAGATAAGATGGAGGAGAGTGATAAAAGGCCTAAAATGGCTTCCACGAAAGCCATGGAAGACGGAGAAAATGCGAAGAAGTAGCTGTCCAAACTGGAAAAGGGAGATCTAGGCGTTGTAGAGGGATGCTTCAAGCTTCCCTAGGATGTATTTTCAAGGAGAAATAAAAATGAAAAAGTGAAATGGAGCACCTCACGATTTCAGCTCGATTTGGGGGTTTTTGGAGCTCCAAAAGATGAAATCTTCAAGAGGAAGGGCTGCCAACTTCAAAGGAACGATAGATGGTGGTCATTTTTGGCCAATGATGGATCTAGGAGTGGTTTGGAATCACGAATTTTGGAGATAGTTGCTAAAAAATGAAAATGGAGCTATGGGGAGGGCTGTTTGTGAAGGAAGTGCAAGTTTTAGGAGTTTTCTACCCACGAACCCTACATGTAGGGTGTGAAAAACCCAAAATACCCTCACATTTCAAAGCAGACCTCCAACCAACAAGGGTGGTCGGCGATGCATCGCCGGACCGGTGATGGCATCGCCGACCGACCACCTATTTGGTCAATGGGACCATATGGGTTTGGTCCCCCATGGTCCAAGGGCCCCAAATATGTATGGTTCCAACCTTGGTTCATTGTATTTTGACCTATAGAGGCCCAAACATGTGTTCGGGACTTTTCGGGACCAATCCACAATCCCGAATACAAAACTCTATCATGCAGCATATGATTTTGGGGTAGAAGGAGCTAGTACATCCATCTAGACTATTAATTGTTAAAGAAAGTGAAGTTAGAATGGCCTTATGGCTATTTTTTATAAAATTTTACTATTCACTGTAAAATTTTGTGAAAGTATTATTTTATATTATTTTCACATTATTTTTGATGCCTAACATGAAAAGGATAAGAAAGAATTAAATATTGGAGTGGTGAGAGGTAGAATTTTGAGGATTTTTGGTGAAACGGGGTTTTTAAGCCCTGACGATTGAATACAGGAGTCGTGGTCATCCCACGGCCCAAGGATTCACTTTTACGGGTTTAAAATGATTCAAAGAATGTCTCAACCCGACTTCCTACGACCTAGGAGCTATTCGGGTTGCTTCACGCGACCCGAGATGCGTTACAGACTCGATTGTGCGATCGATTCGAATATACTTCACCTATTGGTGAATCTGTGATCCTAGAAATGTTTCTAGACCCTTCTCGCACCCACCTAAGTCAAAGGAAGCGACAGCGTACGTCGCGAGACCATAACCCAGGCCCAGTATACTCTTATTCATGCTCTGATACCAACTTGTAACATCCTGAAAATCGGGGGTCGTGTATAAATTCAACTCCCGAGTTCCAGACCGTCACTTATGCAACAAAAATGATTATGATTCAATGTTGTATAATTTAAAGTATTCACATGAGTAAAATTATACCAAAACTGCAATTCATACTTCAGATCCAGTGATAAAAGTAAGCAGAAGACTAAACAATATATATATCACTGTATGGAAAAACAAAGTAGATCTCATTTGTCTCTAAAGTATGAATACATCTCTGAGTCTCATAAACATATACATGAACAAAATCAAATGTTCAAAATAGTCCCACTGAAGTCCCATCAACCCAGGTCGCCTACGCAAAGTCATCATGATACTGCATGTACGAGAACTCGTCCTGGTCCTCGTCGAAGTCTGGCTCTGCCTCCTGGATCTCAGCATCACCTGCATCTACAACAGAGTCTGGTGGGTGTTGCAAACACCATCCCATAACGTGGGAGTGAGTGATCAACTCAGTGGAATCATAGAGCAAAGATTAGCATGTTCACAAATCAATCATGCGATAATAGTAAAGCAGTAAATCAGACAATCCTAATACTGTTGTTAATGCAAGATGACATGACGTGATATATGCCCTCACCGACGATCTCCCTCATACGGCACCATCTTACGACCGCGGCATGCAATCGACCCTCAAGTGCTCCACATCTTCCAGGCACATGCAATAGTATGGTGATATGATTTTCGAGTTGTTATTAGTCCATTCAAACAGCAGGATTGAGAAACTAAGGTACTTCCCTTGTATCAATCCCAACACAGATCCTGTCTAGGGTCGTCACTCCTAGTAATCTCATACGATGTATATTTTGTAGGTTGCTGTAAAGGCTACCAGGGGTGTTGCTCGCACTCGTTGCACCGCTCCCCCATCACCTTATCAATACAGGCCTACTGTACTCTACTGCTACTGAAGGGTCGTCGCCTCCCGTAGACTCAGAATACGCTCGCGGTCACTACAAAGGACTCGTCGCCTGATCAGTGTAGGCCGATAGCTAGAATATAGTGTCCCATACCACCATAATCTGCTCACGAGACTAGGTGCTCACTGGTCACTACGGGGAGGTTTGTGGCCCCAGCGTAGGCCGACAGCTCGACCACGGTGTCCCATACCACTATGTCCGGCTCATGAGTCTTCGTGGATCAAGGTACTATGGTTAACAGGATTTACAATGGTAAGTTCAGTACCCTAGGTTCAAGCAGTTATAACTCATACAGGGTGAACATACATCGGCCAGTCGGGTTACTTGACGGGCTCGACTAGTGCGATCGCATCTCAAGTCGAACGACATGAAGTGCGTAAAACACTTCGCGTAGCCTAACCACTGCCGCCAACTCCAAACACGGCTCGCGTTCATCGATGCGTCGTTCATGGCCAAGACCAGCCAACCATGAATTCGATCGGTTACCGACTACCTGGACTAAGTCTAGTCCCAAATAATTATGGAATCACATCAACAATTTATGTAGGAATATTAGAATTAAAATACGATCATGTGAGCATGTTAACACATGTTATAACATTCAACTTAAGCAAATCTTCAAGCACATACATTTCATGCATAGTATGGAATCATGTACATAGTCAACATATAGGAAATCATTTAGGTCAGCATATTAATTGAGAAATCAATCTCAAACTATTTCATAACATCATTTAATTCAATACATACTAATACAAGCATTTATACAAACACATAAACTACACACTTAAGTCTACATATAGTATGTCGACCCGAAGTGCGCAATTTGGCAAATCTCTTCGCCAAACTAATTATGCACGTATTCCTAACTTCCTAATGCGACAACAAACCATGTCAATCACGTCAACAAAATATGAATGAAATCAGTACTTCCTATAAATGACTAAAATGCCCTAAATCTCATATTCTTCGTTGATTTACGAAACAGGAAACGGATAGCATGTTGTACATGTCAAACGGCGATGTCGTCGATAATCTACTATTAAACGACATTGAAAGCGTTGTAAACCATCAATCAAAGCGTCTAAAATCCTCACCTTGTCTCTTATAGACGCGTAATTTCGAACGGAGCGTATTCGCTTCGTCTACAACAATAAGAGAACCTGATTTAGAAGTTACATTAGCTAACACGCTACGAATCCTAGTAAACTTTAAATCAGCAACTTCTAGGGTTGTTTCATATCTGAAAATGCGGAAGAATCACTAGCTTAGTGATCAGGAAGTGTTGCTTAGGCACTAGCAACAGATGGCACGAAGACGGAAAAAATCCCTTCTACACTATCTCTCAAACTCTCACCCTTTTCTCCCTCCAAATCTAGGGTTTCTCTCAAATTCGGATGGGAGAGAGGAGTGAGGGTTTCAACCCCTTTTATAAGCCTAAATTTGCCGAAAATAGGCTCCGGTACAAAGTTCACTTAGTGCATATCCAATTCGGAGCTGTTTCGGTCCAAAAGATGCTTTCTGGTAGTCCCCTAGCCGAATGCGATCGGACTTAAGCTCATGCGTACCAGATCTAGCACGTATTAAGTTTTCAGTCCGGTAGGGTTCACAGATCGCACGTGGCGGACCAGTTTCAGTTCAGCGATCACCCCACGTGGATCAGGGCTGAAAGTCACATGATATGAAATAGAAATTTCTTCTGATCTGAGGGTGTAATCTGGCTGAATTCTGACGGTCAGAACGCTTAATACTGACGCGTCAAGTCGTGTGTCAGATTTGAATTTGAAATTCTAATTTTGTCCCTATTCGCACTCTCTTCAGTCCGGGCTTAATGAAATAGCCTGTGATTATCGGTTTAACTTGATTTCGAAATGATTGTCAAGTCCAGCTAGGCGGTTCTAACGGTCTAAGATAGGAGGTATCGGACTTTCGACGCGCGGTCTAGATCCAATACAAAGATTCAAAGTGGTCCAGAGAATAAACCTGCTCAGAGTTTGATCCGAGGTTATAGAGTATTGTAGAGTCATTGGTTCTACTCGATTTGGGTCTTGTAGAACGTATTTAAAGTGATCAGGGACTATTTCCCAGCTACTCCAGCGTTGCGCTAGCTAACTTAGTCATATTTTCTAAAAGAATCAATTCTATGCAATTTCGGGTCGAGTTAGTACTCGAGCCCAAGTATGGATTTTTCACGGACGTTACATCGAGGCTGGCCTAGACCTTATGGGCTCCTCGGCATGGACCCTAACGACGACACCAAGGCCACTTTGATATATATGTTTTGTTCACAACCTCAAGTGTAGGGTCGCAATGTAGTAATAACTCGTGAGAATGAGGTCGAATTCACAGGGACTAAACTTTTACATATTCTGAAAAGAACTAAAAATAAAATTAGAAGAAGATTTAAATCTGAATTCTGGAATAAAAGAGAGTAATTACGAATAATGATTAAATTATCAATTAAATGTGGGAACTAGGGTTCCAAGATCTCAAAACAGGAAAATAAGACATCCAAAGCTGTCATATCATATATTGTAATTTAAATCACAATAAATTATTGAAAATTGAAAATATTCTCTTAATATCAAACCATAAATCAATGAAGTTTAATAAAAATAATAATCAAAGCAAAATAAACATCTAAACACGTTACAAGCTTCACCTCATAACCTTAGCTAAAAGGTTTGGCCAACTATAGACATGATTGAAACAAAATCTCTTAAACAAAGTATGAAAAATAAACTAGGGAATAAGAAAAACTCTTTACCAGTTGCTTCACCCTTGTATATGCTCCTTGAAACATTTTCAAACCATAAAAGATGCATTGGAGCATCCTAGGGAATCCTATTTATAGTTGTGGAACTCTAACTTTCGCACTAAGTTGGAAAAATCTAAAAACCACTTCAAATTTACACATTCTGCGTATTTTTCTAGAATAGACTTCACTCTGTGCAGTTTTTCAAAATGGAATCAGAGTTTTAGAATATATTTTTTTAGGGCTATTTCATGAATATGTTTGTTTTCATGACAATTTTAGAATTATTTTTCTTCACTTCAAATCTTTAATTCTCTTCATTCCTCACTTGATTTTCTTGAATCCTTAACATGTGAATTCTTAATTAATTACTTCTAAATCTCTAAATCTTCATTTAGTAATCTTTTTTAGCATAAATCTTCCTTTTGGCATCAATTTCACCTTAAGCTCTCAAAATCACCTCACACATGAAAATATGAATAATTAAATCGATTAAGCACTATCATATCTATAAAACTAAGGTATAAATAGAAAAAAATATGTAATATTTCACACTCAACACATTTCATCCACACAGTCCAACCGTTTTACAATGATCCCATTAAGCAGATCAAAAGCTCAAGCGGGCCACACCAATTGAAACATCAGTGGTTGAATGCTTATCATTGAGGGCGTGTTTGGATGGATGGATTCCATCTTGATGTAATGCAAAACTTGCATCATTATTTCTTATAGCCAAGGGTTAAGGTGTGTTGAGGTGGCATAGTTTTGTGGGGCCATTATGATGTATGCGTTATATCCACACTGTTCATTCATTTTGTAAGATCATTTTTATGAAAAGAGAAAGAATGAAATACATCGAAAACAGAAATAAACCACACCACATAAAGCAATTGGGATTAATGCATGTCCTTGAAAACTTCCTACAACCCTCAAAATTGTTGGATGAAACTAATATTTAAAAGTTGTGCACTAAAATAATATTGTAAAATGAATAAATGGTGTGGATATAATATATGTTAGGAAGTTATATTTATGTGTATGTAATCATGTGAGTACATTACATACATATTAAAAAATTGAAGCCATATCAATAGTTAGAGTTAGGCATGAGTCGAGTCGAACCGAGTTAAGGCTGACCCGATCGATCTAGTTTTGAAATAGGCCTGAACAAAACTTGACCCGACTTAATATTGAGTCTAGCATGTCTGGCCCGATCTGAGTCCAGGTCTCACCTGGACTAATTCAAACCGAGTCCGACCCGATCATGAGTATCGAGTCAAGTCAGGTGCAATGGGTATCCATGGGCTAAAATCATGACTCAAAAGTCAAAACCTACATTCACTTATCATAATTGCAGCCTCTCAATCAGTTACATGGCATCTCATATATGAAAACATCCTATGTGAGTTACACACACACACACACACACATAAAAACACACACACACACACATATACAAGTCGAGTTTCGGATTGAGCCAGGTCAATATCGAGCTAGATTTTGGGTCAAGTCGAGTCGAGTTACTATTACTAGGTGACTCGAACTCAACTCGGTTTGAGTTCAGATGAGACAAAGTCAGCTCTATTTGGATCAACTAATCCACTTAGTTCGGATTAAGTCGGATCTGAACGAGTCGAATGAGTTAAGTTTGCCGAGTCGAGTTGTCCCGTGCTTAGCTCTTTGGATAGTATTATATTAGATACGGCTTTACTCGGAACCATTGTGGTAGTGACAATCATTTCCCATTTACATAACATTAGGGTGGAATCTAGCCATCTATACATGCCCTGAAAAGTTCCTGTTGTGTGTGATTTGATCAACAGGCTTGATGGAAGATAAACATTATGGTGGGCTTGAGAAGGTTTCAAACATGGTTGTCATCATTCTCATTGTTTCTTCTTGTGTGGTACACTTTGGACTTGCTTCATTTTCACCTTCATGCCCTGATGAGTTGGCAAAGCAATTGGACAGTGGATATAGAAGATGAGAGAATATTAGGTTGGCCCTTACCATGGCGTACCCCGATACATGTATTATGCATCCATGCTATCCACATGCTTTGTAAGATCATTCCATGAGCTAAAAAATGAAATATATCCAAATCTTGTGTGGAGGTGCCATAGGAAATAGTGGTGATTGGACACTATTATTCGAAACTTCCTCAAGCTCAAAGCGTTGTTTATTTGCCATCCAACAAATTAATAAGGTCACACGAACTTATATGAATGGAATATATATATAAAGCTTAATCCAAAACTTTTGCAACCCATGGATGTATGGTGTGCACATATAATACTTATATTAAGGTGGGCCCCACAAGAAAGCCGTCAAGGTCTTGGTTGACGTTGGGGTGCACCTAATCCATTCCCATAGGGCATATGCATCATCGTGGCTTTTACGGCTAGTCGCCACCCAATTGGTCTGAGCTCATATTCGGTCATAAGCCCTCCAATGTTTAGTGCTGGAAAAGTTTCACATGCCCTATTATGAATTATATATTTTATCTATTTTGTCTATCCTGTTTACACCAAATTTCGGTGCCCTGACATAGACTAATGGAAATATGTCACATGGAGACACCACATATTTGGCAAATATAGAATTGTACTTGCATTGGAGAAGAATTGCGTATGATCTTCCTTCATCATTACATGTTTTGTTATTATTACAACGGTACAAACTCCTACTCGACCCATGCCATGTGGCCACGATTAACATGCTCATTAAATAAGGGCATGTTTGGCATAATTATAAAAGATTCATCAAGCGAGCATATAATAGCCCGCAACTGGATATGATCTCATCCGCAGGGCTGACTCTTACAATCCTTTTAAAATAGGAATTTTTTCTAGATATGTTCAGAGAACCGAGCCAACTTGAACGCAACCCTAGGCTCGAATTGTAAGGGATTCACTGAACTTATTTTAGGTCTCGTTCTACATGATAATCAGAATAAAGAAAATGGGAGATTTGATCTATCCAAATGATAGATCAATATCGGGGAGTCAAATCTCTCCAACACTTCAAGCCATCATCATTTTATATGATAAAATGAATGAGGTGATTTGATCCAGACCGTCCAACACATGAAAGTTGACAAGGTTGGCCATTAAGAGACGATGGGTGGCCATGTTTGATAGAGATCAACCCTTGAGGTCCTCAGACCTTCTTTTGGTTGTCTTCGTTAGAGGAACTTTAGCAGTCCCAGGCCAGATCTTTAGTGGGCCACAAAAACCTCTGTAACGGATCAATTGTCATAAGAAGATCCGAGAAGTTAGCAAGTCTGGAGTCCTTTCTTTCTAAAGCAAGTTCAATTTTGCTAATAAGGAGGTTACGTATCCTTGAAGCCCACCCGAAGGATCCAGAAACCCGACCAGGGGCTTTCATCGCCTCGAAAAATACTATAAAGTATCACTCGAATAAAAGCTTGAGGCCCCGTGCTAAATACATCTATATACATGTCTATTTCACATTCATGTCTATTTTACCTTTCATATACTAACCTAGTTCATTATAGCCAAGCAACTCTCGCTGTAATACTTTTATCTTAGGAGTAGATTAAATATCTATAACTTTAAGTTGTTAGCTAGATTCCTATGTCTATATGAGTCATCAGTTTCAATTCAGTTATTCATGCCCCGGTCACATCCTATTAACCATCTACTTCAACCGTTTCTTTCAATAGGCGTATCAGATATTTATTTTATTTTTCGCTTCAATTAGATTGTAAAGCACGACAATTGTGATATGACCGATACATTAATAATGATCGATCATGTTATGTTAGTCTTTATTTTTGTTATGTGAAAATCTTCTAATCTAATTGAGGAATCCCAGGTTAAGGCGTTGATGGTGAAATAAAATTTCATTAAATCGGTCAATTCTATAATCATTGGTACAAGTAAAAAAGAACTCATTTGCGAGGGTTAATCCCTTTCCTTGCTTAAATTGCCTGAGTACAATGAGCATGAAATCAATAAGTCGGTGATTAATAAGACTCCAGGTTCTGATCTTGTCTCCAATTTTCTTATCTCGGCGCAAGGGTACCAATCAATTCAATCACCATCCTTGAGTTGAGTAGACTCTAGTACACCCGCGCTTGTACCATGCAATCATACACATGTACTTTCCATTTAAGCACTCGGTCGCATGAGTGGCCTTGACTCGTTGAATTGAGAGCAACACATCCATTTTACCATATCATTTTAGGGCGTGGGATAAAACTCGAGATAGATATAAATCTCAGGTGGACCACACCACAGGAAACAGTGGTAGTTGAATGCTCACCATTAAAAACTTATTAGGACTACAAGAGTTTTGTATCAAAATAATATTTATGTTTTCTCGTCATTCAGGTTAGGCACCTAACCTACTCAACAGATTGGATGGAGAATAAACATTACAGTACACCCTAGGAAGGTTTTAATGGTGGCTATTTAATTACCATTGTTTCTTATGGCGTGGTCCACCTAAGGTTTGGATCTTTCTCATTTTCGGAATTATGACATAAAATGAGCTAAAATAAAAATAAAAATAAAAGCAGTGTGGATAAACACATACATCATGGTAGGGCACAAAAGCTTTTCCCTGCGGGTCACTACTGATTTTGAGTCTCAATCCGCCTTCGGCTTAAAAGGAAAGCGGATTTAGTGAGGCCGAACACATCGGTTGCAGATTCAGAAATACCCTGTCCCACACAGGACATACCTAGAAAAAGGATGGTCCTCCCAATGGCTACGTAGGGCCCACCTTGATGTATGTATTTTATCTTGCAATGTTCATCAATTTTAACGGATCATTCTAGCATATGAGCCCAAAACAGGGTAGATTGAAGGCTCGAGTGAACCACATCACAAAGAAGCAGTGAGGATTGAAAGCTTGCCATTGAAAACTTCTTAGGGGCATAAACGTTTTGGATTGAGTTAATATTTATGTTTCTCCTTCATAAGCTCATGCAAACTTATAAATGAGTTGGATGAAAAATAAACATTATGGTGGGCCCTAGGAAGTTTTCAATGGTAAAAATTCTCAGTGTACTCTACTTTAAGCCTTCAATCAACTTACTTTTTAGGCTCACACCTTAAAGTGATCTGTCAATATGGATAAATAGATCAAACATATACATCATGGTGAGCCCCATAGATCTCCTAACAAGAAGTCTCTCTTGTTAGGTCCTAGTGCGGGTAGTACTCAACCCGCCCTCGAACATAGCAAGGCCCAAACGACCCCGTTTGTTAAATCTGAAGTTTAAAGATCGAATCTGAAATCTGAAGCCTGAATCTTAAATTTAAAGCCCGAATCTGAAATTTAAAGTAAAAAAACTTATTTGATAACTATGGCGGAAGTCTAAAAATTAAGTACTGAATTTGAAACAAACTATTTGTTAACAAACATCTTAAATGTCTGAAATATATTAATTTGACACATTTACCCCTATCTCTCGTTTGGAAATGTTTTACATTATAAAGAAATTATTTTTTATTAAATGAAAATAAAATCATTATATTTAATTCAAATAAGCTAAAATATTTAATTAAAAAAACTAAAATATCATCATAAGGGCCTCAATTCTTCTTAACCGGAAGAATTTCACTATGTTTTGTATAGGATTGAACACTAGTAGCAACAAAACCTTCAAACAAGGCCCACCTTATATTTATATGCTATCCAAACCGTTTATAACATCATTCCCAATTGGATGAAGTGAAAACATAATGATCCAAAACTTCTGTGGCCTATTTAAGTTTATTTTCCATCCAATATGTTCATAAGGTCACAAATACTTGTATGAAGAGGAAAAAAATTCATATTGATATAAAACTTATGTGACCCAAAAAGGGTTTCAATGGTAGACGTTCAATCCCCCATTGCTTTTTACAGCTTATTTTTCATCTCAAGCTTTAATACGAGCTAGCCAAATAGATGGATGGTTTAGATATAACACATACCTCATGATAGGACCCACAGAACTTGCCGACGTCAATACAACAGCTGTATAACTGGTGTGAGGTACACCAACCAATCCGCATCCAACTTGGACGCGGATTAGCTACTATAGGTTGAATAGCGAGATTCCCTACCAAAGTGACGTCGTCAAGTTCCATGGGCCCACTATGATGTATGTGCTTTATCTACATTGTCCATCTGTGTGAAGATTTAATTTTAGAGCATGAGTTAAAGAATGAGGGATCCAAATATGTAGTTGACCCCACCGCAAAAAACAGTGGCAAGATTGATGCTTACCGTTGAAACCTTCTTAAGGCTTAGTGTCATGCCCTGAAATCTGGGTACAGAGTGTGCACCCTCAGAACCGAGTTTCAGTTCGTAACTCGTACACAAAGTGTACTAATTTAACTCCTTAATCGGTTTAATCAGAGCTGATAATTATATTTAGTCTAAGTTTCAATATAATTTCAATCACACAACATAACACTTAGCACCAATCAACCAGGCATATATAAATATTGACAACTCTTAAAATAAAATAAACTTAAAAAAATTCATTAATTTATTATATCATCTGTAACACCTCAGATTTTTGTCAACCTGGAGTCAGGCGTCTTTAAGCAATGGGTCAACCATAACACCTTCGTAACCTCTCAGAACCCAATTCCAAAGCCAAAGGAATCATGTAGAACCAAATTCTTTAAAAATTTAACGTGAATTAGCTAGCGCTATACTAGAAGGCCTGTGAAATTCTCACCAATCACTTTCAATACGATCTACTAGAGCCAAAACGTATAGAATAGTGGACGCTATAATACCCTAAAACCTATGATCAAACTCTAAACCCGGTTGCTCACGGGAGCATTCGGAAACTTTGTATCGGACCTGGACCGCACATCGGAAGTCCGATTATCTCGAACTTAGACAATCCTAACAGCCTAGTTGAACTTGACAATCACCTCAAAAATCAAGTCCGGATGATGTCTCACGATGATTTCCTTGAGTCCAGAGTGAAGAGTGTGAGAAATGTTAGAAATTAAATATAAATTATGAAATCTGGCACGTGTCACTTGCACGACATTTTCTAAGCGTTCTGATCGTCAGAATTCGATCAAATTTTACCCTGGGATCAGGATAGATGGCCCTTACATGTCATAGTACTTGTAGCTCTGATTGAGTACCGGTAGCTGTTGAACTAAAACTGGTCCGTCATTGTCGATCTAGATTTTCGATCAGACTGAAAACTCTGCCTGACCTAGATCCAATGTCAGGGAGCTTAAGTCCGACCGCATTTGATAAGAGGACCTCCAGAAGTGCTCTGTTGAGACGGAACAGTCCGTATTTGGACATAACATAAGTATACTTTGGCCCCAAGTTTATTCCCGTTATTTTTGGGCTTATAAAAAGGCCTTAAGCCCTCTCTCACAAATCCCATACGAATTTGGGAAATTCTTAGGAGAGAGAGGAGAGAAAAGAGAGAGAAAGTGAGGGAGAAGTTGGAGTTTTCTCCTAGGATTATTCCAAATGCCAAATCCTTCCACCTGCATCGCTATTCTGACGATTCTAACTCCATTCTAGATAAGAAAACCCTAACCCTAACCTGTTCTAGAGTTCCAAATAGCATAAGTGATGATGTAGCTAACCTATTTCGTGGTATAGGTTGTCGTTAAGCCGTTGACGAAGACTTATCATCTGAATCAACTCCGTTTCGTAATTTTTGGTTTAAAGTGCGGATTTTAGACGCTTTGGTTACCATTTTTCAAAGCTTTCAATGCCATTTAATGGTATATTACTGATAAGGATGCTGTTTGACATGTAGAGCATGCTGTCCGTTTTTCATTTCGAATACATACGAAGAATATGAGATTTAGGGTATTTTGGATATTTGTAGGAAATATAGTATACGTACATATTTTGCCGGTATGATTGCCATGAGTATTTACCATGTACCTATACTAGTTATACGTGTATGATCTGTTTGACGAAGAGATTCGCCCTAATGCACTTATTGGTCGACATATGCTATGTAGACTAATGTGTGTAGACTAAGTGTTTGTTGAAATGCCTAAATCAATATGATTTATGCCTGCCATATGTTTTGAATGTAAGAACATGATTGTTGTGTATTAGACAACTCCTTGATATAAGGATCTGTCATATTATGTGTTGGAATCAACATACGTCAAGTACGTTGGAGTTGAGTAGTCTAAGTGTTTGTATAAATGTATGTATTAGTAAGTATTGAGTAAATGGTATTGTAGATTAGCATTGAGACTGGATTCTCAACTACTTTGATGATGCACATGATTTCCTCCATGCTTGTTGTATTTGAATTGATTACCTTGGGTGTGAAATACTCGTGTATGGTTAACTGCTTATGATGTACGTTATAACATGCTGATAACATGCTGGAATTTCTTGTATTTCAATTCTGTCTCTCATATGATTATTGCTTTATATTACATGTGCTTGGGGCTATACTTTAGTCCAGGCAGTCGGTAACAGTTTAGAATTCGTGGGTGGATTCTATTCGCCACGAAGGATGTGTATGACGAACCCGAGTCGTACTAGAGTCGTCGGCAGTGGTTAGGCCACACGAAGTGCTTGTGCACTTCATGTCGGTCGATTCAACGTGCGCTCGTGCTAGTCAGACTCATCAAGTAACCCGACTGTTCATTGTATGTTCACTTTGTATTCGTCATAACTGCTTGAACCTAGGGTACTAAACTTATCATTGGAAAACCCCTCTAACCTTGGTACCTCGATCCCCTAAGGCTCATGAGTTGGGCATGGTGGTATGGGACATCGTGTTCGAGCTGTCGGCCTATGCTGGGGCCACAAACCTCCCCGTAATGACCAGTGGCACCCTACTCTGAGCAGATTATGGTGGTATGGGATACTATATTCTTATTGTCGGCCTACATTGATAAGGTGATGGGGGAGTGGAGCAACGAGTGCGAGCAACAGCCCTGACAGCCCTTTGTAGTGACCTTGAGTTTATCCTGACACCGCATGGGGGCGACGAGTTCTGATGCAGTCTTAAGGATATAAACTAGGCTTGTATTGATAAGGTGATGGGGGAGTGGAGCAACGAGTGCGTGCAATAGCCCTGACAGCCCTTACAGTGACGTAGAAATATATCATCGTATGAGACTACTAGGAGTGACGACCCTAGACATGATCATTGTTTGGGTATTGATATAATGGAGGTATCCTAGTTTCTCAATCCTGCTGTATGAAAAGGACTAATAACAACTCGGTAATTATATTCATATCGCACTGCATGTGCCTGGAAGATGTGGAGCATTGAGGGAAGAAATCATGCCGCGGACGTAAGATGGTGTCGCATGAGGGAATATGTCGGTGAGGGCATCCATCATGTCATTTCATGCTTGTATTAATCACAGTATTTAGGAATGTTTGATTTGCTTGCTTTATCATTATCGTTTGATTGATTTGATAACATGTTAACCTTTGCTCTATAATTCCACTGAGTTAGCTACTCACTCTCATGTTATGGGACGGTGTTGTGCACACCAACCAGTCTCTTTTTTAGTTTCAGGTGATGGCGCTGCTTGTGAAGCGAAGCCAGACTTGCTTGATGATGAGGAGGATTTCTCCTATATGCTGGTTCTGATCGACGGGTTTACAAGGTTACTGATTAGATGCCAATACACTTGGCGGTTTGCCTTTTATTTACACACCCATGTATATTCGTTTCTTTCTATTTTGGAGTATACATGTATTTTGTTAATCTGGTAACATGTTCACACTCTGGAGACTTACAATCATTTATATATTTTATATATCTATCACATTCTTTCGCTTGCTAATTTAACTGTCTTTGGAGTATGATATGCTGTTTTGGCTTAGTCCCAATGTTGTTTAATGTCATTCTACAGACAACATGCATTCATCATTATCTATGTTGCATAAGTGACGTTTTGGAACTCGGGAGTTGGATTTCTACCCGACCTCCAATTTTCGGGATGTTACATCATCGTACTATAATTATGTTTATTTCATACTAACATTGTGTCAATGAAATATATCTAAATAATTTCTTAAAATATCAAAATCAATACCGATATACATTTTACGTTAATCAAACTATGCTAGCAAGTAATCAGAAATGGTCTTATGTCGCCACTTCATCTTCAGATAAGTATGGTCATGTTTTACATTAAACGTGTTTAAATACTGTATATCCTTTCAGTTCTTGCGCCACATCATATACTAATGACTCATTTATACGATTTTTTCATAAAAAAAATAAGCTGGTCAGGCTTAGTGAAATAACCTAGGATGGTTCATAATTATAACAATTAAAATAACATAAAAATGTATGTACAATGATATGAATATATCGGATGGGATGGTCGTCCATCTGCTTGGGTTGGAGTTCGTCAATCCGCATTCACCCGCTGGGTAGGCTTCCACCTTTCGGTAGCCTTGGGCATAACCCGGATCTAGTAACGCTCTACCAGGATCGACATTTCTTTCAAGCAGGGCCCCTAAGATCGACCATGCATTATGCAATGCAATAAATGATGGATGATATGTAAATGCATATTTTTCATATTTGGCATAGTTGTTTTGATCAGAATATTCACATATAAATTTAGCATACAATTATCATAACAAATTTCTCAAATTAGTATATCAAACAATCAAACAATCACAAACGATTTATTTAAATTTTAATGAACTATGAAACAAGTTGGGTTACTCACCTGAATCTGGTAGTGTAGAATACACAAGGTAATTAAGTTGGTTTGAATTCAGAGATCTTATCAGTTATATTAACAACATTGTTATTCATCTAGTTATTTTATATGATAGGGCCCACCTTGATATACATCCTAGGTGGCCAGATCTAAATTAATCAAATAATTAAAAATTTTATTTTATATTTCTATCTTTTATTTCTTTTTTAAAATTATAAAATTGATTGGAAATTATTTGATCGGGATGGCCCATCGGATACTCAGATCATTCAGATTCTTGAGGTTGGGTTATGTTTTGCCCTACACATTGGATGAATGGTGTAGATCTAACCACACATACACCAATGACCCATTTAAACCTTCTATGCTAAGTGATACCAACACTTGCACAAAAATTCAAGATTCCTTATTAAACATTTATAGATTTGACTAGTGTGATCTATCTGATAGTCAGATTTATATGAAATTTATGACCATTGTATATTTTTGCCTTAGAGATAATATGATCCGTACAGAACTATCTTAACATAATCAGATTCCATTCATTTTATTTATTATTAAAATATTACTCAATAGATCTGAAATCATAAAAACATCATTTTATTAAAATTGACTTTACACACATATACGATGATGGTGTGGATGATCCACACCATCCATTGTATAGATCAAGATGGTGTACCTCACACCAGCTATGGGGTTCACTCAGGATGTGGATTGGCTGGTGTACCTCACACCAGCTATATAGCTGCTGTATTGATGTCAGCAAGTTCCGTACGTGTTATATTCAAACTGTTCATTCTTGTCTTAAGGGTTTAGATGAAAAATAAGACAGATCTAATAATTAAGTCGATCACACCGCAAAAAATAGTAGGGGATTCAATGTCTACCATTGAAACCTTTCTTGGGGTCATAGAAGTCTTAGATCAATATGAAATTTGTTTTTCCTCTTAATTCATGTCTTGTGAACTTATGAGCAGATTGGATGGAAAATAAACATTATAATGGGCCTTATGAATTTTTTAAAGGTGAAAATCATTATCTCTATTGCTTTTTATGGTGTGGTCAAGATGATATTTGGATATGATTCATTTTTTGGATAATGCTCTAAAATGATCTCTAAAAATGGATGAATGATGTAGATGTAATAAATACATCACTGTGGGGGCCATGTAACTTTGATCTCCTTTGAGCCGTTCGTACAACTCAAAGCTCGAGGAGTGTCAGTGCTCGTCTTCGCACGACACGTACGTACAACACCTATATAGCTGGTGTGAGGTACACTAGCCGATTCGCTTCCGTTCACTCAACACCCACTGTTAAAAACATCTCGGACCCACTTTATTATTTATTTGCCATCTAAGGGCCTGTTTGGACTCATGTATAGTATTGTATTGTATTGTATTTGGGTACTGTTTATGTATACATTGAACGGTTTTCATAATACATAAGATACTAATCAATGTTTGGATATGAGGTATTGTTTGACATAGTATACAACACGTTATATAGCTCAATGTTTGGATATGACATATTATGTCTACGTATTGCACAATCTTAATTGGGTCGGGTGGCCTGTTTGACGTATGGAACTTCTGATTTATAGCCCAAATGATATTCACGTTGAAATGTACCAAATGAACGGTTCCGTTCTTACACTACATAGGTACCAGATATCTTGTAATCGTACAAATTTCAAACTTTCACCTGCTGCCGAATACAACGCGATGAATACAAAGTATTGATAGCAACAGAACCCACTGAAAATACTCCACCATCGGTTTGAAATTTTGGCTGGAGTTTGTATTCACACGCATGCGATTTAACTCTTATTCACTCCAATCCAAACACAGTAAACATCAAATCATAACTTCTAATGCTATACAATACATCTCAAAACGCATATCCAAACAGGCCCTAAGCTGTTGATTAGGAAATCGAACTGCATATCATGTAAACTCTGTTGGGCCCATTATGAATGTATGTGGTTTATCCACACTAGACATCCTTATTTTCAGCTCATTTTACGGGTTGAGCCCAAAATTGAAGCTTATCCAAAGCTAAAGTGGATCATTCCACAGGAAACGATATAAATAATGATTTCCACAATTAAAACCTTGTTAGGCCTGACAGTGATGTTTATATGTCATCCAACATTCTAATAATATCATACAAACATGGATGAATGGAAAATATAAATATAAGCTTGACCGGGAACTTCTATGCCCCCAATAAATTTTCAACTATAGACATTCAATTCACACTGTTTCCTGTAGTGTGGCCCATTATAACTTTTTAATTGCTTCATTTTTGGGATAAGATACTGAAATCATCTTGTAAAATGTATCGACGGATTAGATAAAATACATAAATTACAGTGGACCAAACAGAGTTTGAGTTACTCAGTACCCAATCCGCCTCCGTTGATAAGGTTGCATATACTAAATTAAGGGAAAACACAACTGAATTTACGCAGACCAATCAAATCTAGCCACGTCAGCACTCACCGAACTCGGTGTTTTCCCCGGACTGACAGAATCCGGTGCCACGAAAGGAAAGTGACGTTAGTCTATCGAGGCCTTTCCTCTCTCTAAATAGATGGGAGAGAGATTCCAGAGGCGTCATATACATACACCGAAACATATGGTGTATACGCCGTAGGATCAGTCGAAACTCCAGAGGACGTGAAGGCGATGGATTACATGATGGAGGCTGCCTCAGGAGCGCATTTCTCGGGTCTCCGCCTCGACGGCCTTCTCCAAACCTCATCTCCTCGTTCTTCCTCTTCTTCTACTTATTCTCATCCTCCTTCAGCCCTGCAAGACGACAATGCCCCCAAACAGCCCTTCGTCATTGGTATGGACGCTCCAAACCCTAATCTCTCTCGATTTTTCGTTTTCTTTGCCGATGTAATGGATTTTGACGAATTGATATTTAGACCCACCCCATTTGATGAATACGCCCCCTGTTTTCTAGTTCATGTGAGTGAATGGTACCAAGTAGAAAGTAAGAGCCCACCCTATTTGATGGATACGCCCATTCTTTTTTAATTTTGGTAATAACCTCGTCCCCCTTTTTCTATTGTATTCCAAAAGATTAGAAGGAAGGCCCAACCCTCTTTTTGTGTGTGTGTGTGTGTGTGTGTGTGTGTGTGTGTGTGTGTGTGTGTGTGTGTGTATGTGTGTGTTTAGAGAAATGATATTTAGGTGCACTCTTTTTGAAACATAAGTCCATTATTTTCTGAATTTAGTGTTATAGAAGTACAAAGTGGAAAGAGAGGGTGTATCCATTGAGAATGAAATGGGGGTGTAAAGTGTAAATTCGTATTCTTTTATGATGATGTTTTATGGGGATTGATATTTACACCCAATCCTTGTGATGGGTATGCGTTTTCTTTCCTATTTTCAGTGATGCAATAGTTCGAAGAAGGAATAAAGGATGCACCTGTTTTATGAGCCTGTTTTGAAATATTTGGTGTTTGCTTGCTTTGGAGTTTCAGAATGAATCATTCATATTATAGACATTTGGACGCGGGTTTCTCCTTTGGAGGGTTTTATTAGTTTTGGGAACGTGTACATTCCGGGTAGTGACGAGCTACAAGGCGTTAATTAAATTTCTTAGAGAAAATCCTTGATTAGAAGGGAAAACCATCTATACATGATGAATTGTGATGTGTTAGTGGTGCAGTTTGTGCACTATGTAGGGTGGATGTAATCCTAATCTAATCATTTGCAGCTTGGGATGTCAAAGGATGTTGACATAGAGCTTCGAGCAGTATTTGGGTACTGTTTAGAGCAAGGTATTCCAAAACAGTTATATAAAGGTGATGGTGGTAACCGTTACGCTTTGAGGTTGCAACAGCCATAATGGCCCTTATAGAAAAATTGACCCATACAAAATTGACCCATACCGGCCTTGTAACAGTCCGTTATGGGGCTGAAATGGGTTTTTCAAAAGAAGAACAAGAAGAGCTGTAATGGCCATTGCGGGGGCCATAACAGCCCATATTATAATGGTAATGGCAGTGGCCATTATGGAATACCTTGGTCTAGAGTATTCTCTGTGAACATCAAGTATCAAGGAGACTTATTAGCTGCTGGGTGTTGAGTGTTTCTGTTAGCCATTGGGTTGAATAGTTCTTAAGCATAGAATGTTGAGCTACTCACCCAACCATGAAGGTTAGATAGCCTTAACCACGAAGCGTTTAGGTTCCACTAACCTTGAGGCATATGATCATCTCTTTAACTATGAGGGAATGAGCTAGCTCAGTGGACCTAGTGCGAAGTAGTGTTTGAAAACACCACCAATGGGATGTAGCATGCACTACTACCTGTATCATGCAACACGTTGATGCAACACTTGGTGTACTGCCTGCTTAATACAGTGCTTAGTACACTGCTTGGCAAGGCTATGACAGTGCAGCAGGGTATAGCCTTCCGCACTTACTCCTGGTGGAGTTAAGGTTGGGCACATCTCCTCTGTAAGACTGAGCAGCCTATGGGGAAACCACCGATGTAGTGGTGTGGATTGAGGCTTGATTAGGCCCTCTTGTATGCTCAGTGTGGGGTCACAGTGAGAAGGGAGCTTAGAGCCTTATTTTGCTCTGCTACTTGTTCTTAAACTCTTAAACTGTGTTACTGTCCCCTCTTAATGAGAAGTGGTTGTATTTATATAGCTGGATGGGTCATTGGAGTGGAAGAATCCCACTGTAATACGGATTATGAATGCATGTAAACCTTTGATTGTTGGAAGGGAGATGTGGTTGTTGGTTGGCTTCAAGGCACGTGGTGCCTAGCGATTGGACGGAAACTTCTATCAAAGTGGAAAGTCTCAATAGCATTGACGCCCAATCCCCCGGCTAATTGAAGCAGGGAATGATGCTGGTGGAGATGTTGTCTGTGCTCCTTTTGAATTAAGGAGCCACACTACTCTTATCTTTTTCTTCATTAATACCATTGTTTATATTATTTTAAATCATCAATAGAGAGGTCTAAGCATGGATGTGGATCATCAACATATGGCGCACCTTTGATTTCTCATCCCTCTCAGATCAATTTGATTATATGATCCTAACTATTCAAATAGTGTTTTGGGAAATGGATGGTCCACTAGAGAGGTCTAAGCACTGATGTGGACCGTTCGTCACGTGGCACCCACCTCTGATTTCCCATTCTTCTTAATCACTTAGATTAGGTAACCATCCAATTAGTGGTTTAATAAGTGGGCATTCAATATTGAGGTAGCAAAACCAAAGTGGCTAATTTACATAGGAAAGTGTTTCCTCATGGGAGAGGCGTTTAAATTTTTTGGCCATTTACATAGAAAAATGGGTAGGTGTGTACCGGTTTACACAGGAAAGTTGGCTCATACAAACATGCACAAATCTGATTTACATATGTTAATTAGAGATTCAGAATTTATATATCTAAATGCGTGTAAAGAAACTCCCATTAGGAAGGAAAGAAGGAGGCAAACTCCTCATGATAAAGCAGGACTAGGTGCAAAGATCCAAAGCTAAGGGAGGGATTGGTACCAGAAGAATTAAAAAAGAAAAGAAAGAAAAAAAAGAATGGGGCTCTTGTTTTAAAATGGCGGTGATGGTTTGGGACTAGGTGCAAAGATCCAAAGCTGGGGGAGGGATTGGAATAATTGAATTGACAAAAAAAGAAGAAAAAAAAAGTCGGCTCTTCGTATAAAATGGTGGTGATGGTTCTGGTAGGAGTAGGGGCTTTATGGATTGGAAGTTATAGCTATTGGGCTCTTCGTTTAAAATGGTGCTGATGATTCAGGTAGGAATAGGGGCCATGTGGAGGGAAGTTATAGCTAGCAAATCTATACTATAAGAAGAGGGAGTATCAAGGCATTTTACATTCCTGTTTTTTCTGTATACCTTCAATAATATATACAACTATTGAAAAGGTTTTGGTAATTTTCTAATCTAATTTAATTAGGTTGGGCACTTAGCATTTGAAAGTTACAAGTATTGCTAAACTTATTTACATTGATGTGCTACTCAATCACGGCTGCTCAAACAGTTTGGGACGTGAGATGTGCTAGAAACCTCAGAGATAGCGAGATCCCCTAGTTCTTGGACCTCCTGGACTGCATCTCTAACACCATGCCGCAGAAATCCGAGTCTGACAAGGTCAGATCTTTTTATTCTTATCTCTCCCCTTCTCCAAATACTTCTGTCTCAGCTTCTCCTTTCATCTGGAGATTCCCGGTGCCCCCCAAATTTATTTGTTTTGGGTGGCTAGTGGGCCGTAACAGAATCCTGACTATAAATAACCTCAGAAAGAGAGGAATGCTGCTTGTCAATTTCTGTCTATGTTGTATCCGAGAAGCGGAATCGGTGGACCGTCTTTTGGTACATTGCCCCTTCGTTTCTCAAATTTGGAACGACTTCTGTTTTGTGGTGTATTCCAGATTCGGCCCACAATCTCCTATCTACTTGGTACGGTTTCAGGCTTGGTAAACCCAGAACTTCCGTTTGGAGAATGGCCATTATGGCAATTTGGTGGTCAGTCTGGATAGAAAGGAACGATAGATGCTTCAACGATTCGTCGTCTACAGTTTCCTCTGTTGGGTCTAGAGCCAAGAGGTTGCTGGTTGAATGGGCGGTTAACGTTAAGGGTTTAAAAGGCTATGACCTTTGTTTTTTAGGGTGTTAATGTTGGTCTGCTATCTCAGCAGATCTCTGTTTCTTTCTTTCTTGCTTTTGTCTGTTTTTCTTCTTTTCTGTTTTTTAATAAAATTTATCTGTTGCCTCTAATTTTTTTTTTTACATTGATGCAAATAATAATTATTAAATGGAAAGAATGGGTGTATCTATCAAATGGAAAAAATGGTGTATCTAGCAAACAGTGTGGTTGTTAATGGTGGCTGCAAGTTCCTAGTCTTTTATCTTGATGTCTTCTAGGAATTGATATGTACGCTAATGCTGTTTGATTGACGTGCCTCTTCTTTTCAAACTTTGGGGATACAATATTACAAAGTAGAAAAAAAGGGCATACATATTGAAACTGTTTGGTGTTAGTAATGAGTGTAAACTCGTTTTCTTTGTAATGATTTCTTCTAGGAATCGATACACACACCCTCCTGTCTGATAGGTACACCCTTTCTTTCCCAATTTTGGTGACACAATATTAGAAAGTAAAATAAGTGTATCAATCAAACAGGGTGGGTGTAAATTCCTCTTCCTCTTCCTCTTCTTCTTCTTCTTCTTCTTTTTCCTGTGGAATGGCTTGTGGTCGCTTAGGTTGATAGAAATCATCATTTCTATTGTAATTTGGTGATACGATTCTGCAATAAATTTGATAGATACCACCCTTTCTATTCTAATTTGGTGATACGATACTGCAACTTTTATTGGATTGCCAAGAAGGAAGGATATATCTATCAAATTGGATGGGTGTAAATGGTAGCTCCTTGTTTTTATTCATTACTTACAATTTTTTTTGGAAAATTGGAAAAAGGAGTTTCGGGGGGTACTGCATCAGGCAAGACAACAGTTTGTGACATGATCATCCAGCAGCTCCATGATCACCGTGTTGTTCTCGTCAATCAGGTACATTATATCTCTTCCTAATTCGTGACCACCTTTATTATCATTATTGTTATCATTATCATTGTTACTATTTTTACTATCAGTGCTATGATCTGGTACGGATTGTTCACACTTATCACAGAGCGAATTTATATGTGAGGCCCAAGCGGGCACACCTGTGATTATGGTGGCCGATTGGATAAGGTGTCCACCGCAGGTTACACATGGCCCCAATACCATCTTTTGTGATTGATCACAACCATTCAATTACGGCCCTGCAAAAAAGGATGGGAAGACAAAATTTTACTCTGACTGTGCATTTTACGTGCCCTGCTGTTATTATACAATCATGACATTTTTATGTGATTTATGGTAGATTGCTCCCATCTGTCTTTGTTGTTCACAGGTGGAATCACTTGGGCCCATGGTATTTAACAACAGTTATGTTACGGTAACGGTGGTGCTCTTACACGTTATGGAAAAAATGACCCGTAATGGCCGTCTGTGACTGTCCGGTATAGTTATTATTCTTATTATTTTTTAAAATATTGGCTGTAACAGCCATTGCATTTCATTTAAGAAAATTTTGGCCCATTACAGCCTATATTGTAAAGGTAATGGCGGTGGCCGTTACAGCCGCTGTTACCGTTATTGAATACCTTGCTTGGGCCACACATATGAATTCTTGCTTGGGCCACACATATGAATTCTTCTATAATAAAGTATGGGAAAAGCCTACTGGACTATAGCACATCATCATCATCATCATCATCATTTGATATTTTTTAAACTTAATTATGCACAGCCTAGTCAAGAAATCTCATATGCACGAAGGGAATCAAGTTAAGCTGTTAGAAACAGCTGTATTTGTTTGGCTGATAATTCATTGATCTTTATATTTAATGATGTAAAGGGAATGTTTACCATTGGATGTGCTTGGATGAATAGCTACTTTATGATTGGTCGGGATTTTCAGAATTTATATTCCAAATGTGGGAATTCCAAAAAAAATTAAGCAGTGTACTTTTCATGTCTTTTCAAATTCCTGTTGTCTACTGGTAGCTATGAGGCAAATGATAGGAATTAATTGCACATGCTATAGATTGACAACTCAGTGGACACAATCTTGTTTGAAAGTTTCTGTTGGTCCATTGCACTGGGTGACCTGGGCTCTTGGCTATTGAAAATGGGGTCAACCCATGGTCGACATTCGACAGTCAACAGTGAGTCATGAGTGGCTAACGTGGTTGTTCGAGGGCCTGAGAGTGTAGCTGGAGGATCAAGGTTCTGGCAGCAATTATCAAAACCAAACTGGCAAGGTTTCGCTTGCTTTGGGACATGCACTGGGACTTGGGATTACTTTTGGGGTTTCATGCAACTTAATGTTGGAGCATAGCAGCAGCAAGATCATGAAGAGGATACTTTTTGAATCATTTTGGTGCCAGTTCCATTCCAATAAGATATTTAAAGATTTGCACTTACCCGTAGGTTTCCTCTTGGGAGTATTTTGGTCATTTCTTCTATACAAATTGTCACGTCCCTAAATCTAGTGTCGGTAATCCGTGATTACTATTCACCAAATTTTGGTTGGCAGCCTCCGTAGAACTATAATTTTGGGGCTTCCAACTATCGCATACTAAGTCCCATAAGCGGGGCTCCACATGGAGGATTTTTGAAAGTAAAGACGACAAACACGTATTATTTCTCAAAATTTCATCATATTCAACATGTGTTACTGTGTACAACTGAGCACATCAAGGCAAAACTAAAACATAAACCATGCCATATTTACTATACTTGATGTACATATACAGGGTACTAAAAAAAATAAAAATATACACTGATATGTACAAAACAAAAAGGACAACTGGAGTCTGTAACCTCTGCTCCTGCAGCTCCCTACTCTCACCTACAAAAAAAAAAGAAAAAAAAGAAGAAAGGAAACCTTGAGCTACTAAGCCCAGTGAGTGCGTGTGTGCATTGAAAATGCATGTTTCATGTCATGCTCATATAATGCACAGGCCTATTGGGCTGATAACAATAAAATAAAGATACAATGCATTATGAGGCCTACTGGGCCGATAACAATAAAATAAAGATACAATGCATTATGTCACTTTTCATGTTCCAAAGGTGGGACTTCTACCCACTTGTAACATACTTACTCTTTCAACGTTTCCACAACTTTCCACATTTCCCAATTGGATCGCTAAAGTCTGAAACAGAAGTGAGACTTGCATATGATTGCTACCCACTTGCACAGGCTTTTCCACCGTGGTCAACTAAAGAGGTGAGACCATAATTCATGGGCCGAACTAGTCTAACCTACTTGTGTTGAACCTCACTATCTGTCATAAGTTGCTTGACAAAACGATAGCGGACAATCTCGTCACACACAACCTATCTTTGCTTGCCCATAAGCAGGTTAGGTCAAACCTCTCAACCAATCGACACGCGTCGGTGGGAGTTGCTGCTTACTTTTGTATTTCGGCATTCCAACGCTCTGTTCTTCCACCTGGTTTAGGCATTTGTTACTCCCGATGGTACCAATCGGGGTTTAGGTACTTTCACCCAGAGACCCTCTAATCATGTTCTATTGAATTACACATTTCCGGTGTGGTGTCCAACTCAAGTCATAACAAAGTATGTTTCATTGCATTTACAATCACCGTATGTATAAGTCTATACACAACCTATCTTATCACATTTTTCAAGGCAAGCATAAGACGACCTTCCTCATGTTCTCCTCATGAATTTAAATTCCTCATAGGGGTCTCATGTAATGCATCCTGTATATAGACGGTTCACATACTAATCATAGACACATTGTGTGTCGCAACACAACCCACTATGATCACCATACCATGATATGAATCATTCACTCTCAATCATACAATGATACAATAGCCATGAACCATGCACATGATATGCACATGACTTAGCCAATCTAAATCTAACCCCGGATTCATTCCGCTATAAGACTTCATGCCACAAGCATGCTTTTGCTCAAGAGTTAGCTACACCAAAAGGAGGAAGGATAACTCTTTCAAACGTTTTGTCAAACAGGTAGCGGGCGGACTTTGTAAGGGACAGATGGACACCGATGGAAATACTTATGAATTTAAACAAAACTAAAGCATATGAATCCTTTGGATGTGGGCCACATGGATGGTTTAATTGATGGTGGAGATGGGGCCATGATGGGTTGATCTTGCATAGCTTCTCCCATAGCCCTTTTCTCAAGTTCATCTCTATCATCCAATCTTCCATCAATAGCCTAACCAACTAAACCAGAAAATCCAACATCATAGCCATTAGTGGGGCAATTCAAAGCTCTCTCTCTCTCTCTCTCTCTCTCTCTCTCTCAACAACCATGGACTAGAAAATCTATTCTTTTATAGGGCTTTCAAGTAATCTAACGCACATATATGCGTGCTCCGAATCTATGCACTCACCTGTTACAATCAGAGGATTGGATTTCAAACTTGTCTTCTACTTCATTTTCTTCTTCTCAACTTCAAACTTAAGCTACTCTTTTTTTATTTTATTATTATTATTATTTTTTTTTCTGTTTTTTCTGTCTCTACACTTGCCTTAGGCTTCCCATGACGCAAGGAAGAGAGTGCTGGAAATGGGTTGTTGAAAGAGGGTTTTTATGTTTATGGACTTGAAAATGGTTTTAAACTTGGCTTTTGTCTAAAAAGAAGGGTTGAGGCGTGTTTTGTGATGTTTTTGAGAAGTTTAAGCTTATGGTAACAATAGAAAATTGTTATTTAAGTGATTTGAAATAAAGCATTCCAAGGATTTTAAAAAAATCGAGGTCATTTGAGTTATTTTATCAAAATATACATGTATATATCTATTTATATCTTATAATCTGGGTGTCATATTGACATGCTGTTTTCGCCAGTAATTCCGTAACTCGACTACGGTCACAACGGTTAGGCTCTTGGACTTAACGGATTTTGAAAAGTCGATGATGACTCACCTCCAGATAAAATAAGGACATAGTTGTCATTTCTCAGATTGTTTAATTTTAAGTCCGTATATTAAAATTCAGACATCGGGTTGAAATGCGGCTTGCAGCTCGATAACAGAACAACATCATGATCAAGTCAAAATATTCTTGAGGCCAATGGACCTACAGTTAACGGCTAACCAGTGTACGAATCAGATTTCGGGGCCTCGGGTCTTACACAAATATCCATATATGTTCATATGTACGTATCTATATATTGTCATTTCTAGAAGTCATGGGTTAGGGGTTTAGATCAAAGATCAGTTTGGATTTATTTATTTAAAGCAGTTTTTGTGAAGGGACCAGTAGAATTTGATTCATATCCAGATTGTAAAGACAAGCATATTCTATTTATTATCCTATTCTTGTAAATATATTATTGGCATTTTTAGAGTGTTTTAAAGCCATTTAGCTAGGTTTTTGGGATACTATTTGTTTAAGGCTCTATTAGACAGGAAATGATAGGAAATTGGATTGGTTTTATGTGTATTTTGGGATTAGATTGGATGGATGGTTCAGACTGCATGGGTACTTGTGAAGAATATTTTGGAGCCTTGAGTCGTTCTCAGGTCTTTGGTTGTAATAACCTATAAGTATGCATATCAGTAATGCAAATGGAGGTTGCCTTTCTCAAGGGAGAGATTCTCTGAGCTTTTGAGAAGTAACTACTTAAATATGTTGGGTCCAATGCTCAAATTTGTTGCTGTTGTTTTACCCTATGCGAGATATGAGTTGATAACTAATGCTTTAATAGCTTAGTTCTTTTATTTATTTTTTGTGTTTATTCATATCTTTTGTGGGGTCACGATTGTATGAGTAATTGTGGGCTGATTCTCATAATCCCATGATCCTACCTACATTCTAACAGTGTGAGGGAGTTAAAACAGGTGGATTGTAGCAACCTGGCGGACAGAGACTCATAAAAAATGGGGAGGTCACAATATACTTATTAATAGCTAATTATCACCTTATTATATTCTACATCATTCTTTTGAACCTTATCTCATGTGGCCTTTAGATTCTTCCCTTGCAAATTTTCCATCTTGAAAGATTCCCTCATGCATATTTTGTTGTTGTGGCAATTTTATAGGATTCATTCTACCGTGGGTTGACTGCAGAAGAATCTGAACGTGTTCATGAGTTCAATTTTGACCATCCTGGTAATTTTTTCTATTTGAACTTAGTTTAATGCAGTTTTGTTTCTGTTTAAGCTGATTCAAACGAGGTATTCAATAACGGTAACAGCGGCCATAACGGCCAGCCTCATGGCCATTATGATATGGGCACAATGGTTGAAATCATGGCCCCGTATTGCACCATTATGTACCCGTATTGATCTGTAACGGCCCTGTATTGGTCCATCATGGGCCCATTACAGACTTACAGGCTTTTTTTTACCCTTTCAAATCCAGCATTATGGCCCCGCACTGCGTAACGGGCCGTTACGTAATGGCCATTACGGCCGTAAACCGTTTTGAATACCATGGTTTCAAGAGAAACATATAAGATATTCATTATTGTGATCTACGTGTGTCTTTTCCTGTGTCTCTCATATGGGTGGTCATCCTTTTTTTTTTTTTTAATTTTTTTATTTTAATAATGAATTTACTCCATTTGTAGTACTTAAATGCTGTTAAAACATGTAGTAGTTTCGGTGTAGATGCTTTCGACACTGAGCAACTCCTCGAATGCATTGGGAAGCTCAAATGTGGGCAGTCTGTCAATATACCTATATATGATTTTAAGAACCATCGGCGATGCTCGGAAAGCTTTCGTAAGGTTAGTTGTTGTGTAAAACGATAAGTGTTATTTTATTATTTTTTGTATGGAAATTTGTTGCTCTCTTTCATTATTCTGCTTAATATTGTTATGGTTGGAATGGTCCTACCAGACGTGCAATATCTTGTCGTTTCCAAAGGAAAGCACAACTCTGAGACTAGAAGTTGCATCTAGATGTACACTCTAGCGTAATGTAGTGATCTAGATCATTATCTCGGAGATCAATAATTTCAGATCTTCCAGTAACCTGTTAGCAAACAACTGCTGCAAAGTGATACCAATAGATCGATTTACACTATAAACTTAATTTATTTTATAAAAAATTTATTTCCCTTCTTTTTTTGGGGTGGGGGATCATGATGGCCATTCATTAGGAGATGTTGAATGTACACTCTGCATATGTCTAAACCTGGCACATGTGTGAAATCCAACTGTTCATTTAGCGGGCCCTACAATATGTGTTCCATGGTCTGCAAATCAGGCCAGTCTAGCCATCAGGCTGTGTGTATGAAAGATAGATGGTTTAAAGGATTTTTTTTTTTTTTTGAATGATATACAGTTAGAAGGAATTGACTAAGAGTCCATGTTTGACATTAAGTGTGGAACCTCCTTGATGACCAGGGCAGCCTATTGTTTGGTACAGCACATAGATGGTGGGGCTATTGATTGATTTTAGTAGTTTCTGGATGAAATTTAGTAAGTTGCTTTCTCTTTACAAAGTCACGACCTATGGCTGCAATTTTGTTTGTTTGTTTTTCTTTTCTTTTCTTTATCCTCTGTCATGATATTTGACTACAAACATCGACCGTTGGAAAAATGTTAAATTGATGTCCAGCAACACCATTTTTGCATTTGTACAACTGCAAAACTTCTTTGGGCACCCGTACGGGGTTTGGGCGAATGGTTAGCGCCGTGGGTTTGCTCCCCATAGATGTGAGTTCGATTCCCCTCTCTGGGATTACCCAATGCACGTGGTTTGTGGGTGATTGTGTGCATCCACGGGGACTACTCTCGCCTTAAAATGGGGGCGGGGACACCCCTCACGTCATTAAATTTATTTATTTTTCTCTAGGCAGTCTTCACATTCATATTCTAAATTGAATGGAGGAATGCTTAGTTCATCACACCACTTACTTGTCCTCTTCAGATCCTGTGGCCTTACTGTTTACTTGTAACCACACAAGTTAGATGTCCTTTAGGGGCCGTTTGGAGGTCTGTAACTTCTGCAAAATGTAAGTTATGGTTGGCGTTTGGGGGAGAAATCTTACAGGAAGGATGTTGCCCATAGAATTCAAGTGGAGTGGAAGAAATGGAGATGTTCCTTTGGAGTTTCAGGTGATTGTTGCATACCTGTCAAAATGAAAGGGAAATTTTATAGGATGACATAAGACCAGCCATGCTTTATGGGACAAAATGTTAGGCAGTTAAGGAACAAAATGTTCATTGGATGAGTGTAGCTGAAATGAGGATGTTGAGACAGATGAGTGGCAAGATAAGGAAGGATATAATTAGAAATGAATGCATTTGGCGGAAATTGAGAAAAAGCACCAATAGGTAATAAGATGTGAGAAAGTGGATGGTTTGGTCATATGCAACAGAGGCTAAGAACTGTGCTGGTTATAAGGAATGAGTTGGTACAAGTTGAAGGCTCTAAAAGGCAAGGGGAAGGCTCATAAGGACGTGGGTGGGGTAGTAGGAAAAGACTTGATGACCTATGGTCTAAATGAAGTTATGGCCTGTGATAGAGTGAAATGGCAAGAAAGGATTCATGTCCCCGACCCCAATTAATTGGGATAAGGCTTATTAGATGATGACAATGATGATGAATGGACCCATGTCTGCTCACCTTTTTCTACATACATGCAAAAGTATGGGCTACTCCGTTTTGAAAATTCGATGGTAAAAATATAAATTTATAATTTACTTCCCACAAGCTAATTCCTTCTAAAAAAGGGGGGCAAATCCTTTCCACAAGCTATGCATTTTGGCAGTGTTTCTAATCCCAAGTTACTTTTAGAGGCCAATTTGGATAGTGGGAAAAGAAAATAAAATTGTAATAATTATCCAATGATGATTTCCCATGGTCACATAACTTGTGAGTGGGAATTTGGCTATGGAAAAGGCAAGCGATTGCTTTGTGGAATCCATGATTTCATTTGCTATCCAAGCCAAACAAGCTCTTGGAATTTATGGGAAATTGTCATTGGATAATTATACAATTTTCTTTTATTTTCCCACTATCCAAACAGGCCCTGAAGGCATTTGAACACTCTGAAACAATTTTTGAAAGCTTTGTTGGTAAAGCTCTTATTTTGTAGTTTCAGATTCATTATTTTTTCTAGGTATCCATGTATAGGAATGAAAAAGCTCGTTATGTTCTTACTCGAGCATCTGTTGACAGGTTAATGCATCTGATGTCATTATTCTGGAGGGGATTCTAGTTTTCCATGACCAACGAGTCCGCAACTTGATGAACATGAAGATTTTTGTTGATACAGGTCTTGTTGCTCTATCTGTATCTTGTTTTTCCAGGAGAGCATTTATTATTGTTATCATTTCACTTAAAAGAAATAACTTTGAAGTTATTTTTAGTATGATCTGCTTGTTATCTGCTCTTTTGGTTGAATGAATGGGAATTTACCAAGTTTTGTCATGTTTTCATGACTTACCAACATTCTCTTTCTTTGATAGTTTAACACATTTCATTCAAAAGAAACTAGATTCATTCCTGGTGGCTCAGGGTGTGCTTGCTCTTATGATTTTCAGATCCAGTACTCATTTCCTGCTAATTATTCATGTTACGGAAGGTTTTCTTGGTTTTCATGTTTTGTTGGAGGCTAATGACTTATGAGGGCTGCAGAAAGATGAGAGCAACCTTTTCTCCACCAAACATGAGTGCTAAAAGGGAAGTCAATATGGGTGCTAGACCATTCTAGCACCTCTAGGACTTGGAGAGATTCCCAAAGAAGCCCCTCCCTTTGAACCCGCTTCCACCAAAAACTTGACCTCCATTGCTTCTTATATCCATTCTAGCACCTCAAGGACTGGAGAGATCCCCTAATGACCCCTCCCATAGCACCTTCTGCCACTAACAACATGTCCTCCATTGCTTCTTATCATCCACTAAACACCTGTTCTTTTTTACATGTCTTCTCAGAATTGATAGTTACCCCTACCCTGTTTGATAGAGACATACTACAAAGCAAAAAAAAAGGGTGTAGCTCTCAAACAAGGTCAGTGCAGGTAGTGGGTGGATAGTCCTATTCTTTCATGACGATGCTGTCTGAGAACTCATATTTCAGCCTTTTTTTAATGGATGTGCCCATCTTTTGTAATGCTGTGGGTAGAATATTACAAAGTAAAAGAGGGGTGCTCATTGATAAACCAAGTTCCATTGGGTTTTCTGGCAACAGTTTTATAGCAACTAAACTTATTGCCATTCTCTGTTTGACTGGCCTCCTCACCCTCTAGTAAACTAAACTCAAAGTTTGGATGCTGCATCCTGACAGCTCCCCTCTACAGCAGAAAAAAAAATGTTTTGTTTGTCGCGTCTTGTGTCACCATCCTCTCAGACATGGAAAAGCTATTTGGAACATTGCACTTTACCAAACCCGCCCACTAAGAGATGAGGTTCAGCTTCACTCAAGAAATCACCCACATACTTTAGGATATCCTGGTTGGACCCCTTTCCTCTCCCATTACAAACAATGCTCATCTTGAATGGTGGCACAAGCAAATGATTTTAGTGGGAGGGATGGATGGAACCCATCCCTGTTAGCGCCTTCTTTGTAGGAGGGAGACCCGTCCCATTGTCACCTCCCTACCATTGCCTCCTTTTGAAATGGTCTTCGTCATTACTTTCAAAGCCAGTTGTCAGTTCCAAAGCCGGCCCGGGGGGGGGTTGGAGGGATAGAATCTATCCCATTGTCTATTGCAATGCCAACAAGAGACTTGTAGGAAAATATATGTTATTGTGTGTGTTTATGTTATCCGAATATATGTTTCTCTCATGTCTACACACATACACACAAATTGCATGTTAGCCTTTTGAGCTAACACTTACTATCTGACCTGATCCAACCCACTTAAAAATTCATGAAACCCGACCCAACATGACCCATTTAATTGTGAATGGGTCGGGCTCAACTGCTAGAACCAACTCAGGTTTAAGAAAGTCCAGTCAGTGAATATGCACATGCATTAAAAAAAAATCATCTATTCTTTTCTTGTTGATTTTGTTTTTGGTTTTGGGTTGGGTCATTTGGCCCAGTCCATTGATAACGTATATGGGTAGGTTGGGCAGGGTTCAACCCAAGCCTGAGCCATTTACTTAAATGAGTCACAATTCTAGCTCAATCATGACCCTGCCCCCCTACCCGTTTAGCTTGGTCCAAACCTATGTCAAAAGCAAAACAGGTTAGTTGACTAGCGGGTCAACCCGACCGATCGCTACCCCATTTTTGGTAAAATATGATGAATGATGCATGCTGGCATAAATTCGAGGTTGTTTTGTGTTTGGTTGTGATTTGCTTCTTCCATCATAGGCTTACACGGTAGGGGTGGCAATGGGTTGGGTCGATCTATGGGTCAATTGTCCCGACCCGCTTCTAAGCTGGGCTAATAATTCTATTGGGGCTGTGGGTCAAGCTTGGGCCAAAACCTTGGCCCATTAAGATTAATGGATCGGGCTCAAGCTTAGGCCAACTTAACCTGACCCGTTGATCCCACATATTGAGTCAATGGGTCGGCCCAAATGACCCGATCCAAGCCATAACCTGAAACAAAGGTATCTTAATATACACATCTGATTGCTCTTTTGCGATTGTGTAGATGAGATGTAACATACTTGTGCCATGAAAAAAAAAAAATCCAATCTCAAAAGTGTGTAATTCTGAGCTTCCATGCACATGAAAACTCCAAGAATAGAGAGAGCCTAATATGAGAGATTATTGAAGTTAGTGCATGGGTCTGGTTGGGTGGGTTGGTTGAGCCTAATCCGATTGCAAATAAATGGGGGCTCAAGAAATTTTAAGCGAGTCAAGGGTTGGGCCATCGGGTGATGGGTGGTGGGTTGGGTTAGGGGCAGATTTCTTGACCTATTTGTTAAATGCATTGAGCTTGGGTTGACCTTGACTTGGACTGGACCCGATCCTTTGCCAGGACTACTGCATAGGGGGTATTTCGCAGTTTTCTAGAATTTTTAGGAGCTGTCTTCAAGGATGATAAGTGGCTTAGGTGTTGTAGTGGGTTGAAGGTGTTCTTGTTGTTCTTCTTCTAGGTGTATATGTACCAAGTGAAGGTGAAGTAGTTTGGATGTGGTATGATGCACAAGCTATATGACATAATGCTCAACTCAACCTGACATGGAGGATTTCTGTGGGCATTGGAGCTTTCCTTTTCCATTCATTGTTTCTTCCTTTATTAGGCTTTGTTATCAGCAGTAGTGTAGTTCCCTCATGTTGTACAGTGTTGCACATGTCTTCACATGCTGTTCTGGGTGGTCTTCCTTTAAATGGTAGTGAGTGTAGTTCACTCACTCGTTGGGCAATGTTGCGCGTCTTTGAGAGGATTTTGCTTGTGAATGGCGGTTTGTGGTGTTTAGCCATGGCCTTCTATTTGAAGAGAAAATTCAACAAATGATGAAAGCTCAATTCATAGACAAGTAATTTAAGTTTGTATTCAACCATATTGTGTTTGAGGGGTCGTGGCAGCTCATGCTGATCATCATCATCTTATTCTTTTGTGTTTCAAGATGGGTATGATTGATATCTATGCTCTTGCTAGTGCAGGAAAATATATGTAATTGTGCGTGTGTGTTATCCGGGTACTCCTGCATAGTGCTATATGTTTCTCTTATGTTAACGTGTATCTGTTTCTTTTGGGCTCACACTTAACTTGCTGCCTTAAAACACTTTCTACTCTCTTTCTTCCTTGTTTTCCCCTTATATTTCTCCACTTTCTACTAGATCCACAAGGACCTAAGCTGCCATTCTTCTACCTTCACTAATAACCTAAAGATGATCCTTAGTATCCATTTCCATCAAAAGGGAGAATTTTTCGATCTTGGAGAGTTGCTTACACTTGTGAAATCCAAAATTCCAGTAGCTTTTACCTATGTAGCCTTTCTCTTATTAAATCCACATTTTCCTCCATCGGTGTTTTTTATTTTATTTTATCTTTTTCACTGTCCTAATCCTGTTTGTTGTTTATTTATTTAGACGCTGATGTGAGGCTTGCTCGGAGGATAAGGCGTGACACTGTTGAGAGGGGTAGGGATGTGAATTCTATTCTTGAGCAGGTAAGTAAAGTTGAAGTACAGAAGAGGCACTATATACTTTAAAGTTTTTCTGTATTTTATTTAGTACTCCCAGTTGCATCCAATGAACCATATGTTGAATTCTTTTTGGCAATTGGTAGCATCTAGGCAGGAGGAGGTTTGCTAGCCCCACACCCTCTCCCCAAGCCTCTTTACATGGCACATTCGCCAAAATGTCATGTCTGTGGGACATCTAAGCCATGTGCAGGACCTGCAGGTTTGAACCCCACCATTCATATTTTCTGCTGCAAAGTGGGCCAACCATGTATTCAAACAATTGATATTCTAAATTTTGGTGATGGTCCACATTCAGTGTGCATGTGACCTGCCTGAGGAGCTGACTGGCCTAATTTTTGCTCCTGCTAAGTAAAGTTGTGTGTGGTGCTAATTAAATCTCCACTCTGCTGTCTAATTAAAGGAGGTTCACCATTTAGCAGCAGTTCAATAAAATAATTCATTTGTAGCTAGAAGCAAGACAAGACTTAAACCTGTCATGTCCCAGAAAACCGTTCCGGTATATACAAATGCAAAGATCTATTAATTAATTTAAGTTTTTCTTTAAGAGAATACTAGTATGAATTTTGGGCTGTCAACAGACTGGGGCTAGGCTAGGCAAATGATAAATTTCGAGTAGGCATGGTCTGATTGTTGTTCCTGTAGTTCAATTGGGATTTTAACAGTTAAATTTCATACAAATTCTGATTTTACCAGGCAATGCCTTATTGGAATTCCGAGGAGGTGCTTTTCAGGGGGTGAATGATCAAATTGCCGCCCTCATTTCTTTCTTTTCCTAGAAAAGGCTGAAGTCAAGAACTGTGGGGCACATGCAGTGTGTGTATGACATCCCCATCCAAGAAATGCACCCAACCATGATGATTGGACAAACCAAAAAACAAGCCACATGTGAATGTGGATGTTTTGGGGTGGTGTACATTGTTCTTTATGGTGTGGGCCACCTGATGATTGGATTGGCTTAATTTTTGGTTGGTCAGGCAGGGTGCATCTATTGGATGGGTTGTAAGTCATACACAGAGCCCACATTTTATTAAAGAAATGGATGAGGTCATTTGGTCATTTCACTCATTGATAAGCACCTCCTGGGAATTTCAATTAGTCCAGGCATAGTTTTCTGAATCAGACAACTTGAGGAATTTTTACAGCAAAATTCCCATCAAATTTCGGCTTGGTACCTTTTCAGGCCTAGTTGCACGATCCTTTAGGGAGCAGAATGCATTTTGGCATGGTTGCTATTTCAAATAAAAGGAAATCCTACCTTAATATGCTTTATGCCCATTGAAGACCAAGAAAATAGATGGACTCCCAAGTTAGCAAGATAGCCTCAAAGCCACACAATCTTGCCATAAATAATCAACAGCCCCTTTGATTCTGCATCCATAATGGATTTAGCAACTGTGTATTATTTCTTGCTCATTCATGATATCAAAGAGGAGCTTGTGAGGCTCACATTACTCTGTAGGGAATATGGCTTATCTCTGCACCATGTGTATCAAATTTCACATATCAACTATCAGATTTCCTGATGAACAACCATCAAATGAGAGGAAGGTGCAGAAACAGACTGACTGATAACGTGAACTAATATTTGCATAATAATGCATCATTTTTTTCTTTTTCTTTTTATATATAACAGTATGAGCCACAGACATCTCAGCATTACTGGTTGGTGCTCAGTGTACAAGTGACATGATTTTGTTCATTGGACTTGTCTATTTCTGAAAAAAAAAAAAATTGTTTGTGTTGTCCGTGTGTTATTGTTTTATTGAAAATTGGTTAAAAATAATCAGAAAATAATGAAATAGGGATGGAACATCCCTTTTCATATTTCTGCTGCAAATACATATTTTCCAACTGCGGTATTCTGCCTCCGCTGCATTTTGTCATTTGAAGCTTGCTCAGTAGATGACCTGCTAAGGAGTCGTTTGGCCTTCCATTTGTATTGGAACTTTGGTTCTTCTGTTTTGGTGTATTTTTTCTTCTTTTGAATAAAATAGTTGCTTCGTAATTAAAAAAGAAAAAAGAAACTCCATAGCTGGTGGGAGTGAGCAGATCTTTCATTAGTAAAATTACCATGTTATCCAAGTTTATGCAATTTGTGTCCATCTGTTCTCACAATGTAGGTTTTAAAGATGTTGGAATATGTCAGGTTGAATTCCATTAGATCACTCTATATACATTTCTTTGAAATCCTACTTTGTGTGAACTTTATATGGATGACATAATCTGTTACCACTTTACTAATTCGCAGTATGCAAAGTTTGTCAAGCCTGCTTTTGATGATTTTGTTCTTCCATCAAAGAAATACGCTGATGTAATCATACCCCGGGGAGGTGATAACCATGTCGCGATTGATTTAATTGTGCAACATATTCGCACAAAGCTTGGTCAGCATGACCTATGTAAAATCTATCCCAATGTCTATGTCATTCAATCGACATTCCAGGTATCTATTCTTTGCCTTGATCTATTTTCTATTGGTATGTGCCATTCTTTTTTGTCTGGTAATGCTTCATACTTGAGTGTCTTTTAAACAGATACGGGGGATGCATACACTAATTCGTGACAAAGAGATATCAAAGCATGACTTCATTTTTTATTCAGATCGGCTTATTCGGCTGGTATCTTTTGCCCTTTCTTTAACTATTATCTTAGCAAATTTAAATGTATAAAAGTTTACCCATTACCTTTCCAAATATCACCAGATTGTACTGATCAAACGAGTGACTTCTCAGGTGGTGGAGCACGGTCTTGGCCATTTGCCATTCACTGAAAAGCAAGTGATTACTCCTACAGGTGTGTTGATCCTGAAAATTTCCTTTGAGGAGGTGTTTAACCACCCTCCCTTTCGTCTAAATCTTAGAGGTATTGTTTGTGGGATGAATGATGTGGCCAGCCCTCTTGCTAGGTTGGAGTGTCCAGAGAAATGTTATGCATTAGCATTCTTTGCTCCTATAGTATTTGCCATATATTCATTTTAATTGTGTATAAGAAATTATCATTTATAAAAGAAGCCAAGATAATCCAATTATTTATCGAGTTAAATGCCTGAACATTTTTCATATGTCCAACTTCCCCCATTTACTTCTCAAGCCATTGTTGAAAGAAATCCACACATGAGAGATGGAGCCTCATATCATATTAGTTCATGTGTGATTTTGGTATGACACCCATCTATATCCACACGCGGTCTATTGACCCAACTGTTTGGATCACGAAACTATGGACTTCACTGATTGCGTGGTTCATCAGGGCACTATTCACATCCTAACGCATCCAGCTCAGTAGGTCCTCATACATAAATATAGAGGAACTTGTTTTTTCCCCACTTAAAAAATGAAAAGAAAAGGTTCAAGCTTGTAGCATCATTTATAGTTTAAGCATACACATTTTTGTCTATCTTCTTCATTTGAACAACTTTTGGCTCCGTTTTGTTTTGAGCTGAAGAAAATAAAATTGACCTAATATATGTTTGTAGTTACTGTGGAGAATTTGCTTTTCTGCTGAAGTTCTTTGATGATCAAAGAAAACTGTCTCTGCAGGACCTGAAATTGATGTTCTGCTTGATTTGCACAACTTCTTGCCATTTGTTAAACTCTACAGCTAATTCTTGAAATTGCACTTTTTCTTTATCCAGGGTCCGTGTACACTGGAGTAGACTTCTGCAAGAAGTTGTGTGGAGTGTCCATTATTCGAAGGTGAGCTTTGATGCAGGTATTGAAGTGGGATGTCTAGTGATCAGTTGGGTTTAACTTTATGTTGTGAAAATTTGTGACAAGTTTCCCTTAATGATTCATACTAACTTTGTTAGTTGACTTTTACTTCTCAGTTGCAATGATCCAACCAAAAATTTTAAAAAAATAAAAAATGGAAGAAGTAGAAGAAGAAAGAAATTCTGAGTTCATTGTCAAAGGGTTGCCTATCCTTAATTTTTTAGTGTTTAACAGCTTGGCATTTCTTTTCCACTGATACTCTCTCTCTCTCTCTCTCTCTCTCTCAATAATTATTTTACACACCCCCACACACTCATGCCGTAGTGGGATTTCACCACCTATGGAAACTCGAACCCTTGACCGGGTGTTGAAACTCCTGAGAGTCTACCACCCGAGCAAGAGTGTAAGGATCCAATTTCCACTGATACTCTCTTTAAGTTCATTCAAAAGAAAATATTTGCATTTTTTTCCTTCCTATTGGACGTTCTCAATAAAACTTGCACATGGCATTTGTGTAGTTTATGTCATGTTTCTACTATGGTTGATAAACTAAAGACTGACAATAATGAAATTGGTACAATTCTTGGAAAGATAAAACCCAAAGCATTCAACCTGGCTAATCCGCTCCTTGCATTGTCTACTATAACGATGGTGTTGTGCCCCTCTCAAGAGTTTCCACTGAGAAATGACACGGGTCTTTGAAAGGGAGATTGAGAAAACTTTGGAGAACTATCTTGATCCACTTTGACTCTTAGTGTGGGTCATTTTTTTTTTTTTTTTTTTTTTTTTCTTTTTTTTAAATTTTAATAAGTGGGGTGATGTCATTAAAAGCTGGGGTACCAATCGCTTTAAGGTCTGAGGAAGAATCCATGACGCATCCATTCTCCCTTATGTTGGTATATACAGAACAAGAGGAATAGTTGCATCTTCAGCAACATGATTAGACATGTGTATAAATAATTGAAAGAATTAAAAGCAGTCTAATCAAATGGGTGATGGCCAGGAAGTAGTTCCATGAGACTTCTGTGATGTTATGGACACCTAACAATATTGATTTTTAGGTATTTAACAGTGAACACCAAGTACCCCAAATTGGCAGGTAGGATCATCCTGTCATCTCCTATGGTCAAGTTTAGGGCCCTTGATAGATTGGCATGCTGGAAAAAGGATTCATGTAGACAACCCCAATTGGTTGGGATAAGGCTTAGATGATGATGATGATCATCTGGTCATCTGGGGTACAGACCACTCACGTAGGGCCCACCAGATGAACGATCCAGATCTTCTTCTTCTTCTTCTTCTTCTTTTTAAAAAGATACTTCTTGCCATGCTTGTGGTGTCGATTGCTGAATATCTTGGAAAAAGTGATTAAAACTATTCCTTTAGGATGGACAGTTTATAAGACCTTGGTGTAAACTGTGATAATTGCCTGCACGATCTCTTAAAATTACAAATCAGCTGTGCAAAAATGATGCATCACATGCTATTGTCATCTGAAGATGTGAGTAGGGCTATGGGCCAGTTGACAATCATAGGTATATGAAACTTGTTTTTCTCATTTCTTCCTAACATGGTAAAGATTTAATAGCATCCTCCTTTGGTCGATTGCAGCGGTGAAAGCATGGAAAATGCTTTACGTGCATGTTGTAAAGGCATAAAAATTGGAAAAATCTTGATCCACCGGGATGGGGACAATGGGAAGCAGGTGAGACATCTATTAAGAGCCTATGGCACACTACTGGGAGTTTCGTATGTTTTTTTTGGAAGGATGAGTGTACTTTGTTCATCATCTGAAATTCGTTGTCTGAATTCAAACAGCTTATTTATGAGAAGCTGCCTAAAGATATTTCAGAAAGGCATGTCCTCCTCCTTGACCCAGTTCTTGCAACAGGTAATTGTTTCTCAACACAACAGGTATTATCAAGGTTGTAGATACGTCAATGTACCCGAGGAATTATCTTTCATCTTTTCACCTCAGGATATGAGTAGTATCATCAGGTTTCAGTGTCTACAAGTGTGGCTGTGGCTGTGATTGAGACTGTTGATATTATGGGCCCTACCTTGGATGCACCATGCTCCAAAAGCCTACCAGATCAGAAGATTATGGCCATGGATATTTTACAATTTTTTCAGTTGAATGTGATCTTTCGAGCACGCACTTTTCTTACTTCTCTTGGTACTCATGATTTCATTTCTGACTTTGATGACTTTCTCAAGGTAACTCAGCGGGCCAAGCAATTGAGCTCATTTTACAAAAAGGCGTTCCGGAGAGCCATATAATCTTCCTCAACCTCATTTCGGTGGGTAAAAGCTCCCCCTTTTTCATTTCCATTTACTTCCCTCCTGCCATTGATCCGATATCCTCTTTTCATCTTTCGCTGATTTAGGCACCCGAGGGAATTCATTGCGTCTGCAAACGGTTCCCATCCTTGAAAATAGTTACATCCGAGATTGATGTTGCATTGAACGAGGAATACCGTGTGATCCCTGGGATGGGGGAGTTTGGCGATCGCTACTTTGGCACAGATGATTGATATGATCAGCCTAAATGGACCATTTCAGTGGGCCATTGTTTCTACACCTTTATTTATTTTAAAACCCAGAAAGGGGTGAAAAAGAGATTGGATGCTATAGCATGAAAATTATAATTGGATAGGCTGTTTGAATGCTAATTTATCTTCTTTTTGCGTGCACTGCTTGTGCATGTATTTTTGTTAGTGTCAAGGAGACCAGATAAGGAATATGTATGCCATTCTGATTGTTCATTCGATCATCTTATATGGATGGTCATGTCTGAAAGTCATAAAAAAATAAAAATAAAGCAACAATGCCATTGGATCTTAACTCTTTGATTTGAGGGAAAGAACCAAAAAAAGAAAAAAAGAAAAAACAGAATCAATTCACTGATCAAAGCCCTCAAATGGAGCAACCCTAGGGCCTGTTTGGGCACACTTTCAAAAAGGGGGTTTTAGGGGCTAACTTGCTTGTGCCACTCCCCCTTTTGAGATGTGCGTTTGGATGCACTTTCAACCCTCCTGGCTCGACAAAGCGGGTGTTGGAAAGCCACCCACTCGTCGAGAACTAATCAATTTGGTTTTTGGCTAGTCTATGTTAATTACCTGCTTTTGTAGAAACTCCCTTTTGCAGTTGTCTTAATGGGCCCTACACCAATGAGGTTTGCTAATTATTCTGTGTGTAGGCTATCCCTTTGTATGCCATGACATATGCAAGTTGGAATGTGGGAGATTGAAATCATTAAAAACTTCTTGTGGGCAACAATTTTTGGATCAAGCTGTTACTTGTCCCTTCATCCAGGTGTGTGAGACCTTATCAATAGGTTGGATGGCAAATAAAACATTACACTGTGCCCTAGGAAGTTTTTAATGGTGAGCGTTCAATCACCCCTGTTTTTGTGGTGTGGGCCACCTGAGAGTTGGATTTGCCTCATTTTTTGGACCATAATCTAAAATGAGCTGGAAAAATAAATGAGTGGCATAGATATACAATTCATGCATCGAGGTGGGCCTCACAGTCAGGGCCTCAGCAGATGAGCTGTTAACCCTCCCTCAAACTAATCGGCCCTGGGTCTCATACATTTTCAATTGGGAAATGATACCACATAGAATGGTATCCATTGAGAGAATGGTGCATAGTACCTAGAAATTACTTAAATAGTGGACGGTTAAAATTATATTTAGGAATTTTAGATGTTACATGAGAAAAAAAGTAATTTAATTTGATTATCTTACTGTTAGATTGGATAACATTTATTGGACGGTTAAAATAAAAATATCCAATGGTTTTATTTCAACAAATGTCATTCTAGAATCAGAGTATAGTATGTTTCAACCCATATGATTTTTACGAATGTTAACATATGCCAGCGTGCCAAGTGCGTGTGTATCATGCGTCTTACGCAGGCTGTGACCGTGGGCCCACCTTGATGTTTTCTATATCCACACCGTCCATCCATTTTTCTAGCTCATTTTAGGGCATGGGCCCAAAAATTAAGAAGATCCAATGCTAAGGTGAACCACACCACAGGAAACCGTAATGATTGACCATTAAAAACTTCTTGCGGGCCACAAAAAGTTTTCGTTCAAGCTGATATTTGTGTTTTTCCTTCATCCACGTCTATCTGAACTTATCAACAAGCTGGATGGTAAATAAACATCACGGGGGACCCTATAAAATTTTTAACGGTGGGCGTTCAATCACCATTTTTTCGTCCGGTGTGGTGGACATGGATTAGGTTGTCTCATTTCTTTTTTTAGCTCATGCCCTAAAATTCTGTGGCAAAACGGATGGACGGTGTGTTTATATAACACATACATCAAGGTGGGCCCCACGGTGACACCTGAGGGAACCCGTGTTAACCCGACCTGACCGCATCCAGATTGCCTGTTACTCTGGGGCTGTGTGGGGTCTACAGAAATGTCCGTGACAAATCCACTCCGTCCATCTGTTTTGAAATATCACAATTTGAAAGTATTCTAAAAATAAGGAATATCCAAAACTTAAGTGGGGCACACAAACAAAGCAGCAGGAGCAGAAACGTCCACCGTTGAAAAGTTTCTAGAGCTGACTATGAGGTTTATAATCCATCCAAACCGTTCATAGAATTATTAACACCAAGATTAACTATATGAACAAATATCATCCTATACAAAACTTCCATGACCGCCATACAATCAAACCCTACGTTTTCGTATGGTATGGCCTACATAAGTTTTGTATCTACCTGATTTTTTAGAATCCAGTTTTACTATCGTCTTTCAAAACAGATGAACAGAGCGGATTAGTCACGGACATCTCCATGGGCCCTACAAGCCCCGGCCACAGACATATCTGATATCACTGTGCCCGATTCACACGCAATCCGCTCCCCTGAGAAAAGAAACTACAAGCGGATACGGATACCGCATCCTACCCGTTTAGGGTAAAAATCGTGAAACAGGTAAATAAATTTCATACCCGAATTTGATTTTCTTGTATCACTTTCGTCGGGTGATTGGGTAGTTGCATTTCCATTGCCAGCCCATTTGTAATTAACGGGCCAGGCCCAGTATAGGTAGGTTTCGGCCCAGTTTTGAACCACGATTTTGCTTAGCCCAAGTCCAAACCCAAATCCCAAAGTCCAAAGCCCAAAGCCCAAGCCCATCTCACTGACAATTTTACTTGCTACAAAGCAATTTTAATCTATTTCTATTTATTATGAGAAAGGAATGCTTCTCATAGGAAAATGTTCCCAAACGCTTTTATTCTTTATAATAGCTTTTAGAAATAGCTTTTAGCTTTTGGTGGCATTACCAAGCGCACCTTAATTAAGATTTCTTTCCTTCTCTTTTGTTCGGTGGAAATTTTCGATGGGATTTTTTCTCCTTAGTTCAGAGGAGAGATGGAGCAATGGGTGAAAAATCGGAGTAATTCATCGCGTTGCTCGACCGATCGTAGGAGGTCTTCAATCGGTCGTGGGAGGCGCTCTACCGGTTGTAGGTTCGAGTCCTAGCACGACTTAAAGTCAAGCGAGTTTGTGCTATTTTTTTTGTTTGTGTTGTTTTTTCTCCGAGGTCTACGACTAGTCGAGAGAAAGCTACGACTAGTCGTAGGTGGTCTAGGACCAGTCGTATGAGAGCTACGACTAGTCATAGGTTACGCAGTTTGTTCCGCGATTTTACGTGAAACTACGGATTTGAGTCCTTTCGCAACAGGGATGCGAAAAAGAATTTTCTAAAACTATAAAAAGGAGTTTCTAGAGTTTTTTTAGTGTATGAGAAAAACACAAGAGAGTTATCAAAGGTGAGAGAGAGTGAGAAAAGAGAGAGAAGAAGCTTGTAGAAGGGAGTCGTCGTCTCAGCGTTTTTACGTCCTCGTGATCGGTGAGATCCCTCTATTTTCTTTTTTATTCTCTTACTGTTTATTCACTCCTGCGTGAGTGAAGAAGGTTGTAAATGTTCTATTTCATAGTGGATTGTTGATCTGGATGAAGTCCCGTAGTTTTTATCTCTTTGTGAATTTTCTACGTAAAAATCTCTTATGTGGTGTGTGATTGTTGCTTTGATTTATTTCATTGTATTGTTATTCCATAATTCTGATTTATTCTTAAGGGCTATATCCTAAAGTTTTGTGTAAGGCTCCCAACAATTTCAACCCTACAAGCTGGGTCTTTGCTCTTGCTCGGGTGGTAGACTCTCAAGAGTTTCAACTCCCGATCAAGGGTTCGAGTACTCATAGGTGATGAAATTCCATCAGCGTGAGTGTGTAGGGGTGTGTGTTGAAAAAAAAAAAAAAAAAACCCCTACAAGCTCATGTGAGACCACCGTTCATTTTATGAAAGATGAAGAAATATGAAAAAGAAAAACTCAAACGGCTCACTTCTTATTCCATTACGTGTAGGAAAAATCATAAAAAATGCAAAATTCTACATATATGTTTTTTTCTCTTTTATTTACTCTGAAAGGAAATGAAAGAATGGATAGCTGATAGAATCAAAAGGATATGATGTTGCCATCTTAGTGGCTAGGTGTGGCCCACCTTCACATTTTCTCTTCTCTTGCTATTGGCTAGATGAGGGAAGGCACCCAAGATATTGTGGGCCCTTAGATCTTGTCTGGTCAAGATCCCCACCACAGGTGATGCCTACAAAATCCAAATTCAAGCAGAACAGGTTAGTGACCATGGTTTTAAAACTGGGCCACTCCCACCTACTCGACTCGGTGGATGACTCAGCTGAGTCGGGCTATTTCCAATATTAACTCGTGGTGATGAACCCGAGTAGACTCAACCGGGTCTGAGCATCCGGATCATCTGGTTCATCCAACTATCGATGGCCCACCGAAGAAAAATCACGTGGATCAGGTTGGTGGCCTTGAGGAGCAGCCAAATTGAGTTTTTTGAGCTGTCCTTTTGTTTTCTGCACTGTGGCCCACCTGATGACTTCAACTAATTAATGGATGGCTCAGATGTTCTGCACGTGTGGAAACATGTGGTGCCATGCACGCGACTGGGTCATAAACAGATGGGATTATTAAAACGGACGCGGATTGCGTCCTACCCCACCTGTCTCAAGCCCCGAACGGACAGTTCTGTGGGCGGGCCCGCTGTGGTGCATCTGTTTATCCACGCCGTCCATCCATTCTCTAAGATAATTTTATGGTGTGTGAAAAACAATGAGGCAGATCCAACACTCCAGTGGACCACACCAAATAATAAGCTTAGGTTGCATTAAATGCAAGAGTCATCTGTGGTGTGGTCCACTTTAGCGTTGGATCTGCATCTTTTTTGTACTTATACCTTAAAATGATCTGATAAAATGAATGGACGGCATGGATAAACAGATAAATAACGGTGGGTCCGCCCACAGAACTGCTCGATCGTGGCTAGTAAAACCTCCACCGGCGCTGTAACTACTTTTTCAAAAAGCAGTTGAAAGCCCGCCTAGTTACCGTTATATCTGTTTCAATTTAAAAAACAGAGCTAATCTCTTGTATGTTTTGTGAAGTGGTGGTGTGAGGTGCTCGTGACAGGCCTGATCAACTCACCCCAGCCGCTTGATATTTGGGGACGATCAGCAAATGCCGCAGGCCCACTTGCCGGAAAAGCACGACCGCCTTTGCCACCGACATGCTTTCCACCACCGTGTACGGCGTCGTGTTCGTGAACGGATGCAGATCAATATACATCTCCATCTCATCCTCAGTCACTTCCACCTCCTCGATTGTCCGTCCCCGCTCTGCCAGATCAACGGACGTAAATCTCTCCCTCACCTCCCACTCCTCCGTTCTCCTCCTCTCCATCAAGAACCACTTCTTCCTCAGCACCGCTATGAGGTGAGCTCTCAGGACTAGTCCATGTAACTCAGTCACTCTGCCAATACGCGACCCTACCGGCGGGACTACCTCATGATCCACGACAGGAAATCCATTGTGGGTGGTGTTGCGGAGGACATCGATGACCCGAGCCACCTTCTCAACACCACAGAGAGTCACGACTGGTGGCTTGGCGGCTGCAAGTTCGCTGACACTGAGGTTCCTCATCCACGGCTCGGCGTGGGCATCCAAGAAAGGTAGGCCCTTGAGATGAAGGATGATCTCATAGATGCTTGGATTGAATGTGTCCCCGACCGTCTTCGATATCAGCAGAACGAGCATTGTGATTGGGAGGAGGAGGAGGTTGTTGGTGAGCTCGAGGAAGATCACGCAGAGCGAGACCGTCATCCGCATTGACCCCGCCATGAGAGATGCTGCCCCTAGGACGGCGTAGAGGCCTTGATCAATTTTTGTGTATGGGCTCATTAGGAGGCCGAGGAGGCGGCCGTAGGCAGAGCCCATGAGGATGATTGGGAGGAAGAGGCCAGAGGGGGTGGCAATGCCAAAGGTGAAGAGGCCCAAGATCCAGTAGAGGAAGAAGAAGATGAGGAGGGACACTAGATGGAATTCGGTCGGGGTGGCGGTGGAGAAGATGTTGCGGACTGCATCATCGTTTGTGGAATGGAGGAGGCTCGCAAGGTCGTTGTAGTATCCGGCGGGGCAATTGAATTGTTTGAAGTTGCCAGTGCGGCCTGTGGTTGGGCAGGCTAAGTCGGGGAGGGAGGGATCGCATGGCGAGCAGCGGGCCAGGAATGGGAGGGAGTAGAGACAGGCGGATGTGAAGAGCGAGACGCCGAGACTGAGTAGAACTTTGTGCATTTTTCCCTTTCTGCAAAACCAGAGAGAAATTTGTAGGCATTTAGTAAAATAAAAAAAGAAGATTATTGAGTTCTTTTTCAGATCATGAATTTTGTTTTAGGCCATGTTTGGATGTGCAATCAAATTTTCAGATTATGGATTTGTTTTAGGCCATGTTTGGGTGCACGGCTGAATTGGGTTTCTTTTTTCGGATCATGAATTTTGTTTTACGCCTGTTTGGATTCACAACTGAGTTGGGTTTCTTTTTTCGGATCATGGATTTTGTTTTAGGCCATGTTTGGATGCACAACTGAATTGGGTTTCTTTTTTCAGATCCTGGATTTCGTTTTAGGCGTGTTTGGATGCGCAAGTGAATTGGGTTTCTTTTATGAGTTACGGATTTTTTGAAGGCCGTGTTTGGATGTACAATTGACTTCAACTGCCTGTTTTTCATTTCAATCAAATAGGAGTGACCAAATCTGTATGACTTTTCCTAGTAGTCATGGTGAGTAGTCCTCAAATTGCAGTTGCATTCATTTCCAATCCCAACTTGGAAGGCTGCATTTGGACGCACAAATGAATTGAATTGCAAACAGTTGGTTTAATTATCCGAAGTTTTTTAAAAATAAAAAATAAAAAATTGACGTTTGTCGGCATGCATTATGAGGAATTAGTCCCAAAATTGAAGCTTGGGAACCAGCCCTTCAATATGAATACTAAGGTAGTCACAGTTTGGTTATTTCCACTTCATAAAATTGCAATTCAATTTGATTTTGCATCCAAATGCACCCAAAAGCAAATTGATTGCAATTGGAAGCTAGTTCCTCAGTGTGAATACGAAGGAAGGTACTTACAATTTGGTCATTTCCACAGTTGGGACTCGTGGAAGCACATAGAGTGGAATCAAACAAGCTAATCACAATCACACAAGCAAATCTAACAGAGAACACTCTGAATTTACGTGGAAAAATCCTTGTGGGAAAAACCATGGCAGAAAGTGATAATGCACTATGAACAACAAAGTTACAAGAGATGAAACCTTACAGATTTGAAGCCCCAAGAGAAAAGCCTTTGATTTTTCTCTCTCCAAAACCCTCTCAAACCTTTAAGCATTCTAGCATTAACCCTAATTCTGGTTACACCCATATATTTAAGTAAAAATGGAAATAGAAACAAAATGCGCAAAACTACGCAACCCGTCAACCCGTCGAGTCGACCAGTTGAAACACTTCGATTAGTTGGGTCAACCTGTCGACCAGAGTTTTCGACTTATCAAAAACTCCAAAGACTATCTAGAGAGTTTTGTCACAAAATCGAATTATTTCGATAACCTTCGACTTGTTGTCCATGTCGATCGGTCAATAGCCCCTGTTTCAGCATAGATTTGAGGCATTCAATTTTCAACATCCACTTCATTCATATCGCAATTCAATTCAATTGTGCATCCAAACACAATCTTAGCTTATCTATATGTATTTGTATATTTTCGGGTTCGTAGTTTGAGCTGTATAGACATAATCGTTTGTACACATTCATCTTGATGTTCCTGAAACAATAAATGGCCAAATTGGGCTTTCTTTGTTGGTTTTGTGTATTCAAGGAGATGGAGTCGAAAACAGAACAGAAGTCCTTTCAAACTGATCCATACAGATCAGTACACAATGTTTGGCCCATGGCAGCTGCCTTTCACCAATCGAAACCGTTCATTTAGTGGAACCTTCCACTCATTAGAAATGGACCAAAAACCTTATAAGTATTGGACCCACCCGCATGGAATGCTGTTCTGAACTAAAACACTGTTAATTCAGCCCAAGCACTATAATACCTGCACAGTCACAATACAGCTTGGATTCTCAGATATGAGAATGGAAACAGTTTCAATGAATTACATAAGCTGCATCTAGATTCTTCATTGACATGAATTGTAATAATCAGTTGGATTAACCAGAAAATCAGTAATTACCTTTTTCAGTATTTCAAATTGCAATTGGATCACTTTCAAGTTGTACTTGAAAAGAATCTAACTGCAATTTGAAGATGTGTTTGGTGCTGCTTAAAAATGAGTTGATCTCATTTTAGTTAATCGTAATTGTGTATTATATATCATGAATATTGGTTATCTAAAATGAAATCAACTCAAATTTAAATGGCACCCAAACAGATCCTCAGTATCTTCAATTAGGAATTATATGATCCTCCATTTGAGGATGCGCACTCGATACTCAAATTTTGGGTTCAGATGAGTGGAGCCAATTGTTCGATGATCCAGATCATTGGTCATTTGGGCCCATAGTGGACTACACCCCCAAAAATCTCCTAAATTGGATGATCTTAATCCTTCAATTTTTGTCTGGCGAATAGATGGCTAAGAAGAGAAATGGGCAATGGTCTCAATTATGCTGAAAGAAGGCTCAAGATTGGAGGCTAATTTTTTTGGGTGCATGGGCCATCCATTGTTGGTCCCAATAGATCAATGGTCTGGATCAAGGAAACAAGGACCCCATTTGTCCAAACTGAAACAGGAGTATACTGCAGTTATCCAAATGCAATGCAAGCCAGAAATGGTATTTTTAAGGGTCCCAAACAGGATTTCAAGTTGATGGCATTGTGCCCATCCAAAAATATAATTTCTCAAATGGGTCAAATTGCATTTGGCTAAATTGCATATGAAAAGCAATTTAAGGTGCATCCAAACATACCTTTAGTTGAACTGATTATTGCAATTCTATTTGATAGTGCAACCAAACGCTGCCTAAATCTGAATAAGCATGTTAGAAGATAGAGAGAGGAGCTTACTCATTGATGAGATTGTAGAGCCTGAGAACCTTCTGCAGAAGATAGTTGTATAGACTTCCCAAAACTCCACCTATGATTCCAATCACAACAACAGGAAGAAGATCCATTGCATGGTAACTAACAGTCACGCCGCTCACGTCGAACATGATAAGCCCACCTTTCCCAAACAGCCCACAATTCCCCGACTTGCAATACTCCATGAACCCGCGGAGCACCACGACGACGACGGCAGTGCTGAAGAAAGTCCTCCAAAGAAGAGCGCTCCGCCACCATGTAGCAACTTCTTCGAGGGCGAACAAGACTCCACCGACTGGGGCCCTGAAGGCCGCACAGACGCCGGAGGCAGCCCCGCAGGTGATGAGGTCCCTTCGGTCTCTATCGTTGTTAAAGTACCGCAGCCATCTCCATTTCAGGCGGTAGTTGTCGGGGCCACCTTGGCCTAGTAAAGAGGCAATGCACGAACCAATGTGAACCAGTGGGCCTTCTTTTCCCAGATCAAGGCCTGCTGACACAGCTGCAATGCTACCTATGATCTGCAAAGAAGGAAATGTTGTTTGATCGACTGCAGATGAGATTCGTCGTTTTTCTTGATGAGGAAATATACAATGCTCGGGAACAGCATCCATACATTGGTTCCACCTTTGGGTGATCCAGACAGTTCATCTGGTCGGCCCCACATGTAACACTACAATGCTGCTGGAATGGACTACTCTATTGGACAATCACAGTCATATAGGAGGTTAACACAACAGTGCTGCTTGAATGGACTACTCCATTGGACAATCACAGTCATTTAGGAAGTTGGATGGATTGTTCGAATGGCCGAGATTGTCAGACAGGGGATTTCTAAATATCGCATATCGATAGTGGGGCCCACCAGACAGAAATCAACATTGCTGAGATGTGGGCCCCACCCATACGAGATGCTGGGTCGAATGAAAATGCCGGTAATTCAGGCCGAGCATTGTATAAAATGATTTCTGATTGAACCCGCTTCTGCGAATCACATTTTCACAACGTTTGTCTCCGAATCTTGTTTCCTGATTCTGATCCAAACTCATTAAATTGTTTATTTGTTGAAACCATTTTGATTTGAATGGTTTTTTTGGAAGCCAGCCATATCAAAAATCTGTCTTCCGAGTGAATCCTACAGAAATATTATCATCCATCAAAACGTGCGAGATCTGGCTATTCATCTAGTGGGCCCCACCATGTACATCTGTGGCCCAAAGAAAACGTGCTGTTCAGTTCATCAACCTGATCTCCTGCTAGTTTAAAGGAACAGAACAGCATTCCACATTCAATTTACTCATGTGGCCTATCTGGTGATTGCAATGGCCTGAATTTTGAGCCAAGGCACATACAAGGTGGGACCCACCTAACAAAATCCTGGATCTTGTAACACATTGGCTGATTTGGGATAGTAGAATTCAAATGGGTCCTCTCATTTTAGCCATCCATGATAGCCATTTCAGGGCTCAGGAATACACACTCATGAAAGAGTGTTCTGGTTGAATCAAAATCAGAAACTGATCGAATGATCAGAGAAAATGGGATCTGATTTTCCAGTTGAATTGACTCATTATCAGAAATTCATTTTATGATCACAATCTCAGATTCCTGTTCCCAGGTTTAATCCAACAGAGAAAACGGTCTTCTAGACCAGCCCTTCTCAGAACCTGATTTCACAGATCTAAAAAACTGGTCTTCTCAAATCCAGCAGAACCAATTCATGAAACAGTTGTAAGATTGAATTCGTATCGAAAAATGGTTTTCTGATCAAACCCATCTTTTTAAAAAATGGTTTTTTCAATTGAATCCAACTGATAGAAACTACTAAATTATTTTAACTATGTAATCAAAACATCGAAAATTCTTTTCTGACAAAACACATCTCAGGAACTGATCTCTGATTGAATTTCATGTTCCTGATTGAATCCGAACTGACCTTGACGATGAGCGTAGAAGCTCCAAACATGTTGGGTGTATTGACACCATTGAGATAAGCTTTGATTTCTGGTATGCCTGGCCCGGCTGCAGTTGGTGCGAATACTACGCAGAGAACCGAAGCAACCAATGTCAGCGCTAGATTCACGCCCATGAAATAAAGGAGCCCTGATATATACCTGTACCACCACAATCAACAAAAACCCTCAGGCTCAAGAAATCTCTATCAAGCTCTAAAGAATTTGATAAAAACTTTAGAACAAATAAAAACTGAGTCAGATACAAATCAACCAAGTCATGCTGAGTCTTTCTACAATAGGTTCAAAAGAAAATCTGTAAAATGGGATTTTTTTAAAATTAGAAATTAAAATTCTATCCACCTTTATTTGTCAATTACTTCAATAAATTCACCCAAAGCATATCAATTTCTGTAATTCAAAAAAAGAAGAAAAAAAAGAAGAAGAAGATCGAAACTCTGTAAGTTTTGGCTGAGTCGACTTGGCCGAGCTGGCAGAAAGTCACATTCCATTATCATAGTAGTTAAGGAACAGAAATGGTGATCCAAGACATTAAAGAGGACTCAACTTTCTTTCTCAACCAAGCGGGCCACAGCGAGCAGCTTGAAGCCGGTGATGTTCTCAATCGCGAGGTTGATGAGGGACGCGACGACCCCGGTGAGGAGCCCAACAAGGAAAGCCAGAGTCCATTTGAAGAAGATGTACTGCAGGACTTGGACTTTTGATCTACTCCTCCAATCATGCTTGAACAGATCATTTTCATAGATCCTGGATTGAAATGATCAAAAATAGAAAACACCCAAATGAGTATAATCCATGTTTGTTACATGGAAGATTTGAATTTTAGAGAGAGAGAGAGAGAGAGAGAGAGAGAGAGAGAGAGAGAGAGAGAGAGAGAGAGAGAGAGAGAGAGAGAGAGAGAGAGAGAGATGGTATGGGTTTTTACTCATAGTCCAAGCTCTCAATGTGAGAGACCTTGGCTCCCACAATAGCTAATGGATTGGAAGAGAGGGTGGGGCTTCTCTTGAGCAATGGCTGGTGTAGGGAATTGTTTTCAGGATCATGTTCTTCTCCTCCTTCCATTTGGGTTGCTGTTGTTGGTTCTGCTATTGGATTTGGATCCATGGAGAGAGAGAGAGAGAGAGAGAGAGAGAGAGAGAGAGAGAGAGAGAGAGAGAGAGAGAGAGAGAGAGAGAGAGAGAGAGAGAGATGTATGAAAGTGTGCAATTGCTTTCAATTCTATGGGAGAGTGCTCGTGCTTATGAACTATGATGTATGAAAGAGAGAGAGAGAGAGAGAGAGAGAGATTTCCTTACATGACTACTATGCCCCATCACTTTTTATTTTTTGACTGCTGTATCCTTGGCGGGAAATGGTACTCTAGTTCATATGCAGACCAAAATGTGTTAACATAGCACAAAGAGAGAGAGAGAGAGAGAGAGAGAGAGAGAGAGAGAGAGAGAGAGAGAGAGAGAGAGAGAGAGAGAGAGAGAGAGAGAGAGAGATTTCCTTACATGACTACTATGCCCCATCACTTTTTATTTTTTGACTGCTGTATCCTTGGCGGGAAATGGTACTCTAGTTCATATGCAGACCAAAATGTGTTAACATAGAACAAAGGTAACAGATCCAGTCCATCCATCTTAATGGTCCCACTATGACTATTTTCCACAGTTTCATTTAAATAAAATCAAGTGGGCCACAGTTTATGAAACATACGTAAGCTGAAGAAACCCAGGCTACAGTTTTCTATGCCATGCACCTATGTATATAACATAGTGGCCTACCTAATGAGGGGATCAACCTGATTTTTGAGCCATAACATGTAGGCAGCCAGCCCACATGATTGATGCCTTGGATATATTGCATCCTGCAATAGACGTTGGTATCTCTTGTACATGTCCCTTGGATTGCATACTGGGAGTGATCTGAAAGGTTCATTTTCTCATTACCATCATAAGGAAGCCATGATCATATAATCATGCTTTGTTGATGATCCTGATCTTTAAATTTTATATTAGAAACTAAGCCATTGAATATACAATTGCCATTTAAAAACAGCTTACTTAAGATGAACAATTCATATCATTACTTGAGGTGTGATCGGGGTTGTAAATCTATTACTATATCATGTATTAGTGCACGAGTAGTGCACTCATCAACATTTTCTGAAAACATGCAGGGAATGAAGATAAGGAAAGCTTTTTAAACCGCATGTATTAAAAGTAGTACTGAATTTTGAGCCATTCAAACTAAGCTTATTCAAATTTTGATTTTGCTTAGCCATTAACATCCCTAACCACATATGCCAATGTGTGCATAAGCTATAAATTCTACATACGCAACCATTTATCTTAAACTCACTAACAAGTGTTACATTATGAAAATCATTTTAAAACAAATTTCACAGGGAATCCAAAAAACCATTACTTGATAGGTTACCTAAAAACAGTTGGTGTTTATCGACTTCTTTTGAGTTGTTCATCTTGATTTATTTAATTATTTTATTTCATTTTGAGCACAAGGGGATTTAACTGGTGACCCTACAACAATAAAATAGTTGGTGTCAAAGCTTTGTGGACCCAACTATGATATATATGTTTTATTCATATTATCTATCTATTTTGTTGACTTATTTTAAGTTAAGAGTTATAATAATATCGGCACTATAGGAAGCAGTGGGGATTGAATGGTCATCCTTGAAAACCTTTTAGAGGCCAACTGCGATATTTATTTGTCATCCAACCTCTCTATAAAGTCACGTGACCTTGGATGAACATAGCAGTGAAAGATACCTTTTTTCAACATTGAGGTCTTGGTATCAATTCCCTAATAGGGGTGGCTAACAATGAAGTGTGAACCAACAGTGGGTGTACTAACAAGCTAACCAAAAAAAAAAAAGAAGGTCAGCCAGCTCCAAAACTTCCCTAGCCTTGTAAAAGTTTTCAACAGTATGCATTCAATCTCCACTGTTTTCTATGTTGTGGTTCACTTGAGCTTAGGATCTGCCTCTTTTTTTTTTTTTCTATGCATACCCTAATATGTGCTGGAAAAATGAATTTATAGCATGAATAAAACATATACATCAAGGTGGGTCCCACGGAGCTTTGACATCAGCTACCTGGCTGGTGCTGGGGTCACCAGCAAAACGGAATGGATAGGCTACTCCCCCTGCCACCGGCCCGTCGCTGGTGGTCGGTGCTCTGTGGGCCCCACCATGATGCATGTGCTTCATCCATTCTGTTCATCCATTTTTACAGATCATTTTTGTGTCTGATACAAAAAATAATAAGAATATGAATCTCAGTTGGACCACACCATATGAAAACAATAGTGATGGGATATCCACCATTAAAATCCTCCTAAGGCCCACTGTACCGTTTATTTGACATCCAATATGCTGATTAGGTCATACAGACCCAGATGAAGGGAAAAAACAAAGATCAGCTTGATCCAAAACTTTTATGGCCCCCAAAAAACTTTTAATGGTCGAAATTCATTCAACACTGAATGTGATCCACTTGAGATTGGGATATACCTCATTTTTACTTTGATGCAATAAAATGATCTAGAAAAATAGATAGACGGCATGGATGAAACACATACATCATGGTGGGGCCCAAAGAGCACCGACCACAGCCATTGGCTGGTGGCAGGGGGAGTAGCCACAAGGGCATGTTGGGTACTAAAAAAAGACAAAGGCATTTGGGTAATTTTTCTGTTTCCTTGATTTCTTCAAACTTTTGGACGGTTAGTAATAATATTTTTGTACACAAGTTATTATTATGAGCGGGGCCCACCTATATCAAGGGACGAAAAAGAAGGAAATATTGGTGGTTTGATTCAATAAATCCAGGGTTTGCAAATGTTCTGAGACAGACTGGCGCATGGTCCAGTGATCCGTGCCTTTGATAAAATGGGCCCACTGTAGATGCAGGGTCCAAAAAAATCTGAAGTATTGGTTCTTGGATGTTCACCATCCATAAGCACGGCTGTTCATGAGCCAAGCTAGCTCGAAAAACTCATTCGACTCGGCTCGAGTTAGCTTAGATTGACTCAACTTGAATGACTAATTCAAGCCAAACCAAAATAATTATTTGAAGCTCAAGCCAAGTTTGGCCAGAGGGCATTTCGACTCGACTCGACTCGAAACTTAAACTTAAACTCGACTTGACTCGATTAATAAATATATTAAATATTAAATATTATATATATATATATAATATTATATTAATATAAGTTTTAAGTTTTAACTTAAAAATAAAAAATAAAAAATTTTTTAACTTAAAAATAAAAAATAAAAAATTTTAGAGTTTCTACTCGACCGCACGTACCCCTTTTCCTTTTCCTTTTCTTCTCTTTCTCTATCCATTGTCAGTCGCATGCTCGCCCAAACCGTCATCATCAGGTTTCCTTATCCGATTTGAAGTTTTGTTTAGTTTTTTCATCGGATTTTACTTTGATTCTCTTAAGATTTTTGAATTTTTCATCAATGGAGGAAGATCAAGAACAGAATTCATTATTCTCTCACCCAACAAGCTTGAGCTCGACTCGAGGTAAACTCGACTCGACTCGAACTCAACTCAACAACTTTGGTAAACAATCCAAGTTTTAATGTTGAGCTCAAGGCAAAGCTCGAGCTCAAGCTCAAAATCAAGTACATCATGGACAAGCCGAGCCAAACTTGGCCCACCTCGACTCGACTCGATGCCCACCTCTATCCACAAGGTTGAATATAGGGTCTATCTTTAGATTTACTGACCGTAGGGCTTGGATCTTCCCATCTATGGCAGTTTGGAACACATGAGATCAAACGATCTGGATAGGCCGAATGATTCCTTCAAAAGGGTGGGCCAGCCACAACAAAAGTACATTTTGTTGAGGCTTCCCAAAGGCTGGGGGCCACATTATGCTGAATCAAACCGTTGAACTGATGGGGCCCACTTTAGATGTCCCAATATTATCTCAGATCCGAAGATTATAACCCTTCCATTTTGGACCCTTGTGAGTTTTACTTAACAGCCTATTTTTGTGGCCCACCAATCAAATTCAGGATCTCCCTATCTAAGAGACTTCAGGCATCCCACATCTCCGGATCCATCAAATCAATGGTGTGGATTGCTGGAAGCGGATTGGCTGATGTGCTGACGTCACCAAATTCTGTAGGTCCCACCATGAGGTATGTGTTATATCCAAACCGTCCAATCAATTGGAGAACTGGTTGTAAGGCTTGAGACGAAGATCCAGAGATCAAGTGGACCACACTTAAAAAAGCAGTGGGGAATTGAACGTATACCATTGAAACCATTTTGGGGTCACAGAAGTTTCGGATCAATATGATATTTGATTTTCCTCTTCATCCGTGTCTGCGTGACATTATTAACAGATTGGATGGAAAATAAACGTTATGGTGGGCCCTGCGAATGTTTTAACCGTGAGATTATCCCCACTTCTATTTATAGTGTGGTCCAACTGAGCTTTGGATATTACTCATTTTTGGGCACATGCTCTAAAATTATCCCTCCAAATGAATGAACGGTTTGGATATAATAAATACACCATTGTGGATCCAATGTAACTTTGATTTCCTTTGAACCGTTCGTACAGCCCGGAGCTCGACGAGCGTCAGATCTCGTCGCACCACACGTACACACACCAGCCAGGTCGGTGGTGTCAGTACACCAGTCAATCCCCTTCCTGGATTGCCGAACCAATGGGTCCCACTTGTACGGAACTGGACCTGGGGCTCTGGATTCGGACGCGGATTTCTTATGAAAGCCTTCGCAGGAAGTTCCTGCACTGGAAAACTGGGTGGGGCCCAATGTGATATTTTTAAGAAATTCACCCCGTACATCCATTTTCTGAGCTCATTTTAGAACTTGAGACCAAAACTGAGAAGGATCCAAGACTCAAGTGGGCCACACTAAAGTAAAAGATGGGTAGGAAAATTCCTACCATTGAAAACTTTCTGGGGTAGAAAGTGATGTTTACATGAAATCCATACCGTTTATAACGTCATCCCTACTTGGATGAACTGAACATACAAATATCAGCCTGATTCAAAACTTCTGTGGTCCACAAAAATTTCAAATGTGTGCGTTCAATACTCACATTTTAGGTCCACTTGAGTATTGTATATGGTTCATTTTTGGCCATTATCCTAAAAATATCTTGGAAAACGGATGTACGGGTTGGATTTCTTAAAAACATCACGTTGGGCCCCACCCAGTTTTCCAGCGCAGGAACTCTGCGGTCCTCTGGATTCTATCACTCCTGTAAAATACAAAATGCCTCTTTGGAATTTCAACTGATAAAAAAATACAGGCTTTTGTCATTTAGTTCAAGGGGATTTTTGTCCGAATCCGATTGCGTGCTGCACCCGCTTGATATATGGGTTTCATCCACGCCATTCATTTTTTTTCCAGACCATCTTTCGGACATGATCAGATCTTTCCATCCGTGGGACACGATGATTAGATTCACATCCTGAAAAAATGAGGCTGTTTCACCCCTCAGGTTCTCCACAACGAACAACAGATTTTTATTAACCGTCCATTTCGATTTAACGTTATGTAGCCCACTTGAAGAGTGAAATTCACCCGATAAAATTTAGACCAGAAGATTTCAAAGTTTATTTCCACCAGATAGAAAGATCTGATCACGTACACGTGTCATATTGACACGTGTACCTGCGTTTAAATGGGCATCTCCTACATACGTGTGGGCTCAGCAAACCTAGCTGACACGCCTGATCTAATCCATTTTTCACTCTGCCTTCAAGTTCGTTGCAGCAAACTGAGATCTGTTCGTCGCAAACGTTCTCATCACACATAGCTCGACAATCGGTGCATCCGAACCGTACGACATGTGGGCCCTGCTTGGATTGCACGTAAGAATATATTCAGTTCCCGATTTCATCTAGCGTAGCGCCACGTGGCACTAACGCAAGAATATCCATTCCATCCAAATTGTGAGTCCCATTGTGGAAGGAGCATATATCTAAAATCACTCTGATCTATCAATCCCAACCATCCATTTATGGCTACCAAATGGACGGTTGAAAATAAAATAGTCAGCGGCCCAAATTTACAGGTAAAATCAGATGGAAAATATCATCTCCTGCGTCCAATTTTGCACTTTTGCTCCAGCCACAGCTGAGCAGAGATTTCGACGGCCTGGATTGTGTTTGAAATGAGTCAGTGGGATGCGCAGCGAATGTATCTCGGTCCATCGAGATACACCAGAATGGAGATTTGTAATTGGGTGGAGACCTAATCATCTCCTCCAACTTGTTCTTGACCAGTGTGGACACGTCGCCACAGCCGTTCATAAAAGACAGGCCACCGTCCATTAGAAAAGAACTGTGGCCCACTTTCAATCACCGTCCAAAATGGCATGATTAGAAAAAACCTGTCTCTAAATCGCACTGATGCTTCCACGTCTATTCATTTTCTTTGACCTATAGCAATATTTTCTATGGACGGATCTGATCGAACGGTCAGTATCAGATCAAAGCAGTGACGAGTGATGGAAAGTAGGTCCACCCACAATTTTCTGAAGAGGCAGTGAGATCAAGAGAGGCCCACCTTTCTTCATCATATGACAAATGGGTCCCATGGTTCAATAATCCAGACCATTGTTCTGTTAATCCAACGGTTGACATAGCATACCCCACAAAGATCCCAGCTACCAATATAAGGACTTTTCTCAGTTGAATCTCGACCGTCTATCTATAAAGCAAAAATGTCCAATGGAGAATATTGTTGAGACATTCTCCATCTAAGGTGGGAAACAACAGACTCATGATCTGGTTCATCGAATGGTGGGCCCCATTTTCAAAACTGGAAACTCGTCCATGATGTGCAAATCCGCTGGCGACGCATCTTCGCTCTTGTGCTTCGACTGACGAGAGGCTTTGTGTGAGAAAGAGTAAAAAGACAAAAATGCCCCCAATTAGTTGCATCAAGCTGGACATACACGTGTACGGTTGCACATAGCGGATCAAAACACGTGGACGGTACAAGAAAAAGCGGCTTTTCGAAACCGCGAAAAGCCACCTTATCCAGTGCAGTCGAATGATATATCTTTGATGACCGAGGGAGAGTTTCAGCAATCAACTAAACTGTGGTGTGAGTTTACCACCATTTCTTGATTAATGTTGACTCATTCTTCATCATCGAATCCAGACGGTCCATATCGTGGGCACAACTTCCTATAGGCCTCAACGGAAATTTTTCATGGAACAAGAAACCATCCAATCCGTGGACCATAAAAGGACAGCTAAAAGAAAACATAATACCATCAACGGTCCAAATTCAACCTGACAATATCAAGCGGTTGTGATCATTTTGATCAGTGAAAATTTTCTTTCCTGTTACAGACAAAGCTTTCCACGATTTGGTCGGTTTGGATTAACTTGCACATGCTACTGCCATGTGCGGTGGATGAGTCGCCACCATTTAAGACTGATGGCGAACGTGCATCATAAAGATATGTAAGGCCCACCATCCTCAACGTGGGTTGCTGTCCTCCATTCATTCACAAGACAACGATCTCAATCTCAAAATCCTGAGATCGTTGGCAGCATGTAATCAAATTCTACCATTTAAATTATTCCGGGCCCACTTTCTTATGTGGGGCCCACTTCACATACCTTTCCCATTATTTCTTTATTGCCGTGCATTTTCCTCACTTGTATTTTAAACTGAAATTCATGTGCATGTGATGGATAAAGAAGCCCATGTGTCAAAAAGGTAGGCCGTTTTCTCACGTTGCCAGCTCTACCGAACAGGGCATTCTAGAACAAGGGATCTGATACCTCCTCAGGTGTATGAAATTTTTCGTACCTCCATATCGTGTAGTACATATTGCACATATGTATGATGATCTGAACCGTTCATCCAACGTGCTCACCCACAGATTGGCCAGTAACAAAAGATTGACTTAATCGGACTATCCTAGCCGCTTAACGAACTTTCACTTAATTTGAGCGGTTGGATTTTTTGTCTTCAGTGTCAGCTTTTACCCAACCTATTAAAGGTTGATTGGTCCAAACAGTGTAATTATTGGATGATTGCTTTTATTTATTTATTTATTTTTGTGATTGCTCACTCACCAATGAAGATCCTGAATGAACGGTTCTGATAGGAAGATATGTTTGGACCTCATTATATCGAGATTCATCAGCGATCCACTTTTGGGTGGGCCACAACGTAACAATATATAAACAAGGGATGAAATGGTGTGGCCACCTAAGTAGTGGATCACCTGATTTTCTTACATATTATCATCATGGTATGGCCCACCTTTTGCACGGATCAGGTACAATTAGACGCTTGCATGATATACAAGTAACGTATATGATCATTTCTCATTTTTGGAGTATTTTAGTCAATCTTAAAAGGTTAATGTAGACAACTAAAAGTAACCTTTTTTGTTTGGACAGATGTTATTTAGTAGCGAACTAGATTCTCAAAAACCAGGGTAAAAAAGAAATCGGATTGTATACTGAGTTATTCGTATGCTCTTATCATACTGAGTGAACTCAGTTGGGCCCACTGCGAATGCGTGTGGTTTATCCATGTCGTCCATTCGTTTTTCTAGATCATTTTATAGGTTTAACCCAAAATTGATGCATATAAAAATCTCAAGTAGGCCATACCATTGGAAAAAGTGAAACTATTGATTTCAACTGTTGAAAAATTTCTAACGCCCCCAGTGATGTTTATTTATCATCCAACCTTTTCATAAGATCGGAAGGACACGAATGAAGGGAAAATACAAATATTAGCTGATCTAAAACCTCTGTTGTCTCTAAGAATTTTTTAATGGTAGATGTTCAATTCACACAGTTTCTGATAGCGTGGTCCATTTGAGGTTTAGACATACTCCATTTTAAAATAAAGTACTAAAATTATGTGTTAAAAGATATGGACGGAGTGGATATAATGCATGAATAACACAGGGCCACGGAGTTCCGTACTGAGTTACTCAGTACGCTTACCCTACTGAGTTACTCAGTACGTGATCCGACCGAAGTTCACAAGAAAAGGTGCTGTCGAAAAGATTGGTTCGGGTTCGGGTTTGGGGCCTAGAGACACCAGATCCGGTTCTTCAGGTCCGATAAACAGATCTGATAAAGTTGGTTTTCCATTAGGTATTTGGACTTTGGTTTTTAATGGTCAATAACAATTATTTCCCGTGGTGTGGTCCATCCGAAAATTTGAATCGAACCCATAACTTCAATGTTCAAACTCATGGTGTCTAGCATTGAGACATGGGTAGGACCTTGAATGCAATTTAATGAAACCTTAAATAATGTGTATTTATAATGTATATAATATTACTATTAAAATTAATTGGACCTAACTTAGACACGGCCTTTTAGATAGGTCCAAGATAATAGACCCAACCTGGACTCTACTTGATCTTTTAACTAGGCTTAGAATGTTAGACTCGACCCCTACCCAATTTCTAAATGAGTCAAGAACTTTGACTCTCATACTTCAAAATTGGGTTCTAATAAGTTATCTCATTAATGTAAGTAATTATTATTAGAGTTTCTTTCATTAAATTTCTTAACGGCAAGTGCAAGTAAAGGACCTAGTAGATCAATCGAGCCTCATTGTGATGTTTATGTGAAATTCACTCTAACCAAGGTCATTATGCACATAACTCAACTCCATTCGGGGGACCACATGATTTGAAATTAGGGCACAAGCAATGCTCACCCTCCAAATTATTTTGGTATAGTCCACCTGAATCACATATGGGCATAATTTATTTTCCCCAAGCCCAAATTTTAATTTGGCATCCAGCCGGTGGAGTAGATTTTATATAATTATCACAATTTTCCCTATAAAAATACGAGTGGACATCTCTTTCCTACCTATTTTTATAAACTATGATATGAAATACAACAAAATGTTAGAATTTCAAAAGTACATATTGTGGGTGAAAATGGACTGATTAAGCTAACTCAGGATGGGAGCACGGCTTCTTCAAAAGGCTTGTTAAACTGTGACTCACTTAACCTCAAGGTTGACCTAGATTCAACAAGCCTTAACTATAGCCTCAACTCAAAACAGGTCTCGACCTTAGTCTGTCCAATCTCAACCTCGATTTCAACTTCAGCACGTCTGAGTTCAAGGTCAAGCTCAGCCTTACACCCTGATTTAGCTGATGGTCCATTGCCCGGAAGTTTGCTAGAAGATCCTCTGGAATCTCTCCAAGAATCTTAGAGGAACAATCACACATCATCAAAATTAGAATCCTGATATGAGATAGTATCAAATGGTGAATTCATTGTCATACCTGATACCATCTCCAAGAGAACTATATATACATCCCCATCCAATAAAGAAAGGTATGCACAATCTCTAACTTAAAACCTTTTTTACAACCATACCTAGATTTGCTATCTAACTTAGGCATCGAAGGATTTCCTGTACTAGCCAAGGTCTTCTCTGTCCATTTCTTGTACAAGTATACTGACGCAGAGATGAACATGATGAGGTCGATCACTGTCTTCCTCAAGGATAACTACTCCGAATCCACGGAGCTTCTCTGGACTCCTCACAGAGACTTCTCAAATCCACGAGGAAAGAAAGCAAAAAAATAGAAATAAATTCTAATAAATTCAAAATTAATTGATGAATGAATGAAAATGAGTTTACACCCCTTTAAATAAGGGAACCAAGCAACAGGAAAGAAATCAGACTCAAACTACAACTAAAACTCCTAGAATCCGCGACTTACTATAAATAGTAAACTTACTATTTATAGACGGTCGTGATGTCTACTAGTGTGCAAGGTTTTCGGCCAAAATTAGTAAGTGTCCTATTTGGCGTCACCAAACTGTTCTCCTAATTATTCTAAGCACGTTTCATGTTGGACACAACTCCTAAAGCCCAACGGATGAAGAGCTATAAGCAAACTAAAACTTACTATTTATAGTAAAAATGAAATTAAAACGGGAAAACGACCGTCGATTAGGGGGTTTCTCACAAATCCGGGCTGCACAACCCGGCTTAGCAGGGTTGGTTGGCTAAAGTAGCTCGTTCTATCCCAAAATCATATATTTTACGTCGGATAACTCATTTCGGATTGCGAGATACACCTGATCTAAGGTCTGATGGTCCGGATCACTTATGTTGTCGACCGTGCCTTTTTTGATTCATCTTGGCCATGAAATTGTCCGCAACCTGCTCTACATCATATACAAAGGTCTAAAGAAGGCTAATCAGCATCAATAGTACATATAGCTTATAAAATATACACAGTAAAAAATATTTTATGAGTAATTACAAGCATCCAAACAGCTCATTTAATCTATATACCTGTAAGCCCTTTAAAATTAGATAAATTAATATTCATCCCTTCCAACGACTTCTTAGAATTTTGCTAAGCTAATGTGCCATAAATGGGTCTTCCTATACACCACCTAATTTGCCAAACTGGCGCATGTGTATCAGACCAAGACAATCCATGCAAATGCACATTACAAAAAACAAATGGATGTTTAAAGTTCTTATAAGGTTTTGACATAATACCCTTGCTTTTGGCTCAAAATAAATAACTCCCTTTCATGTAAAACATATCTTTCATGCTTTTCATGTTCGGTCAAAAAGACTTTGTGATGTGATAGAATTGTATTTATTTCATTATAGTTAATTGTTTACCATGGAAAAAGACATTCTAACCCCTCATATAGGGAAGAGTAAATTATGTGAGACCCTAACCTCAGCCAAGATGATAGCCCTTGCCGTGGTGCCTACCTTAATTTATGAATTATATATCAACATTGTTCATCTTCCATGTCATTTTATGGCATTATCTCAAAAATAAAATAGATCCAATTATCAAGTGGACCATACTAAGAGAAGTGGTGGTGATTGACCATTAATGGGTCATAAAACTTTGGGATCAAGCTGATATTTGGTTTTTTTTTTCCTTTCAACCAAGCTTTACGTGACTTTATTAATAGAATAGACCATACTGAAATATTAATGTGCACCTTAAGAAGTTTTTAATGGTAGTATGGTCAACAGCCATTGTTTCTTATGACATAATCCACCTAATAATTGAATTTGCTTAATTTTTTGAGATAATGCCCTAAAATAATATGGAGAAATGAATGAACAACAAGGATACATAATATATACATCAAGGTGGTCCCATGGCAAGGGTCTCACTGTAGTGGGTGAGGCCGGGTCTCACCTAATACGCTCTACATCTAGGGTAGGGTTGAGATTTGAATTTGGAAGAAAAGATGAGAGGTTAGGATTTCAAAGAAAAGTAACATTAAGATTTAATTTACTAAATCAAGGTTGGTTCTTCAATTCAAAATTTTAATTGGTTTTTTGTTGGGTCTAGTCCCATGGCTCAGTGGTAGATAGAATCTGTTTCAATACTGAGACGAAGGATCAAGGGCAGGTGGGTGAGTGGATCCTTACTCTTGCTCCAGTGATAGACTCTGGAGAGTTTCAACACCCGGTCAAGGGTTCAAGTATTCACAGTGGGGTGAAATCTCACAACAGCGGGTGTTTAAAAAAAAAAAAAAAAAAAAAAAAGCGGATTGTATTTTTCATCCATAGATTCATTTTCTAGATTGGTTTATGGTATGAGCCTAAAATAAGGTAGATACCGATATCAAGTGGACCACATTACAAGAAACAGTGTTATTAGACGCCTACCATTAAAAACATTTCGGAGCTACAAAAGTTTTAGATCAAGCTGATATTTGTTTTTAACCTTTATCCTTGTTTGAGTGACGTCATCAATAGGTTGGATGTAAAATAAATATTACAGTAGGCCTAGGAGGTTTTTAATTGTGGACATTCAATCACTACTGTTTTCCTGTAGTGTGGTCCACCTGAGATTTATTTCTTACTCATTTTGGGATCAAGCCGTAAAATCATCTGAAAAAAATAGATGGACGGCTTGGATAAAACACATACATCGTTGTGGGGCCTACAGAGCACCGACCCAACGTCACTAGCCAAACCGCATCCTGCGCGAGTAGTAAAATTCCCCGGTCAACTCTGATACGTTGCGCTGAATGACCGAATCATTCCTCGCACGTGTCAGGTGATCTGTTGAATTCCGACCGACCAAAATACTGGGTCTTGTCAGTACATCGTCCTTGGCTGAAAACCAATCTGAAACAAATACAATCTTAGCCATTAGTTTCCAAGTTCATTCTATCCGTCAATTGGGAGGCCATTTGTCCATTTGGATAGAATCAACCATTTGCTGTGAATTTCAACTACAGGCCTTCAATTGAAATGATCCACTAGGTGGACGGCTTGGATCCACCACTACGATTCACACGTGTCATATATACGGCCACGGTCAGCCGTTCGTGATACAGTGTGAACAGCACCAAAACCTCTTCTTGTTTAGAAAATGCAAATCTTATCCGCTGAGATCACGTGGTCAACCTGAATTGAATTTAAATATCAACGTCAAAAAATAAAATAAAAATCCCACGTGTCATAGACGGCTACATCGAACCCGAACGTTGTGGAACCCACAGCATTGCTGGTGTCACATCAATTCCGTTCATCAGTCTCATCATACACCCCTAAGGTGGCCCACACCATGGGAAACAATGCAAACTCGCACCTAAAACCACTATGTTCATGCAGTGTGGCCCTCTTTAGTTAGGGATTGTCCCATTATCATTCCTAGTTACATGTGGTGAAACGAGTTGGATGGATTATCCACACTATAGTGGGCCCCACACATAAACTTATGGTTGGATCCAAGTGATTTTTAATCTCTTGGGTTAGACGAAGAATGCATCTGATATATGGAGTGAATGTCACAAAATGTTATTGAGAATTTCAGTCATTCATGTTGCTAATATTAATACTTCATTTATAATTAGGAGACTTAGTAAAGGTTTTGGTTAGAAAAATGCTTTAAAAATTATTGCTATTAGACATAAGTTAATAGTGTAATTATATTTTCTTTTTTAACTAATTCTTATGAAATATGTTTGTGTGAGTTTGAAAGGTATGATATTTTATGTTTTTGGGAATTTGAGATTGAACACAATGGCTTAATAGTCAAGGGTCAGTTATGTTGGATGAATTTCATTGCCTTAACTATATCCATAAAGGTTTTTGATGATACCTTTAGTGTGATTAACTAGACATATTATGTGAAGGGATTGGCTTGGTGTCAGGATAGACAACACCTGCCCCTGCTACATATGATCTTGTAAGTGTGCCCTACGCGATTCTTCGGTTGGGCGCTTCGGTCACTAGCTAGTATCAAAGTTGAGAGGCTCATCATGCTCGGACTTAAATAAGCATGTAGTTGCACTAGCTCTATTAAATCCCTATGACATGAAGATGTATGAATGTAGATGCTCTAATCAAACATACTTTATCTCTACTTACAAAGCTACTACACTATTGCAAAGGTAGGTGTGGTTAGGTGTTTTTATCAGTCCCCAAAGTACACACAATTAGGCCAAGCTAGCTTGAAAAGCTTGCTCAGCTTAGCTCGATCTAGCTCGACTTGACTAGACTTGAATGATGATTCAAGGCGAGCCAAGCTTTATATGACCCAACTCGTTTTTATCAGTCTCCAAAGTACACACAATTAGGCCAAGATAGCTTAAAAAGCTCGCTCAGCTTAACTCGATCTAGCTCGACTTGACTAGACTCGAATGATGATTCAAGGCGAGCCAAGCTTTATATGACCCAACTCGTTTTGAAAACAAGCTAAGTTCGAACATAATAGAGCTTGACTCTATTCGACTCAAACCTAGCTCAACTCAAAGCTCAAAGCTCGAGCTCGACTCGACTTGAATATATTTTATATATAATAATATATATATATATATATATATATATATATATATATATATATATATATATATATTAAAATAAATAAAACTTAAATCATACTAGACCCGTCCGTCCCTTTCTTACCCTTTCTCTTCTTTATTTAACTCACTGCACTTGACCTTCTCTCTCTCTCACTCGGCCACTTACCTAATCTTGAATCAACATCTGTCCAACTTATCTCAGTCATACGGCCTGCACTCACCCGAGCTCTCTTCTCTCTCTCTCAACACAAACAACAAGGTACCTTCTATATCTCTATCTAATACACACACACACACATTATTAATTGAATATTTGATTTTGGAGTTGGGTCAGTTGGGTCGAGTTGCTGAGTTGAGTTGGGTACGAGTTGGTTGCTGAGTTGGGTCAGGTTGGGAGCAAACTTGACTCGACTCAATCCACTAGCTTGCCTTGAGTTTAAATCGAAAGGTTTGACGAACAAGTTAAGCTTCAATTGTAAGCCCGAACTCCAACTTGAGGAGAGCACGGACGAACCAAGCCAAGCTTGACACCCCTCCACTTGGCTTGGCTCAATGTACAGCCCTACACACATTTATATATAGGATCCACTTGGTCTACAAGATACAATATAGACTCCACCCCGAATTACACACAATCAAACTATATTTAATTGTGTATTATATCTTACACTTTCTATCTTTGTTATGCTTATTCTTAGACATTACATGACCTCGGGCTCTATTGGAGATTTAAAGATTGTTTTAATTAATTAATATGTGTGCCTCTTAAGTAGATCATAGTAGGTTGGGTGGTCAACTAATTCTCATAGGGATAATGATTCTCAACAAAAGATGGATTTAGCCTTATTTTAAGAATTGGAATAGCTAATTAATATAGACAAATAAACTAATTTTATAAACCATTTTGATTAAATAATTTATTTTAAGATCATTATATTCATTATTAAATAAAATTAATGGTTCAGATTTATTTTTAGATGATCCATTATCATTGAGGATATAGTGGCCCAGGACTATAAGCCTTTTCCGTTTTTCCTAAAAAGACGTGGTTTAAGTTCATGTTAGATCTGAGCCATGTTGAAGCTGGCTAAAGCCATGATGATCCATTGTTGTGAAAATCAGAGTGATCTACCCATCTGATGGGGCACAACATAAATCTGAATGAGCAAACGATGGTATGATGAGATGCATGGCCATGGCCCACAAAATGAATGGATTGAATTGATTTTCAGGCAAAATAATTCAGGGGTGCCCACCTTTTTGCAAGGACGGGATTCCCAGCACATCGCATAAAATAATGAGAAAGAAAGGGCTGGATGCGAAGGTTGCGTACTGGAATTGCATATAATCATGTATCTATTCATTTAGGTTAACCAGCTGAGGAGCCACGTGTTGGAAGCGAATTCGATTAGGCTGTGACCAGGGCGCTCACCTTATTATATATGTTGTATATCCACGCCGTCCATCCGTTTTGCCAGCTCATTTCAGGGCATCGGCCCAAAAATGAAGAAGATCTAAATTTCTAGTGGACCACACCACAGGAAAACAATAGATATACAACAAACCTTAATTGACCACACCACAAATCATGCGTGTCATTTTTCTTAAGATCTTCAATTAAGATATTTGGATACGTAAGAATCATAATAATAATAATGATAACAATATAATAGTTGAAGATTGGATGGGAGGTAGACAACTCAATAAAAAATAATCCTCACCGATTAATTAAAAGCAAAAAAGGTGCCCTTTGCTTATTGAGAAATGATCCAGTGCTCGCCTTAAAAAGTTCATTTTGCCAGTGTGGGGCCCACCGTTTTTAAAAAAAATTGTGTCCATAATCGAAAACCCAAAAAAAATGGAAGCAAATCCAATCAATGGGTGGGCCATACTCACCCCAAAAGACGAGATTTATGAGGTGGGCCACACCCAACGGTTGGTTGACATATGCTCACGCTTCTACAACTAACGTGCACTTCTTTTTTATGTTGGAATTTTAGCCGTTTGATCTGGCATCATTTTAAATAATCCAAACCGTTCAACCGATTGGCCTCACGTGATCCACGACAAACCCCAAGTAATCCACCGTGTGGCCCATAACATACACAGTTTGGATCATCTAAACATGACTATTCCTTAAAACTTCACATCTTCAAAAAAATAATAATAGTAATAAATAAAATAAAAATGCAAACCAAGGGAGGTATTGTAGCAAATCTTTTGATTTGGGCCTGAACTGGGCTTGGGAGCCACCCTGAAACCCAGTCCACAAATTGAAAGAAGATCTGAGGGCTCTGAATTTAGACCCATCTGCAAAAACCAATGGGCCCAACAATTCATTCCTACGTGAGAAGTTATTGATGCTCTGGATGTATTTGATGCCTGATCCGCGCAGGCACTCAGAACTTTGGGAGATCACTCTTGTTAAGCTTGTCACACAACCCTAACCTCTCATCCATGGAGATCACTATCGTTAATTTCAGTTCCAACGGTCCAATAAATTTCCACCAATCCCACAGTTAGCTTATCAAATTAGCACAGTAGGGAATTGGGATCCATAATTTGGACAGCTCAGTTTGAATTATTTGCATCCAGCTTGATTACAATTACTTAATAATTTATAAGCCTATGTGTATCATCCACCACAATGCCAGAGTATCAAAGTTTCTCTCTTCCTACTTTCATCCCTAGAAAGAGGGTGAGAAAGATGAGATATGCTCCAGTGCTCTAAGACCACTAATACTGATTCTTTAATACCATAAGCAATCCATTAACGGTCCTAACGTCTAGATGGATCAAATTGTTGGGTGGGCCTATTTTTTGTGTAAACTATATAAATCGTCCATATTAAAGACCACTGATCAAATGGTTAATATTATTCGGATTGGCTTGATGCTTGCATGGTAGCCTTTTACATGTGCGTTGGACCAAATGAACAGTCTAGAACAACGGGATATGATACTAGCCGAATGAGAAATACCGTCTGCCTCAATTCATTAAATGAACCATCCCCCACATGTACCCACCTATAAATGGATAAATTCCTGCCATCAAACCATCCTCGCATGTGGACCCACAAATTGAGCTGACCCTTGCCACTTTTCCAAAACATACACTACTAAAAACGATGAATCATCTAACCAAACAAAATATAAAGAAAAATTGCATATACAAGCTTCAATTGCATCTTGAATTTGCAAAAATGGCATTTGGATTAAAATCAAGAAAATGTAAAGATTGCAAGATGAAATTCAAATTCGCAATCTTCCTCAACAAAATACAAGATAAATCAGGGCACAAAACAATGATGAGGAGACGTGAACGGAAGGAAGTCGATGATCCTCAACCCAAGAATACACAACCTAATAATCAAGATCGCCGCTCTACTTGGCCCCACCAGGGACAGGCAATGCATCAAAATATTATAATATCAGGTTGGAAGAACAAAGCACCAACCTTCAACCCTTTTTCAAGTTTAGTGTGGACTATCGCCAAGCTTCTCCTTCTGACAGACTATTTGCAAGCCAGCTATTGAAAGGTTAGGATAGTCCCATCGAGGAGACTCGGGCCATAGGAAAATGATGCGGCCCAACAGACCTGGACCATTCATTAGCCATCAGAGCATACAAACCACCAGCTACACTTTTCAAATCAGTGAATTTGTAATACGATACAATGCCCCAACAAAATTTAAAATTTATAAAAAAAAAATTTAAAAAAAAAAAAAAAAAAAAAAGAAGAAGAAGAAGAAGAAAAGAACAGGAAATTTCACCTGAAAGGCTGAAACCCATTGCACAACAACTCGTCTTGAGTCAATATATAGAGATGTTTTCACAACGGTTGAGAAAGAAGACGAGACAATGTAGTAGGCAGCAGAAGTACAGTTAGCCACTGGGCACAAAACAGAAGGTGAGAGCGAGCCGAGCGGGAGCACTTTTCAAAGGCCCACTCCCTTTATACAGACCGCCGCGGACCAACCGATCCAAAACCAACCAACATAAGTTACTCATATATATATGATTCATATTATACACAGCATGCTCGGGCCCTGACTGTGCTTGGCGATTGTCAGTGGCCTGGGAGAGCAAGACCAGCAGCTTACTTGGGCTTTTGAAAGGTAAAAGGGGGAGCGAGAGAATGACAGAATGGGGATGAGAGAAGATTAGAAGAATAGAATAGGCATTTGTACAGATGAATGGCTAGGCTACATGAAGTAGCTGAGAGACTTCTTCCTTCTTGAACCCCCTTCACCGTATAGCTCGTTCCACTGTAGCAGCTCGTTCATGTTCGCAGACTCTGATGAAACGCTTGCACAAACCTATGGCAAAAGAGAGCAGGGCGAGTTAAAAAAAAAAAGAACGTGAGAAAGCAAGACGAAAAAAAGGAACAAGGAAAATGGAAACAGATGGAAAGAATTACTGCATTGGTGTTACATCCTTAAATACTGGCATTAGTAACAACTCGTTGCATAATCACGCACAAAACTAACCATCCAATCGGTGCAATGCAAATGGACAAACGGAAAGGATTGGCCAATGGGCAAAATTCATATGAATGGTGACAGTTTTGTGTTCTGGCTAATGTATGTGCATGTTGGGATCCATAATTGGCCATAATATGGCAATAAGAAATTGTTTGAAAGAATTATCTTGTCTTCCTTCGACATTAAAAAATGAGGATTGATCAACTACACCAGGGTTGGAAGATTAGCCTACGGCTCAATTTTACAACCTTTATTCCCTCCAAAATTTTGAAATTGCGAGGGTGATGGTGGGAAACAACAATTTATGAGGAAAAGAATAAAGGGCTACAAACTTGCATCGCACACCATGGCTGTTGTTGATCATTCCTATTTAAACATAAAGAGACCAAGTTGAGTTTGCCACCAAGTTATGGTGACTAGGCTCTAAATCTTGTTGAATCAAGTTGACTTGGTCCAGTGTCAAGTCACAAGCCATAGAATTCTGGTTTCAAGAACATCCCGAAAACTGTTTCATACCCTTTCCGGTGACTGGCATGATGCGGGAGTGGTACGAAAGAAAACAACATAAATAAATAAAACAGCTTTATGTGGAACTACAGTCTCAGGTGAGGCAGGGGATTGCAGATAAGTTAATGCAGAGTATGAGCTTTCTTTACCTGTTCATGGGCATATTTGAAATCATCAATGCTTAGAGGTCGTATGTCAGAACTGCCGCTCAATGCTGGAGGTGGTCTTCCTTCTGCCAATGCTGAGGCCCGTTCCTGCAGACAATTAGATATGTCAGCGGCTGCACCAAACAGTAGGGGGACAAACGGGGGCATGGAAGTTTTTTCTTAGAACACATGGAAATTTTAAAAAAATAAAAAATATTTATTTCTTTCTTCTTTTTTTTCCACACAACACGTATGGATACTTGTTTCAGAGATTTTGAGTATTTTTGTATGGTGAAGAACTCAGATGGCTGCAAAGAAATTAGAAAACTAGAAATTCTTATTTGGCATTCAACATGAGCAGTGTATGATTTCTTTCTTTATCATAGGAGCATCAAGTAGTGCAATTAGCAGTATGTGGAAACAGTTCTCAAGGATGTTAACAAATTAACATGATATATTTGCATAAAACCTACGAAATGAATGTTTTCTTTCAATTTTAGAAATGCAAGTGAAGGAAATACAGGACCAGCAGATCTCAAAGAAAAAAAGAAACCCACCTTTTTTTCCTTCTCCAAAATTTCTCTAATCGGACAGTGTGCAGCTGTAACACACAGATTCTGTAAAACAATCTCAAGTGAATACAAGTGGTTGAAAGGTGTTGGTAATAAAATAATTTTTAAAAAATGGTGAATTGCCAGATCAAGTAGAATGAAAACCTTCAGGTCGCTTCCAGAATATCCATCCGTCATACTTGCAATTGCATCCAAATCAACATCAGGAGACAAATCCTCTTTTGCCAGTATCACTTTTAGGATCTTTGATCTGTTTGGGGCATCTGGTAAGTTTACCATCAACCTGCAGAAAATACTTCATTAGTAGCTTGGCATGGCCTACATGGAAATCTTAACAAAATGCAAGAGATGAGATGATGTTACAAATGAGGACATATACAATGCTTGACCAAGCATTTGCTCAGCCCAAAGCATACACGTGGAGACCACTTATTGGTTGTAATTGTCCATTGTCATTTGATTCCTATATCACCTACAATAGGGATCTTCTTCTTCTCTCCCCAAAGTCATTCCTCTTCACCTTCCTCTTTCCCCTCTTCTTCTTCCCTCATCCTCTTTTTCTTCCTTGGGTCATCTTAGTCGCTCCTTGAAACCAGTCCCAGTCAACAGACCAAATTCAACCCAAGAAACAAGGGCAAGACGCACAGAGACCAGGGATTGCCTGGTTGACCTGGTCAGGCAGACCCAGGCACCAGGTTGACCCGTGCAGTTTAAAAGCTAAGCTCTTGACAATCATATAATAATATGATAAAGAAAACTAAATCATCCACTGCAACTGAAATGGTGTGTTTACCTCCTTGGAAGCCTTCTAATTACAGCTTCGTCAAGGTCAAAAGGCCTATTAGTTGCAGCAAGCACCAGAACCCGTTCTTTATCTTTCGTCCGCAAGCCATCCCAGTTTACCATAAATTCATTTTTCATCTTACGCATAGCTTCATGCTCTCCTGGATTCTCTCTCCGCCCCAACATGCTGTCAACCTTTCAAAAGACCGAAAAAAGATGAAGCTGATAGAATCTGAAACAGTATTACGCAACATGCCCAAGACAAATATTGTAGAATAGAGCAATCAACCAAAATACAACAAGGGAATCAACCATGCATAGGATTGATATCTGAGAAGCTCACCTCATCAACAAATACAACACTAGGCGCAATTTTACTGGCCAAAGAGAAAACAGCTTTTACATACTTCTCACCCTCACCAAACCACTGCAATAGATAAGCACAATAATGCCATAATGAAAATCAGAGAACAATTTAAAGATGGAATCATGCATTAAGCAGAGCTTACGGATGGTGGAACGATTACCTTTGATGTGATGCTAGACATTGAAATATTTATGAAATTAGCTCCAGCTTCAGTGGCGACAGCTTTTGCAAGCATTGTCTTCCCCGTACCAGGAGGGCCAAACAAAAGTATGCCTTTGCAAGGCTGCATGACAAAGAAATTGAGTCAACAACATTCTTCAAACAATACTACGTAATCATTTCAACAAAATCCCACTACTCATTGCAAAGGTATGAAGCTGCAACCAACTCCTATAATCTATAAATATTTAAAAATTCCCATATAACTTATAAGACATCTATAGATGATTCGAAACAAAAATGAATATCAAACAAACAGCTCCAATGCAGTCCATGGTTGTATCAAACAGGACAACTATGCAGTCCATGTTTTTAAATATCATTTGAAAATCATGTTTTAGGATCCATCTATTCATTTCCTTCCATATGCACCGGAGGACTGCAAATTTAACCATCTTCCACATAAGGTACCCTTGCTAATAAAAGGCCAACCAGTCTACCCTTTAATAATATCTCCCATCATCAATTCCAACCCAAACATCGATATGAACTAGCTCCAAAACTCTCTTGCAATATGGAAAGAAACAGGTAATTGACAGATTCTTCCTTCTCCAAAGCATAAAACAAACGGTGGGGAGTGCAAAGTTCTTTTCCTTTGAGATTATCTATCATTAAGATTTTACTTGCAACAGCTAAATACACACAAGCTTCTATTTCAGTCACACACCATTCCCCCACACTTTGGCTCACAGAGAACTCACACACCAACCTCTGGTTTGGGAGATGAAAGACTGAGGAGAATTGTACATTCTGAAACCACTTCCATATCCTTTCATCCAGTTCACAGAGAACTCACAAAACATTGTATTTTCTCATCTTTTAAGTGGCATCGAAAAGCCATGTTCCATACCACATTGTCCCAAAATGAATTTGTAGCAATCTTTAAGTAAAGCCCTCTTACTCAAGGAAGGGGAGAACAAAAACAGAAAAAATGGCAAAGTCTTTACAACCTTAACCATTCCAGTAAAGATATAACCATTGTCTTCCTTCATGTCAGTCTCACCAAACTTGCTAATGACTTCGCACACCTCTGGTCCTCACGATGATATTTGACCATTATGCTCCCCTCCTCCCCAAATCTCCATCAACACTTAGTAGCCCCCAATTTCTTTCCTTTACATTTCTTATCACAATTCCCCTCCTTTTTTGACTTCTAAACAGAGGACCAGTTCATTAGATGGAACTTATAGTCCCGTTTGTCTCCCCTCCCTCCTCCCATAAAAGTTTCTTTGGATTCATTCAACCTACTTTGCCACTTTGCCGGTGCCTTGAAAAGAGAGAGAGAGAGAGAGAGAATAAATGGGAAGATTCAATAATGTAGACATTATAATTATTTCAGTTATCCTTCCACCCTAGGAAAAGATATTTCTTCTTCCACAGCTGATTTTCTCTCCACTCTCTCAAATACCAGATCCCAAAAACTTGCCGCCTTTGAGTTGGCACCAGTAGGAAGCCCTGAAATCCCCGACATAGCACTCACATTCACCCTGAGATCGGACACTTCCAAATATTGGAAAATAGTGATAAGAACCCTTAAAAGTGTCATAGAATCCAAGAGTGCAATATGTGAACTAGAGATGGGAGACCACCTTTTGGTTAATGCAGCAGATTTAGCAACCAGTGATTTTGTTGTCATGCTTTTAGTCATCAGATTGATTTCTTTCTAATTGATAAGGAGAAAAACTCTCAGCATATTCAAGAGCATGAAACATGTGTTGGTTCTAACTTCTAGCCAAACAGGCATGAAAGATCTTAATGCATTCATGATGATAACTGCTCTAATATCAGAAACAAGAATGTCCACGTGCACGAAAAAGGATCAGCTTACAGATAGTCATGATAAAGAATACAAAGAAAAAAACAAAATCAAGGAAACATGACTAAGGGACTATAATGATGATAGTTAATTAATACATCCTACATTTCCAAAACACTACAAAATATGACCTTCATGTCACGTTAGAGCAATATCCAAACCTTTGTCAGTTGCCCCTTGCAAAATAGCTCGGGTCTCTGCAATGGAAGCATCACCAACTCCTTCAATGTGTCCTTAACATTCTCTAGAGCTCCAATGTCATCAAATGTTACTCCAATATCATTGGGTGGGATAACATCAGCTAAGAGCCTTTTCTCAAATTCATTCTCCGTTACAACATCCTGGGGTTGAACATTGCATTTATTCAGAAAGAATTATTCAAGAGGTATTAAATGATGACAAATCGAGAGAAACGATCCAGGAATTGTATAAGATGAGATCCAGCTTTTAGCAGCCTAATTTGTTAATCTACTCGACCCATCATGAGATGAGCCATGCCCTAGTATCTCCAAATATCAAATGATCCTAACCATAAGATTGAAATGCACACCTACAAATAAACAGGGGAAAATTCAGACAGTTAGGATCATTTGATTGGGAGATTTTGGCAGTACTCCCATACGAATGAATAGCATCGCCAGAATGTGGTCAACATGTATAAAGTGTGGGCCACTCAAAAGCTTGATCAAGCATCATATATCTTCTCAATACATAAATAGCTTCCAATAAGATGCAAGAATCATCCCATTCCATGAATTTTGTATTCTTGCTTTAAAAGACTACGCACCTTGAGTGATTTCTTCAAGCTTTTAGACTCACTCTGTATAGCCTGCAGGATCCCAATTCCATACTGTATGCTGCTAAATATGCATTGATAATGTTACAGTTCTTCTTGTCACTAGATACAGTCATAGTAAACTCTTATAAAAACAATAATCTGATGATAGAGCGTGTAAAATACCTATCACTGGATAAAACAAGCTTATCTTTTGCATCAACTCCTGGATTCTGCATGAGATGGGAACTTAAAGCCCACCCGACTATCTTCTCTGCATCTGCAGTATATGCAAATAATAAATAACTAAAATTAAGTTTCCCCTAACAAATAATTAAAGGAAATTGCAATAAAGAAATGTCCATTTTATCAATCATATAAGAAACAGACTTTCACTTGTGAGTGCTTGATCCTTAACACATATTGTTTCAAGCCCATCACACTCAAGCCCACTGCGATTCAAAACCTGTGTAACAAGGAAAAAATTGTATTATAACAAAAATTATGGAAATCATTGTCATCATTCACATTTCTGGTCATCATCCATGATCTGAACCCAATAAAGCACTGCAGCGCAGTGACACATGGCCATCTGGTAATAGTCACAGCATGTTGACAATACAAGTAGACCAGACTACCCAAGGAAAAGAACACCGACCGTGTAGAGTATGGGCATAATAATTGACCAATTAGTCACATTTTCTTACCAGTGGCAGAATATTAGCATTAAGAGACGACATGTTTCCCCTATGCATGTGGGATGATTGAACATCCACTGAAGTTCTACAAATATCATTTAATCATGTCAAGTGAACCTATGAATCTTACGCAGTGGCTAGAAATCAAATTACATGAAGACAAGCGAGCCCCTTCCAGCAAAAAGGAGACTAATGAGGCACAAAAGCCACCATGAACGAAAACTGCCACTTCTCACAATGATGAGGCAACATCAAAGCAGACAACAAAGGTTGATCAGTCAAAAAATGAGTAAATAATGCAAGCAATGCTGGCCACTGATGCTCCATCTAACCAGAGAATGCAAGATATTGAAGAACATAAAGCATTTGCAAATGAAATAAAACGGAAAAGGGCAAGAACATATATATATATATATATATATATATATATATATATATATATATATATATATATATATATATATATGATGTGCTTCTAATGTTTTTCACACCCACTTAAAAACTGGGTCTGTCTAAGTTCAGGTTGGGTTAAACTCTCAGAACAAAACCTGCTCCATGGGTCTAAATTTTGGTCCTAAATCCATTTATTGTTGGGACAGGTCAATAAGGGTTGATCAGTCAAAAAACGAGTAAAGAATGTAAGCTATGCTGGCCGCTAATGATCCATCTAACCAGAGCATGTAAGATATTAAAGAATGTAAGCTATATGATGGACCAATCAGATTAACAACCTAATTACAACCCTAGCCCTTGCTAATGTGTTTAGGGTCTGGTAAAATTACCAGGCCACCATGAAACTCTGCCTCGACTGTTTTACCTGGCAAAGGCTGGACAGCAATTCAGTAGAGCTGTCCCCAGCACCTAGCACGTGAGACTGATCAGTCAACAATATGTTGTGAGATTTCTCAATCTACTTGAATTTCAATTTGAGTTGTAAACCATTTAGACTCAAGTTCATGCAGCTACAAGAGGATGGATTCCTTGGGAATGGTGGCAGGTGATATGCATAGAAGGACGGGAAGGTTAAAGATTTATGATGAAGTTAAAATCTATCAAGGGTCCAAGGAAGCAGACAGAACATTTGGAAATGTGGTCCCTGGAAGAAAAGGTCAATATTCTAGAGCTATTCAGTGTCTGGAACACAAGGAAGAAATTTCAGATCCTCAGCAGAGTAGGAGAGGATGGCATCAAAACAGGACTTCAAAAGAAAGGTGAAGATGAAGTAATGTTGAGCCAAAAATCAAGGGCGCTATGGCTCAAAGGAGTGGAAATACAAAATAATTTCACAGCATTACAGATGCTAGCGGAACCAACAGAATCAGTTCCCATGTGGTGAACAGTAGAAGACTCAAGTAGCAATAAGAAATTTGCAAGATCATTAAATACTATCTCGATCTAGTGGTATACGAGGACTGGGTCAGACCTAATCTAAATGATCTAGAGTTTAGTTCCCTTTGGTGAACAGTAGAGGACTCAAGTAGCAACAAGAAATTTGCAAGATCGTTAAATCCTATCTTGATCTAGTGGTATACGAGGACCAGGTCAGACCTAATCTAAATGATCTAGAGTTTGATCTAATTAACAAGGAAAAAGTGGATTGATTGGAGAGACCAATTGAGGAGGATGAATTGAAGTCAGTGGTGTCAAAGTTAGTGATGCAAGACAATTAACCACTTGCTCTAAAAGCTCGAACTGATTGAGTAGGGAGAATTAATCCCTTTATCTCATAGCCCAGGCCCCAAATCCATGAATTAGGTCCTCGGCCGAACCCTCCTTGTGGGCCCCAAATCCATGAGTTCCGCCTCACACGGTCCCCAAATCACATGGGTTCCGCAGGCCGCCCACCCCGAGTGTGCCCCCTCATCCCACAGGCCACCCCACTCGAGCCCGGTATGAAAATGCCCCCTGCATTATTCTGCAGGCCACCCACCCCAAGTGTGCCCCCTACATCCCACAGGCCACCCCACTCGAGCCCGGTGTGAAAATGCCCCCACATTAATTGGAAAGGTTCCCGATCACTCTATTCCAATGCTTAAGGATAAAGTAATAGGACTTGCGGCATTTGTACGAGTACTTCAACTGGGGGCGTCTTTCCAAGGAAAATTGTAGCCTCATTTATTGTATTAGTTCCCAAGAAGGGGCTAGCATCAGGCCCTTGAGAGTTCTCATTGCGCGTGGGTATTTGGTAAGGGTCCCAGAGGATAATATGTAAGCTAGACATGGAAAAGGTCCACAATTATGTAGACTGGAAGTTCTTGGAGCATATCTTTTCGGGAGTATATGTTGAGCATAATGAAATTTGGGGTGAATGGAGAAAATGGATCTCAAAGTGTGTTGTCCCCAACTCCACATTCAACCCTAATTACCCTAGTTAATGGGATGCCCAAAGGCTTCTTTGGTGGTTCAAGTGGCATGCACTAGAGGACCCTCTCTCCTCTATGGTGGTTGTAGAATTATTATTTTTTAAAGATAGTGCACTTTATTAAGGCCAAAGGCCAAAAGAAAAAAGAGACAAAACAAAAGAAATGGAACAACAAACAAAACAAAACAAAACAACAAAAAGAAATAGAAAAAAAGAAGGAAAAAAGGAAACAAAATAAAACAGACTAAACCTAAAACCCCAATGGAACCCTGCTGATTACAGAAACAACAATCGTTTCTTTCTAACCATATCGCCCATAGGATGGCAAGTACAGCCAGTCTCCATTTGCTCTGACCAACACAGCCTCCTCCAACATGCCATGACTTGAAAAGGCAACCAATCAAGGCTGGCATCACCCAGGAGAAGCTTGAGGCCTCGCGAATTCCAAACCAAACTATTTTGGAGAAGGAACAATGGATGAAGAGGTGATCGACGACTCTTCATCATTAAAGCATAGAAGACACATTTAAGAGCACCATCGATCTTTTCCAAAGGTTACGAACAGTGTTTGTAATATTGATAGTATCGGCCAATACTATCAATATCGCATGGGCCCGATATGAAACGAATGGAGAATTGCAAAATTGATCATATCAATTAAATTATCGCACGTATTGTTCGAAATATCATCAATGCGTGGATATATTAGAAAACATCACACTGCCCTTCTATAAATATTCCCCGATAGCATCGATACATGCGATACATATCGACAATATTGAGGAAATGCACCCCTCTTCCGAAAATTAAATAATAAAAATTAAAAAAAAAAAATTTTAAAAAATGAAAAGAATCCCTATGCGGCAGGAGCTAGACAACTTTTCTGTTGTTTGGATAGAAATCAAGGTTTGGGTGGAAAAATTGTAATCAAAGAGCAGAAATAAGCTGCAACCCATTCTATAACATTGTTGTGACTTTATTTGTTTTAACTTAGTTCTTTTGCTCCAAATCGGTCAAATGGGCTTAGAGTTTTGGCATGGAAGAAGGGAAATTGTGGAGGGAGGCCATTCCTTGTGACTTGCAAGTAGGGGATCCGGGAAGGTGGGCGGTGGGTCAAAGACTCCTCTTTGTAGGGCCTCGAGTCTGTGGAGAGGAGTTTCTAACATAGGCCCCTTAAAAGGGGGGTTTCCATCTCTCTCAACAATAGCCATCAGATTTGGTTTTGGGAGGATCAATGGATCCGTGAGAGACCGCTTCTATTGGATCTCCCAGCAAGGGCTCGGCTTGCAACAAAAAAGAAAAGGATGCAATGATGGATCGATGGATCTCCTAGTGGATCGATGCTTTTCTATGAGTGGTAATGCAGTGGTGTGGTCTCCCCCTTGTTGTAGGAAACCATCAAACATGGAGGTCGAGTAGTTTCTTACGCTATTAGATTGTATTCATAGTTTTCAGCCATCAGTGGGAGAAAAGGATGCAATGATGTCGAAAAGAGAAAAGTAGGGAAACTTCTCAGTTCACTCCTACAAGATGCTTAAGGGTGCTCCAAGAGTTTAGATTAGCAATCAAACTTCCTTGGTCCTATGGGGCTCCCCCAAAGGTGGAGGCATTTGTATGGTTGGTAGGAAGGAAAAGAATGCTTACAGTGGACAATCTCTAGAGGAGGTCGATGGTGCTTCCCAGTGTTTGCTTGAAGTGCATTAGTGCAAAGACAATTAATCACCTATTCATTCATTACAAGTTCGCTCAACAAGTTTGGGATAGGTTCCTTGAGGCATTCGAAACACATTGGATATTGCTTGGGTCTATTAAAGATATTCTCCGGCCTGGAATGGTGGCGAGGTCAACATGAAACGAAGACGGGTGTGGCAATAGACCTCTTGCTCGAAGGCCATAGATGTTTGTAATGTAATTTCTCTTTTATAGTTTGTAGCTCACTTCCACCATTTGAGATGTTCTCGAGTGGTCGTTTTTAATCAAGATCTAGTTACCTTTAGTACAAAATCATGGATTTGAAGCTCCAATTTTCAAATTTAGGGAATACGAAAATTTGAGGAAAATTCAAAAATCTTCATTTTTACCCATTTAAATTGCAAGTAGGGTCTCAAAGAGTCAATGGACAGTACTTGTAAGCTCATTCTACTGATTGAAGATGATTTCTTGAATTTTTGAACAAAATATTTTTAATTAAAAATAGCAAAAAATAGTCCAAGTACTATTTTTTTATTTAACTTATTTATTTTGCTTCTTTTTTTTTTTTGTTTTTGTTTTTGCATGTATTGTTTGTGTTCTAGTACTTGTATAACATGAATTGTGAATTATATTAACTCTTTTTGGATATTAAGTGCATCAATTCTATCAAATGGCACACAGTTTAGGACCAAATACAATGGAAGCTAATTAAGCATGCTTGGTTTTTGTAATGTTTGAGTTCTAAGTGTGTCATCATGTCTCTTTCAACATCTCATGAAGTTTCATTGAAAATTTCATCATTTCCCATTGTTTCCCTCAACATGACATTCTACGATACATGCAATATTTCTGATGTGACACCAATATGTTTTTGTATCCCGAGGGTGCGATTGCGAACACTAATTGCAAAGGCTTTAACTTTTCGATTGAATATTTTTAACTATTGATCTTTGGTAAAACAATAATAATCATAATAAATAAATAAATAAATAAAGATCTTTAAGACCATTTTCTAATCTCTTAAACCCAATTCACTATTCTACTATTCTCCAAGGATAAAGATGTGAGAGTGCTTGAAGCACTCGTCAACCTTTCGAGAAAGCAGCATCAAAGGCTCTTAAAGAGGGGTTTCTAAAGGGAAATCGGTTTGAAGGGCTCTCACAAGATCGAGTTACAAAGCCCTCTTAAGGGCTTGGTTGCTAGAGGAAGCCAGGGGTTGAGCTCAGAGATGGGAGGTGCGGCAGACCATCTACCTCAACACCGACGACAAAGGCATGGTTGCACCAGCTCAAGTGCAAAGTAAGCACAACGCTCATGGCTGCATCAGCTCAAGTGCAAAGTAAGCACGACGCTCATAGCTAGCGAGGGAGCGTAGTCGGTCGGAGAAACATTGTAGGGGTTCGTCAGAGTGGAATGGGTGAGGGAGGAGATGAGCTTCGATGGAATATTGTTCGGGGGGAAAGGAGCACCGCCAGATACAATGGGTGAGGGAGGAGATGAGCATACTTCAAAAGGGGATTGGATAAGGGTGGAAAAACCCCAAAAGTGAAAGGTGCTAGAGGTGGATCCTCTGGGCCGCATCCAATGCTAGCCACCCTCCTTATCGATAACTTTCCAGAAGAATGGACAAAACTCAACTTACAAACGATTTTCAACAAGGTTAGAGGGGTGAAGGAGGTGGTTATTCCCAAGGGGAGGGGATTAGGGAAACTTCAGGGTTTTGCCTTCATTTGATTTAAGAAATTAGAGGACGTCACCCTTGTGGTGGTTGCGTTGCATCGGCGGAGTTTCAATGGCAACCAGTTGTCGGTTCAAAGAGCAAGGTACGGTCCAAAGATGGTAACCACCAAATCATTGATGGTGAAGGAGAAGAAAATAGGGAAGGCAATAGGGAAGGGAGAGCAAGATGGGGTAGAAAGCACATCTAAAGCAAGGTAAGTGCTTCAACAGGAGGCTAGGTAAGGAAATCATCCGCGGATGCAGTGGTCCAAGGGGCTCCGAAGGGGATCTGGATGGTGTAGAAATGCCTAGTGGAGTAGCATCGAAGAAGCGATGGTTGTGGAGGGAGTCAACCTACATGGGGCCAGTGGTGTTTGTGAACTCGAGAGTGATAGAGAATGCTCGAGAGATGATCGAAACCACCCTAGACGAGATAAAGGTGTGGTTGTCTGACAATGGGGGAGTGGAGGAAGCAGACTATTCTCTCAAGCCCCTATCACAATTGGGAGTTATAACTATCCCTCAAATTGATAGTGGAGTTTCAACCACCGATCAAGGGTTCGAGTATCCATAGGTGGTGAAGTCCCACTAAGGCGTGAGTGTGTGGGGTGTGTGTGCGTGTAAAAAAAGAAAAAAAAAAGTTTATGCTTGATGGAGCTCTCTTCCATGAAAAGGTCTTGTGAAATGCTTGTATCGATGGGAAGAAAGGTCGATGTTCAGGTGAGTGTTAACGTGGCACCGACTATGGGGGGAAACCACTGGAGTTGTGGTTTTCCAGTGCTTTTGAGATGATCGGATTCTACATAGGTGAGGTGTTGATGATCAATTTGGCAACATAGTCAAGATCGAAGATGAGAGTGGCTCGAATCTTCGTCAAAAGGAAGAGGTCAATAACAACTCCAAAGACAATTTTAATCATGGTGGGGGAGTGTCTTCATTTGAGTGGTGAAGGAGGATCCATAGGCTTGTAGGGAGGAGGCCGGAGGTCAAAGTGGGAGCAGAGGTTGCTACATCACCGGCAAGATAAGGTCTCACTAACCGGAGATGTTAGTGCACGTGAACAGGGTGAGGAATATGTGGCACTCATCCAGCGGCATCCATGAAGACAGCTAGCCCTAGGACAATGTGTGGCATCGATAGGGGTGTTTCCTCAGAAGCAACAGCAGAGGGCGGCTCTACCGTGTTAGGAGAGAGGTGGGGGGCTCAACATATCGCCTCGACATTAACACTCCATCAGTGGTGACAGCAAAGGTTGGCTCAAGCGTCAATTGAGACGGTTCAGATGCGACACGTGACAAGGTAGCAGGAAGGGTCGATGACAATGTACGGTTTTGAGTGTAGGCCCGGGCTCCATTGCTGGATGTTCGGGTGCCAAATGGAGGTTCATAAAGGAGAAACGGGTGCCAAATGGAGGTTCATAAAGGAGAAACGCTTCCAAGGTGAGTGTGTTGGGAGAAGCGCGTCCCACTAACATCAGGGCGAAGGTGATGGGTTACGGTCTCACTATAGAGGGCTCACCACGTACCCCGAGTGATGTGGGCAGCATCATACTCTCACCCATGTCTAAGCTACTTCATCCTACAACTCGTGCATGGTTATCTAATATCCAAGTCGTGTGCAAATGAGTCCCACTCCCTTCAGGCAACCTAGTGGGCGTGGGGAGTTTGACCTCACCTTAAGCCAATCGAGGTCTCTAAGGTTAGCATAGGCAAATAACCAAGTGGTGAAAGCTAGCGAGAAAAGAGAGATCACAGTGGCAATCACCAAGTAGGAAAAAAGGTGGGTGTTACTTTTGACGACAAGGTAGAATATTATTGTGTGTACAAGATCGTAGCAAAAATGTAGGCCTCAAGATTTAGGGCAGTTTTAGCGAGAGTTGTATCTAAAAATCAAGGTCCTTCACTTGTGGCTAGACAAATCATCGATATTGTTCTTACAATGCATGTGTGTTGATTCTCGGTATGAGGGAGATAAATGTATAGTTTGTAATTGGATTTGGAGAAGGCCTACGATCATGTTAACCAAAAGTTTTTGGATTATATGCTAAGGTGGATGGGTTGTGGGCTCTCGGAAGAGGGTGGATTATGGAGTATTAGTTCAATTCGCTATTCTATCTTGGTGAATGGATCTCCCAAAGGGTTCTTTAAGCCTATGAGGGGAATTCGGCCAGACGATTCTCTCTCCCCCTATTTGTTTGTGGTGTGGTAAAGGCTTTGGGAAGGATGTTAACTAAAGGACGGGATGTTGGCCTCTTTCATGGGTTTAGGGTGGATAAGGTGAATCCCCCAATATCCCATCTCCAATTCACCAATGATACGCTTCTCTTATGTGAAGTTGACAAGGCTACAATGGAAAAGTTGAGAATGATCATCCTATGATTCAAAGGTGCATTGAATCTCAAAGTTAACATAGCCAAGAGCAAGATCTTGGGAGTGCACATGTCTAGGGAGGAGGTGGCTCAATTGGCAGGGTTTTTTGGTTATCCAACGGGCGCCTTTCCCTCAACCTATCATGGGCTTCCTTCGTATTGGGAAGCAAGAAAAGCACTTACAAGACACAGTGGTGAAGTAGTTCAAAAGAAAGAAAGCTAGATGGAAATGTTGGTACTCATCCTTTGGCGGTTTGGTAACTTTTATAAAGTCAACTCTATTAATTTGTCTTTGTACTTCTTGTCCCTCTTCAAATTCCAAAGTCGGTTTGGTAACTTTTATAAAGTCAACTCTATTAATTTGTCTTTGTACTTCTTGTCCCTCTTCAAATTCCAAAGTCAATTCTCACCAGGCTAGAAAAGCTAAGAAGAGTTTTTTTTTTTTTTTTTTTTTTTTTTTTGTAGAGATTTGATGAGGATGAAATTTCTCCCCTTGGGGTGGGAAGAGGTGTGCAAACCATTGGAATAGAGGGCTAGTATTAGAGACTTGGAGATGATGAGCCGGGTACTTTGGGGAAAATGGTTTGTGGAGGTTTGGGGGGGAAGACTCGTTGCGGAGAGAGGTCATTGCAAGGAAGTATGGATGCCAGGAGGGATGGCAAGTTAAAGATTCCTCCACGAGGCTTCTGCGTTGTGGAAGGGAATCTCTTCATAAAAGAAGAAGTCAAAGTAAGGGTTGGCTTCTCTCTTGGAAATGGGGAGAGAATTTGTTTTTGGTAGGATGTGTAGGTTGAGACTCTCCTCTTCAAGTCGTGTTCCCAAGAATTGCTTCTCTCCTTAGAGAAGATTATTTAGGTGTCCAAATGCTTCTCTTTTGTTGAAAACAATATAGTTCAGTCCCCTCGTTGTAGAGACACGTTGGATGAGGAAGTGGAGGAATTTGTGAGGCTTCTTGGATGTCCTCCACCCATCATAGTGGGGCCCAAATGCAATCTAGAAGTTTTCAATGGTGAGCGTCCCATCCTTCCCTTAAGTGGTCCATTTGATAATCAATGAGATGTTTTTTTAAGGCCATAGGAGAGCATCACGGGAAGCACATGATGGATAGATTGGATGGACCATACACATTACGGTGGGCCCCACATATCATGAGTGTATATCAACTATTGTGTTCTACTATGTACAATGCCTTTTTAGCTGTAAAGACTTTGCCGGTAATCTGAAACATGGCTTTTTGCCAAGTTTCATATTACAGCTAAAAGTTGTAATCTGTTTACAACCTGTAAAGCCTTTACAGACAAATACATACATCCAAACAGCCCCTGTAATCCCTTTACAACTTATGGATTTTACAGGCATCCAAACGACCCCCTAAAGAAAGACACTGGACAAATAAGAAAAGCATAAAAATGAAGATAAAACAGGAAAAAGGCAAAGACTAAAGCCCATAACATACAAGGCCCAAGTGTATGTACCTACAGGCCCAATCATAAGCCCACACGCACATACACCTACAAACCTAAACCATTTTACTCTAATAAGTCCATGCCCTAATTCACCTAACATTTTAGTGTTTGCCTTCTGCCACTTAAGACCATACCAATGATCTCTTACAGTTATAACCCATTCATACCAGTGACCTCACGTGCGTCCTCTAGCTAACTAACAAAGCAAATAAAATAAATGTCCCTTGGTTTATTAATGTAACAAAGAAGCTAAAAATTGTGGCAAGGAAAAAAAAAATGCGCTGATCTGAAATAGTTCTGGACACACAAAAATTGTACAATATTGATACATAGAAAGTGATACACGCGAAAATAGATTTTTCTTTGTGCTTACCAAGCGGATATTATTCAGATTTCCCTTGGCTTTAAGGGTTTCAACATCTCGATCCAACTGATGTTTCCAATCCACAAGAAGGACCTCATCCTGCAGTAGATTACAAGCAACCATCAAATATTGTATAATATAAATATCAATTACATGGACAAACAACCTGACACTCCCACATTAAGCACCTGTGGCATGTGTATCGTGACTTTATTGGGGAAAAGCTTGCACAATATCTTTGTTGTCTTCTGAACTTCCTTCCCTCTTTCATGTAATCTCCCAAAACTATCCTGAAAAAAAGTCAAAAGATGATGTCAATAAATGGACAAGCTTGATAGATCTTTCATTTTATAATCTGGTGATCAAAGAGGCTGATCATAGCTACCTTCCAAAATCCCCACAATTGTGAGAAATCCAAATGATAAGAGAAAATAGAAGAAAATTCCAGCCACTAAATAACTGAAACAAGACCTAATCGGATGTGCGGCTATCCATTTGAAAACCCCACATTTGTGAGAAATTCCAATGATAAAACAAAGTAAAAGAAAAGACCAGCAAGTAAATAACTGAAACAAAACCCAATCAGATGCAGGAAATTGCACAAGAAACAGATTTGGGAAGCAATGCACGTAACAAATGTGGCTAATGAAATGAGAAATGGCTGTGGAAAACTCCATTTTAAAAATTTGTTATAGTTAGCCATTAGTATGGAATGGATGCAGGAAACAGGAAGCAAGATGAGTTGGTATTTGCAATGCAATTTGATTTTCCTAGTGACTTCAGTTCTCTATCCTATACACAAAAACTCAACATTGATAAACAAACCTTAATAACCAGAAAACCTAAATAAACTTTGTGACACATCATCATCATCATCTAAGCCTTATATCCCAACAAATTGGGTGTGGCTACATGAATCATGTTCCACCATTCCACTCTATCAAAGGCAATACCTTCAGTTAGAACATAGGTCATCAAGCCTTTTCTTCTATCTCAAGGTATTCTATAATGATAACGGTGGCGGTAACAGCCACTGCCATTACCTTTACGATGCGAACTGTAGTGGCTGTTATGATCTCTTTTTTATTGGGGGAAAAAAAAAAAAACTGAAAAACTTGCATTGGCCCCATAATGGACCATTACGGCCTTCACAGGGAGCATAATGGACCATTATGGGGGTTGTAACGACCGTTACGGGTCATTTTTTCCGCAGCGGTCATTGCGAGTATTTTTTTTTTCCGCAACGGCTATTACAACCGTTATGACCTCGTAATGTGTAACGGCTGCCACTGTTACCTTTACATGATGGCCTTTACGGTCCCATAACAGCCATATGGCAACACCATATTCAGCACTCACGTCCTTTTGGGCCTTAACCTTAAGCCTTCAACTTGTACAAACTTACTTCTAACCGACGAGTACTCTGTCACCATTGCACAAGACCAAACTATCTAAGTTTGCTTTCCCTCAGCTTATTACCTGTCGGTGCTACTCATGAATTCCTTTGAATTCATTCATTTCTAATTTTATCCGTCCTCATCTTGCCATTCATCCATCACAACATCCTCATTTCATCTACATTCATCCTATGAAGTATGAACATGTTGTTCATTAACTGCCCAACATTACATCCCATAAAACATGGCAGACTTATAGCCATCCTATAAATTTTCCCTTTCAGTTTGAGTGATTCACGAAGACCACCTAAAACTCCAAAGACAAATCTCCATTTATTCCACCATACTTGAATTCTATGTGCAACATCCTTCTCAAATCTCTCCACTCTGATGAACTATTGACCCAAGATATTGAAAGTTGTCATTTTTCAAAACTTCTTGGTCAGCAATCTTAACTAATTCCTCGTATCCACACCTATTGCTGCTAAAATTGCATTCCATCTACTTAGTTTTAGTCCAACTAATTTTAAATCCCTTAGATTCTAAAGCACCCCTCCATAAATCTAGCTTTTTGTTTACGCCCGCCCCCGTCCTGTCAATCAAAACTTTGTCATTTGCAAACAACATCTCATCATCTATAGGCGTTACTCCTAACTTTCCTTGAATGCATTCATTTCTAGTTCTCCCATTTCTCGTCTTGCCACTGATCCATCTCAACATCCTCATTTCAGCTACACATTCTATGAACATGGTGTTCCTTAACTGCCAAACATTCTGTCCCATAAACCATAGCTGGTCTTATAGCTACCTCATAAAATTTCCCCTTCAATTTGAGTGCTACATGAAGATCACATAAAACTCCAAAGGCACATCTCCATTTCTTCCACATGACTTGAATTTTATGGGTAACATCCTTCTCAATTTTTCCACACTCAAAAATTATCGATTGAATATATTGAAAGTGGCCATTTTGATAAACTTCTTAGTCAACAATCTTAACCAGTTCCTTGTTTCCACTCCTATTGTTACTATAATTGCACTCCATATATTGTGTTTTAGTCCAACTAATTTCAAATCCTTTAAATTCTAAAGAACGCCTCCTGAACTCCATAAATTTGTTGTGTTTATGCCTTCCCTTGTCTTGTCAATCAAAATTATGTCATACGCAAACAACACACACCATGGGATCTCTTCCTATAAATGCCTCATTAACACATCCATAAACCAATGCAAAAAAGGTATGGGCTCGGTGTCAGCTCCTAGTGCATGCCTACAGTAATTAGGAACTCACTTGTCTCTTCCCTAGCAATCCTCCCATTCGCTATAACTCCCTCATACATATCCTAATCATGTGAATATATCCTCTTGAAACTCCTTTCTTTCCCAACACCTACCAGATTAACTCTCTAAGGACTAGGCTTGTCAATGGGTCAGGTTGGCCCGTCTGCCTTTTGGGCCTAGCCTGCCACAGGTCGAGCCTTGGCTAGAGTATCAGTCCTGAGGCCCGGGCTCGAGCTTTAGAATTCATGCTCATTTCTCACTAAGGTCGGGTTTAGACTGTACCATAACTCGTCACCCCAGCCCGGCCTAGCCCATTAGGGTTCGCAAGGGCAATTTTGTAATATGCACAATATGTAAACAGCTTTTATTTAGTCCTCATATTATTGCTCTCTCTCTCTCTCTCTCTCTCTCTCTCTCTCTCTCTCACACACACACACACACACACACACACACATTTCATGTCAAGCTCAGACCTACGTTGAACAATGCAGGTCGGGCCTGGATGGAGCTTGGCCCAACCCTAACTCAGCCCATTGATGCCCCCTACTAGGGACCCTATCATATCCTTTCTCTAAATCAATAAAGACCATATGAAGATCCTCATTTCCCCATATTTCTTCATCGTCTAAGTAGGAAAGTAGTTTTAGTTATAGACCTCCCTGGCATAAAACCAAGCTAATTTCCTGATACATTCATCTCATGCCTTAATCTTTGCTCACCCACTCTTTCCGAAAGTTTCATAGCATGGCTCATCCCAAGATAATGATGCTCTACATGTCTCCTTTATTCTTATAAATAGGTACCACAGTACTTTCTTCCATTCGTTGGGCACGTTCTTCGATCTTACAATCTTGTTGAAGAAATTTGTCAACTAAAATAACCCAATATCTCTGATACTCTTCCAAACCCCTATTGGTATACCATCTGGTTTGAGGGCATTTCCTATTTTCACCTTTCTCAAAGCTTTTTTCACTTCTGATCTCTCTGACGCCATTTGAGTTTATCGTTCCTTTTATTCCCAATTCCCATGCTCTCAGAGTGGTTGTCATTTAGCAATGAAAATAGCTTCTCCACCATTCATTGATCTTATTGCCCTTAACTAATAACCTCTGGTTATCGCTCTTAATGCATCTAAGAGGGCCTTTTGGATGAGAGTAAATGGAGGTAAATGACATTTGAGGTGTGTTTGGATGAGAGTAAATGCATGCAAATGAAATGAAATGAGAGTAAATGGCCCTGTAAATGAAATCCTCTTTTGGAAAGAGGATTTGGAGGTAAACGGAGCGAAATGCCTTTTTGAGCTCCCTTCGAGAGTCGCACAAGTAAACAAAGGTGCAGCCATGCACATGCCCACCATACACGTGGCATGCTAAAGATACTCCAAAATAATTCAATTATTAACTACATTAAAATCACACCAATAGAATGATCCAAATCGTCCAAAGGTATGCTATCTAAATAGACGGTTAAAAATGTTAGCAAGCTGCTTGTTTGCGATCCTTACATTTGTGGCCAACCTGAGGCTCAAAATTTTCTCATTTTTTTGCTGAAGTACATATTTTAATGGGCTTATTACAACCATTCTATTAAATATCACATACGTAAACTAATTTGGATATTAAAGTTGATTTGGGATATCACATATGTTCCTAACTTCCTACGAAAATATTAAAAATTTCCAATGCATTCCAATTCCTCCCATTTGCTTCCATCCAAACAGAATATTTTGATTTCAAATGCATTTCATATACCCCCATCCAAACACAATTGAGCAAGCTATCTACTCCTAATTCATTTACCTCCAATTCCATTTCCCATTTACCTCCATTTACAAGCTCTCAAACAAGCCCTAACCTGATCTAGGTCTCTCTAGCCTTCTTCTCTCTCAGTTTTGCAAGTTTGAAAACACCTCATCTTTTTTACTTTTTTTAAAGGATTATGAATAGATTTTATTAAAACAGCTTGGCAAAAAGCCAAGACAAGAAATACAAGAAAGGGGAAACTTTACGGGCCTGTTTGATTTTCCATGATATTTGTAAATCACAGTAAACAAGTAATTATTACTTTTTCACGTTGTTTGAAAATATGAGAGTAATCCCACCTCGAAAATCGAAACAAAAGTGTTGACTTAAATATGTGGACCCCACCATAATGTATATGATATATCCACACCGTCCATCTATTTTATTAGAACATTTTGGAGCATTAACCAAAAAATGAGGCAGAGTCAACACTCAAATGGCCCACACGAAAGGAAACAGTGGCCTTAATTCGTCCACCATTGAAAGTTATTTTCTTCATTGGGCCCACATTGATGTTTTTTCATCATCTAACCCGTTCATAGGGTCACACAGGCATGGATAAGGGGAAAACACAAATATCAGTTTGATCCAAAACTTTCAAAGGCCCCAAGAAGTTTAAAATGGTAGGCATTCGATTCCCGTTGTTTCCTGTGGTGTGGTCCACTTGACCTTTGGATCTGCATCATTTTTTTGCTCATGCCATAAATTTGGCTGGCATAACAAATGAGCGGTGTGGATAAGTAACATACATCACGATGCATCCCACATTGATGTTGTAAATTTCTCGATTTAAGTGTTGAAAAGGTAAGTTGTCACATCTACATTGGGAAAGATGTGGTAATTACCTAGGTAAATAATTATTACCCATTTACATGGTAATTACACTTGAGCCGGAAAATCAAACAGGCCCTACAATTCCAACAAGGAACATACTACATTTAAATCTACTTGAAGGCGAACTGTAGCCCATTTGATTGCATCCCTTTTTGCCTTCCTGACGATATGATCTAAAGATGATCACTTGTTGTCGAAGCACCCAACATTATGTTCCTTCCAAAGGTTCCAAAGGCCAGCCATGAGAAGTAGCCTCCACACGCGTAATGTATCTTGCTTGAAGCCGACTCCATGCCACACCCAAATCAATTGCGGAGTTGATTGCGGCATGGTCCAGCTCATCTCAAAAAGGTTTAGAATGTGGGTCCATAGTTGAGATGCAATGGGGCAATGTAATAAAAGATGGTCTACTAATTCCGAGGAATTCCTACATAGGATGGGAGAGAGATATTTGGGAGCACCGTACCCTTTTTTTTATTTGAGGTCATCTATGGTCGGGATTCGCTTCCTCTTCCTACCCGCTAACCATAGAAATGAAGAGACCTTAAGGCGGTGCCCCCTATGACCAGAACGCAAAAGGAGCAGAGGATCCGAGTGGGGCAGCTTAAGGGTGTATCAAGTTACAGTATGATCTTACCGAAAAGGAGTTGGATGGAGAAGTCGGCCATATCAATGAATCTCTCAAGTCTAGGCTGGGATAGAAGTATTGGAGACGGGATAGTAATATGATATATTTTTCACACTCTGTGTCTGAAAGACCTCTTCTACGCAAGGTGCACGAAGATCCTGACCCTTCTCGAGAGAAGCACCGCTCTACCGAAAGATTTTGCTTCGAAGAAAGGAACACCAACAATGGAAAATCGTCGGCCAAAGATCTAGAGGAGCACCATGACTCCTCCCAAAATCTAATGCGCGGACCGTTCCCAAGAGAAAAGGGATAAAATTGAAGGAGAAACAGAGTGGATGGCTTTCCAAATGGTCGGTGTTCTATAGAGCGATGAGTTTTTTATCTCCCACTCTCTTTGATCCACACCAAACTTGTTAGCTATAAATTTTCCCTTCTTCAACCCCGAACCTCCATTGCCATTTTCCAAGCAGCGCCACATTCATATATTTGAGATCTCCGAGCCCCGCACCACCTTCTGAAATAGGTAAACATACCTCATTCCATTTTAAGAAGATGAAATTTTTTAGAATTCTTCGCGCCTTGCCATAAAAAGTCTCTTCTCAGCTTTTCGAGTTTGGTTATCAATGATTTAGGGAACTTATAGAGTGACTAATGCAGGACAATTAACCACTTGCTCTAAAAGCTCAAACTGATAGAGCATGGCGAATTAATCCCTATATCTCATAGCCCAAGCCCCACATCACATGGGTTAAGACATTGGCCAAAACCCCCTCGCAGGCGGGTACCGCCTCACACGGGTACCGCCTCGCATGGGCCGCCCACCCAGAATATGTGCCCACATCCCACAGGCTACCCCACTCGAGCCATGTGTGAAAATGCCCCTGCATTAGTGACATAAGGTAAAGCAGAAGGTTAGAGAGGCCGCTTTGAATAGGGTAATGCAGCCTGCAAAAGATAATTGATTCCCTTTCCATCTAGACAATTTCTATTCAAATCTCTCTATCACTTTGTGCCATAACTATTTAGACAGCTTACCCAGACAAAGTGGAAGGCCTAAGTACGGGGTTGGGAAGGAGCCCGAGCCACATCCGAATAAAGACGCGAGAGATGTTACCCTCTTCTTTTGATATCCCTAGCCCAACATTTCACTCTTGCTATAATTGATTTTTAAGCCAGAAACTTCTTCAAAGCAGGGCAATATCTTTCGGAGATTGTCTATCTTGGCCACATACGCATTGCATAGCAAGAGAGTATCATCTACAAAATCTTGTCCCCAATCTATTGTAAAGATCATCATAAGCCTTAATTTTAACGTCCCTTTTTACTACTTTCTTAGCAATCTTCTTGGCATTTCTTTATTGTTCAAAAGTTTCATCATTTCTAGTCCCTTGCCAAGCTTTGAAACATGAATATTTCTCGTGAATAGCTTTTTGTCCATCATCATTCCGCGATCAAATTTCCTTATAGGATTAGCTTTTACCTCTAAAAACTCCGAAATTTTCTTTTTCCACTTTTCTAATGTATTCAACCATCTCATTCCACATATATATTATTCTTCCTAGCCATTCTACTTTCCTTGGTTTCATTTTTTTGGGGATGGCCATCTCCTTTGTATTTATTTGTATTTTTTAGCCATTTGCCACTCTTTCTAATAATATCATCAACTTTCCAAATATATATATATATATATATATATATATATATATATATATATCTGGACACCTATCTAAAAAGGTATAAATAAAAAATCATCAATCATCCATTTCCTATCAATATTCACCAGTAAAAGTAATGCAAATCATGATATGAGCAATCAAGAACTTGTGTGTTGTATAGATATCATCATGGTGTTAAAAGGATTCTTGTCTTTACTATTTGTCTTTCAAGAAATTTACCATAAAAACATACGAGTAATTCAATAAATTAGGTTCTTTTTACCTTCTTCGTGTTGGGAAAAGTGGCATTCAATTCTGTTGATTGACGAAAAAGATACCTAGATTTATTTGTGTTGGGTTTTTGGATATCAAAATCCCCAAATCTCCTCTCTCAAAGACAAAATGATGATTTTTTAATATCCTTTTACATGATTTAAATTTTAGATGGGAAAGTGACTTTTATGTAAGAGAAATGCTCCAATGCTCTCAAAGCACCATAAGAGTGTTCCTAGTTACATTGGGATAGTTAAGTCCAACACATTGTCTAGACCGTTCACGATATCCAATGTGCATTTCGTGAGGAGCTACTAATGCAAGCAACACCCCACTGACAAATATTAACCATTTGATTTATGAATGTTAATATTGACAATTGCACAAAAATAGGTCCAATCAACTATGGGATCCATAAATTTGTTAGAGCCCATCATGGATTGCTAATGATATTAAAGACTCACTTTTGTTAGGCAATTATACCCATCCCATCCGTGGCTTGGAAAATGCACGGCTATAGAAAATAAGGCCAAAGGAAGGATTTGGGTCATCTGATCAGTGCGACTTTGGCATATTACTATTACTATTACTATCATTATCATTATCATCATCATCACCATCATCATCATTATAATAATAAATAATTTGAGCAAAATTCACCCAACACCATGGCTCCTAATCAGGCCCTACCCACGAGCCTCTTTCCACAATGTGGATTGAAACTTAAAAGAAATATGCACTACGCCTTGTACTAAAAATCAATCGTGCATGCTTTTCTAGATTTTAGCACGACTTACAGATACATCAAAGATCAGATTATATGAGTTCGGGTTAGAAGGTTGACTTTTGCCCAGGTCAGACATGTACAAAACAAATAGGAAAAGGCAACTGCTTGAAATCGAATACAAAATATCAAGATCCACTACTGTCCAGCTTCGCAAAGCCATGAGAATTCAAGCACTCCTGAACAAGAATAAGTAAAGCAAATGGCATCCGCAGTGGCTATGCAACTATCATTACCATAAAATTAAAAAGAATAAAAAAAAACACAAAAAAAAATGTTACCGGAAATGCAAAATCAAGTAGAGCTGTCTGATTGCTGCCAAATTTTGTGAATAGGAGGCCTCCAGGATGTGACTGCATTCAACAACACAGAAAATTTGAAATAAACCCCTGTAGTACTTATGAAATGCATATCATGGGAAAAGTCAAAAAAATGCAATTTAAGAACAACTCGAGCTCCGCCAAAGCAGCTAGAAAAAGCAAAATTACATTACCTTTCCCTTGCGGCTATCAATCTGGGTAGGTGAGCCAATTATGACAACATTATCAGGAAAGTAAACATGCAAATGGGGAACTAATCAAGCTCCCCCAAAAGCAGCTAAAGGATGGATAAACAAAAAGAAATAGCATTACCTTCTCCTTGCGGCTATCAGACTGGGTATGTGAGCCAATAACAACAACATTCTCAGGAAGCTTTTCAAGCTTGTTCTTAAATGTAGGATAAGACTCCGAGTTGCCTACGATGGACTTCTCAACATCTTTCATAAACAATATAAATGGGCCATTTTTGCTTTCATCAGACACAACCTGGGAACCACAAATATAAGTGAACATGAAAATAATGCATTGACTAGCGCATGCAACAACTGAATTGCAAGCTCTCAGTTTAGATAGCGAAGTGGCCACCTCAAATAATGTGTTGATGAGTAGCTTGTCCGTATCCTCCACCCCATGAGTATCCAAACGTAGATCGTTAACTACAGAAGAAAGAAACTTTAGTAACTCACATATAAGTATAATTAACTAAAAAAGAGAGATCTAAGACAATAATTGCAGATAAAATTAAATGCGTACATGATTAGAGCATTACCATTGCAAAAGAATCCATGCTTATCTTCACAAACGCCTCCAAGATCACTACCATCAGGAACGGGTTTATCAAATCTCACACCAATTTTGGAGTGCTTATTTTCTTCAAAAGGCAGGACCACTTTGCCCCGAAATCCAAACGACGGACCCCTATACACGACATTAGGAAGATATCATACCATAAGCAAATAACAGAAACTCATATTCTGCATTGAAGATCAAAGAGACTTGCAATTCGCTTCGAGAAGCATGAAATTATAAAAAGTTAAAATATTCCAATCTTGAGAAGGAAAGATGTGTAAAATTTAGAGATCATAAGAGCGCACACTCATATGCATGCATGTATGCATATGTACTTATAAGAGAAATGCTACAAAAACAACAAGTTGTACGTCCAACTAGTTGAGGGTGGGATCCACCATGGTATTTGTATAACATCCAACCAGTCTTCCAAGGTAGCCCCATGGAAATGGGATGTCCCCGAAAACAGGTCAATCAAACCATCAGGTGAGCCACACCAAAGAAAACAATGAATAACCACCCAAAAACCTGCAGGTTCATATGGGTCATGTCTAATGGTCCGATCAACCAAATTTTTGGGGCATCCCATTTTCGTTGCAGGGGTACCATGGTGGAAGGATGGGATGGCATACAAACACCACAATTGGGTACCACACACCAACTAGTTGGATGTACAACTTTTTGAATGTGAGCATCAGAGTGTAGTGTGTGTGAGTGATCCAGGGTTCAATCCCCAATAGTGTTACCTTTAGAAAGAAAATATATATATATATATATATATGGTTAGCATTTTATTGTAAGAGCATGCACAAATGTTGGACAACTCAGCGTCAAGTACCACAAAAGCCTTCTATAAGAAGCAAAGGGCGTTCGTGGCATGCGTAGAGCTAAAGAGAAGTTCGTGGCATGGTAACTGAATTGCTACTGTTGGATTAGGAGGCTGCAGTGGTGCACTCTCCCATTTAATTCTTTCCCATTATCAGTGTGTAGTAATTGCTCAATTAGAATCACCTGACCTGAGCAAAAAAAGGCAGCAATCTTTTGCGGTGTTTTAGCGAGAGATCTAGCATGGGAAGCACTCCTCTGGTGGGTAAATCTTTGGGGAGGATCCACACAAACAAGCAAATAACCATGCAGAAATGGAAAGAGCCAATGCGCTATCTGAAGGAGAGACAGATAGATCCAGAAATCATTCCTAATTGGAGCTCACTCAGGGAGAATGTTCCAAACACTGTGGGGGATTCAACAAAGGAAGTTTCCAGAAGTCGCTCTAACACAACGGCTAAAGAAGATTAGGAAGGGCTTTCAAAGCTCTTGTTGAATTAGGCAAGACCATCACTGCAAGATTATCATGTCATCATGCAATTCACTGAAGACAGATAATATTATCATAAACAGGCACAGATGGGTTACAAAGTATATAACAGGAAGTTTAAAGGGCAAAGGCAGCTCAATAGTTTGAAAACGTGTTAATTATGAAAAGATAAATGGAGCAATACTGGCAGGGAAGTTTCCACAGGATTGGAGGGGAATGGAGAAGGGATTGCAAGGAGAATGCAAAGGTACTTACTGAAGATGCTCTCCTGGAACATGCATGGGTTGGGAAGCCCCGATACAGGCTATCATTAATGAAACATGTCGGATGCAAAGAGTTAAATTAGTGGCTCTTTAAGAAGCACAGTTTAAATTAGAGAACTTAATGGTTCTTCATTCCATTTGGATTTTGGGGTAGTTATAGATCAAAATGGACGACGCTGAATTCAAGGGGTACATCAGGCAGGATTGCAACAGATCCATTTGCAAGAGTGGAAAGCATCTATATCAAAATGTTCTCAAGTATAAATGGTTAAAAAGCAGGAGCGGAAGCAGGAATGGGAGTCTGAAGAGTGACTTGAGGGCAAAGCACCTATTTAGATGGATCATGCAACTAGGCACCAGGGGTACTGTGCAAACTGGATATAGAAAAGGCATATAACTATGTGGACTGGGAGTTCTTGCAGTATGTGCTTCATAAATTGCATTTCGAAGTAACGCGGAGGCAATGGATATTGGCATGTACCCCTTTGGCACATTACCAAGTCATTGGAACTTGGAGATTGAGAGAATTTAAAGAAACTTTCAGCATGAAAGAGAAAATACCTATCGTTAGGTGGACATATAAAAGAGGCATTGTTGCAAATCATCAAATTCTGGATAGTGCATTATTAGCCCACAAGTGCATTGATTCTAAATATAGGGAAGGAACTAGAGGCATGGTGCATAAGGTTGATTTAGAAAAGGTGTATGACCATGTCGATTGGAACTTTTTGGCATATATGTTACGTAGGATTGGTTGTGGCAGTAAATAGATTACATGGATGCAAGAATGTGTATCGTCAGCATCTTTTTCCATCTTAGTCAGTGATTCTCCGAAAGGATATTTCAAAGGATCGAGGGGCCTAAGGCAAGGGGATCCTCTTTCCCCATTGATGTCCATAGTGGTAGTCAAAGCTTTTGAGTGGGATGCTTGTTAAAGGTCAATGGGCAGGACTCATATCAGGTTTCTATGGATCACAGAACGGAGATAGAATCGCGCATCTTCAGTTCGCAGACGACACATTATTATTCTCAGATGCGGATGAAGTTATGATCGATAACTTAAGGAAAATAGTGGGTTGCTTTCAAGAACTTTCGGGGCTTAAGATCAACATTTATAAAAGTGAGATGTTGGGTGTTGGTCTCTCTCATGAAGAGGTTTCTCATTTAACAAGTTCATATGGGTGCGGAGTTGGCTCCTTCCCGCCTTCTTATTTGGGCCTCTCTTTCTACTTGGGAACTCCCCCTAAACACTTGTGGAATCATGCAATAGAAAAGTTCGAAAGTAGATTGCCTAAATGGAAAAGAATGCCGGGGCACATCACTTTTATCAAGGCAGCTCTTTCCAACCTTCCTATACATTTTATGGCATTATATAAATGTCCAAAATCTGGTTTGGATAGATTTGATAGAATGAGAAGGGACTTTCTGTGGCAAGGAGTGAATAATAATCACAAGTTTCATATTCTGAAATGGAAAGAAGTATGTAAGCCGCATTTGGAGGGAGGAGTCGGAATTAGGATCATGGGAGATATGAATAGAGCATTGCTTGGCAAATGGTTTTCGAGATTTGGAGTAGAAGATGGGAGCCTTTGGAGGCAAGTAGTTGCATCCAAATATGGGCTAGAAGAGGTGGGTTGGAAATTTAAAAATTATCATACTACCGAGCCTCTGGAATATGGAAAGCTATTATATCAGTGGCGGCTTGGTCAAATATAATAATGTCCTTTGCCCTCGGGTCCGGCAGTTGGATCCGTTTATGGGCGGATCATTGATTTGGAGATTATCAATTGGAGGTGGAATTCCCCTCTTGTGAGACTGTCCCCCTCTAAGGACATATTTGTATCAAGTTGTTTATCATATTCTAGTGGGAGTGAGGTCCGGTGCCCTCAGTGTCATAGAGCTCTAGATGATGTAGAGGCGTATTTTGCTAAGTTAATGGGTCAGCTTCATAACATCTCTCCATCACCAAATTCCTTAGACCAACTGGTTTGGAGTGCTACCCCTTCAAGAGTGTTTTCAGTCAAATCTCTATATAAGCATATCAGTGCCCCTCAAAATGCGAATTGGGATGAATATTTTCATACCTTTTGGTGTTATGGGGCTCCCCCAAAGGTGGCTTCCTTCGCTTGGTTAGCGGGTCAAAAACCTATTCTTACTATCAACAATATGCAAAAGTGATCTATGATCCTTACAAACATAAGTCTTATGTGCATGTCTGATGTTAAGCCTATCAATCACCTATTTATCCACTGCAGTTATGTGAATCATGTGTGGTTTCAACTTCTCAAAGCCTTCGGGTTGGAATGGGTGATGCCCTCCTCTACCGACCAATTGTTCAGGATGTGACATGCGGTGCAGCTCCCCAAGGGGTCATTTGGCACCATGGATTTGGGGGGATTTGGGGGGGTTTCAAAGCCCCTAGTTATCCGGCATCATAAAGTAACTGAGGGTTTCAAATCCCTTAAACAGGGGGTTTGAAATCCACGGTGAAAGCTTGGATTACATCTAAAATCTTTCCAAGAGTTGCACGTGTAACATGTGTGTCACTAGACTATTAATCTATTGGACACATGGCCCACTAATGATATACCAAAATAATTATATTATCAATTGCATCACTATAATTACTTTAATATGATGATCAGCACCGTCCAAACATTGTCCATGTAAATCCACAGTTAAAAATCGTTGGTTAGTCACTCGGACGTGATCTTGTGCTTGTGGCCCATCCAAGACTTGGAATTTCACCATTTTCAGGCAAAGTATATATTTCAGCAGGCTTACTACAACCATCGTGTCAAACATTAGATACGTTCACTAATTAGAGATATTAAAGTTGATTTTGTAATTAAATCAAACCCCTGTAGATATACTATGCATAGCTACTTTTGGATTAAAGTTTATTCTGAATCCAGGGTGCCAGACACAATAAGAGGATTTCAAATCCAGGGGGGTCCAAATCCAAGCTCGCAAACAGGCCCTAAGGATAGGCAGATTCTATGGAGATTATCCTTGTTAGCTATTATTTGGAATATTTAGAGGGATTGAAGTTCCTGGTGCTTCTACAACAAAGGGGGTCCTTGCGAAGAATCATTGTGGAAAATCAAGAGTGTTATAGAATGGGCGGTTAGTTCTTGTAACATGGACATCTCATTAGCGCATTCTTTTTTTGGGTTGTAGTCTTTTTATTGTTGTAATTTTTACTTGTTATTTCAAGCTTTCTTAATAAAATCCACTTATTATCCTTAAAAAATGTTTTGGACTTCATATCCCTATTCTGGTGCCCTATTAGTGTGATTCATTGTATTGAAAAAACTCGAAGAGATTCTTAAAGGATACTAGAGAGGTATGGAAAATAAAATGAAGTTCCACTTGATCTGGTGAAATGTGGTCTTCACATTGCGAAACAGTGGAGGCATGGAAAAAGACCTTACAATGATGAGCAAGACTTTACAAGGTGAGTCACTTTGGAGATTTAACATGGAGGATACTCGCTTCTGGAAGCATATAATCAAAGCTAAATATGGTGTTCAAGAGGAACTAGTTACCATTGCTCATTCACGGCTCGAGCATTTGAAGGCAATCGTGGATGTCTCTCATGATTTTATGAAAGCAATCTCACATGAAAAGAGATGGATCTTCTATCAAATTCCGGGAACACCTTTGGCTCAATAATAGCTCATATCATATTGAATTCGCAAGATTGCATACAATGTCCTCTAACCAAAAGGATTCATCTCCTGTTCCAAAAATACGGTGGGTGGTTGCGGCTATCTTGTCTCCAATTTTCCAAAGAAACCTAAACAACGCGGTGATTTCATATGGCCTCAAGATATGATTCAGGCCTTTCTCCAAGAATCTCATATAGATGGAAGTGGACGGGCAAAAAGTCAAAACTCTTTTCAGTCAAGTCTTTCTACCGTATGCTCAAAACTGATCTAAGGACAAGCCAAGTCGCCTCTTTGGCCCGTGTGACACAATCCCGACCCAGCAAGGGTAATTGTGTTAGGATGACTCACTGTAGAATGAAAATTTCTAATTATCAATAACCTTCAGTGAAGATATATGATTGTAGCGAATTGTTGCTCTCCTTTCCCCAAAGATGTGGAATCCATGAACCATATTTCCATCCATAGTGATGTTGCTTCATTCCTATGGGTGAGATTTTTGTCTCTCTTTTACTCATAGTGGGTAATGCAAGGATCAATTGAACCCCTATTCCTGGCCCAGCAACAGAAGCCTTTCTAAAAATGAAAGAAAAATTAATGAAGACCATCTCATGTCCAGTCTTTGGTCCTTGTGAAGAGAATGAGAATTTTTAACAATAAATCAGAAAGTTAGGAAGTGATCTATTATAGGACTAAAGACTATGCTTGGACCTTGTGGATTTCCCAAATCAACGGTTGTAAAATGGAAAAGATATTGGGCTCATTCGAGGGTTCCTCCTATATTTGTTGGGAAATGGGCTTATTTCTCATCGTTCATTTTCCTTTTCCATCTTCGTATCCCCCTTGTTTCTGCATGATCTTAACAAAATTTTGAGTTGTCATTCAAAAACAAAAGTAGAGACATAAGTCGAATAAACCTGATATAACTGCCCGCCTAAATGTCCCCAGCTCTTTCATATGACCACCCAATTAACCATTTATTAGGAAAACAACCTTTGACCTCTGCACTTGACGATCCCAACTTGTCTTGTTTCATAATTCACAAACTTTTATTTCATCATATCATTAACTCCCATCTTTCAACATCAACCTTGGTATAGGAACAAAACCAGGGTTTCCTTTTCCATACTGTTCCACAAAATAAACATAGGAATTTCGAATTCAGGATAACCGAAGCTCAAAAGGGAACACACACCAGAACTACAAAAGTTTAAGCAGAAGAAGAGTGGCCGGACAATCTTGAGAATGATACAACATAGCTCACTTGATAGAATAAGCCATGAAAGGGCTACCGTTGCTGCATTAAAAAATTATCAACCAGTCCACCAAACATAAACCATGGAAGAAAAGACCTATTAGCATGAGAGGACATATTAGATCGAAGTGTCCCGGCATTTATCAAACCATCTTATTTGTAAAGAAATATTTGTACTTAACAATGTCATTAACAAGTTGAGGATAGCAATCCTCCACACTTAAAAGTAGCATAAATCCCATCAGGATCTTTGAATGATATAAATCACTTATTTTGTTCCATTCAGCTCATCATCGAGATCTGCCAACTCATCAAACTCTAAACTCCAAAAGTCCAAAACATTCTTGTCTTGATATTAATAATGTGAGACTTAAGCTACCACAACAGTAGAGGGCTACCACAACAGAAGAGGACTTGCTCGCAGTTCCAAGTGCACATGAAGATCTCAATCCTCCAATTTGCCAGCTTGGTATGTTTTATACGGCGGAAAACCTTCTCTATCTTAGAACAAGATCACTTTGTATCGTACGGATTGGCAAAAACAAACCATCAACTCTTCAGTCTTAATACTTTACATGCCTGTTGTATGTTGTATTTTATGATTGACACATTTTACTTGAAGCTCTTGATTGAGAATGTGGCTACGATTAATGTCTATGGCAGAAAAGGATAACATCCTAATATGACGATGGTAAGAAATGTGCTGGAATATACTTCAGAATTGACACAAAGAGAAAGCATGGTCTTAAAAAGAAAAATGAATCGGCACAAAGAGAATGCCTTATCTTTAAGACTTTTCATACGTTATATTAGAATAGTACCTTGAAGAAGGCGGCACTGCTGAATACACATTATTGGGTGGAGCTAAACCGACAAATTTAACTCGGTCACCTGAAAGAGACTTCACAAACTAGTTATATTCCAAATCCAATAAGAGTAACAATGGCCCTTAAAGGGAAAAAAATGGTAGAAGTTACTGACGAATCAAAGATTTACCAGCTTTAAACAGAAGCTTAGACTGCCCAGCAGATGAGGGTGCAGAGCTGGTTTCAAGCTTTGGTTGAGCCTCCAGACCACAGGAAGACAGAACGTTTGATGAACCAGGTGCATCTGCTTCTGAAGTTGATGGTATCGTACTTTTAACCATATCAGCATGTCCTGGACGTTGCTTGGCACAAAGGCAGGCTTTTTCTGCTCGTATATCTTTTAGCAATTCCATTTCCTTCGAAGATAAACACTACAAGGTATTGCAAACGAATCAGACTTAGAAAAAAATACAGGACAGAGCTCACACATCAAACCAAGTAATAACAACTAGCAGACAATGCTTTGATTTACAACAAAATATACTGTATTAAGATGATCTGAATCTTACACCCAGAAATGCATTGGTATCAAATATAAGCAATTTAGCACCGAAGTGATTAGCGAGCGCCTTAGACAACATCTCCTGATATATCTCAGAACCTGCACAGAGAAAAATAAATCAGGTTCCGGAATTTGGGCATGTCTACTGAAACAGTCCTGTTATCTCAAAAATTAAAAAGATAATAAACCTATGGTTAATGGTCATAACTCACCTGCTGGACCAGAAAGTAAAATCCGAGGGCTTACAGTAGGAAGATCTGAGGTATACTTTGCAAAATCCTTTCTCTTTAGGTGTATAAATACAGCAGTTGTCAGCACATTTTTTGTGCTCTCACTGAGATTACAAAAGGGAAAAGAAAAATATTCATGAACAAGAAGGAAAAAAAAAAACAGAAGTTTCCAATTCTCATAAAATACTACAAAAGCTTCATACCATCCACTGTGAGGACAACGCTAACTGGATCCATAGGTCTGGGTACATTAAAAAAAAAGGGAGATGTTTTCATTTGGGATTTTCATAGTTGGTAGTTTTCTGGAGACTCCCAAATCCTAAGTTTTAACAGCTTCTATTTGAATATGAGCAGAAGTGGGAACATTTCAGGGATGTTTCAAGAGTATTTTATTTTCTGATTAAGTAGGGTCTAGTAGTTGGGTTCTCATAAAAGCCATTAGCAGGACTGTTTGCTTTTACATGGAATGAGATATTTTGCTGGGATTTTCTGTGCCAATGTCAAGGGCAGCATCTGGACCTTCCCATTTGGTAACTCTTCTTGACCAGCACAAGAGCTTGAAGTTTGCTAATAAATTTTTAGTTCATCTTATGGTGTTTTAGAAAAGATCTTAACTGACCAAGTTATCTTTTGGCCAGTTATCTTAATTGTCTTAGTTATTTGGCCGATAAAAAAGCATGTAGTGGGAGTTTTTGTTATCTTGGAAAAATAATAACAGAGAGTGTGTTTCCCTTTTTCTTTTTTCTTTTTTCAAGGTACTAAAGTCAAATCCTGAGCACTTCTATTCCTTCTCCATCACTAAAGTTTCAATTGCCTTGTTGCCTTTGAATATTGAAGGCAAGCTATCAACTGTTTGCATGCATCAGTGTGTTTCTCATTTTCCTTGTGGAATCAAGTTACCAAGGTGGATTCCCTAGTGTTTGACAACTTTCCTACTCGATTTTATTTTATTTTTACCACAGGGTGTCCCCGCCCCTTTTAAGTCAAGACTATTCTTGTAGATGCATGTAATCACCCGCCAACCATGTGCATCGAGTAATCCACAGGGAGGGGAATCAAACTTGTGTCTGTGGAGAGCAAACCCACAACCAAAGCCATTTGTCCAACCCGTGACAGGTTTTCCTACTCCATTATTAAAGCTTCGATTGTCTTCAAGATCGAGCCGAGCTAAGTAATACACAAATCGGTCCTTGGATTGCACTATCACCATTTGTGTTTGAACTATCTTAGGAAGTTTTTAAAAGGCTAGTATCTGTTTCGATGAATAGCTGAACTAAATACAGGTCTTCTATAACCTTGGTCCAAAATGCAATAGGTGAGACTTGCTAAACCCACAAGTGTGCATCGTGGCCCCCATGCATACCCTCAAATGTATAACCATGGTGTTGAAGGAGCATATTTCATGCGTGAACAGTATGTAGTAGACGAATGAGGCAAAATGCCAATCAAATGGATTCCGTCTGCTAATCAGCCAGCATGGACAGGTTGTACACGAAAAATCAGCAACGGGGGCCAAAGATACAAAGACAATCATACTACGGAGATCAACAGTCCAAAAAGCAGTTTGTTCAGAAGAGAGAAAAATAGGCAAATTAGTAACCTACTATCTACGGGGAAAAAAAAAATTTGTCAAGGGCTTGACGAGGACCTCTACCAGAAAATGCTTAAAGTCCAAACCTCTTATTGCAAAAGGTGGGCTCAACAGATGTCCGCAATCAATGGCTACAGACTGTTCACAAGGAGGGAAAGAGAGGTATCTGCCCTAACACCATAAAATGAGATAGTAGTCTCACATGATAGAAAACAAAAGAGAGAATTTTGAGGACTTGGGAGAATGCATTGTAAGTTTAGGTGGTGTTTACAAAATATTACAAGATGAGCACAAATCTAAAGAGATTATTACAGGTATAGTACAATGAGGGAGTGCAGGAAATAAGTTCATGAGGGACGATAGTGTAGTCTATAGGTGCATGCACACACAAGATTGTACTCTCCAACATATGACAAACATGCTTTGAGATCTGATCCATACATCAGGTAGACCCAGCAAGTAAATGCTTTGGCAGAACCATCAAGCTGGCTCACTCATCTTCTGTACATAAATGGCCATCTGGCAAGTGGACTAGGCTAATTCTTGGGCCAGATCGTCCATATATCAGGGCTGACCTAATGGATAACTAAAACATTTGTGCACGTGTGCCACGTTGACGCATAGGCCATTAAGGGACTGGGCTACCCATGGGATTACTACAAAAAGGATGAAGAGGACATTTCGATAGTACTATCTTTCTTTTATCAGAAAATTCTCTGGGAATGCTCTTCTTAATAGCCAAAAGAAAAAAAAGTTTCTGCAGTTCGGATTTTACATATTCTTGATATTTTCTTCAGGTTCTTGAGGTACTTGCCTCTTATTTATGCTGGTTTGCTTTTATATTCCAGTTTATTTACAAACTCAGCATTTTTGCTTGACTTTATGTTAAGCATAAAGGGCTTACTAGTAAACGACAGTCGCCAATTTGCGCCAAAAATAAGAACATTCAAGTGGGGGTACTATGAATTAATAGAAGTGAGACTTGGTTCCCAGAACCATGTATTTGTGCATGTGTGCCTGCAGATTAACTGTAATCTCAAGCCCAAAGTTCTTGAAACAAGGAGAACATAGAGCCTGAAATCTTCAACAAAATCAGTGTACAGAAAGATGAGTGCTTTCAAGCATTGGAAAATATTCTCACAAACCATAAAAGTCTAAAAATAGGATAAGAAAATATCAAAAGAAACTCACCTCAGATAGTAAGGGAAATTATCAAAAGAGACTTGGATTTCTCTCCCATCAAGAACAAGGGCCTGCAACTCTTCCTTAAATGCTGTGCATTTGGCAGACATACCCGAAGTTGTTGCTGTTTGTGAATCCCTTGTCAATTCCTTTCTTTCATCCAACACCTGTTTAAAGATATTTTTTCCCAAATCCACATCACGACTAGTTGATCCAGCAAGCATTCTCAAGAAAGGGCTCACCCCAGAAATCTTAACAAGGTCTGCATCCACACTTGAATCTGGGACCACATTGTCAAGATGAAGGTTTTCACTAGCTGTTCCAATATCAGGAGAAAGCACAACAGCAGATTTGTCGTTCAATGGGGCATCAGATGCCACGGTTGGATAAGGCCTGTGTTTTCCTTCCTGGCTATCAACATCCATATCTGGAGTGCACTCGTCCGATACATCACATGCAGGAGGCAATGAAGTTATCTCAGTTTCTTGTTGTGTTTCATCAGCATTTTGTGCTGGAGGTGGCAGAACTGATAAATCTGGTCTCAAGTTGGATAGAGATGCCAATATGGATGCCCCAGCCACAGCTGATGGATCTCCAGCCCTTGTTTCCAATTGCAGCCCTTTAACAAGATTGTTGCGAGCTTCAACTGTGCCAACTGAAGGTACTGAAGCTGTAGACACGTTTTCATTTGCAAGTTGTTGGAATATCTAGAAAGGAGACTAATTAAGGAAACTTCCCAAAAATTGTTAAGATAATTGATCACTTTATGTGTGAGAACAACAGTAAAACTGATGTGTAAGGATACATAAGCATGGTTCCCAGATGCGCTGAAAACGACCTCATCCCCAGGAATAAGGAAGACAGGGTTGTTCTTCTTGACAATCTTCCCATTTACTTGCACAGAACCTTTGCTCCCTATGCTTTCGAGCACGGCAATGGCATTGCCGTCACGCTGACCATGTCCACAAACAATGAGTATTATACTGCATATACACATTAAAGAGTTTACATCTACAATAAAGGAAACAACTACTCCAGGGTTCATTTCCCATACTGAGGATGATCATCTCATCTAGAAAACTTCAACTTACAAATGATACCTGATCCTGCTTGATCCTGCAAAGATTTGCACTGACGTTGTTATCCTTTAAAGACAAGTTAGTGTGTCTGCTCCCGCCCCCACCAATTGTGAAATTCGAAGTGCAGATGGGAACATGTGGGTTCTGCAACAAATGCAACGGTGAGATGAGTAAGCCAACCATCAAGAAGAAAACATAGAGGGAAAACTTATTTCAGATTTGAGCATCCATAAAAATCCCTAAAAGCAGAAAAGCAACCAGCGCTTTTCTTCGATTATGACCCAAACGAATGAATGAAACACAACATATGTTACATCTAATATTGTAATACAAACAATCTTCTTACATGATTGCAACATGATATTGACACAAGTACAAATCCCATTTCCATGTGTCACGAAAATGTGCATCTTTTCTTTCTTTTACAACATGAGAAACAAGTGGCAGCTAAAACAAGTAAATTTGTACAAATCCCATTTGCATGTGTCACAATAAGTGGTTTTTCTTTTTCTTTTTGAAATCCTTTATTCTTCCATCTTTGCTGCCAATACAAATTTCAGTCAAATGTGCACAAACCAAAGAACCGAATTAGCAGAAATTGAATGAAAGAATACTAGCATTCTGTTTATTGAATAATCAAATAGAAATAAAGAAACAAAAATTGCATGGTTATTTTCATGAATAACTAGAAAACAAGAGAACTGAAGTAAAAAAGACAGAACCTGCATGCAAAACCTTCATCATTTCTTTTTCACGAATAATTATATTTTATTTTTAAAAAAAAAAAGTAGAAAAACAGATACCATCTTAACTATCGATACAAATCCAGCAACAAACTGCATGAGATATCACTCTCACGAAACAACCAAAATCAGCAGACTTTTCATGAAAACGGCATCATCGTTTTCCTTGAATAACTAAAATTCAAGAAAAATATGGGATTTTGTTTTTTACCAAATTACCACCTAAACCCTCAATACAACACAATTCGCATAAAAAATGTTAACAATGCTGATTCTGAAATTCTCAGAACCAAACAAACCCCAATCTCTTTTTTTCTTTTTTACGTCCATGATTAGATCCAGAAAACAAGACAAAACCCCCCAAATTACCTGTGAAGGATACTGCGACAGAAGCTTACACCATGCACTCTGCTTCGAATACACGCACCATGGAGAGCGCGGACTCCTAGGCTTCTCCACCACTGCCGGAGATGATGCTACAAAAAATATAAAATCAAAAAATCAAAAAAGCCCAATGCACAAAATCCAAATCGAGGGCCAGACTAAACCCCAAAAATCAACAACAGCAAGAGATCTAACAAAAAACCCAAATCATAAAACCCGAATTCAAGACCCAAGAAAACCCGAAACCCAAAATCAAAATAGTGGCCAGATCGGCCTACCCTCTGCAGAAGGCGTCGAGGCCAAAACTGCCGCCGCTGCCGCAGCCATCCCAGAGCCGATCCTACCCTTCTCCCCTTCGCCAAGATCAGCAGAAATAGGCGGATCGAGAGGGACACATTCCTGATGATCCGATGCAGGAGACGGCAGCAGAGACGACTCCTTCAAAGAATTCTCAACCGAATCAGACACCAGCCCTGTCGAAGGTTTCTCCGCAAGAGCAGAAACTTCAGCCTATAAAAAAAAAAATTTCAAAACAAAACCAAAAAAAAAAAAAACACAGACATCAGAAAGAAAACCGATTAGAACGAACACGTCGAAAAAAGAAAAAAAAAAACTTTAAAAAAATGATTTTTCTCTTTTCTGACCTTAGAGCGTTTGGGAGAAGAGGGTTTGGCTTCAGGAGGAGGAGGAGAGGATCTTTTGCCGTTGCTGGAGAGAGAAGATCCGCTGCTTCTCCTTGTTGAAACCATCGCTCTTCTCCGTTTGGGATTTTTTCTCTTTTATTTTTTGCGTTTGGAGGATTCGATTTCCTATTTTCTCTTGTTTTTCTGAGTTGTTGATTGAAGATGAGAGAGAGAATTGAGAGGAAGGGGTTGGGGGTGATATTTATAAAAACAAAATATAAAAATAAAAATAAAAGCTTAAGCTGACCCTACATTGTGGTGGATGGGGACCACTTATATTTTTTTCATCAAATCCAATCCATCCATCATGTTTCTACCATAATTTTATTATTCCATTTATTAAATCAGGACCATAAAATAGTTATGGAGCCCACATCATGTAAAATCTTGCCTAAAAAGTATAAAATCGCTGAGTGTGGCCCACATCGGTTATAGAATATCCAAATTTTTATATTTTCATTCAAAAAGGTCGGTATTATGTCTTATTAACGGATCGGATTATATAAGAGAAAAAGTTTTTGTGGCCCATACAGAATCTTGAACGTTTTTAATGGTGGCCGTCCGCATCCCAAATGATAAAATGATAAAATGAGAGGTCTAACATGATGAACGGATTGGATTTCATTCACATGTCACGGTGGGCCACCCACATCTCATTGTAGGTAAGCTCATTCTGCAAGGATCCGGAGGTTGGCTGGTAGGACTCACGTTCCATATGCTCGCTCCATTTTCTAAATCAATATGTCCCACCTTGTAGTGATCCAGACCGTTCATATGATGCTTCATAGCTACGATGGTCTATATAAAAGATATTTTAGTACTAGTCATTTATTTTCTTCACTGAAATCTAGTTGGAAACAACGGTTGAGAAAAGTGGTTTTTTGAAAAACCTTTTGAATGAACGGTGAGGATCTCTGATCGGTGAGATTTTTCAGAGATGTAGTATTCTTTTATCTTATATTCTGTACGAACGGTTTGGATTATAACGTGATGGGACAGAAGAAGCAAGCTGTTATGATTTGGTAAGAAGGGCGACTCTTTTCATGCTTCTGGCAATTTCGCCGTTCCTGACTGAGGCGGTCTCCTAAACCAGCCTCGGCCGAACCCTTGATCTAGGCCGTTGGTGGTGCATGACAACAGTGAATGAGTTACAAAGGTAGATGGACGGTCTGGATCACTGCTTTATAGGGGAAGTGGAGCAGATTGGGTAAGGCTGGATGACGATTCCCTGCAAAGGTGCTTCCTAACACGGAAACTAGGTGGGGCGGCCGCGATGGTTGTGAGAAATCCATCCGTCCATCAGTTTTGCCGGATCACGTCGGCTGTGGGCCTAAAAATGGAAAAAGGTGGGTAGAAAAATGCCTACCGTTGAACCTTATTGGGTCCACCGTTATGTTTATATGCCATCCATACCGTTCATAAGGATATTCCTACTGAGATGAATTTTCAACGGTGGACATCCAATCCTCACTGTTTCCTATTTTGCGGCCCACTGGAGTTTTGGATCTGCTTCATCCTTTTGTCACATAGCTAAACATCATCTGGATAAACGGATGGACGGTGTGGATTTCTCACAAATATCGCCGTGGCCCCACAAAGTTCCTAGGTTTTCGAAGGCAATCTAGGTAAGTTGGGTCTTGCTATGCTAGGAGACCTCCCAATATTTATTTACTTTGACATTGGTTGGTAGGTTTAAATTTATGAGGATTTATAAGGTTTAGATGCATCACAATATCGATACTGTTTTGTCACAGTAGTCTGTTTTTGGCTGATCTGGTCCGTCCATTTGATGAAGCCTACATAGGACGGAAGATTCGCCAAAAAACTCCCAAGTTAAACATTTCTGGCCGTCGGATCAATGGCCTACAAATGTACGGTTAGAGAAAGATACACGATCGATTTTTGTTAAGGGTAAAAATTGTAGGGACAGGATCTTCCATTCTGGAAACTTTTTTGGGTCATCTCTCTTCTGCTGTGATATTAACGGTTTGGATAGACGAATCATGATATCCAGTTCCACGTGTTCGGTGTATCAGCAACATGACGAAAATTGCACCTGGCTAGGGTAATGTACACGTGTCAGGCGTGCATGCCGATCTGGACCATGGTATTAGAACGGATGAAAAGTGTGCTGGATATCTTCACCTTCTGATTCCTGACGTTGGATTTGGGCAACTGGACACTTTGTTGATTTCCATCCATGTGATGGCCACAATTGGATGGTGCAGATCCTCTCATTGTTCTAACTTTGGTTTAAGTACATGATCGATCAACTTGAACACCAGTGGTTTGGATGGTTCAGATCGGCATTCATGTATGCCACGTGTACGGTGCACAAGTTGTGTACACCTGACTTAGGTGCTCCTTACTTAGACTCTATGTTTCAGCTGAATTTTAAATGGCCGAAGGCCGGAAGGACGCTTGCCGCCGCGGATTGGGTATGGGTACCACGCCTGCCAGTCTCTAGCTAAAGACGGATAGGGGCCTGAGGGGCCATCGTGATATATGAGTTTCATCCATACCGTCCATCCATTTTTTCATATCATTTTAATAAAAAAAAAAATAAAGCTGTAAAGATCCAAGGCTCAAGTGGACCACACCATAGGAAGCATCCGTGATAGTGACCCCAACCGTTGAAACAGTCACAGTGCCCAACGTGATGGTGAATTTCCATCCGACCTGTTCATAAGGCCACGTAGACCTGGATGAAGGGAAAACATAAATATCAGCTCAATCAAAACTTCCATGGCCCCCAAACTGTTTTCAACGGTAGGTGTTTAATCCCTACCATGCGGTCCAGTTAAGCCTCAGTACTTTCTCATTTTTGTGTTTATAAAATAAAATGATATTTAAAAATAGTGGGACGGTTTGGATAAATCCTATAAATCACAATGGGCCTCTCAAAGCCCCTGAATGTTGCAGGCAGGGTAGCACACAGTCCGCTTTGACCCATGTTGCCACACGAGTGCCAGTCTTACCCACACGTGTGTGGAATCTACAGTCAAAAACACGTGCGCGCTGACCTGGTGCCTGACCCGACTGACTGTTGGCCAGAACTTGTACGACATACTCAACTAACGGCTCTGATCTGGCTATAGTTTGGCACCCATGCATGGCCAGTCCATCCATTAGGCATTTCTCATACATGAAACGAGGAAAAGGTTCCAACAGCAACGTCGGTGCCTCCCTTTTTAAATGGCGGTGGCTCATCCCCACTATCCACAATAGCCCAAACGCACAGCAATCTAGGCCGTCCAATTGCGGGTTACAAGAGTGGATGGACCATGATGGCAAAATTGCATGAATTAAACCATCACAGACATTTAATCCATAGCTATTCGATGGAAGGCTAGATGTAAAGTGGCATCCATAATCATGATTTAACGTGCATATTCAAATATTCGACTGTTTATAAGTGTTATTTTTAAGCCAGGCTCTATCTATGGTGAGGGATGTAGTTGGGTGGCCCTCTCATTAGGGTACCGTTGTTATGGATTTACTAAATTGTGTCACCAACCCAAAGATGATTGGGTACTACTTGCCCGCAGGTGACTATACAAGGGTTTTAAGGGGCCACCATGGTGTGATGGGCTTCATCCACGCCATCCATCTATTGTGCCATGCCGTTTTAGGGTATAAGCTAAAAATGTAGCAGTTCAAAGGCTTTAGCGGACCACATCGTGGGAATTAAATAACTATCATTAAAAAGCTATTAAGAGCCACGAAGTTTTCAATCAAGCTGATATTTATGTTTTTTCTTCATCTGAGTCTATGTGACCTTATGAATAGATTTGATGACGATTGATCATTACAGTGGACCATCGGAAGTTTTCGATGATGAAAGATATTATCAATATTGTTATCTATAATGTCGTCTACTTAATTAACCTTAGGATTTGTCACGATTTTGGGCTTTGTGTCTTAAAATGATATGGCAAAATTGATGGATAGTGTGGATAAAATGCATACACCATAGGCCCTCACAGCCCCTGTTTGTTCCTAGCTATGGATGGGTCGAGGTAGTACCCAACTTGCATTTTAATAAATTCATCATGCAAAAATAATGTGTATGTCATTCCGAGCCATTCAAATTGCGGGCCTACTCTACATAGTATGAGAACAATGTCGGTTGAATCATGCCAATTATCAATTAGTTAACACATGTTGTGACAATTTAATAAAACCAACATCATATTATTTATAATTCAAATACAATAATAGAGTAAATGGGCTATCAGTGACACATGCATGTATGGTCTCGGCCATTCGTTGGGCAAGGGTTACTCCGGTCTACAAAAAAATAAGGAGTATTGTCATCAAGTGGGCCATACATTAATGGTAGTAGTAGTATTTCCTCTAACCATCCACGATCATTGTACCATCGCATTTGATATGGTACAGCCATGTTCCTGTTAGCATCATAAATAGTGGGGATTTCACATGTATGTTGGGATTTTGTGAGCGAAAATCGCGACTGCATTTCGCTTGCATAGAAATATTAAGATATTGTGTTCACACCAATGATTAGTGTTCCTCATACATATGTTGAACTTTTGTATATGGCAAAATTCCATATGGCAATGCAATGAGTGGTTTGGATCAATCATATAATCATTAGAGTGGGACTGGCTTCACGGTGGGACCCATGTTTCGAATGCTTGAGATATTGTCACACATAAAACATTGACAAGTTCAAGTACATGCCAATATTACTTTTGATTATTTATGTACCTAAGCATACGTGAGTGAACATTTTCTATTTTTATTAAGTTTCAAACCCACCCTGATGAACCATAAGCTATAATCCACCTTGATGAACCACAAGTTATGATCCACCTCGAGGATGACTTCAAACATATTAAATGGACACAAAATTCAACCCCTTTAATAGGTTATCCGCGCCTTGTGGTTCAATTATTGAACAAATAAGCAACATCTACTCATCGAGTGGGCCACATCATTAAAAATAAAAATAAATTGTCTAGTTATTGATAAATGAAGAAATACAAGTGTAATCCACTCTAAAAATGAGTATGATTAATTTTTGCATAAGGGAATCCTCATGATCGGACCAAACTATTAGATAGATTGGATGTTGCACATAAATAAAAGGTTGGAAGTTATCGTCAATGTAAACTTTAACTTATGGTCCAATTGTAAGACTTGGGGTCAGGTTTTTTTTTATGTCTCATGACTTGGAGACCCGTGACAATTTTTTTAAAATGGTCTCGTAACTTTACGTTAGATAATGAAATCAACCGTATATCACCTATTGGATGCTCTCTAACTTTTAATACCCTAATGATAATTAATACTATCTTGTGTTGTCTGCACAGGCATTAAGAATTGTACTATAATATACATTAAAAAAATATATTTTTATATAATTTCATAATTAGTTGATTGGTTATCAAATGAAATTTATTAGTGATACATAATTAATATATATGGTTATTAATGAAATGTTATGATGATTAAATGAGTATAATTTTTACACAACTGCTTTTTTATCTATCTCTCATGTATCTTATAAATAAAATAAAATAATTTATTCAACCAAAATCATCACTTCTATCAATGCACTATAGGAGTTTGGGACACAAGTGCTTGTGCTATAAAGTATATGAGTTCTTCACTAATTGAGCACATCATAAAAATGATACTAGTCAGATGATTTAAAGTGTCTAACATGGCACGTTAAAATTGGATCATCGATTGTTACATATTTTCAATAAAATGTTTGATTTGAGGTAATTTTATGTAATTACATGTACCCACGTGACAATGTTTTGCCACGCTTATTTAAAAATGAGTAGCCATTAGTCATAGATGCACCGACATTTCAGGCAGTTAAATGAACGATTATTGAATAGATTATTAGACATGTAATGGTATTGACGGTCCATATTCAATGTACAAACTTAAATATTTGATTGTTTTGTAAGTGTCATTTTGGGTCATGCTCCCTTTATAGTAGGGGCATTCTTTTAACGGGCCTCTCATTAGAGTACACATATATGGTGCACAAATCACCATCATATAACATTGCACCGAGTCTCCACAATTTATTGGGAACGATCAATGGCACTGAAGGGATATAGTAATGTATGAGTTTTATCCACACCGTCCATCCATTATGTCATATCATTTTAGGGTACAAGCCAGAAAATGAGATAGTTCTGAGGATCAAGTAGACCACGTGGTATGGATTAAATATCCATCATTACAAACTTATTAGAGACCACAAGAGTTTTATATTAAGCTAATATCTATGTTTTCCCTTCATATAAGTCCACGTGACCTTATCAACAGGTTGTATGGGAAGTAACCATCGTCGTGGGTGTCATTATCATTGTTGCTACTCATGGTGTGGTCCACTTGAGCCATATATTTACCTCATTTTTTGGCTTATACCCTAAAATGACATACTAAAATGGATGGATGGTGTGGATAAAACCCACACATCATGGTGGCCTTTCTGAGCCCTTGTCCATTTATAATTAGAGATGGGCGAGGGTGGTACCCAATCTACGTTCCAATGAATCTACCATGTAAAAGTAATACTTCCATGTCATTCCAAACCATTCAGATTGTAGGCTTCATTTAACATATCATGGGAATAATGTCAACCGCATCATCCCAACTTCCATTAGTTACTATATATTGTCACAATTTAATAAATTTAACATCGAATTATTTACTCCACTTTAGGTACTAGATTACAGTGAATAAGACCATTAGTGACACATAAATGCTGGATTTAGGTCATTCGTTGGGCATGTGCCACCACGGTTTGAAAAAAATAATGAGAGTTGGCATCAAGTGGGCCACATATATACACCAATTATCATTTTTTCTCTAATCATTCATTGTTATCATACCGTCATCCATTTGATCATTGAATTGACTTATTATTGGGTCAGGTCATGTTCAGATGTAGCATAATAAACGGTAGAGATTTTTTATGCATATCCATAAATCGTCTCGCATGGATCACCACAATACTTTGCTTATATAAAATAACTATTGACCCGCAAAATTGAGTCATTTAAGATGTAGCCCCATTGTGGAGATTATCTTGCTCGTTAAATACACGTGGTTATTAATGAGATGTTAAGATGATTAAATGAATATGAATGTCCTGAAACCGTTAATTCACTAATATCTTTTACATCTTATAGAAACAACTTCTTCTTTCTCCAACCACAATCGTTGTATCTGTGGCCCGGTTTGTTGGATCTGTATTGCGGAATTGACAGATCGCCTATGCATCAATCAATGGAGATTCAAAACTGTAACTGAAAGCGTACCTGGTTGGGAAGACATTCTGCCGACAGGAATCTTGATCTTCCCCACTTTACACCTTTAGGAGAACCTTCAATGGGACTAGGGCTTTCTCGCATATGTTGGTGAGAGGACCAAGACGTCTTTATATAGGAAAAAAGATTAGAAGCTTACCCATCACACTTCTCTCTTTAGGGTCTCCATACCGTAGGTTTCCATATCTGTCTTAATAACCAAGTATAAGGACATCGGTTCAAGCGTCCCACCCCAAACCTATTTATAATGATCACACCTGAAGTGGGGCCCACTGAATCGCTCAATCTGAATAATCCAACGCTCAGATCTGATGATCATGTGTGGCCCACCTGATAGGAGTTTTACATTCTCCCACTTGGGCTACACTGATCTCTTAAAGAAAATAAAACATTTTATTTTAATTGTGAAAACAATTTTAAAAATGCATCTGCTTTTGAAAAGTTCCTAGTGGGCGCCATACCGAATTTCAAAACAATACCATTGGATTGTCATGAGTAGCGCTTGTCAGATCCAATCCATCAAGACTACGGATATTGAATCCTGGCAGTCGACACAATATTTATACATTTCGAAGTGCGACAAATCACGGTCACGAATACTAATAGCCTTAACAACATGGATCAAAGATATGGGGTGTGGTATGAAGATTGCATATCTAATGTGATCACATATGCCTATCTTCAAGTGGTCCATCTGAACGTGTCACCAAGACAAACCAAATTCTTTCTTACTCAAAAAACTGAAAACGCACACTGTAGGATAAGCAAGATATAAACTGAATAATAGAATCATCAATGCATAAAGAGATCTCTGAAATGTCTGTACATAATCGGACTAAACTAAAAACTCCCACTACTGAAATACATCATTGGGATATACAATTCTCATGGACGTCACATGTTTCTTAAAGAGCGTAATAGGAAGACCTTTAGTGAGAGGATCCGCTATCATTTGCCTAGTGTCGATGAGTTCTACAGACACCTGACGATTCTGAACTCTCTCCTTCACAACAAGATACTTAATGTCAATATGCTTTGACCTTGATGAATGCTTGTTGTTGTTGGATAAATTAACTTCAGCTGAACTATCACAATAGATTTTCAATGGTTTTGGGATCATCTGCACAACTCATAAACCGGAGGAAAAACTCCGAAGCCAGATCGCCTGACTCGTGGCTTTATGATAAGCTACATACTCTGCTTCCATAGTAGAAGATGTCGTAATCGACTATTTTACGCTCTTCCATGATACGGGTCCACCACCCATCATGAATACATAGCCCGAGGTGGACTTCTTGCTGTCGAGACAGCCTGCAAAATCTGCATCTGTATATCTAACCAACTCCAAACGGTCGGATCTCCTGTATGTGAGTGCGAAGTCTTTTGTCATTTATAGGTAGCGTAATACTTTCTTAACATCTATCCAATGGTTCATCCCTGGATTGCTGAGGTACCTGTCCAACATTCCAACCACAAAAGCAATATCTGGACGTGTACAGATTTGAGCATACATGATGCTCCCTACTGCTGACGCATACAGAATATCTTTCATCTTGTCCATTTCTAGGTCATTATAGGTCCATTTCTGGCCATTCCAAGATGCTGAAGGGAATAGTCCATAGATGTCTGTATGAATCACTTTCAAGAGTCCTACACTCCTAGTGACACCCTTTTTTCTAGTTATAGTCTGTTTTCCTTTAACGTAATCTATACAGACCCCAAAGTTTGAGAAGTCTAGAGAATGAAGAATTCCTTCACGCACAAACCTTTTCAATCTCTCACGAGAGATATTGTAACATTTTAAAATTTCACTGTTTTGAATTTAAAAAAAAAAATTTCTTAAATTTTTTTTTTATTAATTAATCTATAATATCACTTAATGACCGTCAGCACTTAATGTTAATATATACAGGAGTGAAACCAGTAAAGAACCGGTACGTCCCGTCCAACTAACACAGTGTCATGGGGCATCCACGTAGGATTTGTCGCAGGACCATTCGTTTAGACTACTCGTAGTGAGGTACCACAAGTTAATTAACTTAGGATTAGCCCATTAGAGTAGACCAGACGTGTTATGATAGGACCTAGTGCGGGCCGCCAAGCCAGATGACCGTTTGTACTTAGCAACAACCCGTGCGGGCCACACAGCGACGCAGGAAGGTCAGAAAATTATAAAACTTTAGGGAACACTAGATCTCACTGGGCTCGAGGTCCATCGTGGACCTCAAACCCAGTGGACATCCAGAATTGAGATCTGACACTTACCAAATGCACCTCACCAATGATAGAATTGGAATCTGACACTTGCAAATGAAACCGAGACTCTGGGCTTTTCAGCCGTTGGATTTCTTCCAAATTTACAGCGAAGGTCTAATGTATTTTCTTACGCCCGTCCACAAAATCTGAAACCCGATCATGGCACGGTAACCGTTGATTGCAGATCAGATCCGTACGATCAAACCAAATATCCGATCATCTCCAATTTTTACATGGCCCTTCATCAGGCCATGGTCCACCTATCCTATAAGTTTCATGGCCAGGGGACCAACAAAACCTCTCTAATCACTGGAATAGACTCCACGGGGCCATTTAAATATCGGAATCGTATGATCAAACCCCATATTCGTTCATCCATTTACTCCCAAACTTTGCATGACCCCTCATCAGGCCATAGAGCACCTGTCCTATAAATTTTGTGACCAGGGACCCATCAGAGCAACTCCGTTACTCTTTTAGTCTAAAACCGACAGTTTAGAGTAAACACGACCAAATCTCTACTTTTACTAGTTATAAATAGGCCACACCATGAACATAGTTAATCCAAACCCTAATCATCGCCCACAAGAAATCTCACTACCTAATTCATTCCAGAAATTCCCTGAATTTCTGAACAAGCTTTAGACCGCTCGTTGGTGGGCCACTAGTTTCAAAACTATAGAAGAATGTCCGTCTCTCTGGGCTCGACGTCCATCGCGGAAGTCAGACCCGGGTGCTATCTAAAACCTCTCAACTTGAGCTAAAGGACGAGTGCATGAGAAGTGCAAATACCCTAAAAGAATGAACTGAAACTTAAGTGAATTGAGTTGTCCACTCTTATGCTAAGTTGAGGATTTCGGACAGTCGGTTTACGACCAAACTTCACACGTGGAGTAAGGATATTTCTCTTCTCATATCCGTATAGCCGTGGCCCCGATCGACTATCGGTGACCGTTGAACAGACTTCTCATCATATCCATTGATCGGCGCATCCAAATGGCGGGCCGATCATATCCATACATAGATCATCATTAGAGCTAACTATCCTACGGTGTGCATCGATGTGTACACCCCATAGTGGGCCCTAGGGGCTAGAAAAATCCTCCCATAGGGTTAGTTTGGTAAAAATCCAACACTTGGGGCCATTGGCACCAAATCTGGCACTATATAAGGGTTTTCTTTGGGCACCCCTCTCCCCATACGAATTTTACCCTATAGAAGAGAAAGAGAAAAGAGAATAAAAGGGAGAGAGAAGAAAAGAAGAAGAGAGGAAGGGAGAGTGAAGGTGGGTCATAGATCAAAGTGGGGCCAAGGGAGTCCGATGCTTGCAACTCCTCACCTCTTCCTCAATGAATCCTCCACCACGACCGCCCATTCGCTTCCGTTGATTGTATAGGTAAAATTTTCACCCTTTTTTTTCTTGAAACCCTTGTGTGTGTGAGGGTTTGCGTGAAGTTCTAACATGTAAATGGTTGTTTTAGGGATTCCGGCCGATATACCCCAAAATCTACATCCCCTAGGTCGTTTCCAAGCCTCCAACGAACCCGAAGGTGCGGACTATTGATCTTAGGTGGCCTAGTACCAAATTTAGTATGTGTTTAATGATTTTGGTTGCTTGGATGCTATGATAGGAGAATCTAGAGAAATCCTAGGACTTGCATGTTTGTTGAATTGTATGTTTGACTCTCATATGATGTTGTTCTTGCCCCTAACATGACTTTGTGTATGAACAATTGTATGCTCATGCCTTGTTTAATTTTCTCATATGATTTGCCCTATAACATGTATGATTCATTGATTTTTATGTATTTCGGTTCTAAGGGAGGTAGGAAGTGCTTAACTTCCTTATCCACCCACACAACACAAACACACCTTGTTCATGATATTGTTAGCTTTACATGTTAGTAGAAATTTAGAATTTTATGTTGAAAAGTATGAGAACATGGTGTTGTTTATGTTAAATGATGCATTGATAGTTGGCATGTTCTGAATCACCTCATAAATCCTTGGGTTGGTCAGTAATTCGAGGAGAGCGAAGGCGGCCCCTTTGGTAGGACCGCCTCGAGGCTAAACCCATGGATTTGGGCGAGTGCGTGTGGGCTAGTTAGACTGCATGGGTTGCTTGCACCCGATGTCGTTCCGCCATGTACTGGCCTGACTCTTGCGGTTTAATCTACTGTCTGACCAACCCTGTTTGTTAACCATGTATGCTCATATTTGTATGGAACCTGAATCACCCTATAACCATTGCAGCCCATTATTAACTCACTGAAAATTGGTCCACAGCCCCGTGAGCCGGGCATGGTGGAATGGGACACTGTGTCCGAGCTGTCGGCCTACCCTGGGGTGCCGCGCCTCCCCGTAGTGACCACGAGCGATCCCTTTCTCTTGGCACTCCTCATGTGCTTGAAGTCGGGGATGAGGAACCCGACGGGATTACAGACCGTGAGGTCTTGGCCTCACGCATTGGGGGGTCTTGGCCTCGCAACTAGCTTAGAGCATTGATATGTAGGGTGCATCATATTCTCAAACCTGCTGGATGAATGGACTTAACTAACAACTTAACTAACACGATCGCATTGCATCGCATTAGTTAGGGTGGCGACTCGGAAGTCGAGGTCGTAATGAGGGAGTGCTGACATACGCGATCGTTAAATGGAGTCGCTCGAGGGAGTGTTGTGGCGAGGGCATGCATCATATCATTCTGCATGCATGCATTTTAAATAAGAGTTGCTAGATATTGTTGATTATCTGTTTTTCATTAAATTCATATTATAATTGATGCCTGTTAAAACTTAAGATTAATAGCACCCACTGAGTTGATCACTCACTCCCACTCTGGGACGGTGTTTTAAAACACCAACCAGACCCTCTCGTAGTTGCAAGTGATGCGGAGCAAGGAGAGCATGGTGATGTTACTCTCGACGATGTGGAGCTGTCATACTTTCAGTTGATGGACGACTCCCCATTAGCTTGATCAGGCAGGATTTGGATCGCTGAGTTGCGGACTCAGCTTTATTCTTTGGGGTCATAGTATTCTTTTGTTTGTTTTTGTTGGGCAATGCCTTATGCGACCCATTTACATTTTTGGACCTATATATATGCGTGATATCTTTCATTTCAGTAGACTTGTGTGGTTGTGTTTCAGGCTCCAAGTAATTTCAGGCTGCGCGTTTAAACTTAATTAAATCTTAAAACCATAAAATTAATGATAAGTGACACTCGGAAACTCGGGAGTCGAGCGTATGCACGACCCCCGATTTTTCGGGGCGTTACAGATATGGCCTAATCGCTCGTACCAAAGTATGGAGGAATTTTCACAATCTAACATTCGCTTAATGCCTTTAGTGTTTCCATGTAATGAGTTAATACTGTAGACATGTGAAACATCAAAATCTAGTTGATACAGGTTATTGACTAAAGTGTCAGAACCAATCATAACGAATCATAGGAAATACTCAATTTGCCATTTCCAAATTTAAACTCATAACTAAATTTGTCTGAACAGAAAATAGAAACTAAATCGTTCCTTATATAAGGCACACATATAGTATCTACTAGATCAAGAAAGTGTCCTGATGATAACCTAAGCCTACAGACTCCAATAGCTTCCACGTCTGCTCTAATGCCATTTCCGATATAAACCGACTTTTATGTATCGGTTGGTGTCCGGCTTTAGAGCATTTCCTGCGTGGAATTACATATGTGAATAGTTGCACCACAATCTATCCACCAGGACTCTGTGGATATATCGGCTAAATCAGATTTAAAACAGACTAAAACTTAATTTTTTCCCATAGAAGCAACTCATTCATTAAATTGTGTACAATCCTCTGGGGGACTCAAAGAACGATTTCCTAAATAATGCTTCATTTTCTTAAAGTTGGACCCAGTAAGCAAAGGTATGAAACTAAATTGGTTTAGATCATTAGAAACAATCATGGCTAAACAAATAAAGCATAACACTCACATTAATAGAATGAACAAGTCCCATAAAATAATACATTAATGTAAACTACAAACGTTATGCATGTATAAAACATTCAATTGATTTTGGGCCTTCAATCAAATGACCCAGAATGATGATGGGCCATGGTCATCAAATCCTGGCAAGAGCCCGCCGTGTCATCGCGATTCCTCCTTTGGGCGAAATTACGACACATAGGAGGCTCTACCGAACATAAAGCTGACCAGTGGTAATGAAATAAATTTAAGATGTCCATCACCTTTGGGTAAAATGAATTTCTCAAACTTATATAACCATCACTAATCACTTCACCCCGCTCATATCCTGCCAAGTGATGATACCTTTTTGTTCTGACCACCACCCGCTACGAAAACGAGCGTAACTGAATGTAATCCTAATATGGATGGTTACTGAAATCCACAAACTGGAGTCTGAAAGAAAAAATTTTCGCTGATTGAGGTCACTTTAGTGGCTAACACAACCAACTCAAATCCCTACTCTCAGACTCAAGGACTGCTGCATGGTCCTGCCCACAACAAACCATTCTGAAACAGTTCTGATTTAGCCCAAATTATGGCTAATACTGACCGCTTATAAGCTAAACATTTTCTAAAGTGATGGTTGGATTAAAATCCTGATGGTAACAACTTAATATTAGCCTTAAACAGATCGGTAATGGCCCTATTTGGGGTCACATCAGGACTCGATGATGTATCCAACCATGCTCATGAATTACCAGGGCTGTTTAACAAATATAACCTACTAACCATCTGTTTATTTTTATTTAGGTTTTATTTGATCTAAAATGGCACAAGTAATTATTTCAATGGTTAGTATAATCTTAGACAATGGGCCCAAGATTCCAAAGAGAGTTACATAGTCCAAAGGAAAATGTTAATTAGGCCCTAGAATTTGGTCTGTAATTCAAAATGTTATGGGCCTATGGACAATTTTAAAATCACCCTTATCTTGAGCCTTATGCCAACATAAAACAATAACTGAAGTGGGCCATAGTCAAGCCCAAAAGGCAACCTAATAGTAGAGGCCCAAACAGGTCCTAGCAAACATTAGAAGCCTTGTAGATTGTAAGACTCAAACAGGCCCAAAAGTAAACCCCGTGGAATCCCTTTCCAAAATAGAAAATTCAGAAATTAGAACCCTATATGCTCTGACCCAAAATCGTAGCCGCAATCATATCCCGCCATCACCGGAAACGACAATCACATTGCCGTTACAGGGGTGGGACTAGCGAAGAGATCTGATTGAGGAGGTGAAGTGGAGGTGGGTTTCCGCCATTAATGGGCAATGAAGGTGTTGAAAGAGGAAAGGAGATTTACAAAGGGTTGCTGTCATGGGTACCGACCCTAGTTGCAGCGGCTGCCGTTAGTCCAGAGGTGGCTTTCTCCAGGTGCGGCAGCCAGCTTTCACAAAGTGCGGCAGCCAGCTTTCACAAAGTGCGGCAGCCATTAATGGCAGTCGCCTACTCTCAACCATGATCTGTTTCACCTATTCAAACGTCATTAACAATGCCACCGCATCCGATGATCGATCTGGGATCTAAATCCATAGTCATGATCGGTTTCAGATCTGAATGGAGAGAGCAACATGATTTTCCTTTTAAGCTATCGACCACCAGTGATACTGAAAACCCAGGCTGTCATCCCCAAATCGTGGCGCTCCCGTTATTGGAGGTGCATTCCGCCATCAATGGTAGAATGGATGTTGATACCAGCATTATAGATGGGTTTGCTATGATGGATTTCTAAAAGAAACCCTCAATCTGAAATGACACCAACAACTTTAGATTTAAAGCAAACAGGGCTTCGGGTTTACCAGATTCCAAAGGCCCAAAAAAAAAACGGTTTGCTAACACATCCAGGTGGACAATCCAGATGGATCACAGGAAATCCAAATCATGGGAGATCCTGATTATGCCAAAAGAAATCCACCAAAATTGATGCATAGGTGGCTCTGATACCAAATGTTGGATCTGTATTGCGGAATTGACGGATCACCTATGCATCAATCAATGGAGATTTAAAACTATAATTGAAAGAGTACCTGGTTGGGAAGACATTCTGCCGACAGGAATCTTTATCTTCCGCACCTTGCGCCTTTAGGAGAACTTTTAATAGGACTAGGGTTTTCTCACATATGTTGGTGAGGAGACCAAGACATCTTTATATAGGAAAAAGAGTTAGAAGCTTACCCATCATACTTCTCCCTTTAGGGTCTCCACATCGTAAGTTTCCATATATGTCTTAATAACCGAGTATAGGGACATCGGTTCAAGCGTCCCGCCCCAAACCTATTTATAATTATCACAACTGAAGTAGGGCCCACTGAATCGCTCAATCTGAATAATTCAACACTCAGATCTGATGATCATGTGTGGCCCACCTGATAGGAGTCTTACACGGTTCCCTATAAGGGTTCAGGAAATAGGTGTACATGCCCATAAGTTTGTGAGTTCTTAATGAATAAGCATATTATAAAAATTACGTAGTTGGATGATTTAAATCATTTAATATGATAAAAAAAAGACCGTTAACTTTTACATTTATTTCTATAAGTATATTTGATAGACATTAGTGAAATGACTGGCATAATTCAATAAGTCAATTTTGAGGGCTTGTTTATTTCGTCAATTATCAAAGTAATGTAAAGTAAATGTACAATTATTACAATTATTATATGTATATTTGGACAGTATATGCATTTGATAATCGATTATTATGTTTGGTTCATCGGTAATAAAATTATAATGATGGCTTTTTTACGTCACTCGAATGTCAAATATTGGTCAAAATACCAAATGTTGATTTGATTTAAGATTTTCACGATAATATTACAAAAAAATAAAATAATCATAATTTCTTTTATCCGCTTTCCGAACACATTTATATGTGACCAACGATTCTCATGTTCAGTTTTACAGTAGTCAAATTATAATAATGACACATTTTCTTTATATTATTGGATAACTAGTGAAACAAATAAGCCCTTGGTAGCAGTGATATCTACCTTTAAACTATTTTTTTCGTGTGGTATTATTAGTATGAGTGTTAAGATGCAAGTTCAGGCTGAGAAGTTGTATGTAGTTCATTTCTTAAGTGTGAAAAACAAATCATGTGGGTATGATCATTATTTAATGGGTCATCATGTAAGAAGTTATGTCATATACAATAAATGTACCAAATCCCATAACTATTCCACAAGTGATGTGCAAAAGATGCACTTTGGATAATGAATCATATTCGACTGTTATGTTAAGATGGGTAGATAATGAATTTTTGTTACCAAATAAATTTGTGATTTATAGCTCATACAAGTTATTCACATAAAAATATAATAATGGTATACATTCAAAATTTTATATTAAAAAACAGTAAATAATCAAAATTCTCCAACAACTTAGGTTTGCAATCATGACCCATGCAAGCTATTCACATTCGACTATAATAGTAGTCAACATTCAACAATTTATACTAAAGACAAGTGGATAATTCAAATTTTACAATCAGTTAGGTTTGTAATCATGGCATATGTAAGCAATGACACGCTTAATCAGTAGTTATATGTATAAACTCTTATATGTGTGTCATAGGCAGGTAATTGTATTAAACTTTTATAGTGCTCCCAGTATACTTACCTATACAGTTAGGACTTGTTTGATTTTACATGATACAGGCATTTACCTAGTAAATAAGTAATTATTACTTTTTCACTTGTTTAAAAATGGGTGAGTTATTCCACCTCGAAAATCGATAAAAAAATATTGACTTAAATTCATGGGCCCCATCGTAATATATATGATATATCCGTGTCGTCCATATGTTTATTAGAATATCTTACGAAATGAGTTGAAAAATGAGACATATCCAATGCTCAATTGGCCCACATGAAAGGAAACAATATACTTAATTTGTCCACCATTGAAAGTTGATTCTTTTGTTGGGCTCACATTGAGGTTTATTCACCATCTAACCCATTCATAGGGTCATATAAACATAGATAAGTGAAAAACATAAATATAAGTTCGATCTAAAACTTACAAGGGCTTCGAGAAGTTTTTTATGGTAAGCATTCGATTCTCATAATTTCGTGTGGTGCGGTCCAATTGAGCTTTGGATCTGCCTAATTTTTGGGCTCATGCCATAAATTCAGTTGGCATAATGAATGGGTGGCGTGGATAAGCCACACATATTACGATGGCCCCCATATTTATTTGGCAAATTTTTTGATTTAAACCAATTGTAAATACACTGCAAAATGGGAGTAACTGTAAATACACTACAAATGGGAGTGATTGCAAATACACTGCAAATAAACTGCAAACTGCTTGATTTTTCAAATCACCCATAGTAAGTATCATTCTTCCACCCCGTCAGAAAGGTTAGTTTAAAATTTTTACCCCCACATTGATATATATAATATATCTGCGCCGTCAATCCATTTTAGTGTAAAATTTTGAGGCATGAGCCAAAAAAAGAGACTAATCTAATTCAAGTGGCCCACACTAAAAGAAATAGTGGCACCGATGAGTTTTTAACGATATATGTTCGATTCCCTAAATCATGTGGTGTGGTCCACTTGAGCTTTGTATCAACCTCATTTTTTTTTTCAAGCCTTAAATTTATCTGGCATAATAGAAAGATAGTGTGGATAAGCCACGTACATCAAGGTGGGCCCCAAATATATTTTACACTATCCTCAATTTTAGAGCTCAAAAAAGCAACCATCATCGGTTACAATGCCGCATCTACCAAAGGAAACAATCATTGCCCTTTATTTACCGATTCTTTATAAAATAAAAAATGCCCTTATATTTGGCCCACTCCACATAAGACAATGTGACGAATTTGTCATTATACCTGATGTAAAAGGACAATTTCCTCAGTAATACTCTGAAAAATGTACAACGCTCTTAATTTGTACATTCATTAGGAATGACTACTATAATCGACTATCCCACCACAAATAATATTCATAAGCAAATTGACCATTTTTAACATTAATACATTATTTCAAAAAAGTTTGAACAATTAATAAAAGATCCATCTTTAAGTAACTTCGTAAATGAAATTTAATATTTCTTAAATCATCTCCCAATAATGATTAGATTGTTTGGTCTCCCGCCTCTCCCCCTTAACCTAGCCATCGCAAAATTAATCTTGAATAAGCATGAATTTATCCATTTGCCACAAGTAGTTATTAACTTTTCATGAAATTGAATCGATGGCTATACACTATGCTGCTCTAAGCGGATGAACTTAACGATAAATGGCTTTGACTGCTGCCCTTTAATCCGTACATGTGTCGATGTCTTTTATTTACTTAATTCTTAATTATTTGCTCTAGGACCATATATAGGTAGTCCCACATGTTTTGAGCTTAGATGTGAAGAGAGCCGAGAGTCTATTATTTACATGATTTTTTTTTTCTTTCACATATTAGTTTGCCTTAATATGAAAATTCATTTTATAATTAGATATTAAAATTTATAACTAAGTTAAAAAAAAAAAAAACTTAAACGTCAAAGTAGTCATATGCACATGTGTGCATGTATATGACAATTGTATAAGAAATGTGCTAACAACAATATAATGCATAACCATGAGAATTCATAGTTGCTTACTTCTATATAATCTATTAATTGAATAGGGTTCCAACTTTTATATATAACATAATATTCAATTAGTCTCTAAAACATGACTTCATCTAATTATTATTAAGGGAGACTTTAATACTATGCCTACAAAATCAAACATCACGATCTACTAAAGCATCAAGATTTGTTTTAACGATAACTAAAAAGGTATCTCAACAAATAACACATAAACATATAGTTTTACTAAATTAAGCATTCATCGTTTTAATATAATTTTTAATTAATTGAATAATTCAAATAGTTTAACCATTTTAAAATTAATATAAAGTCATTTTTTTAATACAGTAGATTAAAATAACATATATGATATCATAATCAACAAAAAATTATGTTGTAAATTGTAATGCTCATACTTTTATTGGGATGATTGGTTAGTTTACTTTATTTTGATCGTCCATTGTGTTCGACACATGTTTCGTATGCAGTTATATAAAAGTTATATTAATCATATGTTTATAGCCAGTAAAATAAAAACTATAAGATGTATAAAAAAATTCAAGAAAAACTATGAGTAATTTGATGTTTAAGCCACCACTGTCACTAATGGTTTCATTGAATTTCTTTTATCCAACAATCATAAATTACTACATTCATATCTACATGTATGTCGTATTAGGTCTATCATACTTTTTAAAATCATTATAAAAGAAGAAGAGGGGATAACTTCTACCATTTTTTCTTCAAAACTAATATAAAAGTTTGAATTTTTCACCCCTACTCACAGTCTCACTCTCCCCCTCCCCTCTCCTTCCTCCCTCCCTCCGTCCCTCCGATGTCATTCCTAACGGTTATCTCCATTAGTAACTTCAACAATGTAATAATAGTTTCAGTTCTTCAAATAACCCTCATTGAGATGTTGATAACGATAAATTGGCATGTACACATTATTGGTGGCCTTATCGAACTCCTCATTTATAGTGATCTCCATCATTACATTTATTCAAAGCCTTAACTGTAAGGGTGTGTCGAGTTAGAGTCGGGTCAAGATTTGATCAAGCTTGACCCGCATTGTTGAGTGTAATCCCAACTTGACTTGGGCCCATGACAAACCAAAATAAAAGCCCGAGTCCAACTCAAAATGCGTATATAAGGCCTATCTCAAGCTTTAAAATGCCCACAAAGATAATACAGAAAATAAAATAAATAAAAAGCCAGATAAAAAATATGATTTTTTTTGAAGGCGAAGAGACTTTAGAAAGCGAAGCCATCACCTTTCCGTGTGCATGAAAGTTCAAGTGATCGTGAAGAGCTACTCACAAACATCAATTTTCTCAAGTACCGATTTATTGAGGATAGAGAGAGATGCCTTGTGGGATTCTTTTAGCATTACACATACTCCATATGGTTGCATCTGGAACCTCATTCTCACTAACAAAAGTTTTTTATAATATAATTTCAAAACGAGAGGGAGAGAAATGAGGAGAGTGTTGTAGAGATCAAAACTCTAAAGAGTGGTTGTTATGAAAGATAATATATCAAATCCTTAAAAAACTCCTTTTCGCTTCGAAGAAGCTCAACTTTGCAAATTCTACTGAGCAAATATATAAAATGAGGATCGCTGGAGAAAGAGAGAGGGAGGAGAGTGAAAGAGAAGTAGGTTGAAGATAAAGAGAGATGAGAGGAATATGTTCAAAATCATAAAGAGATGGAGAAGGGGGGGTGTTGAGAAAAGTCTTAAATCTAAAGTTTTTTGAGGTCGTTCGACCGGTCGTGGGAGACACTCGAGCGGTAGTAGGTTTGACCCTGGCACGACTCAAAGTCCAGCGAGTTTTTGTTGTTTTTTTTCGCAATCTTCGATCAGTCGTAGGTGAGCTTCGACCAGTCGTAGGTGGGTTTCGACCAGTCGTAGGTGAGCTTCGACCAGTCGAAAGAGGCTAAGACCAGTCCTGAAATTTTTAGGACTAGTTGTAGGTTACGCAGTTTGTTCCGCGATTTTACGCGAAATTACGGATTTAAGTCCATTTGCAACTGGGATGCGGAAGGAAAGTTTCTTGAACTATAAATAGGGGTCCCTAAGGTTATTTTAAGGAATGGTAAGGGCTTTCTAAAGAGTTCTAGGGTTATCAAAGGGTGTAGCAAGGATGAGATTCGAGGTTGTTCGAATCGGGTAAGTCCTTTCTCTTTGTAATTGGTGCTTTCATAGTGGAGATCTGTCGCTTTGTGCTGTGATTTTTTTCTGCAAGAGTTTTCCACATTAAATCTGTGTGTTCTCTTGTGTGCTTGGTGTCATTGGATTACTATCCTAAATCTAGATCTGTGTGATTTCGCAGGTCAAAATTCTCAACAACTGGTATCAGAGAGATCGTTAGGGCACAGATCTGAATCTGAGGGACTAGTAATAATGGCGAGTGCTAGGTATGAGTTTGAGAAGTACTCAAGAAAAAATAATTGAGTTATGAAAGGTTAAGATGATTAGCCTGTTAACCAAGCAAGGCGAGGATGGTGCTCTTAAGGAGCGAAAGTCTACCATGAAAGATGATGAATGAAATACTCTTGATAAGAAGGCATTATCATCGATCCGTTTATGTCTCATGGATGAGGTTCTCTACAACGTCAAGAGGAGAAAAACTGCGGCTGGTTTGTGGGCAAAGTTAGAGGATGCCTATGCAAAGAAATCTTCAGAAAATTACCTACACTTGAAGCGGCAGTGGTATAACTTCAAGATGACAGAGGGTGGAGATCTGGAGGCTCACATCAGCAACTTTAATAAATTAGTTTACAAATTGCTGGATATAGAGGAAGTAATGAAAGATGAAGAACAAGCATGTATATTGTTGAATTCTCTCCCAGCGTCCTATGAGGCATTCAAGGACACTATGTGCAGCATGAATAAAACCTTGAGTGTCGACACAGTTATCTCAGCCCTTCAAGGAAAGGTTATGAGACAACTAAACAGCGACATGGGGATGTCTTCTGATGCACTGTTTACAGTGGATAGGAATTCTGGATAAGGTACAGGTTCTTCTGGTTTTAGATCCAAATCCAGGGGCAAGGGCAAAGGAAATGTAAAGTGTTGGAATTATGGGAAGGAAGGATGTGAAGAGGGATTGTGAAAATCCTAAATTGAAGAGGGAAGATTCTGAGGCTTCATGTAGGGAGGCCAACGTTACCACGTCAGATGGAAGTGATGGTGATGTTTTATTTGTGTCTTCGCTCATACGGTCATGTGATGATCGTAAGGACGAGTGAATGCTAGACACAGGAGAATCTTTTCACATGACTCCTCATCGGAGTTGGTTCACCAGCTACAGGGAGTGCGATGGTGGATAAGTATTTATGGGTAATGACATTGCCTGTAATATTATGGCTGTTGGTTCTGTGCGCATCAAGATGCTTGATGGGGTAAAGCATACCTTGACAGATGTGAGGCACGTTCATGATTTGAAGCGAAATCTGATTTCTCTTAGGGTGCTTAAGGCAAAAGGATGCAAGTACGCAGGTATTGATGGTGCTCTTAAAGTATCTAAGGGGACACGAGTAATCATGAAAGCGTAATGACTCGGTAACTTATGCAAGTTGATCGAGAGCACTTCAAAAGGTGGAGCTACGGTGGATGTAGCGGATTCTACCTCCGCACGTGTGTGGCATGTTGGGCATGACCACATGAGCGAGCAGGGCATGAAAGCTGAGATGTGCGGAAAGAGATACGGAGCAGGTGGAGCAGCCACCTGTGAGAAGAATCACACGGCATGATCGTAAGAAATCGGTGAGGTACATGAACGAATCCAATATCGTAGGAGGATTCATCTTCTATTCCGATGGCTCTAGGTGAGCCTGGTGCTGAGAAGTGAAAGGTGACTATGGGCAATGTGATAGATTCAATATACCAGACCGACATATGGGAGCGGGTGGAGCTTTCAGTGGGCCGAAAAGCGGTTGGATGCAGGTAAATTTTCAGGAGGATACAACATAGATACGAGGCGAGGTTGATGGCGATGGGTTATGCTCAAGGAGAAGGGATCGGCTTCTCAGAGATATTCGCGCCTACAGTATAACAGGTGTCTATTAGATCAGTGATTGATGCTGGTTGGTCAATGTGATCTTGAGTTGGAAGGAAGGATGTGGAGTCTACACTTCTGTAAGAGAAAGTGAAGAGCAGATTTACATGAAGCAACGAGGGCGGTTCGAAGTGAAAGGGGCTGAGAAAAGACTTTGCAGGAGGTCATTGTTCGGCCTGTCACCTAGGCAATGGTTTGATTCCTTCATGGTGGGTCAGGTATTGTATGTTGATGACGTGTGGATCGCCAATTGTAACATGTCTGAAATTAATGTACTGAAGACTCGGTCAATTGGAACATTCAGGATGAAGGATCGGGGGGTTGCAAAGATAGTTCTTGGCATTGAGACCGAAGGAGGAGTGAGCTTTGGTAATCATAGGAAGAATACCTTGTGTGTAGGTATTGATCAAGGGTGATGGGCTGGATAAAGCTGGAGAATGTTTCCTATGTTTCTCTCCTCAAGTTTTCCTCAGGATTTGTCCCAAAACAGATAAGGAAAAGCAGGATATCTCATGTGCCTTATTCGAATACGGTTGACAGTGTATGTCAGGGTCTGGATTAGACCAGTTATTTCACAGGCTATCAGTGTTGTGAGCAAGTACCCTGGCAAACAATATTGGGTAACGGTGATATGGTAAGAAGACTACGATTTTTTTTTTGAGAAGACATGAGCAAAGGTATTTGAGCACGTGGATTTTCATCCGACAGACATGCTCACCTAAGTCATTTCTTCAGAGAAGTTTAAGTTATGTATAACTTCTCTAAGCTTGGTGACGGTGGAAAAGAAGGACGAAGTGTGCACGAGAAGCTATGATGTGATGCAGAGATAAGAGAAGAGGTCAAACAACTATACGATTGAAGATTGAAGACTTGGTATAGATTGTTGAGAAAAGTCTTAAATTTGAAGTTTTTTGAGGTCGTTCGACCGGTCGTGAGACAACTTTGACTGGTCGTGGGAGGCGCTCGACTGGTCATAGGTTCGAGCCCTGACATGACTCAAAGTCCGACGAGTTTTTGTTATTTTTCTTATTTTTCTCCGCGGTCTTCGACCAGTCGTAGGTGAGCTTCGACCAGTCGAAGGAGACTAAGACCAGTCTTGAAATTTCCAGGACTAGCCGTAGGTTACGTAGTTTGTTCCGTGATTTTACGCAAAACTACGAATTGGAGTCCTTTTACAACTGGGATGCGAAAGGGAAGTTTCCTAAACTATAAATAAGGGTCCCTAAGGTTATTATAAGGAATGGTAAGGGATTTCTAAAGAGTTTTAGGGTTATCAAAGGGTGTAGCACGGGTTAGATTCGAATTTGTTCGAATCGGATAAGTCCTTTCTCTTTGTAATTGATGCTTTCATAGTGGAGATCTGTCGCTTTGTGCCATGGTTTTTTTCCGCAAGGATTTTTCATGTTAAATTTGTGTGTTCTCTTGTGTGCTTGGTGTTATTGGATTGCTATCCTAGATCTAAATCTATGTGATTCCGCAGGTCTAAATCCCCAATAGGGTGTGTGTAGGAGAAGAGAAGGGGAGAGCGAAAGAGAAGTAGTTTGGAGATAGAGAGATAAGAGGAATAGGTTCGAGGTCAAAGAGAGATGGAGAGAGGGTGTGTGCTAAGAAGAGAGAGAAATGCATTAAAATTGGTAGAAGAGCAATATTTAGAGGCATGAATTTTACTTTTTAAAAAATACGGACAATGGTATATTATTTGGAAATGAGGAAAAAAATTATGAAAAAGGGAGCAACGGTTTACATTTTGAATTTTTAGAAAAACTAAATTAAGTAAGGCTAGACTAATGATTTTTTGGATGATTAAGTCCAAGCTTAGGCTACTTGAAAAATATGTTCAAGTTTCAAGCCAGAACCCGACTCTCGGGGCTACTACTTAGCATGACCCACTGACAATTTTACTCAACAGGGGTGGGATAAATAGTGTTATTGTTGAGGGGAAGTCCATAGTCTCTAATGTTTTACCTTATCCAGCTTACAACAGCTAAACTTTGTTAAAGCATTATTATTCTCTTGACATCTGTCAATATATTTGGAGATCAATCATGTATATTACCAACTTCATGGCCCATTTATAGTGTCTTGGATAATTGACTCAAGTTTCATAGATTATATGACCAGTGACACAAAACCCTTATTCCAGTTAAGACTAACTTTAAGCTAATAAATAGAGGATTAATCAAGCTTAGAATAAGTAAGCCCATATCTCTTAGAAAGGTTATCAAGATTATATTTCAAAGAACTTGGAATTGCCTCATTATGAGGATAGATAAGCCAAACATAGGCAAAATGTAAGGAACTGCATAACCTCTAAGACCACTTAGGGACTTTATCATATACTTGAGAAAGATAAGCACAAAGCTCTTGATCATGGACTTGGAGCTAATAATATTATTAAATAAATTTAAAGGTCATTCGAATACATTTTCGAAAATTATGAAGTCAACTCAATCGAAGCTAAGATGGCGAAGTTATGACGTCACCTTCAGGAGCTTGCAGATTCGGTTGAAGAGTCGGGAAGACATGTTGTCTATGATCACTTTGTGGTTATTTTTAGTGGTCCATCTAAGGTCCATTGGCACTCATTTTGGGATTGTTCGATGACCCTTTAACTTATCTTTCAGATGGTTTTGGAATACAACAATCGAAGTCATAACAATGGAGATACGACGATTTTACCAAAGTCACGTGTTTTTACCCAAAGTGTTAAAATTGAGTCCACTCTGAGTTGACTCACCCACCACCATGAGTGTAGTGTAATTGTCACTTAACGCAACATGGGCCAATCATTTGCCACCACATGGTCCAATTTCTCGCTAAGTTTGCCTATAAGTATCTCACCAATCTTCAACCTTTCTTAAATATGTCGTCTTAAAAAATTTAAGTGAATCCATGTCCTTATTGGCATCGAGCGCAATTTAGCTCACGCCTGTGCAACCAAACCCACTCTATAAGTGTCAGTGCCTAATTATGCCGGCACACAGGCTAGGTCGCCTCCCATGCATGTATGACGCACCTCTTGCTAGCACACAAACTCGGCCCGACTTCGAAACACATCATTCCACCCTATTTATCATTATTTTTTTCCACCCTCGCATTTCAGATGCATCGCATCATCACACTTGTGTGTTTCACAGTTTTACGGACATTCCATCTTTTATGTCAATGCCTAATAAGGCCCATGCAATGCTCTTGGGACAAAGATAGTTATTGAAATTCATGTTTGGGGACATTCTGGGAACAACCAAATATATGTGGCCATAAGCCGACGAATGTCACCATTCACGTCTAAACATACCTCATACATAAGTGAAGCAAATTTAGACTTGATCAAAGTAACAAACTCCATGGCATTATTTTTGGGTCACACCTTAAGAGGGGACTAACCTCCGACTCGGATAAACAATAACTAACTAATAAGACTAATGAAATTCACTTCTTAGTATACATTAATTGGATCTTTTTTATCTGACCCTGAACAAAAAGAGAATAAAAATGTTCTTAAAAGATGTGTATTAGAACCAGCTTGATGAGTACAACCTCATATGCCTATTGTAATGTCCTGAAAAAATCCGTACAAAGACCCGAGTACCACCTCAGGCAGAAATCGCTAAAGACTAAATCCTTTAGAAATTAAACGAGAATTAACTAGCGTTAAACTAGATTACTTGTGAAATTAGCCCTAATCGCTTTAAATATGATCTGCAAGACCCAAAACTTGTGAAATCGTTAACGCTACATTATCTTAAAACCTAAGATAAATCGCTAAACCCAGTTGCTCTCGAGAGTATAGTGAAACTCCGTATTGGACCTGTACTGCATGTCAAAAGTCCGATATCTGACTGCCTAGCTGGACTTGACAACCATATCAAAAATCAAGTCCAGATGGTGTTCTGGGACTCTTTACTTGAGCCCAGAGCGAAGCGTGTGAGAAGCGTAAATAGTTTAGAAATGAAATTCAAATTTAAGTAATCTGAGTCGTGTCGCTTGCGGGCTAAATATAAGGATTAAGACTGTCAGAATCTGACCCAAATATACCCTCAGATTAGGAAAAATTTCTCACACATGCCAGTGCATTTGTGGCCCTGATCGAATACCCGTGACCGTCGAACTGAAACTGGTTTACCACGGGCGATCTGTAAATCCGATCAGACTGAAAACTTAGCTTGACCCGGATTCGATATCAGGGAGATTAAGTCCGACCGCATTCAGTAAAGGGGCCTCTAGAAGTGCTCCGTTAGATCGAAATGAGCACTTTTTTTATATAACCTATGTATACCTTGGCCCTGGGGCCATTCCCATCAATTCTGGGCCTATATAAGGGCCTTAAACCCTCTCTCTCTCTTTCCATACGATTTTACTAAAACCTTAGGAGATAGAAGAGAAGAAAGAAGGAAAGAGAGAGAAAGTGTGAGAGAGAGTTGGAGTATTCCTGGGATTCTGCCCTGCTGCTCTACGTACCAAATTCGTCCATTTGTATCGTTGTACGGGTGATCCCAATTCCGTATTTGGGTAAGAAAACCTAACCCTAATATGTTTTAGGGTTTCAGATACCGTAAGTTATGGGATAGCTAACCTAATTCATGCTTTAAGTTACCATTATGCCGTTGACAAAGGCTAGGTGTCTAAAATGAATCTGTTAAGCATTTACCGGCGTAAGTTGCGGATTATAAATGTTTAGGTTATGGTTTTCAAAGCCTTCAATGTCAGTAATGATTTATGACTGACTTGATTGCTATCACGTGTTAGGTAGGAGGTCTGCTGTCATTTACACACACACACACACACACACACACACACACACATATATATATACTATGTGAATATAATGCATTTTATATGGTTGTTGAAATGTTTGAATGAGCATGGAATTATGATTGTGCTTGCCATGACTATTGAATGCAAATACATGATTGTTGTGTATGTGATAACTCCTTGCTGAAAGGATTCGTCCTAATATACGTTGTGACTAACATACGTCATGTATGTGGGAATGTGTAGTCTAAGTGTTTGTAAAAATATCTGAATGAGTAAGTAGTTAGTAAATTACAATTTATATGGTGTTGAGAAGAGATTCTCAACTATCTTAATGATGTGTATGATTTCCTCCATGAGGCTTATATTCTTTCTCTGTTTTACCTATGTAATGCATAGTTGAGAATTCATGTTTATATTGTATTTCATAAAATATTCAAATTATTCTAGAATTTGAATTATGTATTCATTACTGCTTTGATGAGCTCACATGGTTACTTATTGTAATGGAACGTGATTGGGACTATGTTATAGTCCAGGCAATCGGTAACAGGCCCTGATTTGGTGGTTGAGGTTTATTTTCATCATACAGGACATCTCGGCGAATCCGAGTCGTACTTCGGTTGTCGGCAGTGGTTAGGCTACAAGGAGTGCTTGCGCACTTCATGTCAATTAACTTAACGTGCCCTCGTGCTAGTCGAGCTCGTCAAGTAACCCGATTTGTTCGATATATGTTCACCATGTATGGATGCTACTGCTTGAATCTAGGGCACCAAACTTACCAATGAAAGCCCGTTAATCTTAGTACCTCGATCCGCTAAGACTCATGAGCCAAGCATGGTGGTATGGGACACCGTGGTCGAGCTGTCAGCTCATGCTGGGGCGACGAGCCTCCCTGCAGTGACTAGTGAGCAATTTGGACTTATAAGCCGAATACGGTGGTATGAGACACTGTATTCGAGCTTTTGGCCTACAACCTACCGACGAGCCATTAGTAGTGACCTCGGGAATACTCGGAGTTTGTGCTGAGGCGACGAGCTTTATCACAGCAAATAGAGTATAAACTGGGCCTACATTGAGGTGACCTGGAATCATAATATCATATGAGATTTACTATGACTGACGACCCTAGAATAGATCATTGTATGGAATTAATATAAGGGAGGTACCTTAGCTTCCTAATCTTGCTGTACGAATAAACTTAAGTAAGAACCCGGCTAATCACATGCATGCACTGTATTACGTGTACGTTTGGCGTTGTAGGTTGTAACACCCGGTATTTTACAATACTCGGGTGTTACCTTTTAAACCCACACTAAACTAAAACAAAATTAGGTTAAGCAAAGATATGAACTCAACATGCATAGGATAAACATTCCGGTCAACATTGAAGCCATCCATCAGGGTCTCTAAGAGTCAGAACACGCCCTACGACAGTCAGGAAGGTGAGACTACTCGAATACTCTAAAATGTGGAGCCATTACGTTAGTTGATGCTGGTGCAAAACACTTGTCATCAACAACTGAGAATTTGTTGACAATAAACAAAACATTCATCATGACTAATACCGTATATTAACCATTGAAAAAGATTATCAGTCCCACCTGATCGACAGATCATGGCATATAAGCCAATAACGGCCCAATGGTGCATATAGCGGGCCACCTAGGGCTCACCATCAACCTAACATAAGCCAGGGGCCCTAGATGGTGTCCTCCAATACAAACGAATGGTATAGATCATGGTAACAACATTCCAGTGGGTCCTGACATGGGGCATGCACACAAGAACACATGTGCGAGGTGCACCGAGTCCTCTCCTCGATCGAACGCGTCCCGACCGACTATTGCAAATACAAATCTCCCGCCTTTCTCTCTCTGTTTCTAACCGACCTACTTCAATCCTATAAGTGGGCCACCACGATCACTTTTCGAGCATTCTAAACCGTTCAAATCCTTTGTGGGACCCTGTCACGCCCCAAACTCGGAAACCAGGCTTACAAAATTTTCGATCGCCGAATCCGGCGCCGACAGCCTCCGTAGAATCCCATTCTTGGCTCCTAGCTCCCATTCGCCAGGTTCCGATCCTGGGATGCTACGAGGAGGATTTTCAACGTCAGTTTAATTCGTAATAAGCATAATCAATGGCATAACCCACAAACAACAACCAAGAACTCCATTACATTTCCACTATGATCGAAAACTTTACAAGTACAATGAGCATAAAGGGAAATACAATGGTAAAGAACAAAAACTCCAAAACGATCTGCAACGTGCTCTTACCTCAGCGCTGCTGCGAACCAACGTCACCTGCACGCAACAGTCGTGCATAAGCTTATAGAAAGCTTAGAGGGTGGTGAAAGTGTGTGCGCAAGGTAGTAATATGAACATGCAATGTCAGAGTAATGCGGAATATGTAGATGGATCCATAATATCATGAGTCGTACCAAGGCTATGCGATGCAAGACATGAATGGTATCGGCCACCCCAAGGCCATGCGATGTGCAATAAAACTAAAGCATACAGATCCTCATCTATGTCCACACATCAATATAGCTCAAATATGGGATATCACCGGGGTCTAGTACACTCTAAACCAGATTGCCGCCACATCGCGCGTAATAAGGTAAGTGGAAGAGACTTCACTATCCGTCTGTCAATATCAAGCGTGACTCGTCGATAGCGGACCCATTCCTCGAGCTGGTCAGAGTCAGCCTAGCATTGTCCTCTACTCTCGGGCGGATAAGGCCGTACCCCCTTCCAACCGACCACGACACAGTGGAGAGCATAGCCAACTGGTAATTGGCACTCAGCGCTCATCTACCCACTAGGTCTAGACGTTGGAGCAACCTCTTGGTCCCATAAGGGTTTAGGGACTTTCACCCAGGGATATCTATAGCACCCCATGTAGAACGAGATTTTTGGTATCCAATCCTACCATCCATGATCTGCCTGTAGAGGCTATGGCCCCGATGTAGCTAGGGCGTACAACAACCATGTCACACAATGCGAAATGCATGAGTTAAACTATCAAATCATATAACAAATTCTGCACGTATTGTGCGCTCATGCAGGGCAACACCGCCTAATCGGGAGCCCATAAACAACCTGCCTGAAGGCATATGCTATGATCAGACAATTCTCACGTCAAGCATACATATGATGCGTATGATCATGAGTCATGGAACTGTACTAAACATGTTATAATAAAATGAACTATTTTACAATACAGATGGACCTAGACGGCCTATACACAATAAGTACGGGCCTAACAATGGGCCCCAAGGAGAGTCGTAATGTGGACATCCAACCAGCATTACACTCGCAATGTGGACGTCAAACCAACATTGCTCCCAAGGCGCGATCGTCGTGAACATCGTTACATACTCTGTGTTGGGGTCACGCATTGCAATGGACCTTGGGTACATCCCTTTGGGCATTAATTATATCAATTGGGTCACATTCAATGAGCCTTATATGCATCAAGTAGGCCTTACGTTTATCAAATGGGCCGCATTACTGGGCTTCACCAATGACCCGTAGGTACATTGCAATGGATCACAATCCAGGGGGCCTCAGAGTATATCAATATGGGCCTAATCACATGGGTCCGATGCATATCAGATGAGCCTAAACCCATAGGCCTTAAAATACATCAAATGGGCGTAATCCCACGGGCTTTAAATTACATCAAATGGGTCCAATCCCCTGGGCCTTGGGATATATCAAATGGGCCTAGTCCCATGGTCTTGAAATATATCAAGTGGGCCTAAACCTATAGGCCTTAAATATCAAGTGGGCCTAAACCCATAAGCTTTACATATCCAGTGGCCCAAGTCCATAGGCCTTATATGAATCAAATGGGCCTAACCCATAAGCATTTCATAAATCAAATGGGCCTAACCCATAGGCCTTTTGTAATTAAATGGGCCTAACCCATATATGAGTGGCCCACCCAACCAACAGCTCATGCCTTAAAATGATCTCACCAAGTGGATGGACGGTCTGAATGCATCACATGCATCATGGCGGGTCCCACTGCCGCTGGGCAGTGGGGATGACACATGCATCACGGAGGGCTCCACCGTCCGCTGGACGGTGGAGACAATACAACATCAAGGTGGGCACCACCGTCCACTGGATGGTGGACTTAAGACACATGCATCATTGTGGGTCCCATGTGGGGCCCACTGTAATGTTTAAGAGTCATCCAAACCGTTCATAGGGTCACTTGGACCTGGAGGGAGAGAAAACACAAATCTCAGATTGATCTGAAACTTCTGTGGCCCATGAGAGGGGTCCCAATGGTAGGGGTTCAATCCCACTGTTTCATGTGGTGTGGGCCACCTGAGTTTTGGATCGGTCTCATTTTTGGAGGGGGGCCCACTACTGGGGTGGCCCACCCCATGAGCAGGTTGGATAACAAATAGACATTACGGTGGGGCCCACACGCAGGGCCGTGGGCCCCTGTGTCCGTCTGCCCGCCCTCACGGCTGCACGCAGCAACGTGCAGCTGCTGCCGCTGACAGAGGGAGGCAGAGGGTCAGCCTCTTGCAAATTTTTGGAAAAACCCATTTTCCGGGGGTTTTTCACATGTGGGGCCCGCTTAAAAAAAAATCGCCCCGGCCATTGCGTTCTTCAGCTCGCAACCATTCCAACGGGTCTAATATAGAGTATTTTCTATGTTTAGAGAATAAAATAAATTGAAAAAAAGATCTTTTGAAGGGTAGGGATACAACCCACAACGCTATGGTCCACTAGATCTCCCAATCAACCCCAACTCTTGGCTCAACGCCTAAAATTAGATGGAGAATGGGATGTACAGTGTGGATTTCATATTTACATCAAGGTGGGGCCTAAGCAAATGGACCACCCCAAAAGTCTCTTTTTAAAAAAAAAAAAAATTTCATGCAGGGACGTCCAGCGTCCCAGACGCTGGACGGTTCAGTCCTCAAAATACTTTATGGTGGGCCCTGTTGAAGTGGGCCACCACTGATGGATGATGTAATTACAACATTTAAGGTGGGTCCCACTTGAAGAACACTTGGACACAATACCTCAAGGTGGGGTCCATTCAAGTGGGCCACACAAATCTATTACATAAAATAACATAAAAAGAAATAAAAATGGAGAGAGACATGGAGAATGGGACACGCTTGAGACGGAGGGACCCCGACATTATGGGCCCTCCCTTAAAAGCAAATCATACAATCAAAAGGGTCCCTCAACACATGTGACCACCAAGATCGAGAATCAACGGTGGAGATCCTCTTTCCACCAAAATGGACGGTCTAGATGACCTTTTGCAATGAAATAAACATCATGATGGGGTCCATGGAGAATGGCCCCATCATGGAACGATCATGATGATCCAAGTGGTCCATCGGCCACAACTTAGGGTCCCAAGTGAGATCCACACCATGGATCGGTGGGCCTCACTTGGCCCATCATAAAAATAAGAAAAAACTACCCTATAGAGGCACCCACCATCCGATCTTCTTGCTCTTAGGGGTTCTTTGGCACCTTAGCTTCAACTTCAATGGATGAGATGAGGAATGGAGGGTTGAGATGGGAGATGGTGGGGTAGGAAAGTGGGCCACTTGGAGCTTAGGAATGTTTGGAGAATTCCATACGTGGGATTTTCTTTTGCTTGGAGATTTTTGCAAATAAGAAAGGGAGGAGTTGTAAAGGGAGAGAGAGAGTGATGGATGGATGTGGTGAGTGATGGTTGTGTAAGAAATCCTTGACTTTTGAGCCCTTTTGTGTAAGAGAGGTATGGGTTTGAAAGACTTTTGTGGTCATTGTGTAAGAAAGGTACGGGCATGGAAGACTTTTATAGCTTGCTTGGGAAAATGTGTGAAAGTAATGTGTACTTGACATGTAATGGATTGATGGATGATTGATTGATGGGATTGATGTGACACATCGTAGAGATTTTCTTGGATTTCGCAACGCGCGGCGTTTCCTCGCACCGAACGTCGATCTACAACTCTTGACCAGGGTATCGCCTCGGCGCGCGAGTCGCGGCATTAGAACCGCAACGACGGCGCGGTCGCTATGGTATTGGTCTTGGGTTGAGTCGACCTGGTTTGTCGGCATATGAATCAGGGTCGCGCGTCGATATCGGTTAAGGGTCGAAGGTTGCTGGAATTCGACCGGTAAGACCGCGGAAGTCTACGGAAAGGTACGGACCAAGATACGGGTCTTACAGACCCAGACGAATAAAACGGTATAGCCGTTTGATCCGTCGTAAATGGATGATAGAGATCGAATGCCACCGTCCAATCCATGCCAAATATAGCCCGACCCGAGCCTATGAAGGACTAAGAGAGTCAGAGACTTACTTTGAATCTCAGCCATCCAAAAGGAGTAGCAATCTCAGCCATCCATTCTCTCTCCCTCCATCTATAAGAAAGGATGCTTTAGCCCTTAAAAATTCATACCAAGTGAGAAAGAAGAGAGTGTGAAAGAAGAGAAAGAAACAGAGATTGTTGTGGCTAAAACGTTGGGTCGGCATCCACCCACCTTAGGTAATCCATCTTCGTTCTCCTTTTGAGTTGATTCTTAGGTTGCCACCAGACCCTGCATAGATTGGAACCACGACCAAATAATGGCCGTGTGTTACGTCATTTGCAACCCTGTTTCAGTCCGAGTCGAAGCCAGATAATGGCTGTGATATGGACTGAGATATCAGCTTGACAAGGGACCTTGTTTGGGACCTAGGCTGAGCAAATCCACGGCCCCATTTAAGTCTGGAGTAAGGCCGAGAAAACAAGCCGGTTTGGAGCTCGGTCCGGAGTTGATTCCGGACTGTCCGACAGACCCTCAAACGACCCTCTTTCGACCACTGTAGGAACCACATGTAGGTGCATGGCCAAGAATGATCGACGTGGTCTTGCAAGATCTTTCTCCCTCTACCTAACGAGCGGTTCAGATCCACCGTTTACTCCGCGATGGCGGCCTGCAGTGAGGAAACGATACCTCTGTTACAAAACAGAGTCGAGCGTGCGTCAGCTCTGAGTAACGAAAAGGAGTGGTGGGCTGGTCCTGGGCCCTGCAAAAATGCAGGTGGGCCCTACCCATTTCCAAGTAGGTTGCCCTGTGTTGGGCCACACCTTACATCTCCCTATGGGCCTCACACTGATGCCAGGTGGGCCACACTAGGCTATAAGGGAGCGTCCCTCCAGGGACGTTAAAAACCTTGACCGTCCAGTGATGGACGTTAACTACCAATGGACGGTTGAGATGCCCTCAAACGGAAGTCTGGGATAGGAGGAATCCTCGTCGCTCGGATCGCTGAGCTGGCAACAGTGGAGGTAGTTTCTATTTTAGAAAACTTAGTGTTTTCAGGTCCTGTTTGTGCCTGTGTTTGTGTGCACGTGTGGTTTCATGAGTGCATACAGAAGATTTAGTTTTGGTTAGAATGAATTTCTAGACATGATGGACGGTTTGGATCATGAAGGTGGGCCATGGACGGTCCAAACGGACGTCCGTCCGCCCGCTGTGAAAACCGGAGAGAGAGAAATCTCTCTTTTGTTTTGGGAAATGGCGGGTCAGAGGCTCTGACCGAGCGTCTTGGCTCAGTGCACGGCGCGTGCATGCCTCTGGTGCACATACAATGCATGTGTGGGATCCACCATGATGTATGGATGAAATCCACACCAGCCAATCTATTTCTCGGTCCCAACCAGGGCCTCTTACCAAAAATCAGGAAGATCTAAGCCTTAAGTGGGACATACGGGTCATTCCTAGCTCTAATGGTGGATTCTCATCGATTTAATGGTCAAATTGTTCTGAAATTGAATGTTAACGGCTAAAATAGTCCCTAGAATTTACCAAATGATTGGGTCCACATGTTGCAGGGACATGGTGGTGGAAACCACAGTCACTTTCGGTTTCCCAAGGTTTCTTCACGTTGCTGTTGAAAATAGGTGGGGCCCACTATTATAGTTTATAGAAAATCCAATCCTTCCATCGGTTTTGTAAGATGCTGTTAGGCTATGGGCCAAAATATGGGACACATTCATATCCTAGGTGGGCCACACTTTAATCAACATGGGCTGAATTCACGTTGAACCAGGAATTCATTTACGTGCATGATTTCACGTAAATTCTTCCCTTGCATGCACGGCTGGAAAAAAAATCAAGTAGGGTCCACTTGTGATGACTTCCAAGGATCCATTCCGTCTATCCGGTTTGTTACATTGATTTAGGATACTCTGTCAAAAATGAAGTAGTTTAGTTAATCAAGTGGATCGCACAGTCCCGCCGAGTAACGAGAATTCTCACCGTTAAAACTTAATTTGTAACTATTGTAAATAGTTTCATGCATGTGGTGTTACCATAATTACCATTCTACCCCATTTCTTTTTCAAAACTTCTGTCATCAGTAAATCAATAGTCTTTCGTCCAATTGTGACGAAATTTGACAGGTAATCTTTATTTTTCGCGCTCTTTCCATCGCCCAAATTTGAGATCTAATCTCTCTAGGATGAATAAGATTCTCATTTAATGGCTTATATATTTCAAAATTATAACATAATGTTTGTGCTCCTCTGATTGATAGGTTACTGGGCAATTTGGACCTAAACCTTAAGATCTTCGTGATGATCAGTTTATTGTTATATTCGGATGGCCCATTTGGCAGATCGAACCAGGATGGGTGATTAGATGACTTGTTAAAAATATGAAAACTTGATGGTATGTACTCCAACCATGTATGTGGGTTGATGTACGGTTAGTTTCATAAACAGATTGATACAAAATAGGTTTCTTGAGTGATTAGGGGCAGGGCTTATATAACGCTAGATTCGAATGACTTTCTTACACATGAAAGTTTCTCAGATTCTGATTCTAATGGTGGGTTAAGCATATTTATATAGTGTGAACAAGATGGACGGATCAAAATCTTGATATGATAAGTGTACGAACCGATGTAGATGTCAAGTAGCTGATTTACTATGATCCAAGGGCTAAAATTTGACGTGTATAGTTAATTTATGATAATTAAGCTTGGTATAAAATTTTATATGAAACGGATCATGGGAACTTTGTGATCTAGAATTCAGGGGTTTAGGTTAATAGCATTTTCGTAATTATTGTCGATTTAGGAGTTTTGTGAAATCTAATGGTTCTACATGGTTCTATGCCCATTTATAAACAATCATTGTAAAAGAACTTACATTCAAATCATTATGGACAAAGAGTTATTCACCGATTTAGTCGAGGGAAGGGACCACATGATTAGCGATCAGATGACTAATTTATGGATGAAGATCATTCTTAATCGATCAGGTTCACGTTGGAGGATGAATGTAGGGTTAGGTTAATTAGCTAGATTGGTACTGTACATGTGTACATAATAGGTTAAATTTACGGTAACACTTGAGGACTTTTAATACTCGGTATTGAAAAGTTCGGGGTGTTACAATTTACTTGATTTATCTGTTTAACATAATAATTCTCACGCTTACAATTGTTAGATTATTGATATCTTTAAACTGCTTGAGTAAATAATCTAGTCCTTCATATTATGTAAATTCAATTGATGTATATTGATAGAAACACGTGTCATTCCTTATTCTCCTTTCATATCGTGATATATGTCGCTATGACACACATACTGCTAAAATCTCTCCATGGGAAGTCCTAGTAAAGGAGAGTCCGTGCTTAGGGTGTAATTAGATTGGTTATGACATAAGTAGGCCCCTGACATGGAGGTTTTGGTGGTGGTGCTTAACCATAGTGCTTATCATCCATGTGTGTTTTACCTAACTGACTTGCGATGGACTCCATAGCCCTTCCAAATACCGTTGTTTACTCGCTTTTGAATCATTCATGCCGACATGTTTAGATCGTCACTTTTGGTAATTTCAACATTTCACCCCTAGTCGGCATTGGTGGTAGCCCCTTTATGTTGAATTGATTGACCACATGTTAGTGGGTGCTACATACACCCTAAGACGGTAGTCTCATGGGTCGGGGATGGTGGTAATGAGACACTATGCCTGAGCCGTCGGCCTACGCTGAGCCATGTGCTCCTCGTAGTGACCTTGAGCTTACTTAAATTGGTTGGTTGCAAATGGACTAATAATGGGCTAGCAAGTCATGCATACATAACATAGTTCGATGACTTGGATCACTCTGCCCTGCGATTACGCTGCGTGTTGCGCTTATGACCAATCATTCGATTGTGATTTTGACTCAAATTATCATGCCTTGCGATTACGCTGCTTGTTGCGCTGATAACCAGTCTTATCCCTAGGTGACGATCCCAATGTCTGTCCGGATGTTTTTCCCGGGACATAAACCATCTGGATGTTTTACCCGGGCCAACGATTGCATTCATACATCCATGCATTTAATAAGACTGCATCTACTGTGTTTTGAATTGCCTGTATGCTTTTATGTTATTCCTTATTTAGGGCGGCGGTGTGTAATCTTAGCGGGAGATCACACTGAGTTGGCCACTCATCCATCAAATATATAACCGTACAGGTAGCACAGGTGGCCTTGATTATAATGTTCACATTCATGCTGATGAGGAGCCAGGTTCAAGGGCCAGGATTGACTGATTATATCTACCTTAAGGAGCTGAGGGGTCTTGCAGCTCTAATTTACTTGCATTATATTATTTCTTATATTTTGGATCATGAAATTCTTTTATTTGTAAAATTTAGAGACATTAGTTTGTATAAGTCAGTATAGGCACTCACTTGTATGTTTTAAATGAAAATTGGAATTTCTCTTTATGCTTACTTGTCCATTTTACGCTCATCTGCTTACTCTGATGAAAGATAAAAGAAAATATATATATACTTGACTTTGACCATCCTTCAAAGTTAACACTCGGATTTTTGGGAAACGAGTCGTGTACTCGGGTCCTGAAAAGTCAAGGCGTTACACAGGTCAAGCACTGAGGGAGTGTGACATGCAGCAATTGTAAGATGAAGTCGCTGAGGGAGCGTAAACGAGGGCATGCATCATTAATTCACGTCATTCTTGCATTAACAAGAGTACTTAGGACTTGATTATTGTACTACTTTATCATTACTACTTGACTGAATTGATAACATGTTAACCTTTGCTTTATGATTCCACTGAGTTGATCACTCACTCCCACGTTCTGGGACGGTGTTCGCAACACCAACCAGACTCTATTGTAGATGTAGATGAGGGCGATGCTTTCGAGGCAGAGCTGGACTTTCATGACTATGAGGAGGCGTTTTCCTATATGCAGTTTTCAGACGGGTTTTTATAGACCGTTATGATCGTCGGGACTTCAGGGCTTATACTTGTAGTGGAACTTAACATTTTGTATTTTGAAAACAATACTTGTAATTATTGACTTGTACTTTTGACCTGACAATGCATACATACTTTAGGGACCCATACTGGTTTATACAGTTATGCATATTCATTTCAGTCTTCCACTTGCGTATTACAACTGTCCCTAAATTATGTTATGCTGATTTGGTTTAATCTTATTCATGTTTTATACACTAATACAAACAACATGCATACATCATTAAAAATGTTGCATAAATAATGTTTTGGAACTTAGGAGCTGAGTTTTGCTCGACCCCCGATTTTCAAGGCCTTACAAGTTGGTATCAGAGCATGATTTTAGATTAAACTAGACCTGGGTTATGGTCACACGATATATACTGAAGCAAATTTGATGTACGAGGGTGCGAGAAAAAAATGTAAAAACAAGTTTAGGTTTCCCGGTTTCGCCAATTGGCGAAATTCACTAATAATGATCGCTGAAATTGAGTCTGTACACATCCGTGATCACTTGAGACGACCCCGGATCACCCCTAAACTGTCAATTAATGGGTTAGACCACGAGTTACCCCATCCCAGCCTTCAATAATCGATAAAATGCGGATATACATTAGAAAATACTTGAGACGACCCGAAACAATTCAAAACGGAGTCAGGAGCCAAATGGGTCATTTCCAGGGGGACCCTGAGTGGACCCTGCATGTTCCGGCACCCCAGGAGGGGGGTGGCCACCGCTCGAATACGGTGGCACCGCGCCCGGGTCTAGGGAACCGCGGCGGCACTGGCGATCCGCGGTCGACCACGCCCAGGTCCAGGGAACTCAGTCTAACTTGACTCAATGCCCGACTCTAATTAAGAGTGGATTAGGTGCAGTCTCGACCTCACCCAGTATGGTACGACCCTTACCACAGGGCCTTCATGTTATATATATTCTATATCCACTCTATCCATCCTTTTTTATATAATTGAAGGACATTAATTAAAAATTAAGCGGATCCAAAATATGGACACTGCGGTGATTAAACGTTCCACTGTTAAAAAGTTTGTGGGGCCCACAATAATGTTTCTATACCGTTTATTTGACATCCAACTTATTAATAAGGTCATACAAACAGGATGAAAAATATAATAATAATAATAAATATCAGATTGATCCAGGATTTTTTTGTGACCTATGGAAAGTTTTTAATGATCAATCACCACTGTTTTCCATGGTGTGGTCCACATGACATCTATATATGCTTTATTTTTCTGTTCATGCCATAAAATGATTTGAAAAAAAGGATGGACCGCGTGGATATATAATGAGATGGGCCCCACAATATGGACCCGACTGAGAATTGGTTGAACAGTACAAACCTCACTCTTTTGATGAGATGGGACTATTGGATTTAAAATGCCTGCATATCATCCATACCACTCTGGCAAGCATCAAATCTTTTCTTTTGTTTTCAAGCTCACATTTATGTGAGACAGGGTGACACATCAAACGGTTGAGATTACAGGACACACTAATCTAGGCAAGTCTTTGTGGACCCACTTGAACTGACGGTTTGAAGTAGTATAAATAGCCGCCTGTAGAATACATGCCGACGTGGTGTCATAGAGGCGTCGGGACTGTAGCCATTGGATCACGAGTAGGTGTAATTGTCCGTGATCCAAGCCGTTTGCATGATGGGTCTCCATGTGTTGGGTATATCCACAGATGAAAATCTCAGATGAAATCTTTCAGCAGCAGTTTAGATCACTTCACTCTTTTCCGGATCATGGACGGTCTCTTTAACAGCTGTTTTGTGGGCAATTGATCTGAAATTTTCTATGTTCACAGATCATGGTTGAGATTTATTCTAGAAAAACAAGTGGCATGCACCTCAGATCCAGGCCACCCAAATGTGGACGGGGATTAGCTACTGACACTCCTAGTGAAGTGACGTCATCTAGTTCCGTGTGTCCACCATGATGTATTTTTTGTATCCACTCCGTCCATCCATTTTGAGAGATACTTGTATGGCATGATCCAAAGAATGAATAAGATCCAAATCTCGAGTGGACCCCACCACAGAAAACTATGGAGAGAGTCACGCCAACCATTAAAAACTTCTGATGGCCACAAAAGTTTTCGATCAAGCTGATATTTATTTTTTCCCTTCTCTACTGTCTTTGTTAACTTATGAACAAGTTGGATATCAAATAAACATTATGGTGGACATTAGAAAGGTTTCAACGGTGGGCGTCACTCTCCCCACAGTTTTCTGTGGTGGGTCCACTCTAGCTTTGGATTGCCTTATTCTTTTGATCATGTCCTAAAATATTCTCTCCAAATGGATGAACGGTGTGGATTAACACATACATCATCGTTGACCCCACATAACTTGGTGACGTCACTTCAGTATCGATTCCTGCTGCTCAACCTGAGAGTAGCTAATCCGCGTTCCCCAAATGTCAGGACCGTTGTAGAAGGATCACCACCCAAGGACTCACCCAAGAGCGGGACCGGATTCGGTGGGGGAACGGATTAGGTGCGACCGCCTCACCCACCTTGATGTATGCACGATATATCCACGTCCATCCTTCTTGTCAGCTCGTTTAAGACACGACTCGGGAATTGAAGTAGAAAAATCTCAAGTGAACCCTACTGTAGAAAACAGTGGCTAATGAATTGGCCGCCATTAAAAACTTTTTAGCATCTGCCTTAGTTTATTTGCCATCCAAAACTATATACCTGGTGATGGAATTACCCGTGTCATTATTTTAAAAGGAATGTTTCTTTAACTTTTTAAGAGACTCATAAAATTAAGTGGAAGCACTTCTGTGATACATTTCAAAAACTCATAAAATTATCTGTCCACCATTTTTGCCATCTCATTTTATAGTGTGGGTCCATAATTCAAGTGGATCAATTAGGGCTGTCAATGGGCTGGGCCGGCCCAATGGGTTTTCAAACCTGACTCTTCTCTAATAAGGCTTGAGCTGGAGTTAGGGGTGTACACGAACCGAGCTAGCTCAGTTAGCTCGCTGGACTCGACTTGAAAAACCTCGATTTGACTTGGTTCAAAGTTGAGTTCAAGCTGAGTTGAGCTGATTTTTAAAACTCGAAAATGAGTTCGAGCAGGCCCCAGCTTGACTCAACTCGGATCAAATCCAGCTTGAATCCAGTTCGAATTAAACTCGGATCAAACTACTTCGGTGACTTAGTTACTTTGCCATTGATGTCGCTCACCAAGTATTTGATAAAATGACTCAACGAAGTGTGGTTGGTGGTAGAGAAGGTATGTACATGAAACAAATACCTTTTTTTCTTGGTTTTTATGTTCCTTGGAAGGTGTTTGATAAAATATTTATAAAATCATTGCTTCTGTTTCACATATAAATGGATTTTGAAGGTGTAGTCTAGGTGTTTGTGTAAATGCCTCAATGGTGAACTTAGTTCAATCTTGGCTCGAACTCGGCCCGAGTTACTGACCAAATTGAGCTGAGCTGGATAGTCAGGCTCGAGGACTGAGGCGAGCCAAGTTCGAGCTGAGGTCAACTAGTGGCCGAGCCGAGTCGAGCTGAGGCCAGCTCGACTCAATTCGGCTCAATGTACACCCCTAGCTGGAGTATCAAGTGTGAGGACTAAGTTTGAGATTAAAACTAAAAGCTATTTTTTAAGTGAGTTAAGCTTAAACTTAGGGCTCATTTGGGAGCATGAATTTAGACCCCCAGGATTTGAAATCCAAGTCTCAGATGGGCCACAAGCACAATAGATATATCACATCTGTAAGTGACTAACCAATAAATTTTAATCGTTGATTTACATGGATAATATTTGGACGGTGCAGATCATCGCATTAAAGTAGTTATAATGATGCGGTGGATAATCTAATTGTTTCGAAATATCGCCGGTGGGCAATGTGCCCAATAGATTAATAGTAGAGTGACACACATTACACATGTAACTCCGGGCAGGATTTTGCATGTAATCCAAGCTTTCACCTTCAATTTCGAACTCCCTATATGAGAGGGGATTTGAAACCCCCATTTACTTTATGGGCCAGTAACATCTTAAAAAATCAACTAAAAAATGTTCTCTCCCTCCCAAAAAAATTCCCACTTCTCTTTTTGTTGAAAGGTTGTTTTTGGTGGTAGATGTAGAAAAGACTCTTTTTGAAAAATGCTCTGTTTTGGTGGCAGATGTAGAAGTGGCTATTTTTGAGAAATTCTCCCTCCATCCCTCCTAATGCTTTGTTTTTATGGGCGATGTAGAAAATTTTCTTTTCTTATATGTGGAAGGACAAGATCATCTCTCAATTGAAGAGCACAAACTCTGTTCCATTTCTTCTCTTTCTTCCTTTTATCTGGTCTTCTTTGTGCTTAGAGATGATATAAGAGTTGCTGGAGAAAGAGAGAGTTACAAGAAGGAAACAGAGGGGGGGGGGGGGATGGCATGTTTATACATACCCATGTTTTTTTATTTGACCAGATTCTTACAGAAATTTGAATTTTCATAAAATGTGAATTTGCCTGTTTTTTTTTTTTGGATTATCACATGTAACAAACTCCTTGTGAATTCCTATAAATTCTTTCAAATTCATGTGCTGAAAAGGGTACTGAAGAGATTTTTTGTTTCCTTGCCTCTCTCTCTCTCTCTCTCTCTCTCTCTCTCTCTCTCTCTCTCTCTCTTCTATAATAGAACTACAACTATTGCAGTATGATTTGGACATAACAACGAGCCTTCAGGTGGCTTCTTTCTAAGGCTGAAAGTCGGGCGGGTTGGGTCGAGTTGGTGCTCAACCCTAACTCAACCCAAGGTTCTTATACCTCAACCCAAACCCAACCCAACCCAACCTCGGGTTGGGAATTCTCGACCCAAGCCCAACCTAAGCGGGCTCGGTCGGGTGTATACATGCTAATATTTTTGTTATTACATTAGTTTATTATATTTCAATATATGATTTATTTTTTGTATCTATAATTTTATTAATTATATATGTGATTATTCACCATAAAGAACTTTATTTTTTTCTTAAAAAAAACAAGCTAAAATATAGGACAACTACTCTTTTAAAAGTCATGTAGCATAGCACCTAATCTATTTGGGAGAGAGAAATCTGGCATATTTTGTTAGTTTGAGTCCTTGGAAATGACGTGGACAAATAAGACTCGATATCACTAGTGTGCCTTCGACACAAATGATCCACACTCAATTATAATTTATAAGTAACTTATATATTGATCGGGTTCGGGTTGGGTCGGGCAACCCGAGACCTCAACCTAAGCCCAACCCAAGTTTTATCGGGTTGGTGTTTGTATAGCCCAAGCTTGAGATGAGACCCGATATATCCTTCCCGAGCCCAACCCAATGTTGGGTCGGTCACGAGTCAGTCGGGTTGAACCCGCCCAACTTTTAGCCCTACTTCTTTCCTCTTCTTATCATCAACCGTCGGTACTCTCTCTCTCTCTCTCTGGGAATGCTCTGGCCAAGCTTGGACCGAGCCCTGCATATGAGAAACGGATTGTCTACTCCCTTGCCATGCTGTGGGGCCCACTATGATGTATGTGTTTCATGCATGTTGTCTATCTATTTTTATAGATCATTTTATAGCATGAGAAAAAAGAAGAAGATATATATCAATCTCAAGTGGACCACATTATAGGAAACATTTTTGAATAAACGTGGACCATTAAAAACTTTTTGGGGGCCATAAAAGTTTTGATCAAGCTGATCTCTGTTTTTTCACTTTATCTGGGTCTATATGACCTAATCAACAGATTGAATGTCAAATAAACAGTACATTAGGCCTCAGGAGGATTTTAATGGTGGATATCCAATCAATATTGTTTTCCTGTGGTGTGGTCCACCTGATATTTATATTCCTCTTATTTTTTGAATCAAGCCTAAAATGATATTAAAAAATGGATGAACGGAATGGATGAAACACATACATCATGGTGGCCCCACAAAGCACCGACCATCAGCCACCGGGCTGGTGGCAAATCCATTTCCCACAAAGGGGCATCTAATGTTCCTCCTGTACAAGAAAAGAGGGGTAAAATAGTAAAATAGTAGGTGAAACAGGAGTAGAATTGTCTTTTTGGCACTCACGGCAACTTTTTTTAACATCGTCAAATGGGGGCGTCGCGGCGCAGGTCAGGTGTCACTTGGGAAACAGTGAAGTGGCTGACTGTTGCTCTTACCGTAGGGCCCACCTTCATAATATTTATATCCACTCTGTTCATCCGTTTTTACAGATCATTTTAGTACACGGTTCCAAAAATTAAATATATCCAAATCTCAGGTGGACCACACCACAAGAAACAGTTATGATTGAATACTAACCATTAAAAACTTCCCAAGGCTTACTTTAAGAAGATTCGTAATTTTTACTTTCCGTCCAACCCATTCATAAGGTCAATAAAAACTGGGTGAAGTGAAAAATATAATATAAGCTTATTCCAAAACTTTTATGGCCTAAAATAGCTTTTAATGGTCATTTACCACTTTTCTTGGTGTAGTCCACCAGAGACTTGGATCTACTTAATTTTTCGAATAATGTTCTTAAATAATCTAAAAAAACGAATGGACGGCATAGATATATGAAGATAAATAAATTGTCAAAATGAACCCCACGTGTTGTCATGGGTAACAGCTAATTTGCTTCCCCTCTTTTGTCGGCAGGGAATTTTATTAAAGTACAAGATTTTTGGTCCATGAGCCAAAAGACATGCGGCTAGCGGAAAAGATCCCATGCTATTGTGGCCCATATGAAGTTTTCAATGATCAATTGCCATGGTTTCTTGTAGCGTGGTCCACATGCGATTTAGATTTGCTTCATTTTTGTTCTCGTGCCCCAAAATAATTTGGGAAAAATTTGTACGGACCACATGAATATGCTATGCATACATTAAGGTGAGCCTCATCATCAGGGTTGCATGGTAGTGGGTGAGTGGAACTGGGCATGGGATGACTTTGACTCAGTAGACTCGACTCATCCGGCTCGTTCAAATCTAACTAGGTTCAAATCGAGTGGTTGAGTCGATCCAAACCGAGTAGACTTAGTCCAATCAAAACTCAAATTGAGTCGAGTATGGGTCACCTAGTAACTCGACTCAGACTCAACCCAAAATCCAACTCAATATTGACATGACTTGATTTGAAACCCAACTTGTACACACACACACACACACACACACACACACACACACACACACACATATATATATGAGGGCCGATCTACTACGAACCGTACCACATGGAATTTATGTGTGAGCCTTCATGTACGTCGTAGGATAAGGAGAGCGGATGAGATTCCACTGCATTGAGAAAGAGAGTCTTCAAAAAAAGACTCCTTCCTATACTCATGCCTATGGAGACAGATTAACTACTGCCAAGTTGAGTAGCGAGACTTGAACTGACGTCACTAAGTTTTGTGGGCCCACCTTGATGTATTTGTTATATCTACACCGTCCATCCAGTTTTAGAGATCATTTTAGGACATGAGAAAAGGAATGACATATCGAAAGCTGGAGTGGACCCTACCACATAAAACAATAGGGAGAGAGACACCGATTGTTGAAACCTTCCTAAGGTCCACTCTTATGTTTATTTAAGATCTAACATGTTTATCAATTAACTTAGACATTGAAGAAGGAAAAACACTAATATTAGCTTGATTGAAAACTTTTGTGGCCTTTGAATGTTTTTAATGGTGAGCATTACTCTCTCCACTATTTTCTGTAGTGGGGTCCACTCAAGCTTTTGATACGATTCATTCATTGGCTCATGCCATAAAATGATCTCTACAAATGGATGGACAGTGTGGTTACAACACATACATCATAGTGACCCCCACATAATTAGGTGACGTCACTTCAGTAACAAGTTTACTCAACCCGTTAGTTTTGGATGGGGATTGCGTCCTACCCCCGCCCAAATGGGCAGGGCTCTGTGAGGTGGACAATAATGTTTATATGCCATCTGCAGCTCCGCGAGGTCAACAATAATGTTTACATGACATCTGTACCGTTCATAACATAATTTCTACTAAGATAATTAAAAATAAAAATATTATCTTAATTCAAAACTTATGTGGCCCCATGAATATTTAAACTGTGGACATTCAATCCTCATGTTTTCAGTACAATTGAGTATCGGATCCAGCTCATTTTTTTACGTCATCTCCTAACATGATCGCAAAAATGGATGAATGGGATGGATTTTTCAAAAATATCATGGTGCACCCCACCTAGGTTCTAGCATAGGAACTTCATGCGAAAAGGCTTTGGTAGCAAATTGGGAAACGGATTGGCCGGTAAACGGCTAGCCAATGGCTAGTGGTCGATGCTCCGTGAGCCCCGCCGTGATATGTGTGTTTCATCCTTTCAATCCACCCATTCTTTTATATCATTTTATGGTATGAGCCTAAAAATGAGGTTGATCCAAATCTCGAGTGGACCACAAAGTGTTGATTGAACGCCCACCATTAAAAATTTCTTGGGGCCACAAAAGTTTTGGATCAAGCTGATATATATTTTTTCACTTCTTCCAAGTTTGTATGACCTAATCAATAGGTTAGATGTCAAATAACCATTATAGAGGCCTAGGAGGTTTTTAATGATGGACTTTCAATCAATTTTTTTTTCCAGGGTGTGGTCCACTTGAGATTTAGATCCACCTCATTTTTCATATCAAGATATAAATTTATCTAAAAAAATGGATGGACAGCGTGGATAAAACTCATACATCATGGTGGGGTCCACATAGAACTGACCACTAGCACCTGACTAGTGGCAATGTACAAGTCAAACCACGTCCAGAATTCTCGATTGGAAGCGGATCGCGTACTAAGTAACTCAGTACCCTAAGTGTACTAAGTAAAATCTGTGGGGCCCACCGTAATTTATTTATTTTATCCACTCTATCCATTCATTTTATCACATAATTCTATTAAATGAGTTCAAAACTTAAGCCTATAAAAATCTTAAGTGGACAACATCATAGGAAGCAGTATGAATTGAACATCTACCATTGAAAAATTATGGGAGGCCACGAAAGTTTTTGATCAAGTTGATATTTTAGTTTTCCCTTCACCCATGTATTTGTGATCTTATGGACAGGTTGAATGACAAATAAACATCACTGTGGGCCATAGGAAGATTTCAACGGTGGAAATCATTATTTCCACTGTTTCCTGTTGTTTGGTCCACTTGAGCTCTGGATATGCTTCAATTATGGGCTCAACCACTGTAATGACCTGGAAAAACAGAACAACGGTGTGGATAAACCAAATACATTCACTATGGGCCCAACGATAAGAGCGTACTGAGTAACTCAGTACACAATCCGATTTCGCCTAGATTAGACATTGTACCACACATGAGGGGAAATGGATTGACCACCCCCCTGCCACTAGCCATGTGGGCCCCACTATGAAGTATGCCTTTTATCTTTTATCTATGCCCTTCATCCATTTTTAAAGATCATTTTAGAGCTTAATACAAAAAATGAGACGGATATAAATCTAAGATGGACCACACCACAAGAAAATAATACTGATTGGATATCCACTATTAAAATCCTACGAAGGCCCACTATATTGTTTATTTGACATCCAACCTGTTGATTAGGTCATACAAACTTGGATGAAGGGAAAAAAACAAAGATCAACTTGATCCAAAACTTTTATGGCGCCCAAAAAGTTTTTAATAGTCGACGTTCAATCAACACCATTTCAATCTCTCCCTATTGTTTTTTGTGGTGGGGTCCACTCCAGCTTTTGATATGCTCATTCTTTTTCTCATGTCCTAAAATGATCTCTAAAACTGGATGGACGGTGTGGATACAACAAATACATCAAGGTGGGCCCACAAAACTTGGTGATGTCACTTCAAGTCTCGCTACTCAACTTAGCAGTAGCTAATCCGCCTCCCTTGGCGTGAGTGTAAGAGAGAGTTTTTTTTTAACAGGACTCTCTCTTTTTGAATGTAGTGGAATCCCAGCCGCTCTCCTCAACCTACGGCATACACGAATGCTTGCACATAAATTTTGTGTGGTTCGTAGGAGACCGACTCTCTCTCTCTCTATCTCTCTAGACACACACACACACACACACTCCATACTTGATGTTTATGATATGAGATGTCATGTAACTGATAGAGAGGCCGGTGCACTTAGGTTTTGAGTTGTGATTTCAGCTCGTGGATATCTACCGTGCTTGACTTGACTTAGTATATGTGATTGAGTCAAACTTGGTCGGATTAGTCCAGGCCATACCTGATCTTGGATTGAGTTAAGCATGCTGGACTCGGTATAAAGTCAAGTTCTGGTATATTTTAAAACCAGATAGAGTTAGGTCAACCCTAATTCGGTCCAACTTGACTCGATGTCCAACTTTATGGGTGAGCATGAGCGACGCCTAATCCACTCCTAAGATGACCAATGCATGTTTGAAAGTGCAGGCAAAATGATACAGATTGTCTGTGACAGCCACAATAGGAACTTCCAAGCTAAGTGGGGCCTGCCATGATGTTTGTGAGGATTCCACCCCACCTATCCATTTTGTCGGCATTATCACGACATGGCTAAAGAATGAGTCAAGCTGACTACATGACATAAAGCAGTGATAATTGGGCATAGATTGGGTACTACCCCCACTTGGACCTAGTTGGAGATGAATGGTCATGTCATGGGCTCTATGGGGCCTACTGTAATCTATATGTTTTATCCACAGTGATCATCTATTTTTATGGGTCATTTTAGTATATGATACCACAAATAAGGCAGATGAAGGCTCGAGTGGATCACACCACGTGAAACGGTTAGGATTTAAATATTAATGTTGAAAACTTCTTAAGGGCCATAGAACTTTAGGAGCAAGCTAATATTTACTTTTCCCTTTGTACGGGTTTATGTAACCTTATGAATAGGTTAGATGGCAAATAAACATCACGATGGGCCTAAAGAAGTTTTCAACAATCGTTGCTTCATGCGGTGTAGTTTACTTGAACCTTTGACATGCCACCGTTTTGGGATTTTGCCCTGAAATGATATGTCAAAGAAGATGGATAATGTGGATTAAAAAAAAACAATTATAGATCATGATGGACCCCACAAAGCCCATGACACGACTGTCCATCTTTAGCTATATCTTGTTGGGGTTAGTACCCAATCTGCACCTATGGAGATTGAACGTCCACCATTGAAACATTTTTTAGGCAATACAAGTTTTAGATAAGGCTAATATTTTTGTGTTTTCAGTTCATCCCAGTAAGAATGACCTTATTAATAGTATGAATGGCCTATAATTAACAATAGGGTGGACCTAGGGAGGCTTCAACATTGGGTATTTACCTAACCACTTTTTCCTATAGTGCGGCCCATTTGAGTTTTAGATTTACTTCATTTTTAGGCTCACGACCTAACATGATCTAACGACAAGATTGATGGGGTACATTTCTCACAAATATCAAGATGGGCTAACCTAGCTTCCTAGCTATTTGTTGTCACATGCACTGCCCTATTACGTGGGTTGGACCAATGGAAGCCCTCCATTCCAGCCTCACCAAATTTGGATACCGAAAGCACCCACGCTCGGCTGAGGCCCAATGCACTTTGTGGGGCCCATCATGACGTGGTGTTTTATCATGTTGTCCATCCATTTTCTAGCTCATCTTAAGGAAAGAGCCCAAAATAGAAACATATCCAAGCTTTAAATGGACAACACCACATGAAACATTGTGGATTGACACACTTAGTGTTGAAAACTTCTTGCAGCCATAGATGTTTTAGCTAGAAGCTTTCCATCAATTTGATATTTGTGTTTTCCATTCATACATGTCCATTTGATGATATGAACAAGTTGACGGCAAATAGACGACCCTTTGGGTCTTAAGAAGATATCAAATGTGGACATACATTGTAGTGGGTGTTACCCTGACTGTGGGGCCCACCTTACTGTATATGCTGTAAATCGTGCCATCCATCTATTTTGTGATATCATTTTAGGACATGATTAAAAAATAAATAAAATCCAAACTCAAGTGGACCACATCATGGGAAACATTGGTCATTGAATGTCTACCATTATGAACTTTTTGAGGCCCATTGTAATATTTATTTGCCATCTAACCAATTGATATGGCCACATAAACCTAAATAAAGGGAAAGCACAAATATTAGCCATACAAAACTTTTGTGGTCACATAAGAACTTTTGTGTTATCGATGCTTACATGTTGGATGAAATAATTGAGTGAGTAATTTGCTAATTTTAGAGTTTATGCAAAATTTCATTATGATTGTCTAACAATTAGTTGGTCTTTAATTGATATTTATAACTGCTTAAGATGTTAGGTTAGTCGGCAAATCGCCAAACTAAGGAGTGACCGAGTTAGGCTAGCTACATTAGGTTTTTTTTTTTATTGACTTGGGTCGAACATGGATGATCGACAATATATACACTACGCGGAATACTTACACCCAATGTTGGTTGTGACATGCTTCTCCTAGGTTAATAAAATTAGCTTAATAGTCAATCGATCATGTATGTCTATAATATATGATGATGACTAATTGAGTTTAGGATACCTCAATTCTCATTGAGTGAGTTCACTTATAAGCGTTAGCAATACGATCCTATTAAGACTCATGAGTTAGACATGGTGGCACAGGACACCGTGTCTGGGCTATTGGTGTACACTGGGGTGACGTGCTTGCCATATTGGTTAAAAAATGGGGTGATAAGCTCGCCGTATTGGTAAAAAAGGAGGTGATAAGCCCGCCATACTGGTGCAAAATTGGGCGATGAGCCTCCCTTCGGTAACTATTGAGCACTTGTGAAGGCTATGAGCCTACCGTATTATAAATATAATTGATGTCATGACTTCACTACATTTGTATTTAGAAGACAATCTTTGCATTATTTATAGTCGTCCTTGGGTGACGAATCCTAAAATACATCAATGAACACATGTGAGGAACTGCTACAACTACATCGAGTCTTATGATCTGAGTAGAAACTTGTGATATAATGTTGGTATATTAAATCCGCTAATTTGCTGTGTAAACTGGGATTAATGATCATTCGGCTAATCATACATATCAATTACATTGCACTTGGTTAGACTGTTATGATTTGTCGTTGGTGTCACGTGATAATGGGGTGTTGACATTTACAAAATAAGCGTTGAAGTCGTTTGTGAGGGAATGTTGAATTGTAAAGCGCATAAATCATTTTATAATGTCATTCGTGCATTTAACAAGACTATTTAGGAAATGTTTGTTTATTTGCTTTATCATAAGCTATATTAATTGAGTTGATAGCATGTGTAACTTCTAACAAATGAAATAATCGAGTTAGTTACTTACTCTCACCTGAGATGGTGTTTTAAAGCACTAACCATATGATATTATTAATGCTAGTATTATCGAGATCTCAGACGGATAAATTTAGATTGACTCGCACCATTGTCATTATACTTTAAAGGATTGTATGAAAATCGAAAACTTTATACTTTAATTGTTATATATATATATATATATAATTACTTGTATAATCTCCTTTTGAGTAGACACTATTTTTATAATTATACATTTTGAATATTAGGCATATATTTAAATATTTAGTTATATTTGTTTAACTTTTATTACAACTAGTTTAAAGTTATTATAATTTTAATCATATATAAATGTTAACTGAATTATACGGACACGTGAAAATCGTCCATGCACATTTTTATTAGGTTTATACTTGAGGGCTCGGAGTTGTAGTCCCCATGATCAGTTGCTAATTTTATGGCCTTGACATTGAGTTTTAATTTAATGCCGTCGAATCAAGTTTAAAAGTAAAACCCATCATACCTAAACAATTTAAGATTAAACATTAAAAATTAATTAATGATATTAATATAATTACGGGCCACGAATAACTTCAAATATATGACTAAAAACAGCATTTTTAAAAGCAACTCTCACTTCCCGAGTTGAAAAGGGATGCCCGATGGGTATTGTTTTCGTCGGAAAGAGGAAAAAGTGAATTACGAGCTAATATTCCTTATTCTTGTTCGTACGGAATCTATCACAGCCACGTCACTTAGGGGACGCGTAGACTAGAAAGCCTTCCCATCTCAATCTCTTCTCGTGCGAATGGGCGGTAAGGTAGAGCGGGTAGAACCCTAAGATAGCGTACCATCCCTCAATGGGACATGCGGCAGAGTGATTTTCATTAATCTGGACCGTCCATCTAGCTGATCCTACTGTGGCCTGTAAAATATTGGAAAAATAATAGATCGGATGATTCTATCCAACTAATCAATGACCTTCAATCTGACGGTATCCATGGTTAGAGGTGTGAATAACGGTTCAGGAAAGTGAATAATAGTAAAGAATGGTTTTGTCTGAAAGATGTATCTCCTGACACGTGGCCTATCTATGATAGGAGTAAGTACAATAGACGGTCAGGATCGATACATCACCCAGCCGCGCGTGTACTGTGGAGAGTGGTCCACCGATTGCACCGTATAAACTTCCGGATAAAACACCACCAAATGCGTGCCCCACCTCTCTGCACGGAGCACATGGCAAATAGGCTTCCACATGGTAGCGGATTGCCTGTGCCCGGAGACGTATGGGGCCCACAGAGATGTCATTGACAAATCCACTCCGTCCATCTGTTTTGAAACACTACAATAGTATAGGATTCTTAAAATCAGGCAGATCCAAGACTCAATTGGGCCACAAAAAACATTGGAGATTGAATGCCTAGCGGTGACAGAAGTCTTATATCAGGATGATATTTGTTAATACACGTCATCTGAGTCGTAATAATTCTATGAACGGTTTGGGTGGCATACAAACATCCTGATCATCTCCATGAAGGTTTCAACGGTGCAAATTGTTTTCTCACTGTTTGATTGGTGTGGCCCACCTGAGTTTTGGATCTTCCTGACTTTTAGAAATCTGTTCTATTTTGGTCCTTCAAAACAGATGGACGGAGTGGATTGGTCATGGACATCTCTATGGACCCCACAACCTCAGGGACAGAGATATCTCTATGGGCAATCCGCTCCCTCCACATATGAAAACCTGGGGCCATGGATTAGTAATCCAGACCGTTGGTTTATTTGTGTACACCGTGGATGGACTGTATTTTAAGATTCTCCACGGAGAACCGATCTGAACCTTGCCATATGCGGCATACTGACGGACGGTCAGGAAGAGAAAGAACAGAGGTCTACTTTCAACTGAAAAAGGTCTTGATTTCGTCCAAAAGTATGCGTGGACCAGGACCCAACGGCACAATGGCTGGATTGCCAAAACGGCGGGCTCCTCTCCTTTATGCTTCGTACTCGTTCTGCCTCTAACGCGACATAGAAAATAGTGTACGTCGCCGCCACTGGGGCCCACATGATGACACCGTCCGACGATTTGAACCGTCCATTTTATCCTTACTGCCATAAATCAGGCTTCAATGATTTGATAAATAAAATAAAATATTTTCACTGTTCTGAGTTCATCTACACATAACCACAGTAACGATCATCCTTTAGGCGTAATTTTCTTTTCATGGGACTTACAGTACAGAACGGTTCCGATCACCACTTACTCTTCGTGTGGGTCCCAGAAGGCGGCGACACACGCTGGATTATATGTCGCGACAGAGGCAAACCGAACTCTTTTCTCCGGAAACGGATTGGCTACTCCCCCTGTTACCAACCCTGTGGCTGATGGTCGGTGCTCTGTGGGCCCCACCATGATGTATGTCTTTAATCCATTCCGTTCATCCATTTTTACAGATCATTTTAGAGCTTTGTACCAAAAATGAAAGGGATATAAATCTCAGGTGGACCATAATACAGGAAAACAATAGTGCTTGGATATCCACCATTTAAATCCCCCTAAGGCCCAATGTACTATTTATTTGACATCCAATCTGTTGATTAGGTTAAAAAGACCTAGATTAAGGTAAAAAACAATGATCAGCTTGATCCAAAACTTTCATGCCCCCAAAAAGTTTTTAATGGTCGAGCTTCATTCAACACTATTTCCTATAATGTGGTCCACTTTAGATGAGGTATACCTTATTTTTAGTTTTACAACATAAAATTATCTTAAAAAAATAAATGGACGGCATGGATGAAACAAATAAATCATGGTGGGGCCCACAGTGCACCGACCATCAGCCATTAGCTGGTGGCAGGGGGAGTAGCCAATCCATTCCCCTTTTCTCCTTCCTCGCGTCCTCTTCCGCCCTCTACTTCGAGAAACAGCATCTCTCTCTATCGGAATCTCACTTCTCCAGAACCCTCAAAACCCTAACCCTAGGATCTGTGCCACTCAATGCCAATCTCCTCGCTCTCGATCTTCCTCCACCCCACCACCGTCCTACTTCCTTCCGCCTCCCCCCTCTCCGCCGCTCTCCTACGCCATGTCTCTCCCCGCCTCCGCTTCTTCGCCACCACAGCGGCCGCTCGTGAGAACCTCGATCTCCCACCTCGAAAACCTAACAAGAACCTCCTCAAGGCCAAAGACTCTGTCAAGGAGCTCTCTTCCCTTTCCCGACTCTCCCCCTCCCAAGCTCGGCCCACTCTCCTTCCATCCCAGGCCATCGGATTGGTGTCCTCGGCCCAGGCCAACTTCATGCGCGTCGTCGTTGAGGAATCCTCGATCGAGAATCCGATCGGTGTCGAGCTCCTGTGCGTCGTCCGGGCTGTGCTGAAGAAGATCAGAAGGAGGGTTCTCGTCGGGGACAAGGTCCTGGTTGGGTCCGTCGACTGGGTGGACCGGCGGGGGATGATCGAGGATGTGCTCGAGCGGAAGTCGGAGGTGGTCGATCCACCAGTTGCGAACGTGGACCACCTGCTGGTGCTGTTCTCCATGGACCAACCGAAGCTCGAGCCGTTGTCGCTCACGCGGTTCTTGGTGGAGGCTGAGTCGACAGGGATACCGCTCACTCTCGGACTGAATAAAGTGGAGCTTGTCGAGGAAGAGGTTTGAATGGCTTGTTAATTGAATTGGATTCGTGTTATGTGTTTCTTCCTGTGAAAAATTGTAGGGTTTGGTGGTCCTGACAATTGTTTGGACTCCGGACAGCTTATCTAAATGGCCCCATTGTTGATGGTCCTTAGCCTGAAAATGGCATCCATCAGATGATCCAAACAGATACAGATATATAGGTGGTCTGCAATTGGAAGACCAAAAGCAATAAGGTCTGCAAATTGGAAAATTAAACAGGCAGGAATACTCCAATTGGATGGCTAGAGTTACTCATCGGGTCGAATTTTTTTACTCATTGCCCAACTGGTGAGTCCTGCTGAATGAATGTTCCGGATAATTGTACTTGTTAGATTGGCCCCTGGAATGAATGTCTGGATTATTGTACCTTGACTCTGTACGGTTACATGTGGTTCCTGTGTTTAAATGGTGTATGCTAGCCTCCCATCAAAACTGTACACATGGCACATGCACGAACTATCTATTGGTGGGCCTCACTGGGTATGGGATGGCTCGGAAGATGAACTGATTGGTGGCCTGCAAATGTATGGTGGAAATGGACAAAATGCAAGGGTAGATGTCTTCTAACAGTCAGAGCATCTATTCAGCAAATGATCCATTCAGTTTTTTTTTTTTTTTAAATTATTATTATTTTATTATTATTAAAGCAACGGAATTTTATATATATATATATATATATATATATATATATATATATATATATATATATATATATATATATAGCAGGGAATACAGAAAGCAGAAAAGAAAAGCAAATCTGCTGAGATAGCAGACAATGGGTGGTCAATGTCAAGGGATTGAAAGATTACGACCTTTGTTTTCTAGAATGATCCATTCAGTCAATTGCAGTCATGCAAAATCCTCAAGATATACACTTGTCTATGAGGGACCATCCTATGAACTAGTCAGTCCATAGAGGGTATTTAACACAAGGGGCAGGCCTCAACCAACTGATGCAGGATCCCCTTACCTCCATAAGATTTAGTGACTTAGGATGCATGTACCTAATCTTATCCACTGAACTCAGGTTATAAAGAGTATTCTTGGTTGTCAGACTTCAGATCACACTCAGGCCCCTTGACAGGAATCATATATATGAGTTTCAAGGTATTTCCTCTCATTTTACTATCAGAAATCAATCTCAAAGAGTGATCGAGTGTAAAGGTGCAGAAACTGTAACATGCAGGATTTGCTCTCTTGATGAAGTGCTCCAGCATTGTGGTGGGGACTAGCTTGTTGGCTCACAAGGATTATTATTATTATTTTTAAAGGATTAACTGAGCACTTTATTGAGGGGGTGCCAAAAAAGCGCAAAGAATTACATCCATAGAAAAAGAAAAATTAGAGTCTTATAATGAACTTATACAAGAAGCCCATTCAACAACAAAACCATTGACTTTGAGGATAAGTTTCCCTTCTTTGGAAGCCTCATCCTGAAAACATCTTCCATTTCTTTCCCCCCAAATGGCCCAAAGAATGGCTAGCAAAGCCAACTGCCAAAGATCCTGGATTATTCTCTCAAAGAGAATGCAATGCTACATAAGGAGAAGCTCCTCGAGCGTTTCTGGCATAGACCAAGAGATGCCGAACAGACCAAGAATAAAATACCAAATCCGACTAGCATACGGACAATGAATGAAGAGATGATTAACTAACTCTGCGTCCGTCTTCCACATTATACATATGTTCGGGAGAATCACGCCCCTCTTTTGAAGGTTGTCAATGGTAAGGATCTTTCCTCCTCCAACAAGCCAACTGAAAGCTGCTACTTTTTGTTGGTATGTAAGTTGGATAAGTTTGGTTGGCTTGCAAGATGACAGGAGCTGTTCTGCAACTGCTAGGGACTTGTTTGATTCTTACAACTTGTGAAAATTAGTTATTAAATGTCTCAACAAGGTAGTAATCTATGAGATGGTACAGTTGAACATAAGGCTGCAGCATCTGTATTTGTTAAGTTAGTTAAATCTGGAAAGCTGTGATCCCCCTCGTTTATATTTCTTAGGATGCCTTTGTTTGTACAACAGAGCCATTATGTTCCTATCTTTTACATCTGGAACTTGAATGTGATTTTTGTTTTTAATGCAGACACTTTTAGCTTGGAAAGCAAGGCTGCGTGCTTGGGGCTACGAGCCACTCTTTTGCAGTGTAGATTCCAAATATGGATTGACTACCCTAGCGGACACCCTGAAAGAACAAACAACTGTGATTGTAGGTCCAAGTGGTGTTGGGAAGTCCAGCCTGATCAATGCATTGAGAAGCAATCAGCCTGTTTCTGATGAGTGGCTTGAGCAGGTGTGTGTGCGTTCTCAACTCTTTTATATTTCCATGGTTTCAACCAATTTCTGCATCATACCTGTCTTTTTGGTCATTTGAATCTGCCTCAAGTACCTCCTCTTTTACCATGGACATATATACCAGGCTAGTAAGCATTCTTTCACTGTAAATATGATTAAGATTTAAGTTTAAATTACTAGCCTTTTGGGTTTCTTTTCAGCTTAGCCTGAGATAGGCCAACTCCATAGCAGATACTCTCAGGAAGGTCTCTCTAGATCAGCCCTTTGCATTGGAAATCTGGAACCTCTTTTTCCATTGCCTTAATGTATAAGAGCTCCCCTTATATCTTTTTAATAAATCCTTTTTTATGGATTTTTTTTTTCCCCTGAAAAAGCACTCTGTATAAGATTATTATTTGGGAGCGCACATGGTATTGATGTAACCTTATAGCCATTTTGGAATGGAAATGCTGTAAGGAAACACAAACCACCGTAATTTTTTGATTAGGATCCAGTCTGTCCAAGACCATTTAGCAAGTGGTATCAACTAATGAACCCTTGCTTAGTGCTCTTGGACAATGAATCTTGGCCATCTAATTGAGGACCATCTATTGGATAAGTCATAGCCAAAAAATGCTGCTGGTTGGTAGGTAATATCTTTTCAAGCCATCAACCAATTTGGGTGGTCATTGGTCAAGGAAAGCTTAGACCAGTGCTCCGGTAAAAAAAAGAAGGTAGGGTTAAAAACTGCAACTTTCCACCTTTAGCCTCATCCATGAGGTAGCCAATCTGTTGGGCAGTTTGGATTGAATAACCGAGTTGGCATTCACAACAATGATAGGGTTGATACTTGATGGAGAAACTTGATACAGCAATGTTACATTTGTAGGATATATTTCTCTATCTTAACATTGGATAGTGGTTGTCATGCATTATGAAATTCCTTTTGCTCATTCACCATTTTCAGAGTGAAGCCAGGAAATGGTTTGAAGATCAGCGTGTTGGCGAAGTGTCTATGAGAAGTGGCCGAGGAAAGCACACTACACGTCATGTTTCTTTGCTTCCGCTCACCGGGGGAGGATATCTTGCTGATACTCCAGGATTTAACCAGCCTAGTCTGATTAAAGTGACAAAGAGATCTCTTGCACATATGTTTCCAGAGGTTTGTGCTGTAATTTGCATAGAGGAGTGCCACTTGCAAGTTGCAACCAAATTTTTATTTTTTTATTTTTATAGAGTGGAATGCTCCTTGTAAGTGCCCATCTGCAGAGAGGCGAATGACAAGCATTCTTCACGTGCCAATGTTGGTACATGTGTGAGATCTACACATTTCATCCATCAACCACAAGCCCCCTGGAGAATCTGTCCTAGCCCAATATTCAGGCTAATCCATTCTTCACGCTAGACTTGAATCATCCTTGGATGGAGAAATAGACAATTAAAATGGGATAACCATGGTTCATGCTCATCGTACGTGTATGGCCAGCAGTGTTTTAGCCTTTTGGGCTGGCATAATCTTTGGTCTAGGGCACATTAACGATGGAGCTGCCAGATGAATGGCCTTGATCTTGCATGCATGTGCCACATCAAGTGCATCCGGAGCACTTCTTTGGTGGTTGCAGATGGGTGTCTGCAAGCAACTTTCTGCATATTGTTAATTCAAACTGTCAATGCCTAAAAAGTCTGATGTTTTTGTGACTTATACTGTTTCTAATTTAATAATGGCTTATTCAGGTCAGGCAAATGCTCAATGCTAGTGAGCCTTCAAAGTGCTCATTCAATGATTGCCTGCATCTTGGCGAACCGGGATGTGTAGTGAAGGGGGACTGGGAAAGATACCCATACTACCTTCAACTGCTTGATGAGATCAAAATCAGAGAAGAATTCCAATTACGGACGTTAGGAACCAAGAGAGAAAGTGATGTGAGGTATGTTACTGTCTGAGACTCTGAATTGCTTTTCAGAAATTCGTTGCTGGGGTGAGAGGCAGTTAAGCGTCATTCTTGATTTAATTTTATGCTTTTTAGCCTTTCTGGTCTGACAAGAACAATGCTTTCAATAATTTTCGTGAGACATTACTTCTTCAACAAATGTGGAGGCTTACTCTAGAGAGTAGGATTTCAAACCATATCCAGCCATTTATCAGTTCAGTTGTGCCCCGCTGTATTCCAAAAAATAGCTTTATCTGATCGCCATGTGGGTCACACATGCATTAAGGGCGTGTTTGATTTTCTAGTTCATTGGTAATGATTATTTCCCTACACATTTCCCTCTACTTGATTTGACGTTTTATTTTTTTTTACACAAAATTTGAGAAGGCTGCAAAATATTTGTGGGTCCCACCGTGATGTGTGTCGCTTATTCACACCGTTTATCCATTATGCCAGCTGAATTTATGGCATGAGCCAAAAAATGAGGCATATCCAAAGCTTAGGTGGACCACGCCACAGGGAAAGAGAATCGAACACTTACCATTAAATTTTTTTTTAAGCCACTATTTCTTTTGGTGTGGGCCACTTGAGTGCTGGATCTTCCTCAATCTTTGGCTCATATCTCAAAATTCTGTTTTAAAACGGATGGACGGAACGGATATATCATATACATTACTGTGTGGTTCAAAAATTAAAACTCTATTTTGAACCAGTTTCAAATGCACAAATTCCTATGAATTTTCAAATGCTGTGAAACGGTAATAATTACCCATTTCCACAGCATTTACGTTTGCTTTGAAAAAACAAACAGGCCCTAAAGGATGGCTAAAAGGAATTGACCAGAGTCCACACTCCATGAACGCACATAGCCCACCTAATGACTGGACTTGCCTAATTTTCTACCACAGCACACAAAATGGGGCCTCGATGATCTCACGGCCAAGTGGGGAGACTAGAATAGGTGTTGACATTTCACCCTCCCTAGTAGCCTTAGGTAGGCTCTACTTGTTGTTTTGTCTTCATGTAGCAAATGGGAAATAGGATGCTCCTGGAGATGTGGATATAATGGCCATCATTCCCTCAATGTCTTGTAGGTTGAGTGAGATGAAACAAGATGACGAAGAAGAGAGCAGGTGTGGAGATGAGAGAAACGAGAGAGTTACTGTTCAACTCTCCTCATGAATACTTTATTTATAATTTATTGGTTACAGAAGGATAATGAATAATTATCATTTGAATTAAAACACACAAAAAATAACTAAAAGATTACACCACAATTATGGTGCTCTGTATGTATGGCACACACAGAGCTGTGTACTCTAACACTCAAGCTGGTGCATGGAGATTAGACATGTCAAGCTTGGCACCAATGATCTTTAAGAGGATGGATGAAGAGGCTTTGGTGAAGATCCACTAACTAATCATCCGAACGAATAAAGGGACTATGTAGAAGATTGGCAGTTAAACTTTCCCGAATGATGTGGCAATCGACTTCAATATTCTCGGTTCTTTCACTGAATACAAGGTTTGATGCAATTTGTATGGTTGCTTGATTATCATAGTAAAGGGGAATAGATGAAGATGTAGTGGATCTCATCATGAAGCATGGATTTGACCCATATGAATTCACAAGTTCAATATACTTAGTTCTTTCATTGAATATAGGGCTTGATGCAATGCGTATGGTTGCTTGATTATCACAATGAAGGGGAATAGATGAAGATGTAGTGAATCTCATATCTTGAAGCATGGACTTGACTCATATGAATTCACAAGCGCGTGGGCCATGTTGCGATAAAAGGCTTCATTAGAAGAGTGAGCAACAACTGATTACTTGCTTTTCCAAGTAACTAAATTTCCTCCCACAAACGTGCAATAGCCTTTAGTGGAACGTTAATCAGAGGAAGAACTGGCCTAATCAACATCACAAAAACCGATGATATTCAAGTGACCATGATTAGAATAGAGAGATCATGACCAGAAGCATCCTTAAAATAATCAAATTCGATAGAGAACTTCAAGATGACGATGACAGGGCCTTTGCGTAAACTAACTCACAATCCCAACGGGATAAGAGATGTCTGAACGACTAAAACTAACATATATTAAACTACCCACTAGTTAACAATATATGCCAGGATTATTAATTTCGTTTGATTGGTGCTCATGTAACTAATGATTTACTTCAATTGGTATATCAACTTCACGAGCACCAAGTAAGCTATCTTCAGCAAGGTCTAGTACATATTTGCTTTGGGATAGAAAGATTATGTGCTTTGAGTAACCTCAATCTTATAAAATATTTTAGTAGCCCTAAATCGTCCATCCCAATTGGCAATGCCAAAAGCTTCTTAACATTTTCTATCTCAGTTGTGCTTGTGTTAGTTAAAATGGTATCATTAACATATACGACAAGAATTGTCGTGTTACCATCTATGTCTTACAAACACAGAATGGTCCTTTGTAGGAATCATATGTCCAAGATTGTTAAACCAGGGACGAGGAGTTTGTTTAAGAACATACTAAATTCTCTAAAGTTGGCAAACTTTGCCTTTCATTCCAATAGGAAATTTGGGGAAGAATGAAATTAGGGCTTAATTGCTCCAATCGGATGAGACAATTTTGGGGATTTGGGTTGTAATTAATAGGAATTAGTATTTTGATGATTGGGTGTTAGGGAATTAAAGTGAATTAAGGGAATTAAGGTTTGGAAAATTTGGGGGATCTGAGAACTTAGGGTTAGGATTAAGAGGGTTTTGATGGGGAATCAAAAGGAAAACAAAATGAGAAAAGGGTGGCTGTGCAGACCAGCCCACGTGGTGTGAGGCTTGGGCGGCTAGGGTTTGGTCCATAGTGGAAGGGGTTGATGGGAAAGTTCTAGGGGAAAGCAAAAAGGGGTTTTGAAAGGCTATTGGAGGTTAGGAACAAGAAGCAGGATGGAATCTCAACAAAATACCTCAAATGGAGAAGGAAAAAACAATGGTCGATATTTGGAAGCTTCGCGCTCTTGTGGTTGAAGAAGGGCTTTGCACATATCTTCGTTCCAAATCGCATGGAACAAGTCTTCACATCACATGAAGAAGAAACAAAGAGCACCTTTGTTGTTTTTTTTGGAGAAATTCCTCCTCTGATACGTGCGTAAAGGCATGCTGTGCGTGATGTAATGTCATCATCATTAGCATATAACCGGCCAATTTTCACTTTCGCATTCATCATAAGTGGGATCATCAGGTTTGGGCTATTTTTGAGTTTCTATAATGTATCCCAATCTTTTCCTAGCACCACTACGCATTCAGGCCACATGGGACCATTCCAGATAATATGTGCCGTCTAGTTTTATGGTAGCAATTGTAAGATTAGGACTATCAATTTGTCCAGATGGATTCTGGTTGTTTTTATTATAACTAAATAAAATGAAAATAAGGCCTTAGGAATGACCAGAGATATGTGAAAAATTGAAGAGATTGTTGTTCTTGAGTCAGAAGATAAGTCAGGACATAGATCTCGTGCCGGATGATGAGTAGGGACTTTGATCTGATGCTGGAAGAGGTAGCCCATGATTGCAGTGGGCTCAGAATGGAAGCGGATTGGTTCAGAGTAACTTGGTATCGTAAGTGTATTGAGTAAACTCTGTGGGGCCCACCATGGATGTATGCGTTTTATCCACGCTGTCCATCCGTTTTTCCATATCATTTTGTGGCATGAACCCAAAATTGAAGCATATCCAAAGCTCAAGTGGACCACACCACATGAAATAGTGGGGGTAATGACATCCACCGTTGAAACCTTCCTAGGGCCCCCAATGATGTTTATTTGTCATCCAACCTGTTCATAAGTTCACAAAGATATTGATGAAGGGAAAACACAGATATCAGCTTCATCCAAAACTTCTGTGGACCCCAAGAAGTTTTCAATGGTAAGTGTTCAATTCACACAGTTTCCTTTGGTGTAGTCCACTTGAGCTTTGTATATGCTTCAATTTTGGGCTCATGCCCTAATGATCTGGAAAACGGATGGATGGTGTGGATAAGACACATACATCATGGTGGGCCCCACAGAGTTTACTCAGTACACAATCCACTTCCGCTTGGAATGAATTTTCGATACCTGTTGGAGCTCCAGAGAAATTTTCTGCTGACTGTCAGAGGTTCAACAGGGATTTCTGACAACTGTCAAAGGCTTAAAAACCAGATCCAGTGACTATTGACGGTTCCGAATGTATTTCTGGTGACTGTTGGAGACTCTGGAGACAGATCGGACAACTGTAAATGGTCCTAAATGAATTTCCGGCAGCTACTGAGGCCCATAAGGGTTTCCAGTGAGTGTTGTAGGTCCACAAGACAGATCCGGCAACTGTCAAGGGCCTGAAAGACTAGATCTGGTCCTTGAACGCTAGATCCGGTAGGTCTCTTTGTCGAAAACATCAATATGGACTGTTGCTCTTCCATCTCTAAATCCAGTGGGCTCTAACACTTTGGGGAATGGTTAAGGGTCATAAAAACTCGTAGAGCCATTTGCTGATGATGATGGGTGCATGATTATCCCACTTTCACCAGCGTAAAGGGTTCTGTAAAGCGGCAGAGAGGAAAGGTAGTCCCTCAAAACAGAAAAGACAAAAAAAAGGAGAACAAGGGATATGGGAGAAGATAGAAAAGAGGATCAGTTCCTTTCTGATGCCACGTAGGTTTAGTCAGAGAAAACAGGAAGATGAAGGGAGCAGACGCAGAGATGAGAAAGGGGCAGGAGTAGTTGTTCATCTCTCCTCATGAGTACTCCATTTATAATCTATTGGTTACAGAAGGATAATGACATAATTATCATTTGTATTAAAACACACCAAAAGTAACTAAAAGATAGATACCACCATTATGGTGCTCTGCACATACACGCAAAACAGTGTATTCTACCAGTACGGTGCTCTGTATGTAGTACAGAGCTGTATACTCTAACAGGTGCCATCATCAATAGAAACCATGGTATAGGTAAGAATCAAATACCGTTGAATTTACATAAATGGTAAAACCAAACAAATAAAAAAGCAAAAAAGCAGGATTGTTTCCTCAGCTATGTGAACTCTTGCAGGTACAAGGTGGGGGACATGGGCGTCAGACAAGCAGAGCCACGACTGGAGCTTAAGAAGCACAGAAGACAATCTCGGAAGAGTCTCAATCAATCGATACTAGACGAATTGGATGAGTTGGACGAAGCTGACGACTTTTCAGATATTGAAGAACATGCTAGTTGAAGCTTGAGGCTTGAAGATGAAAGGCATGAACAACACTACTCGGAAGCCTGCTGCGATGTAGAGACTGTAGAGATCGTATCCTCTTGCACTGTAAATAGTAAGGTTTTGAAGCGTATGGTGCTAAAATTGGCTGAAACATGACCATTGCTGATGCTTTTACTGTCTTTCCTATTGGAATGAAAGGTAAAAGACCAGTGCCGCAGAAACTAATTGTGATTGTACAGTGATGAAATGTGATACAAGATGCCTTTCAGCGAAGAAATGTGATGTAAGATGCCTTTCTCTTCTTTCTTGTTGGCAAAGTCCAAGGTAAAAATGCATGGACTATTTACGTGTCTATCTTAACCCCTTATTTGCTGGACATTTATTGAAGGGTTAGGATTTGCCCATCTGGAATCGGTTGATGTGTGGTCCATCCGAGTGGATCCATTCACATCATCCATTTGGATCACCAAACCGCTAGTGCCACTTGCACAATTCGAAAACCAAAGTACTGTACAAACTCATAGCATGGCATTGGGCAAACCCAGATGTCTGTATATTAGCAACTTTTAGGCATAAAGCTTGGCTCTTTTCTTTTTCTTTTTCCACTTTTTTAATGCTTAAAGCCTTGCTGTTTATCTCTATATAAAATGCAATTAGCCTTGCTGTTTATCTCTCTTTATATAGATTAAGCTGTACCTCACTTAAAAAACATGGGAGTATTTTTACAAAAAGAAAGGGCATTTAGGGATTATTTTTTGTAAAAAGACAGGTTTTAAAAAACGTACGACTGACTGGCTGTCTGTTTAACTATACTCTTTTTCACGAGGAGAAACGCTGATATTTTGGCAAAGTACAATGGTTCATGGGCACTAAGAAATGATACTCGCAACAGCAAAGATGGGTATGAGCAACAATGGAGATTGGAAAAGAAAATGAGAAGAAACACAGAGGCCACGCTCCCAGCTGCAGGGCATCCTATCCTCTGCGCATCATGGGGACCCATTATTCAAGGTGTTCAATCTATCAAGTAGGTGGTGCATGCATGAAAACGACTAGCTTTTGGGTCCAGAAAAGAAATACTTTCAATGGTCCAGATTCAATGTAAGTTTGGTGAGTTGAATCCCCCTGCTTTTGGGTCATGTCACCTCCATGCAATGCATTCAGAGACAGACTAGCTTGTAGGATTAGCAAAACTCTATATTAATAGCATTTTTTTGTTGTGAAAATGATCTCATCCACCATTTGTGCTCATAATGCTGCATCCAAGGTTCAAAAACAACTCGACTCAGATGATCCCTCCATCGAGTTGAGTCGAATAACGCACCGTCATGAAAATTATGAGCGGATATGTTTTGAGTTCCCCCTCACGATTTTTCTTATCAAGTCCATTTATTTATTTATTTATTTTTATTTTTTTTTGTTTTTTTTTTTTCGTTTTTTTGTTTTTTGTTTTTGTTTTTCTAAGTCTTCTATGAATGAATGATGCTCCAACCAAGTTTTCTTAGAGCCTTGTTGTATCTCATTGGGGCAATTTGGCTGAGCCATTTCTAGCTTCTTCTTCTTCTTTTTCCCCTAAAATTTGAATTGAGTGTTCGGATAGGGAGCAGATCAGATGCTACTTGGGTAACGCGTTAGTAGGTGTTACCCTGACTGTATGGGGCCCACCTTGATGAATGTATTGTATACCATGCTGTCCATCCATTTTTCCATCTCGATCCCAAAACTTAAGCAGATGCAAATCTCAGGTGAACCACATCGCTGAAAATTGTAGTGATTGACCATTAAAAACATATTGCGGGCCATAAAAGTTTTGGATCTAAGCTGATCTCCCTATTTTCCCTTAATCCGGGTCGGTCTGACCTTATCAACAGGTTAGATGGCAAATAAACATTATGGTGGGCATTCAATCACCACTGTTTCTAATAGTGTGGTCACCTGAGATTTGGACCTGCTTAATATTTGGGACCACATCCCAAAATGATCTGAAAAAAATGGATGGAGAGCATGGATTATATAACACATTCATCAAGGTGGGCCCCACGATCAGGGAAACACTCACTAATCCACTCCGGGTTTGGATAAAAGAATCATTGGTGTGGGATTAGAAATGTCCATTATTATTGATTATTTTTTCAGGTGTTCTGGAAACATTAATTTCATTTAGGAATCTTATGTAGATTGTAAGTTTTAAAAATAATAATAATCACAAATCACAAATCACATAATCGCTTGGAAATGTAAGTATGAAATAAGTGTAATGATTGCTCTGTAAAAGTTACTATTTCTTTTTGCTATTAAAATAGTAGAAAAAGATTATATCAATGTAAAACCTTTATTATTTTTATTTTTATTATTGTGTTTCTAGGATTTAGCTCTCATCCAAACAATCGCAGAGCCTTGAACGTGAAGGAGTTTCCTCTTTCTTGGTCGCATATGCCATCGGTTACGAAATGGAAAATGTGTGAGGTCTGACCTTTCCATCAGGTTTGGCACGTGTGCCCGTAAGTGGATGGGCAAGACTCCCACACGCCTGCATTATTAATTAGGTATGAGTGGGCCCATCCATGTGATCCGGTCTGTACAGTGGGGTCCACTAAAGATGCCAAAGCCTAAAGATTTGCAACATTTGGGCATATAAATTCCTAAAAATGGGGATAGCATCGAATCCCGATCTTGTGGGCCCCACACCAAGTTGGTGTGTTGTGGGGGCTGTGACTCCTACCGTAGTGTATGTGTTTTATATCCATGATGTCTCCATCTGTTTTTACAGCTCATTTTAGGGCATGAACCTAAAAAAAGAACCAGATCCGAAGCTCAAGTGGACCATATCTCAGACTGAATGCCCACCGTTAAAAACTTCTGTGGGGCCACAAAAGTTTTGGATCAAGTTGATATTTGTTTTCCCTTCATCTAAGTGGGGTGGCTAAGTGGGGCCCACTGTGATGTTTGGGAGAAATCCACCGCGTCCATCCATTTTGTGAGATCATTTTAGCTACCACAAATGCGGTGGATAAAAAACTAGAGTGTGCCACACTAGAGGAAACAGGGAGATTTAGTAACCACCGTTGAAACATTCATGTGGCCACGAAAGCTTTGTATCGGGCTAAAATTTTTTGTGATTTCACTTCATCTCAGTGGGAATGACCTTATAAATGGTTTAGATGAGATATAAACATCAAGGTGAATCCCATATAGGTTTCAATGGTAGGAAGCTGTTTCCCCATTTTAACCTCTAGTAGGTACCACTTGAGATCAATCTTAAAAAAAACGGATGGATGGGGTGAATTTCTCCCAAACACTACGGTGGGCCCCACCTAACACCGGCTTCAAATAATTTGTGGACTAGGAAGGTAAATGAAGCTTTGAATCTACTTCATTTTCTAATTCATGACCTTATCAACAGGTTGGATGGCAAATAAACGTTACGAATGGGCCTTGGGAAGGTTTTAATGGTGGGTGTCACTTATCACCACTGTTTCTTGTGGTGTGGTCTGCTCGAGCTTTGAATCTATTTCATATTTTTGAGTTCATAACCTAAAATGAGCTGAAAATACAGGTGGACGGTGTGGATATAAAATACATTCATCATGGTGCGGCCATAGCGCATCACCAACCACCACTGGGAGTGGTGCCTGCCGGCGACACTACCTAATTGTAAACGGCGCCCTCCAATTTCACAAAAGTTCAAGATTTAAAAAATGGTGATGACTCTTAACCGTACTTGTAATAGTTATAAGGCAATCCAGACCGTGTAAATCACTGACCCAACTGTGGATTGATCATAGGTTCTAAATGGCACTGAGAAGAAAATATAAATCATCTGATTTTTCTTCGAATTTGTGACCTTTACTTATGCATTAGATAATCATTAATTGGATGGTTAGGATTGCATTTTTCATGACTGTAATTGCAGTGCCAACAACATTATTCCAATCAATACAGAATGTGTTGTCGAATGTATTTTTCATGACTGTAAGTGAAGTGCCAACCCCAACAACATATTCCAATCAATATAGAATGTGTTTTTTTGTGACGTGTTGCTAGAATGTTTCAACTGGAAACACATTTTGAGTGGTCTTCCAAATGCAACCTTAACCATCCAATCGGTGGCCCCACAAATGAACAGTTCGTAATGGAAACATCTATTAATAGTGACAACAACCCACATATAAACAGAAAAGTAATTCAGATACAATCTATAACCGAGCACCCCTTGAGATAAAATCATGATGCATTGGGGAGTAGAATATTGATAATACATGAAAAAAATTAACACCGTAGATGCTTACCTTTTATGTTTTTTTATTTTTTTAAAATAAAAGGTCGAAAACTTTTGTCACGAAAGTAGATTTTTAGGGTACGGAAATAGAATTTTGAACAAAAATACCTATAATTTTTAGGATAAAGCGGCTAAAAAAAGTATAGGTATTTTCATTTTTATTTATTCGTCTGATACAGGTAAAAGTCTAGATTGATAAGGTAAGTTTTGTTTGGATAAAATAAATAAAGATGAATAGTAGGCCGCGTCTTTACTACAAATTACCCATAATACATGATAGCATCTACCCTTCTTGCAAAATACACATTTTTGACTTTTCAAACTGATCTTCTAGACTTCAATCCAGGGGCTCATCATCCAAACAGTATGTATGATTTCACAGTTGTTTGTTAAATACAAATTTCGCATTCTAGGCCCATCACCAACATGTGGCTGTCTGTGGTGGGCAATCTGAACCATCCATCTAGCAAGGCTCACTGTCGATACGCCGAAGTCCAAACTTGTATTCAATTATCCGATGATGGTTAGATTGCTCAATGGGTGTGATTTCTCAACTATGACACATCATCTACAACGAACCCACCAAATCAGCCTTCCAGAATCAGGATGCAGGTGGAAATTGAGTCAAGCTCAATATAAACTGATTGGCCAAACCATACTGTTATGTTGGGTCAGGTCAGATTGGGTGGGATACAGTTCGGGTTGGGATACGGCTGGACCTCCTCAACCCAAACCCAGGTCAGGTCAAACTTGAACTAAGGCCTCAGGCAACTGATCCTATATATATTAAATATTTCCACTCAACTAGATTTTACATAGGCTAAAACTTTGTTTTGGTAAAGAGTTTTTGGCCAAGCTAAAGGGTGGTTTTACCATTGTTTTAAATATCGACGATTTCAACTGATATATCTACCAGTGCGATGCGAAATGCACAAGTAGTGTGATATATCCCACATGTTTCATTTAGTGAGCATTTTCAATTTTCAATTTTCAATCTTTTTTTTTTAAAAAAAAAATTTCGTATGAAAAATCATAGATTCGAAAAGCTTCAATTTTGAGATTTGGAGGAGATGGGCCGAATCATGGAAAACTTAAAAAAAAAAAAATTCTCAATTTCTCGCAAATCGATTGCAATCTTTGTGTCCAAAAATAAATTCAAACATGTATGTAACATAATCTAGTGATTCTTCTTTCGTTTTTGAATGTATTGTTTGTGTTTTCACACATTTTTTTACATTTATAAATTAAATGAATATACTTCAAATATGCTTGCATCAACTCAACTAGACAACGCATGGATTAAGACTCCATATAAAGAAGACCTATTACGTGTAATTTTTTTTAAAATATTTTGATTAATAAGTGTATTGATGTCTTTTTTTAACAATCACTAAAATTTTATTGAAAAATTCTACCAATTTTCCAATGTTTTCAACAACATCGGTACATTACACAATACAACCGATATATTTCATGTGATAATCGATACGTATCCGTATCCTAAGAATGCGAAACGTAACATGATACCGATATTTTAAACACTGGTTTTACCCAACATGAGTTACATTAGGGTTGTGCATTCAATACTTTTGGTTGGGTTGGGCCTCGAGCTAACTCCTTACGGGGTTATGTTGGCATTGGATTGACCCTACCCGACCTGGCCTGTACGAGTTGCAATCCTAATTCCAGATGAACTAGCCTAAAAAAGTAGTGGATAACTATGAAAACTGTATTAAATTCCAAGCACTAAACACAAATGCTTCGTTCTGAAAACTGTAGAAATGAAAGAAAGAAACAAAAGCCAAATTAAATATCAACATTTGATCCAAGACCTGCTCTAACGACGACGCTTAGAGAACGACCGCCTCGTCTTTGAAATCATGGGTTGTGGCTTTGGATGACGCTCAGCCTCGACAGGGTCCACCCAGTTCAGCAGATGTTGGTTGAAGAATGACCAGTTTGGAACAGTGATCGCCGCTGTCACAGCGACGCCAGTGGTGTATATGACTAGCAACATCATGTGCGAGGCAGTGCAGTAGCCAGTGATGAATGCTGATGCAGCAAAGACCACAGGCATGATATACATCAGACGCCGCGATTGATTCTGGCCTTTCCAATCCATCTATAAATAGAGAAATTTTAAGAAAAGGAAGAATTTCTAGAATTTGGAAGAGAACCTCCTAACTTCTTTTTTGAACACTAAAATTCTTTTTAATTTTTTTAACTTTTTTTTATTTCTCAAAAAGAAGAAGAAGAAGGAAAATCCAAACCACTGTTAGAGTCTCCAATATCAGTCATTTAAAAGGTTTTCAGTTCGAAAGATGGCAAACCAGAGTTGGTGCCTTGTTGGTGACTTAGCAATTTGCTAATGATATTATTGTCTTCTGTGATGCCTCCATAAAGCAGATAAAAATCTCAAGAGGAGAACTTTGATACTCTGGTAGAGTGTGATGGATGACATGCAGGCTCCTAGAAATTGCATACCTGGAATACATGGTATTTAAATCAACTGCCCAAACTGTGGATCCCAGTTTAGATTTATCATTAACCAAAAAATACAATTATGTGATTATTTGGGTATTGTTTGTGTGTGTGTATGGAAAAGGTTCTATGCGGTCGAGCTCATGGGAACTTCCCATGAGTTCAAGCTGTATGGGCCCCACCATGATGCGTGTCGACCATCAATACTGTGCATTTGATGAGTCCCCTTTAAATTATGGGATATCCCAAAAATTAGTTATATACGAAACTAAGGTGGGCCATACCATCTAAAATCATGTGAAGACATGTCTAAACCTTTTCCCACATATATATATATATATATATATATATATATATATATATATATATATATATATATATATATATATATATATATGGGAAAAGGTACAATGCGCTCGAGCTCATGGCTCCATTCCATGCAGTCGAGCAGTGTGGGCTCCACCGTGATGCCTTTCGAACATCTACCCCATCAGTCAGATGCGCCATTCCATCGTGGGCCTAGGTGTCAAAAATCAAGTCAATCCGTGACTTGTGTGGGCCACACCACTTACAGAAGTGGAGAGAGGCCGTGCACCATTAAAACATTCATAATCATTTTTGGGGCCCACAAAATATGTTGTTTGAAAATTCAGCCCATCCATTATGTGTGTCCCACTTGTATGAGGGTTCAGACCAAGTTTTAGCAATATTCAAAACTCAAGTGGGCCCCACCAAGTGCTTTTATATGTTTTAACGGTGTTTCACATGATTTTAGATGGTGTGGCCCACCTGAGTTCCGTATTCGGGTGATTTTTAGGGTATCCCATAATTTAAAGGGTACCCATCAAATGCATGATGTTGATGGTCAACACGCATCACGATGGAGCCCACGCAGCTCGACCTCACGGGAGCTTACCGTGAGGTAGAGCGCATAGTACCTTTTCCCTATATATATATATATATATATATATATATATATATATATATATATATATATATATATATATATATGCTCCCCTACAAAACATAGTGCAGCGGAGTTATATGCTTACTTAATCCAAACCGTAGCTTTCCATGTTTTTCAGATCATTCGTAAGAGAGCCTCCAAAGACCCCCTCTCACTTGTATTTGAGAGTGTTTGAAAGAGAGCCTCCAAGACTCCATGACTCTCTCTCTCTTATTTCATCCTCGATGTGACCAAGTTTTGTGGGCCCCACCATGATGTGTGTGTTATATCCACACAGTTCATCCATTTTACAAGATCATTTTATGGCATGGCTAAAAAGTGAGGCAGATCCAAAGCTCAAGTGGACCACACCACAAAAGTCAGTGAGAATTGAACACCTACCATTGAAATGTTCTTGGGGCCATGAAAGTTTTGGATCAAGCTTATATTTGTTTTTCCCTTAATCTAGGTCTATGTGACCTTTTGAACGGGTTGGATTGCAAATAAAAATCAAAAGTATGTGTGTGGAGAGAGAGAGAGAGAGAGAGAGAGAGAGAGAGAGAGAGAGAGAAGATTATGTGATTATCTGACTATTGGATTGGTGAATATTTTTTGGACAGCTAAAATGAAAAACATCCATGGTCCTATTTCAACCTAAAAGTATTCATCATCAGAGGATGTGATTATTAAAACAACCTGATTTTGGGATTGTAAAATAGGTACTATTTTGGCCGGTTTAATTTTAGTTAATGTATGCCACGTGTATAATTTCTAAGTGCCTTCGTATTAGGGTGGCAATGGGCAGGGCTGAGATTGTTCCTGGCTAGGCCTTAGAGCCGCTAGGCTCAGGATCGGGGCACGGTAGGATGAAATTTGGTTCTATAAGTTAAAGATAAGTTGCGTATGCCACGTGTACAATTGGTTTACCATTTGCGAGTGTGTTCATGAATCATCATTTTCCTCTAAAGTTTCAAGGCTTTCCATTGGCTTTTTCCTCCAAAGTTTCAAGGTTTTCCATTGGCCAATCATCATAATCTTATTGGACACAGATCCAATAAGATTATCCATTGGCCAGGCGTCCCCACCAAGGACTTAAATGAGTCTATCAATATATAGTTCCCCAATCTGAATGAAAGCAAACCCCTTTAAACAAAAAAAAAAAAAGAAGAAGAAGAAGAAGAAGAAGAAGAAGAAAAGAAAAGTTCCCCAATCTATGCCAAGGTTCACAATTTGAACAGTTTATAAGTGCCTATGTATCATCTGCCATGCTCTACAAGAGTATCAAAGTTCTTTGTAATAATAATAATAATAATAATAATAATAATAATAATATTATTATTATTATTATTATTATTATTATATACTAGTATACAAACGCTACAAGCTATGTCAGTAACACCTATCTATTATAGAGTATAAACTAGGTTAATGGGCCGGGCAGGGTTGGTAGGGCTTGTTATCATTAGACTTGGCCCATCCCTGCCTGAACACATACATGGCGGGGGCCACCTGTTGAGCGACTCAGATCTTGGAAAAACATTCACACTGACACACTGTTGAATGAGAAAATCTTCCATACTCTAGCAGAGTGTGATGGATGGTAAACATTCACTAGTAAATTACTTTAGAAAGTGCATCCACCCAAAAACATAAAAAAACAAAAAAACAAAACAAAACAAAACAAAAAATTGAATTAAACTGTGCATGTTGTGGGTATAAGTTTAGATGTATCATGAACCAAAATTACACTTATTTGACTAGCTAATGTTTGATTTTTGGACATTTATTGGACAGTTATAACTAAAAATATCCAATGATCCTATTTCAACAAACAAGTTTCACGAACCAGAGTGACCAATCCAAATTTGGGACCATGACTTAGAAACAGTAAGCCCCTCAGTTTCGTCTGTTTAAAATTAGATTATATATGCGTATAATTTCTGAATGCCTGCATATCAAGCATCACACGCATCCAGAGTATCAAATAACACTCCCTTTGTTGAATATCATTCTGCATGTGCACCACGCATCACCCAGTTCCCTGCGATATTTATTATATAATTCCTCCACATGGCGTAAGAATCCAATCGTTAAGAAGAGGAATAAGTACGGCCCCAATGTTTTGGTGATCCAACCCATCGATATGATAGGCCCCGTAATGGATGGCCCACGCACCAAAGGCGAGATATCCTGAGCTTTGATATTTCAAATCGGGATTTTCAGCCAATGGGCCATTGGATCAACGGTTGGATCGCTAAGCCCTGGGCCTTCTCGTACAAACTGAAAACACGAACTTGCTGTAAGAGTTCTCGGCCCGAGCATTATCTAACTTCAGGGGGAAAAACCCTAATTTCTGGAAAGTGGAAAAGAACGAGAAGAAGACAATAACGGATTTTGTATTGCGCAAACAATTTAAAAAAAAATTAATTTCCGTGATAACTTGAAAAGAAGTACTTTCAAAAAAAAAAAATATTTTATTTAATGAAAAATCACCGAGTACATTTTGCGTTCACCATTAAGTCAGACTCCTATCACAGAAAGAATTCAGTAAAAAACCACTCAGCGTTTTCATCTTCCGCGTTAACAACGTATTAACAAACACTACTGGATACAGAAAATTAAATTTTTTCCATTCTGGCGTTAAATGCAAAAATTGAGTACGTGGCTAACTTACCGGGAGTGCGTACAATACCCCCAACTCTCGGACGACGAATTTCGAAAGAAGAGAAGGACGAGAGCTTTGGACGATGAAGGCGTGAATTTTAGCAATAATTATCGTCTTGCAGCTACGTGGTGTAAGGACTCTGCGGCGCCCACCGTGATGTATGTATTTTATCCACGCCGTTCATCCGTTTTTCCAGCTCATTTTATGATTTGAAATTAAATCATATTCAAGTGGATCGCACTAGAGGAAATAGTATGGATTGATTGAACGGCTACCATTGAAAACTTCCTAGAGTTATAGAAGTTTTGGATCAAGATGATATTTATGTTTTTCAATTAATATAGGTATGTGTGAGCTTTGTGAACAGGTTGGATGACAAATATACGTCACTGTGGGCCGTAGGAAGATATCAACGGTGGATGTCATCATCCAACTGTTTCCTATGGTGTGGCCCACTTGTAGATATTCGTTGATTTTTGACTCATGCTCTAAAATGAGCTTTCTAGACGCATGGACGGAGTGGATAAAATACTTAATTTACAGTGGACCCCACCGGCTTTACCGCACGTTGCTACGTGGTGTCGGGGTTCCCACGCAATCCGCGTTATCTCATTTTAAAATTTGTTACAAAAAATAAGATGGATCCAATGCTCAAATAGGCCACACGAGAGGAAACAGTGGGGATTTAGTGATCACAGTTGAAATATTTATATGTCTACAAAAGTTTTGTATCATTAAGTTTTTTGTGTTCTCACTTCGTCCCAGTAAAAATGATATTATAAACGGTTTGGATGGCATATAGACGTCAAGTCAGAGCCTAGAAAGGTTTCAATGGTAGAAATTCCTTTCCCAGTGTTTCATCTTGTATGGATTAGATGATTTTTGGATCTACTGATTTTTGGATCCTACTGATTTTTGGTCACATATCCTATAATGAGCTCGAAAAATGGATGGATGAGTTGGATTTGTCATAAAAGTTACAGTGGACCCCACCTTGTATCACAGGAACCTACTGCGAAAGTCCTTCGCAGGAAATCCGCGTCCCATCGTCACGTGGATTCAAAACTCAGGTGGGCCTCATCATGGGAAACAGTATTGAATCGGGCATAATACCTGTTACCGCGGACCGAGCCACTGTAGATATCCCTCTTGACCCGACCCTGTAGGCCAGTGTGATGTATTTGTTTTATCCACGCCTTATCCACGCCATCCATCCTCTTTTACGTATCATTTTAATGCCTGGATTAATACTTGAGGCAAATCCAAAGGTCAGATGGACCACACCATAAGAAAGTAGGGATTTAACGGCCACAGTTGAAAACTTTTTGGGTGGCATACACATCCCCACACACTCACGCCGCAGTGGAATTTCGCGAAGACGGATTGGCTACTCCCCCTGCCACCAGCCCGTGGCTGGTGGTCGGTGCTCTGTGGGCCCCACCATGATGTATGTGTTTCATCCATTCCGTTCATCCATTTTTAAATATCATTTTAGGGACGTATACAAATAATGAAAGGGATATAAATCTTACTGGACCACATCACAGGAAAACAATAATAATCGGATATCCACCATTAAAATCATTCTAAGGCCCACTGTACTGTTTATTTGACATCCAATCTGTTGAATAGGTCATAAAGACCCAGATGAAGGAAAAAAATAAATATCAGCTTGATCCAAAACTTTTATGGCCCCTGAAACGTTTTTAATGGTCAGTGTTCATTCAACACTGTTTCCTGTAATGTGGTCCACTTGAGATTTATATATACCTCACTTTTTCTCTTGTAGCATAAAATGATCTATAAAAATAGATGAACGGCATAGATGAAACACATACATCATGGTGGGGCCCACAGAGCACCAAACACCAGCAAATGGCTGGTGGCGGGGGGAGTAGCCAATCCGTTTCCTATGGATAGTAGAACCTTGGGTGTTGAAATTCCCGAGGGTCTACCAGAGCAAGAGTAAGGATCGGTCTGATTTTGATAGAGGGTTTGATTTCATGCACATTGTGCTCCACGTGCCGCTCGGCTAGTGGTATTGCAGTAGGCATCATGTATGCCTGGGCCGCAGATTACGTAAACCCATGCCTGTTCGGATCTCGGGACAGGCGACGAGTTCCACTGTTATCTATAACTTTTACCCGTGCTGTTCGTCCAAATTTTTATATATTTTATAGTACCGGACCAACGGTAAGGACAATGCAAGGCTCAAGTGGACCACACCACGAGAAGAAGCAGTGCTAAGAATGGCCACCATTGGAAACTTCTCAGATCCTTCGTCCTTTATTCTCCATCCAACCTGTTGATATGGTCATATACACATGGATGAATTTCAATGGTAGAAATTTAATCCCCACCGTGTGGTCCATTTGAGCCTTGTATATTCAATGTTTTTAGAATAAAATGTATATGGAAAAATAGATGGACGGTGTAGATAAAATTCATACATCACGGTGGGCCTCATTGCCTCCGCCGGTCCCGAGCTACGAATCAATGGATCAAATCAACTCTGTCACTTATTTAGCTTAAGAACCAATGATCTAAAGTGATCGTGACTAAATAACCATTTTTATTAATTTCGAATAAGCCACACTGCGAACTTAATTAATCCAGATCCTAACAACAGCGCCTAAGAAATCTCCATATTCAATTCATTCGAAAAATGTCCTGATTATCCGAACAAGCTTTATATCACTCGTTAGTGGCCACTAGTTCTGAAATTATAGAATAATGTCTGTCTTATTAGACTTGAGGTTCATCGCAAACAGTAGACCCAAACGATGCCTTAAACTATGTAACTTAGTCCGTCAAGTCAACACTTGAAAGTTGATCGCAAATCAGGCCCCTGCGGTCAATCGAGTCATCCGTTTGCCACCAAATTTGGAACAACCCTTTATCTGGAAATGAGACACCTATCCCATGACACAGATGGGTCAGGGAGCCACTAGGATGACCTTAAGAATCAGAAACCCACCCACTATGGGCATATACATTAGAACGAGACTCCATAGGGTCATTTAGACAAATTTCTAGGTTATAAAAGACCTAAAGTCTCTCTTTTACACTCTCATACGAATTTTCCTGCAAGTGGGGAGGGAGAGGAGAGAATAGAGAGGGAGTAGATAGGGAGAGAGCTCCAAGGAGCTGGAAATTGGGAAATTTCCCACTCCTACCACGGTCCCACGTCGAAACTCACTGCCTTATTGCTGTAGAAGCAGCCCACCAATGATCAGAAGGTATCTATCCACCCTTTTTCCAAGTTTTTAGCGCATCAAGCCACTTACATATATCCTAGCATGCAAATCCAATTGGCACAGGGCTCCGACACACAAGTTCGTGGGACCAGCACCTTGAGGGTGGCTCCGCAAGCCAACAAACTATTCTTAGGTGCAAACCATTATCTTTAACTAGCCATTTATCAAACCTAGGTTATAATTAATGATTTTTTATGAGAATTTTGCTGTGCATGTTATCTTTGAAGGGAAATAATAGTAGACATTCGTTTTATTGTGATTAAACTTGCTTAGAAGAGAAGTATTTAGCTCCAAGCCATCTAATGTTTACCTTGTTCGACTTTCTTCCCATTATAAGAAATTTAAATACAACTCATTCCTAAACATGAGAAATTTTGTGGGAAATGTGTTGCATGCCTCCCATGTATATGAATTGAGATAATTGACTGCATAATTACCTGTATGTATGTCCAAATTTTCTGTAATTAGGAATAGTAAATGGTCCTCTTACAATATTATGTGAATTGGAACTCTTGCATGCTTGCTTAGAACTCCCTCGTAACTTAACCTTCAGTATCATCGAGCATATGAATTTATACTTATGATTGCTTAAATTTTTCACAACTAAAAGTCGATCGAATTATTCCTTTGTTATATCTATAAATACGATCTCCCTTGTTGGGTTGGCCAACAAACACCAAAACGCGTAGCGGCAACCCCATCAATAGGGTTGTCCAATGTCCAATCTGACCCATTTAGTTAGAGTACAGATAGCCAATAGTAGTTGGGCTACATGGGATGCTCGCTCCCAATGTCGTGTGTTCCACAACTCATCTGAATGGGGCAAATTGGCTCACTAACTGACCAACCATGTATGCTCACGCCTATTTGAACCTGTGGCACCCTACACCCATGTAGTGCCCACTGAGAACCATTATGATACAATCCATAATTCTTGAAAGCTGGGCATGGTGGAATGGGATACTATATTCGAGTTGTTGGCTTACGCCGGTGCGACGAGCTTCCCCCGTATAAACCGTGAGCAAATCTTATCTTATAACATTTTCTTCGTATGTGGTATCTACGAGTGACGAACCCAAATCAGGTCAAGGATCACGAACGTAAGGCTGTCGCGACCACCTGAGCCTCGTGATCTAGATAAGGGCATTGACCTTATTAAGGTGCCTCGATTTTCCTAAACTGTTGGATGAATGGATGTAATTAAACACTCGGCAAACATGTTCACTGTCTCATCAAATTAGTTAGGGTGGTGACTCGACGGTCGAGGTCGCATTGAGGGAATGCTGGGTATTGCGAACACAAGATGATGTCGCTCGAGAGAGTGTTGGATGGTGAGAGCATGCATCATATCATGATAACATGCATATGCATTGATAAGAGTAGCTAAGAATGTTGTGTTTGATACTTTTCATTAGTTGTGTCTATGAAATTGATAACATGTGTAACTTGTTACTAATGCAACCTATTGAGTTAATCACTCACTCCTACTTTAGGATGGTGCTTTAAAACACCAACTAGACCCTATCTTAGATGTAGGTGTCATAGAGATCGACGCATTGAATTGGGCGAGTATAGATGAGGAGGATGAGCTATTCTACTTTCAACTTTTGAGCGGATCACCATACGCCGTCCTAGGACTAGTGATGGGGTCTTAGGGCAATGGGACATTTGCACATTCTTTTGAACCATATATTTTTTTGGGACGTTGTCCCATATATCACATATACTATTTCAATTTGTTTATCATACATTTTACTAGTCGCACTTTAATTCAATAATTTAGTCATGAGTCATGTCGCATGATCCGTTTAATTTTGTCAATTGCTCGTGTATCAATTAGATTATACTCACATTTTGTCAATTTACAAGACATAAATGGCATCCGAAAATTCGGGAACCGAGTATCACTCGGTCCTCGATATTCAAGGCGTTATAATGATAAATGGATTTTAAAAATGCACCAAATAAAAGGATTTTAAAAATTAAATTAATTTAATTAATTAATTAGGATCTCCATTCACATTGTATAATATTTTGAAAAACAATAAACAAAAAAATGATAAATATTTTTTTAAAGCAAGCGAACAACACTCTCTTTTTCATTTTCCAAAACAAATCCTAAAAAGATACAACATGTGGAGTAGACCCCTACAAAGAAAATAACAAAAGAAAAAAGCAGCAACCCACACCTCATGTGCACGACAGAAAAGAGTAACAAAACATAAAAAACATGAAGGAGAACAAAAATAAAATTTGAGAGCAAACGAATAGAAAATTAGATTATATTTAATGATAATCTAGTAATTGCGTGTCCATGTTAATCTATTAGACGCGGAAGTCCCTCCTAAATCTATACTAAGTGAAGACAATAGAAAATTACCTGTCATAATCCTAATAGAGGCTAGATTTGACTTCAAAACATCTTGAATAAGAGGCTCGTACTCTGGAACATGTTGATATGATGTGATGTGATGTGACGTGACATGAGAGGGCTTAGGCACAACCCACATGCACTCTCACCTTTCGCTTTTCTCTTTCCTTAGGGTAGGGACATACGCCTCTATGACAAGAGAGTGTGGACATTGAAGATTCTCACTCTCTTCTCTTACATGGGATCTTATAAGGATGAGTAATGGTTGCAAGAGGATGCATTGTATACGATGCTTCGCTACCCTTAAGAACATCTGTATACTCTACCATGAAAGATATTTGTATATTTGGCTAACACATGTATCCTAACTATTCAAATTCCTCTATTATTAGTGGTCATCATCCCTGAGCAATGCCCACACCACTTAGGGTATGGATTATGTTAAATCTCATGATGTCCATTAAATGTAAATTAAAACAAATTAACAATTATAATTTTTTTAATAATTATTTGAAATATGGTAGAGCACAAAAATCAATAAAGGAGAAGTCATAAAAGTATGAAGATTTAAGTAAAAAAGAGAGAGAAAGGGAAGAGAAAATGATTTTTTCAGCCGAAGAGAGGTGTTGCGCGTGCGATAGAGAGTCAATATGTGACCCATTGCACGCCGTGTAACGAACAGTCTGTTACATGCAGTGGGCATGCAGTACATTGATCGAGGTTTCACACGTGCAAACACCTATAAATACCCCTTCACCACCCTCATCTGATTCATTCTTAAGTTCAAAGCTTCATAAGATTCGAAAGAAAATTTAGGATTCCACCTGAATCATCTCATGTATCTCGAAGAAAAAAAGGGGAAGAAGAAGAAAACGGGACAATCCCCTGCGTGCAAAACTGTTTTCCGATGTATTCATACATATGAAAATTATGTATAAATATGATCTTATGTTAAAAGAGATTCATCATCTCCTTCACGACTGTCATTTCAGACAAAGTCAATGGACAGAAGAATGATCTTTGAATGATTCATAATTCCGCACAATACTTCTGTAACGCCCTGAAAATCGGGAGTCGCGCATACGCTCAACACCCGAGTTCCCGAGAGTCACTTACAACCGTTTTCATTATTAAGCATTTAATCCGGTTTAATAGCGCAACGTGAAATTTTCTGAAATCATGAAACACAACCACAAGTCCACTGAAATGAAGAGATCAACATACGTGTATATACATGTCCAAAAGAATAAGGGGATCGCATATGGCATTACTCAAACAAAATCACAAAAATACATAGGTCCAAAAGAATATGAGGCTGAGTCCACTCTCAGCAGTCCAAACTCGCCACTCAAGCTAGCGAAGAATCATCCATCAGCTGGAAGTATGACAGCTCCTCCTCCTCGTCGAGAGTAGCATCACCATGCTCCCCCTGCTCTGCATCCCCTGCATCTACGAGAGAGTCTGGTTGGTGTTTTAAAACATCGTCCTAGAGTGGGAGTGAGTGATCAACTCAGTGGGTGCTATTAGTCTTAAGTTACAACAGGCAACAATTATAATATGAATTTAATGAAACACTGGCATTCATCAATTCCTAGAAACTCTTAATTAAATGCATGGATGCGAGATGATAGGATGCATGCCCTCGCTACAACACTCCCTCGAGCGACTCCGTCTAACGATCGCATATGTCAACACTCCCTCATTTCGATCTCGACTTCCGAGTCGCCACCCTAGCTAATGGATATAGTGCGATCGTGTTAGCCGAGTTGTTAATTAGGTCCATTCATCCAGTAGATTTGAAAATTTGATACACCCCACAAATCAATTGCCCTAAACTAGTTGCGAGGCCAAGACCCCCCAACGTGTGAGGCCAAGTCCCCGCGATCCTTAATCCCATCGGATTCCCCATCCCCGACTTCAAGCACATGGGGAGTGCTGAGAACTGGAATCGCTCGCGGTCACTACGGGGAGGCGCGTCACCCTAGCGTAGGCCGACAGCTCAGACACAGTGTCCCATTCCACTATGCCCGGCTCACGAGACAGTGGATCAAAGTCAAGCAATTATCGGTGGGCTATAATGGTAGTAGGGTGTTCCAGGCTCCATACATGGGTGAGCAAACATGATTAACAATCAGGATTTGCCAGTGTATAGGCTAAACTGCACAAGTCAGGCGAGTACGGGACGAACGACATCGGGTACGATAGACCCATATAGTCGAACTACTGCTGCCCATGCGCACCCGCCCAAATTCGCGGGTTTAGTCACAAGGTAGCCCAACCAATGAGACTACCGTCTATCCTCATATCTCTGACCAATCCATGGGTTTAACGATGATTCATAGCGTTCCAACATCAAGGTCATTGACTACACACAGTATCATATTGCATTCATCCTACCATACATATCCACATTCCAAGCAAGCATATTATAATACCATAATTAAAGTGCATGTGAGAAGTATGAATAGGCGGGGAAATGAAGCATTTCCTACGCACTTAGGAATTAAAATATGCAAAGACAATCATCATACATATCATAGGCATCATCATAAGAAGGAATCACACAACATATGAACATATGAGCATCGGTTATATCGTCAAACATGTGAGAAGCATAAATACGATCATGAGGAAGAAAAACTAACAAACATGCAATTCCAAACATTTTCATCAATCTCTCAAATCCTAGGGTCTCTCTAGATTCCACACATGTTTCATCCAAACAAGCAAAATCATCAAACTCATGTTATGATTGGTGCTAGGCCACCTAGGATTAATAGTCCACACCTTGAATTCGATGGAAGCTCGAAAGCGACCTAGAAATGGGGTTAGAGGGTTGACCGGCCAGAATTCCTAAAACCACAACCTTGCATGTAAGAAAATCCCATGCCAAACCCTTCTTAATGCTTGAATCTAAAGAAGAAATGGGGAGAGGTGCTTACCTAGATGCTCAACGGTCGGGTTTGGAGGATTGAGGTGGAGAATTCCTCCTTGAAGGAGAAATTGAGAGTTGGAGGGGTTAATGCATTTGGCCCCACCTTGATTTAGGGTCCACACATGCACTTCTCTACCTTCACCTCCACCTTTAGCTATCCTTGGTCATTGGAGAGAGGTGGAAGCTACGAAGAGAAGGTTGTTGTAGGATGGTGGCGGAAGTTATGAGGAAAGAGAGATTGATTTTGAAAGATTGAAGGAAGTTATGAAGGAGAGAGGGGGTTTGTTGAGAATTGAAGAGGGTTATGAGGGAGAGAGGGTTGTGGTTGGAAGAATGGAGGAGTTATGAGAGAGAGCTAGGTTTATTTTCCTAGAGTTGGGCCCCTTGGCCTTGTGTTTATATAATTTTTCAAAATAGACTCTTAGAACTACTTTTGGTGTTGTGGTGGCCCCAAGATTCCTGTGACCACCAAATTTGGTGTGCACGTGCCTCATGGCCCAATGAGGGGCCATATAAAATTTGGAAGCATTCGGATGAACGGATATGAGATCTGAGTAGGTGATCCTGATTTGAAAATGGCCCTGTAGGGTCCGTTTTGGTCATTGGGGGTAGTTCTGGTGGTCCCATGGCCATGAAATTTATAGGGTAGGTGGTCCATGATTAGATGAAGGATCATACAAATTTTGGGGTCGATCGGATATTTGGTTTGATCGTACGGGTCCGACGTGCGATCGACGGTTATCGTGCCACGATCAGGGCCCAGGTTTTGTTGATGGGCGTAGGCCCGCACATTAGGCCTTCACCGAAAATTTAGAAGAAATTCGACGGCTGAAAAGCTCGGAGTCTCAATTTCATTTGCAAGTGCCAGATTTAAATTCTGGTATTGGTGGAGTGCATACGGCCTATGCCAGATCCTAGTTTTGGGTATCTATAGGGTCTGAGGTCCGCGATGGACCTCAAGCCCAGTGAGATCTCGTGTTCTCTAAAGTTTTATAATTTTCTGACATACCTGCGTCGCGGTATGGCCCGCACGGGCTGTTGTTAAGTACAGACGGTCATCTGCCTTGGTTTCCCGCGTTAGGTCCTATCATGACCTACCTAGACTATTCTGTAGGATTAATCCTAGATCATTTTAGGTGTGGTAACCCACCACAAGTGAGTTTGATCGAACAGTCCTGCGGTCAGTCCTACGTGGACGCCGCAGGACGCGGTGCTGATTAGACGGGATGTTACAACTTCTTATATCGAAAAGAGCACGTCGCAAGCCAAAATGCTACCAAACATATTATTTTAATTATTTTTATATTCAATGTTGTTTCGTCCACTTGAATCACCTTATATCAGAATCAGTGGACATATGACTATGAGGATGTAAACGAACTTTAAATCAATAAAACACGTGATGATTGTTGTTCTCCCATCATTTATTTGTTATTATTGAATAAGATATCTCCAATTGCAATTCATTTAAATCTTGTCGAAACAAAAGCCTTGAAGATACTGGTTAACATTTTAATCACTTGATGGTTGTGTAGAGCCTCCCAAAGGAAAGTCAATGCATGATCATCAAGGCCTCTCCATCTGCACATCCTAAGGTTTGGAGGGTTTGAAGGAGCTACTGCAAGTATATGCTTATTCAAGTATAGGCATGATGAGTCTTTGAGCCTTGATGCTTGTTAGTAATCAATGCCAATGCAAGCGTCCAAATGCCCCAATCTTAGGGACCATCTATGGCTTGCTTACACTTTACATGACGAGGGGAACGGGACCATTTGACACCAAGTTAGCCCCCAATTGGCGAACACTGTCCATCTTTAAATTAAGTTAGTTCCCTCATGAGATATCCATCTAATGGCAACACATATATACCCTGAAACATGCAGAGTCATAACTAGGGTCGTGAGATTCATCACACACAAACACTACATTAACTAATAAGTTGTTATGTGCAATATCTAGTGCCCAATGACATAAGTAAGGAAGCCTTTCAAACCACACAAACATATTTCACAAGAGTTAAAAGAGAATAATTAAATGCATCATGCCATATATCCAATAACATTAATGTTTTAGAGCACAGTCCAACAATCTCTCCCATGCGCTCAAACCAATCAACATCCAAACAGGGTCCTGTGGGGATGATTAGGCAAAGCTTTTGAAACGAAGTCTGCAATATTATTTTCAGAAAAATTGTAAAACCTCTAATGTTTTGTCCTCAACATATATATATATATATATATATATATATATATATATATATATATATATATATATATATATTCAGCCCATATATATATATTCAGTCCTTGCATCACTCACCATTAGAAGAAGTGGATGGTGGGAATGCAGAAGGTGCAACTCTCCCTACATTTGAAATAATTAAAAATATAATAATCCGGTGTCTGAAATTAATTTACTAGTAATCTAAAACATGCCATTTTGCTATATTTTATATTGTAGCAAAATGTTGTAATCTAATTACAGCCACGTAATAAAATTATTCAGAGATATTACAAGCATCCAATGGATCCCAAGGATTTGTTTAGCTTTGAGCTTGTTAGGCTGGACCAATTCCAAACATTATATCTGGGTGGCCCAGCTGGCCCTATATTGATACTCTGAGCTTTGAGTCAAGCAAATTGCCCAGATCAAGAGCCTCACTTTGGATGGGTCATCTGATAACTATCTCAAATCAATGCCCCTACAGACCCGATTGGTGGAGTGAAGGTCGAAACAAATGGCCATTAATCAAAATTTCAGATCATTCCATCATAATTTTATGATTTTAGTTTCAGAATCCATCTATATTAGGCCGGATGAGTTGGAGGTAGAAATTGAGTCACATTTATGCTACACGACTATGGCTGAAAGTCGGGCAGGTTCAACCCCCCTGACCTAACATTGGGTTGGGTTCGGGTAGGATGTATCTAGTTCCGTCTCTGGCTTGGGCTATACAAATACCAACCCAATAAAACTTGAGTTGGGCTCAAGTTGCCAGACCCAACCCGAACTTGAATAATATATAAGTTATAAATTATAACTGAGTGTGGATTGTCATTGTTGAAGGCACTGGAAATTCTAGTGCCGACGGGTCTAGTCCACGTTATTTTCAATTACTCAAGCTAGCAAGATATGCCAGATTTCTCTCCTCCAAATAAATTGTGTGCTACCCAACATGACTTTTAAAGGAGTAGTTGTCTTATATTTTAGTTTTTATTTAGAAAAAAATTGAATTTTTTTAGGATAAATAATAACATATATATAATCAATAAAATCATAGGTACAAAAAATAAAACATATATTGAAATATAATAAACTAATGTAACAATGGAAATATCATGTATCCACCTAACTAACTCGGCCAATCCAACGAGTGGGCTTGGGTTGGACTTGGGTTAAGAATTCTTAACCTAAGGTTGGGTTGGGTTAAGGTATTGGAACTTTAGGTTAGGCTAGGGTTGAGACCCAACCCAACCCAAACCGACCGACCCGACCCGACTTTCAGCCCCATACATGACAGGTACAAAATTTGATTGCGCGTGTATGAACCACCACCCTCTGCCAGAGTACCAAATAATTTTCCCCTAAATACCAGAAGGACGCACAGCGGCTCTCGTTCTTCCGCCTTGTCGCCCTTCGCGCTCTTCACCCTTCGCCCTCTTGCTCGCTAACGTACGCCGGTGGGTGACGATGCCGAAGAGGACTACGCACACATACTCGAGCGAGGATGCCCATCCGGACGGTCCCGAATCCGATCTATTCGTGTACTACTGCAAGCACTGTGGGTCCCATGTTCTCATCACAGGTTCTCTTTCTTTCTCTCCACCGTCAGATCATTGAAATCTGAATTCGGCACCATTCTACCTATTTCTAGAAATGAAACGTATTAGGTTGCGTTTGGATGCACAAACGAATCGAATTGCAAAAAATCCCATTAGACTTCAACTTGTAATTTCTTCAAATCTAATAACTCGTATTCAAAGCAATCGGGAATTGGAACCAAAGGCCGTCGATATGAATGATGAGGAAATCACAATTTGGGTTTTTCCACCTTATGAGAAGAAGAATTTCAAATGGTCAAGATGGTCAGACAGGTCTTTGGGTACCACGAGATGGTCTGGGATCTTGATTACTAGGACCAATGGGCTGGAACGGGTCCAAAACTTCCAGCTCAGGCCAAGGTCATTGGACGTTGGGCGAGTGTGCGATGATAATAATAATAAGAGGTGCGGTCCAGATGATGTCTGAACACCATCCAAGCCGTCCATCAGTTGTGTCACCTCAAGTTTCCATTGGGGTCTATAATTCTGGCCGATCGAAAATTCAGGTGGACCACATAAATGGGAACAAGGCAGCAGGAGACTTGCACCCTTTATTTTCTCCGGGGTCCACCTGAGTTGCAAAACTGTCTGATTTTTTGCCCCCACGTCGGCCCACCGGCCCACCTTGGGGCCCAACATGTGCTGATCTTGATTTGTTTGTTAGTTGTTACAAGACTTGGGGCCTAATGTCAGAGATCACACTTTCCATTTGTGGAATATAGGGGCCAGTGTGGAAGACATGGTTGAAGATTTTGGAGATATTTAGTAGATTTGTTTTTGCTATTTTAGGTCAAATCTTTGTTGGTGGGGTTTTCATTATCTTAAATAAAGTAGAGATCATCTGAAATCAATCTAATAGGCAAGGCATCGTTATTAAAGATTCAGGGGGATTTTCTTTAGGGTATATAAAAGGGATGGTGGTGTAGGAGTTAGAGCATTCCACATTTCTAAGAAGAAATTTGAATATCAGTAAAGCTATTTCTCCATCTCTACTCCAACATTTCTTGTGAGTATACACTTATTCATTTCTTTCGGATTTGGGTGTCGAGATCTCATTGGTTGATAATTGAGCTGTAACAATTCGGTGTTTGAACGGGTCATTGTTGGGGTTTTCCGATTCTACATCATTTCCTAATGACTTCGAAGGAGGTGACACATGCAGAGTTTGCGCAAGCAACCTGATAGATTTGCGCAAGCAACCTAATAGATTTGTGCACTCATAGAGTGAGTAAACCAACTCACGTATATGGCGAGCAATCTTACTAATCAAGTGGGAGAGCTTCGATGTGGAGGGGAACCAAAGATTGAAGTTGGGAGTATGTGGACACATAGAGGAAGGTCCCCACCAAAGTCCTAACAAACAATGGTGGCTTCGGCCTCTGAAGACAACAATGATCGAATCTTTTGTTGTTGGAACATGACAAAGAGCCTGAAGTTAAGGTAGAAATCCAAGAATTCCATAGTCTTTGCATGTTAACAACTTCATCGATTGGTTAAGCAAAGTGAAAAAGGTATTCGAGTACAACGATATTGCGGACAATTGGAAGGTTAAGTTAATAGGATGAAGTTTTCTGAACATATGTTAGCATTGTAGGATGATCTCTAAACCGAACGGGTTTGTCAAGGTAAGGAGAAAGTGAATTATCGAGAAAAGATGAAAAGTAGTTAAAGGGATGTCCCTACCTATGACTTATGCCCATGATCTTTATCCAAGGTATTACAAAATGGTTATGTAATGGCCCTGATGTAACATCAATGGTGGTAACCACTGTGCACTATGGGGTTGTAAGGGCCATTATGGAAAAAAAAATCCGTAATGGTCATTGTAGGGGGTCGTAACAGTTGTTACAGTTGCTGTTACTGTTATGGAATATCTTTCATGATGTCACAATATACATCAAGGGAATAAATTGGTAAATGAATACAACGAAAGGTTCCATACATTGACATCGTGGGTACATTTTTGTGATTATGAAGACTATAAGATTCAAAGATAATGAAATTTTTTTTCAAAAAAAAAAGAAAGAAAAAAAAAGAGAGATTTCAAGATATCTTAGTTGTCCTAACCTGGATATAAGAAATGATTTAGCTTTCATTTCTTATATCCGGATATAAGAAATAAATTGGCTTTCATTTCAAGATATCTTAATTGTCCTAACCCGAATATAAGATTTCATAGTTGTATTTAAGATGTATGATGCATACACACTCGCATTAAAAGCCAGTGAGACAATTAACTAAGGACTTGGGAGACGATTTGGTGCCCCACAAGGACCTTCATTAATGATGGGGCAACATGTTAACTTTCTAAGTAAGACAACTAGACTCCCATAGGTTGAGGGATGATATGATAATTTTCATAATGACAACTAGACTCCCATAGGTTGAGGGATGACAACTAGACTCCCACCATGCACTAGACAATCTTTTGAACATCTAACTTCTTTTTCTTCAAATATCCTTTTGTTGCATTCCTTCCATAGTCCATATGATTGCCATTGGAAGTACTTTCCAACTTATTTGCCCACCTTTTGTAAAAGGGCCAGCTGTCCAATCCTCTAAATGTTTTGTCACTAATGACAACATCAGCCAAGATATTCCAATGGCTTGTAAGAGAAAGCACCACTTACCTTGCAAATTAACAACGTAGTAGTAAAAGGCTGGCATTTCGTGCATAGCTCCAACACATGGCAGTAGTTGTTGGGAAATTCAAAATTCCCGTTCTGCAAATTTTTTTAGGAGTTCGTTTGCCACTGCCAACCAACAAAAAGCCTTGGCCCAACGTGGTGGATGATATTGCCATGCTTTGGAAAAGTGGACTTCTCATATTCATCCAGAATGATTGCCTTTTCAATGAGAACTTGCCAGATGGATCATGGATCCAATTTCTCACTTCAGTTGGCTCTAGATGATTGTTTTTAGCACATACATTAATTCCTCAAACATTGGTATTTTGTAATCTCAAAAATTTCTTCTGAATTCCAATGATCATGGCAACTGTGCCCTACGCCTTATGATGATGATATAGGACGGCCTAATCTAACCTTAAATGAGCATGGTATTTGAAAAGGGGCAGATTCATGCAAGCTTAAAAAACAAATAAATATCAGCCTGATTTATACATCATAAACACAAGAAAGAAATATGGTCAATATAGCATTGATTAGGGCTCTCTATCACAAACACGAAGTGTTGAATCTTAAAATCTGAATTTAATTGGATCTGCAAAAGATAGAACTTTTGTCTTGCAATAGGTCCATCTAACGATCCAAGTGGATTTTTTAATATAGAAAAATAGGAATTTCCTGGATTGGAAATCTGAAAAATTCAAAAAAAAATATGGTGGTTCTTCAAATGTAGATTTGGGTGATGGGTTTTATGTGGGGATGGAAAGAGAATGAAAATCTTTTGAGATTAGGAGAAAAAGAAGAAAATGGGGTAAAGAAAAGAATACCTTTAGAAAAGAGAGAAGGAGAAAGAAGTAGGGGATGAGAAATCGTTTACCTGGGCCTCATGCCCTCTTCCAATCATTGGAAGTCAAAGACGAGATCGTCAAAAGCAAAAAGCTCTCATTTTTTTCTTTCATCAACATAACATAATATGCTATGGGTTTAGGGCAACCCTTATAAAATTCATAATTACATGAAATTACCAAAATACCCCTACTAAAAAAAGTTTCAAAAAAAAGAAATTCGCACAAAATTGTGCACAAACTATCTCAAAACATAAATGGTCAATATAGCACATACATTAATTCCTCAAACATTGGTATTTTGTAATCTCAAAAATTTCTTCTGAATTCCAATGATCATGGCAACTGTGCCCTACGCCTTATGATGATGATATAGGACGGCCTAATCTAACCTTAAATGAGCATGGTATTTGAAAAGGGGCAGATTCATGCAAGCTTAAAAAACAAATAAATATCAGCCTGATTTATACATCATAAACACAAGAAAGAAATATGGTCAATATAGCATTGATTAGGGCTCTCTATCACAAACACGAAGTGTTGAATCTTAAAATCTGAATTTAATTGGATCTGCAAAAGATAGAACTTTTGTCTTGCAATAGGTCCATCTAACGATCCAAGTGGATTTTTTAATATAGAAAAATAGGAATTTCCTGGATTGGAAATCTGAAAAATTCAAAAAAAAATATGGTGGTTCTTCAAATGTAGATTTGGGTGATGGGTTTTATGTGGGGATGGAAAGAGAATGAAAATCTTTTGAGATTAGGAGAAAAAGAAGAAAATGGGGTAAAGAAAAGAATACCTTTAGAAAAGAGAGAAGGAGAAAGAAGTAGGGGATGAGAAATCGTTTACCTGGGCCTCATGCCCTCTTCCAATCATTGGAAGTCAAAGACGAGATCGTCAAAAGCAAAAAGCTCTCATTTTTTTCTTTCATCAACATAACATAATATGCTATGGGTTTAGGGCAACCCTTATAAAATTCATAATTACATGAAATTACCAAAATACCCCTACTAAAAAAAGTTTCAAAAAAAAGAAATTCGCACAAAATTGTGCACAAACTATCTCAAAACATAAATGGTCAATATAGCACATACATTAATTCCTCAAACATTGGTATTTTGTAATCTCAAAAATTTCTTCTGAATTCCAATGATCATGGCAACTGTGCCCTACGCCTTATGATGATGATATAGGACGGCCTAATCTAACCTTAAATGAGCATGGTATTTGAAAAGGGGCAGATTCATGCAAGCTTAAAAAACAAATAAATATCAGCCTGATTTATACATCATAAACACAAGAAAGAAATATGGTCAATATAGCATTGATTAGGGCTCTCTATCACAAACACGAAGTGTTGAATCTTAAAATCTGAATTTAATTGGATCTGCAAAAGATAGAACTTTTGTCTTGCAATAGGTCCATCTAACGATCCAAGTGGATTTTTTAATATAGAAAAATAGGAATTTCCTGGATTGGAAATCTGAAAAATTCAAAAAAAAATATGGTGGTTCTTCAAATGTAGATTTGGGTGATGGGTTTTATGTGGGGATGGAAAGAGAATGAAAATCTTTTGAGATTAGGAGAAAAAGAAGAAAATGGGGTAAAGAAAAGAATACCTTTAGAAAAGAGAGAAGGAGAAAGAAGTAGGGGATGAGAAATCGTTTACCTGGGCCTCATGCCCTCTTCCAATCATTGGAAGTCAAAGACGAGATCGTCAAAAGCAAAAAGCTCTCATTTTTTTCTTTCATCAACATAACATAATATGCTATGGGTTTAGGGCAACCCTTATAAAATTCATAATTACATGAAATTACCAAAATACCCCTACTAAAAAAAGTTTCAAAAAAAAGAAATTCGCACAAAATTGTGCACAAACTATCTCAAAACATAAATGGTCAATATAGCACATACATTAATTCCTCAAACATTGGTATTTTGTAATCTCAAAAATTTCTTCTGAATTCCAATGATCATGGCAACTGTGCCCTACGCCTTATGATGATGATATAGGACGGCCTAATCTAACCTTAAATGAGCATGGTATTTGAAAAGGGGCAGATTCATGCAAGCTTAAAAAACAAATAAATATCAGCCTGATTTATACATCATAAACACAAGAAAGAAATATGGTCAATATAGCATTGATTAGGGCTCTCTATCACAAACACGAAGTGTTGAATCTTAAAATCTGAATTTAATTGGATCTGCAAAAGATAGAACTTTTGTCTTGCAATAGGTCCATCTAACGATCCAAGTGGATTTTTTAATATAGAAAAATAGGAATTTCCTGGATTGGAAATCTGAAAAATTCAAAAAAAAATATGGTGGTTCTTCAAATGTAGATTTGGGTGATGGGTTTTATGTGGGGATGGAAAGAGAATGAAAATCTTTTGAGATTAGGAGAAAAAGAAGAAAATGGGGTAAAGAAAAGAATACCTTTAGAAAAGAGAGAAGGAGAAAGAAGTAGGGGATGAGAAATCGTTTACCTGGGCCTCATGCCCTCTTCCAATCATTGGAAGTCAAAGACGAGATCGTCAAAAGCAAAAAGCTCTCATTTTTTTCTTTCATCAACATAACATAATATGCTATGGGTTTAGGGCAACCCTTATAAAATTCATAATTACATGAAATTACCAAAATACCCCTACTAAAAAAAGTTTCAAAAAAAAGAAATTCGCACAAAATTGTGCACAAACTATCTCAAAACATAAATGGTCAATATAGCACATACATTAATTCCTCAAACATTGGTATTTTGTAATCTCAAAAATTTCTTCTGAATTCCAATGATCATGGCAACTGTGCCCTACGCCTTATGATGATGATATAGGACGGCCTAATCTAACCTTAAATGAGCATGGTATTTGAAAAGGGGCAGATTCATGCAAGCTTAAAAAACAAATAAATATCAGCCTGATTTATACATCATAAACACAAGAAAGAAATATGGTCAATATAGCATTGATTAGGGCTCTCTATCACAAACACGAAGTGTTGAATCTTAAAATCTGAATTTAATTGGATCTGCAAAAGATAGAACTTTTGTCTTGCAATAGGTCCATCTAACGATCCAAGTGGATTTTTTAATATAGAAAAATAGGAATTTCCTGGATTGGAAATCTGAAAAATTCAAAAAAAAATATGGTGGTTCTTCAAATGTAGATTTGGGTGATGGGTTTTATGTGGGGATGGAAAGAGAATGAAAATCTTTTGAGATTAGGAGAAAAAGAAGAAAATGGGGTAAAGAAAAGAATACCTTTAGAAAAGAGAGAAGGAGAAAGAAGTAGGGGATGAGAAATCGTTTACCTGGGCCTCATGCCCTCTTCCAATCATTGGAAGTCAAAGACGAGATCGTCAAAAGCAAAAAGCTCTCATTTTTTTCTTTCATCAACATAACATAATATGCTATGGGTTTAGGGCAACCCTTATAAAATTCATAATTACATGAAATTACCAAAATACCCCTACTAAAAAAAGTTTCAAAAAAAAGAAATTCGCACAAAATTGTGCACAAACTATCTCAAAACATAAATGGTCAATATAGCACATACATTAATTCCTCAAACATTGGTATTTTGTAATCTCAAAAATTTCTTCTGAATTCCAATGATCATGGCAACTGTGCCCTACGCCTTATGATGATGATATAGGACGGCCTAATCTAACCTTAAATGAGCATGGTATTTGAAAAGGGGCAGATTCATGCAAGCTTAAAAAACAAATAAATATCAGCCTGATTTATACATCATAAACACAAGAAAGAAATATGGTCAATATAGCATTGATTAGGGCTCTCTATCACAAACACGAAGTGTTGAATCTTAAAATCTGAATTTAATTGGATCTGCAAAAGATAGAACTTTTGTCTTGCAATAGGTCCATCTAACGATCCAAGTGGATTTTTTAATATAGAAAAATAGGAATTTCCTGGATTGGAAATCTGAAAAATTCAAAAAAAAATATGGTGGTTCTTCAAATGTAGATTTGGGTGATGGGTTTTATGTGGGGATGGAAAGAGAATGAAAATCTTTTGAGATTAGGAGAAAAAGAAGAAAATGGGGTAAAGAAAAGAATACCTTTAGAAAAGAGAGAAGGAGAAAGAAGTAGGGGATGAGAAATCGTTTACCTGGGCCTCATGCCCTCTTCCAATCATTGGAAGTCAAAGACGAGATCGTCAAAAGCAAAAAGCTCTCATTTTTTTCTTTCATCAACATAACATAATATGCTATGGGTTTAGGGCAACCCTTATAAAATTCATAATTACATGAAATTACCAAAATACCCCTACTAAAAAAAGTTTCAAAAAAAAGAAATTCGCACAAAATTGTGCACAAACTATCTCAAAACATAATTAATTCAAATATTCATAAACTAAATGTAAATTTAAGATGCCCAATGAGCCCCGATGATAGTGCCGTGAAGGTGGTGTAATGAAAGTGGGCCGTGACGATCCAACGGTCTGATCACACCCTCCTTGCGATCCAATGGTCCAAATGTCTCCTCTAAGTAACTTACACATGTCACGAACACATGTGTAAGGTCTTCGACCTCTAGAGACCCGACCCGTATCCATCATCTAACCCCATTGACACGGGTGATGCATGCCTCCTGCGTTGATATATTTTAAATGGCCTAATGTCCGCATTAACTCTCCTCGGCTGAAAAGATCTCGACTCCGGCGAGATAAAACTCTTGTGCTTTTCTAACAGATCTGGATCTAGTCGCTGCAACTCTGCTTCCGTCAACCATGTACAGTCGGATGATGGTCTGTTCTTCCACTTCACCAAGTACCTCTGAAATCCACCGTCTCGAGTGGAAACAATTTCCTCATCCACAATTCCTTCAATTTCTTCTCTTATCTCACGTATAGTAGGCATAGGTGGTGTAGGTTGGGAAAAAAATTCAGAAATTAGCCAATGGTTTGGAACAAAATTAGGGTCTATGGGATGACTTAAACAAGGCATTAGATCCTCCACATTGAATGTTGAACTAATCCCCATTCGAGGTGGAAGATCTATCACATACGCATTGGACCCAATTTTTTTCAGAATTTTAAATGCTGCGTGCTTGTAACTTCTTAATGGTACCCTGTGGGAACCGTTCTGGCCTCATCCTAACCATTATATAATCACCCTCATTAAATTCTTGAATTTTACGATATAAGTCAGCTGAAATTTTATATTGTTCATTAATAGCATTTATCCGCCTCCTAATCTCTGCATGCAACTCATGAATGTGATGGGAAAATGCATCGGCTGACTCTAAGGTCCTCTAGGTGACTGACATAGGTAACAAATCTATGAGTAATCTAGGTTTGTAACCACTAACAATCTCGAATGGACTCATACCCGTAGACCTATTAACTGACCTGTTATATGCAAACTTGGCGACTGGCAGGACTAAGTCCCAAGTTTTAATGTGTTCACCCACCAAACATTGTAGTATATTTCCGAGACTTCGATTCACAACATCAGTTTGGCCATCAGTTTGAGGATGATAGGCAGACGAGAACTGGAGTCTCGTACCCATCATATGCCATAATGTCTTCCAAAATAACTAGTAAACTGGACATCCCTGTCAGACACTATGGTCTTAGGCAAACCATGTAATCGAACCACCCCTTCAAAGAAAATCTTAGCTATGTTGGATGCATCGGACGTTTTAGAACAAGGGAGAAAGTGGGCCATTTTTGAGAAACGGTCCACGACCACAAAAATAAAATCGTGCTTTTTAATTGTCTTGAGAAGTCCAAGCACGAAATCCATACTAATGTCTTGCCACGGTGCGTGTGGCACTGGCAATGGCATGTATAATCCAGTATTCTGCTTCTTCTGTTTTGCCAGTTGACATTTTCGACATTGCTCTAAAATTTTCGCTACGTCCCGCTTGAGACTTGGCCAATAAAATCGATCCTCCACTAGGGCGATGGTCTTATCTCGACCAAAATGGCCAGCAATACCTCCTGCATGAAGCTCCCAAACAAGAAAATTCCGGAGGAAAGTGCGGGGAATACAAAGTCGGTCTCCTTTGAAAAGGAAACCATCTTTCAGCACGAACTCACCCGATCTATGCTGGGTATCTAAGAGTGACACGTATGTTCCCCCAAAATCCGGACACATGAGATACTCGTCTATCAATTGCTCAAACCCGACAACTTCTACACTCAATGAGTTGAGCAATGTCACTCTCCTACTAAGGGCATCGGCTGGTTTGTTCTCGGTCCCGGCTTGGCATGCCTTGGGTTAAGCTTCTTTTGGGAATTCAAATACCTCAAAGCCTCGTGATCAGAAAACAAGACAAATTCTTGCGGTAGAAGATAATAATGCCAATGACGTAGTGACTGCACAACTGTATAAAATTCTTTGTCATAAGTGAAATACTTTTGTTTTGCCCCATTCAGTTTCTCAATAAAATAGGCAACTGGATGACCCTCTTGGCTTAGTACTCCTCCTATACCTACGCCTGAAGCATCATACGCTACTTCAAAGACTTTAGAAAAATCTGGAAGACACATGACGAGAGCCTCTATCATCTTGCCCTTAATATCTTTAAATGTCTTGCCTACGGCCTTAGACCATATGAACTCTCCCTTTTTAATGCAATCAGTAATGGGAGCCATAATAGTGCTAAACCCTCGAATGAACTGACGATAAAATGTGGCTAAGCTATGAAAGCTTCCCACTTTATGTATGTTCCGCGGTTCAGGCCAGTCAACTATGGCCTCGACTTTTTCTGGATCCGCTCGCATCCCTACAGACGACACTATGAATCCTAGAAAGATGACCTTATCAGACAGGAACGAATATTTCTTAAGGTTTGCAAATAACCTCTCCGCCCTCAGGACGCTACAGACCTGCCTCAAGTGGTCGAGATGCATCTCTTTAGTGGTACTATATATGAGTATGTCCTCAAAACAAACTACTAAGAACTTCCCTATAAAGGGTCGCAAAACCTGGGTCATCACACGTATAAAAGTACTGGGTGCATTAGTCAAGCTAAATGGCATGACCAACCACTCGTACAACCCATCCTTTATCTTGAAGGCTATCTTCCACTCATCTCTAGGGCGTATGCGTATCTGGTGATACCTGCTCTTGAGGTCTATCTTGGAAAAAATTCTGGATATGGTCATCATGTCTAACATATCATCAAGCCTCGGTATCGGAAACCGATACTTGATCATGATCTTATTAATGGCCTTACTATCCACACACATCCGCCACATACCATCTTTCTTAGGCGTTAATAGCGCTGGCACAACACATGGACTCATGCTTTCATAGTGAAACCCTTTTGCAGGAGCTCATTTACCTGTCTATACAACTCTGCATGCTCTGCAAGATTCATCTTGTAATGAGGAAGGTTCGGTAAAGTAGACCCTGGGACGAAATCAATGGCATGCTGAATGTCCCGCATAGGTGGAAGCGCATCCGGTAAATCCTCAGGGAATACATCACTGTACTCCTCAAGAACCGAAGTCACCTCAGGGGGTAACTCTATATGAACCTCGGGTGTAACTTTCCTAGCTATTAGGGCGTACACCGTTGAATCATCTTCTGTCTCTTTCTCAAACTCTTTTGCATTTATGATATGTAGAGACTTCGGAATAGATTTCTTCACATCCTTCCTTGACTCACTCATTTTTACATCCCTAGCCTTGTCCACGTGGCTCTTGGGTGACAATGGATTAATCTTGATTTTATTGCCCTCATGCATGAATGTACACACGTTCGAATGACCAAAAATAGTGACATCTCTATCGTATAACCACGACCTCCCTAGAATAATGTGACCTACATCCATAGGTAAAACATCACACCACAACATGTCTTTATATGAACCGATTTGGATGAGGACTAAATACTACTGGGACACAGGCATAGAAGACGTGTCAACTCAAGAAATCTTGTAGGGTTGAGGGTGAGGGATGGATTTCAAACCCAAACGAGTGGCCGTGCTAGCTGAGACCACGTTGGTACAAATACCACTATCCACGATGACTTTGTAATTTTTGTCACTGCTCTTGATAAGCGTGTAGAAAATTGTGCTTCTGCGCCAATCATCACTCTCTTTGGCCTGCGTTAAAGCACATCTAACTACAGCTAGTGGTTCAGTCTTTGGTTTTTCTTCTTCATAATCACTAGCACTTATCTCTGGATGATATTCCTCAACTTCATAATCACCCATGTCATCCGTATTTTCATTTGACTCGTTTATGACTAAGGCTTTCCCGTGAATCTTTGCTGTGCACTAGTATGCGAAATGACCTGTACCTTCGCACTCGTAACATCTCAAGTGACTACCACTGCCAAGATTAGCACCAAGGACACCTTTGCCCTTATCATCCTTAGGCTTAGGCGGTGCACTAGCCTGTGCTTTAGGTTGACTTCCAATGTTAGGTTTGGTTCCCTGAAAATCAGATCTAACAGTAGAGTCTCGGGACTCAAAGCGCCTTGTGACAGGAGACTTTAGGTAAAGCTCTAACTCCTGTACAACTTGGTTAAGCCTAATCCAAGTCACTCACTGCATGGGTCATAAGCTCACGCTGCAGATCCATGCGAAGACCCACCTTGAAACGCGTCAGCGTCACTAAGGGATCCTCCTGAATATCACGCCGCATTATATACTCCTCAAATTTTGCGATGTAATCTGCAACCGACATAGATCCTTGGGGTAATGCTTGCCACTGATCTAGGAGCTTTTGACGGTAAGAGAGAGGAAGATATATTTTTTTTAATAACTCCATCTCTACCCAATGTGCGACTGAGACACCTCCTAACCTTTCGATCCTACGCTCCATATTTGTCCAAAACAATTTAGCTTGACCCACAAGTTTCATTTTCGCAAACCGCACCTGTCGGTTCTCAGACATCTCATACCTTTCGAAATAATGGTCCATATCTGCTAACCAATCAAGGAATGCTTTTGGGTCAAGACGCCCATCAAAACTAGGAACATTTACTTTAACACTCTTTAATACCCTCTCATTGACATCATAACGGTCTAGATACTCAACAACGGGCTGCGGATTTTGTACCCCTCCACATCCTACCCCTCGGTCACGTGCTCCACGACCTCTACCACGATTTCCTACCCGTTCCTCAACTACTCCCCCCACGTGAGACTGTTCATCCCTTCCAATGTCGGAGATTTCTCTTAGGGACGCTTCTATCTGATCCATACGGGTATTCGTGTTCTTAGATTGTGCCTCAATGGCGGCCAAACGTTGGTTGATCGTGTTCATCATCTCAGTCAATTGTTCCATATTGAAAATCGGGTGTAGACCAAATCCTCTACCAGTCCGAGTGGGCATACATAATAAGACTCAATTGAGGTTTCCTAAAACACGACTTTGGGAGATTGTTTTGACACAAGACTATAGACACCGATGATCATAACCTTTAAAATGATGCAAATGTGGAAAAATTCAGATTTAGACTATTTTTTTTTTTCAAATCTGAAAATTTCAGATCTAGACTCTATATGCGATGCATGAAACCCTAAAAAAAATAAAAATAAAATAAAAATCTAGACTCTTAATAACTCGATCTAGGATGACCCAATGCAAGGACCCAAGCTTTGATACCAAAATTGATGTAGGATGGCCTAATCTAACCTTAAATGAATATGGTATTTGAAAAGGGGTAGATTTATGCAAGCTTAAAAAACAAATAAATATCAACTTGATTTATACATCATAAACACAAGAAAGAAATAAAGTCAATATAGCATTGATTAGGGCCATTCATCACAAACACGAAGTATTGAATCTTAAAATTTGAATTTAATCGGATCCGGCTAAAGATAGAACTTTCGTCTTGCAGTAGGTCCGTCTAATGATCCAAGTGGATTTTCTAATCCAGAAAAATAGGAATTTCTTAGATTGGAAATCTGAAAAATTCAGAAAAAAATATGGTGGTTCTTCAAATGTAGATTTGAGTGATGAGTTTTATGTGGGGATGAAAAGGGAATGAAAATCTTTTGAGATTAGGAGAAAAAGAAGAGAATGAGATAAAGAAAAGAATACCTTTAGAAAAGAGAGAAGGAGAAAAAAGTAGAGGATGGGAAATCGTTTACCTGGGCATCACGCCTTCTTCTAATCATTGGAAGTCGAAGACGAGATTGTCAGAAGCAAAAAAGCTCTCCATTTTTTCTTTCATCAACATAAAATAATATGCTATGGGTTAAGGGCAATCCTTATAAAATTCGTAATTGCATGAAATTACCAAAATACCCCTACTAAAAAAAGTTTCAAAAAAAAGAAATTCACACAAAATTGTGCACAAACTATCTCAAAACATAATTAATTCAAATGTTCATAAACTAAATGTAAATTTAAGATGCCCAATGGGCCTCGATGATAGTGCCGTGAAGATAGTGTAATGAAGGTGGGGTGTGACGATCCAACGGTCCGATCACACTCTCCTCGCGATCCAATGGTCCAAATGTCTCCTCTAAGCAACTTACACATGTCACGAATACATGTATAAGGTCTTCGACCTCTAGAGACCCGACCCATATCCGTCATCTAACCACATTGACACGAGTAATGCACGCCTCATGCATTGATATACTTTGAATGGCCTGGTGTCCCCATCAGATGATCCTTAATAGCCATATCTTTCCCAGGGGTCAATGCATATAACTGTGGCCATCGTTGTGCCAAAGAAACATCTCCCATCTAGATATCTTCCTAGAAACATATTCTTCTCCCTCGCAGCATTGCTAGGCAAATTTTGTATGGCCTCTCAACTCTTCCTGGGTTGGTCTGTCGAGGGACAGATTTTGTATGGTCTAGTTTTTGTGCTCTCTGTGTTTTTTTAACTTTCTAGATTGCCTTTCTTGTATTTTTCTTTATCAATAAAATCCTTACCTTTCAAAAAAAAAGAAAAAAAAGAAAAAAAAAAGAAAAACGTTTTCTTCCCCCCCAGCATTAGTAGGCAAATGGCGATGGAGGTTTGGTGCAGAGGACAGTAATCTATGGAGAGAGAGGTAATAGCAAGGATTTTATTTTTTTTTGCTTGATGCTTGTCAATATCAGGTAATGGAGGGTTGTGGTTTCCCCCATGTCATGGGAGTTTGTTGGATTGGTAGTCAGACGGTTTTTTTTTTTTTTTTTAAAAGGCTTTTGGAGCGGCTCTGGATCATTCGTCCTCTGGGAGACATGGATGCGATGGTGTGGAATAAAGAGAAGTCCGGCCGGTTCTCAGTTAGTTCTCTATACAGACTGATTATCAAGTCTCAGTTGGGAGAGCGTGTCTGCCACACCGCTTTTGTTTGGCATTATGGGACCCCCAGTAGCGGTTCTAACATGGCTGGTGGGAAGGAATAAGGTGCTCGCAATTGATAGTCTTCGTAAGAGGAAGATGGGGATTCCTAATTTTTGTGTGATTTGTATGCAAAATGCGAAGTCGGCCGATCATCTCTTTATCCACTGCCCTTTTGCTAAGGAGATGTTGAAAAGATTTTTCACATTATTGGATGTGTTGTGGGTGAGGCCTCGGTGCTTTCACAACCGTTGTGAGGTGGGTTTCAGAGGTTTTTAGTAGGGCAAGTGGGTAGTGGTATAATGGGTTTGGGTTTTAGCCTTAAAGGCTTTCGGCAGGTGTTCCTTTTTTTTTTTTTTTTTGTAGTCTGCATTGTAATTTGCTTTGTTTCATTTGGACTTCAGCCTCTCTTAATAAAATTGGTATCTTTAAAAAAAGAAGAAAAAAGCATATTCTTCTCCCATTGCCCACTTTAAATCATGTGCCCTTCGCAATATTTTGTTGACCCCCACTTTGGATTCATATCTACATTTTTTCCCATGGCTTGGATCCTTTGCCTGTAACCACTGACCTGGTATCCACCCTCTATCACACTCTTGATATTTGTTTGTTATTATTTTGCTCAACAGGGAGGGAGCTTCATTTCCATTTCTCACTGATGCTTTCATGGTGCAGATACCCAGTTGCAGAAAATGCCGAAACGGAAAACTGACAAAGCACATGTATTGGATAAGAAGAAACATCTTGCAAGGCTGAATATTACTGAGGCTGGAAAAATTCTTCTTAAGCGGTACCTGTACTGCTCTCTGATAACATTTTGATTGAACTACAGCTATTGTTTCTGCTGTTAAATTTTTTCTTTGTTGTTCTTTCTGTCCATGTCCCCGTTAAGTTGTTTTGGCCAAAAAAAAGTGTATTAAGAAAGATGAATTGTGCGATTCATGGCCCGAGAATATGTCTCGTGTCATCAGGCTGAGTTCTCAGGAGTGGGGCCCATTGCATGGTGATCCAGACCATTGATCTAATAAGCTCCAACATCGCAGAACCACACATAAAAATATCTCATATTGCAAAATCATGGACATCCAATCTTTGGCCTTTTGATTTTTCCTTTACATGTGGGCCATTTCGTATATTTTTTTTCTTAAGTTTATTTGCAGGACACCTTTTGAAGGGTTAGGACTGCCTCACCAAAAGGTTTTGGGGACATGGTCCACCCATGGAGGAGCCATTTAGGTGAACATTCTGGGTCAGTTAATCATTGGCCCCACTTGTATGAAGTCAAGGGCTGAGGATCTATTACTATCTCGAGTAAAGGATGAAAAGGGGCTCAATCATCCACAGAAGAAAGAAAGGGCTCCTCCCTATTTTATTCTAATGATTTTTACTGTGGGATTTCTGGAAACTCAATATCTCCTGCGAAATTCCCGTGACAACTAATACCAGGACTGATATCTGTACCTGTGCAACTCAAAGCATACTAGTAGTATGCCAATCTACTAACATTGAATTCATTTCTGGTTGCATGTGAAGGAGCCCTAACAAAGTCATTGTAGAAAGCATATAGGAAATCATGATGAAAATTTCTGTTATGCTTCGTCTCTAATGACAAACGCTCATGGGATTGCGTGCTGGAAAAAGGTTGACAGCTAAGAGAACTTAAATTGTTCCTTCATAAGAAAGAATGTCTGAACCAAAGCATTTACAATTCCCATGTTGAGTTTGAATATGGAAGCCCTTTGGCGTGAATTCTAGTAGTATGTGGCATGCACATTTCATGAGTTCCATGAAGAATGCATGTAAACATTTCTATTGTACATATGGCACTTGTTTAAAATGATCGGAGTTGTTCTTGTAGTGGGCCACCATGGATGGGCAATATGCCAAAGCAACATGATGAACTGTGGTAGTCATCCTGTCAGTTCCCTTGGAAAGGGACTGTTAACTCAAGAAAATAGAGCAGCAGTCCACACAACAAGCAATTATCATAACAGTTAGATGGTTAAAGTTGGTCCAATGATCATGACTGCTGTCATGTAGCCCATCCGTGTGGTGGTCCCACTAGATCAATAGTTCCCATCACCATGCTTGTAGCCACTGCATGATGGGTATGACACTTCATAGAACTTCTACTGAGTATAGTGAAAAAGGAAAAAAAGAAAAAAAACAGAAAAAGAAAAAGAAAGAGCATCTCTCCCTGGTATAGTGAAATTCCATTTACCTTTATTTTTTCCTTTATCAGTTTCTCTTGGTGCCTTGAGTTCTTTAAGTCATCACAAAGTCTTGAAGCTTCGAGGCTGAGTTATCATTTGCATTTGGTATCAGGGCTTCAAGTTGTAAATAAGTTATAATAGCGTTGGAGCTCATGTGTACAAACTATGGATCTTTCTTATCCAGTGGCGAAGGAAAACTGGAAAAACAATTCCGCATGACCTGTTTGGGTTGTGGGCTTTTTGTTTGTTACCGCTCAGAAGAAGATTTGGAAGCTGCTCCTTTCATTTATGTTGTTGATGGTGCGCTAAGCTCAGTTGCGGCAGAAACGAATCCACAGGTATGAACAAGATACCTGTCAAAGATATTATCTATACCATTTTCATCATGTACTTTTTGTCTTTTACCTTTGCCTAGTTATCTTTTAAACTCACATCACTGGCACAGCATTATCGCAAGGATTTGTAAAGTTGGGGTTGGCAGCGGGTTCCACAAGAAAACTAAAATAAAGCTATGAAATAGAGTTTTTGTGGAATAGAAAGTAACCTGTGCACCTTTCAAAAAAAAAAAAAAACTTTTTTGTTCAATGCATGGACGCTACAATGGCAAAGGTGGTCCCATCTTTTGCTAACCTGACCCATTGGTCTAGTAGGCCTGATCATGTGATGGCCAATACATCCCCCACTAGATTATCCTAGCCTTCCGTTGGAGATGGACAATTACAACCAAGGGTTCACATTTAATGAGGGCCCAACTGGACGCTTTGGCTCATCTAATTGGGGGTACTCTTTGGGTCATCTCCCGTCTTCAATCGGGTCCACGAATGATTCATTTGGATCACCAAGAAGATGGGTGGAGCAAATACTTGTTCAAGCATTGTACTTACATGGAATAAGGATTGATAACTTAAAGAAGGCATGAGAGCCAGGGTTTTTTTTTGTTGGCTGGCTGCTCCATTACCGGAATAGGTATGCCGAATGCTGCTTTCTCTAATATGACGTACACTGGGGGTAGGATTATGTGGGTTGTTCTTGTGAATACTACTAAGTATACATAATACAATTATATATATAGCTGCACAAAGCATGGTGTGAGTGGCAACACATTTAAGTTCAGGAGCAAGGAACATCTGTTTCAAATTGTTAGCAAGTATAAATGGTGAGGAAGTTGGAGCAAGATCACAATTCTGAAGCATGATTAACACCTGGTTAGAACTTAGAAGGATGTACAACTTCTTGTGTCTCCTGAATTAATGCTCGTAACTTACTAAATGATATGATGAACTCAGAGGGAGGGAGGTTTCCTCCTACCTCGGAGCTAGAGAAATGTGAGTCTGGAAATGGCCAATTATTACTCCATGGAACCCGTGTTTTTCTTTGCATATCAAACAGATGAAAACATCTAATCAAAGGAAAAACTCTTTGTTTTCCTGCTTATTAAACAGGCCTTTATCGAGAAGTTGTTTTCTATGTCATGGATTTGATGGAGCACTTTTATTCTTAGCTGCACAAACATTCTGTCAAAGTGCCACTAGTTGGGTTTGTCAAACTCAAACCCCAACTCTTTGACACTTTGCTAACATTTTTAAGCTGACCTTTCCCACTCGTGCACCCAAATATCCTTTCACTTCCTGTCATGCTTTGTGCAGCTAAGGTTTTTACGAGTCCTTAAACTGGTGCATGTCCATATATAATATATCTGAATTATATAATGCAAAGCATGTTAGGAGTCACACAAGTCTCTCTCATTTCATTTTCTTAGCATCCATACATATGATCACCCATATATCCTTAATATTTATGTCCCCAGCTGACCAACTACTTAGTTTGCTATCATTCTGAATTACACTGCAGGATGCCCCTGTACCACCCTGCATATCGCAATTAGAAGGTGGCCTAGTTCAAGTGGCTATAGAAGTAGAAGACCGTGCTCAACGTTCGGCAATTACAAGTAACTATTTATTTGTGTTTTCAAGGAATTAATGAAACATCACTCTCACTCTCTCTTAACTAATAAACTTAAATTGATGCCATTTGTTCCCTTCTTTGAATTGTTTAATGTTTCCACCTAGAACAGGGTCATCCATTGTGCACAGGGTGGCTGGAGACAAGTCTATGACGCTATATACAGTATGGTTGTGGTATTGACAGTTGGGCTGAAAAGGATCACATGAAAGGTTCTGATATTAAGAGCAGTATGAGGTTTTGTTGATCCTACATGTGTATAAGGCAGCCCATCTACATGCCACCACATGTTACCAGTATGCCACACAGGTGCTGATCTTGGGCCCAGGAGTCTATGCAGGGGAATGCACTTAATGGATCTCTCCCTCCCTCCCCCCCTCCCTTTCAATTGGCTTTTGTACCCTTGCTCCCTCCCTCTCTCTCAATTGGTCTCAATTGGCTTTTGTAAGTGTCACTACTTTACAAAGATCCCTATTCATTTCTTGGCAAAACAATTGGCCATGAGATTAACTTGTCCAGGAATAAGGCTAAAAGAAATTGAGAACATAGACAATAATGGTTTACAATAAATTGCCATTTACAAGGAGCCGGCCTAGACCGAAAGGCTCAAACATTTGTACTCGTGGAATCACCCTCAATGACTATCCAGTGAGGCCCTGAAGGTTTTCTTTTTCTTTCTTTGTGTTTTTTTTAGGTACTTAGATTGTAAGACAACCAGGGATGAAACCTTGGACAGTTATTATTCACTGACTCTATGAGCTCTAGTAACGATAGGCCTTGATAGTTTAAGCTCCAGGCCAGCTTCCAATTGCGCTTGATGAGAGTTCCCTCCTGAAGCGGATAGAGAAACTGAACTTGATTCAGCCATGATCACCCCTAACTGTCAGATTTGCTCAATGACCCTCAATCGAGTGGTCCTTTTCTTGTATAGAAATCATTTTCCTTAATTACAATGTATCCCTTAATTACAGCAACATCTATATCCCCTAATTACAACATAATATCACCTAATTACAACATCTATATTCCCTAATTATAGCAGCATCTATATCCCCTAATTATAGCACAATATCACCTAATTATAGATCTATATCCCCTAATTCAGGAAAGATATTTACAGATCTGTTTCCTAAATAACTGTACAATTTATTTATGGTAAGTATGTTGTCTATCCTACTAACATCCCCCCTCAAATTGATGCTGGTCGATCAAGAAGCATCAATTTGCCAACAAGAAACTGATGACGTAGTCGTGTCATAGTTTAGGTGAAGACGTCTGCTATCTGAAGGTTGCTTGAGACATGTGGAAGAGAGATAACCCGAGTATCAACAACTTCCCGAATATAATGACAATCCACCTCGATATGTTTGGTATGCTCGTGATAGACAGGATTGGTAGCGATTTGAATAGCACTCGTATTATTAGCATGAAGAGGAGTGGGAGTAGACTAAGGAAAACCTATTTCAGCAAGTTAGCCACGGAGCCACACAATCTTTGAGCAGGCTGCCGACATGGTACGGTACTCGGATTAGGTCGAAGATTTGGAAACATGATCCTGTTTCTTACGCTTCCAAGAGATAAGTGAATCGCCAAGAAACATAGACCACCCGGTGACAGACTGGCGAGTATCAGGACATCCTACCTAGTCAGCTTCACTAAAAGCCACAAGGCGAAGAGTACCAGTAGATAAGAACAAGCCACGATGAGAAGAACCTTGGAGATATCGAATAATTCGGCGGACTGCGACAAGATGGTGGCAAGGAGACTGCATAAATTGACTAACTTGCTGGACAACAAAGGAGATGTCAGGCCGTGTAATAGTAATATAATTGAGACTACCAACTAACTGTCGAAACACCATGGGATCAGGAAGGAGATCCCCCTCCTCACGTCGATACTTGACATTCACTTCCAAAAAGGTATCTACGGAAGAGGAGTCTTGCAAACCAGACAAGGAAATCAAGTCCTCCGTGTATTTATGTTGATGCAGGAAAACCCCAGAGGAATTGGATTGAACTTCCAAACCGAGGAAATACCGGAGAGGACCATGATCCTTCATATGGAATTAATCATGAAGATGCTACTTGAGTTGATCAATAATAGCAGAATCAGTTCCAGTGATGACAATGTCGTCGACATAAACCAGAAGAAGAATAATACCGACAGAAGTCATACGAAGAAACAATGAAGAATCATACTAGCTTTGGATGAAAAAAAATCGAAGTAAGGTAGCCCGGAACTTATCAAACTAGGCGTCTGTTTCAAACCATATAGAGAGCGCTTTAGCTTACACACATTCGACGTCGACGACGAGCAGAGGCCAGGAGGAGGTGTCACGTAAACATCTTCCTGTAAATCACCGTGAAGAAATGCGTTCTTCACATCCATTTGGCAAAGGGACCATCCCTGAGAGGCTGCAATGGCAATAATAGTACGCACAATTGTCATTTTAGCGGCAGGAGCAAAGGTCTCCTCATAGTCAACCTCATACTCCTAGCGGTTACCAAGGGCAACCAAACGAGCCTTATAACGGTCCACAGACCCATCGGGCCGAAGTTTTATAGAAAAAACCCACTCACACCCAATTAGCTTGACATGAGAAGGACAAGGGACCATGTCCAAAGTCTGATTTTCTTGAAGAGCTTGAAGTTCTTCCTGCATAGCCTTTCTCCAACACTCATGTTTATTAGCTTGTGAGTAGGAATTAGGAATCGACACAGTTGATAAGGTAGCCATGAAGGAGGTATGAGGGAAACCATACCTATCCGGTTGATGAGAAGTACGACCAGATTGTCGAGGAGGGTGCAAAACGGGATCAGGTGGCAGATCAGACTCAAGAAGGGGTAGAGGCGGTCGACGACGTTCATACACAAAATCAGGCTTGAAGCGTTCAGGAGGGCACATCAAATCATCAAAGTGAGGAAGAACATAAATTGCAGGAGATAATGTAATAGAACTAGGAAAGAAATATTGATGCTAAAAGAAAATGACATTACGAGATACATGAAATTTATTGGTAGAAGCATCATAACACACAAATCCTTTTTGAGATAAGTTATATCCCATAAAGGCACATTTCACAGATTGCGCAAAGAGTTTGTGACGTTCATGCGGAGTTAGATGCACAAAACAGATACAGCCAAAAGTGTGTAAGTCAAGAAAGCTAGGGTGCTGTTTATGCAGACGATAGAATGGAGAGTTGAAATTTAGCACTTTAGAAGACAACCTATTAATCAAGTATACTGCCGTAGCTAAAGCTTCAACCCAAAATTTAGGAGGAACAGAAGATGCAAGTAACAAGGTCCTAGCAACATCTAACAAATGTCAATTTTTGCGCTCAGCCACACCATTCTGTTGAGGCATATAAGGACATGAGCGGTGAGAAACAATTCCTTTGTGACGAAGAAACTCAAGAAATTCATGAGACATTCTCCACCAGAATCAGATTGTAAAGTCTTAATGCTAGTGGTAAATAGATTCTCAACATATGCTAGAAATGATTTGAAAATAGCAAAGACTTCAGACTTATAGCGCAGAAAATATACCCAAGTATGCCGACTATGGTCATCTATGAATGTCACAAAATATTTATAATGAGCATGAGAAATGACAGGAGTAATGCCCCATACATCACTATGAACAAGGTCAAAGCAATTCTTTGCTCTACTCCCGGAAGAAGGGAAGGGAAGAATCTTACTTTTTCCGATTTCATACGCAGAACAATCAAAAGACAAAGCATGAGGCAAAGAAGAATCTTTTTTCCCAACGAACCAGAATTCAGCAAATGAGATAAAACAACATTGTTTGGATGGCCTAAACGTTTGTGTCATACTTCACAATTATTGGAGACAGTAGTACAAGCCAAAGAAATGATACTAGGAATGGAAAAGTATAATGGAAACAGTCTTCCAACTTTATGCCCCTTCGCTATTGTCCTCCCCGACACCGGATCCTGCACATGACAACCATCACGAGAAAACTGAACATTGTAATTATCATCCACTAATTGTCTAACTGAGATAAGACTCGTAGCAAGCTCAGGTGATACAAAAATATTAATAAGTGATGGTGCGATATCACCAACCCCAGTAATCGATAAATGATGGCCATTAGCAACTTGAATATTAGAAGAACCAGTGTACTTACGAACATTGCTAAGCATATCAAGAGAACTGGTCATGTGATTGGATGCAGCGGAGTCAACAAACCAAGATTGAGAGGGTATAGTACGTATAATACCCTTACCTTGCAACCCTAAAGCGGAAAATGCCGATACAATCATTTGCTGCACCATTTTTGGTGTAAGGGCAGGTGCAGCAGCAGTAGAAGATGACACTGGAGCAAGATTTTGAGTGCTGGTTACCCCATCCGAAGTGTGGCCAGTAGCAGTAGCATGATAAGCATTCACAGGTCGGTTTTGAGGACGCGTTGGGCATTCTTTGATGATGTGCCCCTTTTGTTTACAATAGTTACAGAACTTTTTAGCACAATGGGCAACAATATGCTCATAATTTTTGCAACTGTAGCACTGAACCGTACGCATGTCTCGAACCCTCCCTTTGCCTTGAGCAGCGTATGCAACAACATTATCTTGCGAAAGCGAAGATTGAGTAAGAAGACGTTGTTCCTCTTGAAGAAGTGCTCCAAAACACACGTCAAGAGATGGTGAAGGATCCCTATGCATCAGGTTGGAGCGAATAGACTCAAATTATGGCTGTAGTTTCATTAAAAACCGGTCTCTTTTGCTTACTTCATGGACTGCTTGAACAGCACAGAGGGACTCGGTCGACACGTTGGCATACACAAAGTTGGAAAACTCAGCCCAAAGATTCTGAAAACCACAGAAATATTCCTGAACAGAGAGTGTACCTTGGGAATAGGCAGAAAGATCAGTTTCCAATTGAAATCGCTGGGTGGAATGATCATGATGATAGATCTTTTTCAAGTACTCCCACATCGATTTAGCCGTCTTGTGTGGCGTTAAATTGAGTATAAGCAGTGGATCAATAGACCCAAGAATCCAAGTCATCATGCGAGCATCTTTCACCTTCCATTGAACCAACGTCGTAGGATCGGTAGGTGCTGGATCACTCTCATCAACATGACCCCACAACTCCTTTCCCATGACAAAAAGTTGAAACTGAAACTCTCAGGCAGCATAATTCTTCCTTATAAACTGAGTTTGAAAGACTTCTGAGTTAGAGTTGTTAGCCATAACTAGAATCTATCGAAATGCACCAAAAAAAAAAAAAAAAAACTACAAACCAAAACCCACACCCAAGAAACCAGAAAACCAGAGCCTAGAACCACAAAAATTGGACCAAAGACAAGGTTGCAGAGAGTGGCTCGGATACCGTGTCAGATTTGCTCAATGATCCTAAATCGAGTGGTTCTTTTCTTATATAGAAATCATTTTCCCTAATTACAATGTATCCCTTAATTACAACAACATGTATATCCTCTAATTACAACATAATATCACCTAATTACAGCATCTATATCCCTTAATTACAACAGCATCTATATCCTCTATTTACAGCATCTATATCCCTTAATTCAGGAAAGATATTTACAGATCTATTTCCTAAATAACTGTACAATTTATTTATGGTAAGTATGTTGTCTATCCTAGTAACACTAACAATCTCTCCAACACTACATCTACCCAAGTTAACCATTGGCTTACTATGAACATATAGTTTCCATCATCCTGTTGGTGGATGTAGCCCTCTCACTGCCTTTGACTTCATACTTCATTCCAACCTCTAACCCAATTTGTGGTACCGACTCCTTTCAACTACACATCTTAAATTTCTATTTTCCTACTTAGAAAATTGATGGAGAAATATAGGGAGAGGATAATCTCCACACGGTCTTTATTGAGTTCGAGAAAGGTTATGATAGGGTCCCTATAGGGTTAATATGATGGTTTTTGGGAGATAAATAAGTTTCAAGAGGATATATTGACATGATTAAAGATATGTATAATGGAGTGGTAAGTGGTAACAAATGTGAGAATCACTAATGGAGAGACAAGTGAGTTTCCAATTACTGTAGGCTTACACCAGGGGTCAACATTGGGCCTGTACCTTTTTCACATTGGTTATGGACGAGTTAACGAGGCGTTTGCAGGAAGAGATCCCATGGTGCAAGTTATTTATGGATGACATAGTTTTGATTGACAAGATGAGGGAGGGCGTAAACACAAAGCTAGATTTATGGAGAGGTGCTTTAGAATGTGAAGGATTTAAAATTAGTCGGATGAAGTGCAATTTTAGTGACAATAGGAGTGGGAACGAGGAATCGATAAAGATTATTGACTAAGAAGTTTTCAAAAATGACCACTTTCGATATCTTGGGTTGATAATTCATGAGTGGAGAGATTGAGGAGGATGTTACCCATAGAATTCAAGCAGGGTGGAAGAAATGTTACCCATGGAATTCAAGCAGGGTGGAAGAAATGGATATGTGCCTATGGAGTTTTATGTGATTGCCGTGTATCACTCAAAACTAAAAGAAAATTTTTATAGGATGGCTACAAGACCAGCCATGCTTAGAGGTATACACGAGTCGAACTGAGTCGAGCTTGGCACAGCTCGGCTCGGTTCGGTCAGTAGCTCGAGCCAGTTTGAGCCAAGTCCAAGCCAAGATTGAGCCTTTCTGGCATTTTCTCAAACACATGGAGTGCATCTTCAATTTTTCATGGAATGTAAAACAGCAGCATTAGTTTACAGGTATTTCATCAAACACTCAGTAGGCAACATAAAAATCAAGATACAAGGGTATTTGTTTCATATCCATACCTTCCTTGCCACCAGCTGACACTTCGTTGAGTCATTTCATCAAACACTTGTTGAGCAACATCAATATCAAAATAACTGAGTCATCGAACTGGTTTGATCCGAGTTCGATTCAAGCTCGGGCAAGCTCGAACTCGGCTCAAAATTTTTTCGAGCTAAAAAAATCAGCTCGACTCGGCTCGAACTCAGTTTCGAACCGAGTTGAATCAAGCTTTTTCGAGTCGAGTCGAGCGAGCTAACCGAGCTAACTCGGTTCATGTACAGCTCTAGCCATGCTTTATGGGACAAAATGTTGGGCAATTAAAGAACAACATGTCTATATGATGTGTAGCTGAAGTGAGGTTGTTGAGATGGATGAGTGGCAAGACAAGGAAGGATAGAATTAAAAATGAATGTATTTTAGGGAATTTAGGAGTGGCACCAATAGGTAACAAGATGAGGGAAAATTGATTTAGATTCTGGTCATGTACAATAGAGACCAAGAACTGCATCAGGTTAGAAGAAGTGAGTTCATACAAGTTGAAGGTTCTAAAAGTGCAATGGGAAGGCCCAAAAGGACATGGTTGGAGGTAGCATAGTTAGCAATTCGACGTATGGCAAAAGTTCGAGTGTTATTCGGTGTAAATATCGAAAAATACGGTTAAAAATTAGGCCATAAAAAACAGAGACGTCAAAAAGTCGGAGACAGGTATGTTCATGTATAATAGAGTCTTGACTCAAAAAGTTCGGCATGGAAAATTTGGATACATGTATATTCCACTTTCTTGTACATATGTGGCCCTCCAAATGGTAGGCCTGATCTTTGGGCCAGTGGATGTCCATGGTGCTCCCACGTGATGTTGGTCCAGATAGCCATATTGTCACTACTATAAGCAGGAAGGTCCATGAATGGATGGTTAGGATCATTCCTTTACTGTGAGCTTTTGTGCTGCTTCTCATCCAAGACGATGGCTGTGTGCCTTGGTTACAGATAAAAGTCCATTAGCTTCAAGTCCAGGTTTGAATAAGAACTACTGATTTTATTGGCTACACTCTGCTGTTAATTATACATCTAAAACCTGGTGGTGACACTTCAAGTACGCATGGCATAGTTGGGTCAACCATGCAAATCATTGAACATCTGTGGTTGGAGCATTACAAAATAATTGCAAAGAAAAGATAATATAAACCATCTTATGTTGTTCTTGTTCAATAAAATTTCTTATCTTTCGAAAAAAAAATATGAACCATCTTATTTTACCTTCAAATTTGGACCTCCCACTATTTTGTTTTAAGAATCAATTTGATAGCCCATATTTGGATGGTTAGGATTGCAATAAGAGGACCCACAATTTGTATGGCATGTGCGTTTGTGCATTATTGCCATGACCACATGCGAGTGGAGCATTACCCAAATAATTGCAAAGAAAAGGTAACATTAGACATCTTATTTTCCCTTCAAATGTGGACCAATCACTATTTTGTTTTAACCGTCCATTTGATAGCCCATATTTGGATAGTTATGGCCTGCACATTTTTGCTCAGTGCCACAACCACTAACTGAAGAGATCTACCCCCTTTCACATCAAAGAGAAAAACGTGATACTCTGGCAAACTGTGATGGATTATACACAGGCATTTAGAAATTACTTAGGAATTGTGGACGTGGAAAAGTAGTCATCAAATTGATTGTTCAAATTATGGATCACAGTTTTAGATGCATCTTGGACCAATATTATGGTTGTTTATTTTTCTTACTATTGGATTAAGGGAGACTGTTGAGTTTTAGGACTTTGACTAAGATGCAGTGAGTTTTACAATTTGGTTTCATTTGAGTTTTTGTATTTCATGTGTACAATTCTAAGTGCCAGAGTGTCAAGTTTCATACTCATCCGGAGTATCAAGGAAGAACTTTGATACTCTGGCATTGTGATGGATGATACACATGCACTTACAAGCTATTTGCACATTGCCTAGATTGCATACAATTTGCTTAAATTAAACAGTTCATTTATTGGTCTCAGTTTAGATGTGTCATGAACTAAAAATGAGGCATATTTGATCATCTTACTGCCATATTGGTTGATATATATTGGACAGTTAAAAATGGAAATTATCCAATGATCAATTGATGAAACAAGTGTCCTCAAATCAAAGGTTAGGATTGTTCAACCAATCAGACTTTCAGGATGTGACTTATTAACTATATGTTCCGCAATTTTGTCGGTTTAATTAGGCTCTGTATATATATTCCATGTTTACACTTTCTGAATGTTGTGTATCAAGCGGCATACTCTGCCAGACTATCAAATCTCCCATCTCTTCATTTTCTTTTCACTTTGCTGCAAACTGCTGTAGACTGTCTGCAACAGAGGAGGGAGTATAGAGTGGAATGGCAGAGAAGGATTCATGTAGCAAACCCCAATTAGTTGGTATAAGACTTGGATGATAATGATGCTGATATCTTAAATTTCTAACAAAGCATATCAACACTAAACTTCAAGATTGCATTGGTTTATATCAGGAGTAAATGCTGATGATGTTCGAGTGACTGTAGCTGCACCTGCAGCCCGTGGAGAAGCTAACAGTGAGTTGTTGGAATTCATGGGAAAGGTATGACATTCTCCTCATTCATTGTATGAGTTCTTGCCTTTTCTCAATCGCAAGCTGGGAGTCAAATGCATAACCATCTTTTTGAGTTGAGAAATGCGAAGGAGATTCACACAGAGGATTGAACATTTTGTTCGTGAAAATTGCAAACATGGACACGTGCAAGTTCAGGCCATTCATCAGTTGAGGCCACCATGAGCATGCCATGGTCCTGATATCAGGCTTTTCACTCATCCGTTCAGTCACATGTGTATGCTGGACCATTGTAATTTTTAGGCCAGGGCATGTTGATAGCAGACCCGCTACATAAATGGCCGGATCTTGTGGACAAGAAAACTGTCATCCTCTTTGCTTGGACCTCCTTACCATTTCTCTTGTGAGTTATAGCTCCTTCCCTCTGGGCTATGTTGCTTGCAACCTGCACTTGGTACTTTCGTTATTATCATTGTGCCTAAGGTCCAAGATGGTGCATTTAGCTGTTGTTTTTGTTACAGGTGCTGGGCTTAAGATTGAGCCAGATGACTCTTCAGCGTGGATGGAATAACAAATCAAAGCTCCTTGTGGTGAGTTGGCCCATTTCTAATTGTGGTCGTTCTAGCGTCTGCAGGAGGTTCAGTTCTCTGCTATTAATTTTCCATGAGAAGCTTTATAGCCAATGATTAAAAGCATGTTTGGAAGCTGCTATATTTGCATTGAGCAAGATTGCCATTAGTTCAAACTGCACGTGAGCTCATTTCTTTGAATTGAAGAAATGGATGGAACTGGCTCACTTGCCATGTGAAGCCAGTGGACAAACTCTCTCCGTTACCCTCAATACCAAATGGGTTTCCACACATCCCAATGAGTAACGTATTCAATCTGGCACACACTCCAGTGGTTCCAGGAAGATATTGGGCCCACGTGAAGTATTCACACTATCCAACCTGTAACTCAGCCCAATCCAAAACTATGGTGGGCCCAAAAAAAAGAATTAGCTGGGAGGGAGGGCCCACCCTTGAATTTCACAGGGGTCCACCTGAGTTGCTGAACAGCCTGAAATTTTTCCTAACCCTTCATCTGGACTGGATGAAGAGTATGAATGACCTTGATTATATATGCATTACACAGTGGGTCCCCTATGCTAATAAACGGTGGGCGTTTCCTTTCAATATGTTCCCTGTGATGTGGCCCATCTGAGTTTTGGATCAGGCTGAATTTGGCCCCTGGAGATTTTGTGGGGTTGTTTATCTTGTGGCAGGCTGAACTCCATGAAAACATCACTGGGCCCCACAACTGCCCAGTACCACCATAATCTTATGGTGGTACCAGTACCACTGGAGCACGCCCCTTCCAATTTTAAGTGTGCAGTTTTCAGAAATGGCGCAAGCAAGATATGATATTTGTGCTTCTCTTTTTTTATTTTCTGAATTTGCATTATTTCACTATTATAGGATTCCTCTTTTTCATGAGATATTTAGTATGTCGTGGTGAAACATGCAATGGTTGAATCAGGTAGAGGACTTGTCTGCAAGGGAGGTGTATGAGAAGCTTTTGGAAGCTGTGCAACCATGAAGCTGTGCATGCATAGGGAAACACGCGCTCTGTGCTAGTGGGTTGGGTTTGTATGCTATTGGCTTTATTTTCATGGAGGTTACATTCAGGTGACTGCAGGTGTCAGTGTCTGTGCTTGCACTCTTGGAGGATAGTGAAAACACATGGAATAAACAAAAGAAACCATGCCGACTTTTTCCATGGCTTTGTAGGTTGAAAATAGGCATTCATGCTGAAGAAGGCATGCTTTCAGTTTTCTTTTTTTAACCATGACAATGACTGTTTCTCATATAACTTAAGATTTAGAGATGATGCCATTTCACCATATCTTTATGCAATGAGATTACGTTTTGCATACAATGACATTTTTCCAACTTTTCCAAGCATGATTAGAATTCGAGGGGTCTGTGATTGCTGAAATTCCCTGTATTGGTGGGGACCTTCTAAAATGAACAGGTGGACTTGAGAAGTCATGATTTTGGACTAAGTCATGCTTAGGAGCGATTTGAACAAAGAGAACCAAAATCAAGACATCAAGCCATCTTCATCACTAATGATCAGAAGTTACGGGTCTTTTTAACTATAAAATTGAGACTTCAAGCCTTCTTCGTTGCTACTTAATCGCATGTGATGGGTCTGTATGCTGGTCAATACTGAACATTTCAGATGGGAAAGTCCTGTCTGTATTGTTTCAGACCCGTGGCGAAATGAAATGGATTGTAAGAAATGGCCATTGTCTCTGCTTTGACTCAAGATGTTTAAAGAAACCCAACTGGCCAACTGGAATCCTTTCAAATCTAATACTCAATGGAAAAAGAAAAGAAAAGAAGGAAAGGATCGTCTCCCTCATTCCCTCCCTCCCTTGAGCATATGAATTTTGAACATTTATCATTACTTCAAATATTATCAATTTAGGGTGTGTTTGGTAACACCGCCAGAAACTACTTTGGCAGTTTTTCCTACTAAACTATTTTAAAGTGTAGTACGGCTTTTGTTTTTGAAAGAGAAGCTGCCACCAAACTCTCCCTTAAAAAATCTGAGTCCAGTCAAGTAAGCAATTGACCCAACCCAGCTTCAAATTGAGTTGGCTTTTCAGTATTTCTACCACACCATTTAAAAATGGGTGGTGATCTGTCCTCATCATGTGGCATTGACGTGCAGCCATTCGGACTATTCAAACTGTGGGTCCCATTGGGGAATGAATATATCTCTATAATCCACTGATCAAGCAATTCTAACCGTCCAATTATTGACTGCCAAATGCATGGTTAAAGTAAAATAGTGAGTTTATCCAAATTGGAAGGAAAAGATGAGATTATTAATATTAGCTCTCAATGTAATTTTTAGGTTATGCTGATCATCGACAGTCTGTAGTGCCGTACAACTATGACATGTGTACCGTTGAAGAGACCACCATTTAAAAAAAAGTTGTAAGGTGCATCAAAATGGTGCCATCTCATCAGGTGTAATATAGGGCCAGCTACTACAATATAAGCTCATTCAAGGGCATTTTTGTCATATGTCATGCATGATGCGACACACCTGATGAACAGCCCAGATTTCACAGGCTTGATTAGGGCCTACTTGTTTTGGCCCATCGGTTGCCTGGGCCAAGCTGGGTCTTAGGTGTTATTTTGTGGGCTATTCGTGGCAGACATAGACTGGGATATGCCCTACAAACCCTAAATGGGCTAAGCCCAACCTAGTTAAGCAAAGGTAGAGCTGCACGCGAACCGAGTTAGCTCAGTTAGCTTGCACAACACGACTAGAAAATGCTCAATTCAACTTAGTTTGAAACTGAGTTTGAGCTGAGTTGAGCTGATTTTTAGAGCTCGAAAAAATTCTGAGCTGAGTTCAAGCTTGCCTGAGCTCGACTCAACTCGAATCAAACCTCAACTTAAATTGACTTGGTGACTTGGTTATTTTAATATTGATGTTGCTCCCCAAGTGTTTGATGAAATGATGAAATGAAGTATTGTTTTGTTTGCATACAATTTCCCCAGGATTAGCTACTGATGAGTAAGGAATGGATATGAAAAATACAAACTCCCCGTTATTGAATTATCCTCAAATAATGATTTTAATGTTCCTATCCAGTGTTTGATGAAATACATGTATGTTGCTGCTATTATTTTATATTATGTGAAAAATTGAAGATGCATCATGTGCGTTTAGGAGAAAATGCTAGCTGTTGACCAAACCGAGCCAAGCTGGATAATCAGCATGATGATCGAGCGAGCTGCCAATCCGGCTTAAGGACCGAGCCGAGTTCGAGGGACGCGGATTTTCCGCAAAAGGAAGTTCCTGCACTTGAACCTAGGCAGGGTTGCTGTCATATTTGTGAGAAATCTTATTCGTTCAACCGTTTTTTTAGTTCATTTTAAGACACGAGGCTAAAATTGAACTGTATCCAATGCTCAGGTGAGCTAAAAACCTGATAATTAAACGTCCACGGTTGAAATATTCATTATTTGTATTTTCAAAGTTCATCCCAGCACAAATGACCTTATTAACTGTATAAATGGCATGTAAACATCACTGTTGAGCCTAGATAGGTTTCAACGGTAGAAATTTCCCTGACCACCTTTTTCCTACAGTACGGCCCACTTAAGTATTGTATCCCGCTAAATTTTGGTTTGGGAAAATGACCACTGTAGGCAAAAATTTTTATCCAACGGTTTTTACAAAGGAATGCAAACTTATGTTACCAACTTAGACTAGCACGTGCAGACACCCACTATGAGGACAAGAATACCCCCTCCTTTTCACTTTTCACCGTTGCGTCGTTTCCTCTCCCTCCCTTCCCTCGCTCCATTTTCGAAAAAAAGAAAGAAAAAAAAAAGACGAAGACTCCACCACTACATCTGTTGCTTGGATCACACCACGCTCTAGCTGAATCCCACCCTCTCTATTCACCATTATTGGGGCGTTCTTCTAAAAATGGTCCCTCCACGGAGCAAAGTACGCACTACATGTATAATGTACTACATTTACCTAAATGGTGTGAATTTTTTGTGGGCCATTGAACTGCTGAATGAAGCTCGCATCTTGGTTTTCAGTTCATCTATGCAAAAATCATCCTATGAACATGATGGATTACAAGTAAAACATCATTGTGGGGGCATAACAAGGTTTCTACGGTGGAACCACTGATCCTGTGGTGTGAGCCACTTGATATTTCGATATGCCACCATTTTGGGCTGAAACCTTACTTTAGATGGAAAAACGGATGAACGTCGTGGATAGTCCACGTACATTCAAGGCGGGCCCAACTCAATTTTATTTATTTATTATTATTATTATTTTTTACTATAATTTTTTTTTTTTTGGGTTAGCTTATTAGTACACACCCATGTCAGTACACACACTCCATGTTAGCTACCCCCGCTAGGGATCGATACCAAGACCTCAAGTGTTGAAACGAGGTATCTCCACTCAATTTGCCAGTTGAGCTATGGATTTGGGTGTAAGTATCTTTTGTTTAGTGTATTGTATGTGCTCAATTAAGTCTCCATATTGAGGTAAATAACCTGTACGTTATGATAATCCTACAAGTGACATCGGAGGATATGTTTCAGTGGGAACTCGTTCTCAACTGGTTTGCTGTGCTTTGGAAAGCATCCTAGCTTATCCTCTTAAGGCTGCATACCTCCAGAATGCCAAGAATATCTCCTGATTGCTGAGAAACCAGTTTTGAATGGTCTCTCAGTTTGGTGCTGAATGTCTTGGGGGGACCAAACATCCAACCTTTTCTAATTCAAATCCTTTCGGATGAAAAATCAGAATAATATTGGGCTACTCCATTATGAACCAACCTTATTAGTACATCCAAAAATTCGTGACCACTTGTTTGTTAATTGTGTAGTGAATTGGTTGTAGCATCACCCGTGGAGGATTATTTTATGTACATTGACGATCTCTCATGTCCTAATAAGACTCCTCAGCTCATTTGCCAGTGTTGTTTCCGCCCTTTTCTTAGGATTATACATCATATGTTGTAGGAAGAATTTTAATCATTCTATGAATAAATTTCATCCTTGTTGGGAGTATTTGAAATTTTATTAGGGTGAAAAATTTCGGTTCTCCATCTTCGAATTGGTTGTGTGAATAATAGTACAATACCTTGTTTGCTTTTAGTGCTTATATGTAACGGTTATGGGTTATCTGCAAATGTGATGTGAAGAGTTGATCCAAATTACTTATCTTCCTTTTTTAACAACCAGCCAAGGAAAACGTACCTAAATAAGACTTTAATTTCACTACTAAACTATGAAGGTGTCCCAAAAGAATACTTTATGGATCTTCTGAGGAATGCTTTGAATGATGCTTAATTTCTAATTAGTCCCGCTCAATTTCTCAATTTCCAGTTTGTCCCGCTCAATTTCCAGTTTGGCCTGCTCAATTTTCAGTTTGGCCTACTCAATTTCCAAACCCTCTATTTTTCTAATCTCTCAACTTCCAAACTCTCTATCCACATCTTCCAAAACTATCATTTCCATCTGGGAAGTCAATGTATATATTGTCCCCCGATGTAATGTTGACATGCAGGAGTCTACATGTGAGAGGAGTCATCAAAAATGATGTGGACCAATAAAAGCAGTCGGCATTTGGAATTTTCTTTACCTTCAACACAAATGATCCGCACTTAATTATAAATAATTTATAAGGAACTTATATATTAATCGGGTTCGTGCTGGGTTGGGCAACCCAAGACCTCAACTCGAGCCCAACCCAAGTTTTATCGGGTTGGTGTTTGTATGTCCCAACCCCAAAACCAAACCTGATACATCCTGCCCAAGCCCTAAAATCATATATGGTACGTCAAGTAACTAATTTTAGTTTAGAAGATATTCTTGTTATATGAATAAATAAAGAAATGAAAAAAGGAGAGAATTTTTTTTATATGCTTATATATACATATTTATATAAATGTGTTAGAGTAAAATGTACGTAGAATAAAATTCTCCATGTTTGATATGTTTTTCAATACATCTCTATAGGCGATAGTGAGCTGCAGCTAGCAATGGCTCCTAGCGCTGCGGGGCCAAGCTGTGAGAGGCGCACAAAGAGGAATCACGACGAAAATGAAAATTTCAATGCTCCTCCTATACACCCCGAGGTGAACCTAGGAAAATTTTGAAATCGAAAAGTTGTGTTTGAGGCAACCGTCGAAGACAGGTTCTTTGGCGAGTTCGAGTTACTCGACCGCCTCTAACACAATGATTGGGCACACATGTTTGAGGGTACTTATCGCTCTGATGCGAGCTTGGAAAGGTCCTTGTACTTTGTAATTCGTAAGGCAAGTATGAACCCGAGAGGGTTCGACATCCCTTTTGGCAGGCGGTCGGCCCACATTAACATATAAGTCATCTCCAAAATCCTTGGCGCCCCCCTAAGGAAAGTGCATATTAATGTGAAAAATATGAAGAAGAAATAGTATAGAGATGAGCGAATTATGCACCTATGTGGGAAGATGGTCGAGTGGAAGTGTGGCAGCAGCGTGGCTGCTTCCGACTTGCACTTCCAGTATCAACTACTCCACTACATTTGTACATACAACCTGTATCCAAGGACTAGCAATCGGACTGAGTGCAACTGTTTCATGATTTAGCTCCTCTACCAAGTGGGCGAGGGAGCAGAAGTATGTCTCCCCACCATTGTGCTTACCTAGATCGTAAAGGCAGTGACATCGACTAGGGAAAATGCAGCGCTTCCATTTGGTTGCTTAATCTATAGGCTCGCCCGTAAGTACGGGATCAAGGGATCCAATGGGGACCTCGAGCCCGTGAAATTCATCGACGAAACTACAATCAACCATATGAATATTGGCCCAAAACTCAAGATGTCGAGGCTCGAAAAATATGGGGATGAGATCGAAGAAGAGGAAGAAGAGAAGAGCGACGAAGAAGAAGAAGAAAGTGATGGGGAAGAGGAATCTGAAAAGGAAAGGGCAAACGAGACACCTCTTGCCTTATAGGAAATACGAGAGCTCTACCAATCGCTTGATGCAAGGATGGAGAGACAAGAGAAGCTGCGCAAGAATTTACCGGGTGCTCAATTCATGTGTTGATGTTTAATATCATGATTTGATAATAAGTACAATTTAAAGAGCTATCTGGCCAAAATTTAAGGGATGTACGTGGGTACCATGATGCCATGATCCATAACATCCACCCATGACATATGAGCTTTACCGGGTGCTCAATGTAAGCCACATGCTGCTCCAGTTACTAGCATAACTAATTGAACCTATCTAGAATTCACTCAGAATACGGAAAATTGCAAACTTAGAGACGTAAAAGTTTAGGACCCTCAGGAAATTTTAGATTTAGTTGTTTGAACGTAGAAATGAAACTTAGGTTCTCTTGAAATCATTAAAATATTCATTCAAACTTGGTTGGAATCGCTTTGGAATTATGACATTTGAGAAGATAGAGACTCAATATTTTAAGTTCTTTAGGAGATTGCCTGCATAACCATGAAACCTAGGAACAAAACCTAGGTCCCCATTAAAAACTTTTAGAATGATCGTTTGAACTTAGAACCAAACTTATGAATTATGGGAGAACAAATAAACTGCTATGATGTATATTAGATTAAACAAGAATGTTCCTTGAACTTGACCTCCAATGAACTTTTTAGCAACTTAGGATTTGAATTTTTCTATAATTTTTCTTAGTTGAAATGACATTGTGAAGACACTTAGTAGACAATAGGTGAAAAGAGTTTAGGCATCGTAAGCAATTCCTTACCCATTACATTGTACATTAGATCAAATTTAAGCACTCCCTAAACTTAAAACCTGCATTAGGAGTTAAAAATGAAAATTCGCTAAGAAATCTCATTAGTTAGAGATGATATTTCTCATAACTTTTAGCAATTAGCATTAACTAGAAGTGAATTTATAAAGGTTTGAGAAAAAAAAAATAGCTCTAAATGGAGCGTATCGAGACTAAGATTTTGTATTTTGAGTCCCCAAATACATCTCGTTGATCAGAAACAACATCTCTCGTATGTTTCAACAATTAGAAATAATTAATAGTGAAAATTTAGGTGAAATTTCAACCCTAGACTCTTCTTGTTGAGACTAGCTTTGAAAATTGATGTAAGTTTAACATATTTTAAACTCAAATCCTCATGTAGAAATGTTAGGTTCGTATTTTTTTTTTTTTAAAGTGTATTAGGCCATGCCAGAATTTTTCCTTATTAAAATAAAAGACTATATGGATATTCCATGATAGATAGCGTCGCTGAATTTAACAAGCACCACATGAAATCATTCGTATCTCTGAATTTGTAATCCATATAAGCTCTTCTTGTTTATTTAAAAAATTTAACGCATCGCTTACTCTTTATTTCCTTGAGATCTGTATCATCGTCATCTATTATGGAACGTGAGTAATCGGTCCTCTATTATTTGATCGAGTTTTGTCTTATGGCAAGCTTTCATTGCTTAATGATTCACTAATATAATGTCATTGTATTGGTTTGGCCTACTCAATTTTCAGTTTGTCCTGCTCAATTTTCAGTTTGTCTCACTTAATTTTCGGTTTGTCCCGCTCAATTTTCAGTTTGTCCCCTTCAATTTTCAGTTTGTCCCACTCAATTTTCAGTTTGGCCCGCTCAATATCTAGTTTGGCCCACTCAATTTTTAGTTTGTCACGCTCAATTTCCAGTATGTCCCGCTCAATTTCCAATATGGCCCACTCAATTTTCAATTTGGCCCACTCAATTTTCAGTTTGGCCCGCTCAATTTCCAGTTTGGCCCGTTCAATTTTCAGTTTGTCCCACTCAATTTTCGGTTTGGCCCGCTCAATTTTCGATTTGGCCCATTCAATTTTCAGTTTGGCCGGCCTCAATTTCCAGTTTGGTCCGCTCAATTTCATGTTTGCCCCGCTCAATTTCATGTTTGCCCCGCTCAAATGGATTTTCCACCATCGACCCGATGGAATATTGGAAAATAACTAGGTTGGTTGGTCTAGTGTCGATAGTTCCAATCGACCAAATAATTTAGGATACTTTATAAGATCCATTAAAATATCTAGTAGAATCTTGATCATTAATGAATTACCATATAATATATTGCATATTGAAGAATATCATGATTATCCTAAGTTAGAGAATTTTGGAATCATTGACCATTTTCAAGCATTTCACAGTCAATTCCCTTCACTTCACGGTCATTTTCACATATTTCACGATCAATTCACTTCACTTCATGGTCATTTCCATGCATTTCACGGTCATTCCCAACCATTCTGTGTTGATTCACGGTCATTTTCAAGCATTTCACGGTCAATTCCCTTCACTTCACGGTCATTTCCATGCATTTCACGGTCAATTCGCTTCACTTCACGGTCATTTCCATACATTTCATGGTCATTACCATGCATTTCACGGTCAATTCCGACGATTCGGTTTCATTTCACGGTCATTTCCATGCATTTCATAGTCAATTCCGGCAATTCCGTTTCATTTCACGGTCAATTCCCTTCACTTCACGGTCATTTCAATGCATTTTTTTCTAAATAAACAAGCTAAAATATAGGACAACTACTCCATTACAAGTCGTATTTTGTATCAAGCAATTTATTTGGGAGAGAGAAATCCGACATATCTTGTTAGCTTGAGGGGAGGCATTGGAATTTCCTTTGCCTTTAACACAAAAGATCTGCACTCAATTATAATTAATTTATAAGGAACTTATATCTTAATTGGGTTTGTGTTAGGTCAGGAAACTCGAGGCCTCAACCCGAGCCTAACCCAAGTTTTATCGAGTTGGTGTTTGTATGGCTCAACCCCAAGACCAAACTTGATACATCCTTCCCAAGCCCAACCCAATGTCGGGTCAGTCACAAGTTGGTCGGGTTGAGCTCGCCCAACTTTCAGCCCTAAAATCATATATGGTACGTCAAGTAACTAATTTTGGTTTAAAAGATATTCTTGTTATATGAATAAAGCAAGAAATGAAAAAAAAAAAAAAGATAATTTTTTTTTTATATGCTTATATATACATATTTGTTAAGGCATAAAAAATGACGACGGAAGATTGAAGCAAGAAGAGATAAGAAAATGGAAGGAATACTCGAAAGGAAGCAGAATATGATAGTTTTAAAGGGTTTACGCGGGAATGCACAACTTGCGCAAGACCGCGCAATCAATCTTCTTTGCGCAGGTCCACGCAATGAGAATATCAGTTGTGCGGGACCCTAAAACGTACTGTAGAAATGGTCTTTTTAAAAATGATTCAAAGCACTGAAAATTTATCCCACATCGCTAAGATCAGGATTTTTACACGTGCGAGGGTCTATAAATACCCATTCCCCTCCATTAAGGAGGATGGAAGATTTCAAGAGGAGCAGAGCAGATCGAAAGATTGAATGTAGGAGAAGAAGTCTCCTGTCAGTTGCGCAGGACCGTGCAACCAGGCTGCCCTGTAGTCTGTGAAGTTAAGGAGCCGTTATGCTACCGAAATCCATGGGCCAGGCTTCCTCCCTCCGAGTTTTCTTCTATTTTAAGGGTTCAGAAGAGAAGGATTAGTTGATTGAATTGACGTTTTCCCTAAGTTTTAGGGATGGTTAAAACAGGCGTTGTTATGCTGCTGAAATCTCTATTTCATTGAAGATTCATCAATCGAATCGACATTCCTCTTAAGTCCTAGGAGATTATCAAAACAGGCACCGAAAGGCTGTCGAAATGAACTCTTGATATTCAAAGCATAAGTCATTTATTTTCACATGATCTATCTTAGAATTAAGGGATGTAAAGCGGATGTAAATGAACTCAGTATCAATGAAATGTGATGAATGTTCTCAATACCTTTTCTCTGTTATGTTTGAATAAGACAATTTTTCAAATCAAACGCATTTGTTTCTTTGTCGAAACAAAATGATGACTCCACTGGGGACTTATTTAATTATAGTCTTATTTAAATGTAACAGTGAAATTATTATGAACTTTCATCACAGTTTGGCGTCCTACAGACACCAAAATGGCGACTCTCAGTGGAAAAATCCTCCCCTTCATCTATAAGATCGATCACTTTAATCGTTCATCTACTAATTATAACTATGATTTGTGTTGAAGGTTTTATAATCCGACTACGACTTACTACTCATGGCAACTCCCGTAAGAAAAGTGAACTTTCGATTCACCTCGACCGGGTTTGTGATAGAATACACACCAAGTCATGCAAGTAGAAGTGGCATGGCTCAAGTAACAGTTGGAGTCATTTCTGCTTCGCCCCAATCATCAGAAGAAAATACAGGATGGACTGTTCTAACCTCTCATAAGGCAAAAGCACGAAACGTCAGAAATTCTAGGATGAATCAGCCTTCATTAAGAATCAGAGGGCCTGTAACACGTAATACAGTTAAAAGAAATCCCGAACTTGCTCCTTCGGCTATTTATCCTGCACAAATAATTCCCCAATTGATAGTGCATGAATTCCCCAATTGATCAGATCACTAGTGCCGTCTCAAGCAAATGTGCCAGTATCAACATCACCTCAGTCAATTGATGCCACGGGGGGCATAGAAAAGGCCAATGAAACTCCATTCCCTCCCTTTTCCATGAGTCCTGTTACGTCAGCTTATTCTTGCTCGACTCCAGTTACTGTTTCATCCAAAAGTGGACAAGCTGCAGTGCATATGGCAGGGACGAGTCAAGAACGCGAAGCAACTATAGAGAATTGCATCCATGAAATGGCAGAAGCTCAAAATGCATTAATAAAAGAATGCAGAAATCTCAAAGGGGCCTTGGTGACTTTCATATATAATGCAGCTCAAATAATAATTGTTGAAAAAGTTGGTCGAATGGAAAGGGAACATGAAAATACTGGACGTTTCAGATATCGTACGCCGTATCCAAGAGAGGTGGATGATATTCCCTTCCCAGCTAGTTTCAAGTGTCCAGGACGTCACTGACGGGTAGAGCATTCCGATGGTATTCCAGTTTGGTTCCGGGGTCAATCCATAATTGGGGACAGATGTGATATGTTTTTGCATCTCACTTTTTCTCCTTAAGTCATGACGTTAGTATTGTTCAGTTAGCTTCTGTATGACAAGGCGAAAGTGAGTCAGTAAGGGGTTTTATAGACAAATGGAAGACATTGGAAACTTTGTGCAAATGGCTGCTAGGAGAAAGCGAACAAGTCAAGATGTGTATGAGCTCTATGAAAAGGGAATTCATAATTGGACTGGCCAGTGCCGACATCAAAACTTTTCGTGATTTGACCGCTAAGGCTCATGCTTTAGAATCGATAAATCGAAAAGTACCAACATTCCACCATGATGCAGCCCAGGAGGCTCCTAGCAGGACAATAGTGAGTACTATTGATCATCATCAGCAGCATAAAAGTGTAAGAGGTTTAAAGGAAGAAAATGCGAGGCAAAAAGATGAGCTGATTCAATCAAGAAGAAATAAAAAGGTCAGGACGCTCAATTCGCATAAGGGGTTTGCATTCGATAAGGAAGATGTCATTCCAATGATGGACCAGTTATTGAAAGTCGGCGCGATAGAATTGCCAGAGACTAAACGCCCCAAGGAGGCGACAAGGTGCGGGGAGCAAAATTTTTATCGCTATCACCGCTTATTGGGACATCCAACAGAGAATTGTTATACATTGAAGTGTATTATACAGCGAATGATAGACAGGAATGAGATAATTATCGAAAACAGAATAAGCAAGGAGGTCATGAAAAGTACGGGTTTTGACTGCGAAGACTACATCGGCTTAAATTATGAGAAGGAATTTCGATTGGGATCGGCCAGGAAAGGCGCAGAAAATTTAAAGACATGGAGACAAGGTCGTCAATAAATATGGTTACGGTAAAAGAACCAGTGAAAGAAAGTGCTGAGGTAGTTGAATGTCCTGAGACAGCTCCGAAGCAAATGGAGGACAAGGGGCAACCGACAACGGATAGTCTGTTAGAAATAAACTTGGGTACGAAAGAAGAACCACGAAACACGTTTATTAGCGCCAACCTCTCTGAACAAGAGTCTACAGAATATGTTCGATTTCTTAGAGAAAATAAAGACGTGTTCACTTGGACATATGTAGAGACGCCCGGATTGAAGCCTTCTGTGGCGTTGCACCGATTAAATATTTCTAAGGAGAAAAGGCCGGTTAAACAAGCGCAAAGGCGATTTCATCTAGACTTGGTTCCCCTCATTGAGGAAGAAGTCAATAAGTTGATAAAGGTTGGGTTTATTAGATAGGTCAAATATCCTAAGTGGATATCGAATATTGTCCTGGTGAGAAAGAAAAATGGACAGGTCAGGGTATGCATTGATTTTAGAAATCTAAATGAAGCCTGCCCTAAGGATGATTTTTCGCTCCCAATAACTGAATTATTAATTGACAGTACAACTCAGTATGCCGTTATGTCCTTTATGGACGGTTATGCGGTATATAATCATATTCGAATGGCCCATGAAGACGAAAAGGCAACGGCATTTAGAACTTCACTGAGAATTTTTTGTTATAAGGTTATGTCATTTGGACTTAAGAATGCTGGGGCAACATACCAGAGAGCGATGCAAAGCATTTTTCAAGATATGATATATAAGCACGTTGAGTGTTATGTTGACGACTTGGTGGTCAGGTCAGGAAGCCATCAAGAACATCGTGAACACTTGGCGTTGGTTTTTCAGCGACTCAGAAAGAAACAATTGAAGATGAATCCCGCTAAATGCGCATTTGGACTGTCCTCTAGAAAATTTTTAAGTTTTATTGTTCGGCATAGGGGCATCGAGATTGACCCCGGGAAAGTCAAGGCTATTCTAGATATGCCACCACCAAACACATTAAAGGAATTGAAGAGTTTGCAAGGAAAATTAGCATACATACGCCGGTTCATTTTGAACCTGGCAGGGAGATGTCAGCCATTTTCTCATTTGATGAAAAAGGATACAGAATTTGTATGGAGTTAAGCTTGTCAAAACGCATTCGACTCAATAAAGGAGTTGCTAAAAAAACCACCAGTACTAGCAGCTCCAGTGAAAAGGAAACTGCTTATTTTGTATACATCTGTAGCTGAATATTCCTTAGGAGCTTTGTTGGCACAAAAGAATGAGTTTAGAAAAGAAACAGCTCTTTATTATTTGAGTCGGACCTTGATTGGTGCGGAATGTAATTATTCCCCGATTGAGAAGGAATGCTTAGCGTTAATATTTACAGTAAAGAAATTGAGGCATTATTGTCTGTCGCACGATATAACATTGGTTTCAAGGGCTGACCCGATAAAGTTTTTGATGACAAGACCGATGTTGTCTGGAAGGTTGGCTAAATGGATGTTGTTACTTTCAGAGTATGCTATTACGTACGAACAGGCAAAAGCAGTGAAAGGGCAGGCAGTGGTGAATTTCTTAGCAGCGCACCCCGTGGCAAGATCTGAAGCCATCAATGATGACTTTCTGGATGAGAAAGTCATGCTAATTGAATCACAGAATCCGTGACAGATGTATTTTGATGGTGCTTCTCGAGTATCAGGAGCAGAGGCAGGAGTGATATTCATTACTCCCTAAGGTGATTTATTACCTTACTCCTTTACATTAGGTATTACATGTATGAACAATGAGGCTGAGTATAGAGCCCTGATTATTGAAATGGAGATGGCTAAAGAAATGGAGATAAAAGTATTACATATTTTTGGAGATTCTAAATTGATTATAAATCAATTGACAACTGAATTCGAAATAAGAAAGCAAGAACTTTTGTCATACTGTCGGAAAGCACAACAGTTGTTGGAACAGTTTTTCTATATTGAAATCAAGCATATTCCCCAGTCAGAGAATGCGAAAACCGATGCATTGGCCAGTTTGGCAGTAGCTTTTTCTTGCCCTAATCAAAGCCCTCTTCGAGTAACTATAGAGGAAAGAAGATTTTTACCATCAACAGAGGTTGTTGAGGAAGTTACTGAAGCCCTTCCTGTATCATGCTTAGAGATTACAACCGATGATTGGCGTCAGCCTTTCATAGATTATCTCAAATTCAACATCCTACCAGAAGAGTCCGCACAAATACAGCAAATCAGACAACGGTCAAGTAAATTCATCATCTGCAGTGAAGTATTATATAAAAAATCTTACAATGGAGTGTTGCTACGTTGTTTAGATAAGCAAGAAGCAAACCAGATGTTGCGAAAAGCACACTCTGGAGAATGTGGGGTACATCAAGCTAGTCAAAATTTATTTCATCGAGTACATAGAATGGGATATTACTGACCCACCATGTTCAAAGATGTAATAGATTATGCGAAGCGATGTCATGAGTGTCAGATTCATGGGGATGTTATACATGTTCATCCAAAAGACTTACATCAGTCAGTTACCTCTTGGCCTTTCTCTGCATGGGGGCTCGACGTTATTGGTCCTATTAATCCACCTTCATCCAAAGGGAAGCAGTATATATTGGCAGCAACGGATTATTTTTCCAAATGGACCGAAGCAGTTGCGTTGCGCAATGTTAAAGAAAAGGATGTAATAAGTTTCATCCGACATGCGATAATATACTGCCACGGTATTCCAAAGAAAATTGTTACGGACAATGGCACCCCTTTCAAAAATAGAGGCATGGAAAAGCTGTATCAGAAATTCAATATCCATCACTCGTTCTCAATGCCTTACTATCCGCCAGCTAACGGATTAGTAGAGGCATTCAATAAAATAATAGTCAAAATATTGAAGAAGACAGTAACAGAGAACAAACGTGATTAGGATGAAAGGTTACAGGAACCGTTATGGGCGTACAGAACTACTCATCGAATAGCAACAAGGGCAACACCGTATTCGTTAGTCTATAGTGTGGAAACAGTAATTCCAATTGAAATACAAGTAGCGTCACTAAGAGTGGCAGTACACCAGTTTATAACTGATGATGATAATATAAAAATAAGATTGAAATAACTGGATTTGATTGACGAGAAACGCCTGGCTGCACAACAACGTCTGCAAGCATATCAAGCGAGAATATCAGCCGCCTTTGACAAGCGAGTTAAATATCGTTCTTTTAAAAAGGGGGACATGATATTGATGTTGAAAAGACCAATTGTAGTCACTTATCAAGCAGGAGGCAAGTTTGAACCCAAATGGGATGACTCTTACATAATAAAAGAAGTATATTTCAATGGAGCATATCGAGTTGTGGATCAAGATGGGCAAGGAATCAGTATACCAGTCAATGCTTGCTTCCTTAAGAGATATCATCCATAAGCATATTTGTTGATTTTGCTCCAGAAAATTATCAGAATAATGATTCTGTATCAAAAGGGGGCAAGATGAAGGGAATGAACAAGGAAGAAGTTCACGAGCATACCAAGATCATATGATAGCAAATATTATTAAAAAAAAAAAAAAAGATGAGGAAGCTGAGCGCCATCAAGCGAGATCTATAAAATTTTGCCACCATCACCATCGGGCTGGTATATTGTGAACAATAAAGACAAACAAGGCAGATAAATAGATGGGTATAATTAAAGACACTAGCAGAAATCATGGTGTGTCAATTTCAGTCGGAAAACACCTATGATTGTCTTCGTCTTCCAAAACATTTTAAGACAGTCACCGCCGAATGAAAAAGTGCTGATGATCATCGCCGACGCTAAAGATTTCCATCAAAATCACCAGGTATCAATGATTATAAAATAAAAGGAAAGCAACTGTCGCTGTTGCCGATCAATCGCTCATCAAAATTGTCATCATCGTTAAGCTGATACATTATTTTAAACATGATACAAAAATTCTTATGACATTATCAGCAGCAGCGAAATGTCAATTATTGATCAACCATCTGCTGACAGTAGAATAAATCATATAGCCAACTGTATATAAAATTGGTGACAGCGATAGTTGCTTATCATAAAAAGGCAGTTTAGTCAAGTCCCGAAAAAAAAAAAAGAGGGAAAAAGGCCGAGTCCTAAAAGGACCAAATCTCAAAAGGGATCAACTACGCATAAGACCTATAATCATAAAAAGGTAGCCCAGTCAAGTCAATGGCCCGTTGTGCATGAGACCTATGAAGATCGTCATTCGGGTAGCGGTGAGAAGCCAGTGGCCCTAAAAAGCCCGTGAAGGTCATCGTACGCATACCCATGCGGGCAGCTGACAGAGTCAATGACCAAAAGCTAAAAGGCTAAAAGTCAACCAAAAGCCAAAGTGCCAAAAGTCCTCAAATGACCAGTCAGTGTAACCCCCATGCCGTCTGTATAGCTTTTCGGCACCATCACGGGGAATGGAGGACAATGCCCTCCCGTGAATGGGCCTGACCTTGTAGACAAAGAAAATGAGGACTGCAGTACAAACTTTAAATAGGCCAACTATGCATAAGACCCCCCAGATTTGTGGTTCGATTCCGGTACTAACTCATGAGGAAAGGCTTGAACCTACTCATCGATGGACTGACATCCATGGATTTGGTACCCCCAAAGGTAACCTTGCTAGCTCTGTGAACTCTAGAGAGTTACCGTGGCCAACCCTATGCGTAAAACCAACCGAGTTCATGGCCCCAGTAGCTTCACTGGGCCCCTCTGATGGATCGCGGTTTGTGAACTCCTCAGCCAGTAAGAAGTCCAACGAACTCTTAAGAATTACAAAGGCCATCACGTGAGACCCGACTCTAGCTAGAGTCCAAATAAGTTTGCTCCACTACTCATGAGCCTAAACCGTGTATGCAACTGACTGAATTGAAACTTAATGCCGCCAATAAAATATAAATAAGATCATCATATAGGAAATTTCGCACTAACAAGCATAAAATGTTGATGTTTTCTAATTAGTTCTTTATTGAATATCATGATAAACTATGTGCAACATTATAGATACATATTTCATTTTATATGTTTGTTCAAATATGCAAAGCATAAACTGTGCAATATTTAGAATGTAGCAAATTCATATTTCACTCTAGATATGCTTAAGTGTGCAATCGCCTGATGAAAATTTTAAACATTGATTAGACAAAATGCAAAAATGCATTTCTTTAAAATCAGGTTCAAAATTTCATTGACAATAAATGCCTCCAAGATATTGGCAATTATATACTCAAGAGCTCAAATCTCTAAGAGTACAATATGAAGAATACAACGCGAAGCACTATGACAAGCACAAAGATTGATTAAATCATATTGCGAATATCACAATCAGCTGAAAATTCTCAATCTATTTAAAAATTATCAATGCTTCATAAGGCTACATTGAAAAATTATAATGAAGTAAGATACTAATTCATATTAATTTGGAAGGAAAGATCATCATTTGAAAGCTTGGGTTATGCAGATCATGAATAAAGGAAATAATCGAAAAAGGAGTTGCGGTCGGAGTAGTATTAAAGAACAATTCCAGATACAAAGTTGGAGAAAGGAATTGCTAGAGTTAATCAAAGAGACCGTAATAGCAGAAATGGTGTTGAAAGAAAGTTCTTTAATCGCTCAGAAACAAAGTCGTCATAGCTGATGAAGAAGCGTGCTTCAATGAAAAGAGAATTTTATCCTCTCTAGTGAAGCATCTAATCGACACTGTTGAATAGGGGCGTTCAAATTTTTCCACTCGAGTGACATCATTCAAGTCTTCCAGTCGGACGTAATCATTAAAGCGCAAGAGCCCTCCGTTCAAGCATGAGCCTTCCGGTCTCCCCTTTGAGCGTCATCATCAGGTTCTCCCTTTGAGCGCCATCATCAAGTTTTCCGGTAGAACACCATCATCCAAATCTTCAATTCGAGGCATGATCATCCAACCTGCCGTACAAGTATGATAATCTAATCTTCTGATCAAGCATGATCATCCAATTATCCTTCAGTTGCAGTTCATTCAAGTTCCTCAGGCGAAGGAAGATCGATCCTCCATTTGACTTCAGGAATCAATCAAAGAAGGATCGAGGGGGCATCTGTTGAGGCATAAAAAATGATGACGGAAGATTGAAGCAAGAAGAAATAAGGAAATGAAGGAATACTCGAAAAGAAGCAGAATATGATAGTTTTAAAGGGTTTGCACGGGAACGCGTAACCAATGTCAGTTGCACAGGATTACACAATCAATCTTCTTTGTGCGGGTCCGCGCAATGAGAATATCAGTTGTGCGGGACCCCGAAACGTGCTGTAGAAATGGTCTTTTTCATAATGATCCAAAGCACTGAAAATTTATCCCACATCGCTAAGATCAGAATTTTTACACGTGTGAGGGTCTATAAATACCCCTTCCCCTCCTTCATTAAGGAGGATGGAAGATTTCAAGAGGAGCAGAGCAGAGCGGAAGATTGAATGTACGAGAAGAAGTCTCCTGTCAGTTGCGCAGGACCGTGCAACCAGGCTGCCCTGTAGTTTGTGAAGTTAAGGAGCCGTCGTGCTGTCGAAATCTATGGGCCAGGCTTCCTCCCTCCAGGTTTTCTTCTATTTTAAGGGTTCAGAAGAGAAGGATTAGTTGATTGAATCGACGTTTCCCCTAAGTTTTAGGGATAGTTGAAACAGGCACTGTTGCTACTGAAATCTCTATTTCATTGAAGATTCATCGATCGAATCGACATTCCTCCTAAGTCCTAGGAGATGATCAAAACAGGCGCCGAAAGGCTGTCGAAATGAACTCTTGATATTCAAAGTATAAGTCATTTATTTTCACATGATCTATCTTAGAATAAAGGGATGTAAAGAGGATGTAAATGAACTCAGTATCAATGAAATGTGATGAATGTTCTCAATATCTTTTCTCTATTATGTTTGAATAAGACAATTTCCCAAATTAAACGCATTTATTTCTTTGTCGAAACAATATTTATATAAATATGTGTTAGAGAAAAATGGAGGTAGAATAAAATTCTCCATGTACAAAAATAAAAAATAAAAAAGGATGCGGTTATAATCCGTAGCCATAGATTGGGGGTGGAATTTTGGTATCCGCGATTGATCACCGACCAGGACAGCGACTTGCGGTGGAATCGCGGGAACCGTGATTGATTCCTGTAGTAAGGGCTATGGAATGGCTACGGTTATAATCCGTAGCTATAGAAAACCGTAGCCAAGGATCCTTTTTTTATTTTTTATTTTTATTTTTTGTTGTTGTAATCCCCACCGCCTTTTGTGGGTCCCATCATGAGGTCTATGTTATATCCAAACCGTCCATCTATTTGGCGAGATCATATTAAGCATGAGATGTAAAATAAGACAGATCTAACGATCAAGTGGACCACACTGTAAAAGGCAGTGAGGAATTGAACGTCTACCATTGAAACTCTTTTAGGGGTTACAGAAGTTTTGGATCATTATGGAAAAAAAAATTCCTCTTCATCCAGGCCTTTTTGACCTTATGAATAGATTGGATGGAAAATAAATGTTATGATGGGCCTTACAAAATTTTTAACGGTGAAAATCAATTTTCTCACTGCTCTTTGTGGTGTGGTCTAGTTGATCTTTGGATATGATTTTTTTTTGGATAATGCTCCGAAATGATCTTGAAATATGGATGAACATTGTGGATATAATCAATACATAGTCGTGGGGCCATGTAACTTTGATCTCTTTTGAGCCGTTCGTACAACTCTCGGTTGGAGGAGCGTCAGCGCTCGTCTTCGAAAGGGAGGGAGGGGTATTTTCGTCCTGAAAGTTGTTGTCCCCACGTGCTAGTCTAAGTTGGTAACTTAAGTTTGTATTCCTTCATAAAAACCACTAGATAAAAGGTACTGCCTACCGCGGTCATTTTCTCTTTTGGTTTCTTCTCCTCGAATGAGCTCACATAAGAGAAATTTCCAACTGTACGACCAGTATATGGCCCATTCCCGAGACGAAGCCCACCCCATTTTACTTTCCAAGAATACTCCCTGGGTGTACAGACGCCTTGTAAAAGGTCAAAAATGCCCCTGCTTTTTCCTTCAAGTGTTAACACTCCTGGAACTCCTAGTTGTACGAACGGTTCAAAGGAGATCAATGTTACATGGGCCCAGCAGTTATGTATTTATTATATCCACAACGTTCATCCATATTTTGAGATCATTTCGGAGCATTTATCAAAAAAAAAAATTCATATCGAAAGATCAACTAGACCACACCACAAAGAGCAGCAGAAAATTGATTTTCACCGTTAAAACTTTTGTAGGGCCCACCATAATATTTATTTTTAATCCAATCTAATCATAAGGTCACAAAGACCTGGATGAAGAGGAAAAATAAATTTCATAATGATCCAAAACTTCCGTGACCCCTAAAAGGGTTTCAACGGTATACGTTCAATTCCCAACTGCCTTTTACAGTGTGGTCCACTTGATAGTTAGATCTATCTTATTTTTTGTCCCAAGCCTTAATATGAGCTCTCAAAATAGATGGACAATTTGGATATAACATAGACCTCATGATGGGACCCACAAAAACAAAAACAAAAAATAAAAAATAATTAAAAAAAAACACAGATTGGCAGATTTTTTTTTTCTTTTTTTTTAAAAAAAATGGGGAGAACTTTTTCTCCCTTACATTTTTCTAAAATACATAATTAGGTAAATATGTATATATAAGTATATAAAAATATTTTTCTATCTCTTAATTCATTTCTTTGTCTATTTATTTAACAAGCATATCTCCTAAACTAGAATGAGTTACAAAACGTACCAAATATGATTTTGGGGTAGGAGAAGCTAATTTAGCCAACAAACATATTAATTTTCTGAGATTCCATTAGGTCAATGGTTAAAAATCCACTTCACGGTCAATTCACTTCACTTCACAGCCATTTTCACGCACTTCGCAGTCAATTCAATTCACTTCACTTCACTGTCATTTCCATGCATTTCACGGTCATTCCCAGCGATTCCGTGTTGATTTACGGTCAATTCGACGCACTTCACGGTCAATTCACTTCACTTCACGGCCATTTTCACGCACTTTGCGGTCAATTCACTTAACTTCACCATCATTTCCATGCATTTCACGATCATTCCTGGCGATTTCGTGTTCATTCACAGTCAATTCGACGCACTTCACGGTCAATTTACTTCACTTCACGGCCATTTCCACGCACTTCGCGGTCATTTCACTTCACTTCACCATCATTTCCATGCATTTCACGGTCATTCCCAGCATTCTGTGTTCATTCATGGTCAATTCGACGCACTTCACGATCAATTCACTTCACTTCACGGCCATTTCCACGCACTTGACGGTCAATTCACTTAACTTCACCATCATTTCTATGCATTTCACGGTCATTCCCAATGATTCCGTGTTCATTCAAGGTCAATTCGACGCACTTCACAGTCAATTCACTTCACTTCACCATCATTTCCATGCATTTCACGGTCATTCCTAGCGATTCCGTGTTCATTCATGGTCAATTCGACGCACTTCACGGTCAATTCACTTCACTTCACGGCCATTTCCATGTACTTCGCGGTCAATTCACTTCACTTCATCGTCATTTCCATGCATTTCACAGTCATTCCTAGCGATTTCGTGTTCATTCACAGTCAATTCGACGCACTTCACGATCAATTCACCTCACTTCACGACCATTTCCACGCACTTCGCGGTCATTTCACTTCACTTCACAGTCATTTTCATGCATTTCACGGTCATTCCTAGCGATTCTGTCACGCCCCAAACTCAGAAACCGGGCTCACAAAATTTTCGATCGCCGAATCTGGCGCTGACAGCCTCCGTAGTATCCCATTCTCGGCTCCCGGCACCCATATACCAGGTTCCGATCCTGGGATGCTACAAAGAGGATTTCTACTATCCATTTAATTCGTAATGAGCATAACCATAAGCATAACCCACGAACAATAACCATAAGAACACCATCACAAAATCCACTATGATCAAAAACTTTAAGTACAATGTGTAGGAAAGGGAAATACAAAATAGTAACAATAACAAAACTCCAGAAGCTCGACTGCACTCTCCAACGGTGGTGAGACTAAGGCTGCGTCCTGGCGTCACCTGCACGCATCAATTGTGCATAAGCTTATAGAAAGCTTAGAGGGCGGTGTAAGTGTGTGTGCAATACGAGCGTGCTCAGAATACAAGGTTAGAGTAATGCGGAATCATGATGATGAATACGTGAATGCAATCAGCCATACCAAGGCTATATAGTGCAAGATATGAATGCGATCGGCCATATCTAGACCATGTGATACGAGATGCAACTCAAGCATACCAATCCTCATCATATATAGTACAGTTCTCATTCTGGATAATCACCGGGGTCTAGTACACTCTAACCAGCCTGTCGTCCCTATCCGAACGCACAACTGGGAGAGCAGAAGAGACCTCACTATCCACCTGCCAATATCGGGCTCAGCTCGTCGATAGCGGACCGATTCCTCAAGCTGGTCAAACTTAACCTAGAAGTTGCCCCCTCACTCAGGAGGATAAGGTCACACCCCTTTCCAACCGACCACGACATAGTGGGAGACACGGCCTACTGGTATACGGCCATCGCGCACTCGTGTATCCACTCGGTCTCGACATTGGAGTCATCCTCTGGTACCATCGAGTTTAGGAATTTTCACCCAAGGACATCTATGGCTCCCGTATGCTAGAACCAAACATTTTTGGTATCTAATCTAGCCACCCACGATGCATCTGTGGAGGCCATGGCCCTGATGTCGATAGGGCATACAATAATCACAATCATACAAATGCAAGTGCATAAGTCACACTACCAGTCATGCAACATTCTTACGTGTACCACGCACTCATGTAGGGCAACTCCGCCTACCAGAGAGCCCATAAACAGTTCACCCGAAGGCATATGCTATGATCAGTCACTTCTCATATCAGTCATACATATGATGCGTATGATAATGAATCATGAATCTATACTAAACATGTATATAGAGATGGGCTCTGCGTATAACTAAGATGAGCCGAGATAGCCTACTTACTACAAGTATGGGCCTATTAGTGGGCCTTAGGAAGAGTGACAATGCGGACATTTAACCGACGTCATCCTTACAATGTGGGCATCTAACCATCATTGTTCCCAAGGCATTACTTACTATAAATATCGTTATATGCCATGGAGGGATCATGCATTGCAATGGACCTAGTTGCACTCAATTGGGCCTTAAGTACATCAATTGGGCCGTATCATATGGGCCTTACATTCATCAAGTGGATCACCTCAATGAGCCTCACCAATGGGCCTGAGGTCCTTTGCAATGGGTCATAACCCATGGGCCTTAGAATTCATTAAAAATGAGCCCAATCACATGAGCTTTATGTGCATCAAATGGGCCTAATCACATAGGCCTTATATATACCAAAGTGGGCCTCAACAATGGGCCACAAATACATCAATTGGGCCTACACACATGGGCCCATAAATAATAAAGTGGGCCTTAGTGGGCGGGCCACAAATACATTAAGATGGGCCTCAATAATGGCCTTAAAATGATCTCAAAATGGTTGGATGGTTTGGATGAAACTCATGCATCATGGGAGACTCCCATGTGAGCCCACTATAACATTTATTTTCCATCCAATCCGGGGCCTACTGAAATGCTTATTTGTCACCCAACCTGTTGTTAAGGCCGTGTGGCAAAGGGCCCACCAAAATGTTTATTTTACATCCCACCTGTTGATAAGGCCATGTAGCAAGGGGCCCACCAAAATGTTTATTTTCCATTCAAACCTGTTGATAAGGTCATATAGACCCAGGGCCCACTGAAATGTATATTTTCTACCCAACCTGGGTCCACTGTACTATTTATTTGCATCCAAATTGTTCATTGAATCACATGGCCTAGGGCCCACTGTAATGTTTATTGCCATCCAAACCTGTTCATAACGTCACGTGGCCAGGGGTCCACGTGATGGACGGCGTGGACACAATACATACATCTGAGTGGGGGCCACCGTCCACTGCCATGGACGGACGGCGTGAGTGAAACACTTGCATCACAGTGGGTGTCACCACCCACTGTTGTGGACGGTGTGGTAAGCCACACATACCAAAGTGGGTCCCATGTAGGGCCCACCAAAGTGTTTATTTGCAATCCAACTCGTCCATTACGTGTGTCCCACCTGTTTGAGGGTTCACACCAAGTTTTAGCCACATTCAAAATTCAGGTAGGCCCCACCAAGTGTTTTATATGATTTAGGCATGTCTTCACATGATTTGGATGGTATGGCCCACCTGAGTTCAGTTTGTGGATGATTTTTGGAGTCAACGCACCATTTAAGGGGACCTATTAAATGAACGATATAGATGTAAAACATACATCATGGTGGAGTCTACGAGTGGGCCAATGCGGCCACCCTTTTTAACGTGGACGTCTCTGGACGTCATGGCACAAAGTCATGCCAAAAAATTTTTTTATTTTTTTTATCCTAGGTGAGACCCACATTAAGCAGATCTACCCCATCCATTGCATGTGTCCCACAAAAATAGGGGTCCAAAACAAGTTTCATGTGGGTCCAGGATTCTGGTGGACCCCAGCAATCATTTTTCCAAGTTTTAAAGGAAAATACTAGTATTCTTAATGCCACGGCCTGCCAGATAATTGGATCGGTCTCATTTTTCGGCTCAACGCCTAAAATGATCCCGAGAATATAATGGATGGCTTGGATTAAATATATACATCAAGGTGGGGCCATGTTGGAGCAGCCCACCATTTCCTTTCCCTTTTCTTTCTCTTTTTTTTTTTTTTAAATATGGGGCCCACAATAAGATGATCCAAATCGTCTAATATGTGTGTCCCACGTGGTGGACCGTTCAGTCCAAGTTTAAGATGCATCCAAATTTCAGATAGGCCCCACCAAGTACTTTTATATGTTCAGGCATGTCTCCATATGATTTTAGATGGTATGGCCCACCTGGGAATCGGATTGGTCCTAAATTTTAGCTCAACGCCTAAAATATCTGAGGAAGGTGGTGGACGGATTGGATTGAATACATGCATCAAGTTGGGGCCTGCATGAGTGGCCCACTTTAAAAGAGTACTTTTTCTCTTTTCTTTTTTTTAAACCATGTCGCGTGCTGCTAGTCCAGCGTCCAGAGACGCTGGACAGCTTGCTAAAACAGATGCAAACGGTGGGTCCCACGAGGACATGGCCCACCTGATGCATGTATACGTGTATACACACACACACACACACACACACACACACACACACACACATATATATATATATATATATATGTGTGTGTGTGTGTGTGTGTGTGTGTGTGTGTGTGTGTATAAATGCAATATACCATACAAATTAGGTCATCTCACCTAAAATGTGATGGGCCACCCATTTGATAGATGGAGTTGATTTAGCACAATTTGATGGGGCCCACCACATTCAAGGAAGAGAAAAGAGAGAGGTAGAGAGATACGGTGAGATAGAGGGACCCTGCCACTATGGGCCCCTCTCTATATTATTTACATCAATTTGGGTCCCACAACAAGTGGCCCTTAAAAAAAATCATGAATTAACGGTGGATCACCCACCTCTAAGCCTCCTCCTTGCTCCCTTGGCCTCCAATGCTCCTTGCCTTCACCTTGGACGGTGGATGATGGACCTTTAATGGTGTGAATGAGAGATGAGAGGTGTAGATGGAAGATGAGAAGGTGGGCCACACTTGGGATTAGGGAGGAGCTTGGACGTGTGGATTTTTTTGCTTGGGAGAGATTTTAAGAATGAATGAGAGAGAGAGGGAAGTGATAGGTGATAAGGGTGATGGAGTGATGTGGTGTGATGGGTGATGGGTTTGGTGATGGATGAGGTGATGTGAAAGTTGACTTTGGGCTTGCTTGTGTAAGAGAAAGGTATGGGTTGTTTTACTTAACTTGATGTATGATGTGTACTTGATTGATGGAATTGATTGATTGATTGATGGGACATCTCGTAGAGATTCCCTCATAATCCGTAACGTGCGGTGTTTCTTCGAATTGAACGCGAGCCTATATCTTCTATCCTGGGTATCGGGTCGGTGCGCGAGTCGCGGCGTTAGAACCGCGGTGACGGCGGGGTCGCTAAGGTATAAGTTTCAATTTTAGCCATCTTTGGCATACAAGTCTCAGCTTAGGATCGCGCGTAAATATCAGAAAGTAGTCGAGAATTGCCGAATTCGACCGAAAGGATCGCGGGAGTCGACGGAACAGTACGAACTATGATACGGGTCTTACAGATTCCGTGTTCATTCATGGTCAATTCGACGCACTTCACGGTCAATTCACTTCACTTCACAGCCATTTTCACGCACTTCGCGGTCAATTCACTTCACTTCACCGTCATTTCCATGCATTTCACGGTCATTCCTAGTAATTCCATGTTCATTCACGGTCAATTCGATGCACTTCACGGTCAATTCACTTCACTTCACGGCCATTTCCACGCACTTCACGGTCAATTCACTTCACTTCACCGTCATTTCCATGCATTTCACGGACATTCCTAACAATTCCGTGTTCATTCATGGTCAATTTGACGCACTTCACGGTCAATTTACTCTACTTCACGGCCATTTCCACACACTTTGCGGTCATTTCACTTCACTTCACCGTCATTTCCATGCATTTCATAGTCATTCCCGGCGATTCCGTGTTCATTCACAATCAATTTGACGCACTTCACGGTCAATTCACTTACTTCATGGCCATTTCCAAGTACTTTACGGTCAATTCACTTAACTTCACCATCATTTCTATACATTTCACGGTCATTCCCTGCGATTTCGTGTTCATTCATGGTCAATTCGATGCACTTCATGGTCAATTCACTTCACTTCACGGCCATTTCCACGCACTTCGCGGTCAATTCACTTCACTTCATCATCATTTCCATGCATTTCACGGTCATTCCTAGCAATTCCGTGTTCATTCACGGTCAATTCACTTCACTTCATGGCCATTTCCACGCACTTCGCGGTCAATTCACTTCACTGTCATTTTCATGCATTTCACGGTCATTCCTAGCGATTCCGTGTTCATTCACGGTCAATTTGACGCACTTCACGGTCAATTCACTTCACTTCACGGCCATTTCCACGCACTTCACTGTCATTTCCATGCATTTCACGGTGATTCCGTGTTCATTCACGGTCAATTCGACGCACTTCACGGTCAATTCACTTCACTTCACGGCCATTTCCACGCACTTCGTGGTCATTTCACTTCACTTCACCGTCATTTCCATGCATTTTACGGTCATTCCTAGCGATTCCGTGTTCATTTCACGGTTTAGGTTTTGGGATTTGAGAATGGGTTCGGGTTTAGGTTATAGGTTTTAGTTTCGATTTAGGTTATAGGTTAACGGTTTAGGTTAAGGTTTAGGTTTAGGTTATAGGTTTTGGATTTGAGAATGAGTTCGGGTTTAGGCTATAGGTTTTGGTTTAGGTTATAGGTTTTGGGATTTGAGAATGGGTTCGGGTTTAGGTTATAGGTTTTGGTTTTGGTTTAGGTTATAGGTTTTGGTTTAGGTTATAGGCTATAGGTTTAGGTTAAGGTTTAGGTCTAGGTTTTAGGATTTGAGAATGGGTTCGGGTTTAGGTTATAAGTTTTGGTTTCAGTTTAGGTTATAGGTTAATGGTTTAGGTTAAGGTTTAGGTTTAGGTTATAGGTTTTTGGATTTGAGAATGGGTTCGCGTTTAGACTATAGGTTTTGGTTTTAGTTTAGGTTATAGGTTTTGGTTTAGGTTATAGGTTTTGGTTTTAAGAATGGGTTTGGGTTTAGGCTATAGGTTTTGGTTTTAGTTTAGGTTATAGGTTTCGGTTTAGGTTATAGGTTTTGGGATTTGAGAATGGGTTCGGGTTTAGGTTATAGGTTTTGGTTTTGGTTTTGGTTATAGGTTTTGGTTTGGGTTATAGGTTATAGGTTTAGGTTAAGGTTTAGGTTTAAGTTTTGGGATTTGAGAATGGGTTCGGGTTTAGGTTATAAGTTTTAGTTTCGGTTTAGGTTATAGGCTAACGGTTTAGGTTAAGGTTTAGGTTTAGGTTATAGGTTTTTGGATTTGAGAATGGGTTCGAGTTTAGGCTATAGATTTTGGTTTTAGTTTAGGTTATAGGTTTTGGTTTAAGTTATAGGTTTTCGGATTTGAGAATGGGTTCGGGTTTAGGTTATAGGTTTTGGGATTTGAGAATGGGTTCAGGTTTAGGTTATAGGTTTTGGTTTAGGTTATAGGTTATAGGTTTAGGTTAAGGTTTTGGTTTAGGTTTAGGTTATAGGTTTTGGAATTTGAGAATGGGTTTAGGTTTAAGTTATAGGTTTTGGTTTTGGTTTATGTTATAGGTTGTAAGTTTAGGTTCAGGTTTTGGTTTACGTTTAGGTTATAGGTTTTGAGATTTGAGAATGGGTTCAGGTTTAGGTTATAGGTTTTGGTTCTGGTTTAGGTTAAAGTTTTTGGTTTAGGTTAAGGTTTAAGTTTAGGTTATAGATTTTGATTTAGGTTATAAGTTATAGGTTTAGGTTAAGGTTTAAGTTTAGGTTATAGATTTTGATTTAGGTTATAAGTTATAGGTTTAGGTTAAGGTTTTAGTTTAGGTTTAGGTTATAGGTTTTGGGATTTGAGAATGGGTTCGGGTTTAGGTTATAGGTTTTGGTTTTGGTTTAAGTTATAAGTTATAGGTTTAGGTTAAGGTTTTGGTTTTAGTTTAGGTTATAGGTTTTGATATTTTAGAATGGGATCGGGTTAGGTTATAGGTTTTGGTTTTGATTTTGGTTACAGGTTTTGGGTTTAGGTTTAGGTTAGAGGTTTTGAAATTTAAGAATGGGTTCGGGTTTAGGTTATAGGTTTTGGTTTAGGTTTAGGTTATAGGTTTTGGGATTTGAGAATGGGTTTGGGTTTAGGTTATAGGTTTTGGTTTCGGTTTTGGTTATAGGTTAATAGGTTTAGGTTAAGGTTTTGGTTTAGGTTTTGAGATTTGAGAATGGGTTCGGGTTAGGTTATAGGTTTTGGTTTTGGTTTTGGTTTAGGTTTAGGTTAGAGGTTTTGGGATTTAAGAATGGGTTCGGGTTTAGGTTATAGGTTTTGGTTTTGGTTTAGGTTATAGGTTTTGGGATTTGATAATGGGTTCGGGTTTAGGTTATAGGTTTTGGTTTTGGTTATAGGTTTTGATTTTGGTTTAGGTTTAGGTTATAGGTTTTCGGATTTAAGAATGGGTTATGGTTTAGGTTTGAGAAATCGGGTTCAGGTTCGGGATTAGGTTTAAGTTTGGGTTTTCAAGTTTAGGTTTAGGTTTGTGTTGAGGGTCAAATATTACATATTAGACCCCAGATATTGTCTAGATTTACGAATATAATGCTGTCTAATGGCTCGTTTTCTCATTCTTATGTGGCAAAGTGATTTTATGAGCATGGATGGAAAAAGGACGTTAAAAGTTGAGATTTAACGATCTGATGACGCCAAAGTCAAGGGACATACTCCAGGGGACCAAGATTGACAAATATACACGGTCAGAAATCCGAAAAAAGTTAGAAATTGAAGCTCAAGTGGCCTAAAGGACGTCCAGAATGCAAGATCACGGGGTTTTCAATATCAGTTCAGCTCGAAACTTCATACGTCGCCTGAGGACCATAAATTAACCGTACATATAAAATTTCAGCCATTGAAGATCTCGGGAAGTGCCCCAACTGACAGATCAGGCTATAAACCGTTGATTCTGGACCCACCTGATATCTGGAACTGCTTCAAAATTATTATTGACGCCTTAAATAAGGAGTCAAAACAGATGGACGGTGCAGATTTCTCCAAAACAGTGCAATGGACCCCATATGAGATGAGTGTGTACAGTGCACATGTGCACTAGCCGTGCACCAAAATTTTCAAAAGTCGGTCAGCTGCGGTGACCGACGTTTCTGCCTACAACTCAAAAAAAAAAAAAAAAAAAAAAGTGCAGCGGACGCACGGCCGCTGGCCGTTTTTGCGATCAGTTGTGGGCCCCACACGTGCCCCATAAGCTCAATCCGATCCGTCCACCGTGTAGAGGGCTTCGAGCACTACAAAACCATGTTATCACTTTTCACCCATGCGTGCACACGTGTGAGATACAGAGGCCACAAAAGGGCTGCTCGGTAACGTTCAAAACTGATTCTTCTATGATTTCTTCTCTGGGCCACGTCAATAGATGTTCAAAACCACCCATTCTTGACTGAAATTTCGTTCTGAATCCAATGGACGGGGTGAATTTTCTAGAAAATGCTTTTGTGGGGCCCACCGACCACAACAGCGAAATGGTGCGAAAGGTTTCGCACATCCGCGAAAACTGACTTTTCCGGACGGTTTTGGCCCACCATCTTTGATCATATGGCAGATCTGAACCGTCTATCATGTAGAGGACCCAATAAAATCCTAAGGGACGGTGTTTCTTTGGAATTTGAGCGAGAAAAGTGGCGTGTTTCATGGTACCGAACTTGGCTGCGAAAATTGCACTCCGTGTCCTGCTACAACTCTGTCACTGACTGTAGCCTTCCAGCAGCTATAAAAAGAGGTTTTTGGACGTGGGGAGCATTCATTCAAGGTCTTGGGAGGAAGAACAGAGGGCTCGAGCTTGGGTTTCAACGTGGGCAGAGGAGAGAGAGAGGAGCTTGGTTTTTTCTTTCCTTTTTCTTTTCCTTTTCTTTTTCTCTTTATTTATTTGGATTGAGCCCATCCATGGTAGGCTAAATCCTCCTAGCTAGGGCTAGGAGGTGAAGCTTGTAGTGAGATGAGAGATTATATGCTTTTAATTTAATTTTAATTTTTGAATTGAAGTTGGTTTTAGTTTGATTTTAATGGAAATATTTTTGGTCTTTAATGGTCTGTTGTGACTGAAATTACAATGGGTCTGCAATGCTTTGAATATTTTCTTATCCCTTTTATGTTTATGACGTTAGGACGTCCCGTTGTTCACCATAGTCTCCTGGGCATGGTTGGATGACGGTACCCTTCTTAACCTTCATACATATGATTGGTTGGTAATTAGTTTAATTCTGTTGTTTGCCATAGTCTGTGGGCATGGTTTGGTGATGGAATCCATTCTAATTCATACACCTTTCATCTCTTTGAAAACTAGATCAACGGCAGTTCAGTAATTTCTCTGATTTTTGATGCAAGCATAAATTCTCCCTGATCTCTACAAGTGGATCCTCTGAATCCCTAGATTCCTTACCTCTGATTTCTCCTATAAGTTTTAGATTAATAGTTTACAATTATTCCTCAATTTATAATTGATTTAGAATTCATCTTAGCCTAGTTCTAGTTCTATTTAATTTTAGATAACGTACAAGTTTCAGTCCTTTGGGATTCGACCTCGGTCTTACCGAGTTATTACTACATCACAACCCTGCACTTGGGGAGTGAACAAGTTTTTGGCGCCGTTGCCGGGGACTGTCGGCTACGTTTTTCTGAAATTAATTAGTTTTAGGATTAGTTTAGGATTAGATTTTCTTTTTAGAAATTTTTAATTCTAGGTTTAGAAGCTTGATTATTTTCCTTATTAGAACTTTTTCCTAACTTAAGAAATTTGCTATTCTTCCTTCTATCTGATTTTTAGAACTAACTTAATTTTTCTATTTTGTAGGAAACTTTTAATCTAGTAAGCTCTTTCTAATTTCCCTTTCTTTGGAAATTCTTATTTCCTCTAGAAATTAGTTTACTTTTAATTAGGACTTCCTATTCTTAGAAACTAACTTATTTTGGGTTGTTTTGCAGGTTTTTAACTTAGGAACTCCGATTTGGTAACTTCTCTCCAACCCTCCCTTTTCCTAGATTTTTATTTTCTTTTTTAGGTTTAAATTAGAATTTGAGGGCTGAGTGTGTTTTATGCCCCATTGGGCACGCGACAACACTCGACGTCTCGTGACTGAAGGAGGATTAGTTGAGGGGTTGACTGTACATCGCAGGACTAGACACCACTTGAATTCTCCTGAGTTAGAAAACGTTATGGCTGAAAATCAACCTCAAGCACTACCCCAACCAGGGGTTGAGGAAGTACATGATGAGAATGAGGTGCATCAGGCACCCCCGCCTCGTACTTTACGAGATTATTTACAACCGGCGGGGGTGAGTACGCCCTCATGCATGATTTTTCCTGAGAATACAGGACATATGGACATCAAGCCAGGGGTTATCCAACTCCTTCCTAAGTTCCATGGGCTTGAGTCTGAAGAACCATACTTGCATCTGAAAGACTTCGATGAAATCATAGGCACCTTATACTTTCCTAATGTATCTGAGGATACTATTAGGCTGAAACTCTTTCCATTTTCCTTGAAAGAAAAAGCCAAGACGTGGTTACATTCACTGCGTCCTAGATCCATTGGCACATGAAATGATATGCAGAGGGAATTTATAAAGAAATTTTTCCCACATCATAAGACAATTACCCTCAGAAGAGCAATCATGAACTTTGCCCAAAAGGAAGATGAAACATTCTTCCAATGTTGGGAGAGGTTCAAGGATCTGGTTAATGCATGCCCACAACATGGCTTTGAAATATGGCGCATTACGAATTTTTTCTATGATGGGCTAACATCTTCCATGCGCCAAATGGTCGAGACAATGTGTAACGGAGATTTTATTAATAAAAATGTCGACGAGGTATGGGATTACCTCGATAGTCTCGCTGAAAAAACACAATCATGGGACTATTACCCAAGAACGAACACTACGTCTAGGCCGACTCATTCAAGGGAAAAAGGAGGAATATATCTCCTTAAAGAGGATAATGATCTTAATGCTAAGGTGGCCAATCTCACTAGAAAATTTGAGGCCATGGAAGGAAGGAAGGAAAAGGTTAATGAAAGTGTTTGCGGCATCTGTGATTGCAACATTCATACTACTGAAAATTGTCCTTCAATACCTGCCTTTCGAGATGTATTGAATGAACAATCTAATGCCGTAAATAACTATCAAAGACCTTTCAATGGACCACCCTCTAATACATACAATCCTGGCTGGAAAAATCATCCGAATTTTAGTTGGAGGAACGGACAAACTGCTACCCCTTAAGGTTTCTTCAATCAAAATCCAAATCAGGGGAAACCTCAAGAAGAATCGGTTCAATTTTCCATACAAGAGCTGGCTCGGACAACGCAAGGAATTTCAGATTTTATGCAAAAAATAGATTCACGTATGACGGCTATGGAAAAAGGGATGCTCCCTGCACAATCACTCCCTAATCCGAAACCGCAATACGAGACAGGTGATCCCAGCTCTTCGAATCAAATGGGGCACGCTAAATCCATCACCACTCTTAGGAGTGAGAAGGTTATTGATAAAACCCTTCCGGTTAGGCCCGAAAATCCTCAAGAACCAGAAGAGGACAACAATGATGGATCTAGTGGCTCCCCACAAAAATTTGAACCGGAACCTCTAGAAAAACCAGTTGCTCCGTTTCCCCAATGATTGGTTGAACCAAAACGTCTATCTAACTCTCAGGATATCCTAGAGGTGTTGAAACAAGTGAAAGTCAACATTCCTCTGCTTGACGTTGTAAAACAAATACCTTTATATGCTAAATTTCTAAAGGACTTATGTACTACCAAACGACGGAAAAGTGTTCAAAAGAAAATCTCCTTGACTGAGAAAGTGAGTGCCGTCCTAAAACAAGATGTGCCGCAAAAATTCAAAGATCCCGGTTGCCCAACCATATCATGTGTAATCGGAAATTATCGAATTGATCACGCACTTCTTGACTTAGGAGCGAGCGTAAATCTGATTCCCTATTCGGTATACCAACAGTTAGGTTTGGGTGAATTAAAACCCACTCGAACCACACTACAACTTGCTGATCGTTCTGTTCGTATACCAAGAGGGATCATCGAGGATGTGTTGGTCCAGGTGGATAGATTCTACTACCCTGTTGATTTTATCATCTTGGACACCGAACCCATCAATGACACGAGCACTCAGATTCCCGTCATTCTTGGTCGCCCATTCCTGTCCACTTTAAATGCAATTATCAATTGCAGGAATGGTGTCATGACTATGTCCTTTGGAAATTTGACATTGGAATCGAATATCTTTTTCAATAACGGCAGCAACTCAGAGGATGATGACGATTTCCACGATGTTAACATGATTGATTCTTTTGTGAAAGATAGAACATCTCTCACCTTATCCTCTGATCCTCTAGAGACGTGCCTGGCTCACTCCCATGATCTTGATGATGATATAATTAGGGAGACGTGTGCCATGCTTGATACTGCACCGGTACTTGAAGTTAACCGGTGGAGGCCACACATTGAAGAATTGCCCCAAACTTATGTAGTGCCTCTACCGTCTAACCTCAAGCCACCGAAGCTTGACCTAAAACCTTTGCCCTCTGATTTAAAATATGTCTATTTAGGTCAAGATGAGACATATCCGGTGGTGATCTCTGCCCACCTGGAGAAAGAACAGGAGAGTATGCTGATATCTAGTCTCATTGAGCATAAGGGAGCTCTTGGATGGACGATAGCGGACCTCAAGGGAATTAACCCATCGATTTGTACTCACCGTATATATCTTGAGGACAATGCAAAGGCTGTTCGGTAATCACAACGTAGATTAAATCCAAACATGAAGGAAGTGGTTAAGGCCGAGGTTCTCAAACTATTGGAAGTGGGGATCATTTACCCCATATCCGATAGTCAATGGGTGAGTCCAACTCAGGTAGTTCCTAAGAAGTCCGGGATCACCATCGTAGCCAATGCCAATAATGAACTCGTGTCGACCAGAGTTACTACTGGTTGGAGAATGTGCATTGACTACAGAAAGCTGAATACCGTCACAAGGAAAGACCACTTTCCTTTGCCCTTCATTGATCAAATCCTAGAAAGGCTAGCTGGTCATTCCTATTATTGTTTCCTTGACGGGTATTCAGGTTATAATCAGATTGAAATCGCCCCTGAAGATCAGGAAAAGACCACATTTACATGTCCCTATGGCACCTTTGCTTACAGAAGGATGCCATTCGGGCTATGTAATGCCCCTGCCACCTTTCAGCGATGCATAACGAGTATCTTTTCTGACATGGTGGGGAAATATCTAGAGGTCTTCATGGACGATTTCTCTGTTTTTGGTTCATCTTTCAGCGAATGCTTAGCAAGTCTTAAATGTGTGCTGAAAAGATGTGAAGAAAAAAATTTGGTACTTAACTGGGAGAAGTGCCATTTTATGGTTCAAAAGGGAATTGTCCTTGGGCATATCATCTCGTCCAAAGGAATCGAGGTAGATAAGGCAAAAATCGATCTTATCTCTAACCTACCTCCACCCAAGAACATCAGAGATGTGCGATCCTTCTTAGGACACGCAGGCTTTTACGGACGATTCATAAAAGATTTTAGTCTCCTCTCTCATCCTTTATGTAATCTTCTTCAAAAGGATACACCATACGAGTGGACTGAGCAGTGCCAAGAAGCTTTCACTAAGCTTAAGGGCATGCTAACCACTGCACCTATCATGCAGCCACCTGACTGGAGTCTTCCTTTTGAACTTATGTGCGACGCCTCTGATTATGCTCTTGGAGCGGTTCTAGGCCAGAGAAAAGATAAGCGGCCTTACGTTATTCACTACGCAAGTAGGACTCTAAATCCTGCCCAAGTGAACTACTCGACTACGGAAAAGGAACTCTTAGCCGTAGTGTTCGCTTTGGACAAATTTAGATCCTACCTAATTGGATCCAAGATCATCATTTACACAGACCATGCGGCCCTTAAGTATCTTCTTTCTAAGAATGATTCTAAGCCCCGCCTGATACGATGGATCCTTCTACTCCAAGAATTTGATTTGAAAATTAAAGATAAAAAGGGAGTAGAGAACGTAGTGGCCGATCATCTTTCTCGCCTTAATACCTCTGATTCCCTTGAGGCAACCCATATCAATGACATGTTCCCTGATGAACAACTGTTTAGAGTCTCCCATTCACCTTGGTTCGCTGATATTGCTAATTATCTTGCTACAGGTGCCATACCGACACACTGGACGCCACAAGATAAAAAAAATTCTTTACCAAGGTGCGTAACTTTTTCTGAGACGATCCATATTTGTTTAAATATTTCCCAGACCAACTCTTAAGGAGATGCGTACCAGACGATGAGCATCAGAGTGTCATCTCCTTCTGTCACTCACAGGCCTGTGGTGGTCACTTTTCTGCTAAAAAGACCACAGCCAAGATTTTACAGTGTGGCTTCTACTGGCCCACTATGTTCAGGGACACTCATGAGTTTTGCAAGGCTTGTGAGCGTTGTCAGAAATTGGGAGCATTGTCCCGTCGAAATATGATGCCCTTGAATCCCATCCTTATTATAGAAGCATTTGATTGTTGGTGTATTGATTTCATGGGACCATTCCCCCAATCATTTGGAAATCTGTATATTTTGCTCGCCGTAGACTATGTCACTAAATGGGTCGAAGCAATTCCGTGCCGCAAAAATGACCACCGCACGGTCATTAAATTTTTGAAAGAAAATATCCTGTCGCGGTTCGGAACGCCTCGAGCCATCATTAGTGACGGGGGCTCACACTTCTGCAATAGACCATTTGAGAACTTAATGAAGAAATACGGTATCTCTCATAAGGTGAGCACCCCATACCATCCACAGACAAGTGGACAAGCTGAGATTTTCAATAGGGAGATCAAACATATCCTAGAGAAAACGGTTAACCCTGATCGTAAGGACTGGTCAATCCGATTGACCGATGCCTTATGGGCGTACCGTACTGCTTTCAAAACTCCTATTGGAACATCTCCCTTTAGACTTGTCTATGGGAAAGCCTGTCACTTGCCTGTGGAATTGGAACATAAAGCATACTGGGCGATCAAAAATCTGAATTTCAATCTGGACAACGCTGGCTCGCTACGCAAACTTCAGTTGAATGAACTTGAAGAAATCCGGAACGATGCGTATGAGAACTCAAGAATTTACAAGGACAGGATGAAGGCGCTTCATGATCAACATATTCTACGGAAATCATTCACGCCAGGTCAAAAAGTCCTCTTGTATGACTCTCGACTACATCTCTTTCCGGGTAAGCTTCGATCTCGTTGGACCGGCCCTTACATTGTTGTTACTGCTTATCCTCATGGGGCCGTCAAGATAAGAGATCCCGACAATGGCAAGGAGTTTAAAGTTAATGGACATCGATTAAAGCCATTTGTTGAGACATTTGATTCAGAGGACATGTCCATGCCTCTAATTGCTCCTATTTACCAGGACTGATCTCCTAGTCTGATGGAGGTATAGGTAGGTTTATCGCTTTCATAGGTTTAGGATAGTCGCTTTCATAGGTTAGTTAGTTCAATGTTTGTGGGTAACATTACTGCAAACCCTCACGAGACTACAACTCGTCCTCTAGGGGTAACCTAGGGGTTTAAAGGCTTGTTGCATACGCTAAATGCAATCGAGAGCACCTGTGAAAGTGGTATAGGTAGGATTTTATTTTTGTTATTTTTGTTCTGCTTTCTCTCTCATGCTGACAAGCTTCCATGCCGTGATCTATTGGAAACTCTCTTGATTCGTTATTCAGGTACTATCTTCCCATCACTTCTCATTTACTTTCGTTGTCCCATGTGCATTGCATGCTCATATCTTTTACATTGAGGACAATGTAGATTTTAGGTTGGGGGTGAGAAATTAGGTAACCTAATCAGTATTTTCTTGGTCTTGAGCAACAATTGTGAAAAATTTTAAATTTTTCTGAAAATTTTATGAATTCGAAGTGATTTTGACAGATATCCCTAATTTAAATTTTCAAGGTACATAATGGTGGATTTATGACTCTTGGATTCCGTATCTGTTAGATTTCATAGTTAAGTGAATTATTAATCCATGATTAGAAGTTGTAAACATTGATTGAATCATGATTTCAGGACACGTCTTGCTTGCACATTAAGACTTCAGTCTGATATTGAAGGGTTAATTTGGTAATCACTAAGCACGAAAGGAACCAGCCTGAAATATCTTGCCATCATGGTATAAAAATTGGAAAGGTTGGATAATTAATCTTCACCATAGGTTTGCTCCCTATAGGTGTGGAGTTAATTCCCCATGAATGATATCTAAAAAGAATCAGGTGTACGATCTTCACCATAGGTTTGCTCCCTATAGGTGAGGATTTGATTCCCCTTCCTTGGCATTACTTTGAATAGAAAAATCACAAGTTAATAGGCTAATCTATGAGGCAAGTTTTGAATTAAGTTTGGTTATCATGAATTCTCTTGCTGGTTACCAATGAGATCCTGAAATAACAAATTCAATCTTAATGTGATTAGCTGAGATTACACTATACATCCATGGATCTCAATGTTTAAAATTTTTCTAATTGATGGATTAATGCTTTACACTTGATTATGAAGTCTACGGTGCGTTTGAGCTCAGGAGAATACAATTTCTAACATTCATGAATATTAAATTTCACGTATTTTGTTCAAAATCTCACTTGATTTCATAGAAAGTTCTCCTATAATTCTCAACTTATTTTTCGCATACTTTGCTCGGGACTAGCAAAATGCTGGTTGGGGGTTGTGTTGAGGGTCAAATATTGCATATTAGACCCCAGATATTGTCTAGATTTACGAATATAATGCTGTCTAATGGCTCGTTTTCTCCTTCTTATGTGGCAAAGTAATTTTATGAGCATGGATGGAAAAAGGACGTTAAAAGTTGAGATTTAACGATCTGATGACGCCAAAGTCAAGGGACACACTCCAGGGGACCAAGATTGACAAATATACACGGTCAGAAATCCGAGAAAAGTTAGAAATTGAAGCTCAAGTGGCCTGAAGGACGTCCAGAATGCAAGATCACGGGGTTTCCAATATCAGTTCAGCTCGAAACTTCATACGTCGCCTGAGGACCATAAATTAACCGTACATATAAAATTTCAGCCATTGAAGATCTCGGGAAGTGCCCCAACTGACAGATCAGCCTATAAACCGTTGATTCTAGACCCACCTGATATCTGGAACTGCTTCAAAATTATTATTGACGCCTTAAATAAGGAGTCAAAACAGATGGACGGTGCAGATTTCTCCAAAACAGTACAATGGACCCCATATGAGATGAGTGTGTACAGTGCACATGTGCACTAGCCGTGCACCAAAATTTCCAAAAGTCGGTCAGCTGCGCTGACGGACGTTTCCGCCTACAACTCAAAAAAAAAAAAAAGTGCAGCGGACGCATGGCCGCTGGCCGTTTTTGCGATCAGTTGTGGGCCCCACACGTGCCCCATAAGCTCAATCCGATCCGTCCACCGTGTAGAGGGCTTCGAGCACTACAAAACCATGTTATCACTTTTCACCCATGCGTGCACACGTGTGAGATACAGAGGCCACAAAAGGGCTGCTCGGTAACGTTCAAAACTGATTCTTCTATGATTTCTTCTCTGGGCCACGTCAATAGATGTTCAAAACCACCCATTCTTGACTGAAATTTCGTTCTGAATCCAATGGACGGGGTGGATTTTCCAGAAAATGCTTCTGTGGGGCCCACCGACCACAACAGCGAAATGGTGCGAAAGGTTTCGCACATCCGCGAAAACTGACTTTTTCGGACGGTTTTGGCCCACCATCTTTGATCATATGGCAGATCTGAACCGTCTATCATGTAGAGGACCCAATAAAATCCTAAGGGACGGTGTTTCTTTGGAATTTGAGCGAGAAAAGTGGCGTGTTTCATGGTACCGAACTTGGCTGCGAAAATTGCACTCCGTGTCCTGCTACAACTCTGTCACTGACTGTAGCCTTCCAGCAGCTATAAAAAGAGGTTTTTGGACGTGGGGAGCATTCATTCAAGGTCTTGGGAGGAAGAACAGAGGGCTCGAGCTTGGGTTTCAACGTGGGCAGAGGAGAGAGAGAGGAGCTTGGTTTTTTCTTTCCTTTTTCTTTTCCTTTTCTTTTTCTCTTTATTTATTTGGATTGAGCCCATCCATGGCAGGCTAAATCCTCCTAGCTAGGGCTAGGAGGTGAAGCTTGTAGTGAGATGAGAGATTATATGCTTTTAATTTAATTTTAATTTTTGAATTGAAGTTGGTTTTAGTTTGATTTTAATGGAAATATTTTTGATCTTTAATGGTCTGTTGTGACTGAAATTACAATGGGTCTGCAATGCTTTGAATATTTTCTTATCCCTTTTATGTTTATGACGTTAGGACGTCCCGTTGTTCACCATAGTCTCCTGGGCATGGTTGGATGACGGTACCCTTCTTAACCTTCATACATATGATTGGTTGGTAATTAGTTTAATTCTGTTGTTTGCCATAGTCTGTGGGCATGGTTTGGTGATGGAATCCATTCTAATTCATACACCTTTCATCTCTTTGAAAACTAGATCAACGGCAGTTCAGTAATTTCTCTGATTTTTGATGCAAGCATAAATTCTCCCTAATCTCTACAAGTGGATCCTCTGAATCCCTAGATTCCTTACCTCTGATTTCTCCTATAAGTTTTAAATTAATAGTTTACAATTATTCCTCAATTTATAATTGATTTAGAATTCATCTTAGCCTAGTTCTAGTTCTATTTAATTTTAGATAACGTACAAGTTTCAGTCCCTTGGGATTCGACCTCGGTCTTACCGAGTTATTACTACATCACAACCCTGCACTTGGGGAGTGAACAGTTTGGGTTTAAGATTGGGCTCCACAGTTATGTATTTATTATATCCACAATGTTCATCCATATTTCAAGATCATTTCGGAGCATTATCCAAAAAAAAAACATATCCAAAGATCAATTGGACCACACCACAAAGAGCAGCAAAAAATTGACTTTCACCGTTAAAACTTTTGTAGGGCCCACCATAACATTTATTTTCCATCCAATCTATTCATAAGGTCACAAAGACCTGGATGAAGAGGAAAAACAAATTTCATAATGATCCAAAACTTCTGTAACCCTTAAAAGGGTTTCAATGGTAGACGTTTAATTCCCCACTGCCATTTAAAGTGTGGTCCACTTGATAGTTAGATCTGTCTTATTTTCTGTCTCAAGCCTTAATATGAGCTCGCCAAATAGATGTACAGTTTGGATATAACATAGACCTCATGATGGGACCCAAAAAAAATAAAGATTCGACATTAAAAAAAATAATAAATTTTTATTTTATTGGATACAAAATGATTTGCTACGGATTATAACCGTAGCTATATCCAGAAAAATCCAGAGCCAAAGGTGCCTGTCCGGGGTGGACGCGCCGAACTGGCGCCCCTGCGCCACTAGCTGACATATCCGGCAGGGGCGCGCCGATCTGGCGGGGCCACGCCCACCTGGCGACTCCTATAGCTACGGATTATAACCGTAGCCATAACTATAATCTTTGCCCCTCTATGAATTTTTTTTATTTTTTATTTTTTTACATAAAGAACTTCATTCTACTTACAATTTTCTCTAATACATATTTATATAAATATGTATATATAAGCATATAAAAAAAAATTCTCTTTTTTTTTTCATTTCTTTCTTTTTTCATTTAACAAGAATATCTTCTAAACCAAAATTAGTTACTTACCCTATATGATTTTAGGGTAGGAGAAGCTACTTTAGCCAACCAACCTAGTTATTTTTCAAGATTCCATCAGGTCGATGCTCGAAAATCCATTTCATTCACTTCATGGTTAATTTCAATCAATTTGCGGTCAATTTTGCTCATTTCATTTACTTCGCGATCAATTCCATGCATTTCACGGTCAATCCCGGCGATTTCGTTTTGATTCACGGTCATTTCCATGCATTTTACGGTCAATTCCCTTCACTTCACGGTCATTTCCATGCATTTCACGGTCAATTCGCTTCACTTCATGGTAATTTTCATGCATTTCACGGTCAATTCGCTTCACTTCATGGTCATTTCCATGCATTTCATGGTCATTCCCGCCTATTCCGTGTTGATTCACGGTCATTTCGACACATTTCACAGTGAAGTGTAGCGATTGGACCGTGAAATGCGCGGAAATGACCGCGAAATGAAGGGGCATAACCATGAAATGCACCGAAATGACCGTGAATCAACACAGAATAGGTGGGAATGACTGGAAAATGCAGGAAATGACCATGAAGTGAAGCGAATTGACCATGAAATGCATGCAAAACCTTAACTTAAACCAAAACCAAAACCTTAACCTAAACCTATAACCTATAACCAAAACCAAAACCAAAACCAAAACCTATAACGTAAACCCGAACCCATTCTCAAATCCCAAAACCTATAACCTAAACCAAAACCAAAACCTATATCCTAAACCCGAACCCATTCTTAAATCCAAAAACTTATAACCTAAACCTAAACCATTAACCTATAACCTAAATCAAAACGTATAACCTAAACCGGAACCCATTCTCAAATCTCAAAACCCAAACCCAAACCTAAACCTAAACGTAAAACCTAAAACCTAAACTTCAGCCTATAATCTAAACTCAAATTCCTAAACCTAAACCTAAACCTAATCCTATAACCTAAACTCAAATCCCTAAACGTTAACATATAACCTAACCTAAACTTATAACCTAAAACTATTCTCAAATCTTAAAACCTATAACTTAAACCTAACATTTCCCTAAACCTATAACCTAAACTCAATTACCTAAACCTAAACCTTAGCCTAAACCTAAACTCAAATCCCTAAACCTTAACCTATAACTTAACCTAAACCTATACTTATAACCTAAACCCGAACCCATTCTCAAATCCCAAAAGCTATAACCTAAACCAAAACCTATAACCTAAACTAAAACCAAAACTTATAGCCTAAACCCGAACCCATTCTCAAATCCCAAAACCTAGAACCTAAACCAAAACCAAAACCTATAGCCTAAACCCGAACCCGTTCTCAAATCTAAAAACCTATAACCTAAACCTAAACATTAACCTAAACCGTTAACCTATAACCTAAACCGAAACCAAAACTTATAACCTAAACCCGAACCCATTCTCAAATCCCAAAACCTAAACCTAAACCTATAACCTATAACCTTTGGGATTTGAGAATAGGTTTAGGTTATAGGTTATAGGTTAAGGTTAGGGTGTAGGTTAAGGCCATTTGCTATAGGTTATAGATTTACATTAAGGTTTAGGTTTAGGTTTAAGTTATAGGTTTTGGGATTTGACAATAAGTTTAGGTTATAAGTATAGGTTTAGGTTAGGGTGTAGGTTAAGGTTTGGAGAAATGACCATGAATCAACACGAAATTGTCGGGAATGACCGTGAAATGCATGGAAATGACCGTGAAGTGAAGCGATTGGACCGCAAAATGCGTGAAAATGACCGTGAAATGCATGCAAATGACCGTGAAGTGGAGGAGTTTGACCGTGAAATGCCTCGAAATGACCCTAAATTGATGAAGGTCAAATATTGCTTATCAGGCCCAGATTATTGCCTAATTTTACGTATATGATAATGCTTAATGTCATATTTTAATTATGTTTTTATTACAGGATAAAATCAGGAGCATGGATTGAAAAATGATATTAAAAGTAGGGATTTGACACTCCAAAGTCACCAGAGCAAGGAACAGACTCGAAAGGACCAAGATTGAAGAATTTACATGTTAGGGATCCAAGAAAATCAAGTCGTTCACGTTAAAGAGGCCTGAAATTAGTCCAGAATGCAAGATCACAGGGTTCTCACCATCCGATTGACTCGAAACTTCATACATGGTCTGGGGACTATAAATTAACCGTACACATAAAATTTTAGCCTTTGGATATCTCGGAAAGTGGGCCAACAGACAGATCTGCACCTTAATTCCTTAAGTGGGGCCCACATGCTATCTGGATATGCTTCAAAATTTGTCTCTACAGTTTTAATAATATGTGAAAAAGGATGGACGGAGCTGATTTCCCATAACCATCATCGTGGGACCCACCTGAGTTGAGAGTGCATAGTGCACAAGTGCACTAGCCGTGTACGGTAACAAGTCTTCTTCCTATGAAACTCCATTTTCTTTCCAGCGTGCGTAACAGGGAGCCGCGGTTGGGTTTTGTGGGCCACCACCGTGTGTTAACGATCTAATCCGGACCGTCCATCCGATCTCCATGAAGCTTCTTACCACTGCCTAGGTGACAAAATTACAAAAGATTGCGAGGAGCAAAATCCAGCCGTTCAAATGGAGGATAGACGGTAGAGCAGAGCATCAGGTGGACCACATCAACAGCAATTCAAAAGTAGCATTTTTAACTGAAATTTTGAGTAGATTCGAATGGACGGCCTGAATTTTCTATTAGAATTCGATCATGGTCCCTCTGACACCACGACTCAAAACGAAAATTTCCGTTTCTTCTACGTGAAACAGAGCACCGTTTGATCTGTAGTGGGCCTCCATCACGATCCAAATGCTCAATCCGAGTCGTACATCATGTAGAGTGGCTCGATTTAATCAAACCCATGGTGACCTTGGCTCGATTTAATCAAACCCATGGTGACCTTGTGCATTCATGCACGCACACGGGCTGGTTTCAACGGTAACAAACAGACAGCCCTGCACAGATTGCAGCTTGATTACTACCTCTGGCCGCGTCAATGACGTTCCAAAATCACATATATCTTGCTTAAATTTCATGTACAATCCAATGAATGGATTGGATCTTGTGAGCAAGACCAAGAATGAGCCCCACCAACGTCCACAGTCAGCCAGTAGGCCCTGTTATGCACGTTGCTGTGTAAAGAGTTTCCAACCGACTCCAGCTTTCTACCGCCTGGAGCAGGCTATAAAGGGGACGTTTTTAAAAGAAAAAAGGGGGGAGATCTGGGAGCAACTAGTAGACATCTGGGAGCAACTAGTAGACGTGAGTTTGGAAAGAGAAGAAAGAGAAGAAAGACGCCAGAGAAAGAGAGAGTAGGGAAGTTTATTCAGGTTTATCTTCAGTTTTTCCTTTTTCCTTAAATATCGGTTAACTATGTTTATGGGTTGCTAAATCTCTCAGCTAGGGCTGAGATGAAGCCCCTGATTTGAATAATACTTATTATTTGTTGAATTTACCCGTATTAGATTGATTTGTTTCTTTTTTAGTGTGCTTAACTGTAATTTTTATGCTTCTCCATTCTATGAGCTCGACCAAAGTCTAGATATGGATGTGGTTTGGAATCTTAATTAGGTGCTTATGTCTGATCATGAACAGGTTTCCTATAGAGGAAGAAACAGGAATCTACATCTCTCCATGCCTGACCATGGATGGAAAGATGTGATCTATATGCTTTAAAGGACTATACATTTTGTGTGCCTGACCAAGGACATAGGGTGTGCTTTGTTTATTAAATTTATATCAATCTGAATTATGGTGAATCAACAGGTAAAACAAGGATTAGGATAATTATGGATGGATTCATAAGTCCTAGTCTTCTCCTTGATTGGATTTTACTCATTGCTCTCAGTTATCTTTTTAGATTAGTTTACTTAATAGTTTGCTAAACCATTCATTGGATTAATTAAAAAGAGTCATAAATTTCAAATTGTGACAACCAGTCCTCGTGGAAACGATCTCGTAATACGTACCATATCTACATCTGATTCGTATACTTGCGAGTTTAAAATCATTTAAATCAGGTTGGTTTAAATAAAACATCATGAATCATTACGAAAATATTTGGAATGACCGTGAAATGCATGGAAGTGATCATGAATTGAAGTGAAATGACCGTAAAAAGCATGTAAATGACCGTGAAGTGAAGGAGTTTGACGGTGAAATGCCTCGAAATGACCGTGAATCAACACGGAATTGTTTCGGATGACCATGAAATGCATGGAAGTGATCATGAATTGAAGCAAAATGACCGTGAAATACATGCAAATGACCGTGAAGTGAAGGAGTTTAACCGTGAAATGCCTCGAAATGACCGTGAATCAACACGGAATTGTTTCGGACGACCGTGAAATGCATGGAAGTGATCAGGAATTGAAGCGAAATGACCGTAAAATGCATGCAAATGACCGTGAAGTGAAGGAGTTTGACCGTGAAATGCCTCGAAATAACCGTAAATCAACACGAAATTGTTTCGGATGACCGCGAAATGCATGGAAGTGATCATGAATTGAAGCGAAACGACCGTGAAATGCATGCAAATGACCATGAAGTGAAGGAGTTTGACCGTGAAATGCCTCAAAATGACCGTGAATCAACACGGAATTGTTTCGGATGACCGTGAAATGCATGGAAGTGATCATGAATTGAAGTGAAATGACTGTGAAATGCATGCAAATGACTGTGAAGTGAAGGAGTTTGACCGTGAAATGCCTCGAAATGACCGTGAATCAACACAAAATTGTTTTGGATGACTATGAAATGCATGGAAGTGATCATGAATTGAAGCAAATTGACCGTGAAATGCATGCAAATGACCATGAAGTGAAGGAGTTTGACCATGAAATGCCTCGAAATGACCATGAATCAACACGGAAATGTTTCGGATGACCATGAAATGCATGGAAGTGATCATGAATTGAAGCGAAATGACCGTGAAATGCATGCAAATGACCGTGAAGTGAAAGAGTTTGACTGTGAAATGCCTCGAAATAACCATGAATCAACATGGAATTGTTTTGGATGACCGTGAAATGCATGGAAGTGATCATGAATTGAAGCGAATTGACCGTGAAATGCATGCAAATGACCTTGAAGTGAAGGAGTTTGACTGTGAAATGTCTCAAAATGACCGTGAATCAACACGGAATTGTTTCGGATGACCGTGAAATGCATGGAAGTGATCATGAATTGAAGCGAATGACCGTGAAATGCATGCAAATGACCGTGAAGTGAAGGAGTTTGGCCGTGAAATGCCTCAAAATGACCGTGAATCAACACGAAAATGTTTCGAATGACCATGAAATGCATGGAAGTAATCATGAATTGAAGCGAAATGACCATGAAATGCATGTAAATGAATGTGAAGTGAAGGAGTTTGACCGTGAAATGCCTCGAAATGACCGTGAATCAACACGAAAATGTTTCGGATGACCGTGAAATGCATGGAAGTGATCATGAATTGAAGCGAAATGACCGTGAAATGCATGCAAATGAAATGAACGAAATTGACCGCTAAGTGAATGAAATGGATTTTCGATCATCGAGCTGATGAAATCTTGAAAAATAACCAGATTGGTTGGTTAAAGTAGCTTCTCCTGCCCCAAAATCATATAGGGTACATCAAGTAACTAATTTTAGTTTAGAAGATATTCTTGTTAAATGAATAAAGAAAGAAATGGAAAAAAAGAGAAAAAGATTTTATATGCTTATATATACATATTTATATAAATATGTGTTAGAGAAAATTATAGGTAGAATAAAGTTCTCCATGTAAATAAAATTTTAAAAAAAAAACCACAAAAAAAAAAAAACCTATTGCTACGGATTTTAGCTACGGTTATTATCCGTAGTCATATGAACCACCCTATGGGCGTGGCTCTGCCAGATTGGCTTGGCCGGGCCGGACAAGCCAGCAAGTGGCGCGGGGGGCCGTTAGTTCGGCACGCCCACCCCAGATGGACTCTTTTGCTACGAATTATGGTATCTATGGCTACGGTCGTAATCCGTAGCCATAGATCTGACCATAGCAAATGACATTGTCATTCTGCTTTGAACGTCTACCGTTAAAACCCTTTCAAGGGTCACGAAAGTTTTGGATCATTACAAAATTTATTTTTCCTATTCATCCAAGTCTTTGTGACCTCATGAATAGATTGGATGGAAAATAAATGTTATGGTGGGCCCTACAAAAGTTTCAACGGTGAAAATCAATTTTCTACTACTCTTTATGGTGTGGTCCAGTTGATCTTTGGATATGATTTTTTATTTTTTTTTGGAATAATGCTCCGAAATGATCACGAAATATGGATGAACGTTGTGCATATAATGATCATGAAATATGGATGAACGTTGTGGATATAATAAATACATAACTATGGGGCCCATGTAACGTTGATCTCTCTTGAACCGTTCGTATAACTCGGAGTTCGATGAGCGCCAGCACTCGTCTTAGAGCGGCAGTCGATCCGCTTGAAGAAAAAAGTAGGGGCATTTTCGACCTTTGGGAAGGCGTCTGTACACCTGGGGAGTATTCTTGGAAAGTAAAATGGGGTGGGCTTCGTCTCGGCAATGGACTATATATTGATCGTACAGTTGGAAATTTCTCCTCACAGAACGGACGGACAGAGTGGATTTCTGAAAAACATCACGGTGGACCCACCTAAATTTCAAGCGCAAGATCTTCCTGCAAAGGCTTTGCAGAAAATCTGCGCCCACAGTAGATTCATCCCACCGGAAACAGATTGGCCACTCCCCTACCACCAGCCCGGTGGGTAGTGGTTGGTGATCCGTGGGCACTACCATGATGCATATGTTTCATTCATTTTGTTCATCTATTTTTTACATATCATTTTAGGGCTTAAGTCTAAAAATGAAAGGGATATAAATCTCCGGTGGACCACACCACAGGAAAACAATATTGATTGGATATCCATCATTAAAATCCTCCTAAGCCCCACTGTACTGTTTATTTGATATCCAATCGGTTGATTAGGTCATGAATGCCTCCAAAACTTTATGGCCCAAAAGGTTTTTAATAGTTGACACTCATTCAACATTGTTTGTTGTAATGTAGTCAACTTGAGATTGTTGTATATCTCATTTTCTGTCTCGTACCATAAAATGATCTTAAAAAAATAGATAAATAAAAACAAATACATCATGGTGGGGCCCACAGAGCACCGACCATTAGTTGAAGGAGGGGAGCATCAAATCCGTTTTCACCGGAAGCGAATTGGCTATGTACCTCACACCAGTTATATAGCTGCCGTAAGTACGTGTCTTGCAAGGACGAGCGGCTCTACGAGCTCAGACTTGTACGAATAATTCAAAGGGCATTAAAGTTTTATAAACCCTACAATAATGTATTTATTATATTTATATCGTTCATCTAATTTTAAAAATTATTTTAAAACATTATCTAAAAAACGAACATCCCTAAAACTGATTTTCACCATTAAACAATTCGTAAGGCTAATACAACGTTTTTTTTTCCTATCCAGTCTGTTAATAAGTTTACAGAGGCATGAATGAAAAGAAAAAATAAATTTCACATGAATCCAAAGCGTCTGTAACTCCAAAAAGAGTTTTAACGGTAGACGTTCAATCCCCTATCGCGCTTTTGAAGCGTGGTTTACTCGATATTTATATCACATCTATCTTATTTTTCGTTTCAAGCGATAAGACGAGCTCGCCAAATGAACGGGCGGTTTGGATTGGATATAACACGTACGTCATGGGCGAACCCACATAACTTGCTGACGTCAACCCAGCACACCTGGTCTGAGGTCGAGTCTTTCGTAACTGAGAGAATCGTACGGATGGTATCATTGCCGATATTAAAGCGTGGTACTTTCAAGGCCCGTAGAGAGATATCCTGTAGAGGGGTTTTGCTTGGTCCGGTGGCCCCGAACCATGCTACGGTGCAGTGGCTGGTTTTCACCCTTTATTGCATTTGAAATGATGATCTGAACCATTCATCTTCTCGATTTTATGCTACCTAGGCCATGCTAAGAAACGTTTGTTGAAAGGGGGTTATCGCGTACAAAGAAACATTTATTGAATGGTTCATATTATATTCAGATCCAAGATTCAAAGGTCAGGATAAGAAATGAAGCATGATTATAATACTATTTCTTGTAAATGTGGTGAGAAAAATGAATGGTTGAGATTAATCTAAAGATTGATCTCCACACTCCTTTAAGAACACAAGTACCGGCACTTCGTCCATTTCAAATGAGCGGAGTAGGAGTACGACCCCCGTCATGGATTTCCCACCGCAGGCTCTTGGAGCAGAAGCTCTCCGACCATCAGAAACGCACGGACATCAACCGTTTGAAACAAGTCCAAGCCCAGATTTTCAAAGCCAACCTCCACCAAGACCCCTTCATCGCTCCCAAGCTCGTCTCCGCCTTCTCTCTCTGCCGCCAGATGCCCCTCGCTCTCCACGTATTCCGACAGATTCAAGAGCCTAACGTCCTCCTCTATAACACCCTCATCAGAGCCTTCACCCACAACTCCCTGCCTGGCCCCGCCTTCTCCGTCTTCTTCGAAATGCAGCGGAAAGGCGTATGGCCTGATAATTTCACTTATCCTTTTCTCCTCAAGGCTTGCGTCGGCCAATTCGCTCTTCGCCAGGTCCATATGATTCACGCCCAGATCGTCAAATCGGGTTGTGAATCTGATATCTTCGTGCCCAATGCGCTGATTGACTCTTACTGTAAGTGTAGGGGAGGTGTGGGTGATTCCAAGAAGGTGTTCGACAAAATGCCGGAGCGGGATGTCGTGTCATGGAACTCGATGATCACTGGGCTGGTCAAGTCTGGGGAGATATGTGAGGCTCGTCGGCTGTTTGATGAAATGCCGGAGAGGGATACCGTGAGTTGGAACGCAGTGCTGGACGGGTATGCTAAGGCGGGAGAGATGGATGTTGCTTTTGAATTGTTCGAAAAGATGCCTGAAAGGAATGTTGTGTCTTGGTCGACGATGATCTCTGGGTATAGTAAGGCTGGTGACATGGACATGGCGAGGCTGTTGTTCGATAAGATGCCGGTGAAGAACTTGGTCCCTTGGACTATAATGATTTCTGGGTACGCAGAGAAAGGGCTCGGTATGGAGGCATCCAGGTTGTATGATCAAATGGGGAAGGCTGGGTTGAAGCCTGACGATGCCACAATCATCAGCATCTTATCTGCTTGCGCCGAGTCAGGCTTCCTCGGTTTGGGGAAGAGGATCCATGCCTATGTAGATGGGACTAAGTTGAAGTATAGCACTCAAGTGTGCAATGCATTGGTTGATATGTATGCCAAGTGTGGGATTTTAAACAAGGCAATGAGAGTGTTTGATGGCATTGTTGAGAAGGATGTGGTGTCTTGGAATTCCATGGTCCAAGGGCTGGCCATGCATGGACGTGGAGAGAAAGCGCTCGAGTTCTTCTCGAGGATGAAGAGAGATGGGGCTGCACCCGACGGTATCACTTTTGTTGGCATAATCTGCGCTTGCACACATGTGGGTCTCGTTGACGAGGCCCGCCGTTACTTCTCCAGGATGGAGAGGGACTATGGGGTGGTCCCTCAGATCGAGCACTATGGTTGCATGGTGGACCTTCTTGGACGTGGGGGGTATCTAAATGAGGCTTTTGAGCTTGTCAAAAGCATGCCCATGGAGCCCAATGCCATCATATGGGGCACCCTTCTTGGGTCATGCCGGATGCATAACAATGTGGCCCTTGCGGAGAGGGTGGTTGATCATTTGATCGAATTGGAGCCATCGAATGCAGGGAATTACGCCATCTTGTCTAATATCTATGCTGCGGCCGGACACTGGGATGATGTAGCTAAGGTGAGGGTACAGATGAAGGGTGCTGGGGTCCAGAAGCCGGCAGGTTCTAGTTCCATTGAGGTGGATGATGTGGTTCACGAGTTCACAGTCAGCGATAGATCACATCCTCAATCCTATAGAATTTATAAGATGATTGATAGATTGGGGCAGCATCTTAAGCATATTGGTTATGTTCCAAAGGCACATTGCTGAATTTTAATCCAACAGTTACTTTTCTCAGGACCAAGAACTTGGATGGTTTGGTCATGTAAAAAGAAGACCAGGAACTGCACAAAGTGAGAGTTAGTTGGTTCAAGTTGAAGTCATTAAATGGCAAGAGAGCTCAAAAGGACGTGGGTGGAGATAGTAAAAACTGATGACTTATGGTTTAACTGTGGATATGGTCCTTGATGGAGTGGAATAGTATAACACAATTCATGTAGCAGAGCTCAATTGGTTGGGATAAGGCTGGGATGATGATAATGATTTTCTCTAGAGTCATTTTAGAGACTCTCTTGAAGGAATACAAATATAGCATGTGTATATTCAATACCTAGATCTTGGCAAATGGTAGGTTGTTTATTTTTTGTGCATAATCTCATCTTTATATAATGAGAGTAGCCAGGGGCAATTTTTTCCATGCAATTGGTGTTTGGAGTCTTGGATTTTGGATTTTCAAAGGACATGGGAAGGAATTTGAACCAAAGTCAAGGGCATTTTAAGTACATTTTGGTATTTTGGAAGGGCCAGGATGAGGTGAGGCTGGGGTAACAGCTTTTAGTGGGTGAGGCCTTGACCATGGGGCCCACTTTGATGTATGTGTTGTATATCCACTACGTGCATCGGTTTGCCAGATCATTTTAGGGCTTTGTGCTTTGCCTTCATCTAGGTCCGTGTAACCTTATCAACAGGTTGGAAGTGTCTAACTGTTTCACAACCAATGGTTGAGATTTCACTTGCTCGGCCCCATCAATAGTGTGCATTTTACCAACTCAATAAGGGCATTTTATTTTTCTAACTTTAAAATGCTATATGATGACCTCAGCCATTAGGTATGGAGTCCTGCCAATGGTCCTGACTATTTATATGATGGGTCTCACCTTTAATGGGGCTATATACAAAAATAAAATCTCTCAGAGGATGTTCATCACTAAAGGGTTGAAACACTTCAATGAGAGAGTTGAGGGTATCATGGTCCATTTTGGTCATTGAAAAGAACCTACATCCAACGGTTAATGCACCCGAGCTTCTACTGAAGTATTTAAATAACACTCCTTTTACAACTTATGCTACATCACTCCCTCCACATCTTGGAAGCCGTCTTCCTCTCCCAAAGTGCAATGCCACATCCCCAAGCCACTAGTGTGCATTTACAGATCCTTTAGATTTGAACGTACCTCTCCGCGTGCAAGCCCACTAGTGTGCATGTACAGATACTTTTTTCTTTTTCTTTTTTTGTGGTTTAACGATGGTGCATGTCAGCTACGGACCATGGTTCTAAAACTCGCTGGCTCGACTTGAAAATCAACTTCAGTCTACTTAAAACTCTAACAGGTTTTCAAGTTGGTCTGAAAAGTCGGTAAGAAGCTTAACTGGGTCGAATCATGTCCAACTCAGAGGCAACTGGTTGGCGTGACACGTGTTGAGATGGGAGTATTAATCAACTTGGGCCTCCTCTTCAAACGATGAACTAAGCCAGTTGTCAGGCAGATGGAATAACCACGAACCAGATCTGGAAAACTATTCTCTCGGTTCCATCTCAGATCTCAAGACAAGCATTAATTACTTTCTTTAACCTCTATTGGTTCTGGTTCTCATCCTTTGTTAATATTTTAGTTCGTTGAATACAGCCTTTCCTCTCAACTGAGTTATCCACCAATAGGTCTGGTTTGGTTGGTGGACCATGGAGTACACGTAGCAAGGCTGACTACGCCCCTGCCGTCTTTGCCAGATCAACATTTAGTTAGTTCTTAGAGAACTAGACCCACCATCTAGTTCTTAAAGACACCTCTGGAATCACATCCAATCAGGTTTTAGTACCCCCATTGGGAACATTTGGAGTTTGCCAGCGGGTCGCACAAAAGAGCATTTATATGGCTGAGACAACCTGATGGATGCATGAGATAATACACGTATGCTGAATTGATGACATGGCAAGGCTTTTCACCTTGCACTTTCACTTTCAAAATTTCTTTTTTTTTCTTTTTAAAAAGTCAATCCTACACATCACCATGGAAGGGTTGGCAAAACTTTAGACCCAACCAACTAATCTAACCCAGACTCAATACCAGAAGTCAAGTTTCAGGTTAAACCGGATTCTGGTTATGTTTTCCCAACCACAATTAAATGAGTTGGGAGAGAGCGGATTACGTGAGACCACGAACCCACCAAGGTGGGTGGGACCCCTGACTGTGGAGCCCACTGTAATGCATGTGACTACATCCACACTGTCCATCCATATTGAAGCTCATTTTTTGTGCATGATCCTAAAAATAAAGCATTCACAAGCACCTAGATGAGGACGGCTTGAATTTATATTAATATTAATAAAGTGTTGTAAATATATGGTCAATTTTTCATATTTTATATATTAATATTTTTATTTTTATTTATTTTATATTTATTAATAAATGGAACAGGAGGGGTTGGGGCTTGGGTTGACCCATTTATAGGTTGTGTTGGATTTGGTTGGTATTGAAATTTTCAACCAGTTCAACAAACAGATTTGAGTTTGAGTTTGAGTTTGGACCCCATCATTGTTATGACCTGAACCTAACCAACCCAACACATTACCACCCCTAGATACACGAGCGTCAGACAACTGGATTGCTATCCTGCTCCAGGCAATTCAATTTAATACGCATCTAAACACCAACCAAACTACTTACTCCTGAATCTGATTTGTGTGCCCACCCGAGTGGGGACTTTGTCAGAGGCACTCCCCCCTAAAAATTAAACTCCTCTTGGACAGCAATGCATGTGAAAATGTACTAGCGCTGGTTTAATGGGGTCCAACATGCAGCATTCCAGATAAATGATTCAAATACACGTCCCAAAGATAAAGATCTCAAGCAAAATACCAAAAATATTCAGATCAAAAAAAGAAGAAACTTTAAAGGAAAATACTCCTTCTACAACTAGTGTCACTCAGGATGAGGTGCCACTGTGGAGTACTTGTGCTTTCCTGGTTTTCCGAGGAGCCAATTGCGTTTCAGGCTGCAACATCAACCGAGTCAAGTTGATTATTACAGTCACCATTTAAAATCTCCATAGAAAATGCATTCTCTTCAAGTTCGTATGTAAATCAATTTCAAATCTACATAACAAAGTAGAAAATAGCAAAAACTGATGGCATTTTAACATGAGTTCATACAGGTTTCACAAATACTTTGCTCATACATCTTGCTTAGCTAAAGAGGGTGTGGCCTGGAATCTATTTTTAAATATACACACATTTCTTTCCCTTCTCAAAATGAAATATTTGTAATACAATAGATGCACATTTCTTCCCCATCTGAAAAAGAAATGCTACAACGTTCTAATACTGTATTACAAAAAAATCTGGAAGGATTTGTACATGTTGCTGTAAATCATCGTTTAAAAATTCAAGCATTTGACCTGACTTGATGTCTTAGAGGGTCGCTTGGATTTGAAGACTCAAGACTTGAACTTTTTATGATTAAGTTTTAGGTACTTAGGTCATGATTGATAGATGCCTAAAAATGAATCTGTTTGACCAGGGGCAAAAACAGGGTACATGGGTACAATTTCGGTAACAATAGAATTGAAAACATGGAATTAGTTACGTAGCCTATGCTTTCTGGTATATTATGTAAAGATGAAATTTGCTTGCCACACATTTTTAGCATATATTTAGTATGGAGCTGTAAATAAAGAGAGAACCAATATATTACCTCCTTCTTGACAGGTTCTTCCTTCTCGGACAAAATCAGCTCAATATGGCAAGGTGAGGACATATAGGCTGGCATATTGAATAACAGATCGTTGGTAAAAGAATATTTACAAGCAAAGTTTAAAATATTGGTATAGCTGAAGGTAGAAGATCAAAGAAAACCAAATAAGTATTGACCATTGCCCATTGGTTTTTAAAAACCCGATAATATCAGCCAATATTTGAACCATGCTTACCAGATGGCAAAAGAAGAAATAATAAGTAGATAGAGCAGAGACAACTTACGGTTGATTCTTCCATGGGCACGGTATGTGCGGCGCCTCTGCTTCTGGGCTTGATTTACCTGGATATGAGACACAAACAGTGTGTCTACATCCAAACCCTTCACCTAAGATGGCAGCATTATGAATGTAATTAGAGAAATGTGGTGTCAGATAGTATGCAAGGAACTTATACCTATTAGTAAAACAAACATACATCGGCATTGCTCTCTGCATTCTTAAGCAAGTCCAGAATGAACCTCGCAGATTTCGCTGGCCAACGACCTTGTCCATTTGGTTGCCTGTTCTTTGCCTGAGCAGTTCGACCAACACCCCTACAGAATCGGCGGAAGGGAATGGCTTGTTTGTGAGCAATGACATCCTCAAGATACCTTTTGGCCTTGGTCAAAGGCAACTTTCTGATAGCATGGGCTGTTTCTCTGGTGTTCTGAAAATTGAAACATGAGATATTGGTATCAAGCACTATAGTAATCATTGTGCCAGCAGGGAAAAACTTTACTTGAAGTTCGATTATAACAGAAATAATAGGCAATGATGGAGTGTCCCAAACAATTACACATCTCAATTAAGTATGACATGAAAAGATCATCAACTTCAATTTACCGAACCTTTTGTCATGAAGAACACCTACAGAGGTTCACCCAATAAAAATGGGAGCACTTTCCCTGAATTTTTACAAGAGGTCTGTTAATGGAGACAACAGACCCCTGCTTTACTTCAGGTTCAATAGTCCAGCTCAAAATAGTGCGCTTCGTGGCAGTGACTCAAAAGTCAAAAAACAGATTAAGAAAACAGAGCCAGAACCCTGGATGAGCAAAACCAATGATTCAGGTGCCTCATAAGTTGCAAGACCTATCCTGTTAGATTGTGGTTTCGACCACCATAATTAGCAAGCTTGACGATTGATCCTGTCAAAATGGTGGGCCCCAAAGTGGTCAATCAGACTAGTAGACCCCACAGATCTGCATTGTTCATTTCTACACATAATATAGGTGTGAGTTTATAATGTGCCATTATTTACTGAACCTTTTGTCACAAAGAAAGGCTACAAAGGTTCACCCAATAACAATGAGAGCATTCTCCCTGAAGTTTACGAGAGGCCTGTTCGTGGAGACAGCAGGCCCCTGCTTTTTTCCTTCAGGTCCTATAATACAACTCTTAAGTTCCATGCACTTGGGGAGTGTTCAAATAAATCACTGAATAATAACATCTCAAACTAGAAGCCCTTTCCACAAGCAAAGCCAATATTTGAAGTATATCAGTGTATGTTAATATATTACTCAATTGTTTTGTTGTCTGCAAGGCCTATCCAGTTAGATTGATGCGTGCAACAATTTGTCCTGTTAGACCAGGCATATGCTCCCCACAAGTAGTCCGATCAGTCTAGTACAACTAGTTAGTTTATGTAGGTTAAATTTTGTTTGACAAGTTAGACACATCAGATGAGCTGACAGAGACAATGTAGTGTGAGTGAGTGGCCTATATGAGCTGGTAGGGACAGTGTAGTGTGTGTGGGTGGCCTATACATACAAGGCCATACGTATGGACAAGAACATATTTGGCTGTAGAATTTCAAAACTCTGTCTCCAGGGATTAGAATGTGTTAGAAGGGTGGTACTAGTGCTGTACCATCATTTACTGAACCTTTTGTCACAAAGAATGCCTACAGAGGTTCACCAATAACAATGGGAGAACTTTCCCTGAAGTTTAGGAGAGGTCTGTTCTTGAAGACAACAGGCTCATGTTTTACTTAAGGTTCAATAGTCCAACTCAAAATTGTGCTTTGGCAGCAACACAGAAGTCAAAAAACAAATTAAGACACCAAAGCCAAAGCCCTGGACAACAGAAAAGCCAATGATTCAGGTGCTGAATAAGTTGACAAATGATTCAATTGGTGTGTGCAGCTGTGCAAGACCAATCCTGTTAGACCGTGGTTTCAGCCAGCGTAATTAGCAAGTTTGACAATTGATCCTGTCAAAATGGTGGCTCCAAAGTGGTCAATCGGGGTAGTGGACCCCATAGATCAGGATTGTTCATTTCTACACACACTACAGGTGTGAGTTTATAATGTGCCATTATTTACTGAACCTTTTGTCACAGAGAAAGCCTAAAAAGGTTCACCCAAAAACAATGGGAGCATTTTCCCTGAAGTTTACGAGAGGCCTGTTCGTGGAGACAATGGGCCTCTGCTTTTTTTCCTTCAGGTACAATAGTAGAACTCTTTAGTTTCAGGCACTTGTGGAGTGGTTCAAATCACTGAGTAATATCTTCTCATACCAGAAGCCTTTCCACCAGCAAAGCCAATAATTGAAGTGTATCAGTGTATCTTAATATGTGACTCAATTGTTTTGCTGTGTGCAGGGCCTATCCAGTTAGATTGGTGTATGGAACAATAATTAGCATGTAAGACAATCTGTCCTCTTAGACAAGGCATCTGTTCCCCGCAAGTAGGTTCCTCATTTGAAACTTTGTTTTACAAGTTAGACACATCAGATGACCATCCTGACCTGATTAGAGACAGTGTAGTGTGTGTGAGTGATCCAGGTGTTAACGTTTAAAAAAAATGGTGTTTCGGTTAAACAACGAAAGTGGTGGGCAAGGCCTATACATATAGACATTCGCATGGACTAGAAACCTGTTTGGTCACAGAATTTCAAATCTCTTGCCTCCAGGGATTGGAATGTGTTAGAAAACTCTCGCATCTGGGGATTGGAATGTGTTAGAAGGGGGTTTCCAGTGTTATGCCATCATTTACTGAACCTTTTGTCACAAAGAACGCCTACAGAGGTTCACCCAATAACAATGGGAGTACTTTCCCTGAAGTTTACAAGAGGTCTGTTCGTGGAGACAACGGGCCCCTGCTTAAGGTTCAATGATCCAACTCAAAATTGTGTATATCATGGCTGCAACTCAAAAGTCTAAAAACGAATTAAGCCACCAAAGCTAGAAGCCCTGGACAAAAGCAAAGACCACAATTCAGATGCTGTGTAAGTTGATAAATGATTCAAGTAGTGTGTTTACTATGCAAGGCATCTCCTGTTAGATTGTGGTTTCTACCAGCATAATTAGCCAGTTTGACAATTGATCCTGTCAAAATGGTGGGCCCCAAAGTGACCGATCGGCGATCAGGGTAAGGGACCTCACAGATCTGCATAGTTCATTTCTACACATACTACAGGTGTGAGTTTATAATGTGCCATTATTTACTGAACCTTTTGTCACAAAGAAAGCCTACAAAGGTTCACCCAATAACAATGGGAGCAATTTCCCTGAAGTTTACGAGAGGCTTGTTCGTGGAGACAACGGGCCCCTGCTTTTTTCCTTCAGGTCCAATAGGTAGATTCCTTCTTTAATCTTTATTTGAAACACTGTTTGACAAGCTAGAAAGTAGGTGTTTCAGCTAATACTACGAAAGTGGCATGCAAGGCCTATACATACAAGGGCATGTCTATGGACTAGAAACATGTTTCGCTGTAGAATTTTCAAAATTCTGCCACTAGAGACTGGAATGTGTTAGAAGGGTGGTTCATTTCTACACATACTACAGGTGTGAGTTTATAATGTGCCATTATTTACTGAACCTTTTGTCACAAAGAAAGCCTACAAAGGTTCACCCAATAACAATGGGAGCAATTTCCCTGAAGTTTACGAGAGGCTTGTTCGTGGAGACAACGGGCCCCTGATTTTTTCCTTCAGGTCCAATAGGTAGGTTCTTTCTTTAATCTTTATTTGAAACTTTGTTTGCTAGAGAGTTAGTGTTTCAGTTAATAATACAAAAGTGGCATGCAAGGCCTATACATACAAGGGCATGCGTATGGACTAGAAACATGTTTCACTGTAGAATTTTCAAAACTCTGCCTCTAGCGACTCGAATGTGTTAGGAGGGTGGTTCTAGTGTGATTCCATATGAGTATGTTGAAAATCCTTCAACGGTCTTTAATCGATATTTTTCTTTGAACTTCTGCTATTGTGCAGTTTCTTGAAAAGATTCTGCACCTGTTAGTGTATTTATTCTCCAATGCGTCAAATCCACACAACTCTCCCAAGTCCTGTCTTTGCATTCGAAATTCAGGCCCATTCACCATCAACAATTCTTCAGGAGTACAACCATGCATCTTTGAACATTCAAACACCAGAGTGATTATATAATAATGATATAAATCCATTATGTTCTAAAGGACCACCCAGTGTTGTTTCATCAGCTGCTACTAAGTCTGGTTCAATTATTTTCTAGCTATAAAATTGAAATGAAATGAACTAGAAGGGTTAATGAGATATGTTTTTATAATTTTAAATATAGATTCATCCATAAACCTAGAAGGCCAAACTAATTCCCTAATAATCAATAAAACAAAAGGAACGAATTGCTCTACAAAAACCCTTAAATTGGAGGAAAAGGAAAAGGAGCATGGTTCTAGACTGTTTCCAACCCATACGCTCAGCAATCTTTCATGTACCAACTAGCACAAGCCCTTTGCTAATTCAAGTTAGCATGTCAACCAACTTCAATAATTGAACCCATTTTTTTAAAAGATAAATAACAAAAAATTGCTTCTAAAAATAGAAATTAGAATAACTTGAAAATCCAAGAAATGATCAATGGTCATCTGAAACTACAGACTGGTGCGTCGATTGAGTTAAAAAACTGATGGCAGTTCAAAGGTCATGGCAATTAAGTTAAAAATGGAAATTGGCATAAAGACAAAAACCAGTGCATGAGAAGTGATCTAGTGCATCCAATCCAACAAAATGGAAGATTTTTAGTAATTAATGTCCAGAATACTAGATCCAATACAAACAATTTGCAACAGCTACTCAATTACTGCAGAAAAAATAGATTTCTACAGTCTTTTACCCATTCAAAAAAAACAGACTTCTATAAAAAAGCAACTATTTTAGATAAACAAATAACTGGTTAGGTGGGTTCTCAAACTGACAAGATTCGTATACACTTTAGTTATTTCTCTGACTTCAGCAGTCTAAATTATAGAAAACTAGTCAGAGGTAGCTATTTGCAAAAGCTTGTTATGGTATTGAGCAAATGATTATCGTGGACCACTGGATAAGACGCGGTATGGCTATGGTGGTCCCAACACCAGCCAGATAGCTGTCGGAGTTCTGTAGGCCCCACCATGATGTATGTTTTTTATCCACACTGTCTATCCATTTTGCCAGCTCATCATTTCAGGGCATGAGCCCAAAAATGAAGGGAGATCCAAAGCTCAAGTGAACCACACCACAGTAAACAGGGGGGGTTGAACACCTGCCATTAAAAACTTCTTGGGGGGCACAGATGTTCCGGATCAAGCTGATATTTGTGTTTTACCTTCATCCAGGGTTATATGAACAGGTTGGATGGTGAATAAACATTGCAGTGGGCCCCCAAGAAGTTTTCAACGGCAAGTGTTTAGTCCCCACTATTTACTGTGGTGTGGTTCACTTGAGCTTGGATCTGGCTCATGCCCCAAAATGAACTGGCAAAATGGATAGACGGTGTGGATAAAACACACATCATGGTGGGGCCCACAGAGCTTTGACACCAGCTATATGGCCAGTGTTGGGGTCGCCAACTGAACCACGTCCCCATCGGAGTACATGGATTGCATGTGGCCCCAATATCACCCAAATCAGATGAGACAGATAAGGAACTGCAAAATGGACGGTGAGACAATTTTTAATCTGACCATCGATTTTACGTGCCCTTAATTGCATGGTGTGAATATCCAGTCATGGAATTCCTCCTTTCCTACCGCCTCTATTTATCAAGGCTGGGCCCATCACGTTAACTGTCGAAAGTCAACATAAGAATAAGCAAACGTACCTTGAAGTGAACCCTAAGATCCGACCCCCTGGCTTTGCAGGCTGAAAGTAAAGCAGGCAAAAATAGCACAATCAGAAGACAAATAGCAATGATCTTTCCTTGCAGTGCAGTGGAAATGAAAGGAATAAACGAAGGAAATTTGGGGAAATGGGTATCCGGGGAGATCCAATCAGATCAGATCAAACCCCATATTCTTGTGTCCGGATCCGATCAGATCAAATGTAACGTTAAAAGGACAAAGAAACTCGAGATTTCCATGCGCTACGCAAATCGTATCAAGCTACATCAACACGATATATGAAGAAACCCTACATTTTCATGAGCAGAGCAGATGAAGACAGACATGGCATCAACGGTGAAGAGAAAATCCTAGAATTTTCACATTCGGCGCAAACGAAAGACGATGATCAGCACAGGCAACCATAAAACCCTAGATTTTTCATGTTTGAATGAAAGCAACAGAAATGGAGGCCAAGAAACCATAGATTTTCTCATGCACAAAGCAAAAAAAGATCGGATCCGTCGGCAAAAGGAGGCGGAAAATGAGATCAAATGCAGCGAGGAAAGCCAGGAACAAGAAAGGAAGATCGAGGATCTTACATTTCGTGGGATTGTCGGGTTCTCTCGAGTACTTCACCATCTCTCTCTCTCTCTCTCTCTCAGGGGTGGAGGCGAAGATGAGAAGAGGGGAGTTCCACTTATAGTATAAGAGACGAAAAACCCTAACCCTAATTTCTCATGGCATCTTGGACTTGGGTATTAGGGTTTAAGAGACTCGGACGAGATTCCGAACCGCTGAGGCGGACGGTCTGGATTGAGCGCAATAGACCACGAAAATTATCACGTGGGAGTATTTTGATACTCCGGCTGCGTATGAGACCTGATACGCAGGCGCCCAAATTTGTATACGAGTCATACATTAATCAAAATCATACCAACTAGCTATTTCAAAGTCCCAAAGTCAAACTCTTTTGACAGGTTTCTCCACGCTTGGTGCTTAGTTGGGACCATTTTATTTTTTAACCCATTTGTTTATAAAGTGCCGTGACAATGGTTACATGTGACTTAACCCATTTTGAACAAGAACCCTCAGTCTTCAAGTGTCCCACATGTGCTAATGAGTCCATCGATTTCAGTGTCATTTCTCATCTCTTCAAGTGGCTCACATGTGTTGAGAAATTATATAGATTAATATAATTTTTGTATAATGTGGAAATCAAAAATTACAAATGTTATAAAATATGGACAGACTAAAGCACGTCTGAAACACTGTACTTAAAGCTTATTTGCCCCTACTCAAGTAAATTGAGTATGTTGATAGGTTACAGGCAAACCGCTTCAAGGATACAACAAGCCTAGTGTAGGTCTGCATTCAGCAAACACGCAAGCTCACTTATTGGAATTCTATTACACTCAGTCTGACAAAAATACAACAAAAAAAAATCCCATAAGAAAAAAAAAGAAAAAAAAAAAAAAAAAAAGTGTTTAGACAACTGCACTAGTCAAGTCTTCGGCCACTGGTTCAATTGAACCATTTTAGACCACACCATTGGTCTATTCTTCTTGCAAAAGTTTAACCGTTGCTATCTTGCTGGAATTACAGGAATATAAAAAGAGGAGTAGTAGGTTGTTTCAATTCATATGGTGGTGTTGGATTGGGTTGTGAGATGGTTTGAAAATCCATCTGGACCCTCTATTTATAGGCTATGATGGCTAGGGGGTTATGGTTCAGAGACTTAAATTTCATTAAGTCATTTCTGGCTATTGGAAAACTAGCCGTTTTATGGTAATTTTCTGACTGCTTTGCATGGATCATTTATCTGCTGCATGCTAACTGTTGTGAAATAATAGCTAGCCGTTTTCTAGCTGTTGGGCTAACCATGTAGCAGTTATAGTTGGACCCTGCACTAATGGCTCAGTTGTTACAGTTTTTGCTGCAACAGCTCTTTTTAGTCCATGTATATATACTGAAAGATCTCTCTCTCAGTTCTCTAGTCTCTCTGTTAAGTGCAAAGTGCGCCACTAGCGCCTCTACAGCCACACTGCCTCACATGCCCACGCCCTCTCACCAAAACTAAGACCGAGATCCAAACCGTGCCCATACCGGAGCCCGAGCACGTGCACGTGCTTCGCACTGGAACACACAAGTTTCATGGTTTATGGACTATATGAGCAAATAATAAAGTACTGCACTATTTTCATTTAAACACATTTTTCTTCTCTTCCCTTTCCCATGTGGGATTATTCTTAAAATCCACAAAAAGTATTTTTTACAAAACTTTTTAATATATATTTTATTTTAAAATATATTTTATAAAAATTAATATTTTGCAACAATCCTCACTTGATTTTTTTAAAAATATAATTTTCTCGATTAAATATTTCTGCCAGAATAATCAGCTTATATGCATAAAGAAAAAAAAAATTTCGATTTCAATTTTTCCTTAGTGTAAGTATCTCAAAACTCTGTCAAAATGACTGGTAGCCGCAGCTTTGAATCAGTTATTCCTAGATAACAAAGTTGAAAAAACCACACACATATTCGTTATGTGTTTGATAGAGTTCTCACAATCTCACTCAGTACAATTAATGGTCATGTGCTTATCCTATTCCGTGAACAATTCCGAGAGAAAATTCCTAACTCTCATGAGAGACGACACCATCTCTACATTCACATAGATGAAATCCTTCCAGTGTCTCCGTTACTATAAAACACTTGTCCTATAGACTGGATTTCATTATGAGTTCTAAAACTCAACGCTCTTTCATAATGCTCAGCACTTATCTATTATGTATGATGTTTTATAATTTAGTGCTTAAAACTTTTCACATATCAATGACTTATTCTTACCCATTAAATCCAAAATTAAAGATTTTCTAATTTCAAGTTGGGTTACCATCACTGGTGGAACTTTGGTTGAAGAGTTTCAACCCCATCCCTCTAGATGTAGTCTTTACTACTCTCTTGGTAGAAGTTTAGTAAAAGGATTTGTTACGTTATTGCTTAATTTCACATACGAAATAGTAATGATTTCATATTGAATCAATTGTCTAACATAATCATGTCGAAGACTGATATGTCTGTACTTACTATTATAAGTGTGGCTATAGGCTCCAGCTAATGTGACTTCACTATCACAATATAGTGACACAACCGATATAAGCTTTATAGAAAAAGAAATTTCTAATAGAAGATTCCTTAGCAACTCAACCTCTTTGTCTGTTGCAACCAGGGCTATGAATTCAGACTCCATAGTAAAGTGCATTATGCAAGTCTGTTTCTTAGATCCCCAAGATACAGCTATACCTCATAGGATGAATACCCACCCTGTAGTAGACTTATTGTCCCCCGTACTTGACATCCAGCTCGCATCGGTATATCCTTCCAATATGGTAGGAAACTCTGAATAAAATAGTCTTCAGTCTTTGGTTGCTTTTAAGTAACCAAAGACTCTACTAATTACATTCCAGTGTTCAGTACTGGGGTTACTAGTAAACCTACTAAGTTTACTCACAGCGTATGCGATATCAAGTTTAGTGCATTGCATAACATACATAAAACTCCCTATAACACTTGCATATTCTAATTGTGCAACCGTTCTTCCAGTATTTTCTTTTCGCTTGGTACTTGGATCAAATGAGATTTTTGTTTCATCTATATTTAGATGGTTAAACTTGTTTAGTATCTTCTCAATATAATGAAATTGACACAAAGCATAACCCCCACAATATTTTTTAACTTTGAGACCTAAGATGGTATCAACTTGTCCAAGATCCTTTATTTTAAATACGGAAGAAAAAAACATCTTTGTCTCAATCACACATTCCATTTTATTACTTATTATTAACATGTCATCAACATACAGACAAATAATAATGATATAACTATCATCTATTTTAAAATATATGCACTTGTCAGCTACATTATGCATGAAACTATGAGATAGTATTTTGCAATCAAACTTCTCATGCCACTATTTTGGTGCTTGTTTTAATCCATACAAAGATTTAACTAATCTACATACTTTGTTTTCATTTCCTGGTAGAATGAAACCTTCAGGTTGTTCCATATATACATCCTCATTGAGGTCACTATTCAGGAATGCGATATTTACATCTATTTGGTGGATGTAAAGATGATATATGAAAGCTAGCGCGAATAATATCCCAATGGATGTTATCCTAACTATAGGTGAATATGTGTCAAAGTAATCTATCACTTTTTTTTGTCTAAAATCATTAGGTACTAGTCGAACTTTAAAGATTTGAATAGTCTCATCAGTGTAATATTTTTTTCTAAATACCTACTTACAACCTATAGGTATAGAACCTGGAGGTAAGTTTACTAATTTTCATGTTTGATTTGATAGTATGGATTCCATTTCATCATTTATATCTTCTTTTCAGAAAGCTGAGTCTCTAGCGAATATAGCCTCTTTATATGTTTTAGGATCATCTTCTATGGTCATTACTATAGGAATATGTCTTATAACATTTTCTCTATCTGATTCTATAAAATAGAAAATGACGCGTTGTGAGTCCATGTAGTCATCTCCTAGACTCTTCTCTATTCTTATTTTTTGACTCCTATGGGGTTTAACAGGAGCTTCCACTATCTGTGGAGTTGTGCTAACTGGTTCTCTATTAGGAGTTTGGATTCCATTATCCTTTGACTCCAAAGATAGTGAGTTTTCAAAGAATTCAACGTCTCTTGATTCTGTTATTGTATTAGACTCCATGTTTAGAAGTCTATAAGCTTTACTATTTTGTGCATACCCTACAAAGACGTACTTAATAGCTATTGGTCCTAACTTAGTTCTTTCTGGATCAGGGGTTGTACAATATACAAGACACCCTCATACTTTAAGATATCCTAGGTTAGGTTTTCTACCTCTCTATGTTTCATATGGAGATATTTTATATTTTTTAAACGGAATTTGGTTTATCATATGGCATGCTGCAAGCAGTGCCTCACCCCATAAATTTAGTGACAACTTTGCTCTTATTAGCATTGAGTCGGCCATTTATACTAATGTTTCTTTCTTTCAGCTATTCCGTTTTGTTGAGGTATGTATGGAACTGTACATTGATATATCAGTTCATGTTCTTCACAAAAGTTATCGAATTCATTAGAAAAGTATTCTCCTCCTCTATCGCTACGGATAATTTTTATCTTCTTATTTAGTTAATTCTTTACTTCTGCTTTATATATTTTAAATATGTTCAATGTTTCATCTTTGCTCTTTAACAGGTAAACATACACATATCTACAGTAATCATCTATAAAGGTTATAAAGTACCGTTTACCTTTACGAGTAAGAATACCGTTTAATTCACAGATATCGTTGTGCACAAGATTTAATATTTTATACGATCTATCAATACTTGGAAAAGGTTGCTTCGTCATTTTAGACCATATGCACACTTCACATTTATCGGTTTTATTATCTGTATATGAGATAAAACCATTATTAGCCATGAACTTCAAGTTACTATACTTAATACGGGCTAGTTTATCATGTCACAGTCCAACGGATTCAACTATATACAAAGAAGTGCTACTTTCATTTAGAGAAAACTTAACCATCCCATTACAAGCATATCCCTTTCCGACAAAAATCTCATTCTTAGACAGTATCATTTTCGTATAGTAGTACTGGATTGGGTTATGAGATGGTTTGGAAATCCATCCGGACCCTTTATTTATAGGTCATGGTGGCTAGGGGGTTATGGTCCAAAGACTTAAATTCCATTAAGCCATTTTTTGCTGTTGAAAAATTAGTTGTTTTATGACCTACAGCCACACTGCCTCACATACCCACACCCTTGCACCGAGATCGAGTCCGAGCCCGAGCGTCCCATGGTCCATGGACTATGTGAGAAAATAATAAAGTACTCCACTGTTTTCATTTAAACACTTTTTTCTTCTCTTCCCTTTCCCATATGGGACTACTCTTAAAACCCACAAAAAGTCTTTTTTACAAAACTTTTTAATATATCTATTATATTTTGTTTTAAAATATATTTTATAAAAATCAATATTTTGCAACAACATGTGTCTGTGTTTCGTCGATGGCTAATTGAAAAATTGATAATGGGTATCAATGGGTCTACACCATCAAGTTTTGCCAATGGTTGGGTGGAAAAATGATAGTGGGTATCAATGGATCTACACCATCAAGTTTTACCCTGTGAATTGTTTGAGCAACTGGAAGCTCATTTAGTCACCAAAGGCAATAAGTAGTCTGGAGACTTGATTAGGAGGAGACGTTTTCTCCTCTACCCAAACATAACTTTGTTTGAGTATTGATTTCTATTACAATAATAAGGGTCATTTGACACCATGGATTTGTGAGGATTTGAGGGGATTTGAGGGAGTTTCAAATTCCCTAGTTGGTTGACACTAAAAAGTAACCAGGGGTTTCAAATCCATTGGGGTTTCGAATCCATAGTCAAAGTTTGGATTACATTAAAAAATTTTCAAGAGTTGCATGTGTAACATGTGTGTCACTAGACTATTAATCTATTGGACACAAAGCCCGCTAATAATATCCCAAAATAATTATATTATCAATTGCATCACTATAATTACTTTAATATGATGATCAGCGTCATCCAAACATTGTCTATATGAATCGATGGTTAAAAATCATTGGTTATTACTCGAACATGATCTTGTGCTTGTGGCCCATCTAATACTTGGAATTTCATCATTTTTGGGCAAAGTATATATTTCAATGGGCTTATTACAACCATTGTCTCGAACATTACATGTGTTCGCTAATTAGATATATTAAAGTTGATTTAGTAATTAAATTCAAACCCCTTTAAATATACTATTCATAGCTAGAGGTGTACACGGGTCGGTTCGGTCCAGTTATGAGGTGAAATAGAATCGAACTGTTACATACGGAGAAATTTGGGAACCAGAACTGGACCGTTAGCACCCTAAAACTGAACATGAACCAGACTGTGAAAACGATTCGGTTCCGGATCAGTTCCATGGTTCTTAGCTTTTAAAATTTAGCCCAATTGGTATGATTTGTTGGGGCCCACGTTTTGGCACACTCACTTGTTGATTTGGCGAGAGAGAGAGGGGGGACCAGTGATAGATAAAGGAGCAGTGAGAGAGAGAGAGTGGATAGGCGAGAGAGAGAGAGAGGGCAGGGGGCCTGGGCAGCCGCACGCATACGCAGCAGGGTTGGGTTGGGTAAACTTAGGTTTTTTTTTTTTAAAAAAAAAACATAAATTCAATTCCTGGTTCGGTTCTAAGTTTGGATCCATGGTTTAGTTTGATTCTACACACCCTTAAATCGGAACCGAACCGTATCCAACGATTCTTTGATTTTTGGAACTGGAACTGGTGCACTCTATAACTAGACCAAACCAAACTGTGTGATCGGTTCCGGTTCGATTATACGGTTTTACGGATTTGATGTGCACCCCTATTCATAGCTACTATTCGATTAAAGTTGATAATGAATCTAATGTGCCAAACACAATAAGAGGATTTCAAATATGGGGGGTTACGAATCCAGGGTTCTAAAATGGGCCCTTAGGGATTGACTTATTTATTAGCTGGATGTCAAAAACATGTTCCTTTATAGAGATTTAACTAAAAAAGTTTGCATGGAGCAACTTCTCGAATTTATTAATTAGAAAAAAACTATAAAAGTATATAAACTTCGAGAAACGATTTAAGCTCAAAATGGTATTTAGGGGCATGATTTGACAAGTTCAATAAGATATTACTGACTTATGGCTTTTATCGACGTAAGGATAATCACTTAGTTTTCACAAAGCACTGTGATGAGGGTATGATAACATTGGTTGCATATGTCGATGAAATCATCATTATAGAGAGTGGACACATCTGGCATTTTAAAGGTTAAGGAGCATCTTCGAGAGCATTTTCAAACTAATAATTTGGGGTTGCTTCACTGGTTCTTAGGCAATGAGGTCGCTAGATCAAAAACCATGATTAATCATTCTCAAATGAAGTATATTCTTAATTTGCTAAAAAAGATAGGCGTACTTGGGTGTAGACCGACTGATACACTTATGGAGACTACTAAGAAATTATTGAACGACAAAGGAAAACTATTTGATAACCTGAGTAGATATAAATGGATGATTGGTAAGCTAATATATATTATAGTCACTCAATTAGATATTGCATTCGTCGTAAACATTGTAAGTAAATACATGCAATAACCAAGAGCTCCTCGTTGGGAGGTAGCTTTCAAAATTTTTAAATATCTAAAGAAAGCTCTTGGCTAAGGGATCTTATATCAAGTTAATAATTATATTTAAGTAGAGGCGTTTGTTGTTGCTGTTAGGCATGTTCTATTATAAATAGAGAATCTACTTCAAGATATTGTACATTTATTGGGAAAATCTGGTAACTCAAAAGAGTAAGTATAATCTAGTGGCCCACTCCAACGCAAAGGCCAGGTATGGAGTCGTAGGTCATGTCGTTTGTGAGTTGTTATGGCGTAAGTCCTTGTTGTAGGAGTTGCATTTATTTTCAAATAGTTATATGATGCTTTATTGTAATAATCAAGTAGCAACCCATATTATAAGTAATTTAGTTTTTCATGAGATAACTAAACACATAAAAGTTTGTTGTCATTTCATTTGAGAGAATTACTTCCAAGGACATTACTATAGCCTATGTTCACTTCAAATCACATATTACAAATATCTTTGTTAATGTCTTACCATCTGCATATATTTTCTTTATTATATTACGAGTTACACATGGTATATATATGTGTGTGTGTGTGTGCGCGCGCACGCACGTGCTCCAATTTTAATGAGATTGCTAAAGCGATTAAACATTATACGTTGGGTTGTCCTATACGCTACGTATATTTCATTTTATTAGTTTGTTAGTATAAATTAGAAAGAGGGTGATGATGAAGCCATAATCTTAATTAGTCTCAAATTACAAATTATAATAGGAAATCACAAAATTGTATACATTTCAAGCCATATTTTTAAAAAGATAAATTTAAAAAATTATAATTAGTTAATGTATGAATGTGCATGTTGACTCAGGTGTTCTCACGTAAGGGAGGTTGAAGTCTCATATACAACCGGCGCAGACAGTTGTTCTTCTTATTTCACTTCATGTATTTACATGCCTATAAGCACGATGAAATTGAGATTTTTACATATCAAAGACACTTGTAAAGTTTGGGGTTGATCCGGCTCTCAACCCAAACAAAAATAAAAGATTTATGATTGATCATCGTATATCGATGAATTTAGCCCACCTGCAGATATATTCTAAATGGCCAATCATGTTGAAAATATTGACATGTCTAGAAGATGTGTTAAGTTTAAAAATCAACTCATAACATTTAGATTAGGTAATATGAAAAGATTAATGCTTGTCTATCATAAGTGGGTCGTTGAGGCCCACCTATGGATCTACTCTCAGAAATGCGTTGGAATAAAGATACAAGTACATTAAGACTATGGACATCGTTTGAAATTAATACGCTGAAAAAATCACCCTATAATAGGCTGGTAAAGTCATCCCATCAATGAGCCATACACGAGGTTCATGTGGAGCAGATCTGATTAGTGGAGTGTCGTGATGAAGATTCAGACATGTAAATGACATCTGCAAAGTTTAAACACGATTTTAGAGCACACATTCTTGGTGGGCCCTGACCTAATGGTCATAATCCTGCATGCGATCAGCTTATTCTTGGTTATGGCTGTTTAGGTCACTTGCGATCACGTTTTTGGATATTCTATGGCCGTGAATAGTTATTCTATGGTCGTGAAGGGTACACATGACAATGCAGCAAGTGTGATAGCTTTACACAACTATTTAGGTGGGGACCATCCGTTTGACATTTTAAATGACTGTGTGGATGGAAAAGAAAGCTACCCTCAAGCATTCATTGTTACATATACATGCTTCATCCTGATGTGACCCGCATGATCCAATATTACTAATACGACAAGTTCATAATACAATATATATATATTGGTCAAATCATACATCAAAAGATAATACATAATAATGCAGTTTTTTTTTTTAAAGTGTGGTGTAGGTTCAACACCATGAGAGTGTATCTATAATCGCAGTCATTCACCATTTATTATGGCCACACTTGTGGCCTCATAATCATTTCAATTCACATCACATTTTACAATTGATATGTAAGCAAAGTCACTCTTACATCATGTATAAGTACCAAATTGATGACTAAAATCTAATCAATATTTACCATCAACATATAAAGTCTATGATCTCAAATTAAATCATAATTAATCTCATGGAATAAAAGATGATCATCAGATGGATCAAGTGGTTCAATGGTTGTTTTACCATAATTTAGAATATTTGTCAATCTGATGGCATTTTTTATAATACGTTTGAAAATCTAATGGTTGTTATACACACACACACACACGTGTGTGTGGTTCAAATCAATGATCCATGGTGTGGATTGATGATCCAGTGGATTGATCGTCTTAGATATGAGAAAAATAGGCTTGATGGCTCATTCGATGAACAATTTTAATCATAACATTCTTCAAAAAATAAGAAATAAAAATCTTTTTTTACCACTTAAAATTTTAGATATATTATAATGTATTAGCTAATCGAGGATTATGATAGTATTGTACATATACGGGTAGGTCAGTCGGGCCAGGCTAAGTTAGGGTAGGCTTAAATGACTTAAGTACAAGCTTAGGCTGAATATTAATCGACCCATCCATGCAAGCCCAAGCTTGTTCCACATGGCAAGCTAGTTAGTCGAAGCATTGGTCCAGAGCTGGGGCAGACGCGTCCTAACCCATTGCCGCATTTGCTCCATATAGGGAAGATGCAAGGAGTGATTGGGCTATGTGTGGGTAGGTGGTGCCTTTAGTTGTGGACAATAATTTAAGTCCATAAAATCTACACTGTTTATCGACTTTATCACCATTTTTAGTCCTAAGTCCAAAAATACACTAACTCAGATGAGCTACACCATATGAAACAGTGTAAGACCTAAAACTTATTTAATTTTAGAATGACATTTTTTCATCTCCCATTTGTCAGAAATTTTAGGTTAAAAATATACATAAATTTAAGTTTTTTAAAAATTCATATTTACTACATTAATTTCGAGGACTTTATAGTAATGATAATATCATATTTTTACTTTATATATCTATTGAAAACGAACTAGAACATGCCTCGCGTGATTAGACTGCGAATATAAATTTTCTTCTAAATTTTATTAATGTTGATCATTTATGCTGATAACCCACTCCTTAATCTTGTTTAGGTAGAAAAGGTCAGAGAGCTATTATCTACTCTTCTGGCAGGGGTTAAGGGAAATGTATGTTGTCTATAGGTTGGACCCCACACGTGTGAGTGGTGAATAGAAGAATGACCTCACCCAGTGATGCCTAAGTAATGAAAAGCATCCTAAGCTCTTCGATGTTGCTTCTCTAAAATGTGATCTAATTTATAAAGAGTCAGGTTCCAAATATATACTAAAGTATGGTGCATTGTCACCCTATAAACTTTTTTATATTTTACTACAAGAGAAGATCGTCGATCTACCTTCATCCATACATATACTCATGATTTAGCCTTTCCATTATCATGGTTATCCACTAAATATCTATATCATACATTGATCAGTTAATGGATCATCGGATATGAGATATCAGACCATTATCAAGTGTGATTGAAATAGTTTTTACAATTAATACACAACTTCAATAGTTGAAAACTTTTGAAAAGACATTTAAAAACTTCTCAATTGTTAAGCTTAGTAGTAAAACCACTTGATGAGTCCCTAATCTAGTCATATATAGCCATAAACATGTCTTTAGGTAAATTTAATGGATTATTTATTGGCGACCATAAGTATTAATAAATTATATATGATGGATGTAACTAGCATCACCTACTTTTAATAGCTTCTAGGCAATTTTGTAAAGTCATCCAAAGTTGTCAAGTAAAAAATCATGACATTTACATGTCTCTAAGTCAAGGGATTAATTATATTTCGTACAATATCAAGTCCTTAATAATAGTGTGGAGTAATGGGCACAAAGACAATTGATAATGTAGGCTAATGGACCCCAAAACTAATGACTCAAACTCAATCATTCAATGTAAGTGTTCAAATGTCTAATACCATAATCTCTATGAAATACTCACACTTTCGTGTAAGATAAAAGCAAATTCATTATAAACAATGAATTGACTTTTTGATGACGGAGAATGTCCATCCTAACCTAACTTAATCCCCTCACGCAAGATGACCATACATCTCATGGTATGATGTTTACAGGTGTGTCTTAAGTACTCATGATGATCGTGACCTAACATAGTACTAAGATATATGAATTACAAGTCTTCCCAATCAACAATCGTTGTGTCCAATCTAAATTTTATAAAGACAAACCCAATGAATTACTCCTCGCATAACTCATGCCCATGTAAGTTTAAAGTGACACCATGCATTAACTGAGGGACATCAAATGTTTCAAAAAACACATAATCATCATGATCTACAATTAAGATCAACCCCATCATATCCACACAATTAGTAGATTAGGCTCACATTGGTTTTCCAAAGCACGTCCCCAATACCAGTACCACCTTAGTAGGGCACATAATATGAATGGATCCTATTTTTTACACCACTTGATTTTTAGGCCTTGGTTCATCTAGTGGACGGTCTGATCTCAAACATGTCCCCTCCACCAATGCGGCTACAGGAGTGACACTAACATATTTTTATCGGCATAACTAAATTCCTTTTGTTTATTTTTTTCTCTTTAAAATCCATGTATCTCTACTATATATAGTGCCAGTAGTTTTGGACAATTTTACCTATGTTATTGGTCTTCTAGTACATTAGAAGATTAAATTGGAGAAATTTACCTACTCATTAAGGACAAAATTGCTTATAACAATAGTCATTTGGCAAGGGACAATTCAGATTTTATTCATTCACAGACAATAACCCAAATTGTAGCTAGCTTAGACTTCCCATCTTCCTTTCGCAAACTTCACAAAAAAGCGTGGTAGTGCAGATACCATGCAACAAATGCTCTATGGGACCTCGTGATAGATATGTGGCATCCACTACGTACATCTATTAACAAGGCTCATGTTAGTCCGTTCTCCCCAAACTAAGACAAATTTAAAACTTATATGGACTTTGAAAAACCTATTGATGACACGACGCCCAATTTAAGACCTTGAGCTTCTCTCTCCTTGTGTGTATGTTGTAAAATTTTTCTTTGATTCTCTCTCTCTCTTGCTTAAATGCATGCATATGCCATGCCCCATAATTTGTATAACAAGGCAATTAACGCTTGTGGGCCATTTAGTGTGTGCCCCATGTGCACATGAACAATGTCATCCACCTATCTTATTTTGCATTTGGCTTCATAGTGAAATTATCTCACTAATACTATTTTGGCAGCATCCCCCCACACCAAGGAAGCAACAATGATGATGACGTCCACCTTTGAAACCGTATTAGGGGCCGCCATGATGTTGATTTGCCATCCAACCTGTTCGCAAGGTCGCATATACCAAGATGACAACAAAACACAAATATCAGTTTGATCCCAAACTTTTGTGGCTCCTAATAAGTTTTTAACGGTGAGATTTCAACTCTAAATGTGTGGTCCACTTGAGCCTTGGATATGCCTCATTTTTAGGCTTATATTAAAAATAATATGAAAAATGGTTATATAATTTGGATGACATTATGGTGGGCCCCTTAGAGCCCCAACCTATTATGAGCTCGAGAGAGGTAAGGTAGTACCCAATATGCATTTGATTGTTCTATCATAGCAATGTGACATATTAAAAAGTTATGTAGATCCAGTTATCAGGTAAAATACATTATAGGTAACAATCGACAAAAAAAGCTTCACATACACATGGGCCCATCTAATTGTCGGACATGTGATTTTGGACCATCATATTTTTTATGGTGGGCATTTTTATTGGATCGGTGAGATGTCACACAAACACCGCGGTGGGCCCTACATGCTAGTAAAAGACCAAGTGTGTGAGCTTTTATCGTCATTGTAACTTTAATCATTCAAAGACAAGATAATAGATCATTTTAGATGGTGTAATTGGTCGTACTAGTGTGAATTTGAGCCTTAAAAAAATGTGTTTGATATGAATTAGAATCCGATTCACGTAAAATATACTAAAAGTTTCTCTCTCACTTTTTTTTTTTTGTGAAAATTACAATAAAGTTATGTGATTCCATTTTACATGGATTCTGCACTTCTGATTCTTTCCTTTCACTATTTCTCCACTTGGGCATTTCAAATATTACTAAATACATTCAAGGCTTGTTTGACTTAGTGGTTACAATAATAATGTGTTGTGAATGGATGATGCATATTATGACCACCGTAGTTGGAAGTAAAACTATGTATTTGATTGTACATTACACCACTCCCCTTAATACATTTTGACCATGGATATATATATAAAATTTAAATTCTTTCATGTGTTATATCTACATCGTCCATCCATTTTTACTATATCAGTTAAGGACACGACTAAAATAACAAGTCAAATTCAAAGCTAAGTAAACTACACCACAAAAAAGGAATAATGACAAACTATTGAAACCTTCCTAAGGTCCACCATCATGTGGTCACAAAAACTTGAACTAAAGGAAAACACAAATATTAGCTTGATCCAAAACTTTTTGGTCCTCAAGAAGTTTTCAATGCAATGCATTTAATATTTATTGCTTCCTGTGATGTGGTCCACTTGAGCTTTAGATCAACATCATTATAAAACTCTTTCTATATATATAAAAAAAACTTGCAAAATAAATGGGCGGCATAGATATAACACAATATATATTATGGTGGCCCTCATAAAAATTTATCTTGATTTAACTACTCCGTTGTATTCAACCAAAATTAGCATGTCATGATGGGATGCAAATTAGCTACTGACTAGTTCAGTAACGAATCTGGCTACTTAAGTGTCATCACCAAGTTTTGTGGACCTCACCAAGATGTATGTATTATAACCACATTGTCCATCCATTTGGAGAGACCATTTTATGGTAGGAGCCAAAGAATAAGGCAGATCTAAAGCTCAGTGGACCCACCACATAAAAAAGTGGGGATTGAACCCCTACCATTTAAAACTTCTTGGGGGCCAAAGAAGTTTTCGATCAAGCTGATATTTGTGTTTTCCCTTCGTTCATGTCTTTGTTGACTTATAAACAGGTTGAACCTCGAATAAACATCATGGTGGGCCCTATGAAGGTTTCAACAGTGAGTGTCACTATTTGTGAACGATGAAAAATCAGCGCCCATGCTTGGTTCTTCTTATGTTTTTGTTTTACTTTTTGTTTGTGGGGGGTGATTTTATTGATGTAGATTTGGAGTTGCCACTAGCCACTTAATCTAAAATTTCACAGTCGGCTAGAACCTGCAGAATATGCAAAGCTAAAGAGTAAGAAGACTCCCTTGCTTTAAATTGACTACTGGTATGTGATCTGAGATTTTGAGTAAGAGACTTTAGTTACAAAGAGGGAAGGTGTTAGGCACCCTCTCTGCCTGTACATATGTATGGTCTTTACTCCGTACGATAAAGTAATCTTTAAGAATAAATGATATAGTTAAAGTGGGGATTGAACACCTACCATTAAAAACTTCTTGAAGGCCAAAGAAGTTTTCGATCAAGTTGATATTTGTGTTTTCCCTTCGTTCATGTCTTTGTTGACTTATAAACAGGTTGAACCTTGAATAAACATCATGGTGGGCCCAATGAAGGTTTCAACAGTGAGTGTCACTATCTGTGAATGATGAAAAATCAGCGCCCATGCTTGGTTCTTCTTATGTTTTTGTTTTGCTTTTTGTTTATAGGGGGTGATTTTATTGATGTAGATTTGGAGTCGCCACTAGCCACTTAATCTAAAATTCCGCAGTCGGCTAGAACCTGCAGAATATGCAAAGCTAGAGAGTAGGAAGACTCCCTTGCTTTAAATTGACTACTGATATGCGATCTGAGATTCTGAGTAAGAGACTTTAGTTACAGAGAGGGAAGGTGTTAGGCACCCTCTCTACCCGTACACACGTACGGTCTCTATTCCGTACGATAAAGTAATATTTAGGAACAAATGATATAGTTAGAGTGGGATTAGGCACACTCGAATTTCTTATGTAGCAAAATCCGGAAATTCGGCAAGCTACAGAGCACACGTTCGAAGAATATCTGAAAAGGCGGATGTAATGATGTTAATGTAATAATAAAAAAAGTAGACTAAATCACTATGAGTTTTTGATGTGACAAGATTCAATATACGGTAAGTCACAGAGTATACATTCGATAGTAATCTGGAGTAACCAGGGGCTTGAGAAGAGAGAAGATGATATGATGGATGCTTTAATGGAAAATAAGATAATCTTTGGCTTGCTCTTGTGATAGTTAGGACATGGAGTGCACCATGTCCAACCCGAGTAGGATTGTAGGATTGAGGATGACTTGGAAGAGGCTAGGGGAGGGGTAAAAGATCAGATCTTAAAAACTTGGAACTCCCTTTCACTCTTACTCTCTTCCTCTCTTTCTTACTCTTCCTTAAAAAATTTTGAGAATGTTCTCTCTTGGGTAGAAGTGTTGTGTGAAATAAAGAGAGGTGAAGACTATTTATAGCCTTTTGTGATGACATTTCAGTAATTGTTGGGTTTGTGAAAGGTAAAAGCTAAAACGATAGCTTGTGATTGGTCGATGAGAGAAAAATATTATGTGACATGCTCTTATAAGTTATCGAGGTTTGGTAAAAGGGTAAATAAGGTGAACTATGACAGTAATTTCATATGAAAGTTGACTTTGAGAAGAGGGACAACTGTGTGCTCAGAGGGGACACCTGTCAGATAAGGAACGACACTCTAATTATTGTCGGCGGTAGTCAAAATACCGCCCGCAGTAGTCAGACTACCTCCCAGGCTGGGTTCCCTAGGGGCTTTGGCTGGTGGGCTTGATTTGGGATTTTAGGACGGCCCAAAGCCTATTTTTAGCTATTTGGCTTAAAATGGTTAGGTGTGTTTTTGGAATTTAAGTTGAATTTTAAGTATGCACTAGCTTGGGTGGTGGTTGGAATTAGGTTGGGGTTTAGGTTGGGGTTAGGGTTTAGGGAATGGTTGGGGTTTTCGGGTCGTCTTTTGAGAGTTGTCCTTGCTTTCTTAAGATGTTAGCTTGAGTGGGTGTCTACACCATCCCACTGGGTTTTCTATGGTGGGGGTTCACTTGAGCTTTGGATCCGCCTCATTCTTTGGCTAATGCCCTAAAATGATCTCTCCAAATGTATGGACGGTGTGGATACAACAAAACATCATGGTGGGGTCCACAAAGCTTGGTGACGTCACTTCAGTAGCCAAATTAGCTACTAAACGAGTCTGTAGCTAATCTACGTCCTTCATGATGTTAGTATTCCACCCAGGTTACATAGTAGTAATCAACAATCCAAATAGGTGCTTACATGAATTTCAGTGAAGGGATTTTAGCCGTACTAGGATTGTGGTGTGGTCAAAATCTCTAACTCGAAGAGAAGTTCCAAATGTGTTAAGGGTCGGGGTTGTCATGTATTAAGGGTTGAGGTTAGGAGGGTTAGGGTTGTGATGTTTTATGGGTCGAGGTTGTCATGTGTTAAGGGTCGACATTATGAGGGTCGAGGTTATCATGTGTTAAATATCAGGGTTATGACGTGTTAAGGGTTGAGGTTGAGAGGGTCAGAGTTGTGATGTGTTAAGGGTCGAGATTGTGATGTGTTAAGGGTTGTGGTTGTCATATGTAGGGCAATATACGAACATAGTTAGCTTGGTAGCTCACTCGACTCGACTTGCAAAAGCTTGATTCGACTCGGTTCGAAATTGAGTTCGAGCTGATTTTTTGAGCTCGAAAAAATTTCGAACTAAGTTCGAGCTTGCCTGAGCTCGACTCGACTTGAATCGAAACCAACTCGAATCGAACTCAGATCGATTCAGTTCGGTGACTCGGTTACTTTAATATTGTCATTGCTCACCAAGTGTTTGATGAAATGACTCAATGAAGTGTGGCTGGTGGTAAGGAAGGTACATATATGAAACAAATACCCTTTATTTTTTTTTTGATTTTTATGTTGCTTATAAGGTGTTTGATAGAATACTTGTAAAACCATTATTGTTGTTTTATATATAGTGAGATTTTGAAGGTGCAGCCCATGTGTTTGTGAAACTACCGCAAAGGCGAACTCAGCTCGATCTTAACTCGAACTCGGCTCGAACTGCCCCAGCTGCTGACCGAACCGAGTTGAGCTGGCTAGTCAGGCTCGAGGACCAAGCCGAGCTGAATTCGAGCTGGGGTCAGCAAGTGGTCGAGTCGTGCCAAGCTCAACTCGGTTTGACTCGTGTACACCTCTTATCACATGCTTGCTTACTTTACTACAAAAAATGGATGAAATACTACGAACAAAATCTGTAGTGAAATAATGTTTTAGTTCTTAGCCATTGTAACAATAGCTTAAGGCCCACAATGGGGTGATTTGTTTGGTCTACCTTGTCAACCAGCTCGCTGTAGCCACAATAAGTCCTAACTTAGGCATGGTCCACTTCCAACAAATATAACAATGAGCCTGGAAAGTTTTAATAGTGAGTGACATTGTCACTATTGTTTTCTATTATGTGGCTCACACTAGCTCTGGATCAGGCTAATTTTGGGCCATAGCCCTAAGATGACATGACAAAAAAGATGAGCAGCATGAATTATATACATACATCAATGTGGGCCCTTCCCCATGCCCAAAAGGGCTTATGCCACGTCACTTTATCAAGATTGAATACCACTTAACTTATTATTCATTGAAAAACCCTACAACTATTGATACAAAGACAATAACAATTTAGTTTGAAATACTTTTTAAGACATGTCATATGATTACTTTCAAAATACTTGTAACTTCTATTCGATTTAGAGATTTTGACCATACCACAATGCTCTTATGGACAAAATCCATTCAATAAACTGTGATTATACATGGTCAACCAGTAATGGTGATTCCTATTCACATGTTTCCATGATAATTGCAACGCATGTAAGCACGCACTCACTCCCAAACGAGGGCTAAACTTAGATATGAACTACCATCCACAGTCATACAACGTGCACCAAACGGAGCCATTGAAAACAATACTAATATCATTATAATTATACAATGAGCATAGGTGTCAACGTGCCATAGTCAAGATTTCTCATGACAGTAGCAATATCTCTGTGCATGTCTATATAGGGCCAAACTAATCCATTTTATTTTTTAGGTGGCCCACCATTTTATGAGCAACGTAGATGGTTGGAAACAAGCGGGAGCGAATTGCCTGTCAACTCCGCCCAGAGATATACCCGTGCTAAGGTCACGGATTGCATACTGAGTAACTCATCACCCTGAGTGTACCGAGTAAGGATGCAGATTGCATCCTAACCCCACCCGAATGGTAATCCGTCCGAGCAGGATCTGTGGGGCCCATCGTGATGCTTTTTTACCATCCGCCCACCGTGATGCTTTTTTACCATCCAACCTATTAATAAGGTTATGCAGACGTGGATGAAGTGAAAACACAAATATCATATTGATTCGAAACTTCTCTAGCTCCCAAGAAATTTTTAATGGTGAATGTTAAACCCCACTTTGTGGTCACCTGCCTCATTTATTGGATCATCCATTAAAATGATCCAAGAAAAATGATTCACAATGTGGATAAAACACTTACATCACGGTGGGCCCTACAAAGCTCTACTAAGATGAATTACCATCTCTGTGAGGCCACTCTATCCATCCATTTTAAAATATAATTTGATGGCTCTAAAAAAAAAAAAAAAGTATATCCAAATCTCAAGTGGACCTTACTGTAGAAAAATTTCTACTATGGAAAACATCTCGGGGGCATCAAAAGTTTTGAATCAATTTGTTATTTGTGTTTTCCCTTTATGCCAGTGATATTTTAAACATGTTGGGCGGCGAATGCTTCAATTTTCTACTCCACCAGTCAAAATCACACGAGAAAATAGCTAGATGACGTGGACAACCCACAAACATTCACTTTAGTTTCAACTGAGTTTGCCCAGTACGATAAAAGCGTATTCAGTACGCAATCCGATTTGCGTGCGCACGGATTGCGGACTGAGTAACTCAGCGCGCCAAGCGCACCGAGTAAACTTTGTGGGGTCCATCAGGATTTACATATTTTATCCACTCCGTCTATCTATTTTAAAAGATATTTCAAGAGATCCATTTCAAAAAATAAGTATATCCAAATCTCAAGTGGACCTCACCAAGAGAAATAGTGTGAATTGTAATTCTACCGTCAAAAACATCTGGGGGCTGTGTGGTGCCCTCAGAAATATCCGTGACAAATCCACTCCGTCCATATGTTTTTAAAGACCACAATTGGATCGAGTCTAAAAATTAGGAAGATCCCAAGACTCATGTGGGCCATACCACACCAAACATTGGGGATTCAACGTCTGGGATGACAGAAGTTTTCTATCAGGATGATATTTTGGTCTACAGTTTATCTGAATGTTATTAACCCTATGAACGGTTTGGATGACATTTAAACATTATGGTCAGCTCCGGGAACATTTCAATAGTGGACGTTTTCGTTCCCACTATTTTGTTTGGGGTGGCCCACTTGAGTTTTAGATATGTCTTATTTTTCGAAGGTCTTTAAAAACATACGAACGGATTGGATTTGTCACGGACATCTCTGTGGGCCCCACAGTGGCTACCCTAGACTCCGGCTTTGCAAGCGCGCATTAAACTCTCTGAGGCTCGTGGCCCCGTTCTCACACGCTGTGCGAGAATTGCACGTGCATGCCGAGATTTATCACGAGGGAATTGCTTGACACGCGATACGCAGGCACTTACACGTGGCTTACTAATTCAAATTAAACCGTCGAAGCTGTCGTGCGGATGTTCCCTCCTCTGAAATTTAGATTGATAGAATGATCCTAACCTCTAATTGTTTTAAAATTCGACCGTCCATTACATGTTCTTAAATCAACTAAATCGGAAATCGAGGAAATATGACTTGCAGCATATGATCCATCCAGACCTGGTCCCACGATTTGGACGGTTTAACCTTAAAGTTGAAAACACCTTATACTGCAGCGCCGTAGTGCTTGTGTATCAACCTTCACAGTGCCGAGTATCAAAGTTTTCTCTCAATTCGCTCTTTTACTCACGCCTCCGCAGCAAGTCACACGTGCCGGACTCTCTCTCTCTCTCTCTCTCTCTCTCTCTCTCCCCGGCAGGAAATTCGAGCATTTCTTCTCAGAAACAGGCATATTGACGAAATTAGGGTTTATGCAAGGGTTTTTGGAAGTAGGGCTTTGGGAAGCTTGAGTCTTTGAATCATGCACAACTAGGGTTTCTCAGATTCGTCCATCGATGGAATTAGGTTTTTAGATTTCCAGTATCAGGGTTTCCGGAGCTCTTTCCATCCGCCCATCCCTTTCAGTCCATCGCGATGAGCCATCATCCATCGAATTTCCACCCTTCATCGCAATCTCATCCACAATTCAATTCGATCCAGGCCCAGTTACAGGCTCAAAGCCTCGCCGCCGCATCGTCATCGCTCAACGCTGCAGCTGCAGCTGCAGCTGCAGCGAAGCGGGCCCCACAGAAACCCCCTGTCCGGCCCCCTGGTTTCGTCCCGCATCTGACCTTCAAGGCCGCAGAGTTCGCCGCGGCCGCAGCGAGGCAGAAGCAGAAGAAGAAGAAGCTCCCCGAGAAGCAGCTTCCCGACAGGGTAGCCGCGCTACTACCCGAATCGGCGCTCTACACGCAGCTCCTTGAGTTCGAATCCCGCGTCGATGCTGCTCTCATGAGGAAGAAAATTGATATTCAGGAAGCTATCAAGAACCCGCCTTCTCTTCAGCGGACCCTACGGATCTATGTATTCAACACCTTTGCGAACCAGACGCGGAGTACGCCGAGGAAGCAGCAGGCAGAGCCTCCATCGTGGACGCTCAAGATCGTCGGACAGATATTGGAAGATGGGCCGGAGGTGGACCTCGCCGGGATGCCCCCCAGACCGACACAATACCCAAAATTCTCTTCTTTCTTTAAGCGGGTCACGATTGCGCTCGACCCGAATCTATACCCAGACAATCCTGCGATCATATGGGAGAATTCCCGTTCGCCGGCTCAACACGAAGGGTTTGAGATCAAACGGAAGGGTGATAAGGAATTCAACGTTAGCATACGCTTCGAGATGAATTATGTTCCTGAGAAATTCAAGCTGTCACCGGCATTGACTGATGTCCTCGGCATTGAGGTTGAGACCCGCCCGAGGATCATCGCTGGGATCTGGCATTATGTGAAGGCGAAGAAGCTGCAGAACCCAAATGACCCTTCGATCTTCATGTGCGACCTGCCACTGATGAAGGTGTTTGGGGAAGACAGGGTGAAGTTCGCCATGGTGTCCCAGAAGATCACACCGCACCTGGCCCCGCCTCAGCCGATACATCTGGAGCATCGGATTAGGCTCTCGGGGAGCAGCCCAGTGGGGAATGCTTGCTATGATGTATTGGTTGACATCCCCTTCCCACTGCAGAAGGAGATGTCAGCGTTCTTGGCAAACACAGATAAGCATAGAGAGATTGATGCCTGTGAGGAAGCAATTTCTGGTGTTATAAAGAGGATTCATGAGCATCGGAGGAGGCGGGCATTCTTTCTTGGGTTTAGTCAGTCGCCAGTGGAGTTTATCAATGCTTTGATTGCTTCACAGAGTAAGGACTTGAAGCTTTTAACCGGTGAACCGAGCCGAAATGCTGAAAAGGAACGTCGGTCCGAGTTCTACAACCAGCCATGGTAAGGTTCTTCTATGTTTTCGTATGCTGTACTCTGTTAATGTTAAACTCATGTTTTGTTATCGTGCCGGATGAATTACTTTTGGGGGTATTTTACCGGCACCCAGTGTGCAGGTTTAGTTCTCCTTTGTACTGGGAGAACAAATGGACCCTGGGCAAAACGGTTCTTGATCTGGGTCGTTCATCTGGTGGGCCTGGTCTGAATTGGAAGGATTTTGCTGAATCTTTGATCTTAATTGTCTGATCTTATGCTGGTGGAAAACAATATCGATGGTGGTCAGTATTGGATGAAAAAAATCTACAAATCGGACAATTAGGATCATTCAATGAATATGATTTTTGGACAGCAGCCCCGCTTGTCATATGTTGTGGATCATGGGAACCGATGCCACCATGTCCTATTTTGAGCTGCTCGCAGGTGTTAAACTGCACACAGGACAGCAGATTTGAAAGCCCATTACTTCGTTTATAAAAAAGAAAAGAAAAAAAGAATAATCTGTTGGTTGAAAGGTGTTTCACTCTATGCTTTTAATAATGACGTTCCTTTTGGGTGAATTTTAATAGGGTCGAGGATGCTGTCATTCGTTATCTGAATCGCAAGCCGCCACCGCCACATTCTGCTGCAATGAATGAAGCTCCTGGAAACACATGAATAGGTGGATTTTTGGATTGCTTGTATGTGGAATCACTTGCTCGTAGCACCATGTCTATGTAACTTCTCCTTAGTGGTTTCATGCACTGACATATATTTTTCTAAAATATCGGATGAAAAGAATGTTGGATGGTGTGCGAAAATGCTATTCACTCACAAGCTTGTTTGGTTCCATTTTGTCAACTTGGACCTGCTCCAGGGAATCAATATGGCTTTAACGTATCATCTTTGTCAGCTTACAAGGCTCGAATTGGTAAACTTGTCTGCAACCTGTGGAGTGTGGTTATTCTTCGCTACATTGGAGTTATGGTATAAGGTAAACAAACCTTCTCTTGGATCTCACAACATTCAGATTGTTGCTCGTATTTCTAAGTTTCTTTCCAATGGAACTCATAACTAGTTCACATGCATGAATAATGCCATTGCCTAATGTTTTGTTGCTCTTATCTTCCTGGAAACAGCAGCATGATCATACTCTGTTGGAGTATTTTTCTTAAATCTGAGCAATTACTTGTACTATATTTAAAAACTCAAATATGTATCCATTGTATGGAAATTAGGCTAAGATATTTATTTCATCAATAGTCATAATAATCACAAAGCGAAAGAATACTTTATTTTACCAATCATATTTGTACCAGTCAATAACTTCAGTAGGAAAAAAATATCCTTCTTTAGAAAAATGCATAGAATCCAGCAAAGGATTGAAAATGTAGAAATCCACATCTTAACAATCCAGCTCTTGCAATTTTTGCGTATGTCCCACAGCCTTGTTGGCTAGGTCATGAAAGTAATCCATTCACACCATTCTTGCAATCAAATGATTTGCATAAGTGAAGTGAATGGTGGTTCATATTCATCAGAATAAACTGTAAAAACCTACTAATGGATCCTAGAAATGAAAGATTGAAAGTTGAAACTAAGAGAGCAAAATGAAGACATCGAATTCAATGCTCGCGGAATATGGAAATGAATGCATATTGGGGTATTTCCTTTCATTAGGGAGTGGGGTTTGTGATTTTCCTTTTTTTTTTTTTTTTTGTTTTGTTTTGTTTTTTCCTTGTTTTTGCTGGTTTTTCTCTTTCTGGCTTTTGAAATAAAATTCTGAATTCTCAAAAAAAAAAAAAGAAAAAGAAAAAGAAAAAAAAGAAAAAAAAAGGAAATGAATGCATCAGGTGCACAGTAGAAATGATGCTCACACAATGTCTCATCAAATTGCAAGTCACAAAGGAAAAGGATTAATATATTCCGCCAGGGCACTAAGATTCATGCATGAACTAAGTGACAGAGACAATTCCTGCAGTTCTCAATATGGACATTGATGGTATTGCAATTAGACCAATGTAATATTCACATTTGATAATCTTGTGTTGAGACATTTTTGAAGTGCCTACTGGCTGCTTCTCATGGTTGATGTTGGAGAACCATAGCAAGTCACAAAGGAAAAGGATTAATATATTCCTTTTATTTTTTAAATTAATGTATCATATCCTGTTTTGGATATGGAGACATGGAAAACCCCTATGGAATCCCCAGCAAATGGAAATCTGTGGAATCCAACAATAAATTTGTTTGTTTGGTTTGGAGGGCAGTTTTCATTGCAATGTTAAATGTAAACTGTCAAAGGGTGAGGGCTCTCTTCTAACCTTGGAAATCAACATTTAAACCTTGGAAATGGTAATCAAATTCACATTCTTAAAAAAAAAAGAGGTAATTGAATTCCAAAGTTAATTATTTTTAGACAAACAAGAGTTGAATTCATTTCTGGAGTATTCTCTCAATCCAAACACTGGTTTATGTTTCTCCCAACACAATTGGTGTGGGAGGATTTTCAGAAATTTCATAATATTGGTCTTAGTATTGAAGATCAAACCATCCTCTTCTTCTCAAACCTCGATGTATATCCGTCCTCCTCCTTTGCTTTCTTTCACTTGTTCATTCATTTTTCTTGTTTCTCTAATGGTTTCATTACCCTTTCCTCCCTCCCACTCCACTAGTTCGTCTGTGGATTTGTCTTCTTCCCTTACACTTAGGCTCTCCCTATCATAAGGCATGAGTCTTGTCTATATCAAATTGAATAGCACCGATTGCCTTTTGTTTTTCTTTGCTAGGGATATTAAAATTTTCTATTCCACCCTCCCAATCAATTTGAGAAGCCGTATTCCAATCATGAGTATGTCAAATGGATGAAGATCGATCGGTTACTTCTTAGCCAGATAAAATGCATCTTTGGCTGTGGAGATGCTTTCTCAAGTCATTGTCTTCCCATCTCATGTGTCATATGATCTCTCTTGAAACAACATTTGCATGACAATCTAAGGCCCATATTGCCACGTAGTCGTTGGTCACTGGTACAGGTGCCTGTTGTGATGGCCAATACTATGTTCATGTTGAACATGGGTGAGGTGGTTGTAATAGCAACTTTTTATGCTTGTAATGGTGGCTGTGGTCACTTTTCTGGTAGTGTTCCTCCCCAAAAGGGCTTTCTCCTCACATCTAACACCCACTTCATTTCAGTTCTCACATGATATCACTGTTTTAATCATGCGTATTAGGCCAACGGTCTCTCTCAAGCCTTTTTGCTCTAGTGATTGCTTCCCCATTCAATTCTGATTTGTATCCTGACATTGGGGCCATTTCACGCAAGCGAAACAAGTATATTTCACATCTAACACCCACTTCATTTCAGTTCTCACATGATATTGCTGTTTTAATCATGTGTATTAGGCCAACGGTCTCTCTCAAGCCTTTGCGCTCTAGTGATTGCTTCTCCATTCAATCCCAATTTGTATCCTGACACTGGAGCCATTTCATGCAGGTGAAACGAGTATATTTTAGACGTGGGACCTTATGGTTTAATAATCATATGATCATTGCTGATGGTAGTTCCAGAACCATTTCTAGTGTTGGATCTGTTATTATTCCTGCCTCTGCTGACTCGATTGCCATTTGCAGTGCTCTCTTTCTTCTTTGTTACAAATATGCACTCTGGATTATCTCTTCTGGACATTTTTGAAAATACTTGCTGGTAGACTGCTTTGGTTGATGTGAATTGCAAGGGTGCATAGGGCCTTACATATGTAGTTGTAGGCATCTTCCTTAAAGGTAGGTGTGGTTTTGCCCATTTGAGATGTAACCCTATATGGCAATTTGACTACATTTGAGGTCTGTCAAATGGCTGCGTGGAAAAATATCATTTAGACAGTGGATTTTGTGCATCCTAGAGTTTGCCTGCCATCGCCCTTTTGATCAAACCATGTGCCATCCCAAAAGGAGTGATACTTGCCTAGGGATGTTGGAAAGCCAGGCAGGATTTGGGCCAAGCCTGACCTGAAAATATAAGATCAGAGCCTGTCCTATTAGAACTGGCCTTCTTTTGCGCAATCCCTGTTGTATTTTAAAAAGGGCTTTTAAAATTTTTGTATCAAAATTTTCCTCCACCACAATTCCCTCCCAAAATTTAACCAAATCTCCTTTTGTCCCTTGTTTGTATTGCTTTGGTTTTAGCCCCACACTGGAAATCTACAAGACTTCCAAGCTGGTTATAAGCATTAGTTGGGGTAGAAGGCTTGGACCTTCAAGGGACATGGGGTTCGGGTGTGCACCATCTCTTTGCAACGCGCTCCCGCCTGGCCGTGGGCGCGTGTGTGTGGTGTGGCATGCGTGCATTTGTGCATGTGTGCACCTATGCGCAGGTATGGTGCGATTACACTCGAATGGTTTCTAGGAGGTATGTCTCTTTATTATTCGAATTTTGTTTTAGTAGCTGCATCTCCTCATTCGCGCTTAAATCCCAAATGGTCGTATCTCTTCAAGCGCAATGGCCATGTCTTCTCCTCATCTTCTTCTCAAATCTCTGAAAAACAATTCTTGTGTTCTTTCTACATATCAAATTCTAGGTTAAGTCTGCAATGTGGTTTGGGCTTGTGTACAATAAGTGCATGCTGTGATTGGGCAACAGTTGTCGTATCCTAGAGGTTGACTATCTTGGAATTCTGTTGCACTGACGGACATTTTCCAAGGAGGGCACTTTTAACTTCAAGCCGAGTAAGTTTTTAAAAAATCACGCCTTTGCTTCATCAACTCAATAAGTCTTTCTTTCTCTTTCTTAATTTTTCTAATTCTTTCTTCTTCTTCTTCTTCAGTTTTTTTTTTTTTTTCTCAGTTTCTAACTCATAGTCTAGATTGTTTTTTCAAAATTAGATTTGTTACTAGCATGAAAGAATTGAGTTGAGTTCCATATGCAAAAAAAGAAGAAGAGAGTTTTTGTTTTGTTTATTTTGGTGGATAAAAATAGCCTCTTATTATGGCTTTGCTGATTCACACGGGATTTCACGTGCCCCATGCTACTCGGGTCAGAGCGTAAGCTAGTGATGCTTTCAGCTACTAGACTCTAGCCATCTAGGGTCCAAAAACCAACAATCCCAACTTGATTAGAAGGTGTGTTTTAGAATCTAGAGGTTATATAGTGAGTGAACACATCTACAACTATGAATTTATGTTTTAGAATCTAAAGGTTATATGTAGTGTTAGAGACTAGTGGATGGCTTAGAAAATTCAGAGAAGTTATATTAAATTCAGCTTTGCTTCTTCAAATGTGAACTCATATGAGTGGATTTTTCAGCCAAATTGCCTACATGTTGGAACCAGTCTGAGGGACAGCTTGGATCTAACACTCACATACCCTGCTAGCGGATTTGGTGTCGTAGATGGGCTGCCTCATTCGCCCACCAGGGCGTGCTTAACAAGCTCCACATTATGACAGAAATAAAAGAGAGGCATTCCGATCTTGAGGATGACAGGTTTGCTTGAATTATCGATCAAATTTACAAAGTAAACATTTTGAGAAGTGGGTATGCAACCTTAATTAAGAGAAATGCAAGTGCATTTTTTAAAAATTATCTGACAGGTGTAAGGGTAATATTTCCTAATCACTGAAATGCTGTATCTAGGGCTGTCAACAGGTACATGGATCTGCCAATACTGATGGACCTGATCGAATTAAAACAGGGTCCATTAAGTCAAGTAGATGTTCTATGTACCAGGTTGCAAAAATTGCACAAATCCAACTATCCAATCCGTCCTTGATTTGCTTTGTTTTTGTTATAGCTGTCCTAAAATTGCCCCACGAAAATGAATCTTTAGAATTACAAGCAATCCATGATCGTCCTAACAAATAAATGAGTCAAATCGTGGGGTGGAACTAACTTCTGTGTAAACAATCTTGATGGACCGTCCATATCAAAGGACATTGATTAAATGGTTGATTTTTGTCAAATTGGTATGTTGTTTTGTGTGGTAGCCTATTGATTGTGCATTTGACTTGATGAATGGTCGAGATCAATGGATTGGACTAAGTATCCCAATGCAACTAGGAGTACTGTAACAACTGCACTTTTTATATTGAAAAAACAGAATAGAAAATTGAAAAGAGGTGCAAGAATAAAAGAGTTTGCTAAAAAGTACCAACAAGGGAAGGTAAAGTTGCACATAAAATTTAAAAAGGATTTTAGGCATTTTTGCCAAGATAAAATGGAGTCAGTGCACACGGATGTGTGGAAAAACAATGTTTTGAAAAGCGGTGTATTTTTAACACTCCCATGAAACATGCATATATAGGTTAAAAAAAACATCCTATGTTATACTAGGATAAGCAAGAGAGACTCTCGGGAGTTTCAACTCTCGGTCAAGGGTTCGAGTACCCACTGGTGGTGAAATTCCACCTGCGTGAGTGTGTGTGCCTGTGGAAAAAAAAAAAAAAGGTGAAAAAAAACACCGTATGTTATACGAGGATAAGCAAGAGAGAGAAAAACAGAGAACAATGTGGGGCATTGGGAACTTTTCCCTTGATTTTAGATGGTCTTCCAAAGATCCAAACTGATGAGTCTCAACTTATATTATTAACTGACAACAAATAAAATCTTATATGGGACTATTTCAACCATTTGAAATTTGGCTATTTTGCTTTGAAAATGGATGGTCTTTGGAACCTTTTTGTAATCAAAGGGTTGAAATATCAATATGGTAAGGCAGAAAGAGGGAGAGCTTTTTGGTTTTTTGGTATGGCGTGGTGTCTACAGCATGCGACAGGTATGCAAAAGTATGGTACGGTGTCTATAGCATGTGACCGCGATGGACCGAACTCGGCTGAGTCAGGCCGATTCACCTCTGACTCAAGCAACTCGATGCGAAAGTATGGTATGGCATCTACAGCATGTGACGGAGATGAACACCCTGATTTGAAGACTGAGTTGCCCTTGACTCACCTGAGTCGAGCCACTCGTCTGGAGACTGGATTGCTTGGTCCGACTTGCCAGGCTTTTATTTTCTTTCTTTCTTTTTTATTTGGGTGAGGATATACATGTCCAACGGAGAAATAGCCGTTAATTACATTCCATTCAAGCACATTGAAAACAAATACCTCTTATTGTCCGTTGAAAATTATATGGTTGACAGCAAAGAAGTCATTATTTTTGCAATTCTGATCGAGCATCTGAACGGTCAGATTGGCCAAAGGTTTGGTATTTACAGTGAGATCGAGCATATGAAAGGTTGGATTTGACCCTAATGGTCCAATCTGATGTTCTGCGGCTATAAGTTGATAATAGAAGTTAAATCGACAACTTACGTGGTTGGAGCTGGCAATTAAAGAAGTTAGGTAGATGTAGCCAGGTATAACATTAGAGTGGTTGGATCTAACCATTGAGGGGCCAACAGGATATCTAATACCTACATCCGTGCAGAGGTGACGGGAGGTCTAGTGATGAAGCGGATAGGGTACTACCCTCACCCGTATCCAGCTAAAGAAAGACGGATGGACGGACGGACGGATATCCTGTCAGGAGCTCTGTGGCGCCCAGTGTGATGTATGCGTTTTATCCATGCCTTCCATTTTGACAAATCATTTTAGGTGATGAGCCCAAAAATGAGTCAGATGAAATGCTCAAGGAATCTCACCACATGAAACCGTGGTGATTGAACGGCTGCTATCGAAAACCTCTTGGGGGCACAGAAGTTTTGGATTTAAGCTTACATTTATGTTGTCACCGCTTCTTGTGGTACGGTCTACTCGACCCTTTGATCTGCTTCCTCTTTCAGCTCATGCCCTAGAATGATCAGTCAAAATTAATCGAGGACGTGGATAAAACACATATATCATAATGGCCTCAAAGAGCCCATGACCTTCCATCTCTGGTTAGGTCCCGAGGGTAGTACCCAATCCGCTCCCCTGGTGATGATATGGCCTGTAGAGCTTGCTTATGGGCAACTGCTTTCATTTGAAGCGTTATATAGGTAATTCTGTGAGAAAAATCGCAACTACTTTCATTGAAGCGTTACATGGGTAATTCTGTGAGAAAAACTCATGACGAATAATGAGATGATAGTTTTTTAAGTTGTCTTTAGGTGATTTAAATTGTTGATTGTGTGCAATTACTGTCCTAATTCATTTCTAACTCCTATAATAGTTAAGTAACTCAGTGGATGTGAGTCGTCCATCTTTGATATTATGCAAAGGTCCACAAGATCGTCTAGATACCATAAGATCCTGTGGACTCACCCATCCTGGCCTATCATCTATATCCAATGGTCATGATTTGTATTTACATGATCAAGTTTCAGAATTTATGTAATTGGATTCGATGATTATGAGGGGACGGCAGGATGTCCAATGACTACCATTGTATTTGGGTCGATAGATGCTATATTCTTGTTGTCGGATCGAGGGACCAGAAAGATGTCCAACTTCCGCGATTTATATTTGGACGGTCAATTGAGCATTTATGCAGTTCAATCTAGCCATTGAGTTTGGGTGGTCAAATCTAACAATTTTGTGGTTGGATTTGATAATAATCGGATCCAAATGACACCAAAAGCTAGAACTTATACCCAGGTGGACAAAACTATAATTTATGGTTGTATCTGGTCATGAAGGAGTGGACAGGATGCTCCACAGCCATACCTTGTATTCGAATTGTCAAATATAGCCCTTGATCCAGTCTAATTCTATGATTAGAGGCAGGAGAATACCCAAAGGCCACAGCTGACCTTTGAACGGTTGGATCTAACCAAAGGGACTTGGACAATGTCCAATGACTAAAACTTCAAATTGGACGGTCAAATCTAGCATTCATGCGATAAAATCCGACCATCCAGGTGTGACAGGATGTTTAACGGCCACAGCTTGTATTTGGATGGTCAGATTTGGTCGGATCTAACTATCGTGGCCGGATTTACGTTTATAATCACACTTTAGATATCAACGGCTATAATGATCTTTTTGATTTATGTATTTGATCCACCCCGTCCATAGCACTGCCCTAGTCTCTATTCATGGAGGAAAAGGCCCACTCCCTATAGCTACAGGGTTGGGCATGGAAGCGGCGTACTGAGTAACATAGTCGCTAAGCGCACTGAGTAAACTCTATGGGATCTAACGTCATTTATGTATTTGATCCACTCCGTCCATCCATTTCAACAGTTAATTTCAGTTTGTTATCCCAAAAACATCAAGTGGACCACAACACATGAAATAGTGTGAATTGAGTGTCTACCGTTGAAAAATTTTGGGGGCCACAAGTTTTAGATCAAGCTGATAATTTTGTTTTCCCTTCGTCGAGGTCTTTGTGATCTCATGAGCATGTTAGGATGACAAATAAAGATCACTGTGGGCGCTGGAAACGTTTCAACGGTCGAAATCATTATTACTACTGTTTGCCGTGGTATGGTCCACTTGAGCTTTGGATATAGGTTTTTGGCTCAACGTTTAAAATTATCTGTAAAAACGGATGGACAGATTGGATAAACCGCATACATCGACGGTGGGCCCAACTGAGTTTAGTCAGTACGATAAAAGCGTACTAGTAACTCAGTACGCAATCAGATTTCGTTGGCTATAGCCATGGTGGGCCATACAGGGTTCAAAATGTTCAAAGGTTTGAAATAGTCCATCTACGATTAGTCCTGTCATATAGACGGTTTAGATCATAGAAACATGATTCAGATCCAATGAATGTCTTTAAACCGTCTATTCTTTTTTGCTTAAGTGGTCCACTTGATGATTGAACCGGGCCAACAGCAAATGTGGCAATTAATCATGGCCCGGCCCGGCCCATCATGTCCCTGGCACTTGATTTCAAGTCCGTGCACGGCTCATGGGCCGAGCCTTACATAGCCTCGTTCCCGCGTGCCATGTCGACACGTGTGCGGGGTTCGCACGAGTCCCCTTAGAAATGGACGGAAAACATCCCGCAACAGAAAACAAGAGAAATGAAAATGGCAGTGACAGACTGACAGCAAGAGCAGACAAAGAAGAGAAGAAGACCATTCGCTTACTTGTGTAATTCTTACAAAACAAAGGGGCAAAAAAGGAATAAAAAAGAGAATGGAGAGAAATCGGGGCGAGGACGTTTGCTGGAGAGAAGAGGTGGAAGAGAAGCTGAAGAGGCTGCATTCCCTTCTCTTCGGTGCCGATTCCGCTCTTGAAAGAGCCGATTTCACCTCCGCCCAAATTCTCGGCCTCCGTCTCCTTGGTTTCCTCGACTCCGTTTCCCAAAATGCCCTCGACCATGAGCTGGCCTTCATCCACCCCATCCGCACCGAAATCCTCTCCAAGATTGATTCTGCCCGTCGATCCCTCGCACCCGAATCCGATCGGTACATCTCTCTCTCTCTCTCTCTCACACACACACACACACACACACACACACACTTTCTTCATTTTTTTTTTTTTTCGGAAATGATATTCAAGTCCCATGTTTTTGAGGAACACACCTCCTTTTTTGTTTTTTTGTTTGTTTGTTTGTTTGTTTGTTTGTTTGTTTTTTTTTTTCTATTTTCTTTTGTTCATTTCAGTTCTGAAATGCACATTGCCTCAGCTTGTTATGCATGGACGAACCTATCTTGAAATAGTGATCCGGACGGTTCATCTGGTGGGCCCAATTTTGCATAGGTGATGTTGCAGAAACGATCTTCAATGGATGGTCCTCGTCCATTTCATTATCCTCTTGGTAATGGGTAGTTTGGAAGAATCTAACCAACTGTTCCTCTGGAAATCCACTGTGTTTGTTGGCTGGGATTGCTTGATGGGTGTTGACTGCCCACAGTTGGTCCCACTAGATGAGCTATCCACTTGCATGGGTGATTGTGCCAATTTGGTTATTGTCCCGCAAATGGATGGTTTAGAAGAATCTAGACAACATTCCGATGGAAACCCAACTTGTTTGTGTTTGAAGAGAAAGTAGTCCATAATGGAGAAAATGAAGAAATTTGAGATGAAAATATTAGATTTGCAGGTTCAAGTTTTGACTTAAATAGTCAATATTTCAAGATAGGTTTGCATTCCAACAAGTGTAAAAGAAAGGAATTGTCTTTAGGATACAATGAACTCACATATCCGTAATTGAACATAAATAGCATTCAAACAAGTGTAAAAGAAGGGAATTGTCTTCATTGAACATAAATAGCATTCCAACAAATCTAAAAGAAGGGAATTGTCTTCATGAGCATTCCAACTAGTGTAAAAGAAGGGAATTGTCTTCATTGAACATAAATAGCATTCCAACAACTGTAAAAGAAGGGAATTGTCTTCATTGAACATAAATAGCATTCCAAAAAGTGTAAAAGAAAGGAATTGTCTTCATTGAACATAAATAGAGTTCCAACAAGTGTAAAAGAAGGGATTCATCTTCAGGATACAATGAACTCATTGATCTATAATTGAACATAACGACTAGAAAACTCTTGCCACATGGCAAGTGGCAACACATGTAACTACCATGTGTATGTGCTCATTGCAATGATGCGGAAGCGCAATGTGCACATAATAGAGAGCCCAAGCAACCCCATAGCCCATGGGCGCATACTCGCCCCGGCCTTGTGAAGATTTGAACCCAGGTTTTCTGTGGTGAAAACCCCTCCTCTTGCCACTAATTCATATGGGTGTTTTTGAGAAAGTTTTCATATATAATATATTTATTTACTTTCTAATAAAATATTTTATTTTAAAATTTATTTTTCTTATAAAAACACAACAATGTGTTACTTGGGAGTAAAAATGTTGCCCATTCATAGTGGGGCCCACCAGATGAACCATCTAGATCCTTGGCGGATGGGCCACTTGTATGGCTATTGGAACGTACTGTCCTATATGAAAAATGCTTGTAATTCAAGCTCAACATTGTCTCTCTTATTTCATATGTTTTGTCAATCAACAAAAACAGAATTTTAATGTTGCCAGAATGTCAAATATTATTGAAACAGAAATGATCTAATAGAAATTGGAATAACCACGTGCCTCTTCTAGGTTATTAATTGTTAGCAGTTTGTTTTTGCCTAACCAAGAGAGGGTAATGACCCCAGTGAGCCCTTGTATTGTAGGGTTATCAAGCCGAAGACCAAAGTTGATGCAGGACAATTAACCACTTGCTCTAAAAGCTCGAACTGTTAGAGTATGGTGAATTAATCCCTTTATCTTATAGCTCAGGTCTCATATCTCATGGATTAGGACCTTCGCCGAACCCCCTTCGCGGGTCCCAAATCACATGGGCCGCCCACTCCGAGTGTGTCCCCGCATCCCACGGGCTACCCCACTCAAGCCTGGTATGAAATGCGCATTAATCGCCCATGGTAAGGAGTCTTGAATACGAGACCTCTCCCGTGGGCCCTAAATCGCATGAGTCACCCACCCCATGTGTGCCCTTACATCCTACAGGCAACCCCACTCGAGCCCAGTGTGAAAATGCCCCTGCATTAATCACCACCGGTGAGGAGTCTCGAACATGAGACCTCCCGCTCTGATACCAATTTGATGCAGGACAATTAACCACTTACTCTAAAAGCTCGAATTGTTAAAGTATGATGAATTAATCCCTTTATCTTATAGCCTAGGCCCCACATCTCATGAGTTAGGACCTTGGCCGAACCCCCTTCGCGGGTCCCAAATCACATGGGCCACCCACCCCGAGTGTGTCCCTGCATCCCACGGGCTACCCCACTCGAGCTCGGTGTGAAATGCGCATTAATCACCCTTGGTAAGGAGTCTCAAACACGAGACCTCCCCCGTGGGCCCCAAATCGCATGGGTCACTCACCCAAAGTGTGCCCTTGCATCCCACATGCGCCCCCACTCGAGCCCAGTGTGAAAATGCCCTTGAATTAAAAGTATAAACAAAAAACCCGACCCCCTTGGAATAATTATGTGCCTCTTTTGGAGGTTATCAACTGTTAGCTTTTTGTTTTTGCCTAACCAAAAGAGGGAAATGACTTTAGGCGGTCCCTTGTACTGCCAAATATGATTTTTCAGGATGCATGATGATCAAAGCAAAGGAGAGCACAATGCTGCATGGAAGGATTAAATAGAAAACCGACCCAATCTTTCCAACCTCCATCCAACCATCCCTATCGAGCACTAACGAGGCCCAATTTTGCAGGAGGTGTAGGAGTTCCACCATGTCTTCCATTTCTTCTTCATGAAAAGTTCTTGCAACAAGTGGCAGTCCTCACCATTTGACTACCTAGAACCAAGAAAATACTGAGAAGTGAAAAACTCTATCTCATAGGAAATACTGATTAATATGGGAATATCAAACAGAGAGGGGATTCACGACACCAGATGTCTTCCCAAAATCATATTCGATAACCATTACCCATTATGAAGACAATTTCCTTCTTGAACTTGATAATTATCTTCAAAATAGCCGTCCAGGCCCATGAAGCTCTATATTAGTGAATTAGTTCCCTCTTCCACCCCATAAGTACTATAACCCAAGGTATTCCATAACGACAATGGTGGCTGTCACGGGCACTGCCATTATTGTTACGATACAGGCCATAATGGTTATAATGACTTTTTTTTTTTGAAAATAAAGAAAACATGTTTGTAATGGCTGTTACGGCCTGTATCGTTACCATTATGTAACAGCCGTTATGTAAATGTTTTGGAATACCTTGTTATAAGTTATAACTCGTCTCCACTTTGTACCTGTTATTGAAAACAAAAAAGGGTCTCCATTCTCTATGAACTGTATTCCACCGCAAAGCTCCACATCCATTACTGCAATAAGACCAAAGTCAATAGTTTTTACATCTCTTATACAAACTCCACCTTCATTGAAAGGTTTGGACACTTCGCCCCATTGCATAAGATGGAATTTTTTATTGTTATCCAAACCGCTCCAAAGAAATTTGAACTTCTCCAAAGAAAGTCCCTCCGAATGCTCTCTAATCTATCGAACACTCAAGTTGGACATCAGAAAAGGGACATGAAGTGTGGAGGCATATTGGACAAGGGCGATTTTAAGCGTGATTCTTCCACATAGTGATAAATATTTTCCCTTCAAACTAGAAAGTTTGCTCTCAATTCTCTCGACCACCTTCCCCGAAAGATGTTTAGCATGTTTCTTATCATAGTGGGAGACCCAAATAGGAGGAAGGGAGACTACCAGCCTACAACTGAACCCCTCGGCTAATCTTTCGACTTCATTGAAGGCTGCCTTAATGCCCAAAATCTTACCTCTGCTGCTGTTTATTTTTGCCTCAAAATAATTTTGAAACATCTAAGAAGTTTTCGTGTATTGTTGACTCGCACTCCCTCAACATCACGGGGCATAGTCATATAATTTGCAAATCAAAGATGTAAGATTTGAGGAGCCGCCTTTGTAACCTCGAACATATTCGCTAGATTCACCATACCTGCTTTCTCCAACATCCTGCTAAGTGCCTGAACCACTACCCCAAAAAGAACTGGAGATAATGGACCCCCAACAATGACTCCTCGACTCCCTGAAGAAGCCTTTGGGTGAGCCATTAACTAGGATCGAGTACCAAGCAATATACACACATGCATGAATCCACCTCTATTTAATATCGTTCCCATTTCATAAGCCTTCTCTATGCCCAGCTTGCGGTTGAAATCTGCCTTCCACGAGTGAAAGTCCCTATGTCTTAGATACAAGACTCCTTGGCATCTTACAGAATTTGTGGGCGAGAATGCTAGAATTTGTATGTGAGAATGCTGGGCAAGATCTTATACAAACTCCCTATCACATTGATTGGCCTGAAATCCCTATGACATTCAACACTATTTTTCTCAAGAATCAATGCAATGAAAGGTGCTCCCACCTCCTCAGATAGACGACTCCTATAGGAAAATTTTGACATAAAAGCCATTAAGTCATCTTTCACCTCATCTCAAAAAAATTGGAAAAAGGCTATAGGGACATCATCTAGGCCAGGGGCTTTATCCCTTCCTAATGAAGAGACAAGATCCTTGACTTCATCCTCAAAATGTTCTCAAAGTTTTCCACATCCTTGTTAGCAATCTGATTTTAGTCCAAGTTATCTAGCTTTGGTTGAACCCAATCTTCCTTTTGAAGAAGACTTGAATAGAATTTGACAGTGGAATCACAAAGAGCTTATCCTCAATCTGGAACCCATTAAACAAGAATTTGAGTCCAATTACGTCTATGTCTAGCACTAGCAACTTGTGGAAGAATTTTGTGTTCTTGTCTCCTTGTAGTTGGATTGCCTTATATTTTGCTCAAGAGTATTGTTTGCATTTGATCTCTTTTTCTTTGAGTTTAGAATTATACTCTTTTTTAACATTGGCCCTTAGATCTTATCCTCCTCAGATAGAAGATTATATTCCTCCTTATTATCTAACATTTAGATGTCGTGGAGAATCTTGTCTTTAATTTCTTCGTTCTTGCCGAGATGATTGTTTTCTACATGTAAACTTGTCCTAGAGGATTTTGAGTTTTAAATGAACCCTATCACATGTCCAACCCTAAGCCAAAAAGGTCATCACCAATCTTTGACCTACTAGGAAAACCCCTCCTCCTCAAGCCATTTAAGCTCAAATTGAAATGGGATTGGCCTTAGTCACCCTCCACCGTTAATGCGATTGGTCAGTGATACGAGATTGGTTGAGGAAGGTTCCTCTACTCCAACGAGAACATCTTCACCCACTCAGTTGAATCTAAGAATCTATCCACCACGGACATTGTTAGACTCTCTTGGTCATTAGATGAATTTCATGCCTCCCACATGAAGATCAAACATCTCATTCTTGTCAACCCAATCGAAAAGTCCCTCATGCTCCTTGTGATGTGCCATTAAACTTCTAAGAAAATTATTAGTTTTAAAATTGATGAATACTCTAACAAGATCTATAAAGTTTATGCAACCTCTTTGTAGCCAAAATGCGACTTTTTTTTTTTTTTTTTTTTGCATGGTGATGTATGGAGAGTTGGCTGGACTAAATGGTTGGTCTGGATCAATGATTCAACTGTCGTATAGGGCAACTATTTGCTTTGAATAACCAAGATCTATAAAATTTACAGAGATAACCCACGATTGAACTAACTGCTTAGCCCTATTGAAACAATCCAAAATCTAACCACTTCGATTTTTGAAACAAGGCTTGTTCCTTTCCTCCTGAAATGACCGGATTCTTGCCAGTAAAACCCACCTCCAGATGGCTCTACCTTTTTTACCTATCCCTCCCCCATGCCAAGCTATAGGAAGTGCTCCATTGACCTAAGAACCACCCACAATACGCTGAATAGGGAGAAGCTGTCCCACAACTTTTTTGCTGTTGCGAATGAGCAATGAAGAAAGAGATGGTCCACTATTTCCTTGTCTTTCATACACATGATGCAGACGTTTGTTAGTGACAAGTTTCTTTGACGAAGATTATCAACTGTTAGCACTTTGTTATTCCCAACTAACCAAGCTTAGACCGTAAACTTGGTGGGAGCCCCATAGTACCAAACATGGGCAGTGTGGTGAGATGAGCTTTCCAAAGAGGGATGACTAAATAATTTGAATAAAGATTTCGTGGAGCGTTGAGCGTTGATCGAACTTCTCCTTAAACCGTATTATGGTATCATTGACCCCAACTGTGGGTTTTTCCTGACGAAGTAACCTTTAGATTGACGAGATCTTCCATTTCTTCATTCGAGAGGTTCTTACAACATGGCAGAAGCATTTTGTAACCAAAATCTCTTTTGAAAAGGAGATTTGTGCCAATTTCAAAAAAACTTCTCACAACAGTTTATCACTCAACTATGATGGGGACATTAGAGGACCTACTCGGGTGTACCAGAGATGGAATGGGAGACGAGTTCAAATGGGGCTCGCCAGGCCATTTTGAAGACCCCACATGCATTGGACATGCATCAGGAAGACCCCACTTTGGGATGATGCATGCGGGTTATTTAGGAGACCATTTTAGTCGTAGGAATTTTATTTCATGTCGATTTGATCGTTGAATCTTGTCGATTAGGCCATCGGGCCATTAAATCTTCCAGATATGGGCCCCTTGGACTTGGATCTTGCTTCCTTTATGTTTTTTTTTGTTATTTTTAGGATTTATTTGATGGTTGAGATTGATAATGCGTGTTTTAGTTTTCTTATTTTGGATGTTGGGCCATTTCATTTAAGTGAGTGGCATAGTTGTAATTATTCTGAATTTTTAATTATAAAAGCACAGAGGGAGTGGAGGTCCAACCCTAGTAAAATTATTGAGAAGAATGAAAAAAGAGAGAAGCTCTCTTGTGTGATTGAATTTTCCTCCTTGTGTTTTAGGTTTGTGAGAAACCCTCCATTCCAATTGAATTGTGGAAGGATAGAAGCTTGTTTGGTGGTGGATTCCCCAAGGGACATCCTTCCTCCCTCTCTTATTCAAAATGTATTATTCTTCCTACCTTGTCTTCCTCTTTTCCCTTCCATCACAACCTTTTAAGCCCATCAAAACCCTACTCAATCCTCCTTTTTTTTTTTTTTTTTCCTTTACCTAGACACGTGTGGGCCCTCGTTTGGGGTTTTCCTCTTTGATTTTCCTCAAAAACTCCTTAATCTGTAGATCCTTTGAATCCTTAAAAAAACCCCAATCCTCAATCTCCATCCATGAATCCAAAACCCTAATGAATATTTGAATTTTTTGTGAAACTTTTTCCAAACTAGAATTTTGCTTGCATCTTTGTCTATCCACGTGGTTGTTGCACTATCCACGCTAGATTGGAAGTCCCTACTTTTAAGTGGCCACTCTTGAATTATTTTATATTTTTGTGCACCGCGTATGTGATAACCTAGGATCTGCGTGTTAGAAATCTGAATTTCCGAATATATTATGTGGATACGATTGATTTTACATGTTGATTGTTGAAATTAATGTGTAATTGATCTCTCATCTTGCATCCTAGGATAGTTTCCATCATCTTACATCAAACTAGATGTCCTTCCAAAAATGAATCCTTTGCTCGTTTCCCAATGAGAAAGCCACCCTTGCTGATAGGGCTATCAATGGGACAGGCTGGCTCGCCTTGGGCTGGTTTGGGCTTGAAATGCTAGCCTGTTTCACAAACGGGCTGGGCTTGGACTCGATTGTCCAAAAGCCCGTTAACCCAGCATGGCCCAACTCGTTAACATTTTAAAAAGTTAAAATTTCAAAAAAATTTCCTCCTCTTCCTATAAAATTTTGCTTCCCTTGCTAACTTTTTCCCCCTTCTCCCTGTCTCTCAATTTTTACTTTATCTTCCCAAATCATATTTCATGCTAGACAAGCCCAATCCATCAAAATCCCAATGAAAAGGTGTTGCATCCCAAAATATATTAATCATAATCTCAGTAGCAACAACAACTCTTCTGAGAGAGAGAGAGAGAGAGAGAGAGAGAGAGAGAGAGAGAGAGAGAGAGAGAGAGCTAAGTTATGCGGCAGCTCCAAGTACGTTCCATAACCCCTCTCTTCAATTTCTTCTTCTTCTTCTTCTTCTCTCTCTCTCTATTCTTCTATGTTCTTCATCTTCTCTCTCTCTCTTCTCTATTCTCCTCTATTCTTCTCTCTGACATGCCATGATAATGGTTCTATTGTCGTCATCCTGTGTTTGTTTCTACAAAATGCCGTGTTTTAGGTAATTGAGATTGGTTTGTGCCATATAACTACTGTAAGATAAAATGCCAACTAGAAAAGCTCAATGCTTTGTTTTGTTTCTTTGTCAAGAAAGAAAAAGTCCTCTCTCTCTCTCTCTCTCTCTCTCTCTTCATTTTAAAATATGATTATTAGTGATTATAGTGTGATTTTTTACTCCTTTTTTTCCAGTGAAGGTTTCGTGTGGTTCTCATTGCAAATAAAATGGTTTAGCTTCTTCTTTTATTATTATTATTATTGTTTTTTTCATTTTGAATTGTGGCTTATTAGTGATAAATCATAATAGTGTCTTTTTATTTATTTATTTATTTATTGTTTTCACTTCTTCGGTGAATCTCTTATGGGTTCGGGCTCGGTCTCAGGCCAAGCCCTGTTTGAATTTTCCAAGCCCAGCTCGTGCTGGACTGTTTTGGCCCGTCACCAGCCTGGGCTAGGTTTGGGCTTAAGTGGAATTATGCTGGCCAGGCTTGGACAAAGCTTGGCCCAGCCCTAACCTGGCTTGTTGACTCTCCTACTTGCTGAGAATTTGCTTTTTAGCCGAGCAACAAATTTCCATAGATTTGAGGCTCTATAAGGTGAGAAGCCCAAGTCCACCATCCCCCTACTTGAAGCCCATATTTTCTCCCAATGATATCTTTCCATAAAGTAATTGATGGTGGTGGTGGTGATGATGACGATCTTTGAGCAAGACCTACTAATTAATATTTACTCTTTGTTTTCGGTCTTTTCCTATATACACAGCCTAATGTGTAGCCCTAATGGCTTTAATGTGAATTCAGTCAGGCATTTGAACAAGCAAGAAGAGCTGGAGGTAATGTTTTCATCAAGAGAGGAGATATCAACGCTGAGAAAGTCATGCAGTCAAAGTACTTCCGATCTTTTCTTCACAAGTCCAAAGGAAGTGTTCCTGACAGATTGGTATGATTATTGACTGAGAGATGTATTTGTCATTTATACATGATGTTTGATGTTGTTCTAAAAGATCTGTGTAATTCTTTTTTCTTGAAATTTTATCTAAGGATTTGTGATATTAGTTACTCATGCCTTTGATTGTCGAAGGTCTTGGCATTATGGGCATTGATGATCGAGAAAATGCTAAAATCAAAAGTGTGTGTGGGAAGAAAGGTGCATAAGCACTTTGATTGCTTTGCATAGGTGGTGAGAAATGCATACTCGTTTAGCACCCCTCCTTTGCGAGGGTTGACCGCCTAGGCCAATAGAAGTGCACACATACATGTTTTTCCAACACGGATGTGAGGATCATATAATTGATGTTTCTGCAATAGTAATTATGGCATACATAGCATTGATATTAATTCAACATCTAGCCCAGCATGTTGTCTTACATGTGTAGATGATCTGAGCAACACATGAGGTGAGCCCCATTAGAAGTAGAAAGCATATGCGTATATAATTATTTATTTATGAATGACAAGGATGGGTGTATTTATCAGCCAGTGCGGGTGTAAATACTAAATAGTGCCTCCTATAATATCTACTACACCAGGATTAGGATCATGATCATCATCGTTGCCTTCTCCCAGCTATTTGGGCTCAGCATGCATACACATAAATTCATATATGAAATCAGGGTTGTCAATGGGTGGGCTGGGCCTGGGCTTGGTTTCAGTGTGGATCTTGAAGTTTTCAGGCCGGGCCTGCTGGACTGGACCTATTCAAAATTTTGTTTTTTCTTGGCCCAGGCCCAGCCCATTGATGGCTGTATCGATGAAATAGAACCTGTTACCAGTTGCTTGTCTGTGATTGCAAAGTCTTACATTCTTGAAGACATGATTGCATGAAGCTCTGAAAATTTTGTCACCTGTACCTTCAGATTCCTGATGTATCAATAGATGCAAATTCGTCTGGTCTTCAAAGTCTTGGCATCTCCGAAGGCCATCAAATGTCTCAGTCAAGCCAATTGGATAGGATGAATGCCAAGTTGAATTTCAAGGCTTCAAAAGTTCTGACACAGACAAAATTAACATCTTTGTATGGAAGCAGGCCTTCAAAGCCAAATAATACTCCATACAAGAAACTGCTGAACTATGATAATCATGGCTTGGAGGAATGTGTTGTTGTAGAGAAGGAAAATTCCAATAACTCGAACTATCTGAAGGGCCATGGTACATCCTTCGTGTCCCAAGTGGAGGAAGAAGAAAAATCTTATGGGAATAGTCTGAGAGCAAAACGTCAGCACATGGAAATCATGAGCCCTAAACATGATATTGCAAAGTCTCCATCAAGCAACGAAGAAGCTAATGCTGATAACTCTGGCAATGGATTTGTCACTGCAAGAGTGAAACTGGTATTTATTTTGTTCCTCATGGTAGTTCTTTTTAATCAGCTGATGCTCTCTTTCAATTGTTTCTCATAATAATTTTATTTTAATTTTTGGAGGGAATTTACTACAAGACCGCATGATGACAAGTTGAAAATTAGTACTTATCACAGCAATTGCTTTCTGCTGAAGCTGAAAACATGGTCTGAGAATGCAGCTTGATGGAAATGCCTTTTTTGTGCTTGGTATTATGAGTGCATTAAATCTGGGTAGTTTTATTTTCCAATAGAGGTTATGTAAAGTTGGATGATGACCATTTACAAATTAACTGTTCAACCTTATGAGCCATTCATCATGAGATTGCCATTGTCCAAATCTACTTTAGTTCAGCTCCTTTCAAAACCGAAATGATTGCAATGTGCTGCATGAGTGCTTTATAAAATTTTAAAAATATTTTATGGATTTCATTCATGTAAATTTCCATGATATAATTTATTAAGCAATGGTCAATCCTACATGGTTATGAAAATGCTACTATTGCCAATAACACCTCCTTGAATGAAACAACTACTGTGTATGCAAGTGTGTATGTGAAAAATGATCTGGTCAGCTCATATTACTGGACATTTGGATGGTCCGGTAATTGATCTGGAGCTGGTAGGTGTTGCTAGGCATTGCCATGGCTAGTTGCTTTAATCAGACAATCCTAGTCATATGATCATGACCTTAAAGAGGGTGGTGCCCATTTAATGTGAGGTGCATCATAATATGGTGTAAATGAGTTCCACCAGATAATTATTCTGTCTGTATAATCTGTGTTGTCGCATCCTGTATTTGCCTTATGTTCATACTTATTTGATGAGTATTTGTGATGCAGGACAATTAACCACTTGCTCTAAAAGCTTGAATTGTTAGAGCGTGGCGAGTTAATCCTTTTATCTCATAGCCCAGGCTCCACATCGCATAGGTTAGGACCTCGGTTGAACCCCCCTCGTGAGCCCTAAATCACATGGGTACCACCTCACACGGGCCGCCCACTCCGAGTGTGTCCCCGCATCTCACAGGCTACCCCACTCGAGCCCGGTGTGAAATGCACATTAATCACCCCTGGTGAGGAGGCTCAAACACGAGACCTCCCTCGTGGGCCCCAAATCACGTGGGTCACCCACCCCGAGTGTCCCCGAATCCTACGAGCTACCCCACTTGAGCCCGGTGTGAAAATGCCTTTGCATTAATCACCCCCGATGAGGAGTCTCGAACACGAGACCTCCCGCTTTGATACCAATTTGATGCAGGACAATTAACCACTTGCTCTAAAAGCTCGAACTGTTAGAGCATGGCGAATTAATCATTTTATCTCATAGCCCAGGCCCCACATTGCATGGATTAGGACCTCAGTCAAACCCCCCTCGTGGGCCCTAAATCACATGGGTACCGCCTCACACGGGCTGCCCACCCCGAGTGTGTCCCCGCATCCCACAGGCTACCTCACTCGAGCCCGGTGTGAAATGCACATTAATCACCCCCGGTGAGGAGTCTCGAACATGAGACCTCTCCCATGGGCCCCAAATCACATGGGTCACCCACCCTGAGTGTGTCCTCGCATCCCATGAGCTACCCCACTCGAGCCCGGTGTGAAAATGCCCCTGCATTAATTTGTCTGTTGATGCGGTGAGGGATGCAAAGTGGATAAAAGAAATCAAGAAAGCACTGATTGAGGGAAAACAAAAAAAAGTGAAAAGATGATTCTTAGCAATACATGCTAAGGTTCAGCAAGTAATAGATTTCACACTCACACAAAGCAACAAATTCTAAGAATAAGAGGTTCTTCTCTTTAAAAAAAAGCTCACAACCTTTCTCTAATGGAGTTGCATGCCCAAGAGGATTATTTATAGCCAAGGACCAACCCTAAATCAATGGCAAATGACTAGAGTACCCCTACTCAAGCACTATGAGTCCTAAAGTGAGTTTTTTTTTTTTTTTTTTTTTCATTTGGAGACAAACCGATGCAGGACATGAAAATTAAATGTGATATGCAAGATTTCAGGCTTAAGATCACGTTAGTTCATAAACAATTACACAAATTCCATATCCCACACGAAAGTCCAAACATTCAATTAAGGGGAATCTATGCGGGTCCAGGCCTACACATGATAGGACTGGATCAATAAAAATTATAAACCAAACGACACTTAAAGATAAGAAATAATCACCCACACATGCATAGTAATCAGCCCTTAATCCAAGGGATTCAGAAATTCCAATTCGGAGAACCTTAGGGTGAGAAAAGAGGCAAATAAATTAAGGATAATGCGATCTAGGGTTAGGGTTTATGAAAAACTGGTATGAAAGGGTAAAATAAGAAGAAAACCTGAACCGAAAGACACTTTCCACGCGCGGACATCAACAATAGCCCAAATGCTCGTGCGTATGATCACGGCCGCACATGTGTGGGGCCCACTATTCAGAAAAAGGCCACCTTGGCCCTAGTCGGCCAGGGATGAACTCCAAAACCCCCAAATATCAGCTCGATCCGATGTACGGTTTGTGCGTGGTGCTCCACCGAAGTTTCAGCTCGCCTACGGGCCAAAATCTGTAAACCTGCTGTAATGAAGAAACCTGATGCAACAAAAGGGACGAATTTGCAGTATGGATGGTGGTGGAAGATGAAAAAGAAGATGATGGAGGATGAGGGTGAATCGGGGTCGATGTGACTTCGCACCACGGTAGTTAACCCTTTGATGAAGGGAGGGTTTCGCACCCAATTAGGCTTCACAACTCAGAGAGTAGGAAAACGCAGAATTTTTATTAATCTTCAATGAATGAAAAGAACTATAAGGGGTGCCTATTTATAGGAAAAATTATATACTCCAAAACTCGCACCATGTGTGCAACCTATTACTTGGCGACGAAGTAAACTAAAATAAATACCAAATAGAGAAATCTAAAGCGTTCACAATGTTCTAAATAATAACAATAAGTAAAACCTAAAATATGACATCAATTTGACAAGTGGGTCATGATCATGAGATCTCATAATGGGCTTTTCTTGACTATCGGGCCTACCCTTTTGAACCAAAACTTCACCTTCTAGCTAGCAGGCCCTCCCTGGACGTCGCCATCGAGCCAGATCGATGGTGGGGCCCTCCTTTTGCTTACGTACGTGCGTAGGAGGTGGTGTGCACATGATGTCCCCATCAATTCTCCCCGGCTGCGAAGATTTCGCCACTGGCGAAATAAAACTCCTGAACCGATCGAAGATGTCAGGATCAAGTCTCTAAAGCTCCTCCTCAGTGAGCCACGTGCCGTCTGAAGCTCGACATAACTTCCATTTAACCAGGTACTTCTGAAACTCGCCGTCCGACGTTGAAACTATCTGATGGTCTAGGATATCTTTTATTTCCTCTCTGGGTGTGTGAAGGTTAAGTATGCGAGGTAAAGGTTGGGAAGAAAGGTCGAGAAGAGTAGGTATGAGAGGTAGAGGCTGGAAAAATAGGTCGGGACGGGTAGATATGGGACTTAGAAGCTGGAAAAACGGGTTGGGAGGGGTATATATGAGAGGTAGAGGCTAGAAAAATGGGTCAGGATAGGTAGGTATGTGAGGTAGAGGCTGAGAAAATGGGTCGAGACGGGTAGGAATGAGACGTAGAGACTGAGAAAATAGGTCTAGAGGGGGCCATGAATCAAGGAAAAGGTTTGAGGAATAAAGATGGTTAGGCAAAAAGTTGGACAATGCATCAATGACCTCTTGAAATGCAATTAAATCCTCCACATTGAATATGGAACTAATTCCCATGGAGGGTGGAAGATTTGCCACATACGCATTGAGACCGTTTCGTTTTATAATTTTGAATGGTCCAGCGCTATGCACGTGTAATTTTTGAATGGCTCCCTGAGGGTACCGATCTGGCCTGATGCGGATCATCACAGAATCCCTTACATTGAATTCCTGGAAACATTTATGTTGGTCTGCAGAAAGTGAGTAATGTTCATTACCAGTAATGATCTTTTGCCTGATTTCTTGATGCCATGAATGAATGTGATGCGCAAAAGACTCTGCAGGCTCTGACGGCCTATGGGACAGTGACATAGGGACAAGATCACTAGGTTTCCCAGGTTTATAACCAGTAACGACTTCATAAGGATTGAGACCTGTGGACCTATCGATAGAATTATTAAACGCAAACTCGGCTACATGTATTATGATGTCCCATGTTCTAGTGTGCTCTATATCCCTCATAAGGTGGAGACTTATCTAGTAGATCATCAGGAATGACGTCATGAAACTCATCCACTACCAAAATGGCCTCAGTGGGTAACTCTACATTAGCCTCTAGTGCACTCTCTCTAGCCACGAGGCCGCACATGTTGCACCCCTCAAAATAATGGTCTTGATGTCCCTCATGGGGTGGGGGTACGGGTGCACACCTATGATTGATTCCTTGGCCACCTCTATTCATTGGTCTATCCTCCTGGCCACCTGCCTGAGATTGGACATTTATCCTAATGCTGGGATTTGTCTCGGCGGAGGCCTTTAGTTGGGTAATGCGCACATCAAATTGATCAAAGCGTTGGTCTATATATTGTTCATAACGCTTACCCAAATACTCAATCTGCTGGGATAACTTGTTCAATGACTCTAGTAGTTGCTCCATGTTTAGTGTAGGGTGCAAGCCAAAACCATGACTCGTATGTGTGGGCATACACTGGCCAACTCAACCTAAGGACTTTCTATGACGACTATATGCGTCTAAAAAACTAAATGACCCTACGAGACTCTATATGAAGAAGACTACACACCGTTACGAAAATTCAGCTATATATATATATATCAAGGAGTTCGGTTTTCTAGTAGCTATATATGATGGAGTGGATGCATGAAGGACTCAAACAAACTAAACCCTATATATGTAGTGAATTCCCCTACAAAAACCCTAGGCTCTGATACCAAATTTGATGCAGGACATGAAAATTAAATGTGATATGCAAGATTTCAGGCTTAAGATCACGTTAGTTCATAAACAATTACACAAATTTCATATCCCACACGAAAGTCCAAACATTCAATTAAGGGGAATCTATGCGGGTCCAGGCCTACACATGATAGGACTGGATCAATAAAAATTATAAACCAAATGACACTCAAAGATAAGAAATAATCACCCACACATGCATAGTAATCAACCCTTAATCCAAGGGATTCAGAAATTCCAATTTGGAGAACCCTAGGGTGAGAAAAGAGGTAAATAAATTAAGGATAATGCGATCTAGGGTTAGGGTTTATGAAAAATTGGTATGAAAGGGTAAAATAAGAAGAAAACCTGAACCGAAAGATACTTCCCACGCGCGGACAGCAACAATGGCCCAAACGCTCGTGCGTATGATCATAGCCGCACATGTGTGGGGCCCACTATTTAGAAAAAGGCCACCTTAGCCCTGGTCGGCCAGGGATGGACTCCAAAACCCCCAAATATCAGCTCGATCCGATGTACGGTTTGTGCGTGGTGCTCTACCGAAGTTTCAGCTCGCCTACGGGCCAAAATCTGGAAACCTGCTGTAATGAAGAAACCTGATGCAACAAAAGGGACGAATTTGAAGTATGGATGGTGGTGGAAGATGAAAAAGAAGATGATGGAGGATGAGGGTAAATCGGGGTCGATGTGGCTTCGCACCACGGTAGTTAACCCTTCGATGAAGGGAGGGTTTCGCACTCAATTAGGCTTCACAACTCAGAGAGTAGGGAAACGCGGAATTTTTATTAATCTTCAATGAATGAAAAGAACTACAAGGGGTGCCTATTTATAGGAAAAATTCTATACTCCAAAACTCGCACCATGTGTGCAACCTATTACTTGGCGACGAAGTAAACTAAAATAAATACCAAATGGAGAAATCTAAAGCGTTCACAATGTTCTAAATAATAACAACAAGTAAAACCTAAAATATGACATCAATTTGACAAGTGGGTCATGATCATGAGATCCCATGATGGGCTTTTCTTGACTATCGGGCCCACCCTTTTGAACCAAAACTTCGCCTTCTAGCTAGCAGGCCCTCCCTGGACGTCGCCATCGAGCCAGATCGATGGTGGGGCCCTCCTTTTGCTTACGTACGTGCGTAGGGGGTGGTGTGCACATGATGTCCCCATCACAAACTCAGCAAAATAAATAAGTAATTGCTTCTCCCTCACGTGGGCCCCATGTGAGGCTCACATGTGTGAGTATGTGGGCCAAGTTGGATCCACATGTGTGGACCATGGATCTACTTGCATCATTTGCCCATTCCTGTAGTTTTCAATCAATTACTTGACAGTGTCGTGTGGTGCTAAAGTATATGCTTAGCCACTTTATGGACTATGGAGGCATGGGTAGGTCAAGGGGTTCGGCCAACTTGAAAGGTGGTCAAAACTTCAATATTGATGAGTCGACATTGTTCTGGGTAGTTCTTTAGTTCAGGGGTTGGGAACAAAATTGCAGATGGTCTACACCTCATAGAGGCTTACGGTGGTTCTGGTTTCTTGGGCTAATATTTTTGGTTGTTGCCCATCTCCTCTGAATCATCAATATTTCACCACATGAACTTTGCTTCTTGGGTTCAAAGAATTTTTAGGAAAAGAAAGTTCTCACTTCTATCTTATTCACAATGTGATGAGCACTACCACTGGATTTGTCTCCCATTATCTCCCATTTGATGATGGTTTGATGCATCTTATGTTTTGTACAACTTCTCGTTTTCTGTAAGGACTTCTTTCCTTGTTTGTCTTGTACCCTCTAACTATTTGAAGAATAAATCAACGATCCCTGCTATGAGATGACCCCACAAGTTAATGCCACTTATGTTGCCATGACTTCTTAAAGAGATCCTCTCCTTCCTTCAACCTCACATCCATGGTGATAACATTATTGTTGCTTGTAACTTAGTCTTTATATAGTGGTTGATTGTAACCAGTGTTTTAAATATTGACAATATTGGCCGATATATCCCACGATATATATTGTATCCCACCTGTGCGATATGAAACGCATAGGTAGTTCCGATATATCCCACCTATTTGATCTGGTGAACACTTTTTATTTTCAATCTATTTTTTGTTATAAGTCACGTTAAATCAGTGTCAAATGGTTACAAATCTATGATTATTCATGTTTTCCATGAAAAATCATAGATTTTGAGCTTCGATTTCGAGATTTAGGAAGATGGGCCAAGTTGCAAAAAATATGGAAAATTTGAAATTTCTCAATTTCTCGCAAATCAATTGCAATCTTTATATCCAAACACAAAATCAAACATGTATGTAACTTGATCTAGTGATTCTTCTTTTGCTTTTGAATGTATTGCTTGTGTTTCCATACATGTCTTTTTACATTTATAAGTTATATGAATAGACTTTGAATATAGTTGCATCAGTTCAGTTGGACAATGCATATATTAGGACCCCATACAAAGGAAACCCCTATTATGTGTACTTTTTTTTTTTGTAATATTGTAATTTCTAAGTGTGTATTGATGGCTTTTTCAACAATCCCTAAAGGTTTATTGAAAAATTCGACCAATTTCCCAATGTTCCCATGTTTCCCAACAACAATGATACATTACGTGATATAACCGATATATTCCTTGCGATAACCAATATGTATCCATATCCCAAGGGTGCGATACATTATGCGATAACGATATTTAAAACATTAATTGCAACTAAAACCAATGTTTTCCGTATCATTATCGCATAATGTATCACATGCTTGAGGTATGTATCGGTTATCCCATGGGATATATCGGTTGTATTGCGTAATGTATTGCTATTGTTGGGAAACATGGGGAAGCATTGGGAAATTGATCAAAATTTTCAATAAAACTTTAGGGATTGTTAAAAAAGACATCAATCCACACTTAGAAATCAAAACATCACAAAAAACAAGTGCATATAATAAGTTTCCTTTATATGGGGTCTTAATCTATGTGTTATTTGACTAAACTAATGCAAGTATATTCATGTAATTTATAAATGTAAGAAGATATTTATGGAAATACAAGCAATACATTCAACAGCAAAAGTAAGTAGTAAAAAACTAAAAAATACTTGTGAATAATGTTTGGCTGTGGCTTAGACCCACATAGAGCTATGCGGTGGCTCAAAATCATCATCTCCATCTTGACGGGGCTAGGCATAGTATTGTTGCTCTACAAACCAACAATACTATGCTCATGTTATAATAGAATAATATGAATGAAGATATTCTCTGACATAATGCTGGTACTCATCCTCTCCGATTTTAGAAAATTTGGGAAAATTTTGAATTTGTATTTGGACCAAAGATTTCAATTGATTTGCAAGCAATTGAGAAATTTTGATTTTTCTCAATTTTCTGCAACTCAGCCCATCTCCCCAAATCTTAAAATCGAAGCTCCAAATTCATTATTTTTCATGAAAACATGAAGACCTATATCATCGATACTGAAAACATTGACTAAAATAGGGAGAAGTTATGTTTCCTTGTATCACTGTGAGAGGTCGTATTTTAGACTTATCCGCTAAGGCTATGAATAGAGATAATCAGTTGGTCTCAACCTTGGTGTGCAAGTGGCTTCTTTATAGGTTTTTAATTTTAATTTAATTTAATTTTTTTAAATTTTAAATTTTAAATTTTAATTTTCAATTTTTTTAATTTTAATTTTTTTTTTTTTTAAAAATAAGTCCGCACATGCATCTCTACATGCAACCAAATGTGTCAACCTGCATGTGCAGACATTTGACCTGTGCATTTGGTGGGCACTACTGTAACTTGGCCAAAAAATCAGGCTGCTCAACTAATCAGGATGGACGTGCATCTACAAGAACACTGGAGGATTTAAAGAAAGTTGGCAATGGTTAACAGTCAACACAGATGTGTGTCCCACCAGATCTGCATGCCAGCTTGATGTCAGGCTTGTAATCTACTTGGTGGGGCTCATATGATGCATGGCCTGGATGTTCTCCCACATGTGCCAGGTTGGTGTGTGCGCGCAGAAGCCTGTGTGGGTCAGCAAAACTCCAATTGAAACTTTTTTTCAGACCTTTTCGACTTCAATAATCAGTTCCATAGTAAACCTATTTAAATAGGAAGATCGTCGATTTTATGTCTGCATTGCTTCTCTTTTTGCAGGAAATGGATGCAAAACAAAGGCATGGCTTACTACGCTCCCCAAGTGCTTCAGTCTCTCCACAAAGTGATAATGGTTATTTGGGAAACTTGAGAAATTATGGTGTGAGGTCTGGTGGCATTTCTCGTCGTGGTTTGCGTGGTAATTTCATTCCCCCTATCAGATCGAATGGAACCAGCACAGGTAATCTGACAACACGGATTTCAGGGAAGTGCGATGATGCATTAGAGGACTCGACAAAAAGATGGTTAGTTTTATTTGTTGACTTGACTGGTTTTATTTGCATTGGATGTTCTGATGCATCCGGTGTGAACAGTGTCCTCAGTCACCTGCCTGGTACAAGTGGATCACATGGGTTGGTCATCCTGACTGCTGAGCTGGTGGGCTCTGCAGTGGATGGTGGATGCCACTAAAAGCTAGTGGGTTATAAGATCCTAGACGTCCATACTTTGGTCTTCTTTCCAGACTTCCCTTTCACTGCCTGTTCCTAAGCCATTTATCGTAGGATGGATCCTCTGATCTGAGAGATTTTTAGGGCATCCCCATCTTTGTGGGTCCCACAAGATCAACAGTCTGGGTCAGTGAAATGTGCCCATCTGTAAGGATCGTCACATCTCTGGACACTGTTCAAGTCCTGTTGCATCAGGATGCAATAATTTCCTTCTCTGGACATTCTCCACCTAAAAAGATTTTACAGGTAATGATGCCTCTTGTTTCATTGGGGGTGAAAAGGTTTTCTTAGGCAACGAAATGCTTGGCTCACCTTGTAAAATTAAAGTTCCTTTTCGATGAGATGGATATTTACTCTTTCTGCTTATCATATGTTAGAGAAATTCGAGAAGACATCCATCTCCAATAAACATTAATGCTCTTACTATTTCATTGCCTACTCATCTGCATATATTTCCTTCGACACAGTTGTGTGAACATGTGTTCTGGGAACTATAGCTTATTAATATTTTAGGCGTCTAATATCCTTTTTTTTTTTTTTTTTTTCCAGTTTGGAAGTGTTATGTGGCCCTGATGGCGAGCTTCCAGAAAAGTTGAGAAATCTGGAGCCCCGTCTTATTGAACACGTTAGCAATGAGATAATGGATCGGGATCCCAATGTCCGTTGGGATGACATTGGTAAGCATATAAGGTGCTTTATGTTTTATTGTCTTGCATTGGATTCTCAATTGCTGAATGTAGTGGCTACTTACAAGAGTGAGATATTAAATCATATGCTCTCTCAAGTGGCTATCTGGGATGTTCATCAGGTGAGCCCCGCTTTGTATGTGCTAGTGGCCTAGAAAAGTGAGGTCCTTTTAGTCATTAGGTGGGTGGGTCACATGTCTATGAGAAGGAGATAGTTAACTATAAATTACCATCTTTTGCAGTCAATGTAGATGTGGCCAACTGATGGCATGAGTGGCTTGATTTTTAGGCAATGGCTTTTACCTGGGAGCAGTGTTCGAAATATCGGTATCGCGTTACGTATCGCGCCCTTGGGATACAAATATGTATTGGTTATTGCATGGGATATATCATTTGTATCGGGTAATTTATTGCACTTTTTGGGAAACATTGGGAAAATGGTTGAATTTTTTAATGAAATTTCAGGGATTGTTAAAAAAGACATTAATACACACTTTTAGATCATAACATCTCAAAAAAGAAGTGCACATAATAGGTTTCCTTTGTATAGGGTCCTAAGCAATGTGCTGTTTGACTAAAATTCAAATTGAATACATAATATTTAGAGTGTATGTGATCATTTCATCGAATAGTCATAAATACTTCAATTTTTTTTTAATTTTTTTTTTTGAAAGATAACGATTTCATTAAAGAGAAAAACAAAACAGAAACAACGATCTGCTGAGATAGCAGATCGGAAACTAAAAAAAAAGAAAAAGAAGATCGCTCTCTACAAAGGAGGAGCCATAAGCAGCCCACTCAATGATAGCACTTTTAGCCTTAGACTGCACAAAATCAGCAGGGTTTGCCAAGTCCTGAAAGCAACGGTTATTACGTTCTTCCCATACAAACCATCAAATTGCAAGAAGCGCCATTCTCCAAAGCTTGGTCTTAGATTTGCCAAGGCGCACACCGTGCCAAGCAGAAAGAAACTCGTCGATCTTCTCAAGAAGACACCAGGAGATGCAAAAGGAACGAAAGATCCCAACCCAAACAACTTGAATAAACGAACAATTGAGTAGAAGGTGGTCGACCGATTCTGCTTCTCGCATGCAGCAGAGGCAGATGTTCGGAATAATCATACCTCTACGTCTGAGATTATCTATGGTGAGGATCTTCTTCCTACCTGTCAGCCAACCGAAGACCACAATCCTGGGAGGAACGACATACTTCCATAGAAGAGGGACGTGACTAAGCTGGATGGAGGAGGTGGAAGCTGACAGGAAACAATATAGGGATCTAACAGAAAAAACTCCGTTCTTGTCGAGATTCCAACTCATACTATCATTCTCGGAAGAAGGCCGGGAAGTAGAAAGATAATTCAACAAATCAACGTAATCAGGGATTTCCCAGTTGTGAAGATTCCTTCTGCAAACTATATTCCAAACTGGCAGGCCGTTGGTTATCTCGAAACAGTTTGAAACGGAAGCTATTTTGTGAGACGCAAGGGCGAAATTAGAAGGAAAACAGACTTTAAGAGGAGATTCCCCAATCCAAATATCTTCCCAAAAACGGATCTTTTTTTCTGTTACCCAAACCGAATGCAATACCTCTAATCACTTCCTTTTTCATGTGGAGAATATCCTTCCAGATGGGGGACGCCTTGCGAGAGGACTCTTTGATCCACCAGCCATAATTGGAGATGCCATATTTAGACTTGATAACCTTGTTCCAAAAACTTCCAGATTCTGATCCCAGACGCCAAATCCACTTGCCCATCAACGCCCGATTCATATCTTTAAGGTTTCAGATCCCTGCCCCCCCATCCCGAACGTTCCTACACACCTCCTTCTAGCTGAGCAAAGGAAATTTCTGCTTGACCTCCCTGCCTCGCCACGAGAAATCTCTTCTCAAGTTTTCCAGTGAAGCAAGAACCACCCTTGGGCATTTCAGAAGGGACATGAAATAGATTGAGAGGTTGGATAAGGAGGCTTTAATGAGAGTGATACGCTCGCCTAAAGAGAGATAACGACATTTCCATCTGGCCAACATTTTCTCACAACGAGAGGCGACTTTCTCCCACATTCTTAAAGGAGGCCTACCGACACAAAGGGGGAGGCCAACAAAAAAGGTGGGAAGAGTAGCCGGAGTGCGGTCGACATTGGCAGCCATGCTTTTAACTTCTTCTCTATCCATATTAATGCCGAATTTTTTTAATTTTAGTAAGTTAACTCGAAGACTGGAAACCACTTCAAAACAATGAATAGCAGTCCACAAATTTTCAACCTTCTCGGTACTGGCATCGGAAAAAAATGAGGGAGTCGTCCGCGCATTGAATGTGGGTGATCGGATCGCGCATGCCTGAAATGGAAATCCTATGCAGCACTTCTTCTGCCTGACCTTGCTGCAGCATTTTGGATAAGGAATCCATCACAATGAGGAATAAAAATGGGATAAAGGTTCGCCTTGCCTGAGACCCCTTGAACTCTTGAAGAAGCCCTTAGGAGATCCATTCAAAAGAATGGAAAAATATGTCGACCAGACACACTCCACCATCCAATCGCTCCACTTCTTGCCGAACCCCATACGGTTGAGAAGATATTGCAGAAAAGCCCAATCCACATGATCGTATGCCTTCTCGATGTCCAACTTGCAAACAATGTACTTCTTTCCCGATCTGGAAGCCGAGTCAAGACACTCGTTGGCAATGAGGACAGCACCAACAATCTGCCTCCTAGCTATGAAAGCATTTTGGTTCCCAGAGACGATGCTGCTAATGACTATGCTGAGCCGATTGGCCAACACTTTGGCTAAGATCTTAGAAGGGGCTCCCAATAGACTAATTGGCCTATACTCCTTAAGAGACGCAGCCCTAGGGGACTTGGGGATGAGAGCGATGAAAGAAGCCCCATGACTCTTGGATAGCTTGCCTCTGACGTGAGACTCTGAGAGGAATTCCATCACGTCCTTTTGAACCACCTCCCAGAAATGTTGGAAGAAGAGAATGGGAAAACCATCCGGGCTAGGGGCTTTATCCCCAACCATCGACGCCACAGCCCGGCTAACCTCCTCAACAAAGAATGGAGACTCAAGAAAGACTGCGTCTTCTTCCGATATCCTCGCAGAGGGGAGGTTGCCGAGAGTAAGTCTGCGCCTGATATCGCCTTTGAGAAGATCCGCGAAATAACGAACAGTTTCCTCCGCAATACTATCTTTGTCTTTGATTCGAGAACCATTAATAAGAAGACTGCTGATCTTGTTGTTCCTGGCATGCATACTGGTGACGCTGTGGAAAAAACTAGTGTTGCGATCCCCTTCCTTAAGCCAAGAGACTCCAACCTTCTGCTTCCACGAGATTTCCTTTTGGAGGGCCCTTCCAGCCAGATCTTGGATAATCTGAATTCTTCTAACCATAGTAACTGAAGATATGGGCGTCCCTTCAGCCTGAGAATCAATTTTTTGCAATTCCGCCAGCAAAGCCTCAACTTCCTGCTCTTTGCCATTGAATTCTTTGAGTCTCCACTCCTTGAGGGCGGCCTTCAGAAGTTTCAGTTTCGAACTAAGCTTGGACCCTGCGTAGCCTTCAACTGAGAAGGATGTCCACCAATCTTCAACCATCTTCTTGAATCCATTTATCTTAAGCCACGAGCTGTCGAACCGAAAAGGCTTGGGACCCTAGTTTAGGTCCTCCATGTCTAAAAGAATGGGGCAATGGTCCAAAGTGACTCTGGGGAGAACGGATTGGGAGGAGGAAGGATGAGCGTCGAGCCAGGCAGTGGATAGGAGAATCCTGTCAAGCCTTGAGAGAGTGGGTGAAGCCCGACTGTTAGACTAGGTGAACCTGGCGCCGAGCAATGGAAGGTCCACGAGTTCATTGTCTTCAATCCACTTAGAGAAGGCAGCCATAGCCGGGGTAACTACATGACCGTTAGACTTTTCATCCGGGAATCTAATAATGTTAAAATCCCCCATAATGCAAACAGGCCCTGAAAATCTGAGAATGGATTCCGACATTTCTTCCCAGAATTGGGGTCTACAGGAGTCTAAATTAGGGCCATAGACTGAACAGAGAAGGCAAGAAAAACCCGAGGATGTGTGTTGCAGAATTACCAAAACTGAGAAGGAACCAGTCCAACTGGACAAAAGATTCTAGATGGAAGACTTCCAGGAAACAATAATACCACCAGCACTTCCTATAGCGTCCAGAGAAACCCAATTGATGTCTTTGCACTTTCAGAGAGTACTCAAAAGACGGTCATCACAGGCCGACACCTTAGACTCTTGGAAACAAACCACATCTGGATTGGAGCGATCACAAATGTCATTGATGAGGCGGCACTTCTGCTTGGAGCCGATGCCTCTAACGTTCCAGGAGAGAAACTTCATCAATCAAACAAACTTCCCCGGAGACCCTGACTTCTCCCCCTCTCGGAGTGGACTTCTGCCTGAGATAGACCATCGGCCAGGGCTAACAGTTCTCTGCTGCTCCCGGATCTGGCATGACACATTCTTGGGGACTTGGAATTAGATAAAGGCCTTCCACGATTTTCCATGCAGTGTAGAAGAGCATGATAATCTTCTGGACAATCGCCAAAAGAGAGACCTAAGTACCTTCCGATGTGACCCATAACATCTCTTATCCACTTTTTCCTGTGAATGGTGGAGCTGAGTTTAGCTCTACTCAGGTCATCTATTGTATGGTTGTTCGCAGCTTGAACAACATCAGAGGAGACTCCAATGCAGACCTGCAGGGGTTCTGCATCAATAACTTCTGAATCTGGTTGTTCCTAAAAAAGCATCAAGAGATTGTGTTCGGACCCAAAGCAAGGAGAGGAACTCAGGGACGAAGGCATGACAGAAGGGGAGGAGGGGTTGTCTGACTGCAGGGAGCCCTGATCCAGCTCCGAGTACTCCGAGTCCAAGAATTTTCTAGAAGAGATTCTACATTGCAAAGGGAAAGGGGAGGACCGGAGCTTGAGACTGATGGCCCCCATGGGGGAAGAAGTCGGTTTGCTTAACTGATGTAGACGATCGGGGAGTTCAACAGCATGAATAGTGGCAACGAACGTCGATGAGGAAAGAGGAAGATGTAGAGACTGTCTGGAAGGAGCTCCTGTCCTGCATGAGGCGTTCAAATCCGTGATGAGAGAAACGTATAGATTACAAGGGTCCGGGTCCGGAGGACGGGGAACCCGGTTTCCAGGCTTGGGAGAGTTTGAATGAAGCCCGGATATGGACCCAACTCTCGACGCAGGGATGCCACGAGAAAAAAATTAATCTCAATTGACAGCTGGTTGAATGAAAATTTAGAAAAAAAACATGGAGAACATGAAGAACCAATGGATATCGAAATCAAAACTCCAACTCCATGATTTTCATGCAAAACATGAAGAATCAATGGATTTGTAACCATTTAACATTGATTTAACATAATTTCCATGAAAAAAAAGGGATCGAAAATTGAAAATGTTCCCCGGATCAAACATGTGGGATATATCAGCACTACTTGTGCGTTTTGTATCGCACAAGTGGGATACAAGATATATCGTGGGATATATCGGCCGATATCATTGATATTTAAAACGTTGCTTGGTAGGTCCTCTAATGAATGACCTAAGAATTTGCAAGGTCTGCATCTATTCTTTTTCCTGGCCATTTATTGTGGAAGGTGACTTTGGCAATGTGATTAAATGGGCCTCTTTTGGATTTAGACCTTGAGATATTCTTTTTCTTTGATGAAATTCAGGGGATGCTGTTATCTTTGATGTATCATTTTGTCACTTGAGGCTAATGAGGTAGCGAATTCCCTTGCTAGAGATAGGAGTGATGAGAGGATTACTCTTTCTAGGGAATTTGTTTGATCTTGTCTAGCATCTATGATTGTGATCTTATATCTTTGCCTTCTTTCTTTAAGGGTCCGGTTGGGTAGGGATCCTGCATAATTGGGATTAAGTCTGATTCTGATTTTTGGTGGCCCAATGCCCTTCAAGTCAGATCGGTGCTCTAAAGTGGTGGTTTCCTCCCTATAATTGCAAGTAGTGGCATTTTTTTAATAATCTTTTTTTTCTAAAACTTCCATTGCATTTGTGGAGGAAGGTGCCCCACTTTAGTGTGGGAAATCCGATGTGGAGGTCATGGGGCCTACCAAAATCAGGATTAGGGATAATCCTAATTTCGTAGGATCCCTTACCCGAATGGACCCTAAGAAAATAAAACTAATCATAAACTTGTCCTGGATATTGCACATGCATCCGGATGTAGGATTCAAAGCCCCACTCTGTGAGCAGCCTTAGCAGGGTGTTCTCATTCTGATTTGTTTGTCATCAAATTTTGTTAATTTATTCACATTATTTTCCTAATATTGCAGCTGGCTTGGAGCATGCCAAAAAATGTGTGACCGAGATGGTTATATGGCCGCTTTTACGTCCTGACATATTCAAAGGTTGTCGTTCTCCAGGAAGAGGCCTTCTTCTATTTGGTCCTCCTGTAAGTAGTTACAGATGTTGGAGTTTTGGAGCCACATGTCTTCTTAGTTTCAACTATGCTGAATAGTCTTAATTGTTAGGGGACGGGTAAGACAATGATCGGGAAAGCTATTGCTGGAGAGGCTAAAGCAACCTTTTTCTACATATCTGCTAGTTCATTGACAAGCAAGTGGGTAGGTTTTCGTAATTTCACTCTTATTGTATGTCTGCCCTGCATAACAAAATAATATGAGACCATTCTGGAAGATAATGGGGGTGTGCAGGGTAACCCTAATCAAATGCATAAATGAGGTGTCACACACTGCAACCCCTTTAAATCTGACCCTTAGCAGGAAGCTTACAATATCAACAGATAACTATGTAATTATCAGTTCCTAGTCTTTCTTCTTCTTCTTCTACTTTTTGTTTTTTGTTTTTATAAAGGTAATGGAAACCTCATCAGAAAGCAAGATGAAATGCATCAATGGAGTGACACCAGGGAGCCAGTTCTTTTTGATCCTCTCATCACCCCCTCTTTGGCAAGAGAATTGGCGACCTTATTTTCTGTCCTACGAAGACAGGAAAAAAATTTCCATATTGGCCAAAAGCCAAAGTGGTTCTATCTGAATTATCAGTTCTTAGTTTCAACTTTCAAGTATTAAAAGAAGAAGAAGAAGCTGAATCTAGATAAATAGTGTCCCACTATACTTTATAAAGTCTATGAATGGCACATGAATACAGGAAGAAACATATAACTGAAGTTGCCCTAACAGCCTTGTAGATGTATGCCCATTATAATAAATTTTATATGTTGGGTATAAATATTATACAAACTTCTCATACAGTGCTTGTATTCATGGACATCTTTATATGATTGTATTGTCCAGAGTTAGATGCCATTCATGTATATATTTTCTGGATTTGAATGTGGGAACATGCTCATTAAATGGGCAATCTGCAGCTAGAAGATGGTGTCTCCTTTGTATGACTCTGAACTCTATGAATTGAGAGAGTATGAATGGAAGAAACTGTCCCTCAAGATGGGATATGTAAGTTGAAGTTACTTAAGAAGTACAAAATGGAAGAAATTGTTATTTTTGGAAATCCTGTTACTGTCCTGCGATTCTTTTTTCAAATCCATCCAAACATTTAATCTATTTGATGTTTTAGCAAACTGGTGATACATTTTTTTTAAAAAAAATTTTGGGTTAGCATGTTAGTGCACACCCCACTGTTAGCCACACCCCACTTGGGAATCAATACCAAGACCTCAGTCTTGAAATGAGGTTATTCTCACTCAGCCTACCACTTGAGCTATGGATTGGTGTGTGAGATACTTGTATATACAAACTTCAGAAGAATACATCAATTGTTTATGGATAATAAAACATGCTGTTGAGAATTCCTGTGCATCAATGCAGTACATTAAAGAAAAGAAGAATACAGCTAAGTATGAATGGGTTAAAACTCTGGAAGAAGTTAGCGAATGTCACTGGACAGGAAAGGTGTAAACAGGATCTTTCACATTTTGAATTCGGAGGTGAACTTGTGCTGATAGATGTGCAAACAATCTTTAAATCTATCAATCCCCCTGATATTTGTAGATCGTGACACCCTTTTACCGACTTAAAGCTACATCACGTGGAACTGCTGTAGCCATCAATTGCAGAAATTGCATACTCACAAAATCCTTGTTACCGACCAACATTTTTTTTGAGGATAAACAAAAAAAGTTTTTTTCAAACCAAAAAAAGGATGATGAAGCATCATCCCGAATAGAAAGAGGGGGGCACCCCAAAACGAGGAGGTGAATTTGTGCTGATAGATGTTGAAACAATCTTGAAATCTGTCAATCCCCCTATTATTTGTAGCTTGTGACACTCCCTCTCTGACTTAAAGCAACATCATGTGGAACTGCTATAGCCATCAATTACATTTCAGAAAATCCTTAGTCCCTGACCAACATATTTTTTTTTTTTTTTTTTGAGAATTAACAAACCATAAGAAGGATGATGAGGTGTCATCCTGAATACAAGGGGGGAACCCCAAAATGCTTTCCAAAGCTGCAAAAGAAGACGCCCACTCTAGAAAAATTGCATCTGGGCCACACACTCTCATGGAAGTTATGGTTACGGCACTCAAGCCAAATTGCCCATGACACGTAACTGACCAACAAATATATTTATCTATGAAAATACCCTTTTTATGATCTATATACGGGGGAATTGGATGAGCTTTAAAGTAACCATTCTTTTCATAAGTACGCTTGTATTACTAACAAGTATATAAACTCTCATCCACTGGTGGTTGCTTTTTTTTTTTGGAGGAGCTCATCCATTGATGGTTAAGTGATTAAACAATCAAAATGCCATCAACTACTATCTTCTTCTGGTTTCTGTCTGGGACATTTGACATGTTGACTGATGACTGTAGATAGGTGAGGGCGAAAAGCTAGTGAGGGCACTTTTTGGTGTTGCCAGCTGTCGTCAGCCTGCTGTAATATTTGTGGATGAAATAGATTCGCTACTGTCTCAGGTATGTTTCTCTGTCTACTTGATTGCAGGATTCATCAATGAGAAATATGCTGTTATGATGGGAATATTATTTATGATTGCAGCGTAAGTCTGAAGGTGAGCATGAATCGAGTAGAAGACTTAAAACCCAGTTTCTGATTGAGATGGAAGGTTTTGATAGTGGAAATGAACAAATTCTGCTCATAGGTAACTAATGAATTATTCAAGACCTTCTTGTTAGTAGTTAATTATCATGTACCTGGATTGCGGCTCCATTTTTTCATTCTGAATTGCACGATTTGGATTACAGGTCATTTGCAATCTGGATCGCTATTTTTACCAACCCGAAATTATGGTTCTCTATTCTTATTGGTGATTAAGTCATAATGTGTGTGTGTGTGTGTGTGGGTGGGTGGGTGCGTGCGTGCGTGCGTGCCTGTTTATATTTTGAGATATAGAACAACAATTTTCCTAACAACCTTCTCCATGGACACGCTTCTATTTTGGAATTTCCCCCCACAAGACTGCTATGATAACAAGATGCCATAGCGCCTTTCCATCTTTCCCGGTGGCTCCCTCGTGCCAAGCCCAAAGCGGACCATCCACCGACTTTGGCATTGCCTATGCCATATTGAAGGTTTACGAGCGAAGATGCAGTGGATGAAGAGATGATCTATCGAATCTGTGTCCCCCATACAGAGGACATAGATATTAGGGAGGACCAACAGTGGAATGCATAGCAAGAGTTGAACGACTTACATGGGTTTCGGAGCATCCTATAGAATGGAGAAACATCCTGAACTATGCACATGCCACACCAAGGAGCATCATAATGTAAATTTATGTTGAGAATGCAGTGATTCATAATTTGATTTATGCAATAGCAGGCATACAACCGAACACAAAGCATTCAGGATCTCAAATCATAACATCCAAAAAAAGCTTGCCTTCGAAAAAAAAAGCATGCCTTCCAAAATCAAAATAAAAATGCTTGCTTCCCAAAAGAAAATGCTTACCTTTTAGAAAAAAAATTTCATTGCTTCAAGTATACATGACAATATCAATTTGTATATAACTATATTGTTTATGATTAGTAGTACGTATTGGAGTGACCTGAATGATCCTACCCATAGTGTACTGAGTATTAGTGTAATTAGTGTACTGCAAACCCATTCCTATACCACATACCTGTTCCCATTTCACATATCAGAGCAGCCCACAGTCCAGGTTACCTTGGTTTATTATGCCTATGATTGGAAATATTGATTTGAAAAGCTGAAAGGTCAGTTAAAATTCTAAGACTTCTAAGCTTGGTGGGTTACATGCATTTCTAAATTTCAGTCCTAAAGAGATGCATACTGTTGCATTACTATGAACCAATTCGCTATGTTTACGTTAAACTTTTGTATCTTCAAGAAAGTGCCTGCTTTTCTATTCGGCATGGAATGCACAATGAAATTGGGATTGTACCTTGTTGTTCAGAACTCCCAAACAACCTGCCTCTCATTAAATAGAAACCTACCTCTTACTGTACAGTAGTGGTGGGGGTGGAACAATCAATACACTTAAAAACTAAACGGATCAGATGATCCTAGCCATCCAATCTCTGGTTCTCATATGGATGGCAGAAAAAAGAATCTGTTAATGGTTGACAATTAGTGGGAAAGAGTGGGCAATAGTCACAGTTAGGACCATGGTGATTATTTTGGTTTCCGTACAGTGCACTGTCTTCCTTGTGGCCCACTAGATTGACAGTTCAAATCCACCTTCCCCTCCATCACATGTAAGGGGGGAGGTAGGTGAATATGAAAGTTCCCATTCTTTAGGGGCTATGGCATTATTCTTGATTGAAATCTGTTTGTTTATATACCTTAACCAATTAGATGTCATATTACATAAATTGGTGTCTTTCTTCATGTTTGTTATTCTTTGGGCTCATTGGATGTATATTTCCTTTATATATCTTTTTTGACTGAACTATTGCTGTCTACTTGAGCTTGAGAATTTCACCAAGTGGCTGTGTGTTTCCTCTCTCTCTCTCTCTCTCTTATATTTTCTATAGGAAGTAGGAGAGAGAAAATAAAGCACGACAATAAGAAATTCAGAAAAATGAACCAATCACTCAAACAAAAAGTGTCTCTGTCAAAGGGACAAAACCCACCTTTTATTTTTCCATTGTGCATCATCACCCTCTCTTGACCGTCATCAGGGTGAAACTCACATGTGGCCTGAGTCTTTCAAGAACAACTAGTAATTATTCATGAGCTGCATCTTTCAGTTTCAATGTATGATAATCTCTTTCCAGAACATCCTGGACTCTCAACCATACTTGCTAGGTTTGCAGTTTTGCTGTTTTTAATTCTTGGGGACTCTAGTTAGTAATCCAATTCACTTGGTTCAGTTCACCATTAGTTCATTCAGCAAAAGGTACAAACTGTCAAATTCCTTACTCTAGATCTTTTGTCTGATCTTCTCGAGCTCAGGATTTTGTCACATTCAGAGACTCTTGAACTTTGGGCAGATTTAGGGGTTGAGGATATAGATATTTGAAGAATTTACTTGGAATAGAAACGATGAATTCAAACAGATTTTAGTTGTTGCAATTGTCTATTGAATCCACCAAATTCGTGAAAAATGCAAATTGATTCATAAAAAATTGCGAATCAGTTCAATCTGCTCAGTTCAGAGCAGGCTAGGGAGATCAACAAAATCGGAAACTATGCTTTTGACCACCCTGCCTTTGGCAGCACCCTCAATCACAGACTCCTACATGTTTTCTTTTACCTTCAATTACTCCCCTATTTCTTGTTAAATTTGGTCTAGAATATATCTAGAGGACTGATCTAGTACAACCAGCTTTTCTCTACAACCTTTATTATCATTTTGTCTCTCTCTCTCTCTCTCTGTGTACTAATTTTTGCTCAGCAACCTAAACTTTGTAACCAACCCCATGTAAATGTTATACTCTAGGGAGGACGGACTAATCACCTAAAGCATAATCGTTACACTGTGTTGGTTACAAAGTTTAGGTCACTGGGCCTCAGAAAAATGCTTAGTTTTCTGAGGGGCATGATTCCCATACATAGTTCTGAAACTCATTGACTCGACTTGAAACTTGGATGAGTCAACTTGACTTGGTGAGATTTCGAGCCAAGTCTCTTGGTAACTCAGTTACGGATCTGACTCAACCTTAACGTGGGAAAACTCGTCATGGGAATCGAACCCCCACCCTCACGCACAAGGAGAAACTCAACCAGCACGCCAGCCTTTTTTTGTGATAATACTTCTCTTTTATGTTACTTATGCTAGTTCTAGCTAGTTTAGAAATTTGTTGGTATACCTAGTATTTTCAATTATTAAATATCGAGTTGAGTAGGGTCAAGCATTTGAGTTGATCCAACCTGGCTGAATATTAGGTTGAGTCAAGTTTTTGGGTTTTTGAACTATGATTCCATGCAGGCCTACTTGGCGGCAACTCAAAACTCTTCCAGATTGTAAGATCCTAACCCTTGCTCATCTATAAATAGACAATAGGCGGTCATTCCACATTCAATGAAAAATATGCCATCGCCACGGATCAAAGCGTTAAGATCTTCAATCTCGGAGATTCTTGTAGTGTCACCCCCTACCTGTTGTTCAGCCTCGTCAAATCAACAGTCTGGACCACCAGATTGGCCCCACATGGAATCGGTGTTCTCAGAAAGCTACATGTTTGCAAGCCTTAGTACTGTACAGATCATCTTAGTCTGTTCTGTTGGTTCTGATTGTTATATAATTTTAAAAACAGGAGCAACGAATAGGCCCCAAGAGCTCGATGAGGCCGCACGCCGACGTCTCACAAAACGACTATATATCCCTCTCCCTTCCTCAGGTAAGATACATACATTGCTTTCTTGTTGTTTTTATCCTCGAGAAAACAATTTTAGAACATTGCATTGATGGTGGTGATGAAGAAGCAAGAGCTTGGATCATTCGTAATCTTCTGGAAAAAGACGGCCTGTTCAAGCTCTCAGAGGACGATACTGTGACCATCTGCAGGCTAACTGCAGGTATCTACTTACATGATTCTACCTCAAATCTACCCACAATCTCCCAACGTGACACATCAGACTGATTAGTGTCCTATTGCACACAGTCCATACCAGCACAGGACCTGTGGTTTGGTGATCAGACAATTGTTATGATTGGTCCTACTGAGGCTACTGGGGATGCCCCAAAATATCCCAGACTTGAGGATCCTACCACTTTAATCCGTAGCTTATCCCATTGGTTAAGGAATTAACAGAAGGTACAATGACGGTCTGGGAAAAACAGCCAGCTAATATCGGATGGCTGGGATCTTCTAATTTTGAAGATGTTTGAGCCATCCCTCATTCACAGTGGGGCCTATAAGACCATCGGTATGGATGGCCAGCCCACTCTTTTCATCAATTTATGGCCAAATTTGAACTGACCCACTTTGATTTTTTAGGGTATTCTGGATCGGACATGAAGAACCTAGTGAAGGATGCATCAATGGGACCGCTGAGAGAGGCTCTTAGACAAGGCGTTGAGATTACAAAATTGAGAAAGGAGGATATGAGGCCTGTTACACTTCAGGTAAAACATCCATATATGCATGCATGCATGTATAAATCAGACGAGGAGTTGTTGGGCTGGGTCCTGATGCATCAGGACATCAATAATTTCAACGGGGCGGGTTTACTTATCTAGACGGTTGATATGATGGGCTACACTTGATGGGGGATTTTTAGATGTCTTCCAATCTTTTGGCCTTTCTTTCCAGATTGTTGCTGCATTATTTCTTATTTGTCTATTTTGTATAGAGAAATTATATGGACCTGATGCACCATTGTTTAGAAGTGGGGAACATGCTTTGGTTATCAAGAATGGTCTGATGGGACCCAAGTCAAAACCTTCAATTGGTGGTCAACAAATAGATGGTTAAGAAGAACATGCATCACTGTACACATTGCTCAGATGGATCTTCCAAGCTGGAATATTTTTGGATCAACAACCATCTACTCAGGTGCCCATCACATCAACACTCTGGATCAGCGGACCACATGCCCACATTTTTATGGACATGGGCATGCCATTGAACGGAGGCAAGTGTTTCTCAATCTGCAAGGGTTTTTGGGGGCATCTCTCTATTCACAACAGGGCCCTTGAGATCAACAGTCTGGATCCCAGGGCTACGGGTGTCAATGGGTCAGGTTCGGGTCTGGCAGGGGTCCCAAGCTCGAAGAATTCCAGCCTGGACTGGACCAGCGACCCATTACCTTGTGGCCCGACCCAAGCCTGCCCATTTAACTGTAAACAAACAGGTCCTGGCTGAAACTTGGACCACTGCACTGAGGGGTAAGAAAGGAACATTGGACAAAAGTTACACCAGCCCTGCCATTTAGTGAATACATACACACATCATTTGTATGTATCTATGCTTGTCAATTGTCATGTATTAATTTGTTTTGGTTTTTTGGGTTGGGTCGTCTGGTCCATCCTATTGGTTAGCTACATGGGCTGGTCGGGTTGGGTAAGGTTCAAACCAAATCAGATCCATTTACTTAAACGGGTCATGCCACACATTTAGCTTGGGACAAACCCTCAGAAGTGAGTCGGGAGAGTTGACCCACGGGCCGACCTGGCCCATCGTCGACCCTACTTGGTCCCACTTGTATTACTGAAGGGCACACCAGGACACTATTCATGCTTAAAGTGCGTCAGGATCACGGATAATTTCTGACATCATACATTCATGCATGCATGGATACATAATCACATACATCTCCAAGCTGAGACCATATATGCTTTTGATGGTGATTTGTAGGACTTTGAGGATGCATTACAAGAGGTGAGGCCTTCTGTTTCAGCAAATGAACTAGGGACCTATGAGGACTGGAACAAACAGTTTGGCAGCTTGTCGATCTAATCAACATTTGATGATAATCTTCATGCTAATACAACGTGCTGCCTTTGATAGGTACCATGTGTTCTTGAGTTTTTGATTGCTTTTTGGGGAGATGCTCTAGTGCTCTCAGAGTTAAAGTGCTCCTAGTTGTATCGATTTACTTGTATATTCCAATTGACCCATCCATCCAAACTGTCCATCAAGTTCAGAACACATTTCATGGGCTACCTTGTTTAAATCACACTGATCAGATGATCTAATCCATCACTATTTTGGCCTTATTTTCTTTAGCCACCCTTTTCTCAAGCTATGAATTGGGATGGTTATGATTCCCTAACAAAAATGATTCTCTAGAATCATAAGCAATCCATGATGTGTTGATTGGACCTATTTTTGTGGGAATGATCTTGACTGTCTATGTTTAAAGTCCAATGATCAAATATCTAATATTTGTTAGACTGATGTTTCCATGGGGGCCCATGAAATATGAATTGGAACTCATGAGCAATCTAGATCAATGGATTGGACTGTGTAAGTATCCCAATGCAACTAGGAGCACTATAGTGCACTGAGGGCCTAGGGCTAGGGGTCTGTGGAGCCAAGGCCCAGCCTCAGCCCTCAGCGGACTGATCCTGGCCAAGCTTGTTTTGGGCTGGGTTTAGGTTGTTTGCGAAAAGGAAACTAGGGTGTCCTACGAATGGGCTTTTTGAGGCTCCGTATCTAAGTGGGCGTTGATCTGGGCCAAGGCATGATAGGTCAGACAAGTGGCTCCAAGGTGGGGTGTTTGAGACTTTTTGATATGATGGGCCTCCACTATGGATGGGAATACCCAAAAACATCCCAGATTGGGATATCTTAAATAGACTAAGAAAAGATAGTAAGGACCTGTTTGGTTGCCACCTTAAAAGAGTTCAATGTCATATACTAAAGATTTTTCATGACAAAGCTAAGGGCATGGTTTTAGAATAAAATTGGTGCAACCAAACACACCCTTGTAGTTGTTAGAGAGATGGTCCAGTGCTCTCTGAGCACTATAAGCTATTGTGCCCCTAGTCACTTCAGGACACTTACACGGTCGGATTGATTGATCCAGACTGTTCATTAGGCCCAACACAATTTTTTATGGCTACCATGCAAACACCATTAAGCACTTGATCAATGGCCTTTAATATGGACGGTCAAGATCATTTACACAAAAATAGGCCATCTATTTGCAAGAGACAATCATTGATTGCTCATGATTCTAAAGAATCACTTAAGGCAATCATAACCAGCCCATCCATGGCTTGGAAAAAATGTATGGCTATAGAAAGTAAGGCCAAATCAAGAATGGATTTGATTGTCCAATCGGTGCTATTTTTGCTTACCAGCCAACGAAAAGTGTTCTGGACTTGATGGACAGTTCAGATTGATGGATTGGACTGTCCAAATGAACCGATGCAGCTCTTATAGTGAGCATTTCTCAATTTTTATTTTATTTTATTTATTTATTTTACACACGCACACACACCCCCATACACTCACGCTGGAGGAATTTCATGACCCAAGGGTAGTCGAACCCTTGACCGGAGTTGAAACTCCTGAGTGTCTACCACCCGAGCATTTCTCAACTTCCTGCAGAATGTGCCTCCTCATCACATGCGCCCGCCAGAGGTTCACATTCAACATACTGGTGTCGCCCATCTTATGAGTAAAATGCCCTAATTTTTGTGCGTAAACACAAAAGAGGGCCAGAGTCTATATGTTGAGATGGTCCTCACATGAGATAGGTTTGCGAGAGTACACATAAATTATTTGAATTAAAGTTGAGTCCGTTGGATATAAAGTTTCATTTTAGTTTATTTTAGTTTGTCAAACACAAATATGGAGTGTTCCGTGCATTTGTGTTTAGGTGGTTTTCCCTAGTGAGCATCCACTCAACCCTGTCAACCCACTCCCAAAGATGTTTAGGTAGTTTTCCCACACAATGAAAGATCCTACTGAGCAACCAATGATACCAGCAAACTGCTCTACCTCTTGAGGCTCTATCCAAACTCCCAACATTTACTTTTAGCAAGATTAACTGTTTAAGGCCATAGACAACCTCAAAGCACTGAAATACAATAGGCAAAAAGACGGATGGTCTGCCATCAACATCTCATACGAAGCATGAAAGTGAGAGGTCGCCACCCACACCCCAGTCGATTACCAGGCCCGCCTTGGAAGAGGGCTCAAAGCGACCCTTCTCAATTGAGGAAGGGATGGGTCCAACTTCCTGCTGATATTAGGAATTTTTGGAGGGCTGTTATGTTAGCTAAGTTAAATACTATCCATTAAATTTAGGATATTAACGTGTCTATTTTATTAGATGCACGTCTCTCTTAAATGATTGTTCGAACTGTTCATGTCCTGGACTCTGATGCTACTCAGGCCATCATAACAAGTGATTGTTGTGTGAAATGAATATTTAATGGCTCATATTTAAAGTCCAAGATTTAAAGGTGAGAATCATCAATAAAGCATGATTATAATACCATAGTTTTTTTGTAAAACATGGCCGAGTCTGCAAATCAATCAGTTCTGTAGGGGGGTGGAAATGGGGTGGGCCATGTTAGGCACGAGCATGATCCAACCCACCACGACCAATCACAGCAGGCCCATGCCTGACTGATTTTGATTTTGATATTTATTTTTAAAATCGAGCCTGGGCCTGCCTTGGCCAGACCCAAAAACTGATAGATGCCAATCTAGTACCTGAATCTCCCTAATACATCTGTCGATCAAGTGGGCTGTAAACAGTAACACAAAATGCATGTGTTGCCTGATAGATTTGAAATGAAAGTCATGCATGTAGGAATAGGATAGACCAAATAACCACATGCCCACATCAAATAGGCTGAGCAGGTCAGGCTAAAATTCTTACGAGCGCAGGTCCAGCCTAGAAATTGATAGAGCCATGCATTCCAGGCCCCAACCCAGTCGACAGTTAGAAAACAGATGGTCTAGCCCATGACTGGACCAAGAGCTGAGCCAATAGTTCCTAGCCCCAACCCTAGATTGACTTGAAACTCGGCCAATGGCAACTCAGACTTGTTGAAATTTCAAGTTGAGTCACTGGGAAACTTGGTACTGGTCACTTGGCCTAGACTCGTATGAACCGAACCTGGTCACTCACTCACCTCCTAGATGGAGCTGAAGAGAAGCAACATGTAGGTATCTCTGTAGTCGTTGATTTAAGTAACATTTTATATGATTTATATACTAAATTTAACTATTTAAATATCTATTTGGATTCTTAATATTTCCAATTTACAATGATTAAACATTGATGAACAATTAATTGGGATAAAGATTGGAAGATGATGATGATAAGCAAACATCTGAATCTGAGTTGGGTCTAGTCTTCAATTCAACCCAACCCAGCTGAAAATTGAGTGAAGTCGATTTTTTGAACCATGATATACATGGAAATGGTACTATGAGGTCGACCTCATGGGAACTCCCATGAGGTCGAGCTGCGTGAGCCCCACTGTGATGTGTGTCGAACATCAACACCGTGCATTTGATGGGTCCCTTTAGATTATGGGATACCCCAAAAATCAACCATATACTGAACTCAGGTGGGCCATACCATCTAAAATCACGTGAAGACATGCCTAAAACATATAAAAGCACTTGGTGGAGGCCCACCTGTGTTTTGGATGCAGCTGAAACTTGGTCTGACCCCTCATCCAAGTGGGACACATTGGATGGGCTGGATTTGTGAACCACATCTCAGTGGGCCAAATTAATGATTATGAATGTTTTAATGGGTGGGTTAGCCCTTTCAACCGTTGTATGTGGTGTGGCCCACCCAAGTTATGGATTGACTTGAATTTTAAGCCCGTGGCCCACCATGGAATGGTGCATCTGACTGATGGGATAGATTTTCAACACACATCACAGCGGGGCCCACACAGCTCGACCTCATGGGAAATCTCATAGTACCATTTCACTCACACACACACTTTCAGAAACGAATGATGTCTTAAAATCACTTTCAAGTCATCCTATTTAGGCAGGCAGAGGACAATTCCCTTCCCCAGCCGCCTCCAGAACCGGGAAAACTGACCATCTTAACCCATTGATAATCTGAATTACCACTGATGGAATCTGGATCCAACCCAAAAATGTTTAAAGCCTCCCAAACGATATTCTACAAGGGCATTTCGCCATCTCAAAAAGACAGCCCAAGAAAAAAGACTTGACCAGCTCCTATTCGAGACAACCTACTTCGAAAAAAAAAACACATATACACCATGGCAAATCAAGGCATGAATTCACAAGAGGCTCCATAGTCTCAGAAGCGGGTGCACCTTCGAGTGCGCCTTCTCCCTCCCTCAGGAGGCACAAGCTTTGAGCGTTTGTAGCCCCAGCGTCTTGATCTAGAATCCAAACCATCACTGATCAACTGCAAGGCATCATCGTCCAAAAGACACTGGTCTTCTGATGGTTCAATGTCTAGACAGGATGAGGATGGAGGATTTTTGGGGCAGGAAGAGAGAGAATCTCCAGTGTCTTTGCTCTCCTCTGCAGCATCAGCTTCCTCCTGCGAGTCATCCACTATGCCATCCTCCAGCCTATTGCTAGAGTCTGGAATGGGGATCTCAGGGACATCACATGTAGTCGGCAAGACTGATCTCACCTTTTCTGCTTCTTCCTTCACCTTGGAACTTGTGAAATATCTACTTGGGTGAGAGGTAGAATGCTTATTCTCCCTGAGTTCTGATGAATGTAGGGACTCACAACTCGATGACTCAGATAATGAATCGCCATTGTTGTGCTCTGGCTGTGTTGAGATATCTTCAGAGAAGGACACCTCAAATGCTCCAACATCCTTGGAGGAATATGTTGTACATTCTATAGCTGTGATTCTAGCAGGCAGCTGATAAGCCACTACTTTGTCCGAGGGTGAAGACGCCAACTGCTTGGAATTTTCTTCATCTTCCTGTTTGCAAATGCAAAATCCAACTGAGGTGGTGAGGACAGATACAGGAATAATAGAATTAAGTTTCAGCAAAACGCAATGCACACCAGGTGGTTTCATTTTACATATGCCTTTAAAAGGGGAATGATTCTTGCAAGTGCCCATCTGCAAGCACCAGAAAGAAACACCCCATGTGTCACTCGTGCGTGTAAAAGATCCAGCCCATTCATTGGGCACCCTGCATGCACCGTCGCCTGAAAATCACCCTGCCAGGTCATCAGGTGGGCTGCACATGTCCATAGAAAATGGACAGTTAGAGGGATTCGCCAATGGTCTGGTGACTGACTAACCCTAATTTCAGGCCATAAGTACATAGGATACCTGTAACCAGAAGTTACAGGATCCCCTATAACCCCTGACATGGCCTGATGAAAAAGCGTCATGTACCTGTCTTAGACATGAAGCCTACACCGAAAAGGGCAAAAACATCATTTCACCCAGAAGAATCTCTGCTTTCAACTGCAGCTCCACCTTTGACACGTGCACGTGCAGCTTTTCATTGGCCTATGTTAGGGTTACAGGGGATTCACAAGCAGTTCATCTCCTAGTACATATGTTGTGCAGCCCACCTGATTAAAGCAGGATATCACGGACACCAGTGTGGGGAGTATGGTCTCTCAATACCTGTATCGGTGACATAGTGCACTGGAACTTCTTCAAAGGGTCAATCTGGTCAAAAGGTTGATATCTCCTGCTGGGGCTAGATCCTGCTACAGCTCCTTGCCCAAGAAACTCCTGCAAAGCTACTCCAGTTCCTTTATCATTTTGATCACCATCGGGAGAAGATGGAGCCAAGAGTTTGATATCAATCACTCTGCCAGAAGTAGAGCAAACTGAATCGCCAAAACACCCCTTCCTGGATGGATTGCATTGCTCAGAAAGGAACTCCACGGCATGTTCTTTCTTGGTCCTGTTTTCTGGAGATTTGGACCTATGATGCTGGTTGCTACCGGCAGCTGGAGGAATTTTCAGTGAACGATCATTGAGAAGTTCATAGATTAGCCTTTGGATAGCAGAACGCTTGTGTGAAGCCTCAATAGGTGGAAACCAATCCATGCTAAGCTGCAAAAAGAAACAGTGAATAAGCATGAGCTGAATTGGCTCTTCTTCTTCTTCTTTTTTATTTTTTATTTTATTATTATTATTTTTTAAATTTGCAAAATTTACTTAATATAGAATAGAGGAAGGATCAGAATGTTTTCTTTTTAAAATTGATGAGATAAGAGGTGGTTTTCTCTCCTAAATCAGTGAGGTAGGGAAGATTTTTTTAATTTTTAATTTTTTCTTTCTTAAAATAGGTGAGACACAGAGGGAGAAGTAAAATGCTCAGAGCCCTCGCCTTCACTAGCATCCCCCACCGGGAAGGACCCGTTAAGACAAATGAATGAGCCCCGCATCGTCTTGACGCCTCTAATTGAAAAAATAAAATAAAATTTACCCTAGTTTCCAAGCAAGATTTTATGACTTAGTCAAGTCCTGTGTCACTCTCATCTTTGTCAACTGGGACTTGGTCAGACCCAATCCACTATGTCACCATGATTCAGAATTAAAAATAAGGGCCAAGTCATGACTCAACTCAGGACCAAATGAGTTAGTCCGAATCTCCAAGTGTTAAAACCACATTACCAAGAGAGAATTTAGCTTCCATAATCCGGTGGAAAAGCTAGTTAATCCTTCGTCAAACTTAAGTTAAAAAAAAGGTGTCATCCAATCCCATGACTTCAAATGAATGCATGTTCCTTTCAGCATGTATGAATAAGCAAACAACTCCATATATTAGTGAGCACACTTCTTTGTTACTTTTGCACAATTTAAAAAATGGTAGTGACTCATCCTCCTCACATGTGGCACTAATGTACAGCTATCCAGACCATCCAAAAATTGTGGGTCCCATTGTGGATGAAGTGTGTATCTAAAATCATATTCATCAGATCCTAAGCATGGTGTCCAGTAACAACTACTCTCAAAATGACATATACATCAGATCCTAAGCATGGTGTCCAGTAACAACTACTCTCTAAATGACATATACATCAGATCCTAAGCATGGTGTCCAGTAACAACTACTCTCTAAATGACATATACATCAGATCCTAAGCATGGTGTCCAGTAACAACTACTCTCTAAATGACATATACATCAGATCCTAAGTATGGTGTGCAGTAAAAAGAGAAAGATCACTCACAAAGTTAGAGAACTTTGTTATCTTGAAGGGGCTGAAGTTAACAGGCGCTTCCTCCAAAAAGAGTTCCACATAGTGGAGCAAGAAGAGGCCGCAATCAAATGAATTTTCCTGCTGTGGCAGCTGAAATACACAGGAAAAATGAGAAAGTGGACAGGCAATGCATATTTGTGAAAGAATAAGGGGGTGTTTGGTTGCTGGATTTTATGTTTCTCTTTCTCAGCTTAGTAATTCCCTGCTTTAAATAAATAATAATAATAAAAATTAAAAAAAAAAACATGTTTGGTTCACACTTTTTGGTTGTTTTTTACGTTCTCCAGGAATTCCATTACCCAACTTTTTTTCTCAAAAAGCTTGCCCCAGCTTCTAGTTGGGGAATGGACAACATGGTGAATTAAAATAGAATTTTAGACTTTTCCCAGGTTTTCTAGTATGAACCAAAGCAAAGAAAAATGTAATCATTCCCCAAGAAATACTAGGCCAACTCTAACATTCCCCAAGAAACATAAAAACCAGGGAGTGAATTCCCCAAAAACCAAACAGACCCTAAAGGAACTGATTTATATTAAGAACAAATGATGATTAATAGACTCAAACAAGAAGCCAACATGAATACCCATCAACATTAACAGATACACACAATACAAACAAAAAAGATTCATGGGATGGAGGAGTTTCATGAAAAAATCAAACATACGCAAGTATAAGATTTATGAAATATGAGAAAACACAGAGCTTTGCACATAACATTTCAACTCCAAAACAAGGTTAAATAACAGAATATATTATTAGAAACTAGTGACGGGCTTATGAGCATCAGGTAGAATGTCTTCTTAGCTTTTTCTTCTCAGCAGGTGAAACTCTCTTAGAAACTTCTTGAGTTAGAAAAAATAAATAAAATCATTACTTCTAATTGCTGGGATGATGATGATGATTCTAGGAAACAAAGGGAACTCTTGGCTCATCGGAAGCCTGGAAGGTGTGATGCTGCCCTGTGGTACGGGAATGCACTTGAAGTGCTTGAAGCAAATCAGATAGAATTAAAGGAAACACAGAAAGGCAGAGTACGTAGGTCTTATATAGAGCCATGTAAAATAAATGTAAACTGCACCCTATTCCAGCATCCAAGGGTCTCTCCGAAATCTTTTCTGGTATATGGATGTAGTTAGATCGGGTGGAGATGAGAAAATATTCAAAAGAAAGAATCAGAAAGCAATGCATCCAGGAGATTCAGTGTCGCTATTCGGATATCATTGCTACTCTATCAGTGGTGCAGAAGGATTGTGGTTGCCTCCTTTTAGGAGGAATCTGTGGGATAATGAAATTGTTAGCTTCGCTAATCTGTCGTCTCGCTTACAGGAAACTCAATTTTCCCCAGAAGTCGATGACTAGCTGGTTTGGAAGCTGAATGATTCGGGATCCTTCTCTGTCCGCTCACTCTACGGCTCTCTGACCAAATCGGTTGATTGGTGTCCTTCGAGTTTGGTCTGGTCTTAAGGGGCCGCTCCCAAGAAAACAGTTTTTGCATGGCTCACTGGAAGGAATTGCGTGCTTACTATCAATAATCTTCAGAAGAAAGTAATGATTCTGCCAACTATCTGCCTGCTATGCAAGCAACATGCAGAATATGTTGACCATTTATTTATGAATTGCCCCTTCCCAGCTGGTATTTGGTCTAGGATTCTCGAGTTAGCTAAGGTTACCTAAGTGATGCCTCCATCTGATTCTGCCTAGCAGTTTGTCGGGCTATTTGGGGAGAGGAACAACCGGTGCTTCCACAATAAAAGTCTCTCAAGGGCGCGTTTCTTCAACAGGTTTCTCCTTCTGTTTCATGATTGGGCACCCTGAGAGCTTGTTCCTGGGGTGTCTTCGGGGTCTATGCAGCTGTGGAGCTGCTTCTTGTTGTATTTTATTTCTAGTCTTTTCCTAGCCTTTTTTTGGGTCTGTTTTTGCTTAGTTTTTGTCTGTTTTTGTTTTGTTCTCCTTTTGGCTGCAGCCTAATAAAATTTCATCTTTAAAAAAAAGGACCCAATTCCTTCCCACCAGTCATGCAAAGGCAGCAACCTTTGGAGGGGCCCCATATGACCAGACCAGACCTGGGTGACTGCAGCTGCAAGGGGCAACTGGTTGGGAAAGATGGTCGTAGAAAGATCTCACTGAGGAGAAAATGAGCTCTTTGGGTAGCATCTTCAATGAATTAAGACTGCAAGGGCTACCATAGGGAGTAAAAAAGGAAGCTGGGCAAGTCAGTGAGGCGGGGAAAGTGGTATGATGATGACGATCCTATCCTAGAACATCAAAGGGTTAGGGTTGAGTGATAAGCGCAGAGCCATCAAGAAACTAATCAGGGAGGGAAAAAAATCAGCATTCTTTTTATACAGAAATCAAAATGGAGAGAGTCGATAATGCAAAGATTGTGGAGATGTGGGGACAAGTTTTGGTTGGGTGGTAAAACCATCAGTTGCTGCTGCAGGGGTTTGTTGTTTGGGGGAAAAAAAAAAAAAGAGCCAAGTTTGATGGGGAATTCTCAACCACCGGTAGGCTAAAATCAGCGGATGATGACACCTGATGGGTTTTAAGCATGTTTACAGTTCCTCAATGAAGCAATCTTGGGAAAGATTTCAGGATGGAGCCCAAAGGCATCAGAAAGCAGTGGAGCTCTCCTTGGAGTTTGAGGGGAGATTTCAACGTTGTTTGGTTCCCCAGTGAGAAGCTAGGAGGTACTAGAATCATGAAGTGTATCCGGGTTTTGTGGAGCTAGTGAGCAAGATGGTGCTGATAGATCTTTCATTAGAGGTCCTTATACTTGGTCCAGCCATCTTTCGTGATCAACATAGATTCAGAAGGTAATTTCCTTTTTGCTAGACAAGATATTCTGTCAAAGCCTATATCTGATCATGCTCCCAATCTTCTTAAAGTTGCAGATTCATGATGGGCCTGAAACCCTTTGCGAACAAGCTTTTGGAGCACTAGGTATTTTTCAAAGATGATTGAAGAGTGATAGAATTTGGTTAGGGTGGAAGGATGAGCTGGATTCTAAATCGCAAAGAAGCTTTAGTCCACCAAATCCAATCTGAAAGTTAGAAAATCTGGAGCAAGGAGATCAACGCCAGGGATTGTGGGAGGAGTGAAGAGATCCTGAAGAAAATTGAAGAAATTGATGCCAAGGTAAAATAAGGTATCTATTCAGAAGATGCAAGACAAGAAAGGATTGACTAAAGAAGGAATGAAAATACTTGCTGAAACAAGGATATAGCTTGGAGATGAGAGTTTGAGAGCACTTTGGCTTAGAGAAGGGGACATAATACGGCCTTCTTTCGTAGCATAGCCAATGCTAGGAAGCAAAGCAATGTGATCAACTCAATCAAGGTGAGCATAAAATTGTCGAGGACAAACCGAGAAAAAGGAGCGAGTGGTAGAATTCTTCGCAAGGCTCAAAAGATGTTCCTAGACCCAAGCTAGAATGTGTATCATTCTTGAAATTTTTAGGCAACTTTGATTCTTGGAAAAATCATTTAACATGGACGAAATTAGGAAAGTGGTGTTTCAACTCAATAGCAAGAAAGTACTATGTCCCAATGGTTTCTGCATCAGCTAGGTGCTTTTTGAATTCAATGACAGTGCAAGACTCAAAAAAAGCTCAAACACAACCTCCATTGGTCTAATTCTGAAGAAATTAGGTGCAGAAGAGCTCAAAGGCCAGCCCAGCCCATCAGACTAGTAGGCAGCCTCTACAAGATCACAAAGAGTCTCTCTTAAAGATTGAAACAAGTAATGCCGTCTATTATATCTCCGTATCAAGTTGCATTAATTAATTAATGCTAAATTTTGGACGGTATCATGAGAGTGCATTCATGCAAGGAGATCGGTGAGAAGACTGGGTTTTGTATGTGAAGTTGATATGGAGAAGGCATGTGACCACTTCGATTGGGATTTCCTACTATATTTGCTGAAGAGGATGGGATTCAAAGACTGACGGTGCAAATGGATGATGGAATGTGTATCAATTGCCCCGTTCTCTATCCTCCTTAATGGTTCTCCTCATGGTTTAATCTTTTGGGGGGAGATCTAATGTAGTTGCATGGTGTTTTTTGCTGTGTTGGTTTTTCCATGGGTTAGCAGTTATGCTTCAGTTGCTGAATCAGACTGTTTGGCTCATTTTTCGATTCTTTCTTATACTCTTTTTTTTTTAAGGAAGATAACACACACAAAAGCCAAAACTGCCGCAGAACCAAGTGACATAAAGAGGACATAAATTGTGGGATGCTATAATAGATCTGAGAAAGGAAAAAGGGAAATGTGGAGATATTTACAACTTATAAGAAAATTCTTCCAAAGAAACCAGTAGAAAAGAAATGAACCTCTAGAGGGACAAATCGTAAATTTAAGAATTTTAGAGAAACAGATTCGGACAATTCCTTGTGCCTTTCCTTCCACTCCTCCCATAGATAACTGCCATCTCAAGAAAAAGAAGCGAAAGTCAGTGGTAGATCGTAGAAACATTAAAAGCAGAGCATACAAATATTACTCATAAACATGTTCTGGAAACAAATATGAAGATCATTGACCATGAGAAAAGGGATCCATGTCATATGATACCCAAAGGGACACACACACATGCAGAGTAATTTTCACCTGCACACTGTTTCGCAGGGAGAGAAACAGCTGAGATTAAAACCGGCTGTTTCGTGCAATACCGTTATTTTAAAAATGTATGCACTCTCTCTCTCTCTCTCTCTCTCTCTCTCTCTCTCTCTCTCTCTCTCTCTCTCTCTCTCTGTGCACAGTGGTTCACACAAATCGAACTTGCTCCGTGACATCGAGGATGTTTGTGCAAACAATCCTAATGTCACAATGTAGCTTCAATTCATGCGAACCGTTGTGCAGGGAGGACTTGTGACAGTGTTTGAAGGGAGGGCCGTCCGAGAGAGGGGGAGAGGGGGGGTGTTCATTAAAAAAAAGTGGAATCACATGAAACTGCTGGTTTTAACTAGTGTTTTAAATATCGACGATATCAGCCGATATATACCACGATATATCTTGTATCCTGCGATACGAAATGCACTAGTGCGATATATCCCACGTGTTCAATCTGGTGAGCATTTTCAATTTTCGATCCCTTTTTTCTATAAATCATGTTATATTGGTGTGAAATTGTTACAAATCTAAAGCATGAAAAATCATGGATTAGGAGCTTCGATTTCGAGATTTGGAAGGGATGAGCCAAGTTGTAGAAAATTGAAAAAATCAAAATTTCCCACTTTCTCGCAAATCAGTTGCAATCTTTGTATCCAAACATAAAATCAAACATGCATGTAACCAGATCTAGTGATTCTTCTTTAGCTTTTGAAAGTATTGCTTGTGTTTCCACACATCTTCTTACATGTATAAATTATATGAATAGACTTTGAATATACTTACATCAATTCAGCTCAACAACGTATATATTAGGACCCCATACAAATAAAGACCTATTATGTGCACTTGTTTTTGTAATGTTTTGATTTGTAAGTGTGTATTGATGTCTTTTTTAATAATAATTGAAGTTTCATTGAAAATTTCAACCAATTTTCCAATGTTTCCCCATGTTTCCAACAACAATGATATATTACGCGATACAACCAATATATCCCATGCGATAACCGACATGTATCTGTATCCAGTGTTCGAAATATTGGTATCGCGTTACATATTGCAACCTTGGGATACAAAATGTATTGGCTATCGCACGGGAAATATCGCTTGTATATGGTAATTTATCACGCTTTTTGAAAAACATGGGGAAACATTGGGGAAATGGTTGAATTTTGAAATGAAACTTCAGGGATTGTTAAAAAAGACCTTAATAAAGACTTTTAAATCATAACATCTCGAAAAAGAAGTGCACATAATAGCTTTCCTTTGTATAGGGTTATGAGATATGCACTATTTGACTGAACTAATGCAACTATATTTAAATTGAATGCATAACATTTTGAGTGTATGTGATGATCATTTCATCAAACACTTTTAAATACTTTGAAATTAGTCTCAATTGACAGGTGGTTAAAGGAGAATTTCAAAAAAAAAAAAAAAGATAAATTTTTAATTAAAAATGATTTTTATTTTTCAACAATTGATAAGGACTTAACAAATCAGTAGATCAGCCCTCATACATGCTTGATTTCATGTTTAGAGTGTAACATTGCAAGCAATTTGGGAAAAATTAATAAAATTTCAAAAAAATCCCAATTTTCCCCAAATCGGACTACCTACACTCAAATTTCGAGATTAGAGTGTATGTGATGATCATTTCATCAAATACTTCGAAATTAGTCTCAATCAGTGTTCAAAATATCGGTATCGCGTTACGCATCGCATTCTTGGGATACAGATACGTACCAATTATCGCATAGGATATATTGGTTGTATTGTGTAATGTATCGTTGTTGTTGGAAACATTGGGAAATTGGTTGAATTTTTCAATGAAACTTCGGTGATTGTTAAAAAAGACATCAATACACACTTATAAATCAAAACATTATAAAAAAACAAGTACACATAATAGGTTTTCTTTGTATGGGGTCCTAATCTATGTGTTGTTTAATTGAATTGATGCAAGTATATTTAATGTCTATTCATATAATTTATAAATGTAAGAAGAAGTGTGGAAACACAAATAATATATTCAAAAGCAAAAGAAGAATCACTAGATTAGGTTACATGTCTGATTTGATGTTTGGACACAAAGATTGCAAACGATTTGCAAGAAATTGGAAAATTTTGATTTTTTTTTCAATTTTCCTCAACTTGGCCCATCTCCTCCAAAATTTAAAATCGAAGCTCCCAATCCATGATTTTTTATGCAAAACATGAAAAAGTCATGAAATTGTAACAATTTGACACTAATTTAACATGATTTACAAAAAAATAAAAGGATCAAAATTCGAAAATGCTCACCAGATCGAACATGTGGGATATATTGCAGTACTTGTGCATTTCATATCGCACTGGTGGGATACAAGATATATCGTGGGATATATCGGCTGATATCATCGATATTTAAAACATCGGTCTCAATTGACAGTTGGTTGAAGGAAATTTCGAAAAAAAAAAAACATGAAGAACCAATGGATATCAAAATCAAAGCTCCAACTCCATGATTTTTCATGCAAAGCATAAAGAACCAATAGATTTTTAACCATTTGACACTGATTTAACTCACTTGAACGAAAAAAAGGGATCGCAAATTGAAAATGTTCACCGAATCGAACATGTGGGATATATCGGCACTACCTGTGCATTTCGTATCGCGCAAGTGGAATACAAGATATATTGTGGGATATATTGGAACTACCTGTGCGTTTTGTATCGCACAGGTGCGATACAAGATATACTGTGGGATATATCGGCCGATATCATCGATATTTAAAACATTGTCATTATCCCAAGGGTGCAATACCTAACGCGATACCAGATAGTTCGAACACTGGATTTTAACCTCAACCATACTTCCATTACAACGGCCGGAGGGAGAGTTCACATTTCTATCCCTGCGAAGCAACACGCTAGATAGCATAAGCTATTTAAAACACTGATTTCAACACACTAGTGAAAATGGCATACATCAAAATCAAATCAAATCAAGGAGCATGTTCAAAGAAACACCATTGACTCAAATGTAGATCTGACCCAACAAGAAATATAGAATCTGGACAGTTGCAGTGATGGTACACAAATAACACCAAAATTATATGCAAAAATGAGGATCCTTAAGGGAACAAAGAAACTATAGTTACCAAATTATGTCTTTGGAGTTTGGCCTTCTAATCACAACTGTAGAATCATGAAATCAGTAAAAAACCACAAGCACACATGAAAGGCTCTTGAAAGTTCAAGGCCTTAACTTTCTGAAATTCTCTTTGCAAGATTAAAAAAACACACGATGCATTATTTGTCTAAAGAAGGTGGAATATTCTATGAAACAATTGTTTAGGAACATAACAGTTCTGAGTAAATGGATTTTTTAATTCAGAAAACAATTCTCATAGAGCAGTAACTTAAAGGAAATACGTCACCTTTGAACAAGATTCTTAAGGCCTTGATGACTTCCTTTGATAGAATCCATGTGCAATATGCATGGTACTTTAGGAGCCATCTTAATTTCTTCATCTGAAAGACAGCAATAAAGCACAGTTTGATATGGAGATGATGACACCTGAGGTACCGGGAAACACAATGCAATCAATTGAACACTTACCTTTAAAAGAAGCTACTTCTCCAGGATGACAGATAACAATCAAACTCCAATGAAGACTGTCATTCAGTATACACCAATGCTCAACTTTTAGCACATCAGAGTTAATCTTACATGAGCGTAAAGCGTGTTTAGAAATTAGTTCTTACTTGAAGTTTACCGGTATGAAGATATAATCCTTTTCAAATATGTTGACTTTCCGTGTCCACTTACGAACACGTTGGAAAGCCGCTCTTCCTTCAAATGCGCTCTTTGGGTCCTTGTCTAGATCGACTAGCTTACGGAAGAAAAAACTGTTGAAGAAGTGGAATCTATGCTTGTCCTCAGGTCGGATCTTGTTCTGCAAATATCTGTCCATCAATTAAATTATCTTAAACAACTTAAATTGAAGCCATCATGTGAACAAGATAAATAAAAACAACAAGAATACTAGGTGGAATACGAAAAACTTTACATAGGGACTAAAAGAACTTCAAACATATAAAAGTAATGAACAAGGATTCCAGATAACTACATACTATATTATAACCCGTGTTCTTAGTATCAGTATCGTTATATGTATCGCTGGCTGGGGATACGGAAACATGTATCAATATCACCAATATTATTGCTGATACCCGAAAATGTATCGCTGACTAAGGGAAACATTGGAGAAAATGGTGGACCTCACAATGAAACTTCAGGAGATGCTAAAATACACATTTGCATATTTAAGAATCAAATAATTACAAAAAAGACACATACACAATAAATTTCTCTTTAACGGGGGTCTAAAAGCATATAACAATGACTCAGGCAAATATTAAAGAAACTTGGGGAAAATGGTGTAAGTTTTTAATGATATACTAGGAGATGCTAAAATACACATATTTGCATATTTAATAATCAAATAATAAGTTCTCATTTAATGGGGCCTAAAAGCTTGTATCGTTGACTGGGGAAACATAGTGAAAATGGTGGATCCATCCATCCATCCATCATCTATGCATGCACATACATACATACAAACACACATGCATGATCAACCAATCAGTGCATGCATGCATGAGCATATACACACATACACAGATACACAGTACACACACATACATCCAACCAACCATCCATCCATCCAAGCATACATACAACCATCCATCCATCCACGCATGCATTAATACATATATACACATACAAACATGCATTTTATCATACAACCATGCACCCGTAAAAAAATTTGAAATGGAAATTTTTGTAATAAACAGATTTTTGGCTATATCGATACATTGGTGATACAAGAGGCACCTGGAATTTACAATCGAAAATAGTGGCAATATATTGGCGATATCAATATATTGATGATTCTTAGCGATATATAGCCGATACCTAGAATTTCTGATATTACAAGTGTTATTGGAATCGCCGAGCTAGAGAATGGATAATATCCGGGATATTATCGATAATACTAGGGATCATTGTTGTCAAATGCAATCGCATATGCGCATACAGTTGATCAAATCGCACATGCCATGATGGCATATGTGATCCTAGCAAGTATGCCATGGCATACTTTTATATGCGACCAATATGCGAGTATGCGATCGCATATTTCCCAATAGCCAAGAGTGGAAGAAATTTTTGTTTATTTATTTTTTCAATTTGGAGAACATTTGCCTATAAATAGGCACTCATATCCTCTCCATTTTCGCTATTCTTTACTCCAAAGCTCTAAATCTCTTACACCTCTCTCCCTTACTCTAATCCCTCTACAATTATTTCAATTATGTTTATTTTTTGTATTTTATAAGTTGTGATTACTTTTTGTAAATTAAGTTGTAAGTTATAAGTTGTAAGTTGTTTCAAGTTATCCATTTATCAGTAAAATTTCTTTGTTCGAAGTTTATAATAATTAGTTAACTTTTAATGTAGATTGTTGATTGTTTTGTTAAAATTTATATAATATAATATAAGTAATTAAATATATCACGTAATGAAACACTCAAACTATAATGAAATAAGTAAAATAACCCAATCCAATAATGTGTACTAATTAGACAAGTTTTTCCTCTCTTTTTTAAAGAATTTTTTCAAAATTTTTTAATTTTTTCCTCTCTATTTTTTTTCAAATTTTTATTATTTTAAAAAAATTATGCCGTGGCATGTGCGATCGTGCGATCGCATATGCGAACAGCAGATGCTGATTGCATGTGATCGCATATGTGATTTGACAACATTGCCAGGGATACTCCAAACAATGATTATAATCTAGATTATAAGTAATGGCACCCAAGCATGTTGCATGCTTGTTTTAGATTATGCAGTAGTGTATTGTCACGATCGACAACCTCAGGAAGAGAGGCCTAATTATCATAAACGGGTGCATTACATGCCTTAAGGAAGTAGAATTGATAAAACTCATTTACTCTTGTATTGCAACTATGTGCTGTACGTTTGGAGGAAAGTGTTTGCTGCCTTCAGAGAGAATTGGATCTTGCCATGTGATTCTGGAGCCCTTATAAAAGCTTGGACCAGTGGAGGGAAGGGGAGTAAGCAGAGAAAAGTCATCTTTCGCCTTTTCCTATGTGCAGTTCTGTGGGTGGCATAGCATGAATGCAATGACAACGCGTTCCAGAACAGAAGTAACTTTGAAAGAGTTTTCTTAAAAGTTCAAGGGTTTAGTACTTTAGTCCTTGAACGGTCCAGGGCAGTTATATATCCTGGGGATGGGGTTTTGGGGCCTTAAGGTTATTTTGTAAGGGATTGGGGTTTCTTTCTTCTGGATGATGCCTTGTCATCCTTTTTGGCTTAACAAAATGCAGTGATCCTTATTAAAAAAAATATTTAAAAAAGAAAGAAAAGCTATGATGATGATGATGCAGTAGTGTCTAGTACAACAAGCTACTCCGGCACATAGAACAGTAACATTTCCGTGAATAGTATTTTAGAACTATGATCTCCTGATACAGATACAGACTTGAATATAGATGCAGATAAGGAGACATTGGTGCAATTTGACAGTTTCCAAAAACTTGGATGTTGATACTGGCATAGGTGTCCTTCAAGAACAGTTCACGATACTGCTTTGATCTTTGCTAACGTTGTGGACTGATCTTCAGCCCCTTAGGTGGCGGCTAGGTCCCTCCCTGCTGGTGTCTGTCTGGCCTTGGGCCTGCTTGTTCAGTTGGATTGTTTTGCTTTGGTTTGGGCCTATCACCCATTTGAGTTGTATAGTCCTAGGCTTTTCTGTGTTTTGTTTTTGTCTGTCTTGTTTTCGTTGTTTTCTTGATTTCTTTTGTTTTTGTTCCCTTTGGCCTTTTGGCCTTTTAATATATTTTTGCATCCTTTAAAAAAAGAACATTTCACGATATTTACTGAAAAATAGTCAAGAAATTAAATATAAGCAAAACACTATAATGGTCCATTTGGGTAGGGGATCCTGAAAAATCAGGGCTCCTATTTTGGTGGATCACATGCCCTCCACATCAGATTTGCACAGTAAAGTGGTGCTTCCTCCTGAATTTAAAACAGCCCAGAATTGGGATTTACGTGAAAAAAGTGATGCTCAGAGTGCATGAATCTGATATGGAGGACATGGGGCCACCAAAATCAGGATGAGTAGATAGATGATCCCTTTGGGATCACTGCATCCAAATGGAACTTAAAGAAGAAATCTGGATGTGGAAAATGAATACTCAGTAGTACATAACTAAATGAACAGATGCAAGTTCTGCATAACTTACTTAACATAAAAATCAATGATAGTATCATTAATGAATGTCCCTGGTTGTAGTAGTTCAACGTCTCTCTTACTAAGAGAGACAGCATCAGGATCTCCTTTTGGATAGACAACATCTTCAAAGGGCTCATCAAAACTGCAAATTTTAAATTTGTTGAGTAATTATACAATCAATCACAACAAGAAACCAAACAGAACAGAGAAGAACATGGGATATGAACTCCGCATGAAAATTCATCAAGCAATGACAGATAATTATACAATCAACCACCACAAGAAACCAGACAGAACAGAGAAGAACATGGGACAAGAACTCCGCATGAAAATTTATCAAGCTTTAAGATGACAGATAATTATACAATCCATCACAACAAGAAACCAGACATAGAACAGAGAAGAGCACAGGACAAAAACTCCCCATGAAAATTTATCAAGCTTTAAGATGACAGATAATTATTTAAATTTAAAATTTTTAAAAAAAAAAGAAAAAAAAAAAAGAAAGCTTGATTTGATTCAAAATGTCAGCATAACTGCTTAATTGCCTAATCACGATTTCATACAGGATTGCTAGAAATGACAAACGAGTGCAGAGTAATTAAGGCAATAAGAAGTGATCCACTCTTTTGCAACGATCTCAAAGAGGAAACTGAACCATCCATAAAGATTGGATATGTTTCATGCCAAAAGAGATGCCAGGACATGAATGGAAGCAAATATTTCAACAACACACATAATTTTGCAATTATAACCACGCGAGACTTTTCTGAGGAAGACATGATGTGGAAAAAAGAAGCAACAGACAACACATGAGGTTTAACTGATGAAAGTGTCCATACTTTGTTTGCAAACCAGTTTCAGAAGCTTACTATAGTGAGAAGCTGAAGTCCAAATTCAGTGCAATTCATTCATCTGGAGTATGGTACTAAATGGTGATTAGTGTTTTTTTTTTTTTTCGGGGGGGGGGGGGGGGGGGGGTGTTGGAGCAACTTCCAGAGAAATGCATGATAGTATACTACCAACTCGGATATTGAGGTGTTAGATGTTTAGCTATGAATTCCACATTATTATTGAAATTCTCCAGAACCTACCCAGGCACAATTTGGACAAGACAGGCCATCCTGATTGTTCACACTTCACATGCCAATGAACCAACCCTATTCCATTCTCCCATGAGTACTCCCAAAAGAGTCACCACAAAATTCTCCCAACAGCAGAAAATTTCACTCGTATAACAGAAAAGCATGTGAAGTTTCAAATTGTATATGTTGCACTCTTCTTCTTCTTTTTTCGTTTTGATCGGTAATTATGCACTCCTTGCAGACTTGCATTAACAACTTATGCCCCACATCCTTCCAAGTTGACATATGGTAACCTGGTTCAAATAGAAAGGGTGGCAAAGGTGCTAGAAACAAGGTTCTATGTACCTGTATTTAGAGAATGCGATATGTCGGCCATATGGCACTGAATCAATCAAAATTTGTACTGATGGCTGGTAAGTACTGGATATTGGCCAGGATGGAGAAGAGGAGGAAGCATCATGGAGGGAGGTCATGGTGAACAAGTATGGATGCCTGGATGGAGGCTAGAATCTCTTCTACGAATGGAGCTTCGTCTATTTGGAAGCAGTGATTTCTGTTTAGGCAAAGTTCGCAGAAAATATTGGGTTCTCTCTTGGTGATGGTGCGAAATATCGATTCTGGGAAGATGTTTGGATAGGAGATTGCTCCTGGAAAGCGGAGTTCCCGTGTGTCCGTGTGTGTGTGTGTGTGTTGGGGGGGGGGGGTTGTTTAAATTGATATGGTGTAAGGAGGTTTATTGTTGGTTCTATCATTCTATTTTATCCTATATGAATCCTCAAGTGGCGAAGAGATGGGGAAAACTAGATATGTTTGGTCTTGTGGAGCCCCATTGAAAGTTGGGTTGGTAAGGAAAAATTTCTAGCAATAGATAATCTTCAGAAGCAGTCTATGGTGATCCCGAATGTCCGTATCATGTGTATGGCAAATGTGGAATCAGTGAATCATCTCTTTATTCATTGCTCTTTTACTTTCAGCGTATGCAACGGAATCCTTAGTAGCTTCAGTATGTTAGGGATCATGCCTAGGTCAATTGGTGATCTTCTTCTAGCAAAGCATGGTATTTTTTTGCGGATGCATATTAGGGGCCTTTGGAGACTTGGCTTATTCGCAAGCTTATGGTCTATTTGGGTAGAGAGGAATGGAATATGCTTCCAAAATGAAAATTGTACAAGGGAAAGGGTTCTTAGTATGGTTGTTTTGTTTTTTTGGGGGGCCACATTAATTTGGTGCAATACTAATATGGTGAACCTTGGAAGGAAAAGTAGAAATAAATTGTAGAAGAAATCTGTGTGTGTGTGTGTGTGTGTGTGTGTGAGGCTAGGGCAACTTGTGTTGTGTATGTTAGTCTAATGACAAACTCACACACATATATTTCTTGAAAGCAAGATACAGTGCCCCACAAGAATACAAAACACACACACACAATTACATGTATTTCCACTCCCCCTCAAGCTGGAACATGGATATTGATCATGCCGAGCTTGGAATACATACCAAGACGATGATGATGATCAGCATGTGCCGTTGCTCCCCCTCAAACACAATATAGCAGGATACAAGATCTTCAATTGTTGGTTGTTTATAAAATATAACTTTAACTTTCTTTATTCGTTGAATCTTCTCTTTAAATAAGAGACCATGACTAAAATCAACAACCATCAAGTCACTAACTCATCATCCACATGCAAAATCCTCTCACAAACACATGCAACATTGCACAATAAATGAGTGAACTACACTCACAATGCTTGAGAGAATACATACACAATAGCATGTGAAGACGTGTGCAACACGTGCAACACTATGTGAGTGAATTACACTCAAAACTAACAAGGGCCTAATAAAGGAAGAGATGATGAATGAAAAAGAAAATCTCCACTACTTGTAACAATCCTCCATGTCAAGTTGAGTCAAGCATTACATCGAACACTTTGTGTGTGCAGTATCTCTAAGCATGGAACGAGAACATCAGCTACACAATCACCATCAACATGATTCAACAATGCATTTCACAGTCCCATAATATCAGAAGATGAATGAATAAAGAAATTCTAGCAAAAACTCAAAATACAAGGGCTGACGGCACCCACTTCTCACAAGATATCATAGCACATCTAAATCTCGATGAAACTTTATGATTCTTGTTTCTAGTGATTGCAAATGATCAACCGCACCTACTCCATATGAAAAACCTTCCCAAAAATACCTCAGAAAAACAGCCAGCAAGAAAATCAAAATATGGACTTTTTTTTTTCTCTATTTTCGTTGAAACACCGCGAAAAACTCATCCAAAAAAAAAATAAAAATCATTATTATTCTTCTAAAATCATTATCTTCCAGATCTCATATTTTGCTGCTCCAAAAAGACTACCTGGTTGTACACCGCTGACTTCATCCGTACGTACGGATGACGTCAACAATGGGCCGCACTACCGTAGGATGTGATCAGTTCTCAACTATCGTAGGCTCTGATACCAAGTAGAAATAGATTGTAGAGGAAATCTGTAGGAGTGTAAGAGGGAGAGAGACAGAGAAAGAGGCTAGGGCAACTTGTGTTGTGTATGGTAGTCTTTCTTTTCTTTTTCTTTTTTTACACACGCACTCACACCACAGTGGGTGCTTGAACCCATAACCTTGTGTTGAAACTCTTGTTAGTCTATGACCGAGCCATGAGTAAGGACCCCCATCGTGTATGTTAGTATAATGACTAATTCACACACACACACACACACACACACACACACACACACACACACACACACACATTACTTGAAGGCAAGATACAGTGCTCCACAGGAGTACGAACACACACACATTACTTTAAAGCAAGATACAATGCTCTACAGGAGTATATGCATGAGGGTGCACACACACAATTACATGTATTTCTACAGGAAATGAAATAACCATAATCTGTGGAATACCATCTCCATGAGTGATTTTGTCCACAAACTGTATGCTTCTTTAACATGCATTGAGCATGCACGTGCAAGTGCAAACATGCAGAGAGAGAGAGAGAGAGAGAGAGAGAGAGAAATGAGCAGAGTGTTGGGCCATATGCCATCGTGGTTGGTGCATGATATCCAGCCTCTCCATCAATGTGCACCCTTCGATGCTAGGCCATGGGAACAAAAATCCACCCGATCCAAAAATGGGTGGGCCACACCACAAGGAACAGTTGTGATGAGATGCCCATCATTAAAACTTTCCAAACATTTTTTGGGGCCCACCATGTTGTGTATGTGGCCCCCAATTAGTGATGTCGTGCAGCCCACAAGGATGAAGGGATGCCAAAAATCAGGTCGTTCCAAAACTCAGGTGGGCCACATTACATGAATTCATAGCTTTTAGGCATGATTTTACACTGTTTCCTTTGGTGTAGCTCAACTTAGTTTTGGATTGGCCTGATTTTTGGGCTCAAGAGTGAACATGTGGTGCCGCACATGATGGACAAAGTGGATGTCATGCACTGATCATAGTGGACCCCATGAAGGCCAACATCGATATTGTGGTTATGTCATATATGTCTATGTGTGAGCATGTGTGTTCCTCAAGCCCAGGCATTCTGACTGTCCTTGCCAACCAAAAGGAGTGTAGGATCATATAAGAAAAAAAACAACATGAAGGATCATATGAGAAATAAGAACTAATGAAAAGAACTAGAGCTGCAAAATGTATGTACTGCCAATGTTGTCAAAATCCTAGGATCTACGATATACGATTTTAGTCAAATCTTAAGCAAAACGATTTGAACCCTAACCTTGAATCCCTTTTTATATGAATCCTACAATTCTATTATTTGAATCCTATGATTTACGATTCAAATTATGCTTGTTCTCTTCTATTTTAAGCTTCACTTGGCTTTCATTTTATGTTTTTAAATTGGTGGGGACTTTAAGAATTGTTTCGAAAAGGTAAATTATTTTATTTGTTCTTTATAAGAGATTAAACGATATATATTATCTTCAATGTTAAATCATGTAGCTTTTTTTGTGATTTCTTACTTCTTAACTGGTTGAAACACCAAATTAATGTATGACTTACCTGTATATGTATTATAGAATGATGTTTAGAAATCAAAATATCTTTCATCAGCCTACAGTATCAAATGCCGCTTTTCCACCATGATTCTACGTTCAAGAAGGTAACAAGAACATAAATTATTAAAGGACAATTGTATGTTTTTTAAAGGGAAATTTCTTGGAAGACAAGAAAAAAAGGAATAAGAATCTTTTAACACTATCATGACATGGTATTACTTGGTGCACATTGACGGCAAAAGGAATATTGATGAGTTTTTTTTTTAAAAATCTGATATTTATATTTTTCATACTTTTTTCAAATTGTTAAGAAAATTGTAAAGAGACTGATGATTTAAGATTCGATACATTTCAACCCCTACTACGATTTGTAATACGATAACTATTTTGACAAGATTGTGTGCTGCATGAAATTCAAACGCATCCATGATTTTTGGGAACAACAAGAAATGCTTATATTAGGTACTGCATAAAAATAGAAGTTGATGTTCTACTCAGAAAGACTGAGATGGAATATGCATAAGCATCAGCACCACAGATCTGATTATCACACGCATGAAAAGAAAAGGAAAGCATTCAATAACACTATTGATTCCACTCACTTAGAAAAGTAACGTTTCAAGAAGAACATGCTGTTCTGTCCCATGAAGTCATCCTCTTCCTTTGCTATTTCAGGACTGTAACAAATAGTTGAGTGAAAACAAAATGTCTCAGACCAAGGAAAAAGGATGAAAATTTCAATTAATCATGTCTCTAAGGTGCAAAGGGAAATGAATGGAAACAAAAGGAAAACAAAATCTTCATCCACCATGCATTGAGTACTCCATAATGTTCTGTAATATTTAAAGATTTACACTAAATTTTGACTAATGTCCTGAAACTGGGAACACAAGTTCATCATATAAACAGGTCTTGAAAAGATAACGAGAAGGTCACAAAGCATAATTAAGAAGCAAGAACATCACCAGAAATACCATAAAATTCCAAAACAAACCTCGTGCCCCTGGTAAGGCTATGTCTAGAGGCACACTGACAAGGCCCAGGCCTGATTTTGCCTAAAAGCCTTTCAGACTGTCACAACCAGACTGGCCTAACCCGACCATCATCATCATCATCATCATCATCATCTAAGCCTCATCCCAACTAATTGGAGTCGGCTACACAAATACTGTTCCGCAATTCCACTCTATCATTAGCTAGCATATCAATAGTATTGGACCTTGTCAGGTGCAGGCTAATCCAGGCTCAGGCCTGGATCATTAGCTTGCAGGCTGGACCAACTTCAAGCACAGGTGATAATGTGTCAAGGCTAAACATCACAAGTGTGTACAAAAGAAGGTCCAGACGGGACCCTGCTGGACAGCCCAGGAGATCCATTGGATTTGGGGCACAGAAATCCAATCGGATGGCCATATAAGCCAACTGGTTGGACTGTGGGGCTCACTAGTCTAACCTTACAACATCAGCCCAATACAAGCTATATGGTCTCCTTGGAGGGACCATACATATCGTACAGCCCAAACAGCCTGTATGATTGGTATATAAGGAAGTCTAGTAGGATTTTTGAACTCCATTAGCTCTGAAGTTCTCTTTAGGTGCAAGTCTGATGAGAAGTAGGCGAGTGTTACATGGTCCAGTGGCTCCTTATGGTTTTCTTTTTATTTTTATGATTAACAAGCTCTATGTGGTATATAAGGAAGTATAGCTGGATCTGAACCCCTTTAGATTTTTTTATTTTTTATTTTTTGAAAGATGACGAGAAATTTTATTAAAGAACAAAAAGAAGAGCAAAAACAACAGCAGAGGCACCGAGAAAGCGACCTGAAATTACCCAAGAAAGTCCAGATTACATCCCTTTAATTTTGAGACACTACAAGCTTGTTCAATGGTAAACTCTCTAGCCCTTTGGGAGATTCCTTCCACCGACTTGTTAGAATTACTGAAACACCAATCATTTCTTTCTTCCCAAACAGCCCACCAAATTAAAAGCATGGCCATTCTCCAAAGCAATTTCTTTTCAGTCCCAAGGTTCACCCCAGGCCGAGCATACAATAGACAATCCACCAAGCCGAGGTGGACCACGGCATTTGAAATCGGCTCAACATATCCGCCCAAATTGGGCACACAAAGGGGCAAGGGTGATGCAGAAAAAGATGGTCCACAGACTCCTCATTATGCATACACAAGCAACAAATGTTTGGGATCACCATAGCACTTTTTCAAAGATTGTTGATGGTTAGAACTTTCTTCCTACCAACCAGCCATCAGAACACCGCTATCTTTGGGGGAACATTGTAGGACCAAAGAAAACTCCCCCCTCTCACAAGGGAATAAAAAGACTTGACTGAGAATAACCCCGATTTGTCAACTTTCCACATCATCTTGTCCAGTTCGGATGAGACTGGCGAAAAGATCAATGCGCTCAAGGAGCACCACATAGTCCTCAACGTCCTCAACCCAAAGAAACCACCTACAAGGGGGTTCAAACAACCGCACTTCCTATTCAGAAGTAACTGCCAGCTATCATAACAGTCAGATCCAGGGCCAAACGGAAGATACTAGGGAATTAATCTTTTAACAGGGAAGATCTCACCCACACATCTTCCCAAAACTTGATTATTTTTTTTCACCATTGCCCATTGAGAAGCCTACACCTCCCAAGAAAGTTATCTTCACAGAAGAGACTCCTTCCCACAACGCCGACACTCTATAGGCTGAAGAGTCCCTAGTCCACCAACCCCCAATCGAGGATCCGTATCTCCCCCTCCACAGCCATTCCCCGAGCAATGCAAAACCAACTCCTCGTAGGTTTTGCAAACATCTTCCCAACTCACTAGATTGAACTTCTTTTTCTTCCCTGCTCCTCGCCATAAGATATCCCGTCTTAACTGTTCTAATCTTGAAAGCACCGAAGTCGGGCACTTGAATAGCAACATGAAATAGAGAGGGAGATTTGATAAGGTTGCTTTAATGAGCATAGCACATACGCCAAGCGATAGATGCCGACTTCTCCATCTTGCGTAGCCTCTCTCGAATCTTTCCACCACCTTATCCCAAAGATGTTTAGCCGGTTTTCCAACACAGAGGAAGGCCCACAAATGTGGCCAGAAGTGCCCCAGCCGCACACCTGAAGACCTCGGCTAGCCGTTCCACCTCACCTCAAACATCCTGCTCTTAGCAATATTAACTTTTAGGCCTGACACCACCTCGAAGCATTTGATAATAGTTCTAAACCTATCCACCATATCGGTAGACACATCACAAAATATCAAAGCATCGTCAGCAAATTGCAAATGCAAGATGGGGTGAGACATTCCTTCCAACTTGAAGCCAGATATGAAGCCCTCGTCTTGACCCTTTGCAATCATTCTCCCTGATGCCTCAACCACCACCATAAGAAGAGAAACGGAGATAGGGGGTCCCCTTGACGAAGGCCCCTAGAGCTCTTAAGAAGGCCTTTCGGGGATCCATTGAGAAGGACCAAAACCCGGCAAAGCCCACACACTCCTGAATCCACTTTCTCCATCTCATCCCATAGCCCAACCAAAGCATCGTATAATCAAGAAAAGACCAATCAACGTGATTGTAGGCTTTCTCAATATCCAACTTACAAATAATGCATTTTGCTCCATTTTATTGCCTAGAATCGAGGCACTCGTGGGCAATTAAGGGACTATCCAAAATTTGCCACCTCGAGACAAGCACGCTTTAATTATCGGAAATGACACTTCCTATGATCTTCTATAATTTGGAAGCAAGGACCTTCACCAAAATTTTGTAGGGCCCACCAATGAGACTGATCAGCCGGAAGTCCTATAGTGATTCCGCGCCCGAGGTTTTAGGAATGATAGGGATGAAGATGCACCAAGATCGGACAAGAGTCTGCCTCTTTCAAAGCATTTAGACATGAAGTTCATAATGTATCGTTTAACAACCTCCCAAAAGATTTGGAAAAAAAAAAAACCCATTGGGAAACCATCTGGGCCCGGCGCTTTATCACTCCTCAACAAATCTACGGCAGCCTTGACCTCTTCCTCCAAAAAGGGAACCTCAAGCGAAATAGATTCTTCATCCAAGAATCGATTAAACGATAGGTTATCCAGCCTTGGTCTTTGCCACTTATCTCCCGACAACAAAACTTCGTAAAAGAGGCAAATTTCAGCGGAAAGCTGACCTTTATCTTCCATGCAAACTCCATTAATCATGATGCTGCTGATTTTATTAACCCTAGTACAAGCGCTAGCAATATTGTGGAAGTATTTTGAATTTTTATCGCCCTCCTTGATCCGTGTACTCCTCGACTGTTGCCTCCATTTTACTTTGTCTTCTCTAATCATTCCCACATAATCCTAAATGAACTTCAGCCGCATTGCCGATTCATCAGGGGATAAAGCAACTTCCTCTGCTTTGGCATCGAAGGCATATAACTTTAGAAGATATCAGTTGTCTCCTCTTCCCTTTTGCCAGGCATCATCCCAGTCATTCCAAAGGAATTGCTCTTGAACAGATTCAACCTAACAACAATATTGACGGGGCACCACAAGATTGACAACATAAAAGGTAGGGATCAAAGAAATGACACTGACAAACTTGATGGAGATGATTCTCCCACTAAAGGAGAGGAACTTGGATTCCTTTTTTGTTATGGGTTAGAGGATCTTGGATCTGTATACAAATGGTATATAAGTTTATAACTGGTATATAAGGAAGTGCAATTGGATTTGAACTCCTTGGTTCTTAAGTATTCTCTGTCTACAAGTTTGATGAGAAATGGGTAAGTTTTGTGTGGTCCACAACTCCTTGAGGTTTTTTTTTTCTCTCTTTTTTTAAGTCATTAACCACAAGTTTATTGCCAAACCCACAAAGGTGAAAAATAGGAAAGATCCATCAAGGCCATGGAAAAGAGTTCCCCATACAAAGGCTAGATCTATGGATGTGCTACTTATCCAATGAATTGGCCACACAACTCCTAGAACCTGACAGGACACAATTTCCATATTGCATGAGCATAATTTCAACTCATTCAAAATAAAACTCAGCTTCCAAGGAGGATGACACTCATCGAACACCTTAGAGTTTTCTTTATGGTGTGCCTCCATGTGCATAACCCTTTAGCCTTTTGCAAAACCCACAAAAGGGGGAAATAGACAAGATCCATCAAGGCAATGGAAAAGAGCCTCCCATACAAAGGCTAGATCTATGGACCTCCTCCTTAGCAATAAAATTGGTAATACAACTCTTGGAACCCGACGGAAAACAGTATCAATATTAAACAAGAAAAATTTCAACTAAGTCAAAGAAAACTCAGCTTCCAAGTGAAGATGCCTTCAATTTTTTGGTATAGTCTTGGAGGTTCTGATCTTCTAGTAATGTATCCTAGTTCAATTCTTTCAAGTAGTGCTACATCATTGGATGATGCTTTGCAAGCCAGGCTGGGCTCAAGCCTGGATCCTTGGCTCTTGGGTTGGGCACTTCTCTTTTCCAACCAACAACGAAAGCTGACATTCATCTTTGCATATAATAATAACAGAAACAAGGATGCAAACTATAAACAAGCAGTCAAAAACTTACTTAAGCATGGAATTCCATCTAGCCTTGTAAACTGCAGCCAATGATGTAATCATTTGCTCTTTCTCTTGCCACTGAGGACCACTAACAGCAAACTCCAACTTCACAATGCCTAGAGAGAAGTTCTCAAATGAAATTTATCATATGGAATCCACTAACAGAGAAGAATCATAAGTTTTGCAGCAGGAAGGAAAATGAAAGTTGTAACATAGCAACTTGATCAGCAAAGAACAACAAAAATTGCAGAAGAGATTGGGAAAAACTCAAATGATAAAATTAAGGATAATAAGCTCCAAATAAAAGCAATACAAAGTATAGTTGGGAAAACAATACGGACAAAAGGAAAGAGGTTTTATGGAGTTTGGCTCCAATCTCCAAGGGAACAAATGGATCTTATTTCTTTTTCTTACTTGAACAAAAGGAGGAGAAAACCAGTTTGAAATGGATCTCAATGTTCTATGTCACAAGAAAAGCTTCCTTTCCAGCAGATTGAAATGGAAACACACTATTTTGGTACTGAAGAGGGACGCATCTTTGATTTTTGATAGTGTGATGGGAATCCAGAGTAAGATTGCAAACATGAAGGCGTATGGTTGTTGTGACAGCTCAGGGAGCATTAGGATGTTTTTAGATAAATCACAGCTTCAATTAGCATACAAGTATTCCCTTTACATTACCCAATACAGTGGTAAAATCAAGTCCATTTTCCCAATTCCAAAGCATATCTTAAGCTAATAATTAAAATTTGAACTAGACAACCATAATAAATAATAATATTTTAAAAAAATAGATTCGGAGGATCAATACAGCTTGAATAAAATCTTAAATAAGTGATTCAGAGAACGGTATGACAGAAGGTCAATGAATGCAAAAGCTGCCAGCTTTTCATTAAAAAAAAAAAATCCAATAGTTGCCGATACATGTCCAGCTGTGGTGTGGAATGGACACCAAATGAGAAAGTACCAAAGCGAACAATAAATTTGGAGGTGCACCAACCTGAAGTACCATGTTCATTGACTCCCACTACGTCAGTTGGTCGTAGACGAAGTTTAACCAGAGCAGTTTCAACCTGAAACACCATATTTGACACCACGAAATTATAAGCTCCAACTATATAAGATAAAGAAGACAATAAAATCTCAACCGCATATAATCATGAAACCTACACTTTCACTTTGCTGACACTCAATATGAATGAGATTATCAGTTGCCCATTCCAAACTAGCAGATCCATTGCTTTCACATTCATTCAAATCCTCAAGCTTGATGTGATCGGTAAAGAAAGTTAATTGAGACCGAGTTAATAGACTATCCCCATATGAAAGATAATCAGGGAAAATAACAACCTCCTGCCAAAAATATTAAAGAACAGCAGTGAATGCCAATATGGCTGCAGGAAGCAGAACATCAAAATGAAAGAAACGATCGATCATATTCAAATATCCAAAGTGCAGAAAGTGAACAATAGTAACATGGCAACTGATAAATTGAAGAGTTTTTTGTTTGTGATGTTAAAATAAAATGAGACTATGCCTGGCAATGGGTCAGATCTGTTAGTGGTTGAGCTGGTCCAACCCACTTCTTAGAAAAGTTTGAGCCACACTTAATGGACCGTTGGTCAGGCTCGGCCATAAAATGAGTTCTGTTAAGTAGATAGGTAGGAGTTTGCTCTGACCCCAACTGGGCCCACTTTTATGAAGCTTATAAATAGTAATAGATAGCTTTAATCCCAAACCCTTAGAGTAGACAGGTCAAGTTGAGTCGGACTTGAGCCTAATAATTTGTTTCAAGTTGGGCCACAGGCTTAAATTCTAGACTATATAGTAAGTCTGCTTGGGTTGCAGTTCAAGGGTTCTAGGTTGGGCTCTAGTTTGAATCTCGGCCCATTTAGTAAATGGGCTGTGCATGAGTTTGACTTATTTGCCCGCTTAGTAAACTGGTCAAACCCATGCTGATCCAACCCAATCAAAATCCGACCCATTGCCACCACTAATTAGGAGTGATTTATCCAGAAGGTTAAAAAAATTGACATTAACTACAGGTAAACTGTGTACCCGGACACACTGACACTTCAAAACATGTGCTTATGAAAATCTTGAAGACATGCTTGTTGTCTATCAGATACCAAAGAAGGGTCATTTTTACAAAATACAGAACAATATCTCCAGAAAGCTTGAAATAAGGACACTGAAATTCTCAGACAAGAAGATCCAACCAGCAACCTAATAGGTTTGAGCTAAAAAACCAATTATCTATCAAGTTCTGGTGCATCCTCTGGACAGCAAGGACTTTAATCAAAGCAGGAGTCAACAACAGCATCACAATTCATCCCCAGAGATTAATAAATAGTATCAGTGATTCCTTTACAGGCACTAAAGCAATATCTTTAAGAAGACAAATGAAGCGGAACAACCCCATACATACTTTCTCCATTAACATCAACAAGTATGACAGAAGGATATTTACCCAAATACAAGTGTCTTATCAGGAAAAAAGAACAGATATTTGCACCAAAGAACTTGACAGAAAAAGTGTGCGTACCATTTCCCTATGGTCACTGGAACAATCGTCAGAAGTAGGGTGTCCTATTGCACCTGAAATTATATGATGTGCTGTAGTGAGGAAGATGGGATGTTACGGTATTCAAAAGCCACGAAGGGTATGAAGTACGAACAAAACCTTCATCTTCTGCCAGGTAAGATGATGAAGTTGATTGAGAACTCACTTCCAGGCTTTCATCATCATCTGAAATCACAGCCACTAGCTTCTCCTGCTGCAGTTCTGGACATGGTAAGTAATGACGATTTGAAGGTCTACATACAAATTCAATATGTCATTACTGAGTAAATGAGAGAAATCAAATGGAGTCATTTGAAATGAAAGTCAAATACATCAGATGGCGACCCCAAAAGGGAAATATACATTCCTTTGTTGTGCAAAGAAGGAACTTCAAGACATAAACCTCTCATTGGAAGGGAATCAAGTCTTACACTTTCAGGGATGAGATTTCCAGGTTCAAACTCATCTTGACCAATGTGGCTCTTTTCATCATTAGTCGTCGATGTGGACACCACAGGATTGTCCAACCACAAATTGTCTTCTTGCATCGGGAAAACCCTCGCTGATGTGCCAACAGAATACGAGCCAAAATTATTACATTTGCCATCACCATTGCTTCCATCGATATCAACACATAATACATCATTGATCTCCACTTGCTGAACGTTGCCGCCCTGGGCAACTATGAAAGGAAAATTTGTGAGATGAAATCAGAACACAGCATCTAATAATATGCTGAGTGGAAATAAGTGGCAAAAACAGTGATAGCATGCCAGCAAACAGACATAGACAATCAGAAATAAATAGCACCAGAAGTAGAGGAAAATTGCAATGGTTCAATCTAAAAAGGAAACTCATCTCTTTCACATCATATATAGCTTAAGATGTCAACTGAAAGTGCTTTCAAGACCTTAACTGCCTCCCCTAGTGCATGTCTTAATCCTTATGGCAAGCACTATCTTTAGCTCCTCCTAGGAATATATTAATGACATGAAATTATCTTAATTTACTGTCGCCATTCAAACACCAATCAGCATGTTCATAAAGTTTAAACAACTTGTGGTTGTATGTGAATGAGAGTGTTTAATTGAAATCCAAGGAATTCCTACAAGTGTTTAATCGAAGCTGAATATTAAGTTGGCCTGTGGAATGCCTGGCTGGGTAATCTCACTGAAAAACCACATGTATTTCATAAAAGAGAGCAAGTACAATGCTCAGCACGAACTAGCAGTGTTCAAGGTTGAGCTAGTACTCCATAATGGTGCATCCCTCCTTTTAGTGACTCAAATCATTCATCTGGCACATGCCACCATCTACAGACAATGCTGCAAAAGGATGCACAAACAGAACAATCTTGCCAGCCAATTGATTCCCTTGAGATGGATATAAGACTGAAAAATATCAAAAGGCCTGCAGATCGGATGTCTGGGATAGTTTGATGGAGAATTTGATCCACTCTAATCCACAGTGGCACTGCCCAAATAAATGACTGAATCACTAAAAGGTGAGGCCCCATCCGTACAAAATGTGGCCCAGAGAAGGAAGTTCTGCTTGTTAGGCCAAGCACTATGTAACACCTCTTCAAAATCCCCAAAATAATTTGGAGGTGGATGACATGTTGATGGAAGGGAAGAAACTTCAAACAAGGGTGAATCCTTGGAGACCAGCTGTGATTTGTCAAAATTCTGGTTATACAATTTTGAAGAACAAAAAGGCACCGTATAGGCAATGGAATGAGGGCAGAGAGAGTGAAATTGATGTTGCTCATTGGATTAGAGTTGGGTGGATGAAGAGGAGATGTGCCTATGGACTTCTGTGTGATCACCACATACACCAATTGAGTGAAGGTGTTTTTTTAGCTATAAGACCAGCCATGCTTTATGTATAGGATGTTGGGGCAGTCAAGGTAAAAGATGTTCATAGGATGTGTAGCTGAAATGAGGCTGTTTAGGTGGACAAGTGGCAAGATGAGGAAGGATCAATGTTGCCATGTGCGATCGCATAAGCAATTATGTGATTGCATAATCGCATACCATGGCTCAGATCGCTTATGCCATGGTCGAATATGCCATGCAAGAAGCATGCCATGATTATGCGATGGCATAATCACATAATCATGGCATAATCGCATAATCCATGGCATACTATAGTATGCCATGGCATAATGGCCAACAGTCAAGTTTCTTGTAAATTGTAATAAGTTGCAAGTTGTAACTTGTATTGTATACATTAACTCATCAAGATTCAAGTTAATACTACAATTTCTATATTGTAGTTTTCAATAATTATTTATTTCTTAGTGTTACTTGTTAATTATTTAAATTTATTTTGTTATATATAATATAACTCAACATATAGATGGCCTGCTAGTCAAACTACAATGAAATAGGTAAATAAACCCAATCCAATCACTTGTAGTCATTAGATAGTTTTTCTTAATTTTTTGGATTTTTTTAACTACTTTTTCGATTAAAATTTTTTTTTTCATATAAAATTTGACAACATTGGGAAGGATAGAATTAGAAATGAATGCATTTGAGGGAACTTAAGAGTAGTACTAATAGGTAATAAGATGAGGGAAGTAGACTTAGATGGTTTGGTCATGTGCAACAGAGACCAAGAATTGTACTAATTAAGAGAGAGTTGGTTCAAGTCAAAGGCCAAATAAGGGCAAGGCTCAAGAGGACCTACATTGAGGTAGTAAGAAAAGATTTGATAACCCATGGTTTAACTAAGGATATGGCCCTTGATAGAGTGGAATGGGATAAGGCTTAAATGATGAGTATAAATGATTGCAGTGAAGTTCAGCACGGACTTTGTACTAAACTGTTTTGAAAACTTAAGCATGCTAAAACAAGTGGAGACCCGTGGGGGGGGGGGGGGGGGGGGGGGGGGGGTTGGAAGGATACTTCTGATACCAAGTTTTATGGAGGAATGCACTATGATCAAGGTTTGACATATCGTTTAATACCAGAACATATCAGTATCATCCATGAATGATACAGCTGTATCAGCCCTAAACAGCCCAATAAAGGAGGCATACGATCCCGTATCAGTAGTGAACGATTCAAGACGTTAAAGCCAATTTGCAAGCCATGGCTATGATGCCAGTGTTTCATGGACCGACCAAAACATCCCAACCAGAGCAATATAAGTGATCTGGCAGGCCATCATTAGGATAGGCTGCAATCCATAATCAACATGATTGGGCTACAAAAGGCTTCCAACCAATGGTCTAACTATAGAAGGTTACCACTAGTTGAGAAAAACAGAACAACAGTCCACATGCAATGGTCAAAACTCGCAAGTCATAATGATTGAACCACTAGGATTGTCCAATCACTGCAATTTTAGCGGTACAGCGAGTTCACACGGTGGGCCACAAAAGCAGTGGGCTTGATAGCTAATCAAATTACCACGTGTACCCAGAATTGCACTCTGTGGAACTTCCCTGAACCGTGATCTGCACACCATATGAATAGTCCCCTTTGCATAAAACACCCAGCAACTGTGAAAAAGCAACATTTTGAAACACTCCAAATTCAGACTAATAGAGAAATTATACAACAGACGGGCAGAGCACAAATTCAGACCAATGGATGAATTATATAATACTCTAGCAATGCACACTGGAGCATACGCATGACATGTAATCCAAAGAGCCCAAGTAGATCATATACATGATATGTGAGGGAGATGAATTGCCACCACTTGCAAACTGGTGGTGAGCCAACATAGGACTTTAAGCCATGCCAACAGCTGCAGCATTGTAGTCATTATTGAGTGATTGATCCTCTGGCAGAGCAGATGGCAGAACACACTAAAAACTTGTGCATGACCAGCTTCCTTAGCACACACATCTTTGAACATGCACCCAAATTTTGGTAATTGGTACTCTAAAATAAAGTACTTCATTATGTGGCTGAGTACATGGCAGCACTTACTACTTCTAGAAAATTGTATGATGATGGAAATTGAACATTTGTCATATATTAAGTGAAGTTAAACGTCCAAATTTCGGAACCCACTGTAGGTAGTTTTTTTTTTTTTTAGATGACAATTTTATTGAAAGCAAAAACAGCTACAAACAGAGCCAACAGCAAAGAACAACAAAAAGGATGCCGAGAAAGCGACCAAAACTACGCCCCGATAAATTCCATATTACAGCCCATTAGATGAGAAATAGAACAGGCCCATTGGCCCCATTCAATAATTAAAAATCTAGCCCTTTGGGAGATACCATCAACTGATTTCTTTTAATTGTCAAGGCATCTAGCATTTCTCTCTTCCCAAATTGCCCACAATATGGCAAGCAAAGCCATTCTCCAAGTCAAATTCTTAGAATTTCTTAGACCAATGCCATGTCGAGCAAGAAGACATGGGCTCACCGACTTTAGGAAGGACCAATAGATATGGAAACGGCCCAAAATACCCACCCAAATTGGGATACGTAGAGGGCAACCTCATTATGCATACGCATACTACAAATGTTTAAAAGATCATTGCTCTCTTTTGCAAATTGTCTTTGTTGAGAACTTTCTTTCTTATAACTAGCCACCCAAATGCTGCAATTTTTGGAGGGGCACTATAGGACCACACAATTTTTATGCATCTCACTTCTTCTTGAGGGACTTTTTCACGAACAAGGGAGTAGAAAGATCTAACAGAGAATGATACCGATTTGTCCACTTTCCAAAGCAACTTATCTGGGTCAAACTCGGCTAGCACAAAAAGGTTAATGCGCTCAAGAAGGGCAGCAAATTCATCAGCTTCCCCATCACGAAGAAAACGCCTACAAGGAGGTTCCCAAACCATCGTCCCTCCTGTGCGAGAGAAACAGTTCACCGCCATCATAGGACTTGGAGCTAAGCGAAAAATGGAGGGATAATCGTCTTCTAGGAAAGAAGAATCCACCCACTCATCTTCCCAAAATCTGATTATTTTTTTCCTGTTTCACAAGGAAAATCCAACCCCTATCGAAAATGCCTCCTTGACGGATGAAATTCCTTTCCGCACGGTCGATGCTCTATACAAAGACAAATCTCTTGTCCACCACCCACCACTTGTGATGCCATATTTACTTCTTTTCTTTCTTTCTTTTTAAAGCTAACAAGAATTTTATTAAACAAAAAAGAACAATACAAGAAAACTACAAGGGGGCACCGAGAAGGTGGCCCCACCATTACCCAAGGAACTCCATATTATAATCCTTAAATTTAGAGGCGCATAAGACCCACTCTATCACAAGCGACCTCACTCTTTTAGCAATTTTGGCAACCGCGTTGCTAGCATTGGAAAAGCATCTAGCATTCCTTTCTTCCTAAATTGCCCACCAACAAGGCCAACCTCCACAGCCCCGACTTGGCAAATCCAATTCTCAACCCCAAGCAAGCAACAAAGAAGAAACACACCTAGGCGAAGTCCAACAGATGCCAAAGCAACTTAGAAGGTCTGCCCAAACCAGCCCCACAACCGGACAATGCATGAATAAGTGATCGATTGTCTCCTCATCATGCATACACATCAAGCATATGTTGGGGAGGAGACCATACCCCTTTTTTTAAAGATTATCCCTAGTTAAGACTCTCTTTCTACCCACAAGCCACCCAAAAACCGCAAACTTGGGGGGAGCCTCATACCTCCAAACAAAAGACATTGCCCTACCATCATGAGGAGCCACATTGTCGCGGATGCACGAATAGAAGGATTTCACTGTGAATCTACCCATAGAGTCAATTAACCACAACATCTTATCCATGTTTGAGATGATCGGGAAATGGAGATGTATGCAGTCCAAGAGAGCAACAAATTCAACAACCTCCTCATCTCGGAGATTACGCCTACAAGGCGGAGCCCAAACAATTGAGCCTCCTTGACTATAGAAGCATTCAGCTGCAACGATAGAAGGATTTGGTGCCAGCCTATACATCCTCGAAAAATCTACCTTTAAAGGAGAGGATCTCGACCTAGCATATCCTCCCAAAAGTGAATTCTATCTCCCTTGCCAAGCGAAAATCCGACACCCCCCATAAAAGCTTCCTTCGTCGCTAAAACCCCTTTCCACAAAGTAGAAGCTCTATAAGCTGATGAGTCCCTACTCCACCATTCCCCTTCAGAATAGCCATACTTTTGACAACATTGTTCCAAAGAGCTTCCACTTCCTCCCCAGACCTCCAAAGCCACTTCCCGAGTAAGGCCAAATTCATAGATTTGAGGTCTTTTATGCCCGCTCCTCCCTCTTCCAAAGGCCTACAAACCTCATCCCATCAAAGCAAGTGAAATTTCCTTTTCTCCTCTACCCCATGCCATAAGAAGTCTCGCCTTAACTTCTCTATTCTTGCTAACACTGAAGGTGGACATTTGGTAAAGTGGAAGATTAGACAAAGCGGCTTTAATGAGAGTGATGCAGCCCCCAATCAAAAGATAGCTAGTTCACCATCTAGCAAGCATCCACCCAACCCTCTCAACCACTCCCAAAGATGTTTAGGTGGTTTCCCACACATAATGGGAGGCCCACAAACGTCGTCAAAAGAGATCCTGCTGAGCAACCAAAGATACCACCAGCAAAGTGCTCCACCTCTTGAGGCTCCATCCAAACCCCAAACATTTAAATCTTGGCAAGATTAACTTTAAGGCCAAAGACAACCTCAAAGCACCGAATAATCATTCTTAATCACTCCACCTTATGAAGGGTCGCAAAAGAGAAGCATGTCGTCTGCAAATTGGAGATGGTAAATAGTCATTGACAAGGTGTCCTCCATGCTAAAGCCCGAGACGAAGCCTTCATCTTGACCTCTGGCTACCATACACCCCAAAGCCTCAACCACCACGAGGAAGAGGAACGGAGACAATGGGTCTCCCTCAACCACCAAAGAATCTTTGAGGAGAGCCATTTAGAAGAATTGAGAACCAAGCAGAAACGACACATTTCTTGATCCAATGCTTCCATTTTGGTCTACATCCCATATGTTGCATCATATACTCTAGAAAGCCCCAATCAACATGATCATAAGCTATCTTGATGTCAAGCTTGCACACTAACCCCATATCTCCCCTCTTGAACCTTGAGTCAAGACATTCATGCGCTATGAGAGCACTATCAAGGATTTGTCGACCTGGGATGAAGGCACTCTGGTTGTCAGAAATGACACTCACTCCCAATCACCTTTCGTAATCTCGATGTAGGAACCCTCGCCAGAAATTTTGTAAGGCCCTCCAATAAGGCTAATGAGCCTGTAATCCCTCAAAGAAGCTCTCCACCTCTTTCTAAAAAGCCCCTTCTTCCTCTCCAAACCTCCATATCCATTTTCCTAACAAAGCAATATTCATAAACTTGAGGTCCTTTGTCCCCCCCCTCCTTCATCATACGTCTTACAAACCTCATCCCAACTAACAAGATGGAACTTCTTTAAATGAGTCTAATCTCCTAACCTCTGATTATCATTAGATTGATTAAATGATTCTAATCTCCTAACCTCTGATTGATAGGCATTTATTTGTTGGATTCTGGCCTTCTATGCCGAGCTAGAGCATCATACCATATATCAAACATGAGGAATTCGAGTTGTGAATCTGACAAATTGAAAATTGAATTAAAGGAGCCTACCCAACGAATTGAGGAATTCTGAAATATATTGAATTGCAAACTATGAATTCAAATCCCAATCAACCGAACCACGATTCAGCTAACTATGATCCAAAACATCCAAACCGAAGGGCCCATTGTGGACAGAGCATAGACTGAAATCACATTGATCAAAGTTTCCTAATCATCCAATCAGTGTCTGTCAAATGAAAAGCTAATATAATATGGCCAGCAGTCCAAATTCAATGTTTGAAACCAGATGGTTAACATCACTTAATCAGCAAGTTTTCCGGGCCACGCCGTATCCACAATAAGGCCTATGAGCAGTACATGTATGACGGTATGCTGGATGAGTCGACACAATCTTTTAACTTTTATTGTAAGTTAGCCCCAACTAAATATTTTCCAAAAACCAGACTAATCGGACAATTCTAACCATCCAATCAGTGGCCATCAAACCAACAACTAAAGATTGAGGAAAAAGAAAATCCAAGAGGGCAAATTCAGCAAACAAATGCCCATCAATCAGAAACGTATAACAGTCCAACGAATGTGATGTTTCATCTACACAAAAATCTAAATGGGCCCCACAACTTGGACAACCTAGTGATTGAACATATAAATCAATATGTGCATGAGTATAAAATCCACCAGAGCATCTTCCTCCATAAAACAACCAAAAAAAAAAAACTAGGGTTTCGAAATCGAAACTCACAGCATTGCAGGAAAGAATACTTGGTGAGAGGAGAATTATCAGAACAAGGGTTTCGAGGAGTCATGAATCTCTTCATCAATCCCTTCGAAGCCGATTCCACGACCTCGTCCTCCTCGCTGAAATCGTAAACGGAGAGATCCTTCCGAGAAGAGCGCATCGCAGAGAATTCGAGAAGGTCGGAGATCTACGGCTCTAGGATCGGACGGTAAGAAAGGATCAGTGGATGTACGAATGGTCAATCGCGTCGGATAGAAGACGAGTCCGAGAAATTTCAGCCCGAGACTTGGGAATTTGGAGAGAGAGCGGGGAATGTTTTTGCCTTCCTCGGCGTCGGACGATGACGCGGATTTCGAAAGCCTGCAGGAAGTTCCTACCCTGGGAATCTTCGTGGGGCCCACTATGATGTTTGTGAGAAATCCACTCCGTCCATCCATTTTTCCAGATCATTTTAGTATGTTCAAAATAAAAGGAGTCCTATCCAACACTCAAGTGGGCCACACGAGAGTAAACAGTGTTCCACCGTTGAAACATTTTTTCGGCCACAAAAGTTTTACGTCAGGCTAAGATTTTTGTGTTTTCGGTTCATCCCAGTGGGAATGACCTTATAAATGGTTTGGATGACATATAAACATCAATATAGAGCCCAGGAAGCTTTCAACAGTAGTCATTTCTTTTCCAATTTTCCCTCTCGTATGGAGTATTGGATCCAGCTCTTTTTTTTTGTCACTCGTACTAAAATGAGCTCGAAAAAGGGATGGACGGAGCGGATTTATCACAAACATCACTGTAGGCCCCACCTTATCCGCGTCACGTTTTTGAAAACACCAGTGAATTACGTAAAAGCCCTTATATGCATTGATGGGTAACAACGGGCCGGCCAGGCTAACCAGGCTGCAGCCCGGTCCAAGCCCATTATTTGCCCATGACATCAGGCCCGCCCAAGTCCGAGGAGGGAAATTTTGATTGGACCTGGGCCCAACCTGACACGCCCAACCCGAAATTTGATAAAATCTCTATTACCACTTGAATTTTTCTAATCTAGCCGTGGATCATGTGGGCCACATGTTCATACAAAGAAATCAATTTGAATAGCTGAGGATTAAAATAACATATTTGTAGGAAATAAAACATGTATATGTGAAGTGGGTTGGGTGAGCTGGGCAATGCCGGGCTGAGCTAAAATGACATAAACCTAAGTTGATTGGCTCATGCATTTAAAAATTAAAATCCAGCCCTGGAGCCAAGCTAGTAGGTCCAAGCCAAACCAAAAACCAGGTTAGGCTGGTCCGGGCAGGCTGGCTACCCGGTCCTTTGGCAACCGTATATGTACAGAAGCGAACTGCATGGCGTCACCAGTAACTTCCGTGGAATGTTGATGTCAGTTGTGTGGGCCCCACTACGATGTATGCGTTATATCATACTGTCCATTCATTTTGCCAGATGGGCCAAAAAATGAGGTAGATCCAAAGTTCAAGTGGACCACACTACTTAAACCAGAAAGGATTGAATCCCTACCATTGAAAAGTTTTGGATCAAGTTGATATTTGTGTTTTGCCTTAATCCAAGTCTGTGTGACCTTATGAACAATTTGGACGGCTAGTAAACATCGTGGTGGGCCCTAAAAATGTACGAATGATGGGTAGCATTGTCCCATTGCTTTTTGTGATGTGGTCCACTTGAGCTTTGGATCTGCATTATTTTTTAGCCGATCTCGAAAAATGAATAAATAGTGTGGATATAACACATACACCATGGTGGGGCCCACAGAACTTGGTGACATCAACAAGTCGTGTGTGTGGCACACGACGCAAGCCGCTTCCAATGCACCTAGTATTTTTCTGCGTGTGTACAAACATTATACAGACCAAACGGCATAAAATCTTTATTTATGGTATAAAATAAGGTTTGTGAAATTTTTTAAACTATGATTTATGGATATATTTTTCTGGTGGAATCCAGAGCATTAAATACAATTCATTTCAACCGTTGAATAGATATCCATCATTGGGCCATTTTGGATAACTGATCAATTTCTTTTCAATGGCCCATCCAGATTGGATCGTGCGATTTAGATCTCTTAATTTGAGTTAGATTTGTGTATTATATAAAGTTTTAGGGCACGTGTGTATCAACCAATGACCACATTGTATTTGTGCCAAGGTATCAAAGTTTTGTTCTAAATCGTCTATGCTCGCTCTCAATGAGAGCAAATTTGGTGTTATTCGTCTAACACCTCAGTGGGGGCTCACTGTTGTAAATGTGATGTATATCCACTACGCCCATCCATTTTTTTCAAATCACTTGATGATGTTATTCCAACACTTAAGGGCTTGTTTGGCCGGGTGGATCCCATGGGATTAGGAGGGATGGGATGAATTTTAAGGTAACGATGGATGTGTCAGTGGATTGGTTTAAGATCCATGGGATTGTTATATCCCGGGATAAGTTCACCGAGTCTGTTTGGCACGCCCAGCATATCCCGGGATTTTACCTTCCAATCCCTTCTAATCCGTCCAACTGAACGCGCCTCAGGCACGATTGAACAGGATTAGGAGGGATGGGATGGATTTTAAGGTAATAATGTGTAACGTCCTGAAAATTTGGGGTTAAGCATAACTCAGCTCTCGAGTTCAAAACATCACTTATGTAATATTTTTAATGATAGATGTATGTTGTCTGTATTAGTGCATAAAATATGAAGTACATTAAGTCAAATAAGCAAAACATAATCTAGGGACAGTTGTAATACGCAAGCGAAAGACTGAAATAAATATATAAGCCAGTATGAGTCCCCAAAATATATATGCTTTGCTAAGTTACAATTACAAGTATTTTCAATATACAAATGTCAAAATGTGATAGTCCTCTATAAAGCATAAACCCTGAAAGCCCGATGATTCAAAACGGTCTAAGAGAACCCGCCTGAATACTGCATACACGAGAAAGCCTCCTCATCATCCTCGAACTCTGGCTCTGCCTCATGATCAATCTTTGCTCTTATCCTGGTGAGTCAATCCATCCACATAGCATTCACATCTCAACTCAACGAAATATCATGCATTTCATTTAACAAAATTATCACAATACATGAAGTGCAGAATTACATAGATTGTGACAGAGAATGCATGTGAGCTAATACAACTAAGGCTTCAAATACTAAAATAACTACCAAACTACTATGCCTATAAAGGCTACACACAAGAACAAGTAACAAAGTAAAACAAACGACGACTACATATATGACTATTCATCGGAATCTGAGGATGGAGGAGGGGCACCCTTATCCTGCAGATAGCACAAGATAGACTTCAAAGTGCGAGTCACTTTTTTAAACTTGTGTTTCACGAGGGCCCGAACATCGATAATATCCTGTCGTTGGGTAGCCTGACCCTCCTCAAGTCGAGCTAAGCGAGCCTCCCTATCAGCCCGATCAGGGTCATGCTCTCGTGTCGTAGGAGGAGGGGTCTCATCCGTATCCTAGGACTCCTCTTCTTCTTCCTGTTCCTCCTCTTCTTCTATTTCAGCTTCACCTTCTTCATTACTCTCTTCCTCTTCACTTTCTGTCTCATCCTCACTCTCCTCAAGTAGGGCTTGTCGTTGTTGTGGCCCGATATCCATCTAATTGAGAGTAGTCTCGTTGATGTAATGGATCGGCACCAGCAATTCCGCCCCAAGTCTATAGCCAAACTCGAGAGCAATCTTGCATATAAGTCGACCGAACGAGAGCAATTCAGTCATTCTATTAGAACGTGCAGTAAGGACTATCTGTCACAGGACATGCGTAGGCACATACAACTTCTCTCCCTGCCCCACCTGATACAGGAAGTCCACCATCAAGCGTGTGCACTCACTGCGGTTGCTCCACCTGGGATAGACGTTGAACGTGCAGATGTGGTGAAGTAGGCGAAAGTCATCCGTCATATTGGTCGCTAAAAGGCTTTTGTTAGGCTGTTATTCAACCAGACGACCACAAAGGAACCGTGTGCGGCGATACCTTTCACGTGCACTCCTCAGATTCTTCTCACTTATATGTACCTCGCCAAGTGACACATTCATAAACCAAGATATCAAACCAACGTCAATTGTGGCCTCCCGATCTCTTCCAAATGGAATTTTAAACTATAAGGGCTCCAACGTTGGCTCTCGAATGTGGGCATAGAAAGCTCGGACAGTGCCCACATTTACACGGTGCTCACCCTCAAATAGCGTACCCCACTTAGCTTCTACCAGGCGCTCAAACAACAAGTATTCTCCAAATAGCCGTGCATCTACATGAACTTCAAAAAGGACCATATGGCCCTCATAAACTCCATGAGACAACTCCGCCAACAAAACCCTTCTCATGGGAGCCCAGGGATCTAGATCCCGCTTCGTCTGCAACTCTCGACTGGCGCTCGAACTCGTGGCGGCACCTCTCGGCCTCCTAGAACGGGTGGGGTGACTAGGCCTGGCTTCATTTACGGAAGCTCTCTTTTTTTCCATGAAAGAGAGAATGGTGAAAATTGAAAATATGTCCGTAACTAGCTTGAACAAGGCCATAGGAAAGGAAGAAAAAGAGAGAAATGGAAAGAGTGATGGGATTTTCACGGATTTGAGACTCAAGACGGGATTTGAGTGCTCAAATGGAAAGAAAAGAAGGGGGAAATCAGCAATGGCGGTAGGTTTTAAAATGAGTAGTGTGAGGGTGCATGAAAATGAAAGAAGGAAGCCCTTGGTGAGGAGTTTTTTGTGAAAATATAAAATTTTCTTAAGGAAAGGAGAGCTTGGAGAGGTAGTTTGTGAAGAGGGGATGAGTTAGGGGTGTTTAAAGTCGACCTCCTATGGATCAGTGGGCCACACAGGACCCTAGCGTTATCGGCCCGTGCTACCTGGCCCGCTGGGCGGCAAGGCCCTTGCCAGTCTCTGGACAGTCCGACGAGGACTCACCGGTGGGGCGATGTCCTCCTGCTCCCTGGGGTCTAAAAAGGTGTGGGTCCCACCTTGGGTCTCCCTGCATCTGACGGTCAGAATGCTTATAATTGGCTCGCAAGCGATATGACTCAAATTACTTAAATTTGGATTTAATTTCTAAAAACATTCACTTTTCTCACACTCTTCGCTCCGGACTCAAGTAAATCGTCTCAGGACATCATCTGGACTTGATTTTCGAGTTGGTTGTCAAGTCCAACAAGGCGGTCATAATTGTATATTTTCATAACTATCGGACTTTCGACGTGCGGTCCAGGTCCAATATAGAGTTTCAATGTACTCCCGAAAGCAACTGAGTTTAGAGATTGAGCCTAGATTTTAGAGTAATGTAGCATTAACGATTCTACAAGTTTTGGATCTTACAGATCATATTTAAAGTGATAGGTGTTAATTTTCTAGGTAATCTAGTTTAACGCTAGTTAATTCTTGTTTAATTTTTAAAGGATTTAATCCTAAGAGATCTCTGCTTGAGGTGGTACTTGGGTTTTCGTACGAATTTTTCTAGGACGTTACAATCTATCCCCCTTAAAGAAAAATTTCGTCCTCGAAATTTGTACATTTTCGTACTCCTTGAGAATCTGAGGGTAGTTCTTTTGGACCTCAGCTTCAGTCTCCCAAGTAGTCTCTTCTTCACTGTGATGCATCCACAGTACTTTCACAAGTGGGATAACATTGTTACGCAATACTTGCTCCTTCATATTCAGGATACGCGTCAGTCGCAGTACATATGTGGTGTCCTCGCTCAACTGCACCTGCTCCCAACGAATAATGTGCAAAGGATCAGGAACGTACTTCTTTACTTTTCTCACACTCTTCGCTCTAGACTCCAGTAAATCATCTCAAGACTCAGATTCTGATGCATATTTACGATAACCGATTTTAAACGGCTGGGATGGGATAAAACATGGTAAAAACCCATCGATTGACGGTCTAGAAGTGCATTGGGATCATTTTGCATGATCACGGGTGTGTACGGACCCGATCTCAGCGATCGATTACAGTAATCTTTCGCCAATTAGCGAAACTGAGAAACCTAAACTTATTTTTAGATTTTTTTCTCGCACCCTCCTACGTCAAATTTGCATCAGCGTGCATCGTGTAACCATAACTCAGTTCTAGTTTAATCCAAATCATACTCTAATACCAACTTGTAATGCCTTGAAAATTGAGAGTCGAGCATAACTCAGCTCCCGAGTTCCAAAACATCACTTACGCAACATTTTTAATGATAGATATATGTTGTCTATATTAGTGCATAAAATATGAAGTAGATTAAGCCAAATCAGCAAAACATAATCCAGGGACAGTTGTAATATGCAAGCGAACGACTGAAATAAATATATAAGCCAGTATGAGTCCCCAAAATACATGTGCTCTGTCAGGTCATAATTACAAGTATTTTCAATATACAAATGCCAAAATGTGATTATCCTCTATAAAGTATAAACCTTAAAGCCCCGATGATTCAGAACGGTCTAAGAAAACCCGCCTGAATATTGCATACACGAGAAAGCCTCCTCATCATCCTCGAACTCCGGCTCTGCCTCGTGGGACGCACCAACATCTGCATCTAAGACAGAGTTTAGTTGGTATCGAGTAAATCATCTCAGGACATCATCTGGACTTGATTTTCAAGGTGGTTGTCAAGTCCAACAAGGCGGTTAAAATTGTATAGTTTCATAGCTATCGGACTTTCGACGTGCGGTCCAGGTCCAATACGAAATTTTAATGTACTCTGAGAGCAACTGGGTTTAGAGATTGAGCCTAGATTTTAGGGTAATGTAGCGTTAACGATTCTATAAGTTTTGGGTCTTGCAGATCCTATTTAAAGTGATTAGTGTTAATTTCTCAGGTAATCTAGTTTAGCGCTAGTTAATTCTCGTTTAATTTCTAAAGATTTTAGTCCTAAGAGATCTCTGCTTAAGGTGTTACTCGGGTTTTTGTACGGATTTTTTCAGGACGTTACATGATGGTGATGTTAGTAGATTAGTTTAAGATCCATGAGTTTACTATATCCCAGGACAAGTTCACCGAGTCTGTTTGGCACGCCCACCATTTTTCAGGATTTTACCTTCCAATCCATCCAACCAAATGCGCCCCAGGCACGATTGAATGGGATTAGGAGGGATGAGATCAATTTTAAGGTAATGATGGTGATGTCAGTGGATTGGTTTAAGATCCATGAGTTTGTTATATCCCGAGATAAGTTCATCAGGTCTATTTGGCTCATTTGGCATATTCCGAGATTTTACCATCCCATCCCTCCTAATCTCATAGGATCCGTCCAGCCAAATACGCCCTAAGCAGATCCAAATATTCGACTACACACATTAATAGGAGAAAGAGTCATAAGGAGAGTGAGAGGAACAACGTCTCCTACATGGAGATACCAGTATGCACTGCTTTAATATTCTCTCACTCAAAGATTACTTTATTTAATAGCACAAAAAATAAAAGTACTTTAATTAACAAATGCCCATATGTAATCAATTACTAAGTAACTTTAGGCCTACTACGTTTTTATTGGTGTGAATCTTTTGCAACGATTCACATTTAGAGATAATCTCTCAAATATAAGAATATCAGATATCTATGTGTTTGGACCTTGCATGGTAGACTTAATTTTTAACCAAATACAAAGCACTCTAGTTATTACAATAGACAAAATTTCTCATATTTTAAACTATTCATTAATCATGCTTTTAACAATAAAACTTTTTGCCACAGTTTATGTGGCAGCCATATACTCAGCCTCAATAGTAGATAGAGTAATTGTTGATTATAATGTCGATTTCCTACTAGTCGAAATATATGTAAGAGTGAAAATATAACATGTAGTAGACATTCTCTTGTTTAAATCACCTGTAAAATCAGAATTCATGTATCTAATGTTATTACATTTTTTATCACTGTTGCTATTAAACACTGATACAGTACCTTAAGTATTCTTCAATTTGTATAGAACTCATTTCACAACGTTTCAGTGTACATTCTCTTGATTTTTCATATAGCTACTCACCATATGAACTGCATGTAAAATATCTACCCGCATGCATACCATAATATACATCATGGTACTAACTGCACTAGAGTAGGGAACCCGTGATATGTACTCCCTCACATCATTTGTACATGGTAATTGAGTTGTCGAAAGCTTGAAATGATAGCAAGAGGAATAGTCATTGGCATTGAGTTTTTCATGCTGAATCTAGTCAAAATCTTCTCATTATACTCGCTCTATGACATATACAATTTGCTCACCTTTTTATTTTTGTATATTTTCATAATAAATTTATTTTTTGTAGTGGATATAACACATACATCATGGTGGGGCCCACAGAACTTGGTGACATCAATAGATCGTGTGTGTGGCACACGACGCAAGGTGCTTCCAATGAACCCGATAATTTTCTACACGTGTACAAACATTATACGGACCAAACGGTATAAAAGCTATATTTATGGTATAAAATAAGGATTGCGAAATTTTTTAAACTATGATTTATGAATTTTTTTTCTTGTGGAATCCAGAGCATTAAATACGATTCATTTCAACCGTTGAATAGATGTCCATCATTGGGCCATTTTGGATAACTAGTCAGTTTCTTTTCAACGGCCCATCTAGATTAGATCGTGCTGTTTAGATTTCTTGGTTTGAGTTAGATTTGTGTGTTATATTCAATTTTAGGGCTCGCGTGTATCAACCAATGACCGCATTGTGCTAGAGTATCAAAGTTTAGCTCTAAATCGTCTATGTTCGCTCTCAATGAGAGCATATTAGGTATTATCTGTCTAACACCTCAGTGGGGGCTCACTGTGATAAATGTGTTGTATATCCTCTACCCCCATCCATTTTTTCCAAATCATTTGGTGATGTTATTCCAAAACTTAAGGGCCTATTTGGCCCGACGGATCCCATGAGATTAGGAGGGATGGGATGAATTTTAAGGGGGTGTTTGGCGCATGAGTTTAAATGGGATTTGGTGGAAGTGGGTTTTAAGATCTCATGGATTATTGCAAGGTGTGTTTGGGAATCACACAAGGTATGGGTTGTGAAGCCCTTCTTAGAATCAACGCCGGGGCAAGGGTTTCTACAATCCTACTTTGGGTTTCGTGTAGCTAATGGTTGGTGCTATGTGAACCCTACCATGATGTATGTGTTTTATCCATGTCGTCCATCCATTTTGAAATATAATTTTTGGGCTTCAACCCAAAATTGAGGTAGATATAAATCTAAGGTGGACCACACCTTGGAAAACAGTAGTGATTGAATAACACCATTAAAAACCTCTTAGGGCCAACTATGCGTTCCACTTGAGATTTGGATCAAACTCATTTTTGGGCTCATACCATAAAATGACATGGAAGAACGGGTGGACGGCACAGATGAAACACATACATCATGGTGGGGTCCACAGAGTACCGACTGGTAGTAGCAAGATGAGTAGCAAGATGATTCCAAGAAGGGCTTCACAATCTATACCTCGTGTGACTCTCAAAAACACCTTGTAATGATCCATGGGATCTTAAATCTCACTTTCACCAAATTTCATTTAAACCCATGCGCCAAACGCACCCTAAGGTAATGATGGTGGTGTCAGCGGATTGGTTTAAGATCCATGGGATTGCTATATCCTGGGACAAGTTCATCGAGTTTGTTTGGTATGCCCAACATATCCCAGGATTTTACCTTCTAATCCCTTCCAAACCGTCCAACCAAACGCGCCCCAGGCACGATTGAACAGGATTATGAGGGATGGGATCAATTTTAAGGTAATGATGGTGATGTCAGTGGATTGGTTTAAGATCCATGGGTTTGCTATATCCTATGACAAGTTCATTGGGTATGTTTGGCTCGTTTTGGCATATTCTGGGATTTTACCATCCCATCCCTCCTAATCCTATAGGATCCGTCCGACCAAACATGCCCTAAGCAGATCCAAATATCCAACCACATGCATTAATAGGAGAGAGAGGGGGACAACGTCCCCTACATGGAGATGCCAGTATGCACTGCTTCAATATTCTCTCACTCAAATATTAGTTTATTTAATAGCACGAAAAATGAAAGTACTTTAATTAACAAATGCCTATATGTAATCAATTACTAAGTAACATTAGGCTTACTACGTTGTCATGAGTGTGAATCTTTTGCAATGTTTCACATTTAGAGATAATCTCTCAAATATAATAATATCATATATTTATGTGTTTGGACCTTACATGTTAGACTTAATTTTTAACCAAATACAAAGCACTTTAGCTATTATAATAGACAAAATTTCTCATATTTTAAACCATTCATTAATCATGCTTTTAACAATAAAACTTTTTTCCACAGCTCATGTGGCAACCATATATTCTGCCTCAATGGTAAATAGAGTAATTGTTGATTATAATGTTGATCTCCTACTAGTCAAACTATATGTAAAAGTGAAAATATAATATGTAGTACACATTCTCTTATTTAAATCACCTGCAAAATCAGAATTCATGTATCTAGTGTTATCACATTTTTTTATCATTGTTCATATTAAACATTGACATAACACCTTAAGTATTCTTCAATTTGTATAGAACCCATTTCACAATGTTTCAGTATACATTCTTTTGATTTTTCATATAGCTACTCATCATACTACCTGCATGTGAAATATCTACCAGCGTACATACCATAAAATACATCATGGTACCAACTGCACTAGAGTAGGGAACTCATGATATGTGCTCCCTCTCATCATTTGTACATGGTAATTGAGTTGTTGAAGGCTTAAAATGATAGCAAGAGAAATAGTCACTGACATAGAGTTCTCCATGCTAAATTTATTCAAAATCTTCTCATTATACTAGCTATATGATAAATACAATTTGTTTACCTTTTTACTTTTATAGATTTTCATAATGAAGTTTTTTTTTTCGTAGTGCCTAAATCATTTATCTCAAACTCACCACTAAGTTAAGACTTTAATACATTATTTTCAAATATATCTTTCACAATTATTAACATATATCACCAAGTATATTAAAAAAATCATTAGAAAACTTCTTTTATTTATTTTTTAAAAAATAAACTAAAAAATAAACCAATTATATATGCTTTTATTATATCCTATTTGCCTATAAATGTACCAAAACGCTTATACTATTGCCTTATATATTGCTTCAAAATGTACGCTTCAAAATGTACAAAGTCCTTATCAATTTGCACACGTGGTCTTACTTATCTTTCACTTGAAATCCCCTTAACTGAGGCATTTAAATATGCTCTTCTAACTAAACATTAATTTAATATTAAGCTATTTTAGTTAAATGTTAAATAATGCAATAATGATAAATAAAATTTGAATAGAAGAGTGTTTTTATAATCAATGAGAAGATTTTATTGAATTCAATACATTTCTTTTATGTATAGTCATTCATCACCAATCTTGTCATGTACACCACGTCTCCATAATTAGGAGAACCTTCATTTTTTCTAAAGACTCACTTGTAATCAATAGCTTTCTTTTCCTTAAGCAACTCAATTAGATCACGTGTTTAATTTTTATAAAGAGATTTCATCTCATTCTTCGTAGCAACTTTTCACTTAGTAGAATCTCTATTATCTAAAGCTTCTTGGAACGTAAACGGATCTCCATGCTCTATCAATAAAACATATATGCAACCATATTTTGCATCACCTTAGGCTTTTGATCCCTTTTAGCTTTTCAATCATTGTATGTCTTTAATTGCTCTTGCTTCTCTTGTTTAGCCTGAGACTGAATCATTTATGGACTTTTTTGTATAATCTGCCAAAGTATTACTATTTGATTGATCATTGACATCAAACCTCACTTGAATGTTGTCATGCTCATTTGGTTTGATTGCTTTCATCATATAAAACTTGTTAAACTAAACATCCTTAATAATAAACTTAGACTTTTTGGGATTAAGATATCACAATTTGTAATCTTCAACACTTGTCACATAATTGAGAAAGATATACTTCTTTATTCTCAGTTCTAATTTATTAATACTTATATGAATATGTGCAGGATAATCAAATATATGCAACTCAGAATAATTGGGATGTGATCATATCATATATATTTTAGAGTTTTCAACTCTATTACTATACCAAGTGACCCGTTGACAAGTAAGTATGTTCTATTCACTGATTTTGCCCAGAAGTCCTTTGATAGACTAGTGATGCTTAACATATTGTGTGCCCATTCTAAAAGTGTCTTATTTATTTGTTCTACAACATTATTTTGTTGTGGTGTATTTGGTACGGTGAAGTAACGAGTAATACCTTTACATTTGAAGAATTTTATTAATTCAGCCGACTTGAAATTTTCATCATTTTTCATCCTTAAGCATTTTTTACATGTTTGTTTGTCAACTAAGGCTTTTCACTACTTAAAAGTGACGAATAATTAAAAATTATGCTTAAAAGTATAAGCCTACACTTTCCTAAAGTATTCATCAATGAAGGAAACAAAATAATCTGATCATATCTTTTAATGAACTTTAAAAAAATCTTAAAGATTTAAGTGTACATATTCCAAAATATCACTGGTACGATGATCATAGCTTTGAAACTCACTCAACATTACTTTTTTAAAAACATAATGCTTACAAAAGTACAACTTGCAAGACTTGATACCTATGAGCAAGTTCCGCCTATGCAATTCTGATAAATATTGCCCAAACGCACATGCCACAAAAAATATTTGATTTGCACCGCATAGCATGGTCACTGCTACTCTATTTGAAACTGAATTTCCTATAAGCTCATATATGTTGTAAATTTTCTTTCTCTTCATCATAATCAAGGTCCCATTTTTACAACTTATGATACCAAATTATGTTATTACCTTATAACAATTGGAGTCAAGTGCACTCAAAGATATTAGATTTTCTTAAGATCTATAACGTACAGTACTTCTGTCAAAGTTCTAACAATGCCATCAAACATCTTAATTCTGATAATCTCAATTACAATAATTATATAAAAAATATTATTTTTCATGAGAATTGTTCCTCCATTAAATGGAATGTAAGTGGTGAATCAATCCCTATAAGGATACATGATAGGAATAATCGGAATTAAGAATCCATATATCTTGAAAATTATCACTTAGTTTTTTAACAAGCTCTTTTGATAAAAGAGAAGATATTCTATTATCTACTGTTATAGCCTCATTTTCATAAATCAAAGTCATAACAATGTGACAATATGATGGAGGAAGTGAATGCAACAAAATTAATGTATTATCTTCTTTATTAACTTTAACATTAATGCTCAATAATTTATAAGAAATCTTATTAAATTTATTTAAGAGATTATGACCAAACTACCTTCTTTCATCTATAAGTTATATAATTAATGCTTTAGATATAAATTTTTGGTAAGGACTTTGTCATGGAGAGACCTTTTAGCTCTATCTAAACTTTTTCATTGAGTTCTTGTTATAACATTATAAAGCACCTCATGCATAAAACACAAACAGATCGTGCTAATAGCCCTCAAGTCCAAATATTCCCACAACCCTCAAGTCTAAATCTTCCTACTTATCATCAATTGATGTCGTATTCTTTGATATTACCTTAAATACTTTATACAAACTTTATTGAACTAAGAGATCATATACCTTAATCTACTACAAATTCAAATTATTGTTCCCATCAAAATTTTACACTTCAAACTTTACATTTGACATTTTTTTCCCATCAAACTTTTCGTTCAACATTTTTGTGGTCATTCCACACCTTTAATAGCCAACAAATAGCTAAAAAAGTGTAAAACCTAAAAAGCCACAAATAGACAAATAAATAGAAGAAGAAGAAGAACTAAAGCTTTTATACTAGCTGTTGCACAACTTTACCAACAAATGTCCGATACTTATAATAGAAAACCACACAAGAAAAAATTCGAAGTAAAAACTCAAAAGCCAAATCAAAACAAATATAAGAAACATAAGTCAGAGATTTACATGATTCAGTAATATATATACTTTATGGAGCAATAACATGGAGCTTTTCTTTATTGAAAATAAGAGAAATTAAAATTATAAGGCATACCTCTCAATCTCATCACACAAAAAATATCTAAAAAAAACCTATAAGAAAATACCTATTATCTACTTGTGACTCCTCTTATATAAAACATAAGAAGGGGCTACCATAAACATAGAAAAACTATGAATTACCACATACATAAAGAGAATCATGTGAGAGAGAGAGAGAGAGAGAGAGAGAGAGAGAAGAACATCGTCTATACTACCTCAACACTTGCATCATTTGATTTAGTCCCGAGTCTAGAAAATTAATTGACCTTAGGCTAGTGACTCAATCAAATCATGCCGAGGTGAGCTAGGTCGACTAAGCTTATGAGCTAACTTTTTGAGTCTTATCAAAGTCTAGTTCCTCAATGAATTATCAATGAATTCTACTTGGAATCTGGTTGAGTGAAGTTGACTCAGTTGAGTTTTGAGTTGTGCCATGAAATTTTGGAGCTACGTTGTATATAGCTCTCAATATTCACAGAAATTTCTACACATCCCTATTCCATGTACATAACCTCTAATGTTCATTTCAATGTTTAAAATACAGTTCAAAATGAATATCATACATATCTTTATGCTATGCATATTACTAGACTTGGTCATGAGCTGAGTCAGCTAGATGAATTCAATTGATTTGACTAAAAAAAACTCCCCTTGACTCAATGGGACGAGTTAAGTCGAGTCACATTTTCGAGCTCGAGTAAAAAAATGCGAGTCAAGTTCAAGCACTCGACTCAACTCAAATTAAGTTCGACTCGGTTCGAACTCGACTCGACCCACCATATATAAAGGTTTGAAGAAAAAAATCCATAGGATTCATCGGACGATTGCCCTTCTCCCTTTCTCCTTTTCTTCTTCTCATTCTCCATTTCTCCTTCCCAAATCCGATTTGATCCTATGGTCTTCGCTGGAGCTTGGAAGTGGAATTGGAAGAAATTGGTACTCTCTCTCTCTCTCTCTTTCTCTCTCTCTCTCCTGTTTTTTTTTATATATGTTGGCATGTTGCAAATCACAATCACCACATGTGGGTCCTATGGGCGTACGGACCTAAGTACAGAGATAGGGAACCGTCCGTTTTCTCTCTCTTATTTTTGTATGTTCTGATTCACAATCACCATCATGTGTGCTCTCCTACCCTACCTGTAGAGATGGTACAATAATCGTAACCATAATCTTCTGCGTGATGGTCATATGTGGTCTAAAAAAATGCTACTGGGAGAGTGTTTGGCCATTATCCCCTGTTTTAATCATGAAAATAAAACTTGTAGTTCCACAAAATCTAGGACCCACGTGATGTGTTGTCACGCCCTAAACCCGAAAATCGGATTCATAGGAATCCGGACGTCGAATCCGGTACCGACAGCCTCCGTAGTGCCCCTGGGATCCTACAAGGAGGATTTTCAGAATGATTTTTTTTTTTTTTTTTTGTAATGGAGCATAACCACAAGCATAACCAAGTCACAAAACAACAACACCACATATCCACTATATCAAAAACTTTAAGTACAATGCGGAAAGGGAAATACAAGATGATCAAAAAGCTCCAAAATGGTTGATACGCACTCCTGCCTTAGCGCTGCTGCTGTCCAACGACACCTGCACGCAACGGTCATGCATAAGCTTACAAAAGCTTAGAGGGTGGTGTAAGTGTATGCGTAAAGCAAGTGTCAAGTATATAATATCAGAGTAATGTGAAAATCTGTAGTAAGTCCATGAATGTTATCAGCTGTAACAAAACTATATGATGCAAGGCATGAATGCTGTCAGCCATACTAAGGCCATGCGATGCGTGACCTATGTAGCCAAATGTCATATGCAAGATGTAAAACAAACATGCAAGGCCTATATAGCCGAATGTCATATGTGAAATGTAATCCAAGCAAGTCGGTACTCATCAAGTACACATATCAGTACAGTTTCTCTCTGGATATCACCGGGGTCTAATATACTTCGCAGTGACTATCACCTCCCTAGCTGTACAGTCAATCAAGCGGAATAGACCTCACTATTCGCCTGATCAGTAGTCTGCCAATACCTACCCAACTCGTCGATAGTGGACTCATTTGCGAGCTGGTCAAACTTAACCTAGCTTATAGCCCCCTCTCTCAGGCGAATAAGGCCACACCTCCTTCCAACCGACCACAACATAGTGGGAGACATGGCCTACTAGTATTCGGCACTTAGGCGCTCGTGTATCCACTCGGTCTAGACGTTGGAGCATCTCCTGGTACCAAAAAAGTTCTGTGACTTTCACCCAAGGATATCCTAAGTGCCCACAGTACTAAAACCAAGTATTTTAGGTATTCAATATGTCCATCTACAATGTGCCTGTGGAGGCCACGACCCTGATGTCGCTATGATCTGCAGTAATCAAGTCACACATATGCGAGATGCATGAATCACACCGTCAAATTATGCAGTAATCCAGCGCGTACTACGCGATCATATGGGGCACTTTGTCTCATAACGAGTCCCATAAATGGTCTGTCCAATGGCGTATGCTATGATCAGTCACTACTCATATCAAGCATACATATGATGCGTATGGACATGAGTCATGGGATTATACTAAGCATGTTATAAAGTGATGAATATTAACGAGTATGGGTATATCAATGGGCCCTAAGGAGAGTTACAATGCGGACATTTAACCAACATTGTACTTACAATGTGGACGTCAAACCAACATTGCTCCCAGGGCATGACCCGCCATAAAACATAATTACATAAACCATGGAGGAATCACACATTGCAATGGACCTTAGGTACCTCTCATTAGACCTTAAATACATCAAATGAGCCATATCATATGGGCCTTCTGGTTATCAAGCAAGTGGACCACATTAATGGGCCTGATGTACATTACAATGGGCTATAACCTGCGGGCCTTAGAGTACATCACAATGAGCCTTAACCCACGACCTTGGAATACATCAAATGGGCCTAATCCCATGGGCCTTATATATGTCAAATGGGCCTAGTCCCATGGGCCATATATATGTCGGATGAGCTTAATCCCATGGGCCTTATATATGTTAAATGGGCTTAATCCCATGGGCCTTATATATGTTAAGTGAGCTTAATCCCATGGGCCTTATATATGTCGGATGGGCTTAATCTCATGCATGGGCCTTATATATGTCGAATGGGCTTAATCCCATGGGCCTTATATATGTCAAGTGGGCTTAATCCCATGGGTCTTACATTCATTAAAGTGGGCCTCAACAGACGACCACGAGTACATCCATAATAAATATACATGTAAATGAATAATATCAAAAGATCAACTGGACTGTACTCCAATTAACAGTGGTGAAAATGATTTCCACCATTAAAGTTCTCAAGGCCCGATGTACTATTTATTTTCTATATAATCTAGCCATAAGGTCACACAAACTTGGATTAAGAGGAAATAAATTTCCCAGTGATCCAAAACTTCTGTGAAACAAAAGTATCCAGGTGGCAGACGCTCAATCCCTACTGTTTTTGCTACATGGTCCACTTGATCCTAGATATGCCTCATTCTTTGAGCTCAAGCCTTAACATGAGCTTTCCAACTGGCTGGATGGCTTGGATGCAACACATGCATCATGATGGGCCCATATAGATGGACCGCATGAATACAACGCACGTGAGGGGGGGGGGTCCCACTGTCCGCTGGATGGTGTGACTGGGACACATACATCATAGTGGGCTCCCACCTTCCGCCTGGACGGTCGGCATAAAACACATATAACATTGTGGGTCCCACGTGGGGCTCACCATAATGTTTATTTACCATCCAACCTGTTGATAAGGTCACAAAGACCCGGATGAATAGGAAAAATAAATGTTAGATTGATTCAAAACTTCCGTGGGCCCAAAAAGGGTTTCAATGGTAGAGTTCAATCACCGCTGTTTCTTGTGGTGTGGGCCACCTGAGATCTGGATCAAGCTGATTTTTGGGTGGGGCCTGCTTAAGGTAGGGGCCCACCATATGGACGGGTTAGATGACAAATAAACATCAAAGTGGGGCCCACGTGTGGGGCCGTGGGTGCCCTGGCGCCCGCCCGCCCTCCTATGGCATCTGATAGCAGCAGCAGCAGGCTGCTTCTTATATATATATATATATATATATATATATATATATATATTCTTTTAAAACCTGGTTTTCCAAGGTTTTTGGGGTGTGGGGCCCGCGTCTGATGAATCCACTCCAACCATTGGATTCCACAGCACATAACATTTCTATCAAGATTAATATTGGGCTTTTTCAGCGTGTAAGAAAAATCTGGATAGATTTTAACGGTAATGATACTGTTTTTAAAACTATGGCCCACCGGATACTCGGATCATCCTCATTTTTTGGCTCAACGCCTAAAATGAGTTGGGGAAGAGGATGGATGACTTGGATTGAATACATACATCAAGGTGGGGTGTCACGCCCCAAACCCGAAAATCGGATTCACATGAATCCGATTGCCGAATCCGGTGCCGACAGCCTCCGTAGTGCCCCATTCTCGGCTCCTGATAATCAAATGCCAGATTCTGATCCAAGGATCGTACAAGGAGAATTTTCAAAATAAATTTTTTTTTTTATAATGGAGTATAACCACAAGCATAATCAAGTCACAAAACAACATCATCACATATCCACTATATCAAAAACTTTAAGTACAATGAGGAAAGGGAAATACAAGGTGATCAAAAAGCTTCAAAAGGTCCTGATACGCGCTCCTGCCTCAGCACTGCTGCTGTCCAACGCTACCTTCACGTAACTGTCGTGCATAAGCTTACAAAAGGTTAGAGGGTGGTGTAAGTGTGTGCGCAAGGTAAACGCCGAGTGTACAATATCAGGTAATGCGGAAGTATGCGGTAAGTCCATGAATAAATTCAACCATACCAAGGCTATGTAATGCAAGGCATGAATGCTATCGACCATACCAAGGCCATGCGATGCGAGATATGAATGTCATCGGCCACACCGATGTAATGCAAGGCCTACATAGCCGAATGTCATATGCGAAATGTAATCCAAGCAGGTCGGTACTCATCGAGTACACGTATCAGTACAGTTCCTCTCTGCATATCACAGAGGTCAAATATACTTCGCAGTGACTGCCACCTCCCTAGCAGCATAATCAAGCAAGCGAAATAGACCTCACTATCCGCTTGACCAGTAGTCTGTCAATACCTACCTGACTCGTAGATAGCGGACTCATTTACGAGCTGGTCAAACTCAGCCTAGCTTATAGCCCCTCTCTCAGGTGGATAAGGCCACACCCCCTTCCAACCGACCACGACACAGTGGGAGACACGGCCTACTGGTATTCGGCACTCGGGCACTCGTGTATCCACTCGGTCTAGACGTTGGAGCATCTCCTGGTACCAAAAAGATTCTGGGACTTTCATCTAAGGATATCCTAAGTGCCCACAGTGCTAGAACCAAGTATTTTCAGTATCCGATATGGCCATCCACGATATACCTATGGAGCCACGGCCCTGATGTCGCTAGGGTGTGCAATGATTAAGTCACACATATGCGAGATGCATGAATCACACCGTTAAATCATGCAGCAATCTAGCGCGTACTGCGCGATCATGTGGGGTACTCTGTCTTATAATGAGTCTCATAAATGGTCTGCCCAATGACGTATGCTATGATCAGTCACTACTCATATCAAGCATACATATGATGCGTATAGGCATGAGTCATGGGATTATACTAAGCATGTTATAAAGTGATGAATAGTAACAAGTATGGGCCTATCAATGGGCCTTAAGGAGAGTTACAATGCAGACATTTAACCAACATTGTACTTACAATGTGGACATCAAACCATCATTGTTCCCTAAACACGACCTGCCATAAATAACATTAGATGAACTATGGAGAAACGCACATTGCAATGGACCCCAAGGACATCCCATTGGTCTCGACCCATGGGCCTTAGATACATTAAATGGACCGTATCACATGGCCTTACATTCATCAGATGGGCTGCATTAATGGGCCTTAGCAATGAGCCTTATGTACATTGCAATGGTCCATGACCCATGGTCCTTAAAATACATCAAAGTGGGCCTATGGCCTTATCAAATGGGCCTAAACCCATAGGCCTTATACATGCCAAATGGGCTTAATCCCATGGGCATTATATATGTCAAATGGGCTTAATTATTTGGGCCTTAGATATATACTAAGGTAGGCCTCAATGAATGGCCACAGTTACATCAATATGGGCCCTATACACATGTCAAGGTGGGCCCACTTGAAGCATAGATCTTACTCATTTTTAGCTCAAGCCAGAAAATGATTATTTTTTTTTTACAAAATAAATGGACGGTTTGGATGCAACACATGCACCATGGTGGGGTCCACATGAGCTGAGGATTTGGCTTATTCTTTAGCTCATACAATGAGCTTTCAAAGTTGGATGGACGGTTTGGATGCACACCTGCATCATAGTGGGTCCCACCAGCCGTCCAACAGCCCAAAAATGGCTTGACGGCATGGTAAAATACATACATCACGCTGGACTCCACTGTCCAGGCAGACGGTGGAAAAACAAACATCACAGTGGGCGCCACCGTCTGTGGACGGTGTGCATAAAGCACATACATCATTGTGGGTCCCATGTGGGGCCCACCATAACGTTAACTTTCCATCCAGCTTGTTGATAAGGCCACAAAGACCTGGATGAACGGAAATACAAATCTCGGCTTTGATCCAAAACTCCTGTGGGTCCCAAAAGTTTTCAAAGGTAGACATTCAATCACACTATTTCAAATGGTGTGGGCCACCTGAGCGTTGGATATACCCCATTTTTGGAGGGGGCCCACCTGAGGAGGGGACCCACCAGATCAACGGGTTAGATGGCTAATAAACATCAGGGTGGGGCCCACGGCAGGGGCCGTGGGTCGGCCTCCGTCCGCCCGCTCGCCCGCCAGCCGCTGGCGCGGCCAGCGTCCCTGACACATCAACTTTGCTGCTTGTTTTATTTTTATTTTTATTTTTTTGAAACCCGTTTTCCTGATGTTTTTCATATGCGGGGTCCACTCCAAGTGAATCCATTCCATTCATTGTATTCTACGACCCATAACAAGCATATCAAGACCAATATTGACCCCTTTTCGACGTGTAAAAAAAAACTGGGAAGGTTTCAATGGTAATGGTAATGTTTTTAAAACCATGGCCCAGTAGATAGTCGGATCATCCTCATTTTTCGGCTCAACGCCTAAAATGAGTCAGGGAATAGGATGAACAGCTTGGATTGAATACATGCATCAAGGTGGGTCCTGTACCAATGGCCCACCCCAATGGCTTGAAGCAAGCTCATATTTGTGTTTTCATCCAGTGACGTCCAGAGACGCTGGACTCTTAGGTGGGCCACCACATGATAGGTGGTGTGGGTACAATGCATGTAAGATAGGCCCCACTCATGGGCGACTTGGATAAAATACATATTTCATGGTGGGGCTCATTCAAGTGGTCCACATGGCCACATCAACATACAAAGAAAATAAATAAAAATGAGAGGGAGAGAGAGAGAGAGTAAAAGAGTGGGAAACGTGTGACGGAGGGACCCCGGCACTATGGGCCCTCCGTTTCAACCATCCAATCATACATCAATGGGTCTCATTACATATGGGCTATCCAAATAAAAGATTAACGGTGGAGATCCCTCTCCATCCAAAATGAACGGTGTATATGACCTCTTAATGCAAGAAAAGTAAATATCATGATGGGGTCCATGGAGAATGACCCCATCATGGAATGATTTTGATGATCAAGATGGGTCATTGGCCACATCTTAGAGTCCCAAGTGAGATCCAAATCATTGATCGGTTGGCCTCACTTGGCCCATCTTAAAAACATGAAAAAGTAGTCTATGGAAACACCCACTACTTGATCTTCTTGGTCCGTTGGAAAGCTACTCTCCTAGAGCTTCACTTTGATGGTGGAGATGAGAAATGGATGGCTAAGATGAGAGGTTTTGGGATGGAAAAGTGGGCCACCAAAATCACATTTTTTTTTCTCATGGGAATGCATGGACGTGGGGGTGCTCTCCTTTGTTTGGAAATGGTGTTGGGAAATGAGGGAGAGAGAGAGTTGTAAGAGAGATGATGGATGAGTGTGATGAGTGAAAGGATGATGTGAGTGATGGATGTGGTACTTGACATGTAAGGTGGTGTAAGAGAGAGGGTGAAAGGAGTTGACTTTGGTGGTTGCTTAGGGATGGGGTGAAAGGTGATGTGTACTTGACATAAAGTGATTGATGGGTGATTGATTGATGAGATTGATTTGACATGTTGTAGAGATTCTCTTGGGATTGCAAACGTGTGGCGTTTTCTCGAAATAAACGCCGAGCCACATCTCTTAGTCAGGGTATCGGATCGGTACATGAGTTGTGGCGTTGGAACCGCGGCGACGGTGCGGTCGTAATGATACAAGTGTTGGATTAAGCTGACTCAAATGTATAAGATACGACTTACGGTCGTACGCAACGTCGACTACAGGTCGCGGATTGCCAGAATTTGACGAGAAGGATTGTAGGAAGTGACGGAATAGTACTGATTATGATACGGGTCTTACAGCTCTCCCCACCTAATAAAAATTTCATCCTCAAAATTTACACTACCATCGCAACTGACCATAACTTAAAAAGGAAATAGGAAACATAACATCATACATAATCAAGCACAATACACCATACAATCAATCATAAAAAAGATAAGGATAATGCTCTCAAATCTCCGCCTCGCGCTCCCAAGACGCCTCATCCACACTATGATGGTCCCACTGCACCTTCACCAAGGGAATGACCTTGGTTATGAGGACCTGCTCCTTCCGATCGAGGATACGAACTGACTGCTCAATATAAGAAGCGTCCTCACGAACCTCCAACGGCTGCCAATCAATAACAGGCATTATGTCTGACCCACACTTTCTCAACATAGAGACGTGAAAAACATTGTGGACACTAGACAACTGCGATGGGAAGGTAAGCCGATAGGCCACGACGCCAATGCGCCCAATGATCTCGAAAGGTCCTATAAATCTCGAGGCAAGCTTGCCCTTCGTCCCAAAACGAACCACACCCTTTATGGGTGAGACCTTAAGATATACATGGCCTCCAACTGTAAACTCTAAGGGACAACATCGACGATCAGCAAAACTTTTCTGTCGGCTCTGAGCTGTGTGCATCCTCTGCCTGATGATGTCGATAGCCTCTGACGTCTGCAACATAAGCTCGGGACCTAGGAGACGGTGCTCTCCAACCTTGGTCCAACAACTAGGAGATCTGCACGGCCTGCCATATAATGCCTCAAAAGGAGCCATGCCAATGGTCGCCTGATAGCTGTTGTTGTACGCGAACTCAGCCAATCGCAGGTGCTCATCCTAACTACCCGAGAAATTAATCGCGCAGGCCCGAAGCATATCCTCAAGGATCTGGTTGACCCTTTCGGTCTGCCCATCAGTCTGCGGATGATACGTGGTGCTGAGCTGCAAATCAGTGTCCATCGCTCTCTGGAAGCTCCTCCAAAACTGAGATGTGAACCTCGGATCTCGGTCTGAAACAATCGACACGGGAACACCATACAATCTCACGATCTCATCAATAAACATCTTGGCGAGCCGATCTGTATGCCAAGTCTCACGAATCACAAGAAAATGTGCTGACTTTGTCAGACGGTCCACAACAACCCAGATGGCGTCATGACCGCGCTAAGTCCTTAATAAACCCATGACAAAATCGGTAGATATATGCTCCCACTTCCATATCGGGACGCTCAGCGGCTGCAATAGACTAGGGGGTCTCTGATGATCGACCTTGACATGCTGGCAGGTGTCACACTTGGCCACAAAACTGGCTATCTGACGCTTCATCCCTGACCAAAAGTACTGACGTCTCATATCGCGATACATCTTCGTCGAGCCAGGGTGGATAGAGAAACGTGATCGATGTGCCTCGGTCATAAGATCTCGGCGTAACTCAGGAATATATGGGATACATAATCGGCCTCTAAAGTGAAGTCCACCGTCAGAACCAATCTGTCAATCCGTCTGACTCTCAGATGTTGCCTCTGCTCAGTAATCCTGTAACGGCTCGTCTGTCTGCTGAGCCTCTATCACCCTTGCGACAAGAGAGGGTTGAACCGACAAGCTCGATAGCTAAACAATAGATGACTACAAACCAAACTCAAAGTCGTACTCTGCTATATCCTCGAGCATCCTCCACTCCTGAATCATCATATGCGCCACCAGGCCTCGTGGCTGATGGCTGAGGGCATCCCCCACCACGTTCGCCTTACCCGGGTGGTACTGAAGATCAAAATCGTAGTTTTTCAGGAGTTTCATCCAACGCCTCTGTCTCATGTTCAGCTCAGACTAAGAGAACAGATATTTCAAGCTCTTGTGGTCAGAGAAGAGCTCGAATCTCACCCCATAAAGATAGTATCTCAACACTTTCAGTGTAAAGACAACCGCTGCCAGCTCCAGATCGTGTGTAGGATAGTTCAGCTCATGGACCTTAAGTTGACGGGACGCATAAGCCACCGGCTTCCCGTGCTGCATCAGGACAGCACCTAAGCCAACTCGTGAGACATCGGTAAATACAACAAATCCATCACTCACAGAGGAAAGAGTGAGGACAGGAGCGGACAGGAGGCGATCCTTCAACTCCATAAACGTCTGCTCACAAGCGTCGCTCCAAACAAACTCAGCACCCTTTCGGGTCAACCTGGTCAACGGGGCCGCAATACAAGAGAATTTCTCAATAAATCGTCGATAGTAGCCCGCCAAACCAAGAAAATTACAGATCTCGGATGCGTTCGTGGACTGGTCCCACTGACGCACGGCATCATTCTTCGAGGGGTCCACTACGACACCCTACCTTGCCACTACATGACCGAGGAACTTCACCTCCTCCTGTCAGAACTCGCACTTCAACAGCTTCGGGTAAAGTTGGTGTGCACGGAGGGTCTGTAATGTAATCTCAAGATGCCGCTCATGCTCTTCTCAGGTCCTCGAATATATCAGAATGTCGTCGATGAACACCACCACAAACTGATCAAGATACGGACGAAAGACCTAGTTCATCAACTACATGAATACTGCGGGCGCATTGGTCAGTCCGAAGGACATGACCTGGAACTCAAAATGACTATAGTATGTCTTGAAGGCTGTCTTCGGGATATCCTCATCTCGAACCTGAACCTGATGATAACCGGACCGCAAGTCTATCTTCAAAAAGAACTGCGCCTCTTGCAGCTGATCAAACAAGTCATCGATCCTCGGGAGCGGGTACTTGTTCTTGAGCGTGACCTTGTTGAGCTTGCGGTGATCTACGCAAAGCCTCAATGAGCCATCCTTCTTCTTCACAAAGAGTACCGGGGCTCCCCATGGCGAACTGCTCGGATGAATAAAGCCTAGCTCGCGCAACTCGTCCAACTGCTTCTGCAGTTTCCGTAACTCCAACAGTGCCATATGATACGGGGCCTTCGAAATAGACGCGGTACCAGGCACAAGATCAATCTGAAACTCAGTGTGCCGACGAGGTGATAACTCCGGAATCTCCTGAAATACATCAAAAAAATCACAAACAACAGGCAGCTAGTCGATACTCAAAGCAGTTGACTCCTCAACGACACACGATAACAGGTAAGAAAGCTACTCTCCTCTGGGATCGCAACAAACTGAAACTCTGGTATACCGGGTATGCAGAACGTGACTGTCCTTGCAGAGCAGTCTAATATGGAGTAGTACTCGGTGAGCCAATCCATGCTCAGGATAACATCGAAATCGAACATCGATAATACAAATAGGTCGGCAGACAAGAAGATATCCCCATTCAGAACGGGGCAAGACGAAAAAACTCTGTCTAATAGAGCAGTCTTCCCCAAGGGCGTCGATACAGATAAACCCTCGCAGGCAGACTCCGTCGGTAAACCGGTTGATCGACAGAAATTATTGGCGATGAATGAATGCGATGCACTAGAATCAAATAATACACGTGCAATGTATGCAGAAACAGGGAGAATACCCTCGACGACCCCTCCTGATGACTGAGGGTCATGCTGAGCGGAGTAAAATCTACCTTGGGCCAACTGGGGAGGTGCAGGTCCCCTCTGAGGTCTTTACTGCTACTATGGTCGTTGTGGGGTCCTAACCTGCTGCCTCTGCTGCTGCGAGGGAGGTACAGGAGGCTGGTGCTGCGGTCGCTACTGCTGTAGTGGCTGTCGTGAAGGTGGATGTGATGCCCTCGGCTGCTGCTACTGAGGATGGGGACACTCGTGCCTACGATGTCCTGTCCGACCGCATCCAAAGTAAGTACGTGTAAACGATCCCGAAGATGGTGCTGGGGGTACTGCTGGTGCTCGAAATGCTAAGCGGGTTGTGCGCCGCTGCTGTGAACGATGCTGCTGATGGAAACTACTAGAGGGTGCCTTCCTCTTCTATCTCCCCTCTGATCACAGGCTCTCTGCACACTGGCCCAATCTGTCTCATATATTAGGGCCCTCTCTACTATCTGCTCAAATGTCGGAAGCATATATCCGATCACACGATTCCGGAGGGCAGGACGTAAGCCGTTCTCAAAATGGCGGGCCTTTCGCCCCTGAAAATCTACAAGATATGTCGTAAATCTGGATAGTGCGATGAAACGTGCCTCGTACTGGAACACTGTCATGTCTCCCTGGACCAGCGTCTCAAACTCTAGTGCGCGCTGCTGTCGCACGTGCTCGGGAAAGAACTTCCGGTAAATCGGTCTACAAAGTCCTCCCAGGTCTACTCAAAATCAGCCGCTACTGATTGGGCCGCAGATGCCCACCAATACTGAGCCTCACCCTGGAGAAGGAATACAACTAATGAAACTCGCTGCTGGGTCGTACATCTTATGGTGTCGAATATCTTCTCCACCTCGGAGCACCATATCTCTGCAGAAGTAGGGTCTGGCTCACTCTGGAAACACGGAGGATCGTGCTGTCGAAAATCCTTAAGAAGAGCGCTCACACGCTCCTACTCATCCTCGGCCGGTGTCACTGTGGGACGCCTGCTCTGCCCCCTGAAGAATGACGATCATCACTAGCAACATCTGCTGCAGCTGAGTAGCACTCACAAGTACAGTCGGATTCGCACTGGTCTCGGGTAAAGGACTGGTATCCTCAGGCTGGAAAGTAGAAATATCTAGTGGTGGAGCAGGGGTAGTAGGTGTTAAAGTGGGAGCTGTAGGTGGTGATGCGGGAGTCGCAGGTGGTGGAGTGGGATTCGCTCAGGTCGTTCTTCAACCATAATGCCCTACAGGAAGGAAAAATGACCTATTAGCCCTGAGAATTCTCGAAGGCATGAACATTAAGGGTCTATGTCGAAAAATCACTAAGTCATTCAGACTTGGAACTTATTTATAATAGATATGTGATGTGATCCTGAGGTATTCCCAAGTTATGCTCTGATACCAACTTCTGTCACACCCCAAACCCGATAATTGGATTCACTTGAATTCGATTTCCGAATCCGGTGCCGACAGCCTCCGTATTGCCCCATTCTCCGCTCCTGATAATCAAATGCCAGATTCTGATACTGGGATCCTATAAGGAGGATTTTGATAATAATTTTTGTTTTGTAACTACAAGCATAACCAAGTCACAAAAAAACATCACCACATATCTACTATATGAAAAATTTTAAGTACAATGAGGAAAGGGAAATACAAGGTGATCAAAAAGCTTCAAAAGGTCCTGATACGCGCTCTTGCCTCAGCGCTGCTACTGTCCAATACTACCTGCACGTAACTGTCGTGCATAAGCTTACAAAAACTTAGAGAGTGGTGTAAGTGTGTGCGCAAGGTAAACGCCGAGTGTACAATATTAGGTAATACGGAAGTATGCGGTAAGTTCATGAATAAATTCAACCATACCAAGGTTATGTAATGCAAGACATGAATGCTATCGGCCATACCAAGGCCATGCGATGCAAGATATGAATGTCATCGGCCACACCGATACAATGCAAGGCCTACATAGCCGAATGTCATATACGAAATGCAATCCGAGCATGTCGGTACTCATCAAGTACACATATCAGTACAGTTCCTCTCTGGATATCACCGGAGTCTAATACACTTCGCAGTGACTACCACCTCCATAGCTGCACAGTCAAGCAAGCGGAATAGACATCACTATCCACCTGACCAGTAGTCTGCCAATACCTACCCGGCTCGTTGATAGCAGACTCATTTGTGAGCTGGTCAAACTTAGCCTAGCTTATAGCCCCCTCTCTCAGGCGGATAAGGCCACACCCCCTTCCAACCGACCACGACACAGTGGGAGACACGGCCTACTGGTATTCAGCACTCAGGCGCTCGTGTATTCACTCAGTATAAACGTTGGAGCATCTCCTTGTACAAAAGGTTCTGGGACTTTCACCCAAGGACATCCTAAGTACCTACAGTACTAGAACCAAGTATTTTTGATATCCGATACGGCCATCCATGATGTACCTGTGGAGCCACGACCCAGATGTCGCTAGGGCGTGCAGTGATCAAGTCACACATATGCAAGATGCATGAGTCACACCGTCAAATCATACAGTAATTCAGCGCATACTGCGCAATCATGTGGGGCACTCTATCTCATAATGAGTCCCATAAATGGTCTGCCCAATGGCATATGCTATGATCAGTCACTACTCATATCAAGCATACATATGATGCGTAAGCATGTTATAAAGCGATGAATAGTAACGAGTATAGGCCTATCAAATGGGCCTTAAGGAGAGTTACAATGCGAACATTTAACCAACATTGTACTTACAATGTGGACGTCAAACCATCATTGTTCCCTAAACACGGCCCGCCATAAATAACACTACATGAACTATGGGGAAACGCACATTGCAATGGACCCTAAGGACATCCCATTGGTCTCGACCCATGGGCCTTAGATACATCAAATGGGCCGTATCACATGGACTTACATTCATCAAATGGGCTGCATTAATGGGCCTTACCAATGAGCCTTATGTACATTGCAATGGTCCATGACCCATGGTCCTTAAAATACATCAAAGTGGGCCTATGGCCTTATCAAATGGGCCTAATCCCATAGGCCTTATACATGCCAAATGGGCTTAATCCCATAGGCCTTATACATGCCAAATGGGGTTAATCCTATGGGCATTATATATGTCAAATGGGCTTAATTATTTAGGCCTTAGATATATACTAAGGTAGGCCTCAATGAATGGCCACAGTTACATCAATATGGGCCCTATACACATGTCAAGGTGGGCCCACTTGAAGCATAGATCTTACTCATTTTTACCTCAAGCCAAAAAATGATTTTTTTTTTTTTACAAAATAAATGGATGGTTTGGATGCAACACATGCACCATGGTGGGGTCCACATGAGCTGAGGATTTGGCTCATTCTTTAGCTCATAGTATGAGCTTTCAAATTTGGATGGACGGTTTGGATGCACACCTGCATTATAGTGGGTCCCACCAGCCATCCAGCAGCCCAAAAATGGCTGGACGGCATGGTAAAATACATACATCACTCTGGACTCCACCGTCCAAGCAGACGGTGGAAAAACAAACATCACAGTGGGCGCCACCGTCTGTGGACGGTGTGCATAAAGCACATACATCACTGTGGGTCCCATGTGGGGCCCACCATAATGTTAACTTTCCATCCAGCCTGTTGATAAGGCCACAAAGACCTGGATGAACGGAAATACAAATCTCGGCTTTGATCCAAAACTCCTGTGGGTCCCAAAAGTTTTCAAAGGTAGACATTCAATCACACTATTTCAAATGGTGTGGGCCACCTGAGCGTTGGATATACCCCATTTTTGGAGGGGGCCCACCTGAGGAGGGGACCCACCAGATCAACGGGTTGGATGGCTAATAAACATCAAGGTGAGGCCCACGGCAGGGGCCGTGGATCGGCCTCCGTCCGCCCGCCCGCTAGCCGCTGGCGCGGCCAGCGTCCCTGACACAGCAACTTTGCTGCTTGTTTTATTTTTATTTTTATTTTTTTGAAAACCCATTTTCCTGAGGTTTTTCATATGCGGGGTCTACTCTAAGTGAATCCATTCCATTCATTGTATTTTACGGCCCATAACAAGCATATCAAGACCAATATCGGCCCCTTTTCGACGTGTAAAAAAAAAATCTAGGAAGGTTTCAATGGTAATGGTAATGTTTTTAAAACCATAGCCTACTAGATACTCGGATCATCCTCATTTTTCTGCTCAACGCCTAAAATGAGTCAGGGAAGAGGATGGACGGCTTGGATTGGATACATGCATCAAGGTGAGTCCTGTACCAATGGCCCACCCCAATGGCTTGAAGCAAGCTCATATTTGTGTTTTCATCCAGTGACGTCCAGAGACGCTGGACTCTTTGGGCCTTTTTTATTTTTTTTAAAAAAAATATTAAGGTGGGCCCTTCTTAGGTGGGCCACCACATGATAGGTGGTGTGGGTACAATGCATGTAAGATAGGCCCCACTCATGGGCGACTTGGATAAAATATATATTTCATGGTGGGGCTCATTCAAGTGGTCCACATGGCCACATCAACATACAAAGAAAAAAAATAAAAATGAGAGAGAGAGAGAGAGTAAAAGAGTGGGACACGCGTGATGGAGGGACCCCGGCACTATTGGCCCTCCGTTTCAACCATCCAATCATACATCAATGGGTCCCATTGCATATGGGCCATCCAAATAAAAGATCAACGGTGGAGATCCCTCCCCATCCAAAATGAACTGTCTATATGACCTTTTAATGCAAGAAAAGTAAACATCATGATGGGGTCCATGGAGAATGGACCCATCATGGAATGATTTTGATGATCAAGATGGGCCATTGGCCACATCTTAGGGTCCCAAGTGAGATCCAAACCATTGATCGGTTGATCTCACTTGGCCCATCTTAAAAACATAAAAAAGTAGTCTATAAAAACACCCACCACTTGATCTTCTTGGTCCGTTGGAAAGCTACTCTCCTTGAGCTTCACTTTGATGGTGGAGATGAGAAATGGATGGCTAAGATGAGAGGTTTTGGGATGGGAAAGTGGGCTACTAAAATTACATTTTTTTTTTCTCATGGGAATGCATGGACGTGGGGGTGCTCTCCCTTGCTTGGAAATAGTGTTGGGAAATGAGGGAGAGAGAGAGTTGTAAGAGAGATGAGGGATGGGTGTGATGGGTGAAAGGGTGAGGTGAGTGATGGATGTGGTACTTGACATGTAAGGTGGTGTAAGAGAAAAGGGTGAAAGGAGTTGACTTTGGTGGTTGCTTGGGGATGGGGTGAAAGGTGATATGTAGTTGACATAAAGTGATTGATGGGTGATTGATTGATGAGATTGATTTGACATGTTGTAGAGATTCTCTTGGGATTAAAAATGCACGGCATTTTCTTGAAATAAATGCCGACCCACATGTCTTAGTCAGGGTATCGGATCGGTACATGAGTCGCGACATTGGAACCGCGGCGACGGTGTGGTCGTAATGATACAAGTCTTGGATTAAGCCTACTCAAATGTATAAGATACGAGTTACGGTCGTGCGCAACATCGACTACAGGTTGCGGATTATCGAAATTTGACGAGAAGGATTGCGGGAAGCGACGGAACAGTACGGATTAGGATACGAGTCTTACATGGGGCCTATATGAGTGACCCTTCTCCAATGCTTGGAAAGCCAAGCTCATATTTATGTTTATTGTCCAGCAACGTCCAGACGCTGGACGTTTTTGAGCTTATCAACGTATTCAAGGTGGGCCCTATTTAGGTGGGCCACCACATGATGGATGGTGTGAGTACAATACTTATAAGATGGGCCTCACTTTTAGATAGCTTGGGTCAATACATACCTAATGGTGCGGTTCATCCAAGTGGGCCACACGACCATTTCATCACACATAAAAATTTTAATAAATGAAAAGAGAGGGAAAGAGAGATAGAGTGGGACACGCGTGTGATGGAGGGACCCTGACATAATGGGCCCTCTGTTCCATGATCTACATCATAAATCAAGTGGGTCGCATAACATGTGGCTCCAAAAAAATTGAAATTTAACGGTGGAGATCCCTTCTCTACGAAAATAGACGGTCTAGATGACCCATTTACAAGCTAGGAAGGTAAACATCATGATGGGGTCCATGGAGAATGGCCCCATTATGGAATGATATTGATGATCAAGATGGGCCATCGGCCACATCCTAGGGTCCAAAGTGAGATCCATACCATTAATCGGTAGGCCTCACTTGGCCCATCTTAAAAATATGAAAAGCTAGGCTATGGAAGCACCCACCACTTGATCTTCTCGGTCCGTTGGAAAGCCACTCTCCTTATGCTTCACTTTAATGGTGGAGATGAGAAATAGATGGCTAGGATGAGAGTTAAAGGGATGGGAAAGGTGGGCCACACAAGATCATTTTTTTCTCTCTTGAAATGGCTTGGACGTGCACTCTTTTGCTTGGGATTGTTACTTAGAAAATGTGAAGGAAAAGAGAGAGGTGTGGTGGTTGTAAGAGAGATATGAGTAATGGATGTGAGGTGAGTGATGGGTGAGGTGATGGATTGGTTGACTTTTGGGTTTGCTTAACTTGTAGAGAAAGGAAGCATGAGTGCTTTGTACATAACATGAGAGGTGATTGATGAGATTGATTTGACATGTTGTAGAGATTCTTTTGGAATTGCCAACACACGGTATTTTTTTCAAACTAAACGCGGGCCCACATCTCCTCGTCTGGGTGTCGGATCGGTGCGTGAGTTACGGCATTGGAACTGCGACAATGGTGTGGTCACAATGATACAAGTCTCGGATTAAGCCGACTCAAATGTATAGGATATGACTTATGGTTGTACGTAAACGTCGATTACAGGTCACGAATTGCTGAAATTCGATGGAAAGGATCGTGGGAGTCGACGGAACAGTACGGTCTAGGATACGGGTCTTACATGTGTGCATTATATTTGTAATGTGAATCATGTTGCCCTTCAATGTTAGACCATGGGATGGGACCAAAAACAATCCTTAGCGGAAACGCAGGTGGGCCACAGATGAGGGGACAATTGAGAGGGGACTGCAAACCATTAAAACCTTCTTGGATGTTTGTGAGGCCCACCATGTTGCATATGTCATCAAAGTTGTTCATCATACACATCCTACAAGAATAAAGGGACGCATAAAAAATCAGGCCATTTCAAAATTAAATTGAGTTGCACCAAGTAATCTAGATGTGCATGTAACTTGTATATGATGTGATTAAATACATGACTCTTTAGAATAGAGTCTATGAAGTTATCAACTCCATCTTAATCTATCGAAATTTGCATGGATTCTCGACTGGCAAGACTTAAGATCTTGTTCTTTCTATATTCATCATCGCAATAGGCCACAAGGGTGATTCAATTGATTTTAAGCGATTTAGATTGGTGCACACATGTTTTTTTGTTTACACGAGTAGCTTGTGTAACTTGACTATGAAAACATGGTTTGATGAATTTTCATTGTTCAATGAATTGAAAACTCTTGGCTTGGTATGACACTTGGGAATCCGATAGATAGCTAGATCTTGTAGGGGAGCTTGTGGCCACTCAAATTTGGGAACTTCAAGCTCATTCCAGCAACAAAAGAAGCTAAGAAAGAGGGAGCACCACCATATGAGGAGTTTCTATGGTTGAGAGGGGCTAAGTAGAAAGCATGATCTTCTTATAAGTTGGTTGTAAGGGAGGCTCATGTTAACTTCATGGAAGCCATGGAAGATGAATTGATCTTTTTGTTCAGCCCATGCAATTAGCCATTAACATTTATTTACCCAGCTAAGATAGCTAAAGGCTTCAAGCATCATCCTCGTGGTATATCGTGGCTGCAAGGATGGCAAGGCTGGGTAGTCTGCCCAACCTAGCTTCAAGTTAGGTTTGGACCTACTAGCTTAACACATGGGCAGGACTTGGGCTCGCATGCATGGCTAAATCAATTTTCAAGTCAGGCTTGGGTTCAAGTGATTTTTATCCGAACCCGCTAGCCTGATCTCACCTGATTATATATGTACATTTGTCATATCCTACAACTATGCCATTCCAGCCCTGTGTAGGCAATCCATCCATCTTGAATATGGATTTTTTCTTTCATTGCTCTAAAATAAAAGCTCTAGGTGATGGGTATGCCTGTGGTGGTTCTTAGATTAGTGGTTACTGTGGTGTCTTGCATCTACTTTGTTTCTTCTGCTATTTGGTGTTGGTTAGGTGTTTGATTTTGTGGACACACAGGAAGAGAAAATGAGTGCATTATCAAGAGAATGGGGTTTAGATATCTACTCCCTTGATTTCTCTGTCCTTAATTTGCTAAAATGAAATATCTACCTAGCCAATGATTGGAATGGCATAATACAACATAAAATGACCTGAGCCCAAGTTCAAACCAAAACGAATGGTCACCACAATCTTCAATCTTTGGCATCCCACATCTAAGCTTAGCTCTATCAAATAGGTCTAATGGCTAGAATCTGATCGCCATAATTCGAACTTATCTTATTGCAATTGGTCGATGTATTCAAGCAAACCTCATACTAGAATACTTTATATTGGGTCACTTCAGTCCTCTGGTGTTTTTTGACTGTTTTAATTGAATTAGACCATGGACATCCTATTTTATTCAAGGAATTCACAAAACACTGATGAACTTCCCTAACATACATTATTAGGAAATAGCCATGGTTCTCTTTTTAACTCATAATAACTATGACCCATTAGGTCCTCTCTCTCTCTCTCTCTCTCTCTCTCTCTCTCTCTGGTTGATTTTTTGTTATTTTTCTTCCCACATATCAGATTGATTTCCTCGTTCTAGCACTGGTTCAAACTTTTGACAAGTGTATTCAAAGCAATTCAAAAACCTGAAGATCAAATCTAAACCATCAGGTGGGCTATTCTATTCTTCAATCCATATAAAATTAATCTATATTTTAAAATTTTAAGATTGAAGTTTCATCAAATATTTCCTCCTTTCTTTGTTTTGTAAAATTTTAGGCACATTTTATATTTCTATATTTCTATATTTGTGCTTTAAATCATTATCTCATTCTTTTTCATATATATTTTGATATTTATTATTTAAATATATATGTCTATGATTATTTGTTAACTGGTGTTGTTAATTAGCATTTAGGCCACCTAGTGATTTAGCAATGTATTCCCACGTTTAAGAATTTATATTGAACAAATACAGTCATTCGACTAAAAATGCTTGTTCTTTATGGATTCATAAATTGTCTCATTTTGGACAGTTCGGTACCACACCATGTACTTAGGTTGTTCTCATTTTCTGTTTACATGTAGTTGAAAATTTGGTAGCGTCTTCTTATATTTTCTCTGGATATATAGTTCTTTATTAATTGGTTTCCTCCATCCATGTATAATGGATTATATGTGATAGCTAATTAGTATTGAATTTTACATATATCTGGAGAATATGTAGAGATGCTACCGAAATTTTGACTCGCATGTAAACTGTATAACAATAGTACATTGTATGCTACCAAATGGAATGGAGACAATTAATACCTCTAGATAGAGACAAGTAGAAATAGATAAGATATTTATAGATAATTAGTCAACAAAATTTGAAATAATTAAGGATAATCTATAATTATGTATATGTAAGTATCCCGACGAATTTATTTATTAGGGGACTATTTGAGACACTAGTATCTTACAGTTTATGGAGGGGCTCGATGTTGTTTGTACTATATATATTTATATATACACATATAAATGTAATTGACTGATTACTTCAACCTTTAAAAGCCCTAATCTTACCTTACCTTTATTATCTTTTGATTTATAGATGACCAGTGAGGAAAACCTAAGTACCCCTGGTGCCGATGCGTCAGTCACATCTCCTCTTATCGTGGAGGGAGACATATTGAAAAATAAAGTTGAAACGACTTCACATTCAATGAATGGGAAAAAAAAAAGATCAGCAGTATGAATTTTTTTTATAAGATCACGCTACCAGATGGTTCGGTTAAGGTTAAAAGCAAATATTATAAAAAAATTTACGACAAGTATTATAGTTCTTCTACTACTCATTATCAGAGGTATCTTGATAAATGTGTTAAAAGACTAAGAACGTCGACGGGTGGAGTATAACATCTGATTTCATTTACTGCTTCTAAAAATAACAACTCTCAAGCTACACTCTCCACTTATAAAAGCTGAAAGAGCGATATACAAGATTAATGATAGTTAATGAGAAGCCGTTGCATGGTAGAAAATATTTTTTTATGAGATTTTACAAATTCTTCAATCCCATATGTGAGAAGCCTCTCGTTTTACTGTAAAAAGAGAGTGCATGAAAATGTATGCAATTGACAAAGCAAACTTGAAAGCTCTTCTAACATCAGTATCAATAATAAGTTTAACTTCAAATACATAAATAACATCGAATCAAAGAAATGGATATATGTTATTAATTGCACACTTTGTTGATGCATATTGAAAACTCAAAAAGAATATTATACACTTCTGCTATGTTCTTCCTCCTAATGTTGGTGTGGTAATGTCGGACTGCATTTACAATTGTCTTGTTGAGTGGGGCATAACAAAAATCTCTTCAATAACTTTAGATAATGCCTCTTCTAATGACACTTTAGTTTATTTCTTAGGTAGTCAATTCGAGGCAGTCAAAAATTTGTTATTTGAGGATAAAATATTTCAAATTAGATGTTTTTCAAACATAATAAACTTGATTGTATGATAAATACTTAAAGCATGCAATTGACTCCACGATCACCAACATACCAGATAGTGTTAAATATATGAGGGGGTTACCTTCAAGACTTAGTACGAAGAAGAAACAGAGACGCAGAAAACTGAATCAGAACTAGAGAAGTATCTAAAGGAGCTATTCATAAGGTTACAAGAAGATGATTTTGATGTTTTGCAGCGGCGAAAGTCGAGAGTTCGTGAATACCCTAAATATTCGGTAATCACACGTCACATATTATCAATTCCAATTTTGAATATGGCATCAGAATAAACATTTAATACATGGATCAAGGTTGTGAGTAAGTATCGAAGCTTACTCGCCTCGAAAACAATTGAAGCAATGATATGTATACAGGATTGGTTGTATTTAGTTTGGGGCGGTAACAGTTTCGATGTTGATGAGGATGAAAACGATAATAGAAGTTAATACGAGAATGCATCTAAAACTTTATGAAAGAATGTGTACTTTTAAAGTCTTGTTTAAGATTTTATATTTTGTAATATATTTTCATTTTTTGGACTTTATGTTATGGTATCTAGATAGTATATGTGAGACTTTTTGTTTCTCTTAATATCGTGGCATGTGGGACATTTTGAACTTAATGTTGTTGACATTTAATTTGTATTTTGTAGCAATAAATATAATATGTTGAGGTGGGAGCAGGCTCGACTCGACTCAAGGTAAGCTCGCCTAGACTCGATCTACTAGCTCACCTTGAAAGGTTTGACAAACAAGCTAAGCTTTGATGTTAAGCTCGAGGGCAAGCTTGACTTCGAGGAGAGCATGGACAAATCAAGCTAAGCTTGGCCCACCTCGACTCGACTCGGCTCAATGTACAAACAACCCCATGCATCACTTCTACCATTCATGTTAATGTTTAAAATATGGTATAAAATTATTATCATCCACGAATGATATAATTGACTAAATTTTAAACTTTTAATATAAGTAGTGCAAAAAATAATTAAATATTTTAAATTTTTTCTTGATCAATAAATCCCATCAATACTTTGCTTTCATGCCGGTAGCCCGTGAATGGTGGTCCCATCAAATATCCCCAGGGAGGCTTATATTAAGTACGGCTCTAGCCTCACTAAATACGATTCATCCGAGAACTCACCTCAATGAATGTATTGTACATACATGCAGTCCCATTCATTTTTTTCAGCTCTTTTTAAGTCAAGTACCAAAAATAAAAGTAAATAAAACTCTCGTATTGACCACACCACAAGAAAAGTGGCGATTGAATGACTACCATTAAAAACTTCCCAAGGCCCACTATAATGTTTATTTTTCTAGACAACTTGTTGATAAGATAAGAAAGACCTGGATGAAGGAAAAAAATAAATATCATGTAACACTCCGAATTTTTGCCAACCTGGGGTTACACGTCCTTAGGCAATGGGTCAACCACATCACTTTTAGGAATCAATTCCAAAGCCAAAGAAATCACTTAGAACCAAATTTCTTTAGAAATTAATCATAAGTTAGCTAGTGCTACGCTAGAGTAGCTGTGAAATTGTCCCTGATCGCTTTAAATACGTTCTACAAGACCCAAAACTTGTAGAATCAATGGTGTTATAATGCCCTGAAACCTAGGATCAAACTCTAAACCGGTTTGTTTTCGGAAACCCTTTGAAACTTTGTATTAGATGTAGACCGCGCGTCGAAAGTCCGATATCTACCATCTTAGACCGTTATGACCACTTGGCTGGACTTGACAATCGTTTCGAAAATCAAGGCCAACCGACGTTCAGAGCCTATTTCATTGAGCTTGGAGTGAAGAGAGTGAGAAAAGGGTTAGATTTGAAAATTTTAATTCAAATCTGGCATGTGACTTGGCGCATTATTATTAAGCGTTCTGACCGTCAGAATTCAACCAAATTACACCCTCGGATCAGGAAAAATTTCTCTTTCATATCACGAGACTTGTAGACCTGATCTAGGTGCGATGACCGCTGAATTGAAACTGGACCGCCACGTGCTATCTGCGAACTTTGCCGGGCTGAAAACTGGGTGTGAGCAGGATCCAGTATACATGAGCTTAAGTCAGACCGCATTCGGCCAGGGGACCTCCAGAAGTGCTTCTTTGGACCAGAACAACCCCGATTTGGTTATACCTCAAGTGAGCTTTGTTCCCAAGCCTAATTTGAGAAGGTTTTAGGCTATAAAAGAGCTTTAAACCCTCTCACAACCCTCCCATCCGAATTTTCTAGAAACCCTAGCTAGAGAGAGAGAAAAAGTGAGAGATTGTGAGAGAGTGTAGGAGAGATCTTTCCGCCACTTGCTGCTGCTGCTACACGTGCTAAAGCAATGCACTCTCATCACTTTTTTGGTGATTCTAACGCACTTCTAGGTAAGAAAAATCCTAACCACTTGCTGTTTTGGGGTTTCCTTCAATTCATTAGTGATGTAGCTTATGTATCTTATGCCTTAGGTCGCCTGTACGCTGTTGACGAAGCGTATATGCTCCATTCGAAACGATACACATCTAGGGTAAAAAGGTGCGGATCTTAGACGCTTTGATTGACTCATTTCAAAGCTTTCAATGTCGTTTAATAGTAGATTATCGACGGCAATGCCGTTTGACATGTACAACATGCTGTCCGTTTTCCGTTTCGTAAACGTACGGTAAATATGAGATTTAGGATATTTTAGTCATTTATAGGAAATACTGCTTACGTCCATATTTTGATAAAATGTTTGTCATGGCTATTTATCATGTTAGAATATTAGGAAGGCGTGCATGATTGGTTTGGCGAAGGGATTCGCCCTTAAGCGCACTTTGAGTCGACATACGCTATGTAGACTAAAGTGTGTAGTCTAAGTGTTTGTATAAATGTTTGTATTAGTATGTATTGAATAAATGGTGTTGTGTAGGAGTTTTGAGATTGAATTCTCAAGTAATATGCTGATGTAAACGATTTCCATCATGTTGGCTATATGTATTGATTTCATTATATACATGAAATGCATGTGTGGGATGATTTGCTTAAGTTGTATGTTATAACATGTATCAACATGCTTATAATGTTGTATTTCATTTCTGTTACTTACATATGCTTACTGATGTTGATGCACAAATGCTTGGGGCTATGACCTAGTCCAGGCAGTCGATAATGGATCAAATTCGTGGTTGGTTTCTATGTACCACAAAGGACGCGTCGATGAACGCGAGTCGTGTTTTGGGTTGGCGGCAGTGGTTAGGCCACACGAAGTGTTTCATGTACTTCATGTCGTTCAGCTTGAGATGCGCTCATACTAGTCGAGCCTGTCAAGTAAGCCGACTGGCCATTGTATGTTCACCATGTATGAGTCATAACTGTTTGAACCTAGGGTACTGAACTTACCATTGGAAATCCTGTTAACTATAGTACCTTGATCCATAAAGACTCATGAGTCGGACATGATGGTATGGGACACCGTGGTCGAGCTGTCGGCCTACGCTGGGGCCACAAACTTCTCCATAGTGACCAGTGAGCACCCTATTCTGAGCAGATTATGGTGGTATGGGACACCATATTCTTGTTGTCGGCCTACACTGATTGGTGACAAGCCCTTTGTAGTGACCTTGAGTTTATCCTGACACCACATGGGGGCGACGAGTCCTGATGCAGTCTTAAGGATAATTAGGCCTGTATTGATAAGGTGATGGGGGAGCGGTGCAACGAGTGCGAGCAACAGCCCTGATAGCCCTTGCAGCGACCTACAAATGTAACATCGTATGTGATGTCTAGGAGTGACGACCCTAAAAAGGATCTGTATTGGGATTGATATAAGCAAAATACCTTAGTTTCTCAATACTGCTGTATGAAAAGGAATAATAACAACTTGGTAATCATATCCACATCACATTGCATGTGCCTGGAAGATGTGGAGCACTCAGCGGTATGCAAGCATGCAGCGGACGCAGATGGTGCCGTATGAGAGAGAATGTCGGTGAGGGCATCCATCATGTCATGTCATATTGCATTAACAATAGTATCTATGAATGTTTGATTAATTGCTTTACTATTATCGCATGATTGATTTGAAAATATGTTAATCTTTGCTCTATGATTCTACTGAGTTAATTACTCACTCCCACATTATGGGACGGTGTTGCGCACACCAAACAGTTCGTATCTTAATTGCAGATGATGGCGATGCTTGCGAAGCAGAGCCGGACTTGATAATGAGGAGGAGGATCCCTCCTATATGCAGGTTCTGATTGACGGGGTTACAGGGTTACTGATTAGATACCAATATACTTGATATTTTGCCTTTTTCTTACACACCCATATATATTCTTTTTATCATTTTTGGAGTATACATGTATATGTTTAACCTGGTAACATGTTCACACTCTGGAGACCCACAACAGTTCATATACTTTATATATCTATTACATTTTTTTGCTTGCTAATTTAACTGTCTCTGAAGTATGATATGCTGTTTTGGTCTAATCTCATTCATGTTTTCTGCACTAATATGAACAACATTCATCCATCATTAAAAATGTTGCATAAATAATGTTCTGGAACTCGGGAGTGAAGTTTTTGCTTGACGCCCGATTTTCGGGATGTTACATATCAGATTGAAAACTTTTATACTATATGAGAAGTCTTTAATGATCGATCATCACTGTTCCTCTAATGTCGTGCACCTAAGATTTGGATGTGCTTCGTTTTTGGAATACTGCCTAAAAAGAGGTAGAAAAATGGATGGATGGAGTGGATATACAATATATATATATATATATATATATATATATATATATATATATATATATATATATATATATATATATATATATATATATATATATATATATATATATATCAAGGTGGGCCCACAATTAGGGTGTACCATGTTAGGTGAGGCTAGGCCGCACCTAATCCGCTCCCCTACACTGATTAGTCTACATCTACCCAAAAAAGAGGGGCATGTGTGTCAGTGCTATGTCCGTAGAAAGTTCACAAAAGCGATTAGATGCAAGATTCCTGTCCATCAGTTTTGCAAGACGACATTAGTATAAGATTCCAAAAATTAGGCCGATCCAAAACTCACGTTGTCCACGTCATACAACAAAAAGGGAATTGAAGCCTATCATTGGAAACTTTGTGGGGGCCACATAAGTTTTGTATCAGGATGATATTTGTAACTACAATTTACTGAGTGGTAATAACCATATGAATGGTTTCAATGGTATATAAACATCATGGTCGGCTCTAAAAAGGTTTCAATGATAAGAGTTTCTTAGATAATTGTTTCATTTGGTATGACACAAATAAGTTTTCTATCTGCCTTATTTTTGGACTCCCGTCATGTCGAGGTCTTGCAAAATTGATGGACGGAGTGGATTATCATGGGCATCTATGTGGGCCTCACATAGCTTCCACAGGAACTTACTTAGCCAAGGGACTATAGAAGTGGGCTATCAAAACAGGACGCGGGTGGACATCCTACCCCCACCTGTCTCCAGCTGGGAACAAGCAGGAGCTTTGAGTGGCCACCGTGATGTATAGGTCTTTTCCAAACTGTCCATCAATTTTTTGGGTATCATTTTATGATATAAGCACAAAATTGAGGTAGATCCAAGACATATTTGGACTACACGAGGGGGATTAAACTCTTACCGTTGAAAAGTTCTCAGGGGCAACAAAAGTTTTGGATGGAGTTGATATTTGTGTTTTCTCTTCATCCAGGTCTTTGTATCTTTATGAATAGGTTGGATGGCAAATAAATATCACGGTGGGCCCTAGAAAAGTTTCAATGGTGAGAATCATTATCACTGCTGCTTCTTGTGGTGTGGTCCACCTGAGCCTTGGATCTGCCTCATTTTTGGTCTTTTGTCGTCAAATGATATGAAAAAATGGATGGGTAGTGTGGATAAGACCTATACATCATGGTGGCCACTCAAAGCTCCTGCCTGTTCCCAGGTATATAGGGGCAGTGGACAGGCTCACGCGTCGAAATGAAGGGCAAGTGTAAAATATGGGATCCGATCACAAGGAAATCACAACAATGTCGATGCAACATCTTTAAATCCAGCCCAATCAGATCATCATGTGGGCCACGCCTTCACAAAACAAATGAAAGGTTGAATGAGATTTTACAAATGGTTCGGATTTTCTTCACATTTTTTATTCATTCGATGATTAGATTTGCTTATACACTTTAAAAGTGCACGTGACTATTCGTATATACAGTGAAGATTAGAGGTTTACACGAGTCGAGTTGGGCACGACTCAACTCAGCTTGGCCACTTGCTGACCCCAGCTCGAACTCAGCTCGGCTCAGTCCTCGAGCCTAACTGGCCAGCTTGGCTCGGTTTGGTTAGTAGCTCGGCCCAATTCGAGCCGAGTTTGAGCTAAGATCGAGCCAAGTTCGCCTATGTAGCATTTTCACAAACACATCGATTGCACCTTCAAAATCTCACTATATGTAAAACAGCAGCAGCGGTTTTACAAGTATTTCATTAAACACCTTCTAAACAACATAAAAATCAAGAAAAAAAGGGTATGTATTTCATATGCATGCCTTCCTTGCCACCAGTCACACCTCGTTGAGTCATTTCACTAAACGTTTAGTGAGCAATATCATTGTCGGGCGCTGGAGAATAACAAGAAATAGAGGAGAGGAGAGTGGTAATAGTCGTTAGTCACCGTTCGGGCACTAAAGAGAGTTGAGTTTTAGCTCAAGACCGAATTGGGGTTAAGATTTTTAAGGTTAGACGAACGCGCGAGATGAGAGTAGGTGTTGGGGTTGAGATTTAAAAAAATAAAACAAAATAAAATAAAAAACTTATTTTAAACGCCCAAGTAAATTAGATATTATATATACTTACTCAAAAAATCGATCGAAGCCAAACCGCGTCGAGTTTGAGTTCAAGACCAAGTCAAATTAAGTCAAGGTAGGTTCAGATCGGACTCGTCTCGAAAAATTTCAGGCTTAATAAAACTGACTCGACTTGGCTTGAACACAGTTTACATCCGAGTTGGGTCTAGCTTTTATGAGTCGATTCTAGCGAGCTAATGAGCTAACTCGACTCGTGTACACCTCTAAACTGAGGATATCAAGACTAGTCGGTCAGATCTTACACAGGCGTAACTAGTTCACACGTGTGAGGCCAGTGGACTTTCAAAGTGCGCTCGTGCGTGCAGAATTGATCACGTGAATATATGTTATGAGTCAAGTACACCAGCAATAGATCCGACACCGACTTGTTGCTCCGGATTGTCGTTTTGTGGTTTTGGAAATACATTAGTAGAAGCAATTAAAGGACCGATATGATCGGATTCTTGTCTTAGATGTATTTCATCTTGATTAGAAATGTGGGCCGTTGGTGGGCCTTGATCATTCAATATGGTGGGCCATGCCATGACAAGGACTTTGATATTCTTTTGTTGCGGTCGTATCTAGTGGTTTACACACCAAGCTTGCGTTTAGCTTACGCGCGTGTGCAAGTGAACCCAACTACACACCATCCCACGTGCCTAAGTGGCACGTGCGTGTTAGATCTTAACCGTGTATCAAATGGGAGCAACATGCAGATGCCCTTGGACGGAAGTTGGGCCTATCTACTGATTAGTTAAGATAGAAACAAATGGACGGCTAAGAATGCTAACCGTGTTTTTCTATGCCATCTTTTTGTTGGTAACACTGGTCTATTTTGCGAGAGGATTTTTGGGCACGGCCATCTTGATTTTCACAGTGGGATCGATGCGATGGATGGATTGGATCTTATACATTTGTTGTTGTGGCACGTGGGGTTCACACGCGTGTGAGCTTTACGAACTACTTTTGAGAAATTTACGATTGTGGACCCACCTTTTATCCATTGGATATTCTTGAAACAATACAAATTTAACATACCCACTTAGACCTCCTTGCACGGACGACAAATTCCAAGACAAAAATACCCACCTTTTCACATAAACGGATTCGCTACTCCGCCTGCCACCCACCAATGGCGGATCTTCGGTGGTGTGTTGGCCCCACCATGATGTATGCTTTTCATCCATGCCGTCCATATATTTTTTTCAGATCATTTTATGGTATGAGATAAAAAATGAGTATATCCAAATCTTAAGTGTACCCCATTACAGGAAACAGTGTTGAATGAGCGTCAACCATTAGAAATCCTCCCCCATCTAAGTTGGGGCCCACTGTGATGTTTGTGAGAAATCCTCCCCGTCTAAGTTCATTCATAGGGTCACAAAGACCTGGATGAAGAGGAAAAACAAATTTTATAATGATCCAAAACTTCTGTAACCCCTAAAAGGGTTTCAATGGTAGACGTTCAATTCCCCACTACCTTTTACAGTGTGGTCCACTTGATAGTTAGATCTATCTTATTTTTCATCTTAAGCCTTAATATGAGCTCGCCAAATAGATGGACGGTTTGGATATAACACAGACCTCATGATGGGACCCACAAAAGCAACATAGAAAAAAAACAAACAAAAAGACTATCGCGGCAGTGCCGCAACAGTCTGGCAGTTTTTTTCTTTTTTTCTGGGAGAACTTTTTCTCCCTTACATTCTTCTTTAATACATAATTATGTAAATATATATATATAAGTATATAAAAATATTTTTTATCTTTTAATTCATTTCTTTATCTATGTATTTAATAAGCATATCTGCTAAATTAGAATGATTTTTTTTTTTTTACACATGCACACGCACCCCCACACACTCACACTAGTGGAATTTCACCACCTATGAATACTCGAACGCTTGACCGGGTGTTGAAACTCCTAAGAGTCTATCACCCGAGCAAGAGTAAGGATCCAAATTAGAATGATTTACTTAATATACCACATATGATTTTGGGGTAGGAGAAGCTAATTTAGCCAACCAACCTAGTTATTTTTCAAGATTTCATCGGGTCGATGGTTGAAAATTCAGCGGGGTAAGCTAGAAAAACAGCAGGGCAAACTGAAATATGAGCGGGGGCAAACTAGAAAAATAGCGGGGCAAACTGAAATATGAGCGGGGCAAACAAGAAAAACAGTGGGGCAAATTGAAAAAATAGTGGGGCAAACTGAAATATGAGCGGGGCAAACAAGAAAAATAGTGGGACAAACTGAAATATGAGTGAGCAAACTGAAATATGAGCGGGGCAAACTAGAAAAACAGCGGAAAAACTGAAATATGAGCGAGACAAACTAAAAAAATAGAGGGGCAAACTGAAATATGAACGGGGCAAACAAGAAAAATAGTGGGGCAAACGAGAAAAACAGCGGGGCAAACTGAAATATGAGCGGGACAAACAAGAAAAATAGCGGGGCAAACTGAAATATGAGCGGGGCAAACTAGAAAAATAGCGGGATAATTGAAATATGAGCAGGGCAAACAAGAAAAACAATGGGACAAACTGAAATGTAAGTGGGGCAAACTAGAAAAACAGCGGATAAATTGAAATATGAGCGTATCACACATATAAGACATTTAAAAATGCATCGTATCATATTTGACACATGCAAAATATTTGCATATTATAATTGCGTGGTACTTCAATATGAATGATAACACATGTACTGGTACATGAGGGTGCTTAAAACTAGATAATGGTGTAAGAATTCTATAAAGTAAGCTTAATTGATCAATGGTCTAAATCTTCGTAAGGATTGAATATCATGGATGGACATATGGGTGGACTCTACTAAAATTATGATTAAATTAAAAATATGTAATGAGTCAAGCACTTACATGGTGACTCACACAGTGTGTGGTGAACTTAAAATCTTAAATCATGTGGAGCCTTCTGAGTTTCGATGCTTTTCAAATTTATATTTCTCTCTATTTTAAATATGATTTGAGTGCTTCTTTAAGAGTGTAAGGTGTGGAAGACTCGACAATAAAAGTACAGTGATATATATCACCCCAATTAGGCATGAATTTCAGTACAGCTTATATAATCCTCATCAGTGATACAATATTAATTGTTCAATCCTTGCAATCCGGCATATATTTTATAGAAGGTAATTGAAGATAGATAATTACACATGTGCATATTCTCACACATGATCATAAGTGCAGCTTTCGAGATGGATGGTGACATGTAGGACATTTATGGATGAACACGCGGAGATTGAAGATGGAAAATGGCACGCATGACTAGCTGCATGACTAGCTGCATGTTAGTGATGTGGTACACTGGCAGACGTGTCACATTTGGATGCTTGGACTGTACATGGAGGGTGTCAAAAGAAAGCAACTACATGATAGGTCGGGTACTTTCCTTTTCAAGAATCCAAACCAGCCACTGAATGCTGGATTAGCTTCATTTGTATGTCTGGATACAGTGACTTTCTACTCGTGCAGTATGTGGACGAGATTTACACACATCTGTAGGTGGAACCCAACCTTGATTGGACCTTATCTCAAACTTCACACCATTGGATTGTCCCAACCTGGATATATGGTCAAGTAATTATGGTTGACTCTTTTACATCCATCTATTTTATTTCTGAAAAGTCCTTCAATTGAATTGTTGGAATTCTCAGATCTGTGTAACTTGTGACTTATACGCCATTAGCCGTAATTCAAAGTGTATGATACGAGACGCGGATTGTGTGAAACTTGAATGCTTACCATTGCAAAATTTCTGGCGGGCTATAAAAGTTTTGGAACAAGATGATATTTGTTTTTTTCTCTTCATCCAGGTTTGTGATCTTATGAACATATTTGGATGACAAATATGTGGACCCTAACAAACAGACTGCATGATAATTCGTCATGCTCGAGTCTCAGCTCGTGCTCGGCTTGGAGGGGTATTGAACATGTTTACCTCGCTGATTTCCTGGTTTTCCTTGCTGATTTTCTAATTTGCCCTGCTGATTTTTTAGTTTCCCCTGCTCAATTTCATGTTTGCCCCGCTGATTTCCTAGTTTACCCCGCTGATTTTCTAGTTTGCCTCGTTGATTTTCTAGTTTTTCCTGCCGATTTCATGTTTGCCTTGCTGCTTTCTTAGTTTGCCCCCCTGCTTTTCTAGTTTGCCCCGCTGATTTTCATGTTTGCCCCACTTAATTTCATGTTTGCCCCACCGATTTCCTAGTTTGCCCCGCTGATTTTCTAGTTTTTCTGAAGAATGTGAAGAGGCGATTTGGTTTTAGTGACAGATGGATTTCCTTGATGGAGGCATGCTGGGGAAATTGCTGGTTCTCAGTCCTTTTCAATGGAGAGCCTACAGGGTTTTTCAAATCGACAAGAGGGCTCCGCCAAGGAGACCCGTTATCTCTTGGGTTGTTCATCCTTGCAGCGGAGCTCTTCTCCAGAAATTTTAAATGTTAGTGGAGAGGGGCTGGTGTAGGCCATTCAAGCTGCAACGAGGTTGTCCTATTATTTCTCACATTTTATTTGCTGACAATACTTTACTGTTTGTGAATAGCAGACACAAGTTGTTGCTTACGGTGAAAAATTTCTTAAAGGCCTTCCAAGCCTCTTCAGGCCAACAGATATCTAAATAGGCCCTAAAAGCTAAATACCTTACAACAACACAAGTTAGTGACAAGTATGGATACTTGAATGCTTGACCTGGTGTTTGTTAGAAGTTCAATTCAAAACTTCCGTGGCCCTTAAGAAATGATTAACATTAGAAGTTCAATTCAAAATTTCATGTGGTGTGGTCCATTTGAACATTGGATATGTTTAGATTTTTTGGCTCAAGCCATGAAATTATTTGTTAAGTTTGTCCTGCTGAATTTCATATTTGCCCTGCTCATATTCATGTTTGCCCCGCTAATTTTCATGTTTGCCCCACTAATTTTCTAGTTTGCCTCGCTAATTTCAAGTTTGCCCCGCTGATTTTCTAGTTTGCCTCGCTCAATTTCATGCTTGCCCAGCTGATTTTCTAGTTTGCCCCGTTGAAATTGTAATTTGCCCCACTGATATTCTAGTTTGCCCCACTGAATTTGTAATTTGCCCCACTGATTTTCTAGTTTGCCCTCCTCAATTTCATGTTTCCCCCGCTGAAATTCAAGTTTGCCCCGCTCAATTTCATGTTTTCGTAACGGGGTATTCGCGTGCTTATTTGAAGATGGCAACTTTCTTCTATTGTTAAATGAATAAAGAAAGAAATTATAAAAAGAGAGAAATTTTTTTTATATGCCCATATATACGTATTTATATAAATATGTATTAGAGAAAAATGTAAGTAGATAGAATAAAGTACTCCGTGTTTTTTTTAAAAAAAACAGACTAGCGCGGCACTACCGCCAGTTCGGCGGTACTGCCGCGGTACAATGGCTACGGTTATAATCCAGACCTGATATATCATATATGATTTTGGGGTAGGAGAAGCAACTTTAGCCAACTAACCTGATTATTTTCTAAGATTTCATTAGGTCAATGGTCAAAAATCCATTTCCTTCACTTCGCAGTCAATTTTAATCAGTTTGCGGTGAATTTCAATCAAATTTAGATGGCTTGGATTATCGTGCAGCTATGCCATATACGGTGGAAGAATTTCCTTCATTTTTTAGTCAGTGTTACACTAAAAAAGAAGAAAAAATAGGCTTTATTGTTACACACTGTCAGCATGGCGATTCATATACAGGTGTAGCAATTATATATTGTAAGTCCCGTGTCCTAGTCCGTACCATTCCGTTGGCCTCCGTGGTCCTTCCGGTCGGAATCTGGCAATCCTCGACCCGTATCTGATGTTCGCGCGTGATCCTAAGCCAAGACCTATATGCCAAAGTCGGCTCGAACCGAAACCTGTACTAAGGCGACCGCACCGTCGCCGCGGTTCCAATACCGCAACTCGCGCACCAAACCGGTACCCAGGGTAGAAGATGTAGGCTAGCGTTCATTTTGAGGAAAATACCGCGTGTGCAAATTTTGAGAGAATCTCTAGGATATATCCAATCAATCAATCAATCAATCAATCAATCAATGTCAAGTACAAGTCAAGTCACTCCATACCCCAAGTACAACAACTCATCCCTCCTCATTCCCAAAGTCAGCTCTCTCTCTCTCCACCCATCCCTTTCTTACATCCATCACACCTCACCAATCCTCATCATCCCATCACACCTCACCCATCCTCATCATCCCATCACTTCTCTCTCTCCCTCATTTCTTAAAAATCTCTCCCAAGCAACATCCCACGTCTAAGCTTTCTCTCTCCCAAACCCCAAGTGTGGCCCACCCTCTCATCTCTTATCCTCACCATCAAAATTCCATCGCCACCGTTGAACGTTGAGCATAGGTATATACAAGCCTTAAAGAGTAAGGAGGAGTGCAAGAGGTGGGTGATCATCATTCATTTCAATTTTTAAGGGCCCACTTGTTGTGGGACCCACTTTATGTATATGTTGTAACTATGGAGGGCCCATAGTGGCGGGGACCCTCCCCTCTATCACTATCTCTCTCTCTCTCTCTCTCTCTCTCTCTCTCTCTCTCTCTCTTTTGTATGATATCTTGTGGCCACCACGGTGCAAGATGATCTTGACCGACCGATGGTGAGGCCCACCTTACAATGGGTCCATTGAACGACCAAGATGAAGGAAAAACACAAGTATCAAATTGATCCAAACCAGGTGGGCCACGTTTATGTGGGACCGACCTTGACTAGAATGGTGGGCCATATCCCATGTGGGACCCACCACAATGCATGTGTTTACCCAGGCTGTCCAGTGTCCAGGGACGCTGGACGGGTGTGGCTAACATGGAGTTTGTATACTGACAGGGGTGTGTACTTACAAGCTTTAAAAAAAATAGAAAAGGAAGAGAAATGATGGGCCACCCTTGCAGGCCCCACCTTGATGTATGTATGCAATCCATGCCGTCCATTCCATTTGCCAGATCATTTTAGACATTGAGCCGAATACTAAACCCAATCTAATTTCCTGGCGGGCCTTAGCATAGTGAATATCGATTTTTACGGTCAGATTGTCTAGCGCCCATCTTGAGCCAAAAATATACTGAATATTGGTCTTGTTGGGTCGGTCTTGATCCATGGAGTACAATGGCTGGAGTGGATCTTTTGGATGTGGGCCCCACACGGGAAAAACAACGAGAATAAAAAAAAATATAAAAAAGAAAGAAAGAAGAGGAGGCAGCAGCGTCAGACGCTGCTGCTGCAGACGTTGCAGGCAATGCCTGGGCCAGGCGGGCGGGCGGGCGGCCGGTCTAAGCTGACCCACGGGTCCCAGTTGTGGGCCCCACCGTGATGCGATTCGAACATCTACACAGTGCATTGGGTGAGCCCATAGGGCAGTGGCCCCCTGCCAAAAATCAGCCGTATGCAGAACTCATGTCACGCCCCAAATTCAAAAATCGGATTCACATGAATCCTGAATCCCGATTGCCGAATCCGGTGCTGACAGCCTCCGTAGTACCCCATTCTCGGCTCCTGACAATCAAAAGCCAGATTCCGATCCTGGGATCCTACAAGGAGGATTTTCAGAATGAATTTTTTTTTTTTTGTAATGGAGCATAACCACAAGCATAACCAAGTCACAAAATAACATCACCACATATTCACTATAAAAAAAATTTTAAGTACAATGCAGAAAGGAAAATACAAGATGATCAAAAAGCTCCAAAAGGTCCTGATATGCGCTCCTGTCTCAGCGCTGCTGTCGTCCAACGCTACCTGCACGCAACTATCGTGCATAAGCTTACAAAAGCTTAGAGGGTGGTGTAAGTGTGTGCGTAAGGCAAACGCCAAGTGTACAGTATCAGATCAATGCGGAAGTATGTGGTAAGTCTATAGAATCAACCATGCCAAAGCTATGAGATGAGATATGAATGTCATCGGCTACACCGATGCAATGCAAGGCCTACATAGCCGAATGTCATATGTGAAATGCAATCCAAACAAGTCGGTACTCCTCAAGTACGTATATTAGTACAGTTTCTCTCTGGATATCACCGGGGTCTAATACACTTCGCAGAAACTGCCACCTCCCTAGCTACACAGTCAAGCAAGCGGATAAGACCTCACTATCCGCCTGACCAGTAGTATGCCAATACCTACCCGGCTCGTCGATAGCGGACTCATTTGCGAGCTAGTCAAACTCAGCCTAGCTTATAGCCCTCTTACTCAGGCGGATAAGGCCACACCCCCTTCCAACCGACCACGATACAGTGGGAGACGCGGCCTACTGGTATTCGGCACTCGGGCGCTCATGTATCCACTCAGTCTAGACGCTGGAGCATCTCTTAGTACCAAAAAGATTCTGGGACTCTCACCCAAGGACATCGTAAGTGCCCACAGTGCTAGAATAAGTATTTTCGGTATCCAATACGGCCATCCACGATGTACCTGTGGAGCCACGACCCTGATGTCGCTAGGGCGTGCAGTGATCAAGTCACACGTATGCGGGATGCATGAATCACACGTCAAATCATGCAGAAGTCCAGCGCGTACTGCGCGATCATGTAGGGCACTCCATCTCATAACAGGTCCCATAAGTGGTCTGCCCAATGGCATATGCTATGATCAGTCGCTACTCAAATCAAGCATACATATGATGCGTATGGGCATGAGTCATGAGATTATACTAAGCATGTTATAAGGCGATGAATAGCAACGAGTATGGGCCTATCAATGGGCCCTAAGGAGAGTTACAATGCGGACATTTAACCAACATTGCACATATAATGTGGACGTCAAACCAACATTGTTCCTTAGGCACGACCCGCCCTATATACCATTACATGAAACATGAGAGATCACTCATTGTAATGGACCCTAAGGTCATCTCGTTAGGCCTCGACCCATGGGCCTTAGATACATCAAATGGGCCGTATCACATGGGCCTTACGTTTATCAAATGGATTACATTAATGGGCCTCGCCAATGAGCCTTATGTACATTGCAATGGTCCACGATCCATGGGCCTTGAAATACATCAAATGGGCCTACACACATGAGCTTTTAAATATGTCAAAGGGGCCGCTCCATTTGCGCCCTATGCACATCAAATGGGCTTGAATCTCGTGGGCTCTTTATGTATCAAATGGGCTTAGTCCCATGGACCTTGCATATGTCAAATGGGCTTAGTCCCATAAGCTTTGGATATGTACCAAAGTAGGTCTCAATGAGTGACCATAATTAAGTAAATTGTGGGCCCTAAACACACACCAAGGTGGGCCCATTTGAAACATAGATCTGCCTCATTTTTAGCTCATATTATGGAATGAGCTCTCAAAATAGGTGGACAGTATGGATGTAGCACATGCATCATAGTGGGGGGGGGGGGGGGGGGGGGTCCACATGGAGGCCCACCATCACACATATATAATATAGTATATATATATGTAATATATATATATATATATATATATATATATATATATATATATATATATATATATATATATATATCAACACATATGCACACACACGCATACACACACGTGCACTCACACACATGCATACACACACACACGTGCACTCACACACCTGCATACACACACACACGTGCACACACACACCTGCATACACACACACACGTGCACTCACACACCTGCATACACACACGTACGCTCGTACATACATTACAGTGGGCTCCACCGTCCGTGCGGACGGTGGAGTTAGTCATCTATATCACTGTGGGTCCCATGTGGGGCCCACTATAATGTTTATAATTCATCCAACCTGTTCATAAGGTCACAGGGACCTGAGTGAATAGGAAAAATAAATTTCAGTTTGATCAAAAACTTCTGTGGACCCCAAAGGGATTTCAATGGTAGAATTTAATCACCACTGTTTCTTGTGGTGTGGGCTGCCTGAGTCTTGGATGGGTCTCATTTTTGGGGAGGGCCCACCTCAGCATGTGGGCCACCCATTGGACGGCGTGGATACAAAATATACATCATGTGGGGCCCACGGCAGGGGGCCGTGGGCTGCTGTCCGCCCGCCCGCTGCCAGGCCGCAGGTAGCGCCTGCACCGTCTGCAGCAGCAGACGCTGCTCTCTTTCTCTTTTTTTTTTTTTAAAAACCCATTTTCTAGGGTTTTTGTCATGTGGGGCCCACGTCTGAAGAATCCACTCCTGCCATTGGATTCTACAACCCACAACGAATCCAACGAGTCCAATATCGAGCCTCTTTCATCGTGTAAACAGAAATCTAGAAGGATTTCAATGGTATTGATGGTATTTTCAACACCATGGCCTACTAGATATCCGGATCTTCCTCATCTTTCGGTTCAACGCCTAAAATAAGTTGGGGAAGAGGATGGACGACACGGATTGTATACATACATCAAGGTGGGTCCTATACAAATAGCCCACCCCAATGGCTTGAAACAAACCCTTTTTTTTTTTTGGTTTTTATTCCAGTGACGTCTGGACGTCACTGGACTCTTTTTCCTTCTTTTTTTTTTTGTCTTGGGCTGTAGCAAATACATTCAAGGTGGGCCCTGATTAGGTGGGCCACCCCAAATGGATGTACATTTAAGATGGGCCCCACCCATGGACGACTTGGATAAAAAACATATTTCATGGTGCGGCTAATTCAAGTGGGCCACATAGCTACATTAACATACAAGAAAAATAAATAAAGAAGAGAGGGAGAGAGAGAGAGTGAAAGAGTGGGACACGTGTGATGGAGGGACCCCGGCACTATGGGCCCTCCGTTTCAATCATCCAATCATACATCAAAGGTCCCCTTGCATATGGACCATCAACAAAAGATCAACGGTGGAGATCCCACTCCATTAGAAATGGACGGTCTAGATGACCTCCTCAATAAAGGAAAGTAAACATCATGATGGGGTTCATGGAGAATGGCCCTATCATGGAATGATCTTGATGATCAAGATGAGCCATTGGCCACATCTTAGGGTCCCAAGTGAGATCCAAACCATTGATCGGTTGGCCTCACTTGGCCCATCTTAAAAATATAAAAAGTAGTCTAAAGAAACACCCACCACTTGATCTTCTTGGTCCGTTGGATAGCCGTCTCCTAGAGCTTCACTTTGATGGTGGAGATGGGAAATAGATGGCTAGGATGGGAAATTTGGGAGTGAAAAGTGGGCCACCAAAATCACACCTCTCTCATGGGGAGCCTTGGACGTGGGAGGCTCTCTTGGTTGCTTGGGTTTAGTGTGAGAAAGGAGAGAGAGAGGGAGAGATGAGATGTGGAGAGATGGAGTGATGTGAGGTGAGTGATGGGTGAAGTGAGAGGTTAGTTGACTTAGGTGGTTGCTTGACTTGTGGAGAAAGGAAGCATGGGTGTTTGTACTTGACATAAAGTGATTGATGGGTGATTGATTGATGGGATTGATGGGACATATTGTAGAGATTCTCTTGGGATTTGCAACGTGCGGTGTTTTTGCTCGAACTGAACGCGGGTCCGCATCTCATCGTCTGGGTATCGGATTGGTGCGTGAGTTGCGGCGTTGGAACCGCGGCGACGGTGCGGTCGCAACGATACAAGTCTCGGATTAAGCCGGCTCAAATGAATAGGATACGACTTACGGTCGTGCGCAACGTCAACTATAGGTCACGGATTGCCGGAATTTGACGAGAAGGATCGCGGGAAACAACTGAACAGTGCGGATTAGGATACGGGTCTTACAACTCAAGTGGGCCATACCATCTAAAATCATGTGAAGACACGCCTAAAATATATAAAATCACTTGGTGGGGCCTACCTGAAATTTGGATGTGGCTGAAACTTGGTTTGAACCCTCAGCCAGGTGGGACACACATAATGGGTGGACTGGATTTGTGGACCACATCACTGTGGGCTCCTTGACCCAATCAACAAGTTTGGGTGAAAAATAAACATTACAGTGGGCCCTTGACCACGTGACGTTATGAATAGGTTGCATGGCAAACGAAATCACAATGGGCCCCCTGACAGCGTGACCATATGAATAGGTTGTATGGCAAATAAACATCACCGTGGGCCCCCTGGTCCATGTGACCTTATGTGCAGGTTGGATGATAAATAAATATTACGGTGGGCCCAAGGTCCGTGTGACCTTATGAATAGATTGGATTGCAAATAAATATTACTGTGGGCCCTAAGCCCATGTGACCCTATGACCAGTTTGGATGAAAAATAAACATCATGTTGGGCCCCTGTTTGGATGGAAAATAAACATTATGTTGGGCCCTAGGTTGGGTGGAAAATAAACATTTTGGTGGGCCCTACTTAGGAACCACTTATGTATGTATGTGTCCACACATTTCATCAGTGTGGACCTCCACCATGGAGTATGTGATTTATCTATGCCTTCCATCCTCATGGGACTTACCATGATGCAAGAGTTTCATCCCAACCGTCCAGTCATTTTGAGGTTATTATAAGGTCATGTCTTGAGGCCCATCTTGGTGTATTTATGGGTCGTCCATTGAGGCCCACCTTGATTTGTATAAGGCCATTTGTTGAGGCTCATCTTAATGTATTTGAGGCCGCCCACTAAGGCCCACTTTGATATATATATATATATATATATATATATATATATATATATATATATATATATATATAAGACCATGGTTTGGGGCCCATTTGATGTATTGAAGGCCCATGGGTCGAGGCCCAATGGGATGTACATGAGGCCCATTATAACGGGATTCTACCATGGTTTATGAGTTGACTATTGAGTGGGTTATGCCTTGGGAGCAATGATGGTTTGACTCCTACATTGTAGGGATAATGTTGGTTAAATGTCCGCATTATCACTCTCCCTAAGGCCCACTGATAGGCTCATACTTGTAGCGAGTAGGCCATCTAGGCCCATCTTCGTTATACACAAATCCCATCTTTATATACATGTTTAGTATAGATCCATGATTCATGATCATACGCATCATATATATGATTGATATGAGAAGTGACTGATCATAACATATACCTTCGACAGACTGTTTATGGGCTCCCTGATAGGCGGAGTTACCCTACATGAGCGCATGGTACACGTAGGACTGTTGCATGACTGGTAGTGTGACTCATGCACTTGCAATTGTATGATTGTAGTTATTGTATGCCCTAGCGATATCAGGGCCAAAGCCTCCACAGACGCATCGTGGGTGGCTGGATTGGATACCAAAAATATTTGGTTCTAGCATACGGGCGCCATAGATGTCCCTGAGTGAAAATTCCTAAACCCGATGGTACCAGAGGATGACTCCAACGTCGGGACCAAGTGGATATACGAGTGCGTGATGGCCGTATACCAGTAGGCCGCGTCTCCCACCATGTCGTGGTCGGTTGAAAATGGGTGTGACATTACCTGCCTGAGTGAGGGGACAATCTCTAGGTTGAGTTTGACCAGCTTGATGAATAGGTCCGCTATCGATGAGCCGGACTCGATATTGACAGGCGGATAGTGAGGTCTCTTCCACTCTCCTAGTTGTGTGTCTAGATAGGGGCGACAAGCTGGCGTAGAGTATACTTAACCCCGATGATTATTCAGAATGAGAACTGTACTGATATGTAGATTTGAATTGGCATGCTTGAGTTGCATCTCGCATCACATGGTCCTGATATGACCGATAGCATTCATATCCTACTCTGCATAGCTTTGGTATGGCTAATTTGCATTCATGTACCCATCAGCATTATTTCGCATTACTTTGATCTTGCATTCTGAGCACGCTCATATTGTGCACACACTTACACTGCCCTTTAAGCTTTCTATAAGCTTATGCACGATTGATGCGTGCAGCTGATGCTAGGACGCAGCCGTAGTTGGAGTATATAACCCACAGTTTGAAGCACATAGTCGAGCTCGTGGAGTTTCCGTTCTTTGCATTATCTTGTATTTCCCTTCAGATGCATTGTATTCAAAAGTTTTTGATCATAGTGGATTTTGTGATGGTGTTCTTGTGATTATTGTTCGTGGGTTATGCTTGTGGTTATGCTCATTATGAATCACATGAATATTAAAAATCCTCCTTGAGGGATCCCAAGATCAGAACCTGGTAAATGGGTGCCGGGAGCCGAGAATGGGATTCTACGGAGGCTGTCGGCGCCGGATTCGACAATTGAAAATTTTGTGAGCCCAGTTTTCGAGTTCGGGGCGTGACATATATGACATAAGCAAATAGCAAAATTGTGTTTGCAAAAATGACGATTCATATGCTTGACCCATGCATTTTCATGCTTGACCCGCTCATTTTCATGTTTGCCCCTCTGATGTTCTAGTTTGTCCTGCTCATATTTTAGTTTGTCTCACACATATTTCAGTTTACCTCACTGATTTTCTAGTTTGCACTGCTCATTTTCATGATTACCCCGCTCATTTTTCATCCTTGCCTCGCTCATTTTCATATTTTCCCCGCTGATTTTCTAGATTATCTCGCTCATTTTCATGTTTTCCCCACCGATTTTCTAGTTTTCCCAGCTCATTTTTTTGTTTCCCCTACTTTTTTTTCCAAAAAGACGGCGATGCCCCTAAAACTTTTGATAAATGAACAGACAATGTACAAGGAACATTTTCGGGTGGGCTTCACACAAAACATCAGGCCTCACCTATCATATCTGCTATTCAGAGAAAGAGAAATGAGAAAAAATGTGCCAAGCTGCTCCTTAATGGGCACAAACACTACCAGGAAGACACCACCTCACTCACCAACAACAAGGAGGCAAATCCGATTCCTCCACTCTTCGACCTTCTTAAAATCCCACGGGCCGAAGCGACCACTCTCCCTACTTACAATATTCCACTTATACAAACCAACCAGCAGCCTATACCACTGACTCAAGCAGGCCACACCTTCCCATCTAGCCCTCTCAACTTCTGACCATAGACCATAGTCTGCTACTATGATCCCACATCCAAGACCCTAAACCAACCTTAATGATAGCACCTCTAAGGGAAGGCCCACCACAACAACACATAGGCAGCATCCACTAGAAGAAGTAGAGAAGATAAACTGAAGCAGAGATTGAAATAAAGGACGAAGGAGGCAGCAACTTCTCAAATGCCACATCGATTTTGCAGAAAACTCGCCCGAAGAGTCAAGTGGCCAAAAACAGGACGGAGGATCATCAGTAGTCGCAAATCTGCTGTGGACAATGAAATTGAAGAGGTCATCGGATAGAAACAGGTTAATGGAAGAGGGAGGGTAAGGTCCGGTTAAGCCAATATAATCTTTCACCTGAAGGGATAGCAGCTCTTACGGAATAAGAGTAGTCACCAAAGACTGCAGCGACCCCAGGCTCGTCCAATTTTTAGACCAAACATTCATCTCGCCATTCCCAACTTGGCATTGAACAGAATGATCAATCACTGGGAGCTCATTTCTAATCTCCTTCCAAAAAGGGGACACCGAGGAGGATGGGGCAACCGATCTACCCTCCTCCAAGTCCCTCTGATGCCTAGCATGCATATACAACACCCAAGGGTTATCCTTCTGCCCATATTTGACATTCCAAGCCATTTTCCTCCGCAGAGCCTTCATCACCTCTTTAAGCTTTCGAATGCCTAAACCTCCCTCATCAATAAGTCCTTTCCCTTCGCCCAACCTCAGAAGAATTGGGCAAACCTGCACTCCAACTCTTCCACCAGTTGAATCGAAACTTTAGAAGCCACCAAAGTGTGAAGAGGGATACTGCCCAAGACATGCTTGATGAGAGTCAGCCGGCCCTCCTGCGATAAAAATCTGATTTTCTAATATGAAATTCTGCTACCCACCTTATCCAGCAATGCTTTGAAGGAGGCCGGGGAAACTCTTCCCTTATAAAGAGGAATACCTAGGTATAGAACCCCCGCTCATGCTTTGGAGAATCCTAAAATTCTTTCAGCTTGTCTGATTCTACCTGTGAGCATCTTAGCAAGGCAAAGGAAGATGCTTTTTTAGAAGTTTATCCGCTGGCCTGAAGAGGCTTGTAAGGCCTCCAAGATTTTGTAAATAACATTACAAAGGCTAATCGACCGGTAGTCTGCAAACCCTTTAGTGGACGGATTCTTTGGGAGAAGACTGATCAACGATGCCGTAAATGCTCTAGGCATCTGACCTCCTTTAATGAAGAAATACGCTGCCTTATGAATATCATCCCCAACTGCTTTCTCATGTTTTCCCCTCTTATTTTCATATTTTCCTTTCTGTTTTTCTAGTTTGCCTCGCTCATACTTCACTTTACCCCGCTGTTTTTCTAGTTTGCCCCCTCATATTTCACTTTGTCCTGCTGTTTTTTCAGTTTGCCTCGGTGTTTTTTTATTTTACCCCGCTCATATTTAAGTTTGCCCCGGTGTTTTTCTAGTTTGCTCCACTCATACTTCAGTTTATCCAACTATTTTTCTAGTTTACCTCGCTCATATTTCAGTTTGCCCTACTGTTTTTCAAGTTTGCCCTGCTGTTTTTCAAGTTTACCCCGCTCATATTTCAGTTTACCCCGTTGTTTTTTTAGTTTGCCCCGCTCATATTTCACTTTGCCACGCTGTTTTTCTAGTTTGCCCCACTTATATTTTATTTTGTCCCGCTGTTTTTCTAGTTTGCCCCGCTCAAACTTCAGTTTGCCTCGCTCACATTTTAGTTTGCCCCGCTCACATTTTAGTTTGCCCCGCTATTTTTCTAATTTTTCCCGCTCATACTTCAGTTTGCCCCGCTATTTTTTTAGTTTGCCCCGCTGTTTTTCTAGTTTATCTTGCTCATATTTCAATTTGCCCCGCTGATTTTTTAGTTTTTCCCGCTAAATTAGCTTCTCATATCCTAAAACCATATATGGTACGTTAAGTAAATCATTCTAGTTTGGATCCTTACTCTTGCTCGGGTGGTAGACTCTTACGAGTTTCAACACTCAGTCAAGCATTCGAGTATCCAAAGGTGGTGAAATTTCACTACTGTGAGTTTGTGGGGGTGTGTGTGCGTGTGTAAAAAATAATAAATAAATAAAAGTCATTCTAGTTTAGGAGATATACTTGTTAAATGCATAGATAAAGAAGTGAATTAAAAGATAGAAAAATATTTTTACATACTTATACAAATTTATAAAATTATGTATTAGAGAAAAATGTAAGGAAGAAAAAGTTCGCCCTATTAAAAATAAAAAATAAAAAATGCCATGGCACTATTACAGGTTCGGCGGCTGCAACACCCTGTTTTTTGTTCTGTATTGCTTTTGTGGGTCCCATCATGAAGTCTGTCCAAACCGTCTATCTATTTGGCGAGCTCATATTAAGGCGTGAGATGAAAAATAAAATAGATCTAACGATCAAGTGGACCACACTATAAAAGGTAGTGGGGAATTGAACGTCTACCATTGAAATCCTTTTAGGAGTTATAGAAGTTTTGGATCATTATGAAATTTATTTTTTCTCTTTATTCAGGTCTTTGTGACCCTGTGAATGAACTTAGACGGGAAAAATTTCTCACAAACATCACAGTGGGTCCCACTTGATTTCTCATCATCGGACCGTCCGTCAGCGCTCCTCTTTACATGCCAGGCAGATGAAGGAAGGGATATTTTCATCTTCAAATTCGGTATCCGTGTGAGGAGGTCCAAGCGCGTATATTAAGTTTGTATTGTTTGGTAAAAATGACCGGATAAAAGGTAGGTCTACTGTCGCAAATTTCTCACCACTTTTCTCTTCGTGTGGTACTAGAACCCAACTACACATGTCAGTCATTTATACAGTTGATTCGATGGGACATACGTGTGTCGTGCTGGCACGTGGAGTGTACAAATGTGTGAGCTTTGCCAACAACTTCTCTCTTATCTTTTGGTGCATAGACCTATCATGTGGTATTGGAGTCCAACTGCACATGTCAATCATTTACGCAGTCGATTTGATGGGACATACGTGTGTTGTGCTGGCAAGGAGAGTGTGCACGCGTGTAAGCTTTGCAAACTACTTTTCTCTTATCGTTTGGTGTACAGACGCTATCGTGTGGTATTAGAGCCCAACACACAGGTCAGTCATTTAGACAGTTGATTCGATGGGACAGGCGTGTGTTGTGCTGGCACGTGAGGTGTGCATGCGTGGGAACTTTGCAAACCACTTTTCTCTTACCTTTTGGTGCATTGGCGCTATCGTGTGGTATTAGAGCCCGACTACACATTTCAGTCATTTAGACAGTTGATTCGATGGGACATATGTTGGACGGTGGATTTGTTAAATCTCTCCTTGAATAAAGGTTTCTAACCCTTCAATAGGAAGCTTGAAAATAGACGGTTCAGATAAAAATTAGTTCGATCGAAAACTAAGGTAAGCCACACGGTAGGAAGCAATTTAGGGTGTATGTTGGCTATTGATCTCCATTGGGTCCTTCTAGGGTGTCAAAACGGTCTGATGGCGTGAGATCCCTTCATCTAAGGCAGATACTTAAGATGAATGGTTTGGATGTCATATGCACAACATGGTGGCCCTCAACGAAATCAAGGGTAGGCGTTCCTTCAACCATATTCCAGTCATGTGGCCCATCCGAGTAACGGATGGATGTGATTTTTGGGCAAAAATCCAAACAAGGGATTCTGCGTCTGATGGTCAGAGTGGATGTCATAAAAACTTCATGGTGGGGCCCAAAATGATCCAATGATAAGATTTTCACATCATTGGATGAAAACCATGCTCCCATGTGTTATTACCAATCAGTTCCTCTTCTCTCTCCACGTCCATTCGCACGTGCCATATCTACCAGCTTTCAATGACTATGAGATGTGGATCCACATGGTCACCGAAAACAAATCAAACCCAAATCAGAACCGTCCAATCATGGAATGAGTCAGTTTTGAACAGAAATTCCAGTTCGGTGAGTTGAATAATGGGATTCTTTTCAAACTCATTTCGTTTTTTTAATTATCTTTGAAGAGTTCTAAGTGTGGGTCTTGCTCGGAGTTGGTGGACTCTCAACGATTTTGTAGATTCGGTTGATTCTGTATCTTAAGTGGGAACTTCAATTCATACTCTAGCAGTGTATGGTGGTCCATCATCAATGATACACGTGGCATGCACCTGTCTCAGATTAAATGATAAAAACCAATGTTTGAGTATTGGGCATTTGTTAGTTAAATCTGGACCATTGATTATTTTTAACTTTGAACGTCATATCGTGAACATTAGTTTGATGTGATTTTTGCTTCACAGCCCACTGAAGTTGGGCCCATGATTTGGATGGTTTAGTTTGTGTGTTACATATATGCCAGCTGTACAATTTCTAAAGGCAACATGTACCACACAGGGTAACAACATGGTTGCAAATATGATAAAAATGGGAGTTTTTTTAATACTCTGGCAGCCCATGATACTTGATACGCACGCAGGCACTTAGAAATTGTACCCATGATATATTAACACAAACCAAACTAATTAAGTTGTGAAACTCATTGATGCTTAGTCATGGTCACGAATTTGATTGATCAATTAATTCTAACATCTGATGTGGGAACATTTATCTATTAAAATATGACTACTCATTTTTTAACTTGCGTATGTGGTAAGATGAAAGCATCCCTGTGCAATGGAAGTAAAACAAATTAAATCAAATATACTCTTATACATGCGTAAAATATTGCAAGCTTAAGACATATCTATATGGAATATAAAATACAATGAGTGCTTATTTTGTTTTTCTCTTTCTCTTAAATTAGTCACTCTAGGGTTTTTATTTTATGTGGTTATGAAGCTTTATTGGAATAAGGAGTTTTAATGGTCTTTCTTGAGTTATTCTTTTGTAGTTATATATTTGAAAGTCTTTCCATGTCATAAAGAGATATCTTTAGAAAAATTGTTGTAAGTTACTAATATTACAAGCAACGTTCATAATATACTTATCTACCGATATAAGAATTTTGATCGAGTTGAACCTATTCAAGTTTAGACAATTCCAAATATATATTACATAGATATATGCAATCACCCTATCTCATGGTGTGTGTGTGTGTGTGTGTGTGTATTGTTGGATTTGAATGTGGAATAGTCAAAGGACCTACTATGCATTAAATATGGATATCAAAAGAGGAAGATGACTTACCTTGCTGTGATGCCTTTGTTGTAGATAGGGATGTTGAGGCCTTCCTTTCATAACACCCTTTAGAGAAGATACGATGAGGCTTAAGCTTCTATCGATAGTGTTGGATTGGGGACCCAACCCTGTTTTATAATGCAGTGGATCTGAATGTGGAATAGCCAAAAGACCTGTTATACATTGAATATGGAGATCAGAAGAGGAAGATGGCTTACCTTGTTATGATGCGATTGTTGTAGATAGGGGTGCTGAGGTCTTCCTTTCCTAACAACCTTTAGAGAAGATACGATGAGGCTTAAACTTCTGTCGATAGTGTTAGATTGAGGACCCATCCTTATTTTATAATGCAGAGGGCAGATGAGTTTGAAACCTATCAAAAGTCATCTCCCTATGGCTCCACACAAATTTGATAATCTTACTGCTTCTAAAACACTGTGTGTATTACAATTGTAGCACTTAATCCTTTACACAAAATTTTAAATGTATTACAATTTAGTAGAGCCCACTGGTGTGTGTGTGTTGGGGGGGGGATATATATATATATATATATATATATATATATATATATATATATATATATACACTGGTGTATATATATATATACACCAGTGGGATTTCATCACCTATGGATTCTCAAACCCTTGACCGGGTGTTGAAACTCCTAAGAGTCTAGTAAGTATCCTACTCTGTGTGTGTGTATCCTTTTACCTGCCACTTTAAGGCTCATTGTTCTAGATTAATTATATCTCATGATCATGATTGATATGAACAATTGATTTTATAAAAGAATACATATAGTGATTTCAAGATCAATTGTTAATCAAAATGATTTATGAAACTAGTTAGCTAGTCATGTTAATCAACCATTATAATCCTTGTTACAAGGCTAAATCGGTAGGGTTGTAGATTCTTTATTGAAAATTGTAGTTTTCGAGAGAGTATTATCAAGCACCCAATTCACCATCATCCACCTAAGAGGTTCACATATTGAGAAATGAAGCAATCAATCAAATCTGCAATAGAACCCTAGGTCCTCCCAAATCTAATGATAAAGGCTACAAACATAGGAAGTACAAGTTAATACTAAATAGCTAATTCTAGCTTGATTTCCTAGTATCCAATCAATGTGTATAAACATGCATATACCAACACGTGGGGACAATGTCTCATATACACATACGTAGTATGTATGGATGGATGAACACATATATGCATGAATGCATGGATAAATGTGTAAATGTATGTATGTTTAGATGAATGCAAGTGTAGTGTATGCATGTACATGAATGCGTATAAGAATCTTGGGCTATTATATTCTACCCTTGTTAAAAGTAATCTTGTCATCGAAATTGAAGTGTACTTATCATGTGGAGGAATTTTGATACTCCTCTCTGATTTACGGTGTATAAGTGTTTGCTAAGTTTCACATGATGTATATTTTTGTGTGCATAAGTGTATATAATTACATACATGAATTTAACGTATTACAATCTAACATCCTCAAAGGAATTTCATCCTCAAAATTCGATCACACTTGACTCTTCGTAGGCTTATGTTGTGCACTCTAGTGCAATGCCAGTAAAGAAATTAAACAAAAAGCAACAACACAATTGTAAATAAACAACAATTAATATAAAAGTGCATCTTATCCGGATCCTTACTCTTGCTCGGATAGTAGACTCTCAGGAGTTGTAACACCCGGTCAAGGGTTCGAGCATTCGTAGGCGATGAAACCTCACTCCGGCATAAGTGTACACAAGTGTCTATCATTGCCTACATGAATTTGGGTTATTACATCATTGGAAATTTATAAAAAACTACAACCAAAGATTTCCATCCTTGATTGGGGGCCACCATCTCCACAACTAATCACTTCGCCAATATCAATGTCTGTCTTCATCAATTCCTAACCCTACATCTAGTTGCTGTTAATTAAAATCGCTACCACGTACGCCGTGAACCCATTGCATCTCTCCATCTTGACCTATTCCTTTTTCGACACCCTTAGTTTGGGAGGAGATGTTAGAATAAATATCCTAAATTAGAAAATTTCCCTTTTTGTTAAGAGTTTCAAGTCTTTATAGATTTCTCTCCATATCTTTTCCATTGTCCATATATTTCTATTATTATTAATGATATAAACAAGTTATAATTCTCACAATGTAATCTCTTGTAGTTTAATACGCTCAATATAAACATTTACATAACCACGTTTTAACAGGCCCGAACTCCGCTGACGGGCTTCTATTATTGGCCCAGCCCAATCTATAATTGACTGGACCCGAGACCCGACAAAGACATCCATGTTTTAGTCATGGCCATAAAATTTTAGTAGCTGTACCCATCTGTTGTTTTTTAACTTTTAGCTGAATCCACTAAAAAGCTTTTTACCATACGTTATTTTTGCTTTTTATTATTTTTATTGTAGCCCACACATTACTGATTTTATTCATGTTTACCTTATATGATATTCTTTTGATTTGGACGGCCAAAAGGTGGTGGGCCCACGTCAATCAATCGGGACCACCGGATTGGAGGTCTAGAAGATCCAGTGGTCCATATGATGGAGACATGTACATGTCCTTTTACAAAACTTCCAATATGAAAATTTTGAAATACATCCATTAAAGATAGTTTACAGACCAGCAATCGACGATTATGCAAGTGAACGAACCAATTTTTATGCGGGTTAGACTAACAACCGTTTGATTCTCAACGGATGGTTGTTAGATGTTTGGTTCTCAAATCCAACTGGTCCCAAGAAGGTTGTTGAGTCAATTACACTGAAATTCGATGTGCTGACTCGGCATTGGATCATCCGCCAGCAATTATATAGGAAGCGGATTGGCTGGTGTGTGGACGTGTCGTGTGAAAACAACTCCGAGCTGTACGAACGGTTCAAAGGAGATTAAAGTTATATGGCCCCCAAAATGATGTATTCATTATATCCACACTGTTCATCCATTTGGAGAAATAATTTTAGAGTATTATTCCAAAAATTATTCATATCCAAAGCTTAAGTGGACCACACCATAAATAACAGTGGGAGAATGATTCTCACCATTAAAACATTCGTAGGGCCCACCATAACGTTTATTTTCCATCTAATCCGTTCATAAGGTCACACAAACCTGGATGAAGAGGAAAAACAAATATAATAATGATCCAAAACTTCAGTGACCTCCAAAAGGCTTTCAATGGTAGAAGTCAATCCCCCGGTTCTTTTTTGCAGTGTGGTCCATTTGATCTTTGGATCTGTTGTATTTTTCAGATCAAGCCTTAAAACGAGATCTCCAAATGGACGGACGGTTTGGATATAACACATACCTAATGGTGGGACCCACAGAACTTGGTGACGTCAACACACCGGCCTGTTCGGTAGTGTGTGGTACACCAGCCAATCCGCTACCAATTATACACGTGGGAGGTGTATAGACAGCAGAGATGATACAGTAGATCTTGGAGCACCAGAATAAGATAGAGCAGGGCGATAAACAGTTTGGGACCGTACATCTAGTGATCCCATCATCAATGGACCACATCTTAAAATTTACACTCATTTGACGATCCTACCCATCACCCATATTTTAAAAACACGAAAACTCGACTCAGAACCCCGTAGAGTTGAGTCGACAGTTTCCGAGTTGAATTTTTCTCGAGTTTTGACCGAGTCGTGTTGAGTTGACTCAGGTCAGTCAACTCGTATTTTTTTTCCAGTTTATGCCGTCACATTTCTTTAATTTTCAACTCTTAAGGTTGACCATCGACCATTTCTGATTTCAAAATGTCACTGATCGGATGGCTATGATCATCTGATCTACTTTTATCTTGAACCATGTTCCATCCAGAGCATTGCCCACTAAATGAACGGTCCCGATTAATGCATCACCTTCCACGTGTACTGTGGAGAGATGGCTATATAATATTACGGCCAAGCCCATCCCTAAATTGACGTTTTCTAGAATTAGCTTTGCCAAGGGCAGACGCGTGCGTAATGCCGCTCGTGTACACGCCACAAATTTGAGAATGGCATGTACGTGCGAGATCTAATCCATCCATTAGGTTGGTCTGTTTTCTATGTTTTCCTAAAAATAAAATCTGGTCCAATCGGCATGTGGCCCCCCAATATCGGAAACAGGTGGATGGGTTAGAAAATTCCAGCTCAGATTTGTTCTGAGCCGTAGATTTGTTTTAAAAAACATTGGCCCACCTGATTAGTGGGTCAATCTGATTCTTGGGCTAGGGAATCAATACACTGGTGCTGTTCTGATGGATGGATTGGATGTTAGACTTTTCATGCTATGCTGGCACATGCATGGCGTGTAGATGAGCTTTTTGCACACGCGTGTGGGCTTAGCAAAAACTCTTTTAGAATATCGTCTAATATCGTCTTATAGCTTGGCTTATGCACCGGGGCCCACCATGAAATGTCCAATCAAGATTCAATACACCAATAAAGGCTGGGGAACAAGAAGACCATCTGTATAGTTGCGGCCCCGGCCTCAGCATGTCGGTGCGGCCCTTTCTGTGGGGCCCACCTTGATGCATTAATTATATATCCAATCCGTCCATCCGTTTTTTTAGATTATTTTAACACAATTAAAAAAATGAATCAGATACAAATGTAGGTGTACCATTCCATAGGAAGCATTGGTGAATGACTATTAAAAGCTTATTATGGGCCACAAAAGTTTGGATGAAGATGATATTTATTTTCCCCTTCATCCAGATTTATGTAACTTTATCAACAGGTTGGCTGAAAAATAAACATTATTAAAACATTAGTGTGGGCCTTATGAAGATATTAATGGTGGGACATTCAATTGCAATTTTTTCCTATAGTGCGGTCCACCTGAGATTTTTATACAATTCAATTTTGGTTTAATCGACTAAAATGATCTTTAAAAATGGATGAACGGAGTGGATATAGAATAAATACATCAAGGTGGACCCCTGAAGTCAGGGCCGCATGGTCTTGGGTGAGGCCAGGGAAGAACCCCAGTTCAAACCCCTAACCACAGAAAAAATTAGCACACCATGCAATATCGTGGTGAGTAAACTCTGTGGGGCCCACTGTGATATATTTGTTTTATCCACGCCGTCCATCCATTTTTACGAGCTTAAAAATTGAATCATGTTGAAGAATGTCTACCGTTGAAAACTTCTCTGGGGCGTAAGAAGTTTTGGATCAAGCTGACATTTCTATTTTCCCTTCATCCGTGTCTTTGTGACATTATGAACGGTTTGGATGACAAATAAAAATTACTGTGGACTCTAGGAAGGTTTGAACGGTGGATATCATTATCCACACGTTTTCCTTCTCTGTGGTCCACTTGAGCTTTGTATATACTTCAATTTTGGTCTAATACCCTAAAATAAGCCGTAAAAACGGATGAACGGATTGGATAATGACAAATAAATGAAGGTAGGTCCCATAGAATTTACTCACGACGGTAGAGCGTGCTCACTACACAATCCGCGTCCGTAACCACTGACCATCGTCTTCCTATCCCATCTCAAACCAATACTACGACTACTCGCGCGCGTAGCAAATTGAATCCCTCCTCTCCCCCACAGGAACCCACGTGGCATGTGCGGACACATGAGATCCAGACCTTTCATCAGATAGGACCCACTTGGGGTATGACGTGGATCAAGAATCAAGCTGGTTCCATCATCTATTGCCTGTTCAAACGTGTACAATTGAAATTAACACGTCGTCAACGTTTTCTTCACCTGTGGCCCATGTGATGGTCAAACAACAGTGATATATATATGATACATACATGGTGGGCCACACCTCACATTCACACGCAGATCAACCAATCGACGGCTACTATTGCATCTCTCCCCATCTATCTACCACCCAAGAACCATGTGATTAGATTTTTCCAACTTATTTGAAAATCGTATATATAATACCTCTCTTTCCACGAATTTATTCTCCTACATCATACAAAACCTCAAAACCATTTCCTACATTGCAATTTGCAATCTCCCAAACACTCCCTTCCATAAAATCCCATTGCAATATACACTATCATGTCCATGTCCATCTCCCACCTTCCATTTCCATCAGTTGCACTCCTTTTTCTATCTTTCTCAATCGTTCTTCATCTTGTTCTACGTGGAATCAAATACCTAATCCGAATCCCTGATCATGGCCCACCAACATACCCCTTTCTAGGGTGTTTGATCTCTTTCTACAAAAACAAACACTGTCTCTTAGATTGGTACACCGGCATGCTGGCCCACTCACCAACTCAAACGATCTTGATCCACCGACTCGGCGCTCCACGGACGATCATAACCGCTAATCCAGACAATGTAGAGTACATTCTCAAAACCAATTTCGACAATTTCCCTAAAGGGGGACGGTTCATCGAGATCCTCAAAGACCTCCTCGGCCGTGGAATATTCAACGTTGATGGTGAGCTCTGGCACACCCAGCGCAAGTTAGTGAGCCATGAATTCACCAAACGGTCTCTTCGGGAATTGGTAGTGAAGATTCTTGAAGTTGAAGCCAACGAGAGGTTGTTACCGATCTTGGAATCCGCATGTGTGAAACATCAGCCGTTGGATTTGCAGGATTTGTTTAGGAGATTCGCGTTCGATACCATATGCAATGTCTCGTTGGGATTAGATCCAGGTTGCTTGAAACCTTCATTGCCAGCATCAGATCTTGCAAATGCCTTCGATGTAGCGTCGGAGATAAGTGCGAGGCGAGCAGCGGCACCGGTGCTTGCCGTGTGGAAGTTGAAACGAGCCATGCGTATTGGGTCTGAGAGACGGCTCAAGGAAGCGATTGAGCTCGTGCATGGTTCAATCATGGAGATGATCCATCAAAAGAAGCTCGAAAATCATGAAGAAGGAAAGAATAAAGATCTTCTGTCTAGATTGATATTGGACGGTCACGATGAAGAGGTGATACGAGATATGGTCATAAGCTTTGTGATGGCTGGCCGAGATACTACATCCGCGGCATTGACATGGTTCTTCTGGTTAATCTCATCACACCGAGAAATAGAAAATGAGGTAGCGAAGGAAGTGATGATAGCTTCGGAAGGGGATGAACGGTTGGATTATAGCTCGCTTAAAGATATGCGGTTGCTGGATGCGTGTTTATGTGAAACCATGCGTCTGTATCCACCAGTTCCGTGGGACTCAAAACATGCGGCCGGCGACGATATGCTCCCAGATGGGACCCACGTCAGGAAAGGTGATCGAGTCACGTACTTCCCTTATGGTATGGGGAGGATGGAGAGTGTTTGGGGAAAGGATCGATTGGAATTCAGGCCACAACGATGGTTTGGATCGACGGTGGATGGAACGGCGCCTGTGAAGGTTTCACCGTACAAGTTCCCCGTTTTCCAAGGTGGGCCACGGGTCTGTCTTGGGAAGGAGATGGCTTTCATACATATGAAGTATGTCGCTGCATCGATGATCAGACGGTTCGAGATTCGGTCAGTGGGCCATGATCAGCCAATCTTCGTGCCGCTATTGACCGCTCATATGGACGGTGGATTCAAGGTTATGGTGCGAAAGAGAAGCTTATGATCTAAATTCGGATGGATTGGTTGATTTAGTGGCCCACCTCATGAGCAGTGGGAATACTGTATCTACGGTGCTCGATTGATTCTAGTAGGAACGATTTTTTCCACGGTATGGATTAAATCCAAAGCGTTTAAAACAATAGATTGAGTTAGTAATATGAGCGTAAATAGTCGTAATGTAATTTGAAGGTTTGGTTATGAGAAAAAGGTTATGTTACTCTGGCTTTGTGTGATGGATGATACGCAGGCGTTTATAATTTACTCAGAAATTGCAATACAAATAATTCAATCTAAGCCGTCAAAATTATGGGTCGCGGTTAGATTTATCGTGAACTGAAAGTGACTTTTAAAATGATTATATCCAACGGTCCTGATTGAACAAGGGCCCGCAAATCATAAGTTAGAATTATTTAAGAATATGATTTCGGGACTTTGACTCAGCCACATTAATTTCCACAATTTAGTCTTCTTAATTTGAGATAAGGTATAAACGTGTATAATTTATGAGTGCCGGTCTATCTAGGCCGTTGTATCAAATAAGACACATCTAGAACGGTCAACGGGCGTGCCTGGGTCCTGGCCCTTGATCTTTTTCGGGGCGGGCCGACCGTATTCAAAACTGATTTTTCATTGACAGACTACACACAGCACCAACCTCGGTGGTGTGTTTACGTCACCGAGTCCTGTGGGTCCCATCATGATATATTTGTTATATCCACACTGTCCATTTATTTTTCAAGATCATTTTAAGCCCTAGTTTTAAAAATGAGGACGATTAAAAGTTCAAATGGACCACACCACAAAAAGAAGAATTGATCTCCTACCATTGAAAGCTTCTTGGGGGCCACAGAAGTTTTAGACCAATCTGATATTTGTGTTTTTCTTTCACCCAGGTCTGTGTGACCTTATGAACAGGTTGGATGGCAAATATACATCACGGTAGGCTCTAGGAACGTGCTTTATGTGGTGTGATCCACTTGAAATTTGGATCTAAATTTTTACCCATGCCCTAAAATGATCTCTCAAACTAGATGGAGGGTGCAGATATAACACATCCATCATGACTGTCCCCACAGAAGTTGGTGACGTCAACGCAACAGAGGTCGCTGCCACCAATCCGCTTCAAATAACCCGCCTAATACCTCCATTCTGAAGAGATAACTGATGTGGAAAGAGGTGAGTTCTGTCTCTCTATTTTTTAAAATACATACATCTGATAGAGAAACGTTCACGTACAACGTTTGTACGTTAAAACTTTACATCCGACGTCTTGATTTTCTCCAAACATTTTACTTTTGTGTAACATCCTAGCCGTGGAAGAGGTGGGCCAGGTTGTAAAGATCACCATGGCCAAAAACAAGAATGGTCCATTCATCAAGCAGCCTATAAAACCAACGCAAATGAATAGACGATGATCCGTTTCAATGTATTAACTGTTCCAATTTATGCAGTAGTACGATCTCCATGAAGTGGTCCACCGTTTTCACGGCTCGAATGCTCCACTAAAGTGACAAATCAACAAAAATAAAAACGTTGTATGTTAAAGCTGACAAACAATGCTTGTGTCCGAACATTTCTCTATCAGACATGAACCTTCTAACCCTAGTTTAGTGTTAAAAGAGACAGATTTCTTAAATAATTCTGATATGGGTCCTCCAACTCTAGTTTAATGTGGAGAGAGAGAGAGAGAGAGAGAGAGAGAGAGAGAGAGAGAGAGAGAGAGAGAGAGAGAGAGAGAGAGAGAGAGAGAGAGAGATTTTCTTAAATAGATGTGAAATGGTTCCTCCAACCCCAGTTTAATATTGGAGGATATGGTCTTCTAACTATAGTTTAATATGATAGATTTTCTAAAATTAACTTTGTTAAGTCCACGTAAGTGTGAATAAAGCTAGTGGAGTCGCCAAACGTGCTACCCAAGATCCAATCCATCCATGATAATGACACCACCATATTGATGTTTTGGCATTGTGTGCCGTGAAACGGCAGGTATAATTTTTATAATTATGTATAGTAGATGTCCACATGTGTTTTTTGGAATCATAGATGCTATGATTATTAAAAGAGAGTTTTTTCTATTTATTTTAGGAGAATATGAGTTTGGACACAACTGACACAGGTTAAGGGAGTTTCATAGACCTCAATATCCTAATTGACTTTGGTTGTTATAGTGATGAGATTGATCAATCATGAATTATAAATTGGTCATTATGAGTGTGGTAAGTTACTTAAGATAAACTACTTATGCTTCAAACAACTTATTTTATTTTCGACTTGTTAAGCGGATTAGTATATGCTTAGTAAACAATATACTTATCAGCTTCTCTTCTATTGCTGCATAGAAAACTTAATAAATTAGCTAAAGTGATTTAGTGAATTTAAGTATAAAATTTTTTATTTATAACCAAATCATAAACTAAACTTACATATATGAAATAAGTTAGTAAATAGAAAAAGTAACTTATTTGGTAGTATACAAACATACCATTTCTGTGAAGAAACTGAAGATGAGTAGGGATAGAAAGTCTTCACCATTGGATCAAGATGAGTTGGTGTCTATTAAAGCTGTCAATTGGTTAGACTTGGGCTAGGAAAAATCGGAATTTTGAATGGGCCTAATCCAAAGAGTTTAAAATCCGAGTCAAAACTAACTCAAGGTTTGACCCATTGATAGCCCCACCCTGTATAAGATTGTTCATGGATGTAGGTTTTTGCCTTACGCTGGTCAAGCTGAGCACTTACATTTGAAGATTGCATAATTTCTTGGTTTGGGTGGCCCATCATGCTTACGTCACATTAGCTTGAACATGTATTAGCTTTCTTAGACTTGAGATCATGCCAGGGCTTGATGGTTCTACCGTCGTGTGCTTTAGCTCACCTTATGAGGCTATGTTAATAACTAATATACGGTGTTATTGCATGCATATATTTAAGAAGGTTTTTATGGCTTAGATCATGTCACCATATGCTCAACCATGGAATTCACTAGTTACTTTAAGGAACTTATTTATGGCTTAGATTTTAGTGATCAGACCGTCCATCATATGATTTTCTAAATGGGCCGGCCTGACACTTTAAAGATTTTTAATATTTAATCGAAGGTTTTTAATTGTTAATATTTTATTTAACCAATATTAATGTTTTATTGTGCTTAATGAACATCTAATGGCTATGATCATGTAACTCACTACTTAAGTTGACATGAATTTTAGTTAAAAGTGGTTGTTACCGGTTAGTGTGGAGAAATTTAATCATTTTGAGTACTTGTATAAGGCAAGATATATAGACTTTCGACAGTGTAGGGTATACTAAAGTCTATAAAGATGAGGTGCTTCATAGTCTGTCTCCGAACGTTATTTCCTCCGCATAGATAGATTATTTCTTAAGAGAGACAGCCATCGACGTTCCCACCCCTTTTGGTGTAAGAGAGGAAATGAAATTGAAGACATTGGGGGAGGTGCATTCAAGTCGCAACAAATATAATGATATTTATTGTATCGAAGCCATAAAGGGGAAATTTCTTTCTCCACTTTTTTATCATGGTTGTCTGCTCATTACCATCTCCTCATGACACTTCTACTAGTCTAAATTGGCATGGCTGATACACTTAAATATGGCACACGACTTCAATTTTGCTAAGATTGGAAATGAAGCAAAGTACACAACGGAGGAAATGAGAAAAAATGAGGTGAGTAAAATCGAATTCGTGGATTTAAAGCTCGGCTATATAATAGTTGTTATGGGGAGATCCGAGCCCATAGTAGAACACCAATCCGGCTGTAAGTTCGAGCCGAGGTGCCCGAGGCACTACCCATCTGAGCAGACTTCGGCATCGCATCAAAGACACGTGAGCGTCTTTGGGTGAGGGTCGACTCGGAGGGGTCCTAACAATCCGATCGGATAACTTATTATTCCTCAACCACGATATGCTCAAGCCGGCCGCATCGGATTCGGCATGATGGGTTGGGTCGGACGTCGTCTGAATTGGAGAATTTTCTTTACTATGGTCTGACGAGCTGAGCCGAACAGACATTCAGATGCGCATATCCCATTCACTAAACATGGAAACTGTTATAACCAAACGTAGCCGATAACGTCGCTCGCAGATACGCACTATTCGTCGGATACGCTACATGATCAACAGATTGCGGATGGTATATCCACGATCCGGAAATCTCCCTGATTGTGCCGAGATTATCGAGACCAGACCGCCCCACAAGCAAGTATAAATAGTACACAGCGTCATATTTACAGGTACGCAAAATCAAGCTCTCTTCTCCTACTCTCTACCCAGACCCCGATTCCCTTGTCCTGACTTAGGCATCGGAGGGTCCCCTGGCTTAGCTAGGGTCACCTGTGCCCGTTTTCTTTGTGCAGGCTTCAGGGATGACACGTAGAAGGCGACGTGGAGAGAGGGTCGACCAGATTTTGACCTCAATATTTTTTGGCGCCGTCTGTGGGAACCTGAAACTAGAAGTCATGTTCTCATTTTTCCAAGCAATGGCGAGGAAGAAGAAAGCTGCGGTGGTGCAGCCGCAACCTAATGAGCAGACTCGGTCGTCATCACCGCTTTATGCCGAGTCCGCACCAGGACCTTCTCAACATTTACGCAATTGGTCAAGCAAGTATCCCGCCATGCAGAACGAGATCCAGGCCCTGCGCGACGAGATAAATCGAATGAAACAGTAGAGAGAGTCAGAGCCACGTCCGGCTCAGGAACGACCCACTCTCGAGCCGGTGGGGTTGTTCGTGGAAACTAGTTCTGTACCGAGGAGTGTGAGACCTGAAGCCCCCCAACACTGGGGGGTGCCGCATTCGAGTCAAAATCCTCCTGCAGTACACACCGAGGTATCCACACAGAACGCCACTACTCTGGCCCGCACAATCATTCATTCAGCCACATCTGCCCTGCCGCTCACGGACCTCCGACATCAGTTAGAACGGAAGAGAAAAAGGAGAACGCCGAAGGTCGAGGATGCCCCAGAGGTCGTCGCGAAAAATAGGAACCCATGTGAGACACGATTTACGGAGTTAAAAGACCGGTTCCTGACGTTAGAGAAAAAATAGCAACAATCGACAGTGGAACACCTAGAGTCCTACCGATCGTGGATGCAGATTCAGACTGCAACGGATGCAATGATGTGTAGGGAGTTTTCTATCACCCTCAAAAGGTCTGCTCAGATTTGGTATCGCCAGTTCAAACCCAACTCTGTGGATTCTTTCTAGGAACTAAGTCGACTATTCCTTATGCAGTTTATAAGCGGTAAGAGAAGTCGAAAATCCAACACTCACATGCTCACCATCAAGCAGGCCCCGAAAGAGTCGTTAAAGGATTACATCGCCCGCTTTAATGAAGAAGCATTGCATGTCGAGGACTACAATGACAAGATGGCTCTCGCTGCCATTCTGAGCGGATCGAAGGAAGAAAAATTCACCTTCTCTATCGGAAAGAATCCGCCAAAGACGTTAGCGAACTTCATGGCGAAAGCCCAGAAGTATACTAACGCCGAGGAGTTCACTAACGCTCGAAAAGACACACAAGTATCCGACTCGACAAACAAAAGGAAGAGACCTCAGAATGAAGACTCCCAGCAGACTGGCAAAGGGGTGGATGATCGCGCTTCCCACGATCGTTTGCCGAACCGCAGGCCGGAAGGGAAATTCTGTTCCTATACCCCACTTAATACATCCGCCGAGTAGATTCTGCTGGATATCCAAGGAGACAGACTACTTAATTGGCCGGTTTGCATGAGGGATGACTCAGAATACCGGGACAAGCAAAAATTCTATCGCTTCTACCGGGATCATGGTCACAACACGGACGACTGCGTGGATATAAAAGACGAGATTGAGTCTCTCATCCGCAAGGGACATCTACGTCGTTACACCAAAAAATAGAAGTCCACTCGGAGAGAGGAACGACCGCGAGAACAGCCGAACAACCCCCAGAGGAACCTCCTGAAATTCGCACCATCTTCGGGGGTTCAGCTAGGGGAGGGGATTTAAACAGGGCTAGAAAAGTTCATTCCAAGAGATCCGAGCTGGTACACCATGTTCACCTGGCGGAACGTCCTAGCAAGGAACTCTGAGTTGCTCTGTGCAGCCTGACTTTCACGGAAGATGATGCGCGCGGGATTCAGCATCCGCACGATGACGCACTAGTGGTTACCATGACCATAGTAAATCACAAAGTGTACCGCATCTTGGTCGACATCGGGAGTTCGGCTGATGTTATATATTCTGAAGCATTCGAAAAGATGAAAATTCCACGGTCCCGGCTCCGACCTGTGAAGACTCCCTTGCACGGCTTTACCGGAGAGAGAGTCATTTCTGAAGGAGCCATCTCCCTCCCAGTAACAGCAGGAGAAGGGCAACATCAAGTCACACTTTTGGTAGACTTTTTAGTTATCAATGTTCCATCTGTCCACAACGTGATTCTAGGCCGACCCTCCTTCAACGCAATAAGAGCGGTCATCTCAACTTATCATCTGATGATGAAGTTTCCAGCTGAAGGTAGGATTGGTTATCTCTGAGGCGATCAATGCGAGGCCCAGAGGTGTTATGCGATAGCCGTGAGAAAAGGGGCTGCCAAACAAACTCTCGTAATGGGCGCCTTGGATCCTTGAGGACTGAAAAAAAGCTTCCCAATCGAAGATCTGGTAAGAGTACCGCTCGATGAATCAGACCCGAGAAAAACTGTTGAGATCGGATCATCACTGAATCCCGAGCGGAGGAACGAGTTATTGGCCTTCTTGAAGCAACACCGAGACATCTTAGCATGGTCGCATGCAGATATGCCGGGGATCTCACCTGATGTGCTGGTCCACAGGCTGAACGTGGACCCAGATCACCAACCAGTTAAGCAAAAAAAAATACTGTTCGATGCCGAACGATATGAAGTCATTGTCGCGGAGGCCTCAGTCCTGCTCAATGCGGGTTTCATAGAAGAAGTGTACTATCATGATTGGATAGCAAATGTTCTGCTCGTCAGGAAATCCAACGGGAAGTGGTGGGTCTGTGTAGACTATTCTGATCTAAATAAGGCATGTCCCAAAGATAACTTTCCGTTACCTCGAATCGACCAACTAGTGGACAGCACGGCCGGACATGAGTTACTTTCATTTCTGGATACTTATTCCGGATACAACCAGATCGCTATGTATCTCCCAGACAGGCAGAAGACTACCTTTGTCATGGACAGAGGGCTCTACTGTTACCGAGTCATGCCATTTGACCTGAAAAATGCTAGGGCAACATATCAGAGGCTGGTGAATAAGATGTTTGGTAACCAGATTGGGCACACCATGGAGGTGTATATGGACGACATGTTAGTGAAAAGTACCCAAGCCTCCAACCACCTTGTAGACCTCGGAGAAATATTCAGCGTCCTCCGAGAATATTAGATGAAATCGAATCCCACTAAGTGTGCATTCGGGGTTGAGTCAGGGAAGTTTCTTGGCTTTCAAATTAGTCAGCGAGGTATCGAGGCCAATCCGGATAAGATCAAGACTGTCCTCGACATGAACTCGCTTCAGACTCTTAAGGAGATGGAGTATCTCACGAGAAGAGTTTCAGCCCTCGGACGCTTATCCGTAGCCCTAGATATGAAGGGCCATAAGAAGGTAGAGTGGACGCCAGAGTGTGAGCATACCTTTCAGCAATTAAAATAATACTTGAGTTCACCGCCTCTATTGTCCAAGCCTGAAGAAGGGGAGCCTTTGTTCCTCTACCTCGCAGTATCGGCTTCAGCTGTTAGTTCAGCTCTGATCAGAGAGGTTGGAAGCAAGCAGTACCCTGTGTACTATGTATGAAAAGCCATGGTACCAGCTGAAATAAGGTACCAGTCCTTGAAAAAACTGGCGCTCTGTCACGCCCCAAACTCGGAAACCGGGCTCACAAAATTCCCGATCGCCGAATCCGGCGCCGACAGCCTCCGTAGAACCCCATTCTCGGCTCCTAGCTCCCATTCGCCAGGTTCCGATCCTGGGATGCTACGAGGAGGATTTTAAATACCAGTTTGTTTCGTAATAAGCATAACCAAAGGCATAACCCACAAACAACAACCAAGCACTCCATTACATTTCCACTATGATCAAAAATTTTACAAGTACAATGAGCATAAAGGGAAATACAATGGTAAATAACAGAAAACTCCAAAATGATCAGCAACGCGCTCCTGCCTCAACGCTGCTGCAGTCCAACGTCACCTGCACGCAACGGTCGTGCATAAGCTTACAGAAAGCTTAGAGGGTGGTGAAAGTGTGTGCACAAGGTAGTAATATGAATGCAATGTCAGAGTAATGCGGAATATGCAGATGGAACCAAAACGTCATGAGCCGTACCAAGGCTATGCAATGCAAGACATGAATGGTATCGGCCATCCCAAGGCCATACAATATACAATGCAACTCAAGCATACAGATCCTCATCAATGTCCACATATCAGTACAGCTCAGAGTATGGAATATCACCGGGGTCTAGTACACTCTAAACCAGATTGCCGCCACATCGCGCGCAATAAGGTAAGTGGAAGAGACCTCACTATCCGTCTGCCAATATCGGGCGCGACTCGTCGATAGCGGACCCATTCCTCGAGCTGGTCAGACTCAGCCTAGCATTGCCCCCTACACTCGGGCGGGTAAGGCCGTACCCCCTTCCAACCGACCACGACACAGTGGAGAGCGTAACCGTCTGGTAATCGGCACTCAACGCTCATCTGCCCACTCGGTCTAGACGTTGGAGCAACCTCTTGGTACCATAAGGGTTTAGGGACTTTCACCCAGGGATATCTATAGTACCCCATGTAAGTCAAGATTTCCGGTATCCAATCCTGCCAACCATGATGCGTCTGTGGAGGCTACGGCCCTGATGTCGCTAGGGCGTACAACGACCATATCACACAAATGCGGAATGCATGAATCACGCTCTCCAGTCATGCAACCAATCCTGCGCATACCGTGCGCTCATGTAGGGCAACACCGCCTAACCGGAAGCCCATAAACAACCTGCCCGAAGGCAAATGCTATGATCAATCAATCCTCATATCAAGCATACATATGATGCGTATGATCATGGGTCATGAAACTATACTAAACATGTTATAAAAAAATGAATTATCTTACGATGCAGATGGGCCGGGACGGTCTGTACACGATAAGTACGGCCTGGTGATGGGCCCTAAGGAGAGTCGTATGTGGACATCCAACCAGCATTACGCTCGCAATGTGGACATCAAACCAACATTGTTCCCAAGGCACGATCGTTGTGAACATCGTACTTAGTCTATAATGGATTTACACATTGCAATGGACCGTAGGTTGTCCTCATTGGATCTTACATATATATATCAAATGAGCCATATCCTATGGGCTTTTATTCATCAGATGGGCCACATAAATGGGCCATACCAATGGGTCTTATGTGCATTGCAATGGGTCGAAACCCGTGGGCCTTGGATTGCATCAATTGGACCTAGTCATATGAGTCTAATATGTATCAAATGGGTCACACCAATTAGGCCCCCAAATATATATATCAGATGGGTCTCAACCAAGAGGCCTTATATGAGTCGAATGGGCCCAAATCCCTAGGCCTTAAACAATTCAAATGGGCCTAATCCATGAGCTTGTACGTATGTCAAAGTGGGCCTAAACCCCTAGGCCTTACATATAACAATTGGCCTACCTCCATGAGTTTTAAATTTCAACAAAAAGGGGTCCAATTACATGGGCCTTGAAGTGCATCAAATGAGCCTAGTCCCAAGGACTTGCAGCACATCAAATGGGCCTAATCTTTAGGCCTTAAATGAATCGAATGGGCCCAGCCCATAAGCATTTTATAAATCAAATGGGCCTAGCCCATACCCCTTTTTTTTTGACTTCAATGGGTCCTGACTCATGGGCCTTACAAAACATTTATTCCCATCCAAACTATTTATAGGGGCACATGGTCTAGGGCCCACTACAATTTTCATATTTATAAAATATACATTTACTATATAGCATACATGAATATATATGACATAAAATATATAATGTATAATATATAATAGAATATATGAAATGGTGGGTCCCGCAGAACTCGCTGGCGTCGGCTGACAGTGGACCCCACCATCAAAACAGATGAACGGCATGGCCCGGAACACATACCTGAGATGGGGCCCACGGTCCAATATCGCTAGGCAGAGAGAGAGACAGAGAGAGGTAGAGAGGGAGAGAGATATGGAGAGAGGGGGCACGTGGCCCTTGCCTTTACAAAGGTGGGTCCCACGTTGGGCCCACTGTGATGTTTATTTGAAATCCAACCCGTTCATAAGGTAATGCAGGCCTGTATGAACGGACAACAAAAATTTCAGCTTGATTCGAAACTTCTGTGGGCCCCAGGAAGAATTTCAATGGTAGGTATTCAATTCACTGTTTCCTGTGGTGCGGCCCACCTGAGTTTTGGAATTCGCTGAAATTTGGAGGGGGCCCACCTGAGGGTGGGACCCACCTTATGAACGGTTATGATGGCATATAAACATCAAGGTGGGGCCCACGGCCACCAGCCGTGGGTCCACTTCGTCCGCCCGCCCGTGCGCTGGCAGCGCTGGCAGCGCTGTCAGCGTTGCTTCACTGCATTTTTTTTTTTTTTTTTTTTTTTTTAAAACTGTGAAATCTCACAGGTGGGACCCACTGATCGAAAATCCAACCCGTTCAAAAGATTTTAGGGCCCACAACAGCCATACAAGTAAAATGTTTGGGTTTAATTTGGCATGTAGAAACAATAAAATGGGCCTTAAAAGCCTTTGAAAGGTTAGAAATACCATTTTCTATGGTATGGCCCGCCTGATCATCAGATTGATCTCATCCTTTGGTTCAACGCCTAAATTGTCCTGAAAAACGGAATAGACGGCGTGGATGGAACAAATACATCAAGGTGGGGCCTGCATAAGCCGGCCCACCAAAATTTCCCTTTCCTTCTTTCTTTTACTTCCTTTTCCATATAAGGACGTCCAGCGTCCCCCAGACGCTGGACGGTTGGCATTTTGGAGAACCGATTATGGTGGGGCCCTGATTAGGTGGGCCACCACTTATGCATGGGACATTTCAATATTTAAGGTGGGCCCCACTTGAATAAAAATACTTCCATCAAGGTGGGGTCCATTCAAGTGTGCCACAATTCTATAGCAAAAGAAATAATAATAATAAATAAAATAAAATGAAATAAAATAAAAGCAATGAAAGGGAGAGAGAGACATGGAGAGTGGGACACGGCTTGTGATGGAGGGTCCCCGTCATTATGGGCCCTCTCTTGCAGTGAAACATACAATAAATGGATCCCTTGCACATGGGACCATTAGAAATGTAAATCAACGGTGGAGATCCATTCTCCACCGATATGGACGGTCTAGATGACCTTTCTAAGTGATAATAAACATCATGATGGGGTCCATGGAGATTGGCCCCATCATGGAACGATCGTGAAGATCCAAGTGGTCCATCGGCCACATATTAGGGTCCCAAGTGAGATCCACACCATTGATCGGTGGGCCTCACTTGGTCCACCAAAAAAAACAAGGAAAACTATCCTATAGATGCACCCACCGTCCGATCTTCTCGCTCCTAGAGGCTCCTTGGCACCATAGCTTCAATCTTCAACGGTTAAGATGAGAAATGGAGGGTTGAGATGGAAGATTTTGGGGTAGGAAGGTGGGCCACTTGAAGCTTAGAGGGACTTGGGAAATTTCCATACGTGGGAGCCCTTTGGAATTGTTGTTGCTTGGAAATTTTGAAATGAGAAAGAGAGAAAGAGAGAGAGTGATGTAAAGGGAGAGAGAGAGAGTGATGGATGGATGGGTGAGTGATGTTTGTGTAAGAAAAGCTTGACTTTTGAGGCTTTGGTGTAAGAGAGGTATGGGTTGTGAAGACTTTTGAGGCTTTTTGTGTAAGAGAGGTATGGGCTTGGGAGACTTTGGTGGTTGCTTGGGAAAAGGGATGGAAGTGATGTGTACTTGACATGTGATGGCTTGATGGGTGATTGATTGATGGGATTGATGTGATTGATGTGACGCATCGTTGAGATTCCCTTGGTTTTCGCAACGCGCGGCGTTTTCTCGCACCGAACGTTGGCCCATATCTCTTGATCCGGGTATCGCCTCGGCGCGCGAGTCGCGGTATCGGAACCGCGGCGACGGTGCGGTCGCTATGGTATTGGTCTCGGGTTGAGTCGACTCGGGTTGTCGGTACAAGAATCCAGGTCGCGCGTCGATATTGTTTAAGGGTCGAAAGTTGCCGGAATTCGACCGGTACGACCGCGGAAGTGTACGGAAAGGTACGACCGGCAGCGCACAAAGGAAGATAGTAACTTCCTCCTTTGCGGGAGCACCAACCACGTCTATAGGCCCAGGGGCCCTTATCTGAACAGAGTCAGGGATTTGGAACTCCGAAAGGATCCACTCCATCTGAGGTTCCGACATAACAGAACCTCCTGGGACTACCTCCGCGGCGCACAAACTCGTGAGCATTTCGGTGGTGGTAGTGGTCTCGACTCAGCGGGCTTGGGTGGCCCTATTCTTGCTAAGTTGCTTGGTCTTAGAGCCCAACGTCTTTTACCTCCGAGGTAGGGAGTATGGGAGTGGTCTCGAAAGGGCCTTCGGAAGCCCTACTCCCACTTTCAGAACTCTCCGGCTCGGACTCATCGGCGTATTCACTAACCATCTCAAGGTTGGAAGACATGGTAGGAAGAAGGTTGAAGATCCACAGGACTCATCGGGTGACTGCCGGAAATCGCCTTCTACTGAAAACTTCGAATTCTGTCGGAATCGCCTCGTCAGAAATTGCCTCCTCCGGTATGCTCTTCTGATTCAGAATGTAAAGTGACGAATGAAAATTAGGGGTGTCTTATATAGGTAACGAAGGAATTCTGTATTGATGGCGAACCTTAATGGCCGCAGTCGAATCGGCGCGAGCCGATCTCCGAGCACACATGGCCGCATCGCATTGGAGGAGTACTGAACCATTAGTACGACTTTGACATCGGGCAGTGTACCTCGATATGCGAAGCGACACCCGAGCAGTCGGAGCCGTCACTTGCACACCTCCTTAGGTCTGCGTGACAACCTCTCATAGGCTGGAAGGAGATTCGGAATCTAACCGTCGCCACGCATCAACCGAAGTGACCAGCACGCGCGCAATTCGAGACTCATCATCATTGCAATAAGGGCAGGAGATTTCCTACATGAGTACTCTCCGAGCCTGCAAGCAAACTCGAAGAGTAGGGGGCTTCTGTTATGGGGAGATCCGAGCCCATGATAGAACACCATTCCGGCTGTAAGTCCGAGCCGAGGCGCCCGAGACACTATCTATCTGACCAGACTTCAGCATCGCAGCAAGGACACGCGAGCGTCTTTGGGTGAGGGTCCACTCAGAGGGGTCCTAGCAATCCAATCGGATAACCTATTATTCTCCAACCACGATATGCTCAAGCCGGCCGCATCGGATTCGGCATGACGGGTCGGACGTCGTCTGACTTAGAGAATGTTCTTTACTATGGTCTGACGAGCTGATCCGAACAGACATTCAGATGCGCATATCCCATTCGCTAAACATGAAAACTGCCATAACCAAACGTGGCCGATAATGTCGCTCGTAGATACGCATTATTCGTTAGATACACACGATCAACAGATTGCGGATGGTATCTCCATGATCCGAGAATCTTCCTAATAGTGCCGAGATTATCGAGACCAGACCGCCCCACAAGCAAGTATAAATAGTACACAGCGCCATATCTACAAGTACGCGAAATCAAGCTCTCTTCTCCTCTACTCTCTACCTAGACCCCGATTCCCTTGTCCTGACTTAGGCATCAGAGGGTCCCCCGGCTTAGCTAGGGTCACCTGTGCCCGTTTTCTTGGTGCAAGCTTAAGGGACGACACGTAGAGGGCGACGTGGAGAGAGGGTCGACCAGATTTTGACCTCAACAATAGTTATTGTCTTAAAGACAGATTTGTTGCCATTTTTTCTTGAGATTTTAGTGAGCACGAAAGAAAGAAGATGAGAAATTATTTTTAAGATACAATGAATTTACAAATTCAAAATTCAACACCAAAATTTTCTCCCTTAAATATTAAATAGATCTATATTTTAACATTAATGTCTTTTAATATGTTTAGAAAAAACATAGCAATAGTGTATATTTAAGAGCACTAGACTATATATGACTTGTTCTAGGAGATAGAGTCTATGTACTCTGAACTATGATGTCCTGGATATATAGAAAGGGAAGGGTCATGTATCCTTTTAAGAGAGACTCATGTTAATACTTGAATTTGGCCCACAGATGAGGTTGATGTAAAGTTGCACCCTCGGATAAATCTATAAAAGCTAGAGAAGATATGATCAGCAGGAGAGGTACCGATGGCCGACTGTGTACCCTCCAATGCCCAAGTCAAGCTTGTAGAAGAAGATTACTAGAAGGTAAATTTGGCTTAAGTGCTTACCTCTATTTTCCTCTTTCTTCCTCCCCTTGATTTAAAGTTGTAACATCCTGAATTTTCACTGTTTTGAATTTCTAAAAATCCTTAAAAATTTTTTATTAATTAACTTATAATATCACTTAATGACCATTAACACTTAATGTTAGTTTATACAAGGGTGGTATTAGTAAAGAAACGCACAAGTCCGATTAATCAGCCGTAGGAAGCCAACGAATCCGCCCAATCACTTGAACATCAGGTATTGCCCCATGATTTACTCACACAGGACCTAAATCTAACCGACCCATCGCTAACTAATCAAGACAAGCATAACTAAATTAAAGATCTAACCGAAGCCAAGTCAGATAAGACCCGGATCTTAACTAATAGACCAAATCAATCTCATTACTCTTTTAGCCTAAAATCGATGATTTAGAGTAATCATGATCAAATCTCCACTTTCACTAGTTATAAATAAGTCACATTATGAACATAACTAATCCAAAACCTAATCATTACCCACGAGAAATCTCACTACCAAATTCATTTCAGAAATGCCCCGATTTTTTGAACAAGCTCTAGACCGCTCGTTGGCGGGCCACTAGTTTCAAAACTATAGAGAAATGTTCGTCTTACTGGGCTCGACGTCCATCGCGGGAGTCGGACCTGGGAACGGTCAAGAACTGCTCAACTTGAGCTAAACGATGAGTGCATAAGAAGTGCAAATACCCTAAAGGAATAAGCTTAAACTTAAGTGAATTGGGTCGTCCTCTCTTATACAAAGTTGCGAAGTTCGGACCGTCGGTTTACGACCAAACTTCACACGTAAAGTGAGGATATTTTCATGCTCATATCCATATAGTCGTGGCCCGGATCGACCATCGGTGACTGTTGAATAGATTTCTAATCATATCTGTCGATCAACGTATCCAAATGACGGGCTGATCATGTCCATACGTAGATCATCATTAGGGTTAACTATTTTATTGTGTATATCGACTTGTACACCCCATAGTGGGCCCTAGAGGCTAGAAAAACCCTCCCATAGGGCTAGTATAGTAAAATTTCAATACTTGGGGCCATTTGCACCGAATCTGGCATTATAAAAGGGGCTTCTTTTGGGCACCCCTCTCCCCATACGATTTTGCCTTAGAAAAGGGAAGAGAGAGAGAGAAAAGGGAGAAAGAAGAAAGGAAGAAGAGAGAAAAGAAGAGTGAAGAAGAGGGAAGGTAGGTTATAGCTCTAGTGGGGCCCAAAGGAGACTGATTCTTACGACTCTTCACCTCTTCCTCAACAAATCCTTCACCCACAACCGGAAGAGCCCCTCTCCACCGATTGAGTAGGTAAAACCCCCATCTCTTAAAAATTCTTCATGTTGAGGGTGGATTCACATGGGATTCTGACATGCAAGTACATTGTCTTAGGATTCTGGCCGATCGACACCGAGTCGGCGTTCCTAGATCATTTTTCAAGTCTTCAATGATCCATAGGTGTAGACTATTAACCTTAGATGGCCTAGCACCAATTGTAGTATGAGTCTAACGATTTTGTTTGTTTGGATGATACATTTGGAGAATCTAGGAAAAAACCTACAAATTGTTGGGTTGTTTGGAATTAATGGAATTGTATGCCATGTTGATTTTATCATATAATGTTGTTCTTGCCTCTCACATGATTTGATACGAATTGATGATCTCATGTTTATGTCTTGTTTGGTTTTCTTTACATGATGTTGCCCTATAGCATGTATGCCTTATTAATCTTTATACAAATTGGCTCTATAAGATGTAAAAAGTACTTAAGTTCCTTACCAACCCACACAACACACATGCACCTTTATTCATGATATTGTTACCCTCTCTTGTTAGGAGATTCTGAATTGTATGTTGATGAGTATGAGAACATAATGTTGTTTATGCTAGTTGATAACCCTGTTAGTTAGCATGTTATGAATTACCACCCAAATCCTTGGGTTGGTCAGGAATGCGAGGAGAGCGAAGGTGGCCCCATTGGTAGGACTGTCTTGAGGCTAAACCCATGTATTTAGGCGAGTGTGTGTGGGCGACAGTAGTTAGACTACATGGGTCGCTTGTACCCGATGTCGTTCCGCCATGTACTTGGCTGAACTCATGCGGTCCAGTCTACTGGCTGACCACAACCTTATTTGTTAACCCTGTTTGCTCATATATGTATGGAACCTGACACACCCTATGTAACACCCTGAAAATTGAGGGTCGCGCATACGCTCTACTCCTGAGTTCCTGAGTGTCACTTATAACCGATTTCATTAATATGCATTTAATCCGGTTTAATTATGCAAATTTGGAAACTCCAGGAACATGAAGCAGCGTCACAGCATTTACTGAAATAGAAGAGTTATACATATATACAAATTCAACAGAATATAAATGGGTCGCACAAGGCGTTACCCGACAAAACATAAAAAAGAATACTATGTTCAAAAGAATAGAACTGATCCCACTGCTCAGTGATCCAACGGCCCAGCTCCTGATCCGATGAGGACCCACCCATCAGCTGGAAGTAAGAGAACTCGTCCTCTTCCTCGAAGCTTGCCTCTTCAGGCTCCTCGGGCCCTACATTACCTGCATCTAAACATGGGTCTGGTTGGTGTTTTAAAACACCGTCCCAGAGTGAGATTGAGTGATCAACTCAGTGGGTGCTATTAATCTTAAGTTTTAACAGGCAGCAATTATAGTATGAATTTAATAAAAAGCAGATAATCATCAACACCTAGCAGCTCTTATTTACAATGCATGCATGCAGGATGATATGATGCATGCCCTCGCCACAACGCTCCCTCGAGCGACTCCCTCTAACAATCACATATGTCAGTACTCCCTCAGAGAGATCTCGACTTTCGAGTCACCACCCTAACTAATGCGATGCAATGCGATCGTGTTAGCCAAGTTATTAATTAAGTTCATTCATCCAATAGGTTTGAGAATCCGATACACCCCACATATCAATGCTCTAAGCTGGTTGCGAGCCCAAGACCCCCCAATGCGTGAGGCAGAGTCCTTGCTGTTCGTGATCCCGTTGGGTTCCTCATCCCCGACTTCAAGCACATAAGGAGTGCCGAGAGAAAGGGGATCGCTCACGGTCACTATGGGGAGGCGCGACACCCCAGCGTAGGCCGACAGCTCAGACACAGTGTCTCATTCCACCATGCCCGACTCACGAGGTTGTGGACCAATTTACAAGTGGATTATTGATGAGCTACAATGGTTGTATGATGGTTCGGGTTCCATACATATGTGAGCAACTAGGGTTAACAAACAGGGTTGGTCAGACAGTAGAATAAATCACACGAGTAAGGCGAGCGTGAGACGAGTGACATTGGGCGCAGAGGACCCATGTAGTCAAACTACAACCACTCGAGCACACCCGTCCAAACCCACGGGTCTAGCCCTAGCATAATCCTACCAACGGGACTAGCGTCTCTCCTCGTGTTCCCGACCAACCCGAGGGTTCAATGTTAATTCATAGTATACCAACATCAAGATCATTAACTAACACAAAATTATCATGTTCACATACATCGCAACCTACGATCCAATATTCCTAGCAAGCATACTTCATTATTATGAACAAGGTGCGTGTGAGTGTGTGGGTTAATGAGGAAGTTGAACACTTCCAACACCTCAAAGAATCAAACACACAAGGGTCAAAATTTATAAACACTATGAAGCAACGGATATGAGTAAAATCAATCAAGCATCCATGAGCATATAATCACTTCTATGCTAAATCATGTGAAAGACAAGATCAACTTCAACTATAAACAATTCATGTAAAACCATGCAATTCCCAACATCACCCTTCCTAGATTTTCTCTAATTTCTTCAATACAACAACTCAATAAATAAAATCATTAAACCCCCACTATAATTGGTGCTAGGCTACCTAAGGATAATAGTCCGCACCTTCGAATTAGATGGAAGCTTGAAAACGACCTAGGAGATATAGATTTTGGGGGTTGATCGGCCGGAATCCCTAAAACAAGATCTAGCATGTGAGAAATTCATGCCCTTTCTTCTTCAACACAAGGGTTTCAAGAGAAAAAGAATGAGAGATCTTACCTAGGGGCCAACGGATGATTTTGGGGTTGTGGCGAAGAATTTTCTCCTTAGAGGAGAGGTAGACGGTTGAAAAGGGTTGACGCCCTTGGCCCCACCTCGATTTTAGGGTCCACCTTGGATTTCCTTCACACACTCCTCCTCACACTCCTCTCTTGCTCTCTCTTTACTCCTCTAGCAATGGTTGTTGTGGTGGGAGTTATGAGACAAGAGAGGTTAGTTGTGGGTGGATGGTGGAGGTTTATGAGAGAGAGGATTTAATTGTTGGAGGGTGTAGGAAATTATGAGGGAGAGATTATTGTTGGAGAATGGAGAAGGATATGAGGGAGAGAGAGGTATTGTTGTTGGAGAATGGGGAGAGGTATGAGACAAAAGCTAGAGTTTATTTTCCTAGAGTTGGGCCCTTTGGCCTTGAGTTTCCATGAATTCCTCAAATAGCCTCTTAGAACTCACTATTAGTGTTGGGGTGGCCCCAACACTCTTATGGTCATCAAATTGGGTATGTAGGTGACTCATGGTCCAACAAGGATTCATACAAAGTTTGAGATTTAACGGATAAACGAATATGGAATTTGATCACATGGTCCCGATCTTTAAGTGGCCTAGTGGGGTCTATTTCGGTAATTGGAGAGGTTCTGGTGGTCCCCTGGCCATGAAATTTATAGAATAAGTGGTCCATGGCCTGATAAAGTGCCTTACAAAATTTAGGAATGATCAGATATGGGGTTGGGTCATGCGGGTCTGATTTGCGATCAACGGTCATCGTGCCATGATCGGGTTCCAAATTTTGTAGACAGTTGTAGGACACTACATTAGACCTTCACCATAAATTTTGAAGAAATTCGACGGCTGAAAATTTTAGAATCTTAGTCTTATTATCTCGTGCCAGATTCTAACTATGGCCTTGGGTGGGTTGTTAAGTATTGATGGAACGACTCAGACAACTAACTTTTAGGCGTCCAATGAGTCTGTGATCCGGGATGGACGACAAGCCCAGTGAGATTTATGGTTCCCTAAAGTTTTATAATTTTCTGACCTTCCCATGCTGCTATAGGGCCCGCATGGGCTGTCGTCAGGTGCAAACTGCCATCTGGCTTAGAGGTCCACACCAGGTCCCTTCTCGACCTACATGGTCTACTCTAATGGGCTAATTCTAGGTTAATTAGCTTATGGTACCCCACCACGAGTGGTTTAAATGGATGGTCCTGCGACAAATACTACGTGGATGCCCCAGGACACTTTTCTGATTGGACGAGACGTTACACCCTACAGCCGTTGTAGCCCATCGATAACCACCTAAAGCCGATCCACCGTCTCGTGGGTCAGACATGGTGGAATGAGACACTGTGTTCGAGCTGTCAGCGTACGCTGGGATGACGAACCTCCCCGTAGTGACCGCGAGCCATCCCAGTTCTCAGCACTCCCCATGTGCTTGAAGTTGGGGATGAAGAACATGACGGGATCAAGAATCGCGGTGCCCTAGCCTCACTCGTTAAGGGGCTTTGGTATCGCAACTAATTGAGGCATTGATATGTGGGGTGTACTGGATTTCCTAACCTACTGGATGATGAGACTTAACTAAGAACTTAGCTAACACGATCACATTGCATCGCACTAGTTAGGGTGACGAATTGGTAGTCGAGGTTGCTCTGAGGGAGTGTTGTTCATACGCGATCATTAGACGGAGTCGCTTGAGGGAGTGTTGTAGCGAGGGCATGCATCGTATCATCTATCATGCATACGTATTAATAAGATTAGTTAGGTATTTATGAATTATTGCTTCTCATTAAATTCATAATACAACTGATATTTGTTATAACTTAAGACTAATAACACTCACTGAGTTGATCACTCACTCCCACTCTAGGATGGTGTTTTAAAACACCAACCAGACTCTCTTGTAGTTGTAGGTAACGAGGAGCCTGATGGCGCGAGTCTTGACGAGTAGGATGAGCTGTCTTACTTCCAGCTGATGGGCGACTCTCCATCGACTTGATAGGTAGGATTTGGATTACTGAGCAGTGGGCTCAGCTCTATTCTTTTTATATATATCATTCTTTTTATGGTTTTTGTTGGGCAACGCCTTGTGCGACTCATTTATATTTTTGGACCTGTATTTATATTAGATCTCTTTCATTTCAGTAGACTTATGTGGTTGTGCTTCATGTTTCAGAAAATTTCAAGCTGCGCATTTAAACCTAATTAAATGCATATTAATGAAAATCGGTTATAAGTGATACTCGAAAACTCGGAAGTCTAGTGTATGTACGACCCCCGATTTTCAAGGCGTTACAAAAGTCTATAGTCGTATATATAGGGCATAAGAGAAGGTTTTGGACCTCTGAATCCCACTATGTTATGCTAGAGGATCCCTAAGCTGGTGGGATTCTTATCTCAAATATATTGGAGTGATATTCGGCCGAGTTCTGAATGTGTTAGAGTGGTCTTCAGCCGAGGTCAGGCTAGATCCTTATCTCTTCCAAATCTGGGGCGAGATTCACTCTAAATTCCTTATACCATATCTCTGGTAGTGGTTGACCTAGTCAGCTTGGGATGTTGGGAGTTTAGAGCTCAGAGCCCGAGTTCCTTCCTCATGGGTTCCTTACTCATGTTGTAGATATTCCCAGTGGGTGCGAGTCCTCTCTTACCAAGCTCCATCCTCTGACGGCTCAGCTCAACGACTCGTCTTTGAGCTAAAGGAATTGCTCGTCCCATGTCAATATCCCTTCTGATCGGACCTCGGTCACCCCAACTCGGAGGGGTATCACTTGTAGAAAACTATTTCTCTTCTTATGTGAGGGACCAGTTCAGTTTTCCCCGAAACAATTGTCCCATTGCTTTCGAGCTCAGCCTACACGAGCTTGGAAGTGAGATCTTAAACTGGTCTAAACATGTGAGAATTTCAAAATTTGAACCTAGCTTAAATTTTCACTAACTAGAAGAGGTGGGAGATGAAAAATAGGCAGCGAGCGCGAAAGTCGAAAATGCATCATTATTGTACATAAGTTGAAGAGGCATGCCATTAATGCCTGTGCATTACAATCATCGCCTTGGCTTATGAGCGAATCTGGAGGTGACAACTTTCAACTGAGCCATCATGCATCTGCTCGGAGGAACCATGTGGCGACACATGGAGAGGCACATCAATCGAGGCATTGCTTTGGAGCCCCATGCTGACATGTGGCATTATACAGGAGTAGCTATAGCATGGGGGAATATATAAATACCACAAGTCTTCTTTTGTTTTCCTCATTTGCTTTGTGAGACATATGAGCTCTGCCGACATGCTGGTATTTCTTCTTCCGTCATCTTCCCGGTTCTCGACATCTCCTCTCCCTTTAAGGCCTTGTGTCGGAGCGTTCTCTCTGTTTCTGACATCTCCTCTCCCTTAGAGTCCTCATGCTAGAGTGTTCTCCTAGTATGCTCTTTCCGTTACTCCCCTCGTTTTCCTTCTTCTTCTTCTTCTTCTTCTTCTTCTTCTTCTCTCTCTCTCTCTCTCTCTCTCTCTCTCTCTCTCTCTCTCTCTCTCTCTCTCTCTCTCTCTCTCTCTCTCTCTCCTCGTTTCGTCCTCCCCGATGTCTTTCGAGGAGGATTTCGGTGCGACAGCATCTTTGACTGTCTTCTAGATGAGTTAGTGGGTGGTGTCTTTGATTCCATATCTCAGTTGCCTGTTGAGTCTGGTGTTGATGCTTGAATCTGGCCAACAGATGAGGTGAATGTAGAGTTGCGCCCTCTGATGGATCTGTAAAAGCTAGAGAAGATATGAGTAGGGGGTGGTTGGTTGTGGACCCTTCAATGCCTAAGTTAGGCTTGTAGAAGGTAATTAAATTAGTATTAGGTGTGTTACCTCCCTTTTCCTCTTTCTCCATCCCCTCGATTTAGAGTTCATGGTTGTACATATAGGGCATGGGAGAAGGTTTCCGAATCCCACTATGCTACACTGGAGGGTACTTGATGTGGTGGGTTCTTATCCCAAATATGTTGGAGTGATTTTCGATTAGGCCTAAATGTGTCGGAGTGATCTTCGGCCAATATAAGGCCGGATCCTTATATCTTCCGGATTCGAGGCGAGATTCATTGTGGATCCCTTGTATTGCCTCTTTGGTAGTTGTTAACCTAGTCAGCTTGGGATATTGGGGAGCTTGGAGCCCAGAACCTAAGTTCATTTCCCATGAGTTCTTTATGTCTTGTAAACATTCTTGGCGGGTCAAGTCCTCTCTTACTGAGCTCCATCCTGTAACGGTTCGGCTCGGCAAATCATCTCTTAGTTAAAGGAACTGAACGTCCTGTTTCGGCAACTCTTTTGCTCTACCCTTGGTCACCCCAGCTTGGATAAGTATCACTTGTAGATAACTGTTGTTCTTCCTGCACGTGGGATTAGTTCAACTTTCCCCGCAACAACTCAAATGCATGAAGAAGGCATCCGCATCTGTCCAACAAAGATCCATCCTCTTCTCATTAATATAATGAGTATTTTTTAAGAATTTTATATATATAATAAATATAATTATTTTTTAAACTAAACTTTATTTACTTTTAAATTTTATTTTTTATTATAAAAAATGCAACAGTCCATAGGTTGTTGGAAACGGACCATTCATCTGATGGGCCCTACACTTGGTTTCTGGTGAATAAAAAAAATCATAATGGTATCCTGTCGACAGAGGTTTGCTAAGCCTACAAGCATGGAGAGGCCCTCCGTATCAGTCACACATGCCAGTACTGCATACATGTGAGTGATCCGATCTTTCCTTCAGGTGGGCCACAATGTTTAAATCTTCTTTGGTAAAAATCTGATCCCTTCACTTGAGTCGCAGAACACCCTTCTTTCGTCAAATTAATCTATTTGCCCCACCTGATGGAAAACTCAGACCTCTCACATGTGCGCCAGATTAGCACGTGTGCCTGCGTGTGGATGGGCAGGGTACAAGTAACAGTATTTTCTCCTTTGAGCGTGGGGCATTGATAGAAAGCCATCCGAATAATAGACTTTTCGTTACCATTTGATGGCCCACAAACCGCACAGATTGGCCATTGATCAGTGCGTTTTCTGTTCTAGGAATATCTCAGTGCATCCCACTACTTGGACGGTCTGGATTTACAGATCATTTTACTACGTTTACATAGGAGTGGCAACCAATCAGGACCATCCAGATCCATCAGGAGCTATTGTCCTACTCTCCCCACACGTGCCAAGGTCAATAGGAGATCTTAGTATTACCGGATCTGTACATGCCATGGCCAAAAAATCAGGCTGGTCTGGCCATAAGGTGGGCCATAAATGTTTTCAAAAAACCTTAGACGGTCAAAATTATTGATCAACGGTCCACATTTTAACGTACATGTGTGACCCATCTGATGACTGAACTGGTCTAAATTTCGGACAACAAAATATATGCCGTGATCCTTCGGAATGAACAGCCGGGGTCGATTACAAGCATGCACATTGGCACGTGTGAGGCGAATAGGATTCAGGTGGCTACTCCTGCGAGTACATTGTTATCCTTACTATCATTTCATGTAAATTGTAAGTAGATAGCCGTTGAACTGCCTGTATGAGTGATCCAAACCGTCGATCTGGTGGGTTCTGCACAGACAACGATGGTGCAAAAAAAAAATCACATGGGCCCCATCCTTGAAACAGACGGTAAAGAACAGAAGTGGTTAAAGATTCAAAGGTTGTCCATTGTTCAGTCACCCATTAATGGTGGGCCCACCGTACGGATACCCTCTTCATCTGGCCAGAGCCATGGGGGCGAATCATGGATGGCCCAGAGCACAGAGGGTTCATCTGACCAGAATGTAATTTGCTCGGCCGGCGTAGTATGAATATCATACACATTCACTCAAAATTGCAAACGTTTCAACCATGTAACTCGAATTCAACCGTCAAAATGACTGGATCTGCTGTAGATAGATCATAACCGTCAAATGAGATAGATTGGATGATCACAGCTATGATTGATCGTGAATATTTTTTCTCTTAACCGTCCATTAGACGTCTACCAAACGGACGTCAGTTGATTGTACCTCTTAGTTTATGAGTCTAGGCACATTAGCATAACATACCGGATCCATTCATAAGGTGGGCTCCACTTTACAGATGACTCCAGTGAGATATCAGCCAGTCCACTCAAGACATCGGATGGTTTGAAAGAGCTGGACATCCATCCTTGATGAATGGAGATGTGCGGCCTGGATGATGAATGAACAACCAAATTGTATTCCAAATCATCTGCACGGTGGGACCCACATCATGCACAGATCAAATCTTCTAAGCGTCGGAATGAGGATAATCTAACCGTCCATTTTTCTAATTGGTGGAAGATAGCCGATCACATGGCTGTTATTGACTAGCAAGTATGTGTATGATAGAGCATGTGGATGTGTGGTAGGGAGATTGGATGGTCGGTAGTCACCGAGGGGAACCCGAGAAACATAAGGGTACACTCGCGTGCATCTTACTAAGGTTACACGCACTTCTACAGGACTGGAGGCTACAAATTCCTGCCTACTCAACATGTATATGTGACATCCGAGTCGTGCATCAGGTGATCTACACCGTTTAGATTATCTGGCCCACTGATCGGTCGGTTCCACTCATCATTTGAGCCATGCATTGAAGTTATTGGCAAGATTATTTTAAACCGTCCACGTTTTCATACACTTGTAGCCCAAGTGCGATGATTCGGATATCCGACTTATATTGCCACGTGTATCTGTGGACCAGAATTTCTCTGCACGGTCAGTTGTGATGTGTGGTATGAAATCTAATCCGTCCATCATTTGCACCAACACATATTAGAACGTGAGCCCAAAAAATCAGGCCCATACAAAACTCAACTGGACCACACCACAGGGAAATTTGGGAATAGGAAATCCCACCATTCAAACCTTGTTGGACCCACAGTGATGTTTATATACCGTCCAACCCGTTCATAAAGTCCAGGATGAAAGGAAAATCCAAATATCAGCCTGATCCAAAACTTCAGTGTAAACGATAGGCGTGCCCATTCTCGCTTTTCCCTATGGTGTGGCCCATTTGAGTTTCCGATCAGAAATATTTTTAGTGATTACATAATAAATGAGCTGGCCTAACTGATGGACGGAGTGAATGTCACCCATACATCACTGTGGGTCCACAGAGCTTGTTGTTGCACGGGCTCCCTGAAACAATTACTATGGGAAATTCGCGTCCACATGCGTGGATTACATCCAAGTCGAGTACGCACTGACGTGTAGATTATCTGGGCCAGTGATCTGTCAGGGCCACTCATTTTTGGCAAGATTTTTTAAACCATTCATGATTTCATACATTTGTGGCCCACCTGATTAGTGGACCAAAGCGATGCATGATTCAAATATCCGACGCACAGGTCACATATAGATGTGCATGTCCACGTTTTAAAATCACCATGTGCTTATCCAGAAATGATACTGTGGGAGTCAACTGATCTTGACAGCTGTGTGGCCCACATCTGAAAACCGTCTGTTCGGGAATAGACGGCTGTTAGCTTGACTTACGGAGGAATTCACCGTGATTGGCTCGCACGAAACTGCCTTTCTTATTTGTGTATGAACTATAATAACAAGCAAATGGCCTACAATCAACTCCAAGAATCAACGGTTAGGATTATCATAGCGTGATTATAGAACCAATGATTATCTATGTTATTACTGAGAACATGAACGGTTCAAATCATCTATATGTATCAACATGTAGGCCCAATGTGGCAACGCATGCTGTGATCCTGTGTCGCGAGGAGGCAAAACGATCTTAAGAAGGGGAGAGGTTAGCTAGAATACATCGCGACGTATTGTAGAGTATCATCAGGGATTTCAGCCTCTGGATCTTGGTCGTTATTCATTGATCTAAACCGTTTATATGATCGGCCTTACCTTAGATGAGGAGCAGAAAAAATATTGGATGGGAATCTTTCAATCTTTCGATGATATCGCTCTTTTTATATGAATAAGTTTAGACTCCTTAATTTTTGAATAATCAAAGCGTTGAGATATTTCAATATGGTATTATATTTTGGATCCACCTCATCTATGACAAGGCCCGTTGTATAAACTGTTTGGATCATTGGTAATTGATCCGATCCAGCAGATCCAATGGCTTTTATAGCGACGTATCCTGTTGTGATACCTCGCGATTTTTCACTATTTTAGAAAGCCTTATTCATATAAAAAGAGCGACGTATCCTGTTGTGATACCTCGCGATCTTTCTAGAATGTCTTCTGGAAAGATAGAAAACAGTAGCTTAAGGTCCACAGCATACCAATCAGCTATCGAATATTCCGAATTTCTTATTTGGTAATATTGAATGACGGCGGATCTCCAACCGTTGATTCTGTGCAGCCATTCAAATCTTTCTCGGGTAAATGCTTATAGAGGTTTGCTAACCCAAACACGCGTGTAGCCCTGCCCGTCTACACGTCAGCATGTGAATATGGCGCACACACAAGATCTGCGCCGTCCATAAGGTGGGCCTGTAATTTAGATGTTGTGGGCAAAAAATAGGCCTGTCCACTTATTATTTATGAAATAAATGGTAGGTTCACTTGCCCCACATGCAAGTGTACAATCTGGCCCAACTGATGGACGACTCGGATCTTAGCACGTGTTCTATCGTCATGCTCATTGGTACACACGTGTAGCCTTGTGTGCATGCTAAAATGGTGACCACCTCATGCAGGATATGGTGAATGGCCCCGGTCAACAGCAGGTGAAAACACAATACTTGTCATGGAGGGATATCTTTTCTGCTAACATGCCCCATCCCTACCATGAAAACGATGGGCCCCACCATGTAGATCACTCATCTCGAAAATCAAGGTGATTGACTCATTAGATGGGCCACACATGTATTTTTAGAAACACTGTTGGCTGTCCATTGATACCATGGTGCGGCCCAACTGATGAGCTGACGAGCCTAATTTTTCTCGCAGGTGATCTTCATGATGGGCCCAACGTGTGTTCACGGTACGAAAGTCCTATGCAAAAGAGCTGCATCTCAAGTTAGGGTACAGTGGCTTGTGAAATCAGATTGCTATCGTACTGAGTCAACTCTGTTGGGGCCCACTGTGAATGTATGTGGTTTATCCACGCCGTCCATCTGTTTTTTCAGTTCACTTTAGGAGTTGAGCCTAAAATTGAAGTATATCCAAATATCAAGTGGACCACACCACAAGAAAAAGTAGGCATAATGATTTCCACCGTTGAAACCTTGGTAGAGCCCACAGTTATGTTTATTTGTTATCCAACCTGTTCATAATATTACATAGACATGGATGAAGGGAAAACACAAACATCAGCTTGATCCAAAACTTCCATGGCCCCCAAGAAATTTTCAACAGTAGACATTCATTTCACACTGTTTCCTGCCGTGTGTTCCACTTTAGCCTTGCGTAGGCTTAATTTTTAGGTTCAAGCAATAAAATTATCTGATAAAATGGACGGACGGAGTGGATAAAATACATAGATCACAGTGGCCCCACAGAGTTTACACAGTACGCATTCCTCTTGGGTGGCTTGTAAGTTAGTTCACAAGCCCATCTTTTCAGCCAACATGGCACCTGTATAAGAAATCAGTACCATGCAAACGGTGGGCCACATCATGAAAATAAAACATATTTAAAATCAATTAGATTGAAGCATTAGGTGGGCCACAACTGTACGTTCATCCAGACCGTCGGTTCTAACATTGTAGCCCTCATGATGAGCGGATGCGCCTGATTCTCGAGACGGATTATCTTCAAGGGGACCCACCACTTTCATACTATTGATTTCTTACACAAGTGGCATTTAGATGGGCCAGCATGACCACACGCGTGTATATGATCGCACGCGTGTCCTAGTGATCCACAGTAACGATCATGGAGGGTTTCTAAGTCTACACGTGTGGGTATACGTCCACACGCAGATGTGCCATGCATTTGCGACATTGAGGGTTCCATCAGGTCGTACAAAACAAATGGATGGCTAGAAAAACATGTTGTTTAGCCGTCTAGTTGTTTCATAAAGTGGCCTACCTGATGATTGGAAACGCCTATTTTCCATAACAATCATCGGAGTGTGGTCCATGTAATGACGGCTCGGATCTTGCACGTGTTTACCACATTGGCACGTGCACATGCATGTAGATAGCGGCATCTGTACAAACGTGTGGCCTTTGAAAGAGTCAATGCTAAGATATTGACCATATTTTCTACGATAGATGATCAACGACTACGATATCGTTACTCAGACGTACGAATGTAACGACGCATGAGCAACTTATGTCTCTAACGTGCACATGAGGGTTGCTAATCCCACACGCAGTGTAGCCCAACTAATGTACGCACTTCCACACGTGCAAATTCGGAAGAAGTGTACAAGATCCAATCCGTCCATCAGGAAGGGATCATTATGTAGACTCGATAATCCAAAAATTAGGCTAGTTCACTAATCCTTTGAGCCACGATGTATGGAAAAGAAAATTAACGGTCAAGATTTTTCTGATCCATTTTTTTTTTTCTGGCGTGCCTAACGGTTAGACCAGCACGATTTCGAGCCACAACATTTACATGGTGGGGCCCAGCTAGTGGTTGGATGATCGCAATATGATGTATGCGCTGACTTCTTGAGAGGTTAACTATAAATGCGTGGGATCAGGGAAACCCACGTGTACGTGAGAGTGCACATATATAGTAAGGTACAATACTGGTGTCTTTTTGCCGTGCAGTTCCTAGTTCCAAGATTGCGCAGCTGGGCCCACCTATGATCAACAAAGACCGTTGGATGGGAGGAATCCCCTATGGATTACACATGCCCAAAGATAGCAGTGATTGAGTCATCACAGCCATACAATCAAGGGCAAAGAAAATGGACGGTGAGAGCAAAAATGGCCTCACCGTCCATTTTAAAGGCCCTTATTTCAATCGCTGTTATCGCCCGACCAAGGCGATATTGGGGTAATGTGCAATCCACGGCAGACCCCTGCAGTGGGCCACCAGACTCATCATGATAGGTTCAACTGGGCTCCACATGTAAATTGGCACCTTAGTAAGGTACGACGAATTTGCACCGGATCATAGCTCTATATTGTATAAGAATAGTTACTTTGATACCCACGGAATAAGTACACCGAAAATATTTTCTGGTGGGGCCCACTTAGCATAATATGCCATCATTAACATGTGCTTCCACGAGCCATCTTTTAGAAAACAAACGCACCAACCAATCTAAGCTTTCAAATCATTGAGATTCCACCGACCTAGCGAATAATAATAATAATAATAATAATAATAATAATAATAATAATAATAATAATAATAATGCCATATAGCTGCTTTTATTTCTAGTCAATTCCAAAAAAAAAGAAAAAAAATGCTTTTAGAGGTGTGCACTAGTTGAATCGAGTCGAGCTTGGCATAGCTCGACTCGGCTTGGCCACAAGTTGATCATAGCTCGAACTCAACTCGACTCGGTTCAGTCAACAGCTTAGGCCAATTCGAGTCAAAATCAAGTTTGTGTGGCATTTTCACAAACATATGTAATTCACATTCAATTTCTTATCGCATCTAAAACAATAACAGCTGTTTAAAGGTATTTTATCAAACACCTTATAGGCAACATTAAAAAAAAAAGGCATTCATTTCATATACGTACCTTCCTTATTACAAGCCGATACTTCGTTGAGTCATTTCATCAAACACTTGGTCAGTAGCATTAATATCAAAGTAACCGAGTCACCGAACTGGTTTGATCGAAGTTCAATTCGAGTTGGGGTTCGATCCGAGTCGAGTCGAGCTCGGGCAAGCTCGAACTCGGTTTGAATTTTTTCAAAAAATCAGCTGGAGCTCAGTTTCAAACAGAGCCAAATCAAGCTTTTTCGAGTCGAGTCAAGAGAGCTAATTGAGCTAACTCGGTTCGTGTATAGCCCTACTTGCTTTTAAACACTTTTTTAAAACTTAACCTTTGAAATATGGTAAAAAATTTGCCTTGGCTTTGACTACCAACTTGCTAACGACATCAGCTATTATCTAAATAAATTAAAAAACCATTTGACCGTTCCTTTTAAAAGAATATAAATATTATATCCCCCAATTTCCGAAGCCAAAGGGATAGAGGCTATGTTGTGGGCTCCACAATGATGTATCTGTTTGATTCACTTTGTCCTTCATTAGTAGATTATTATTTTAAAGTATGAGCTAAAAAGTGATATATCTCAAGTGGACCCACAACACAAAAATAGTGGCAAATGAATGCCTAACCTTCAACTTTTACGTAGCCTACCATAATAATAATACAACATCTAATCTAACCATGGGGTGGTTGATAAAATTTATTCTTAAGATTAAACATCAAGTTCAACTGTGATTCAGATGGGCCACTCAGTTGGAAACTATTTTTTAAGGCGAGCATTGCCATGTAGTCTTGTCAATCGTATGGGCCACTTGAATCATGGTTGGGCAGAAAACTTGGACCCTGTGCATAATATAAGTGAGGCACTTGGTGGTATCGGTGGATTTCAAATACACGAAATGATGAGCCACCTCATTTTTAAAGTTATGCTCAGGAACGAATTGCCAGAGTATTAAAGTTTTTCCTTTCTAAACAGAGTATATAATCAAAATTGATTGAGTCTCCATTTTATCGTAGCCATACATCCATGTTTTCAGATTGTTTTAGGATAAGAACCAAAATTGAGGCGGATACAGGGATTAAGTGGGCCATATAGAGGTGATTGAACGCTCACCATTAAAAAATTTCTGGGACCTGCAAAAGTCTTGAATCAATATGATATTTGTGTTCTCCCTTCAGCTAGGTCTATTTGACCTTATTAACATGTTGGATGAAAAATAAACATCATCGCGACCCCTTGGAAGATTTCAACAATGGATGTTATTGTAGACACCCGACCCCAGGTTGATAAGCTGATTGAGTATAAACATATGATGGACAACCAAACCCCAATACTATGCCCTAACCTTAGAAGCCTAAACCCTAAGAACCCCCAGTCATAAATCCTAAACTCAGCCTAATAAACCCAGTAAACCTAACCTAAACTATAGAAACCTAAAATTCTAAAGCCTCGAGTTAGTTTAGCAAGTCACCTCACCCAATTAACTCACTAAGTCAACTCACCCGGTTAATCTACCCATTCTAATAACCCAGTCAACTCATCTAATTAAGTTCAAAAGCAAGTCCGAACCCAAGCCCAATCAAAGAAATATGCAAAACCTAAAACTAGCAACCTTCACAGTAGAGCCTTTACATGCTTAGAGGTGGCTGCTTGCCAAAGCAAGAAATCCAAGTGGAGACCAGCGGTAATCAGGTTTCCACCGGCCACGTGGTACTCCCCCTCCTTGGGGTGATGTCCCTTAGGCATGTGGATTTCTTCCTTTTCAAACTCAAAGTGTGTGGTTGAAGCATATTTACTTCGGTGCCCATCTCCTTATCCAAAATTACACTTTTATCACATCATCCAACCCATAGGATGATGCCATATGATAATCTCTAATCACAATCCTTCAACCACCTTTTGTTCCTCAGATTACTATGAATTATAAGAAAATCAGGTGTGGAGGCTATAAATAGCCTCCTCCCCTTTTCGTTTCAAGCATTTACTCTCATTTAATTCCACTTCCATTTTCAAGCATCCCTCCTAAGCCCTTAAGGCTTTAGTCATCTAGTCATCCCTCCACCAAGGAGAATGAGAGTAAGAGAGCCCAACACTAGTCTGGCCCAATATAACTAAAGTCCAAGCCTTCTGAACCACATAAGTTCAAATTTGAGCCACTCAATCTTGCCTTGCGATACTACAGTTCATCCAACCATTCAACTTCAATCAACTTCATCAAATTAGAGCAATAGCATCATGCAACACTCATTTCTTTCTCAACCCCCTTACTCATATACATCATCATTATATTGTATTTTATTATTTTCATGTATCAAACTAGCGGACATATGCTCTGAGGCCTTACGATATAATTGGAGCAAGTCCACCAGAAACCTTAGTCAGTTAGCCGTCGTTTTGACATATATATTGCATTTCATCGCTTTAACGTATCTCATTAGCAGGAGCATGCTCTAAGGCCTACCGATATAATCGGAGTAGGTCCACCAGAAACCTTAGCTAATTGGACATCATTTTATCATAAACATCAATACAACATCAAGCATCCCATGTATAGATACTTTGCACCCTGCACTGATCGTTTCGAACGTATGCTTTGTAGCTTACTGATATAATTAGATCCTACCCATCAGAAATTTGGATCGATCAATTATCATTGCCGTTGCATTGCATTTTATTTTCTTCACGCAAGAACTAGTGTCATTCATCATAAATTAGTCAAATCTTATGAAATAAAGACCGTACATCCATACGAGCAAAGTGGATACCTAACGTCCCTCTCTCTAACCGTTGTCACTTAGAGTTAAGGATCTTTGGATTCTCAATCCTAAGCATTTCTACATGGTCTAATTAACTATTACGATCCCAACGTTAACTATTATATGGTCTAACTCTTAAGATGTAGGATCGTATAAATAACATCGTTTCTAAATTAATTCTGGTCAAATATTACACTCTCTTACCCCCAATGAAAGCCCTTGAGTGAAGCAAATAATGGAAATGAGAGTCAATCTCCCATCCTATCAAGAAATCTGCCCTCAAGTATCCACGGTCATTACCACAACATTTTTGAGTCGTGTGGTCCACTTGAACCTTGGATTTGGCTCGTTTTAAGGTTCGTAAACTAAAATAGTCTTAAAAAATAGATGGATGGCATAAATAAAACCCATACATCACTGTCGGGCCCACATATCTCATATTGGATGGATTATTGTCCAACTTGGGCATAGCTACCCATCTACTTGTTGGATAAAATGTTGAATTAAATAGACTATAAAATCGAGAACCAAAAAAGAAAAATAAATTTAGAGAAAGAAAAACTTATTGAATTGAGTCGAGGCGTGACTGAGTCACTCGGCTTGAAATCGAATTTGCTCCCCTTAGACAGCGTCCCAAGTGCAACAGGTTTCCAGAGCAATCGACCTCCAGGATACAACGACTATGACCCGGTCCCAGCGGTGCACTCACTGTACACGGGCTCGAATCACTTGCAGTTTAATTCAAAAGTGCTGAGTTGACTCAGCAATGAACTCAGTAACAAAACCGTATCAGAGAGAGTTTTATAAGGCAGAGAATTTTTCGTATTCGTATGTTGAAACTGGAATCGGAAGTCTTTATATAGACTTCGAAATGGTGCATAAGCACCCTTTACAAAAGGTTAGGTCCGTTGGGTTTAAACCCAACAGGGGCGACCAACCGGAAGGGAAGCATCTCTCTGGTTTAAAAACGAAAAGGCGCAAGTGCGAGTACACTCTCGCACATACAGTCCTGCGAGTACCCGTACATACACACCCACGCGAGTACACTTACACCGCACCCGCACCCGCACCCGCGCCCAGCCCAGCCCAGCCCGTCCCGTCCCGTCCCGTCCCGTCGCGTCGCGCACGCGGACACGGACTCGGACTCGGCTCGGCTCGGCTCGGCTCGGCACGGCACGGCTCGGCTCGGCGCGCGCGCGCGCGTGTGTGGTTAATGGCATAGATTAGAGCTATTGGCATAGCCCCCCCACAGGACCAAATTCACATGCCCCCTGAAAGGGGCTCAAGCCCTAGGCAAAAAGTCTATCATATAAACAAGAGAATTTCTCTTGTCAAATCCGATGTGGGACAAAACCAACACCTCAAAAACACCAAAATTTAAATGTGGAGGGAAAACACCGAAATTTGAAAATTCAAATTTTTAATATTATTTTAAAACAAATACAACAATCCCCCACATGTTTTAAAATAAAATGCTTTCGGATTAAAGCGAAATAGTTGTGCAATGGTGCCGGTGTCACCATAGACTTGAACCGACATTAGAGTAAGCAAGACAGGTCTACAGGAAGCAGGTGACACCATAGTCTTGAACCTGAATCCTTTTAATGTAGATCGCAAGTACATGCCACTCACACAACTCTTCCTCTGCAAGTGATTCTGTGGTTCGGTGCGTTTCGGCCATACACCATTACCTGGATTTCATGAGTGCTCTAGAGAATTCGCCTAGATTCTCATAGGAAGCGGCCTCCACCTCCACACCCATATAGGTGAATTCCATCAAGTGTATGCAGCAACTGTATACACCACCAAATATATGGCTATGGATCCATTAAGAGTTCTAAAAACTCATCCTTCTGCGTTGCTGCTCGCACTGTACACCATAGAAGGGGCTCATATAACTCAGTGCAATCGTCTACCTCGTGTCTTGTTGTTTACCCATTGAACCTATCTCATGGGATCTCCACTTGTATAGGTTGGGTTACCGACACTGGCAGCTCATATATTAGGCTCAGCCCCATTCCCTTCGATGTATCATTGACTAACTTTTTGGATAGTCCTTTAGTCAGAGGATCTGCTAGATTCTTTTCTGACCTCACAAAGTCAATAGATATGACTCCATCACGCAACATATGTTTCACTATGTTGTGTCTGAGTCTAATATGCCTGCTTTTTCCATTATATATTTTACTTTTTGCTTTCGCTATAGCTGCTTGACAGTCACAATGAATAGATACGGCCGATACAGGCTTTGGCCACAATGGTATATCAGCTAAGAGATTTCTAAGCCATTCAGCTTCTGATCCAGCCTTTTCTAAGGCAATAAACTCAGATTCCATAGTCGACCGAGCAATACATGTCTGCTTGGTGGACTTCCAAGAGACTGCTCCTCCACCCAAAGTGAAGACATATCCACTAGTGGATTTTGTCTCATCTGAATCACTGATCCAGTTAGCATCACTATATCCTTCTAATACAGTAGGATAACCATTATAATGTAAACCATATGTCATATTACCTTTTAAGTATCGCAAAATTCTAGACAATGCATTCCAATGTTCTTTTCCAGGGTTATGTGTATATCTACTTAGCCTTCCTACTGCAAAAGCTATGTCAGGTCTAGTGCAGTTTGTTAGATACATGAGACTACCAATTATTCTGGAATATTCTAATTGAGACACACTATTTTCTGTATTCTTCATGAGAGTCACACTATAATCATAAGGAGTACTGACAGGTAAACAATCAAAATGGTTAAACTTTCTCAATATCTTCTCAATGTAATGAGATTGTGATAATATAATAACACCATTTTTCCTGGTTACTTCAATACCCAATATTATACTTGCCTTTCCTAAGTCTTTCATGTCAAACTTAGATGACAAGAATTTCTTAGTTGCATTAACTAATTTAATATTAGTTCCAAAAATAAGCATGTCATCAACATAAAGACATATGATAACATAATCATTTCCAGAAATTTTACTATATACACATCTATCTACATCATTTATATGATAACCATTTGATTTTAAAACACCATCAAATTTTTCATGCCATTGTTTAGGAGCCTGTTTTAAACCATATAGTGATTTAATTAGTCTACATACTTTATTTTCTTTACCTAATATCTTATAACCCTCAGGTTGCTCCATATATATTTCTTCTTCTAAGTCTCCATTTAGGAAAGCAGTCTTAACATCCATCTGGTGTACCACTAGTTTATATATGGAGGCTATCGCTATTAAGACTCTAATAGTTGTAATCCTAGTTACAGGGGAATATGTATCAAAATAATCTATTCCTTCCTTTTGTTTAAAGCCTTTCGCTACCAACCTAGCCTTAAACTTATCGATAGTTCCATCTGGTTTTAGTTTCTTTCTAAACACCCATTTGCAGCCTATTGGTTTGTTACCAGGTGGTAGGTCTACAAGTTCCCAAGTATTATTTGATATAATAGATTCTAACTCATCATTTATTGCTTCCTTCCAAAAGGTTGCATCTGGAGAGTTAATAGCTTCTATATAAGTTGTAGGATCATCTTCTACTAAGAATGTGAAAAAACCATCTCCTAGGTTAGTTTCTTTTCTAACTCTAATACTTTTTCTTGGTTGTATCTCTTCTACTACTTTCTCGTAAGCATTTTTACTAGTAGACGCAATATCTGATTCATTAACTTTTTCTATTCCTATAGATTTAGATTTCATAGGGAATACGTTCTCAAAGAACTCTGCATCCCTAGCTTCTATAATTGTATTGGGATCTAGAATATTATCCTTAGTTTTTAAAACTAGAAACCTATAGGCCGCACTGTTTTGTGCATACCCTATAAATACACAATCGGTCGTTTTAGGACCTAATTTTCTTTTCTTAGTTTCAGGCAATCCTACTTTAGCAAGACACCCCCACACTTTAATATATTTATAACTAGGAATATGATTCTTCCAAAGTTCATATGGTGTTTGTTCAGAAGATTTAGATGGAATCCTGTTTAGGATATAACAAGCAGACAGAATTGCTTCTCCCCACATATTTGAGGGTAAGCCTGAACTATTTAACATGGCATTCATCATTTCTTTTAGAGTTCTGTTCTTACGTTCTGCTATTCCATTTTGTTCTGGTGTATAAGGAGCTGTAGTTTCGTGAATTATTCCATTCTTTTCACATAATTCTCTAAATTGAGAAGATTCATATTCACCTCCTCTATCTGTTCTAAGTCTTTTAATTTTTATATTTAATTGATTTTCAACTTCAATTTTGTATTTAGAAAAAGCATCTAAAGCTTCATCTTTGTTCCTTAATAGATATACTCTAGTGAACCTAGAGTAGTCATCTACAAAAGTTATATAATATCTTTTTCCTCCTCTAGACATGTGATTTCTAAAATCACCTAAATCACTATGTATCAACTCTAATAGAACAGATGATCTTTCTATTTGTTTAAAGGGTTTTCTAATAAATTTTGATTCTACACATGTTTCACATTTTTCAAACTCTTCATTAGATATATTAGGTAATAAACCTAATCTTTTCATTTTCTTTAAAGATGCCACATTCACATGACCTAATTTATTATGCCATAGATAAAAAGGTTCAACGATATAAACAGAACTAGATGTTTTCTTATTATCATTGGATACATTTACAATAAATAAACCATCGCTACAGTACCCCTTACCAACAAAGGTTCCATTTTTAGTCATTACAAGCTTATCTGAATCAAATACTAATTTGACACCAGCCTTATTGAGGAGCGAACCAGAGACCAAGTTTCTTCTAATGTCAGGCACATGGAGGACATCATTTAACATTAGAGTCTTTCCAGAAGTGAGTTTCAGAAGTACTTTCCCTTTCCCTACAACTGGAGACGTTCTAGCATTTCCCATGAACACCTGTTCATCATCTCCTGACACTTGGTAGGAGGTAAACATGCTACGATCCTTGCACACGTGTCTAGTTGCACCAGTATCTAGCACCCATTCCAAGTTGTTTACAAGGAAGACTTCTGACACCACAGCCACTACTATGTCAGACTCATTGCCTGTTTCTGTAAGATTAGCTTGCGGCTTATCTTTATTTTTCTTAAGCCTGCAGGTTTTAACATGATGCCCAGGCTTTCCACAGTTGTAGCAGTTTCCCTTTTTCTTGAATTGATTGTTTGCATTCTTCTTTTTGAGCCTGCATTCATTTGCATAATGTCCAGGTTTGCCACAGTTATGACAGTTGCCCTTTTTCTTATTATTTGTCCGACTTGATTCCACAAGATTCGCTTTTGAATCTATCTCTTTTTTATTTCCTTTTTGGTCCCTGATTCTATTGGCCTCCTCTATTCGTATGTGTATGATAGTGGTTTCCAAAGAAACACCGTTCTTCTTATGTTTCATTCTATTTTTATATTCTTTCCAGGAGGGCGGTAACTTTTCTATTAACGCTCCTGACAGAAACACCTCATCCAACTTAATTCCTTCTGTCGATAGTTCGTGAATTAGACTTTGAAAGTCGTGAATCTGATTTGTGACAGATTTATCGTCTGTCATTTCATAGTGAAGGAAATTAGCAATTGCATGTTTCTTAGCGCCTGCATCTTCTAATATGTATTTCTTTTCCAAAGCAATCCATATATCTTTAGCAGAGGCGTAAGAAGCATACACATCATATAATTCGTTGGATAAAGAGTTTAGAATATAATTTTTACAATTATTTTCATCTGTTACTTCATTTTGATTTGCTGGATCTATAGTAAATGATTCAGATAAAATGTATGAAACTTTCAGGGTGGTAAGAGCGAACATCAATTTCTGTTTCCACCGTTTAAAAGATTGTCCAGCGAACGGTTCGATTTTGGCTAACTCAGTAGAAGCATTTACTGTTACTGTAGCCATAGTCTATGTAATTCAACACAAAATTCGATTTCAAGATTGTTGGATAAAATGTTGAATTAAATAGACTATAAAATCGAGAACCAAAAAAGAAAAATAAATTTAGAGAAAGAAAAACTTATTGAATTGAGTCGAGGCGTGACTGAGTCACTCGGCTTGAAATCGAATTTGCTCCCCTTAGACAGCGTCCCAAGTGCAACAGGTTTCCAGAGCAATCGACCTCCAGGATACAACGACTATGACCCGGTCCCAGCGGTGCACTCACTGTACACGGGCTCGAATCACTTGCAGTTTAATTCAAAAGTGTGTGGTTAATGGCATAGATTAGAGCTATTGGCATAGCCCCCCCACAGGACCAAATTCACATGCCCCCTGAAAGGGGCTCAAGCCCTAGGCAAAAAGTCTATCATATAAACAAGAGAATTTCTCTTGTCAAATCCGATGTGGGACAAAACCAACACCTCAAAAACACCAAAATTTAAATGTGGAGGGAAAACACCGAAATTTGAAAATTCAAATTTTTAATATTATTTTAAAACAAATACAACACTACTATGGGAGCTTATTAAGTGCAATCCCATCCTTACCCAAGACCACGTGGCTCCAAACGCGAGGGCCAACTTAATCTACTTATTTACACGTCCACAAGATCCATTTATTTTTTCAGATCATTTCAGGGCACGATTCAAAAAATTAGGTAGATCCAGCTCTTAGGTTGGCCATACTGAACGTTTCACCATCAAAATGTACATAGGGCACACCGTAAAGTTTTCCTAATGTGTATTTTCCATCCAACCTATTAGTAAGGTCACACACAAACCTGGATAAAGGAAAAATAAATAAATATCGGATTGATCCAAAACTCGCGTGGTACAGAAGAAGTTTTTAATGGTCACTCATCCACTGTTTCCTATGGAATGGTCGACATAAGATTTGGATCTGCCTTAGTTTTTGTTTCATGCACTAAAATGTTCTTTAAACGAGAATAGACGGCGTGGATATAGAATATATACGTGAAGGTAGGCTCCATGGAACGGGTCGCACCGAGGTTATGTGAGGCCGGGGGCGCACCTAATCTGCTGCAATTTCTTGTTGCTCAGTGTTTTCTATATAAATGTGCTTATCTTTCTGTGATCCAAAACCTTAAAATATCCATCCGGCCCATCTTCTTAGGAAGCAAATTTAAGGGCATGAGCCCAAAAATGCACCAGAGCCAATGATCTAATGGGCCACATAACAGAAAAAAGTACACATTGTACATTCACCGTTAAAACATTCCTGGGGCCACGGAATCTTTCAGGTTATCCGACTGAAAATGACATTATGAACGGTTGCTACGCCTTATAAACGGTTTGGATGACCTATAAACGTCACAGTGGACCCCAATAATCATTCAACAGTAGGCACAGCCCTTTTCGACTGTTTCCCATCGTGTGGCCCACTTTAGTTTCTGATCCATCTCATTTTTTTGAATTGTGTCCTAACATGGGCTGAAAAAAATGGATGAACAGATTTGATTTTAACCAAACATAATGGTGAGCCCCACCTGTGATGGGGTTACAAACGTTTGTCATGTCCTTCAACGGACGCGGATTAGCTACTGACAGGTTGAGTAGCGAGACTCGCTACTGAAGTGACGTCACCAAGTTCTGTGGGCCCCACCATGATGTATGTTTTGTATCCACACCGTTCATCCATTTGGAGAGATAATTATAGGTCAAGATCCAAAGAATTATTAAGATCCACAGCTCCATGTTTTGTATCCACACCGTTCATCCATTTGGAGAGATAATTATAGGTCAAGATCCAAAGAATTATTAAGATCCACAGCTCCAGTGGACCCCCCCCCCCCCCCCCCCAAGAAAACAGTGGGGAGAGTAACGGCTACCATTAAAAACTTATAAGGGTCACTCTCTGACGTCCCATCCGTGCAGAGAAAGAGGAGTCTTTTGCGTAAAGTTGGGGAGAGAGATGAGACTCTCAAGTAATAGGGGTCGGAAGTTAAGTGGGGCCGATTAGGATGCTTGTGAGAAATCCACTCCGTCCATTTTCTTTATAATCTCATTTTAGAGCAGGAGCCTAATAATAGTGTAGATTTAAATATTGAGTGAGCCACACAAAAAAAAAACGGAGATTCTTAGATCGTGTCCAGTTGAAGTTAAGGATTATTTGATAGCTGAAAAAATTGGTGTAACTGTTCATCCATAGGTGGCCCACACAGATGGAGGGCTTGGATCATCAACCCATTCATCCATGGCATGAGAGAGGTGCTAGAGATGAAAAATAAAATATTGAAAGAAAGAAGGGGATCTCGGTCTTTTGAAACATATAGCATAGGTAAAATGATTAGTGATGTAAATACACACGTGTTTTTTTTTTTTTTTTTTTTTTTTTTTTTTTTTTTTAAAGACGTTTAAAAGCAAACTTTTATTTGGAAATCGCTCAAAGCATAAACGGCTGTATGGCATTGTTAATAACAATAATAATAATCTAAATTATATATAACTAGAATAATTTTGAACATCTTTACCCTTGCAATTAGTTATAAGTAATTTGACTATTGTTATTAAAAATACAACTGCTTCCTAAGGGATGATTTACATTTTAATGCTTAAGGTGCTATTAATGATTTATATTACATTTGCTTCTTTTTACTCCTTTCAACATGCGCGGCTCATATCAACCAGCCTCTTCTTTACGTGTTGGCCGCAGAAGGCGTCTAATTATGAAAACCATGCAGCAAAGATGTTATACGCCCACTCAAATGAATGATTGATAGTCACTTATTATATTTACTGTATCAGCTTATGTTAAGACCTCAGCCCAAACATTAAGTAGATTGGGGATTAAAGTGGGCCAGAACAAGATAAATAATGAAGATGGGTGTTGCACTATTCGCTTCTCTCTCATTTTTTCCCCCAACTTTGAATCTCTTTTCCTTTTCTCTTTTTGCTCACTCTTGCTCCGGGTGTATCACTCACGATATGTCCTGAATAATAATAATAATAATAATAATAATAATAATAATAATAATAATAATAAGAGAGAGAGAGAAATGAATTAAATCGCATAAACGGAATAAAAATAGTCCAAATTATCAAGTAAATAAAAACATCAATTAGAAAAGCTTAAATAAAAAAATTATGATGGTTTGATGTATAGGTCGTTCATTAGAATTGATGGTTTGATGTTTAGGTCGTGTTCATTAGAAGTAAAGGGTTGTTTGGATGGAAGACTGGTTTACAAGGCGGAGTAGTCCGTATTGCCATATATCTTTATACAAGGGAGTTCAATGGATGTTGAGATTTTGTGTTTTGCATGCCATTTTGCTGCCTCCAAAGGGCCAAGGCCAAGCCCCGAGCCCTGAACGGGCCTACCACAAAGCCCAAGCCCAAAAATTGTTGAGCCTGGCCGAAAATTCTACAAAATCACTATTCTCCCTTGGATGTTTGGAATTCCAAAAACATCTAGAATCATCTCTTTAAATCTAGCCATTACCTATCATAAGAACTGGCTCTCTCTCTCTCATAATGGTCTCCATGATGGATACCAAAGTCCATGTGGGTCCCGCCTTTGATTTATAAAAATAGGAGGGCCAACAAGGACAATCTAGATCCATACGTACAGACCTTTTTGGCAATAAAAATTTGGATCGCCTGTTTTGTTGACCACTAATTGGATGGTTGGGATCATGTGAGCAAAGTGATTCTTGAGAGGAAAGGTATCCATGAAAAATATTCTTTAGAAAAAAGGTGATTCAGAGGTGGGCCTCACATGATGGATGGTCCAAATCTATGGTAGGATATTTTTCATAAATGATATAGACTTTCCATTTTAGTGGCCATAAAATACAAGGCCAAGATCATCAGATGAAAGTGATTCTTGAGAGGAATGAGAAGCAAAGTTGGACAGACAATGATAGATGATGTAAATAGGCAACTTAGATTTTTTTTCTCCATCTTTTTTATTTTTCTTTCATTAGCGATCCCGGCCACTCATTTTTTTTGGTCACGAATCGGATGGAGAAGTGATTATGGGGGAAGGACGAAATGAGAGCTGAGGACACAAGGTCAATGGTCTAGATTCATGATCAATCGGTTTTACGCCATAAATGGTATTGACTGACCGTTTTGCTGGGAATTGATCGAATGGCCGAGATCATCAAATCTAATTAATTCTTGAGAGCTACTGGGATACTAAAGGTGGGACCGACAAGATGAATGGTCCAAATCCATATTTATGCTTTTTCATAAATCCATATTAAATGGGACGGACGATCATCATCATCTTCATCATCATCATCTTAACTATATACCAACTGATTCGGGTAGCTAGAGAGATCCTTTTCCCCATTCCACTCTATCAAAATCCATAATTTCAATTTAAGCCCTAGTTATCATTATCATGTCTTTTTCTTACTATCTCCACTTGACATGATCAAATCATCTAAGTCCACTTTCCCTCGTTTTGTTGTCTATTGATGCGACTTTAAATTCTCTTAAATGTATTTATTTTTAATTCTATACTTGTCTTGTCAGTCATTTATGTCAACATCCTCATTTCAGCTATATTCATCCTGTCCACTTGTTATTCCTTAATTCCCCCACATTGTCCCCAGAAACATCATTAGTCCTATAGCAATCTTATAAAAATTTCCTTGCGGTTTAAGTGGTATATGACAATCACATAATGGTCCAGAGGCGTCTCCTTCTCTTCTACCTCACTGGAACTCTATAGGCAACATCATATTCAATCTCTTTGCTCTCATGCATTATTAACATTACTATCTCCACCTCACGACTATTATTGTTAAAATTACACTTTTAAATCATTTAAATTTTGTTGGTCTAGAATTTCGCCACGTGATACATGTATGAGATTTGTGAGTGTGTTAAAACTGATTAAGTATGATTCAAACTAAAACCACCGATCTCTGGGGTCGAGATAGAATAGCCTAGTCGAATGTGCAACCTACTGTCTATTCAGCCAACCATCAAGTGCAGTATCAGACGATTTGTAGAGGTTGAAGATATTCCTCCAACGAATTCTTTTTGCCTTGAAAATCAATGACTAATTTTAAATCCTTTAGATTTTGTTGGTTTAGAATTTGGCCACCTGATACATGTGTGAGATTTGTGATTGTGCTCGAACCGATTGGATCTAATTCAAACTAAAACCACTGGATCTCTGGCGTCGAGACAGAATAGTGCCTAGTCGAATGTGCAACCTACCGTCTATTCAACCAACCATCGAGTGGAGTATCAAACGATTTGCAGAGGTTGGGGATATTTCTCCAATGAGTTCCTTTTGCCTTGAAGATTAAAGACTTTCAAATGTACAACAATTATGCGATTGATGAAATAAGTCAAATATGGATGCAGAAAGGCGAAGCTTACCACTAAAGCGGGATCACCAACCTGGCTAAGAATAGCAGGGTACTTCGTTGAGCAGGTTGCCAATGAGCAATAATGCTAAGATTTCAACCTACTGTTGACCCAATATATGACCATAGGTGGACAATTTCTAAAGCTAAAGTCTTCCTTCAGATTCGCACACAGGTGCTTATAAAAGGGAATTATAACTACTGGCTATCACTAACTTGGTCCAGCTTAAGGTAGGGATGGACTGAGCTAATCCTGGAGACTAAGGGTTCTACGGTGTTGAGCGATGGAGGAAGCTAAATGTCCCAGAGAATTGGATAAACAGCGTTGTGCTAAAACTAAGTTGTTTGTATTGTATTTGATTAATTGATCGATCATGGATCCTTTTCATTGGACTCTCTTCTGCTATTTATAGACTCCCCGATGAAGTCATGAGAATAACCATCGCCTACATGACAATTCGTATATTACCAACTGTAAAGTAGCAGTTATTTTTACTTGATTGTGCCTGCCATTTTTTGTCAATGGCCTTTTGCGCGTTCTTTAATGTTGACATGACGTAATTGTTACAAGCTCTTATCTTCAGATCACGTGCACGACACTTCCCTACAAAGATTTGCTCATCAATGAGTTGTCCTCATATTTAGCACATACCATGAAGATATCATGCATGCCATGTGCCCACACTTACACCATCATGGAACTGTCAGATATTATCCAAACATATTATAAAGCACTTCTCTATAAATCTAGTTGTCCTCATCTTCTCTATCAAAACTATCATATGTGAACAACATACACCATATGCTATCTTCCTATAAATGCCTCATTAATTTGTCAATAACTAATGTGAAAAGTTATGGACTTCCTAGTGCAAGCTTACATTAATTTAAAAGTCACTTGTATCTTCACTAGTAGTTCTCACATTTGTTACTATTCCCTCACACGATATCCCTAATTATGTTGATATATTCTCTTAAAACTACATTCTCTCCTAATACCCTCTTTATTAACTCTTTTGGGACCCTATCGCAAGCTTTCTCTAAGTCAATAAAGATCATGTAAAGATCCTTTGTTCTTTCTCTATGTTTATCGATTAATTGTGTGAGTAAAAAAATGGCTTAGTCATTGACCTCCCTAGGTAAAAATAAAATCAAACTAATTTTCTAATACATTCATCTCATACATTAATTATTGCTTAAAAATTCTTTCTTAAAGTTTCGTAGCATGACTTACAGGTTTAGTCCCACGATAGTTAGTGGAGCTATGTATGTTTCTTCTATCCTTATAAATAAATGCCACAATACTTTTCCTCCATTTGTTTGGTGCTTCTTTGAATTTATAATTTCATTGAACAATTTTGTTAATCAAAATAACCTAATCTTTCCTGTATACTCCCAAACCTCTATTGGTACCATATGGTCAAATGACTCTTTAGGAGTGTTTGGATTGCCTTAAGTAGCTTGTCTTGGTTTCTACTTATTGAGCTGAAGTGATTAAATAACTATTAAGTAAAAAAATTACTTCTAATTGATCTTAAACCAAACTTATCTCAAATAAGTTACTTATCTACTACTGTCAAGTAGAAAAAATAACTTATTTGGTGGTATCCAAATGGGCCTTCCTTATTTTCGTCTTTCTCAAATTTTCTTTATGGATTCTGACATTGTTTGAGTTCATAATTCCCTTCATTTCCATGATGTTAAAGTGTTTGTTATTAAACAAATTTTGAAAATAGCTTTTCCACCTTTCACTGATCTCAATATCTTTGACTAATAACCAAACCTTTGGTCATTGTTGCTAACACATTTATAATTGAATGGCTAAATTGATTCTTTAGAGGTTAAAAGAAACACATTCTTTTTTAGAAAAAAAGAATGTGTTATCAGATTTGCTGACAGTCTTGGCAGATATAATGGCAACTGAAATCACAACTTTGGTTAAAACTGCATTTTAAAACAAGTATATGACATATTCATACCTAATGATTTTCCACAAAGTGGCAGCCAAGCTCATAACCTATACAAATCTTTTCAAGCAAATCGTATTACTATGCATGAAACACTCTATTTTCCAATTCAGTTGGATACATTCATTGGTAGAGTTATTTACTCAATTACAGACATTTCTAGAATACCTCTAACAGAGAAATCGACAGTCAATTTTGAAAAAAACTTATTGTCAGCCTCTTTTAAATAGGAATCTATCTGATTCAAAAGGGAATAGCTTTACATGCAATAACCCAATTTCAATTCAAACATGGATTTGATTGACATTCCTGAGAAAGATTTACCATGGAAAAGAGGACAAAAGGGAACAGGTAAAGAGGCAGTTTTGTACCTATGGTAGTATATTAACCCCAGATTCAATAGATTTTGCAAATCAGCTTTAAGGTGGGAATGTCAGGAAAAAAAAAAAAAACCTCTTTTGATTGATTCTCTTCTAAAGTTAAAATCCCTCAAAATCCTTGCTACCAAATGACTTTTAAAAAGAATTAGAAAAAAAAAAAAAAAAACCCACATCCCTTTAAATCAATGGTGCCAAACTAGCTGTTACATGGTTGTTGTACATGCAGAGATCTTTGCACCTTCTACTTTTTCTTTAGCCTCACACTGGATAGAATGAAGGGCAGATTAGGTGCGGCCAGCCCCAGCCTCACCCAAGACAGTGCCTGCACTTACCATGGGGCCCACCTTGATGTATGCATTCTACATACATGCCATCCATCTCTTTCGCCAAATCATTTTAGGGCATGAGCCCAAAAATCTCAGGTGGACCATAGTATAGGAAACAGTGGCAGTTGACCATTAAAAACTTATTGTGGGGCACAAAAGTTTTGGATCAATCGGATATTTGTTTAATCCCTTCATCCAGGTTTGTCTGACCTTACCAAGAATGGCAAATAAACATTATGAAAACATTACAGTGGGCCCTATGAAGTTTTTAATGGTGGGCCATTCAATCACCACTGTTTCCTATAGTATGGTTCACCTGAGATTTAGATCTGCTTCATTTTTGGGCTTATGCCCTAAAATGATTCCGCAAAACGGACAACATGGATGTAGAATACATTCATCAAGGTGGGTCCCACGGTAAGGGCCGTCTTGGGTGAGATTGACATAGTTGATGACAATAGCTCAATGCAAATAGTCTCATGGGCAAGAGCGCTTGAGGCGCACTTTACAAATGTGGAGAAATGGTAGAAAAATCGATGAAGGAAACATGGCAATGATCATGGTTTTAAGACCCGGACAAGTCCCAAGTCACTCGTCTGAGTCAACCAAAACTTGGTCTGACCTGATCCTGTTTGAAACCATGACTCACCAGGACAAGTCACCCCCAACTCAGCCAAGTCATGAATTGACTCAAAACTAGATAAGTCGGTCCAAGTCGCAAAGTCTTTTTACCATTTCAAGGGTGGCTTCTACATGAGGGAGCGGGCACATGAGGCACATTTGAACAGTATTAACAAAAGAAACTTTGATACTCTGGCAGAGTGATGAATAATACGCAGGCACTTGGAAATTGCACACATGGCATAGAATTAGTCAAATTATAGTACTCAGTAAAGATGTAACATAAACAAAAAAATTTTAAAAATTAAAGCTTATTTGATTATATGACTATCAGATTTGTGAACATCTATTGGACGGTTAAAAATGAAAAATATCCATCCTATTTCTACAAACAACCGTCCACAAATCAGAGGTTAGGATTGTTCAACCAATCTAATCTTGGGACCGTGACTTCGCAACAGGGGGCTGCAATCTAGTCAGTTTTATTCAAGTTAATATAAGGCATGTGTACAATTTCTGAGTCCCTGCCAATTAAGCATCATAAGTAGCCTGAGCATCATACAACTCCTAACAAATTTGGAGGAACCTTGACCTTTGCAATGTCCTTGGGCCTTAATTCCATATTAGTAAGGAGAATGGTCTGGTGGTGATCTCGTGACCATTGATCTGATATCACCAACGGATGGACCATAAGGGGAAGAAATATTCCAAGTTGGTTCATTTAAAACTAAAGAGTTGGCAGAGTTACCGAGTCAACTCGTGACCCACCCCACCAATCCCATTTTCACTGGACACCTTGTCAGGAAACATGTTGGCCCAGTAAGGCTGATTTTGCCAAGTTTTTCCTACCCAAAGACTCAGTGAGGCAATTGAAAGCCATGCAAGATGTATGAAATATTAATACTATAATTATTAAGATAATCCACCATAGCTACTGTAGATGGTGGAGGAATTACAAATTCCACATTCAAATGGAAAAGAACAAACTACTACAAACATATCCCAAATAGACCATGCATTCATCTATATGAAGTGCTCTACTATTTGTGATATAAGCTCTACTTGTATAAATTATAAACTAATAAACATGAATAATGAATTCTATAATTCCATTTTAAAAAATATTCATATGTATTTTTTATGATTTATAAAATAATTTATTTAGGAAAAAACATGACTTGTCTGAGTCCTGAGTTTGCCAAACCTTATTTTTAAGCTTTCATCAGGGTCTTCAAGTAGAGATGGTTAAGAAAAAGGCATGGGCCGGATCTATATTTCGTCAGGATAATCCTATATGGAACATTTTTGGGTACTGGTTCATTCATGGATGGGCATGTCTGATAAATGGTTCGGAACATGTGGCCAGATCTTGCATGGTTACAGTCTTCTAATCCTGGATAAGTTTTCAGGCATGGTTCATTCATGGTGGCACACATCTGATCAACAGTTTGGAACACCAAAAAGCATGGGGCCCACTTGTTCAGAATCAAGGGCCCAAGGATTCACTTTTTCGTAAATAGGATGTGGCCAACTGGCAAACCTCACAGTTGCGATAACATACAGCACCTTCTGATTAACCCCCACCCCACTTGGACCAGCTTGTCAAGCCCTGAGTACACACCGAGTCAGGCTGAGTCGCCCTCTATTTTCAATCTCGACCTGCAGTGTCGAACCGGATCGGACTCAACTGAGTCCAAGTCAACTCGGATGAGTTGCAATCGACTCTGACGAGGTGTCAATCCATTCCCTCCTGTCCCTATAAAGATCACACATTCCCCTTGGATGTGTTTCATGACAGCTTCCATTTGTTTGTTCCCACTTTCACAAGTCACAGATGGAGACGAACAGGTGGAGACAAATGCTAAGTGTGCTTGCTGGCCTAAGATTCGTGGGGTAGCTTCCGGGTGCTGCTGGTTCAAGATCCAGACCATTCATCAAGCAAGGAGCACTATCAGAACACACTGTGGCCACAAGGCTGGTCCACTCACTCGGTGGTCCACACATGTACGTCAAATATAGATTTTGTCAGTTCTCAAAGGCAAGCCTGTCTGGTGCGCCTGAGCATTTTCACAATACAGCCCAACTGATGAATGGCCCAGATCTCGCAATATGTACTACCACCATGTTGACACATCTGCCGCGAAACCACATTGCATCTCATGCAAGCTAGTACACCTATCACTTCTTCATGGAAGGATTTGCCTCCTACCTTTCCACCCTCCTTTAGTTATAAGATTAGGCAGTACAAAATACTTCATAACCAGAATTTTCAAACCACCCTCAAATTCCCACAACACATCTTCAAGTTTCAAGCCACCATCTATCTACATGTTATTCTTCAGTCTAGAAAAACCCAAAAGCTAAAACCATCAAAAGGCAGCCCCTGTGCAGTCTATTCAGAGCCAAGATGTACCTTAGGTCTTGGATTTACAGATTGGAGTGTGCGACTTGCGAGGCGTCCCGGACATGGACTCGGTGCCATGAAGTATTGAGTATACCTCTCAGATTCCATATGACATCTACATTCTCAGGCTGGACATTCGCTGCTGTATCAACCTGCCCACCAGTAGGACAGAGATAAGATATGTTTTGCATCACTTGTTAGGAAAATCAGAACTTGTAATACAGACCAGGAATTATAGGATCCTCAACCTGCAGATCTGCACTGTATACTCAGGTGTTTTGGTTTGCACAAGCAGGTCCCATGGTTCAGTGATCCTACCATTGGTCTCTTAGGACCCACTATGGATGGAGAATGCTCGAAAGATCTCCTCCATATGACAACCATAACCTTTCAATTAGTGGATAGAAATGAACAGCTGAGAAGAGAACCTAGCAGTCCAAATTCAACCGGAAAAAAAAGAGCCCCGGGATTGATGGTTAGGATCTTCCAACCTGAGAGATTTGGGGGGGGGGGGAGATGGCCCACCCAGTTGGCCCCATCAGACCAGTGGTCGGGATAACCAGACCATGACCTGAATTTTACAAACAGAACCCAAGGATACTGTTGCAGGTAGAAACCCTTGTGTTGAATGTGATATAATAATACCTCTCAGAGGTTGGCAATCAATATACTGTAAAACAAGTTTTCATTATCAGACCTTTTGTATTAATCAGCATATATCTGTGTATGTATTGGAAACTAATCCTATGCATAGCACATGCACAGAACCATAGGTGGATAGGCTCATAACCACCATCTATTCATGAACATGATCAGATGGTGATGATAACTGCACTCATCGATTACCCAGTGTATGCACGGAACTCAGACGATTTTCTGCATCTATGGCTTATTATAAATGAGGTCTCACATGCAACTAGTTAATTGATGAAGTTATCAACTGGTGCATACTCCCCTCCCCTCCACCCCCCCCCCCCCCCAGTGAAGATCACATTGCAAAAATCAGGCCAATCCACTCTTGAGGTTGGTCACCACTCACCAGTGTACTTTGTATCATAGCAACAGCTGTCCATCATTTTCTATGGTGTACCCCACATGATGATTGATTGGCTTGATTTTGCATCATGTGTTCTCAAAAAGTAAAAAGTGCTCTTCATGAACCAATTTTCAAATCATAAATAAGAGTATAAAGTTCACATCCCAGCCTGCATCTACACGTAGTATTGGCTTCATTGCAAGGGTGCTTCTATAAAATCTAAAACAAAGTTTCATCTGTTTTTGAAAATTTTGGATCCGACAGCAGAAATAGCAACTGCCAGATCAAAACAGATGCCAAAATAGCAGACCTACTCTAATCTAGAGCACATGAGACATTTTCAAGAAACACGTGGTGACGATAAATCATCACTGTCGTCAGACTGAAACGACTGCACAGCAATGGCAGAGGTCCAAATCTACATTGATGACTCTAAAGTCTAAACTAACTTGTTGTCAGCTAAGATGATCAGGAGAAACGTGCGAAGAAGACATGGGTCCAAGAACAGTGGATCCTAGAAGCTACCAGTGGGCCCACTTATGGTAGACATGTATTGAAGGGCTAGGTTTTTAGACCAGGGTTTTTAATTGGTGTATCAGGTATTGTATTGTTCACACAAATACAGCCCCGTATCACCCTTGTATCAGGTTGTTTTGGACAAATATGGGCCAATACAGCCTTATCGTTCATGGGTGATAACAGATTCGGAAGATACTTTAAACATTGGTCTAGACAATTCTATTTTATTAAATAGCATTTTTGTAGTCATTGTGGGTTTTAAAAAGGTAATAATCGGACCTGTTCTTTTTCTCTTTCTTTTTAAAAAGGTTGTCTAGCAGTGAACTATGTGCTATAATATTTCTCTTTTTTTTTTTTCTTTTTTTACAGAATCAAGGGCTGAGATTGAATAGAGATTAGTGGTTGATATTAAGCCTAGACTCAAGTCACGGGTTTTCTTTACCTGCATGCATGTATGCACCAATACAGACACATGCAAGCACATGGTCTTGTAGATGCCATATGGTTATAAAAGTTCACACTATCTTCTAACAAGGGGAAATAACTCAAAAAAAAGAAAAAAAAGAAAAAAAAAGAAAGAAAGGCGACTCATTTAATTTGTGGAGCGTGCAAAAATTCCATACTCTCTTCATTTCTTCTCTTCTCTATCTTCCTAAAAATCCCCACTGATCTCAATTTCCCTCCAATTTCTTTTCTTTTCTTTCTTTCTTTCTTTCTTTATTTTTAAAATGTTAGCCTGTTTAGATTTTGAGGTTTCAAAAATTAGATACTAGATGATCATGATATATAATCGGACTCTCTGTTTATAATGGAAAAGAAACAGTTGCATACCGCTTTGGCAATTATCTCAGCGTTTGGCGATATGTCAGCCTCAACCTTGAACAAAACCCATGCCCATTTGTCACTGCTTGTTTCTTCTGGGACATAAGGAACACCGCTTTTCTGATATTTATAAGCTTCCATCCAAGTCTTGCCACCATCAACAGAAACATCCACCCTCTCTATGCCGCGGCCGCCTCCAGATACTGCATATCCACAAATGCTGATCTGCAGCAAACACAATAAAATGGAATTCTTTTTTTTTGAGAGAGAGAACTGAAATTTATTAAAAAGCTGTACAAATGCAGGGAAAAAATACAGTGAAGCTACAAAAAGAATGAGGTAGATAAATTAGAATCATTTGTTGATTTAACAAAAGGAGCCCATTCCGAAATGGCAAAATTGACCAGACAAATAAATAGCCTCCTTGACAAAAGAGGACTTGTTCTGAAAACACCGACCATTCCGAAACTTCCAAATGAACAAAAGGATTCCCATCACAACAAGTCTCCAAATTGCCTTCCAGGATTTACCCACTCTACTCCCATGCCAAGCCCATAGAAGCTGATCAACAGACCTCGGCAACCCCCAAAACATATTGAATAAATCAAGGAAGTGCTCCCAAATCAAACTAACAAAGAGATAATGAATAAAGAGATGATCAATCGACTCCGCATCCCTCATGCACATCAAGCGGATACTTGGCAAAACCAAATATCTTTAAGGATTGTCGATCGTTAAAACTCTGTTCCCTACGGACAAGCCACACAAAAGCAGCAGTCCACGGAGGCACTCTATAATTCCAATGATGAACAGGAAAGGAAGAAGGCGACGGCTTCTTAGAGATAAGGCTTAATCTCACTGAAAAAATACCAGAACTATGAGCTTTCCAAACATCAAATCTTTCTCTCAAGGCGAAGGCATGGAGAGCTTAGCATAATTGAGCAAGCTGAGGAACTCCTTGATTTCCTCATCCGAAAGATTCTGCCGACATGGACGAGACCAAACTATAGAGCTGCCAGTAAGGGAAGAAGGCAACGACTGCTTAGAGATGAGGCTGTAAAATGATCTCACCGAAAAAATACCGGAGCTATGTGCTTTCCAAACATCGAATCTTTCTCTTAAGGCGAAGGCATGGAGAGCTTAATTGAGCAAGCTAAGGAACTCCTCGAATTCCTCATCCGAAAGATTCCACTGACATGAAGGAGACCAAACTATAGAGCTGCCAGTAAGGGAATAGCAATGATCCACCATAACAAATCTATAGGACGCAAGACTAGCCAATCTTGAAAAGATCTCCTACAACAGCTTGTCCCCATACCAAATATCAATCCAAAAGCAGACTGGGTTCCCCCTGCTGATAGAGAAATAAATTCATTCTCGAAACAAATGATTTGTTGACACTGCTGCTTTCCAAACACTTGAACCACGATAGAGACGGGAAGATTTTATGCTCCAATTCCCCATTTGAGTATTGTACTTGGCAGAAAGGAGGTCTCCCCAAAGTTTGCCTGCTTCGAACCAAATCTCCAATGTCATTTCCCAAGGAGAGTGACATTCATAAGGCCCAAATCTTTCAAACCAGCTCCTTCCTTAAACGGCTTACAAACATCCTCTCACTTAATCAAATTGAATTTCCTCTTTTCCTCTGCCCCTTTCCACAAAAAATCTCCTCATTTTATCGAGACAATCCAACACTGATTTTGGGCACTTGAATAAAGACATAAAATCAATAGGCATGTTTGAGAAGGCTGCTTTAAGAAGAGTCAACCAGGCTCCCATAGAAAGATATCAGCGCTTCTTAGTTGATAGTTTTCTTTTGATTCTTTCAATGACTTTGTCCCGCAAGTGCTTCATCAGTTTTACGACACAAAGAAGTAACCCGAGATAAGAGGGGAAGGTTCCTTGCTTGCACCAAAAGGTGTTTGCCAACTGCAAAAGATGATCTCGATGAATATGGATGCCCATCATTTCGCTTTTAGTGACATTCATGTTTAGGCCCAAAACTGCTTCGAAACAAAATAAAAATAAAAATAAAATTTGAGGTTGTCAACAGACATCATATCCGCATCACAGAAAATAATCATATTGTCTGCATGTTGTAGGTGAGTAACTTGCACTCTTGGCTGCACGAATTAAATCATTATCTTTAGCTTTATGAAGCATCATGTTGAAAGCTTCCCTGATGACAACAAATAGATGCGACGATAAAGGGTCGCCTTGCCTAATACTGCAGGAAGCATTAAAGAAACCGAACGGAAATCCATTGATGAGAATTAAAAATGAAGGAGATTGAATGCATGCCTGAATCCAACCTCTCCACCTTAGGCCACAATCAAGCCTCTGAAGCATATAGTCCAAAATTTTCCAATCAACTAGTCGTAGACTTTTTCTATATCGAGTTTGCAAACTAACCCACTCTTCCCTCCCCTGTGCCTTGACTCGATACATTCGTGAGCTATGAGGACTATATCTAGAATTTGTCTACCTTCAATGAATGCACCTTGATTTTCGGAGATGATCTTGGACAAGACACTCCTAAACCTCAAGGAAAGAGCTTTGGATAAAGTTTCTTAAGCGCTTCTGGTAAGACTTATTGGCCTAAAGTCTTTCAAAGACTCTCCCCTTCCATCTTGAGAATTAGGGCAATGAAGGTAGCACCAAGATCTCTAGAAAGATGGCTTGATTTTCAGAAATGATCTTGGACAAGACACCCCTAAACCTCAAGGAGAGAGCTTTGGCTAAAATCTTATAAGCGCTTCTGATAGACTTATTGGCCTAAAGTCTTTCGAAGACTCTGCCCCTTCCATCTTGGGAATTAGGGCAATGAAGGTAGCACCAAGATCTCTAGAAAGATGGTTTCTAACAAAAAATTTCTAAAATTAAGTCCATCACATCTTTTCCCAACATCGACCAAGTTTAGTTTCTTCTTCGGTAAAAGGCTTCTCAAGAGAATCAGCCTCTTCTAATGAGAGTGATGGGAACTAAAGATTATCGAGAGTCAGCCTCCTCCAATCATCACAAGAAAGTAAATCTTTACAATATCGGACAATAGAGTCACAAATTTTCTCTTTATCCTAAGTGCTCAAATCATTCACCGCCAGCTAGATCTGCAGGCAGCCCACTTCTGATTCTATTAGCCCGGGCCCGAGCACTCGCTATATTATAGAAAAAACGAGTGTTCTTGTCCCCTTGTTTCTACCACAAAGCTAGATCGCTGACACCACTTAATTTCTTCTTCTTTGGAGAAGTTGTACTTGGCCTACAAATCAAGCCTTTCAGCCCTTTCCTCTTCCAACAGGCAGCCAACTTCTTCTTTAAGATCAAGATCATGAATTCTAGCCAAAATTGATTTGAATTAAGCCTCCCTAGAACCCAAGAATTCTTTCTTCCAAATCTTGATTTGTTCTTTTAACAATCTGAGGTTCTGACCCAATATGAACCTTGCATAGCCTGCAACTGTAAAGGAAGACCACCATTCCGAAATCATGTTGTTGAAACCTTCTATTTTCCAAGCCAGCTCGAGTCTGAAGGGTTTTGGGCTCCAATTGTCGTTAACAATTTCTAAAAAAATTGGCCTATGGTTAGAGACCACTCTCGGCAAACCTTGTTGGTTGACATGGGGAAATTTTTCGATCCAATCATGTGAGATGAGGAATCTATAAAGCCCAAAAAGGATGGCGTCTAACTAGTTATTAGACCAGGTAAATCTGGCATCCCCAAGAGGAAGGTCAATTAAATCATGAAGAAGCAACCCAATCCGAAACTTTCTACATACTGCAGGTTACCCTACCCTCGATGGATTTTTCAAAAGAGAAATGCACGATGTTAAAATCACCTCCAATGCACCACGAGATGTCCCACCGTTGCCTTCCTGAGAAGAGCTCATCCCACAACTGGTCACACGGAGAAGAAGAGCAAGGACCATATACTACTGAGAAAACCTTTTTAAAAAAAGTCTAAAGTGCAAACTTGGAGAACAAAAAGAAGAAGAAGAAGAAGAAGAAGAAGAATAAGGAATCAGAGAAACTGCCCACCATTCTCCAGACATTCTTGTTTCCAAGTGACAAGAATTCCCCCTGCAGACTTTGAAACATCCATAGTTGCCCACTCAAAATTCTGAACACCACAAATTGAATTTAACATACCTCTATCGAAGGATTGAAGCTTCGACTCTTGCAAAGCAATAATGTCTACATTCACCTTCCCACATATCTTTTAACTTGGCTCTCAATTTTGCAACCCAACCCTCTAATATTCCATGAGAGAATTATCATTAGACACCTGCTCTTCCCATTCTTACCCTTTTGTTGCTACTTGAGTTGCATGTTGAATCATAATTGATCGAACATTCCAGACTCAGTAACGCTCCCAACCCCTGGGAGATTTTCTTTCTTCTGATAGTTGTTCTTCATGAATCCTTTAAGCTCCCTTAACTCTTTACGAACTGAAGTAAATCATACACATCTTCCTTCCTGACACCAAAAGACATACCCACCATTCCCCCAAATCTCTCGAGAATATCCTTAAAGCAACTAAGCTAGGCCTCAGAAAGATTGATGTTTCCAAGAACTTAGGAATGAGTAGATGATGCATCAGCTACCATCCCTAAATAAACCACGATGAAGTCATTTGAGCCTGATGTAACACAGTGGAGTTACGACTATGGCATCCTCCAACAAACTTCTCAAAGGGGTCTCAGCTTCCATTGCTCAAGGCTCCTCATTCAGATCTTGTAACATATCATTGAGGATCAATTCATTATCGGTATCTATTTGCTCGGACTAGTGATCCTCTTCACACTCGAATTCATCATACTAGCTAGTGTTTGCTTCATCATTTTGGCTTGAGTCTGTCTTAGAGGTAAGACCCCTTTCTTTAAGAGGGAGAACATGAAGCTCCTGTCATGGACACAGAGAAAGATTGACAGCCAGGGCCCTCGACGATTCGAAAAGACGTGAAGGGGGAGATTTAAGTAATTCAGAAGGGCCTCACATGTGGACATTAGTCGCACGTATCGCGATGGAGGGAACATCCGCACAAGGGGAGGCGCACATGAGTGCGAGAGCGTTATCTGGGCAATTTGTATTATAACGGTCAGAATTAGGACACGAGTTTGCCACAAGATCGTCTTCCATTGCCTTAGCAAAGAAATGCTTTAAAAGGTTAGGTTTGGATGAACTCCGAACCACCATTTTAGGTACTCGTCACGCCTCCGAAACCTCATGATAAAGCTATCTGAGCTTGACAGAACCTTCCAAACTTGTTTTCCAAGCCTCTTTAAAATGTTTCAAACCTTCCTTTAGCTGTTAGGTCAAACCGGAGCACAAGCTCTTTTCTCCCATGGTGCACTGAACCTTATCATGCGAGATCTAATCCATTCGATTTCCACCTACCACCATCCCGCCAATGAGATCTTAACACAAAGTTTGCAGGCGATCTAGTGGAGGGGGAGCATGGGATGGCACCATCATCTGCATCCTAATGGAGATGGGTAGCCGCTAGAGAGCTTTCTATCTCCCTTCACTCCAAACTTCCCCCTATTGCTGTAGAACCCCCCCAAAATGATTCTCGTTAGACCATTAGCCTCAATTCCTCATCTCTGACTATCACTTTAATGGAGTTTGGGTCAGCAATGCTTCTCTTCTTCTTCACACGCAATCGAACTATGTCAGGATCTTCTCCCTCTTCCGTTGTAAGATCGATGGTGAGAAGCTCACTCAAACACGACCTAATTGCCAAAAAAACATCTTTGGACCAAAGCTCCATTAGGACTCCTCAAACTAAAAACCAAACCTCCTCCCTCTCAAAATGGATTTTCTCCATCTCGCAGGGTTTTTGATAGGCCCCTTGTGAGACAAAGAACCCATCAAAAGAGCTTTAAGAAGATCCTCTTCCGAGTTGAAATGAATCTAGACTTCATTGTCACTGATAAATCTCACTGAGAAATTCAAGTCCGAGATACCACTCCTGTATCCAGCGCTAGACTTCGAAAAGGGTTGCGTCGAGGACAGTTTCTACCGGAAGGGACCATTGCAGTGTAACGAGTGCATTATGGATGACTTTAGGTCTCACGTTGATAATTGGTCCTTCGGAAGAAACTTGGGTCCATACCCATTTTGTAATGGGAGTTTCTTCTTTCTCTAGCAAAGGTTCCTAAATTTTTGCCCCCACTGTAGTCGAAGCATAGCTAGAGCCGTCTATCAGCAAAGCTTGAGGGACTTCAAGATGCTTACCACCACCCCTGCATCTCTAAATGAAGTATGCTTTCTTGCTTTAGCTGAGATATGCTGGTTATGCAGGTTGGTATTTTGCAAGAAACCCACCTCCTTTTGGCCCAAAGCTCCTTTGCGAAACATATTGCTTTCCCTCTCTTTGTTTTTCATCTAGGCCAAAACAAGCTCTTTGGACTCGGAGTTTCTTGCCTCCGAGACTCTCTGTCCAGCAAGTTGGTCGCGCATTCAACCTCTCCTTCCAAGTTCATCTGAACAAAAGCAAAACCTCTTTAGTAAGAGGTCACACGAGCCTGAGGGATACAGACGTCCATAACAATACCCATTTTCCAGAAAACTCTGGAGAATGATTGGGAGCCACTCATCCAAGAAGTCGACCATATATAGCGTAGGGTATTCCAGTAGCTCAAAGGTCGGAGATCTTTTCTTCCCAAGGAATGCCGATTTCTGGCAGACCTCTTGCCAGCCTCTCATCTTGCCCACTTCTCTGTTTCCCTCTCCCCCTATCGCTGCATCCCCACCACCTCCTCGAACCATGCATTGTCCTTCCTTTTCCCCCGGATCGATTTACCTGTATCCCTTTTTCTCTCCACCCATGCATCTCTACTACCGCAAGAAGCATATAAAATGGAATTCATTCATGTAGCATTTAAACAATATCATAAATAGGTCACTATTTACACCCGTCTTCAAACATATTGCTTTCCCTCTCTTTGTTTTTCATCTGGGCCATAACAAGCTCTTTGGACTCGGAGTTTCTTGCCTCTGAGACTCTCTGTCCAGCAAGTTGGTCGCGCATTCGACCTTTCCTTCCAAGTTCATCTGAACGAAAGCAAAACCTCTTTATTAAGAGGTCACACGAGCTCGAGGGATACAGACATCCATAACAATACCCATTTTCCAAAAAACTCTGGAGAATGATTGGGAGCCACTCATCCAGGAAGCCGACCACATATAGCTTAGGGTATTCCAGTAGCTCAAAGGTCGGAGATCTTTTCTTCCCAAGGAATGCCGATTTCTGGCAGACCTCTTGCCAGCCTCTCATCTTGCCCACTTCTCTGTTTCCCTCTCCCCCTATCGCCGCATCCCCACCACCTCCTCGAACCATGCATTGTCCTTCCTTTTCCCCCAAATCGATTTACCTGTATCCCCTTTTCTCTCCACCCATGCATCTCTACTACTGCAAGAAGCATATAAAATGGAATTCATTCATGTAGCATTTAAACATTATCATAAATAGGTCACTATTTACACCCGTCTTCAAATTTTGGTAATAAAAGTGTACATAATTATACTACTTTTGTATTACCAAACATACAAAAAGGGGTTATCTATCGAAAGAATGGGTTCAAAGGCCTGAGTGCATGAGCTTACCTTTCCTTGCTTTACCACCGACATATCCTCCAAGGAACAAATAGCACACTGGTACACCACCAAAAGTTGCAAAGTATTAGTTGGGTCAGGAAACAGGTTATTCTCAACAACAACAATGTATATCTCTAAAATCTGAAGTAACAAACGGGATAAAAGTCGTGTTCTAGACATGAATAAGGAGGAATTATATGATCAACAGCTCAATGGTATGTATAACATCATTGGCCCTGAGTGGGGCCCACGGCTCGGATAACCGGGCTGCTGATCTGGCAAGCCCCAACATGGATGGACCATGCCCCAAAAATATCCACGCTGAGAGAATCCTAGTCCCGAGATATAAGGCCTGAAAATAGACTAGATGATCTGGGAAAAGCACAGCAATGGCCCACATTCAACGGAACAAAGGCTACAGATTGAATGTCTAGGATCTTTCTATCTGGAAGATTTTCAAGACATAGTTCATCCACGGTGGGGTCCCCATCCATCAGATCAAAGGTCTGGATCCCAAGCCTTTGGCACCACTGTAGTAACACAGGCACATAACCTCGAGCCAGGGATCATATAATTCCTCATGAAAGGAACATGAGAGATTAAAAATCCCATTGATCCAAAAATAAGATCGATTATTTAAAAGAGAAGACCAGTGGGAAATGGTGTCATACTCAGACAAATATAAGATCTGCACCACTAATCTGCATCTCATAAAGTGTCTAACATTTCCGATAATTAAATAAAATATAAAATCTTCGATTGTAATTTTCTTTTCTTTTTTGTTTTCTTCTTTGTATTCTGTGGCTTCGGCCTTTTTGTAATAAAATGATCATCGTTTCAAATAAATAATAATAAATAAAATATCACTTGCTCCTTATCTTTCTAGTTGTTTCTTCAGGATGCTTTTGCAAGGAAATAGAAATCAGTTTCAAATGTCGTGTCATCTTTGAATCTATTAATTTTCAACAATTATTATGCAAAGGTACTATACCATAGAAAACAAAAGGAAGCACACTTCTGAAAGAGGAACTGATATAAATATTTAAACCCATTGTTTTAATAAATACACCATTTTTTTACCTTGCACACTTTTAGCATTTCTCCAATACCCAGAGTAAGAATAAAATAAAAATGCGTCAAAAACAATAGGGAGAATGTATCATTTTCCTTCTTCAAAGCGTCCAGAAGATACCTGAACAGGGAAATCCATTTGAGGCCTCCTGGTAGCCCAGTTGATATTTTCCCAATTAACTGAAGGTGGAAACATCTTGTAGTCCTTTTGCATAAAGAAGCCCTGTAGAGTAGTAGCATAAGATATCTTATACAAATGAGTAAAACTAAGGATGCAGTTGGTTGCACCAATAGCATGAAATTTCATGATATTTTGCACCAAATTAGATTAATCAATCATGAAATATTTTGCAACCAAATGCGCCCAAAGGGAATAACATGCAAAGAGTTAAAACTTTATTTAGAAACAAGAAGAAGAAGAACCTGACCTGGCATTCTTCTGCAATTATGCTGATGGAATCCAACCATTTCACAGAGCGTGCACCAATAATACCGGGAACGACAACACGCAATGGATACCCATGGTCACGATTGATAACCTTGTAATAACAATATGATTAGCAACTTCAATTGGAATGATCACAATAGATATTTCCAGAATATAGAAACCTCGCAAGAGTTAAGTACATACGGCACACGTGTACAATGGTCTGAGCCGTTTATTTTGCAGGATTTACCACGGATGGGTCATGGGCCAAAACTTACATGGATTGGCCAATCCTAACCCTTCAGCTGGAGGATATTTTGAAAAGAATCAATGGTTGGTTCACTTTAAACATATATATGCGATGACTTCCTCATAAGTCCTCCAAAACAATGATCAAGGTTGCCCAGTTCTTGTGATTTTCGCTATAGCCCATCACACATGACACATGTAGACAAACCATCACTGATAAATAATTTGGACACATGCATTTATTCCTTCTTGAAAAATATAGAAAATAAAAAAGGAGATTCACTACATCCACACACATGAGATCCCAACTGCTCTACATACCGTCACATCTGCCAAGCTGGTGCCTGTATGGAAGATCTAAGTGTTCCATGAGGTGGCCCAAGAATCAGGCCATTCCACTCATCAGGTGGGTCACACTGTACAAAAATAAAGGATGGTAGGACCAACTGATGAACAGACTGGCCTGATTTTTGGGCAAGGGCACATACATGGTGGGACTCAATTGATGAATGGCCCAAATCTCAAATACAGCATGCCATATTGACATGCGGCAGTGTGTAGATGAGCTAGTATCAACACGTTCAATTAGAAACAAAGTATTTCACAAGTAAACCTAAGGCCAGTTATCAAGGGTCAAAACTCAAAAGCACTTGGAAACACAAGTTACATTTTGCGGATAAACTACAAAGATGGAACTTAGTAGTTGATAAAACTCAAGCAGCCATCAACAGTGAATATTGGTCAATCATATCCGAGGCCCAACAATCATCTACCCAGAAACAACTAAACATACTGATGCAAGACAATTAACCACTTGCTCTGAAAGCTCGAACTGATAGAGCATGGTGAATTAAATCATTTATCTCATAGCCCAGGCCCCAAATCTATGGGTTAGGTCCTCAACCGAACCCTCCCCGTGGGCCCAAAATCAATGGGCTCCACCTCACATGGGCCCCCAAATCCATGGGTTATGCGGGCCACCCACCGCGAGCGTGCCCCTGCATCCCACAGACCACCCCACTCAAGCCCAATGTGAAAATGCCCCCGCATTACATACCCAATTAATTCTCAGACGCATGCATATATATATTGGTCTTCCACTGTAATATTGAATCAAGTACACTTGCTTTTCAGGAAAGCAAATCTCTAGAAGACAGAATGAATAGTGAAGCCACCATAACGTTAACTCAGCTTTTCGAAACAGAACTCGGCCAAGTTGCTTGGTTCAGCAGGGACTAAATTTCCATTGAAAGGTATTTCGCCTTTTTTAAGCAACAAGATTTGGCTAAATTTTCTATTAAATTGATAAAAAGTGTTGAGTTCATCATAGAGTCAGCAAAGTGTATTAACTTGGAAAAGCTAATGATTGATTTAGCGGTTTTTCAATTTTTTTTCTACTGTTTTTATTTATATTTTTTTTTCAGTTTTTTATTGAACTCTCTTTGCTCAACTTGATGACTCAAATCACTCTGAACCAGATTGGAATGCTTTGTAAGTGTACAATTTTTCAGTTAATTCAATTTTCAAATATTGCTTCCACATGTGATAGTCAAAGAGAATATAAAGTTCAGTGTTGCTTGGTTAGAAGACGGTGATGAGAACATGGAGTTCTCCATGGAATAGCAAATGCCAGACCAAGATGCAACTGGATTCAGAGCTTAATGATTGATGAGGAAAGAGTTGAACAGATTGTGGCATTGTGTGACTGGACCGTTGCCTTCTATTTGGATCTCCTTCGAGACGAAGGTTCGATTATGAGTCTATGCCAATTCTCAACAATCTAACCCTTGATAGAATTTCTGCTAAGAAGGCAGAGAGCTTGGAAAAGCCTATCAAGAGGAAGCCCTTAAATTGGTAGTGTCATCTCACAGTAGGGTTAAGGCTCCAAGTTCAGACAGGTTTCCAATTGCTTTTTTCCCCCCCAAATATTCTGAGAAGAGGTGAAGAGGATCTTTTGGCTTTCATATCTAAGTTACTTTAAGAGAAGTTGTCTTTCAAAAGAGTTGGGTGCTTCTTTCATAGCCTTGATCCCTCATAAAGTGGGGGCTGAATGTCTGAAGGACTTCAGGCTGATCAGTTGATTGGGTGGCCCTAAAAGATCTAGCCAAAATTCTTTCTTTTTTTTGAAAGATGAAATTTTTGTTAGGCCGCAGCAAAAAAAAAATACAAAAACAAAAACAAAATAAGAACAAAGAGAAAAAAACAAAAAAAAAACTTTAAAAAAACTAGAGCTAAGCTAAGCATACAACAACAACCGGCCACGTGGTTGGAGAAGACCCCAAAAGCAGCAAATTATGATCAAGAAGCCCAATCCCCGGAGAAAAGAACTCTATTAAAACTCCAGCAACCAAGATGCTTTTATTGTGAAAGCATTGATTATTCATTTCTCTCCAAATAGCCCAAAGCAAGTAGCGTAGATAGCCTCCATTTATTCCTTCCAATGCTCCCACTATCTGGCGCATGCCAAGATGAAAGAAAACCCTCAATCGAGGAAGGCATGACCCAGTGAACATTAGCTAGAGCAAGAATCCTAGCCCAGACTCCGGTCGAGAAAGGACAAAGCAAGAACAGGTGATCAATTGATTAAGCATCTTGTTTGCACAAAAGACAAATGTTAGGAAGGATCATTCCCCTTTTGCAAAGATTGTTGATCATGAGCTCCTGACTCCTTCCGACAAGCCAACCAAAGCCGCAACTTTAGGAGGATCCCCGTAGAACCAAACTTCGCTTGTAGGACGACGACTCTCCAAAGGAGCCGACTCGAAGAGGGCATTGTAGAAGGAGCACACAAAGAAGATTCACAAAGCACTTAACCTCCAGGTCAGCTCATCTTCCTCATCCAGGGAAAGTGAAATGCCCGGCAAATGCGACAGCAGAATAGCCCAGCTATCGATTTCACTGTCCGGCAGGTTCCTCCTAAAAAGGGGGAACCAAGACCCTCACCACTGCCAATGAAACAAGAGGTCACCGAAATATTAACATCAAAACAAAGGGACGCAAGCTCCAGAAAATCAAAGATGAGAGGATGATCCCCAAGCCAGGGATCAACCCCAAACCTCACCCCCATAACATTGCCAATAGAGAAGCCCATCCTTTCAAAGATAGAAGAAGCAATCCTAGCAATGCCTTTAGAAATGAAAGAAAAAATTTTGGTCCACTAGCCCATATGAGAGGTTCCATATTTGACTGAAACAAGGGACCTCCAAACACTACACTCCTTGGCAAAGCACCACACCCATTTACCTAGAAATGCAGAATTAACCAAATCAAAGCACCTGATACTCACTCCCCCTTGGGAATAAGGAGTGCAGACCTCTTTCCATTACAAAGGGGGAAATTCCCTTGAAGAGGAAGCCCACTGCCACAAAATAAATAAATAAATAAATATAATAATAAAAAATAAAAATAAAAACAAAAACAAAAACAAAAACAAAAACGAAAACGAAAAAGAAAAGGAAAAGGATAACCATAACCATAACCATAACCATAACCATAACAATAACGATAATAATAATAATAAATCCCTCCTTAGTTTATCAATTCTGGCAATAACAGATTTGGGGCAATGAAAGAGGGACATGTAGTAAACAAACAAGTTAGACAAGGAAGCCTTGATAAGGGTTATTCTACCTCCGAGAGATGGGAGATTACTTTTCCAAGAGGAGAGTTTTCTTTCCAATCTTCATATAATTCTATCCCACTGATACAACGGAGGCTTTCCCACATAGAGAGGTAAGCCAAGATAAAAGGTTAGAAAAGATCCTACTTAACAACCGAACATATCTGCCATGTGAGTGGTGTCTTCCGGGGAAAGGTGAATCCCGAAAAATTCACACTTAGATTGGTTAGCCTTCAAACCTGAGATCACTTCAAACCAACAGATCGACATGCTAAGAAAATCAGCCATATAATCTTCAGCTTCACAAAAAAGGAGAGTATCGTCAGCAAATTGAAGAAGACAAATGTGGGAGGGGAAATTTTCCACTGAGAAACCTTGGAACAACCCAGCTTCTGGACCCTATAGTAGCATTATACTGAAGGCTTTAGAAACTAGGATGAACATGAAGGGAGACAGGGGATCCCCTTAGCGAACCCTGGAAGAGCTAAAAAAGCCAAAAGGAGAACCGTTGATGAGGATAAAAACATTGGCAGAAGAAACACACGAGTGAATCCACGTTCTCCATTTGGATCCACAAACTTGACATGAAGAAATACCACAATCACATTGAGTGTAAGTTTCTCAATGATATACGTTGGACACATGCTGTGGGCTAGATGGAGAAGGATTTGGGAGTGTTTGGTTCGTCTAGCTACTGTGTTGGTCAACAGCTCGCATAAAGGATTCTTCAAGGGTTCAAGAGGTTTCCATCCAAGTTACCCTCTCTCATTTAAACCCATTCGAGAAGCATGTAGTTCAAAAACGACCAGTTGACATGGTCGTAGGCTTTCTCAAGGTCCAGCTTACACAAAACACCCAATCGCTTTGCCGTGAAGTAGGTATCACTCATGGGCAATCAGAATATTGTCAAGAATTTGCCTGCTAGCCACAAAAGCACTTTGAAGAGGAGAAATAATGCTCGGTATAACCTTATGCAGCCTTTGGCTAAGAATCTTAGCAACAATGTTATAAGGGTTGCTGATCAAACTAATTAGGTGCAAGTCTTTCAGGCTAATTGTTCCCCTCAAGCTTCGGGATAAGAGCGATGAAGGTACATCCCAATTCCAAATGGATAAAACCTGTACGGACGAAATCCTCAACGAAAAGGAGCAAGTCCTCTTAGACCAAATCCCAAAAAACTTAGAAAAAGGCTAGAGGGAAGCTGTTGGGAATTGAGGAATTGTCCTTCTCAAAGGCTAAGATTGTGTCCCTGTTTCTTCTAGTAGAATGGGATTCTCAAGGAAATTCGTATTCTCCTAGGAGAGTGAAGAGAAGGACAGGTTATCAGGTTTTGGATGATCCAAACCTTCATCAATAAGAAGCAAAGAGAAATACTTGACAATCGAGCCATAGATACCATCTTCATCTGAAATGCTAATCCCATCCACCAAAATTGAAGAAATAGAGTTCATGCGCACCCGGGCACTGGCTATCCCATGGAAAATTTTCGTATTTTTGCCACCCTCCTTGAGCCAAACTGCATGGGAGCGTTGGCGCCACTTTATCTCTTCCTCCTTACTACGTCTAGAGTTATACTCAAAGGAATTCTTAGCTCGAAGGGAGAAATTTTCCTACGAAAGCTACCCAGATTCTTCCCTGATATCCTGATTTCAGATTTCATGAAAGGTTCAACAACGTCATTTGCAGATCTCAAGGGGTTTCATTTTCAGCAAGCAGATTCTAGATGAGGCTTTGATAGCCCCATGGATGCATAGACTTGATGCACAGGGAAGGGAGACCGGGATTTATCCACGAACTTGACATGGAGAAAGACTACAATCACATTGAGTGGAAGTTTCTCGATGATATGTCAGACACATGCTGTGGGCTAGATTGTGAAGGATTTGGGAGTGTTGGGTTCATCTAGCTACTCCGTGTTGGTCAACAGTGCAAGTAAAGGATTCTTCAAGGGATCAAGAGGTTTCCACCTGGGTGACCCTCTCTCACCTTTCTTTTCGCGGTAGTGGCTGAGGCGCTAAGTAGGATGCTTGATAAAGCTAGCCCCATGGGATTGGTTAATGGTTTTAAGGTGGAAAATGCTAACTTCCAAGTGTCTAATCTCCACTTTGTGGATGGCACACTCCTATTTTGCAACTTTGAGGCCTCCCAAGAGAATAACTTAAGTTATTTCATGTTTCAAAGCTAAGGGTTTAAAATTCACAAGAGTGAGATTTTAGGTGCCATGTTGGGTAATGAGGAAGTTGTGAGACTGGCAGCAGCATTTGTGTGTAAAGCTGGCTGCATTCCTTCTTCTCACCTGGGTATCCCATAGTGCATTGGCAAACCTGCGAAGCATTTGTAGAATAAGGTGATTGAGATGTTTGATAGAAACCATTTAGTTGGAAGCATAGGATCCGTCTCTCGAAGGGAGAATTACCTTAATCAAGACGTTTGATAGGAACCATTTAGTTGGAAGCATAGGTATCTGTCTCTCAGAGTGAGAATTATCTTAATCAAGACAGCATTGTCAGACAATCTTCTTCTGCTTCCTCTTCCTCTGTCTCTCAGAGGGAGAATTACCTTAATCAGGACAGCATTGCCAGACAATCTTACTCCTCCTCCTCCTATTCTTCTTCTTCTTGCTCTCTCAAAAATAAATCATCATCATCATCATCTAAGCCTTATCCCAAAATTGGGGTCAGGTCTCTCAAAAATAAATAAATAAAGCATATGTATTCTAGAAGTAGAAAAGGTAAGAACGACAGAATCTGCAGGTGTTATGGTATGAAAATCATGATTATGAGGGAAAAACAACAATGATGTCTGGAAATGAATAACTGTAACATGCACTTTATATTGTCAGAGAAACGAGGACACAAAAATCAAGCAGCTAGTTCGAATAAGTAACAACATTTGCATAAAAGAAACGAAATCCTTACCTCTCCATTCATTTCATATGCAAGTAAAACATCAGCATCAGGATTTGTTGCCCGGCCTAAAGGAATAGACGCCTTGTAAGGACCACCATTTTCCTCCTATCAGTTAGCAAGTTCAACAAAGACATGGAATCAAGGGAACTCATTTCACGAAGAAAAACAAAAAATGTAACTGACATTTAAACCATTCCATTTTGATGTATACACCCTTCTCTTCTACATTAGATATTAGAATAGCACACTTCTATACTATGCTAATACTGACAGTAGATAAGATGGGTGTAAGTATAAACAACATAGTTTGTACATTCATTTTCCAAATATGAAATAAATGGGATGCAATTGCTGCAGAAAGATTAGCTGGTGTATATTTAAAAAACTTGTATTCATGCTAAACGTTAAAACAAGAATATAATATATATAGGATCCAAATACTCACTTTACACCTATCGACACTGGTAAACTCGACATGCTTTCCTCCTAATGATGAAACTGATGTGAGTTCACATATACCAACAAGTTCCAGGACATCGGATAATTTGGCTCCTCCCCAGGTTGCTGAAAGCCGCATTTCAGAATAAGAAACAATAGATAAAGGTGCATATATCCAAACAACATGCAGAGCTTTGATGACTTTATTTTGGATGTTATGTTTCATTTGACATCACTGTAGTTGGTATACCATATGCATGCAAAGGAGAACGAATATTTGACATTTACAAAATTTTGAAAAGAAACCACCTTTATGAAAGTCCGAATAAATGGTAGTTCGTGAAGAAAGGAATAGAACATTTGCACCCTACGAAACTCAGCCATTGACATGTTTGTGGGTGTTGGTCAGAGTGGCTTTTAAAAGTTGGAAATAGAGACATGTCTGTACAAATATTTTAAATAACCAAATTTATTTTAGTAGTATTGTAATTATGATAATGAATGTGAAATAATCCCAAGAGATAAATAATAACAATAATAAACCTATAAAAAAATCTTTAGGTGTAAAAAGTCACCATCATTGTCGTCATTGTCATCTAAACCTCATACCCACTAAATGGGGTTGCAGTTTCACCATTTCACTCTATCAAGGAATTTTTTACACCATGGATCTTTTCTTACTAACCCTTAAAAAAAATCAAGTCTTTTCTTACTACCTCCACCCATGTCCTTTTGGGCCTTCCCCTGGCCCGTCTGGAGCCTACAACATGAACTAACTCCTAATCGGTGCAGTTCTTGATCTCCATTGCACATGACCAAACCATGTAAGCCTACTTTCTCTCATCTTATTACCAATTGGTGCCCTCCAAAGTTCCCTTAAATGAATTCATTTATAATTCATTTCTAATTTTATACACACACACACACACACACACACACACCCCAAAGATGGCATCTTCTTTTGGAAAGGTCAAGGCAATAAGCAGCCAGAAGCATGATCACGGTCCCAAGAGTGCCAGACATGTGGACAAGGAACAAGTTAGCAACAAAGCAATTTCAAAATAGAGTCATGTATCTATTACATTGCTTACACCTCTTTGAAAGGTAAGGCCATAAAGAAAAGCATCAATAACACTCTAAATCTGCTCCAGTTTCTAGTTATGTGTTTATTTAGGGCCCGTTTGGACGCACCCTACAAAGGGGCGCTTGAGGTCTACATGCCATTTTAATCCAAACGGCAGTCGATGTTGGATGTTATGGGAGGCATTTTGCAAACCCCCGTCCCCTCTCCCGCTTGAAAAAATAGGTGCGCTAAAATGTCAACTCGGCAAAAATCAATCTGATTGGATTTTGCACGTAGACCAGAAAAGCAGGCTTGCAGCCCTTCAAAAACACCCTTTTGAGGAAGTGTGTCTAAACGGGCCCTTAGCTATTTGCATTCTGACATCTAAATTGCCTGTCCATAAGAATTGCTCCACCCTAACCATAACCCTTTGGACAGAGCAGACTATTTATTAAATTAACTTAAATCATCCTCAAACAAATGCATGAAAATGATGTGTGAGAAGAGTTCCATATCAGCTACCATGACGCAGAGTATGTATCCCACATGTGAATGCCATTAATTGATGCTACAAACATATGCATGCTCTGATAAGCACCGAAAAGTGGTGAAACTTAGCATTTTGTCAGGATACAAGGATAAAGACCGACACTCTAGGCTTTATTGACATGCATTACTGGATTTTGGGGCATTAAAGGATGGAAGCATCCAATTAATCTGCAATGGCTGCACAAATTCTGCACATACATGTTCCAAGTTATTGCTGATTTATAAATTTCTTAATTTCAACCATTTAGCAACACAAGTTAATGATTTTTGTGATTTTTGTATTACCTGAAACTACATAAATTAAAATCTATCAACCACATTAAGAAGTAAATGTAAAAAGAATGAGAAAGTAGACCAGTCCCCCAGTTCCAACATTTTTAGACCAAACAAGTGATAAATCAAATTAGATAACATACAAGTTCCTGGCCCTGGTAAAGAATTAGATTTGGGTTTGGGCTCTGTGCACTAGCAGCTACAATGCAGTGGTCTCAGGTTCAGTTCCAGCTAACCCACCAAACTAAAATGTTGTGCTGAAAAACAAAAGAAGATATCTCCAACTCATGATGCAAGTATAGCTTGGAACTGGAAGATTATTCAAGGTAAAGGTGACACAAATGCAAATGTTTTCCTATTAGCAAGAGCAAAACACACAAATCATGGCAATTAGCTTAGTCCTTGTGATTAAGGTCTGCTTATTGGTACCCAAATGAAAGTGGTTGATATTAAAAAAATAATAATAAACAAATAAATAAAAACCATGTGTACTTATGAAAGTTCTCTCCTTTCCTTTTTTTTTTCATCTTGAAATGATTAATATGTAATGTTCGCTTTCCTAAGACATCTTTATGCTTAGATTGCAAATAAAAAATATTTTTCAATAAGAAGTCCCTGCAGCATGATGGTAAACGAACCATTTCCAAGAGCAGCAACATCCCAACCAACACCTTTAACTGTTCTCGTTTTACTCATTGCTGTCCTTCTGTTACCTGCACACTGTCTTACAGAAGTTTGGTCAGAACGATGATTTCATATCCTTACATTAATCACCAACTCAAGGGAAACAAAAATTTATGTCAGAAAGCTATTTGTATGAAAATCCAAACTGTAGAAAATTGGGGCCTGGCAGGGATGGAGTATAGCGCTGAAAATTGCACAGGTTGAAATATCCCCACTCTCAAATTGATGGGCTTCAAACAGACGACTAAAAATATAGTAAGTGGCCTAAACTCAACAGAAAAATTAGATGGCTCATGTTGTCCAATTAGTGTGCTTTGGGCCACGCCATATCCACAACCGGATCCGCGATTTGAACTATCTGGATTGCCATACATGTACACAACATGCACTGTGGATGAATCGCTGTCATTTAGAAAATGGTGGTGTGCATGAGGTGACAGTCTAGCCCTTTATCTGAAATAAAACATACCTGTAAAGTAGCGGTAACATTGTATTTAGGAAGTTTCCTGGTCACAAAACAATGTCAATTCCCATACCTAGAAACTGTACATGTGGAACCCACAAAAAATAAAGTTTTTATGGTGGTCCCAAGACATGAAATATCATCCACCCATCACTCACCTGATGTCATCCATAGATAGCTGTATTGGATTTTCCACCAAGCCATTGATAGAAACACGATAGCTGCTCTGCCAAACAGATTCTAGAAGTCACGTTAAACCTTTCTAGATGTCTTGGAGAAGGTCTAAAAATTACCCACGGAAAATAAGGCAAGGTATGACCTCTCAATGTCATCGATTATTGGAATTGGGCCATGATTTCGCTTGTAGAACATATCCACAGGAGTAATGTACGATAAAATCAAAGCAGATCGTGGCGGCTCGGCATTAAAAGGCTCCTGCAACAGGATCAATGTAAACAAATGTGCACTCACAAACACAATAGATTTGAGACATGTTTTGGAGGACCAAATTAACAAAGGTGCACTTTCTCACACTAGAATCAAACTCGACCTGAACTAAGTCAGCTCAACTCGATTTTGGCAGTCACCTTTTGGAATGAAATACCCTAAGAGCATGTTTGAGCACCACTTCAAAATGAGTTCATATCATTTTAGTTAATATTAATTACGCATTAGATATCACAGTTTATATAAATTGTTGGTTTTTATTTTAAACCCTACCAAAAAAAAAAAAAAAAAGATCCCTAACACATAACTAGGATTAAATAAAATGAGAAGGTCTCTTTTAAAGTGGCAACCAAACAGGCCCTAAAGATGTGTGTATATATTCTGTTTGAGTTGTAATAGTTTGTAACAGTTTTGGTCCCTGGCAAGTTGTGCTCTAAAACTGAGTTTTAATTCCTTGTTCTCAGATGAAAATTTTTAGAAAAATAATTTAAAAATAATAATAAAATAAATTAAAAAAATTCAAAATTTAAAAAAAAAAAAAACAAAACAAAAGAAATTATCCACAGCTGATATAAAGTGTGCAGGCAACAGATTTATCCTGCCCTCTGCAGAAGCATTCAACACGTGGCGTTGCAATGGCTAACTTTGCTAATCTAGGAAATCTTCACACATTGGCCCATTGACAACAGGAGCCATGGCCACCAAAGGAAAAGTCCTGATCATCAACTCTAAAAAGTCCCTGATGAATGCCTTGACTAAGAAAAACCAGACTTTACTAACAGTAATCAAATACAAAAAGAACTATATGTCGATCAACTCGAACATAAGGTTGGAGAGACCCAGCCTCAAAATCCATCGTCACTACCCAAAAACATCCTAGACATCCAATATTTTAACATTCTTTCTCCACTCAATGTGGACCAGTTCTGTAAATTTTTAACAGTATTCACAGCCCACTGACTGAAAGGCTAGAACTGATCTATCTGGGAATGTTTTCACACACCGTCTATCCAAACTGAACTCGTCAGACAATGGTCTTGATCACCAAACCATGGACCTCACCTGTCCAGGCTAAAGGGCTCGAGCTATCCATCTATCTAACTATCTATCTATCTCACCAAAAAGGATCTGGAGCCTAACAAACCCCCAACCAATCTAAAAAACAAAAATCCTCCAGTAAAATCTCCACCATTCAAAGAGGATTTGATGGTAGAATACCAATAAATCCTCCTTCTAAAGGAAAGTAAATCTAAGACAAGAAGGAAAGACTGATACAAAGCCTGCAAATCCAAAACTATAAAATCTTAAAAAACCCAAGGCTACAAATCCAAAACCATAAAATCCAACACAAAACCCAATTCATACATTTGTGTTCCAACATAGGTGAGTTCCCATATGGTCAAGCTTCCTGGGCGCATAGTAACGAGTTTGTGAAATCCAAACCGTGCAGAGTTTGTGAAATCCAAACCGTGCATCAGGTGCGCCACCTCGTATTCACTGTTTAGGATAAGAATCAGGCCATTCCATAACTCAGGTGGGTCACACCACAGGGAATAACGCACAATCACGCCTAAAACCTCTAAATCGAGTGTTTGGCCCACCTTATTTAGAGAATGGCCCATTCTTTGGGGTGTCCCTTCATCCTGGCGGGACACGTCTGATGGCTGGACCAGATTGGCACATGCACCACACTGGGCCCCGCACAAAATCCGAAGTTCCTACAGCGAGCGCGTCCCCCTCCTCATTGATCTGGGACTAACATGAGGGGGGGCATGTGATGGACAGTTGGATGGCACGGATACCACAAGGTGGGCCCCACAGAGCTCGACCGTCTGGGAACTCACGCACTTGAGAACGTATGTGATCCAAATGAAATGAATATAGAAATATAAAAAAAGGGATAAATATTGAAGAAAAAGGTACCCAAATGAAAGAAACGGAAGAAGATTTTTACCTTGGCATTGATTTTAAGGGAAGGATGGCGAGGGGGTTCTTCTGAATAGTCAGACGGAGCTCTCAGCCCTGGCATTTTCTTTTTAATTTCTGTATTTCTCTGTCTGAGAGAGAGAGAGATTTCAGTTGTTGAGAAAAAGGAGAGATTTATGCGGTTGGGACCTGTGAGAGAGAGAGAGAGGTGTTTCTGTTGTTTCTGTTCCTGGGAATTGTGTGTGTGAGAGAGACGGTTGCTAGGAAAATACGCATGGAGGGAGAGGAGTGTAGTGGGGCGCCGCTTCAGTGGATACCCGGATCTACCAGGGTCGGTGAATCTCTGACTTTGAGGCCCACCATGATGCATGTGCCTTACATCCACTCCGTCCATCCGTTTTGGAGGATTATTCTAGTGAAGAATCCCATAATGAAGCTAGTATATATTTTAGGTGGACGACACCACAGGAAACTGTGGTTATTAAATACTCGCCATTAAAAACTATTTGCGGGCCACCGGAATGTTTATTTTCCATCCAACCTTCTAATAATCAGGTCACAAATATATGGATGAATAAAAAAAAATAAAAAAAACAGCTTGATCCAAAAAATTTGTGGCCCACGATAAGTTTTTAATGGCCAATCACCACTATTTCCTATGGTGTGGTCCACCTGATATTTGGATATACTTCATTTTTTCTAATAATGCACTCAAATGAACTGTCAAAACGGACAGATGGCCCGGATGTAAGGCATACGGATCATGGTGGACTCACAATCGAGGATGGGACCACCATAACGGTATGCGTTGCATCCATGCCATCCGTCCGTTTTGGATGCTTATTTGAGGGAATGTTCTAAAAAAATGAAGCAGATTCTAGGTGGACCACACTACAAGATAAAGTGATGATTGAATACCCACCATTAAAAACTTCATAAGTCCACTGGAATGTTTATTTGCCATCCAATCTGTTGATAAGGTCACAAAGACAGAGAGGAAGGAGCTAAAAAAATAAAAATAAATCAGCTTATCCAAAACTTCTGTGGCCATAAAAAGTTTGTAATGGTCAATCACCACCATGTGTCCTGTGGTGTGATCCACTTGAGATTTGCACTTGCTTCATTTTTGGAACCGTGCCCTAAAATGAAATTTCTAAACGGATGGACGCCGTGGATGTAAGTCACATACATCACGGTGAGCCCCACAGTTAGTGATTCACCGACCTTGGTAGATCCACCGAAGTCGCCCCAGCGGCGGTGGGTTCGCGCATGGGGGCACCGCTTTAAAACATTCTGCCTCTGATAGTCTCGCATGGAACCTGTACCACATCAATTTGTGGTGGCACCGGGCTGCTGTGGGACCCACGTAAACTTATTGTCCGATCCACTCCGTCCATCATTTCCCGCCTCTCATTATCACTGTAGGAACCAAAAATCGAACTGATCTAAAACTTTTAGGGGCTAAAAACTCATCAAACAATATCAATTCATGCCTATTTTGGTGGTCCACCTGAGTATTTTAATGACATTGGTGAATGGATTAGATGCCATATACAAAACATGATAAGCCTCCCAAACAGGTCCTGACTTTGAAGCTACATCACAGTATCACAGTCGTTTTTCACTGCAATGGGTGCTTGAACCCATGACCTTTTGATCAGACTTTTGTCTGTCTACCACTGAGACAGGAGTAAGGGCCCAACTAGATATTCTTCAATTTTAGAATTTTGCCCTCAAATGAGCTGAAAAAACATATGACCCCGATGATGCACCCCGTGGAATCTTCACACCACACTAAAGGGAGAAAACGAGCTCATTAAAGCTGCGAATGGGCCCTACCTGACCTAGCCCAACCCGAGTATGACCATTGATGGGCTGGGCCAGGTGATTACCTAGCCCAAGACCCAAAATACACTATAGAAGAAATAGACAATGAAAGATAAGTACAGATGCATGTCTTTCATTCATGGTTAAAGGGTGACTCGCACTTGCCCGATGGAGGGTTGATTCTGCCAGACAAGCCTAAGTTGGGGTGACTTGTGTTATTGAGCCATACCAAAAGGTTAGATAGTCAGGTTAGGTTCAAATTCATTTACTATGTATGATAATTGCAATTAAAGCTCATTTAAGTGTATTTGAGAGGAATTGGGAATTTAACTAATGCTAAATGTACCTAAACATACAAAATCGCTTGGATTTGGTGAAATTTTGATTTGGATTTCATTCTGTAAATTGAGAGCTTGATTTAAAATGCATTGCATTCCAAATTGCGGTTGTATTGGAATTGAGATGATTCCTTATCCTCATTTTTGCTTGGTTGAAATGCATTGGAATCCAAATCTTTTGTTTGAATGCTTGTATTTAAAGTGCATTAGAATTCTTCGATATATTTACATAACTTACATTTGATTAATTAAATCAGCTTTCATATTTCAAATTAGCGTGTGTGTGTACTATTTAGTAGAATGATTATACCATTAAAATATATACTTAGTCAAAAAAGAGAAAATTTTGAATCTTAAGAGAGCTACGGATGCAAGGATCACAGACAAGCTACACATTGACGTTTTTTAATCGTCCATTTAGATGCACAATGTTTGAATGGTTAACATCATTTTATTAAATGATTTTAGTGTTACAACCAATAATTGAATTATTTAAGTTACCATTAGCGTACCAAGTGTCACACGGATTACTAGCCTAGAGACACATTTGCTACGTATGCAACTTTGTTATTCTATAAATAAATAAATAAGCAAAAATGTATTTTCTTTGGATTACACTAAAATTATTTTTGAAATACCTTTAATTCCATTTACTTCTAAATCCAGGGTTGTCAAACGCAAAAAGTAACTATTTAGATTTGAAATACACCCATTTCATACAAAATTCAAAAGGTGCCAAACAAGGGTTTGTATTCATACGAATCTATATATAACATTTTGGTTTTATTAGTCACTAAATTATATTTATTATTTAAAAAATCTTATTTGATAATATAGTTATTATTTTTATTATTTGCATAATCATATTTATTATTTAAAATTCATGGGAAAAACAAACAATATTTCTAACATGGACTGGAATATAAACTTGAACGGTTGAGCATGTTGCTGCCAATTCAATCAAACAAGGCCACACATGTGAATGAGGGCTTATATTCGATTTTCATGTGTAGGTATGATGCGCGGGCGTGCCGAAGTCTGATTGACTCATGGTTTTATTGAATGGTTGGTGTTCTTATATGTTGAAACGGACATATTAGAGACCGGATACAAGATTTAATTATCCTCTAAACCATCACTTGTGCTCAGCGTTCAAGTGATTTGTAAAAAGATAAGAATTAACCCTTTTGAATGGATTTTTTGGCCTTGTAACAATAGACATGAGTCTACAAACTAAGTACTTTTTCTATCAGTAGTACTTTCAGCTTAGTAATTGTAAGACCCGTATCCTAAAACCGTACTATTCTGTCAACTTCCGCGATCCTTCCCGTCGAATTCCGGCAACCTGCGACCGATAATCGACGTTGTGCACGACCGTAAGTCGTATCCTATACATTTGAGTCGGCTTAATCCGACATTTGTACCACTGTGACCGTACCGTCGCCGCGGTTCCAACGCCGCAACTCATGCACCAATCCGATACCCAGACGAGGAGATGCGGACCCGCGTTCAGTTCGAGCAAAAACACCGCGCGTTGCAAATCCTAAGAGAATCTCTACGAAGTGTCAAATCAATCTCATCAATCAATCCCATCAATCACCTCTCATGTCAAGTACAAAGCAACCATGCTTTCTTTCTCCACAAGCCAAGCAACCCCAAAGTCAACCAATCACTCACCTCACCCATCACTCACTTCACATCACTCCATCACTCTCACATCTCCCTACAACCCTCTCTCTCTGCCTCATTTCCCAACACCACTTCCAAGCAAGGGAGAGCATCCCACGTCCATGCATTCCCATGAGAAAAAAAAATGATTTTGGTGGCCCGCTTCCCATCCCAAAAACTCTAAATCCTAGCCATTCATCTCCCATCTCCACCATCAAAGTGAAGCTCTAGAAGATAGGCGTTCCAACGGACCGAGTAGATCATAAGGTGGATGCTTTTATAGGGTAGTTTACTTATTTTTATGATGGGCTAAGTGAGGCGCACCGATCAATGGTGTGGATCTCACTTGGGTCCCTAAGATGTGGCCGATGGCCCATCTTGATCATCAAATCATTCCATGATGGGGCCATTCTCCATGGACCCCATCATGATGTTTACTTTTCTTGCATTAAGAGGTCATATATACCGTTCATTTTGGATGGAGATGGATCTCCACCGTTGATCTTTTATTTGGATGACCCATATGCAATGGGACTCATTGATGTATAATTGGATGGTTGAAACGGAGGGCCCATAGTATCGGGGTCCCTCCATCACACGCGTGTCCCTCTCTATCTCTCTCTCTATCCCTCTCTTTCTTCCATTGTTTTTGTGTGTGATGATGTAGAGGTGCGGCCCGCTTCGATAGACCCCACTCTGATATATGCCTTATGCATACTATCCATGTACATGATGGCCCACCTAGATAACTCATCTGAAGGTGGGGCCCACGTCTAAGTGAAGTGTGATCCTCCAGTGAGTGTACTGACAAAAAGAGAAAAAAAAAATGCATAGAATGAAAGTTTTGGAGAGGGCTATTTGAATAGGCCTCACCTTGAGGTTTGTATTCAATCCAAGCCGTCTATCTTTTTTCCCATCCCATTTTAGGTGTTGAGCCGGAAAATGAGGTTGATCGGGGTATCTAGTGGGCTATAGTGTTGAAAACAATATCAGTACCGTTGAAACCTACCCAGATTTTTTATTACACGTTGAAAAATGTCCGTTATTGATCTTGATAGATTTGTTTTGGGCTTGGGAACACAATGGATGGAGTGGATGCACTTGAAGCGGGCCCCTCGTACCAAAAACCTCACGAAAATAGGTTTTTCAAAAAAAAAATTTACAGCAGAGGCTGCTGCCTCTACCTGTCAGACGCGCTGCGTCCTGCGTCTCAACGAGCGGACGAACAGCAGCCCACGGCCCTAGCCGTGGGCCCCACCTTGATGTTTATTTACCATCCGACCTGCTCATATGGTGGCCCACCCTCTGAGGAGGGCTCTCCCCAAAAATGAGGCCCATCCAAGACTTAGGCGGCCCACACCATAAGAAACAGTGGTGATTGAACTTTACCATTGAGACCCTTTTTGGGCCCACTGCAGTTCTGGATCAAGCTAAAATTTATTTTTTTATCGTTCATTCAGGTCTACGTGACCTAATGAATGGATTGGATGGCATGTAAACAATAAGGTGGGCCCTACATAAGACCCATTGTAAGACCCGTATCTTAGTCCGTACCATTTTATAGACTTCCGCGGTCTTACCGGTCAAATTTTGGCAACCTTCGACCCTTAACCGATAGTCACGCGCGACCCTGATTCTTTCACCGTCAACCCAAGTCGACTCAACCTTAGACCAATACCATAGCGACCGCGCCGTCGCTGCGGTTCCGATGCCGCGACTCGCGCGCCGAGATAATACCCTGGTCAAGAGTTGTAGACTGACGTTCGGTGCGAGGAAATGCCGCGCGTTGCGAAACCCAAGGGAATCTCTACGATGTGTCACATCAATCACATCAATCCCATCAATCAATCATCCATCAATCCATCATATGTCAAGTACACATCACTCTCACCCCTTTTCCCAAGCAAGCCACAAAAGTCTTTCATGCCCATACCTTTCTTACACAAAGACCACAAAAGTCTTTCAAACCCATACCTCTCTTACACAAAAGGCCACAAAAGTCAAGGATTTCTTACACCCCATCTCTCTCCCATCCATCACTCCATCACCCATCACATACTCTCTCCCTTTACAACTCTCTCTCTTTCTCTCTTTCTCATTTCAAATCTCAAGCAAAAACCCCTCCATACGTATAGAATTCTCCAAGCATTCCTAAGCTTCAAGTGGCCCACTTTCCTACCCCACCATCTCCCATCTCAACCCTCCATTCCTCATCTCATCCATTGAAGTTAAAGCTAAGGTGCCAAGGAACCCCTAGGAGCAAGAAGATCGGACAGTGGGTGCCTCTATAGGATAGTTTTTCTTATTTTTTATGATGGGCCAAGTGAGGCCCACCGATCCATGGTGTGGATCTCACTTGGGACCCTAAGTTATGGTCGATGGACCACTTGGATCATCATGATCATTCCATGATGGGGTCATTCTCCATGGACCCCATCATGATGTTTATTTCTTAGAAAAGGTCATCTAGACCGTCCATATTGGTGGGGAAAGGATCCCCACCGTTGATTCTAAATTTTGATGGTCCCATATGTTGAAGGACCCACTTGATTGTATGATTCATTGTAAGAGATGGCCCATAGTATCGGGGTCCCTCCATCACAAAGCGTGTCCCACTCTCCATGTCTCTCTCCCTTTTTATTTCTTTTTATTTTAATTTTATTTTATTTTATGTAATAGGTTTGTGTGGCCCACTTGAATGGACCCCACCTTGAGGTATTTTGTCCAAGTGTTCTTCAAGTGGGGCCCACCTCATATGTTGTACCACATCTTCCATCAGTGGTGGCCCACCTCATCAAGGCCCACTCAATGTACGTGACATGGTCCAGGGACGCTGGACGTTCCCTGGACACAGGAAGAAAACAAAAAAAAAGAAGAAGAAGAAGAAAGAAAGAAAAGAGAATTTCATTCTTGGGTGGACCGCATGTATAGGCCCCACCTTGATGTTTGTATCCGATCCATACCGTCCATCCTATTCCTCGGACTGTTTTATGCGTTGAGCCACGAGTTGGGGTTGATTTGAAAATCTGGTGGGCTGTAGCATCAAAGAATGCATCATTACCATTCAAGGATACTTTTCTTGTTTTATTTCATTTGTTAATCATAAAAAAAATTCAAACTCTAAACTCTTTGGGCTCGTCTTGGGCTAGGGAAACTAATGGACGGAGTGGATTCTCATGATGTGGACCCCATACGATGAAAACCCCGGAAAAATGGTTTTCCTGATTTTTTTGAAAGAGGCATAGCATCTGCCTCTCTCTGTCACGAGCAGCAGCTGCACGCTGCTGCGTGCAACGATTGGGGCGGGCTGCTGCCGTGGGCCCCACCATGATGCATATGTCTCATCCGTGCCGTTCATTTGATGGGCCCCCTCGTCAGGTGGGCCCCCTCCCAATTTTGGTCTCAATAGCTGATTAGGTGGCCCACGCAGTAGGAAACAGTGTGAATGAACATCTACCATTGAAACAAATTCTGTGGTCCATAGAAGTTTTGGATCAAGATGAAATTTATGTTTTCTCTTCATCCAGGTCCGAGTGACCTTATGAACGGCTCGGATGACATTTAAGCGTTGTGGTGGGCCACGTTTGTGGAACCCATAGTAATGTATGTATTTTATTCACACCGTCCACCATCCGTGGACGGTGACACCCCCATGATATTTGTGTTACCTCCACCGTCCAGCAGACGGTGGAGCCCACCTTGTGCACGTGTTGGTCTCACCACTCGCCCTCTGTTGGCAAATAAATAATACAGTGGGCCATCCCCTGGCCCACACGTTGGATGACAAATGAGTATTGCAGTGGGCCCCTCGCCAATTTAGGTGGCAAATAAACAATACAATGGGCCTCTAGGCCCATGGGATTGGGCCCACTTGATATGTTCCAAGGCCCATGGGACTAGGCCCATTTGATGTATCTTCAAACTCATGGGACTAAACCCGTTTGATGTACCATAAGGCCTATGAGTTTAGGCCCATTTGATTTATACAATGCCTACGGGTTTAGGCCCATTTGATGTACTATAAGGCCTATGGGTTTAGGCCCATTTGGTTCATATAAGGCCCAGGGGTTTAGGCCCATTTGACTCATGTAAGGCCTATGGGTTGAGGCTCATTTGATCTACATGTGGGGCCCAATTGGTGTGGCCCATTGGTTACATATTAGACTCATGAGACTAGGCCCAATTGATGCAATCCAAGGCCCATGGGTTTTGACCCATTGCAACGCACTTAAGGTCCATTGGTGTGGTCCATTGATGTGACCCATTGATGAATAAAAGGCCCATATGATAGAGCTCATTTGATGTATTTAAGGCCCAATGGGATGTACCTAAGGTCCATTACAATGTGTGAGCCCAACACGGATTATGTAACGATATTTGCGACGATTGTGCCTTGGAAGAAATGTTAGTTTGACGTCCACATTTCGAGTGTAATGCTGGTTGGATGTCCACATTACAACTCTCCTTAGGGCCCATTATTAGGCTCGTACTTATTGTGTATAGGCAGTCAGGCCCATCTACATTGTAAGGATAGTTCATCTCATTGTAACATGTGTAATATAGCTTCATGACTCATGATCATACGCATCATATGTATGCTTGATATGAGAATTGACTGATCATAGCATATGCCTTCGGGCAGGTTATTTATGGGCTCCCGGTTAGGTAGTGTTGCCCTACATTAGCGTACGATATGCGCAGAATTTGTTACATGACTGGATAGCGTGATTCATGCATTTCGCATTTGTATGACATGGTTATTGTACGCCCTAGCGACATCAGGGCCGTAGCCTCCACAGACGCATCGTGGTTGACATGATTGGATACCGAAAATCTTGTTCTACATGGGGTGCTATAGATATCCCTGGGTGAAAGTCCTTAAACCCTTATGGTACCAAGAGGTTGCTCCAACGTCTACACCGAGTGGGTAGATGAGCGTTGAGTGCCGATTACCAGACGGTTACGATCTTCACTGTGTCGTGGTCGGTTGGAAGGGGGTGCAGCCTTACCCGCCCGAGTGTAGGGGGCAATGTAAGGCTGATTCTGACCAGCTCGAGGAATGGGTCCCCTATCGACGAGTCGCGCCCGATATTGGCAGACGGATAGTGAGGTCTTTTCCACTTACCTTATTGCGCGCGATGTGGCGGCAATCTAGTTTAGAGTGTACTAGACCCCGGTGATATCCCATATTTGAGCTGTATTAATGTGTGGATATAGATGAGAATTTGTATGCTTGAGTTGCATTGCACATCGCATGACCTTGGGATGGCCAATACCATTCATGTCTTGCATCGCATAGCCTTGGTACGGCTCATAATATTATGGATCCATTTGCATATTCCGTATTACTCTAACATTGTATGTTTATACTACTACCTTGCGCACACACTTTCACCACCCTCTAAGCTTTTTATAAGCTTATGCACGACTGTTGCATGCAGGTGACGTTGGTTCGTAGCAGCGCTGAGGCAGGAGCACGTTGCAGATCGTTTTGGAGTTTTTTGTTCTTTACCATTGTATTTCCCTTTATGCTCATTGTACTTGTAAAGTTTTTGATCATAGTGGAAATGTAATGGAGTTCTTGGTTGTTGTTTGTAGGTTATGCCATTGGTTATGCTTATTACGAATCAAATTGATGTTGAAAATCCTCCTCGTAGCATCTCAGGATCGGAACCTGGTGAATGGGAGCTAGGAGTCGAGAATGGGGTTCTACGAAGGCTGTCGGCGCCGGATTCGGCGATCGAAAATTTTGTGAGCCCAGTTTCCGAATTTGGAGCGTGATACCCACTGTGATGTTTGTTTTCCACCATCCGCCCGGACGGTGGAGCCCACTGTAATGGGTGTGAGTGCACGTGTGTGTGTGTGCGTGTGTGTATGCGTGTGTGTAGATATATATATATATATATATATATATATATAATATTATATTATATATATATATATACTGTATATAAATTATATATTATACATAATAGGTTTATGATGGTGGGCCTTCATGTGACCCCCCACCATGATGCATGTGTTGCATCTCACTGTCTAACCATTTTGAAAACTCATTTCTTGAGTTAAAAATGAGCCAGATCTATGGTTCAAATGGGCTCACTTTGGTATGTGTATAGGGCCCATGTCGATTCATTTATGGCTATTCATTGGGGCCCACCTTGGTGCGTATATAAGGCCCATGGGATTAAGCCCATTTGGCATATATAATGCCCATGGGTTTGGGCCCATTTGACATATGCAATGCCCATGGGATCCAGCCCATTTATCCTATATAAGGCCCACGGGATTTAAGCCCATTTGATACATACTAAAGCCCAGGGATCAAGCCCATTTGATGTGCATGGGGCGCAAATGGAGTGGCCCATTTGATATATTTAAAGCTCATGTGTGTAGGCCCATCTGATATATTTCAAGGCCCAAGTTGTGAGGCCACTTTGATGTATTTCAAGGCCCATGGATCATTGACCATTGCAATGTACATAAGGTTCATTGGTGAGGCCCATTAATGCAACCCATTTGATGAATGTGAGGCCCATGTAATACGACCCATTTGATATATCTACGGCCCATGGATCGAGGCCCAACGGATGTCCTTAGGGTCCATTGCAATGTACGTTTCTCATGGTTCATGAAATGATATTTATGGCAAGTTATGCCTAGGGAACAATGTTGGTTTGACGTCCACATTGTATGTACAATGTTGGTTAAATGTCCTCATTGTAACTCTCCTTAGGGCCCATTGATATGCCCACACTCGTTACTATTCATTGCTTTATAACATGCTTAGTATAATCTCATAACTCATGCCCATACGCATCATATGTATACTTGATTTGAGTAGTGACTGATCATAGCATATGTCATTGGGCAGACCACCTATGGGACCCATTATGAGACGGAGTGCCCCACATGATCGCGCAGTACACGCTGGATTTCTTCATGATTTGACCGCGTGATTCATGCACCTCGCATATGTGTGACTTGATCACTGCACGCCCTAGCGACATCAGGGTCGTGGCACCACATACATATCGTGGATGGCTGTATTGGATACTGAAAATACTTATTCTAGCACTGTGGGCACTTAAGATGTCCTTGGGTGAAAGTCTCAGAACCTTTTTGGTACCAGGAGATGCTCCAACGTCTAAACCGAGTGGATACATGAGCGCCTGAGTGCGAATACCAGTGGGTCGCGTCTCCCACTGTGTGGTAGTCAGTTGGAAGGGGGTGTGGCCTTATCCGCATGAGTGAGGGGGCTATAAGCTAGGCTGAGTTTGACCAGCTCGCAAATGAGTCCGTTATCGACGAGCTGGGTAGGTATTGGCATACTACTGGTTAGGCGGATAGCGAGGTCTTTTCTGCTTGCTTGACTGTGCAGCTAGGGAGGTGACAGTCACTGCGAAGTGTATTAGACCCCGGTGATATCCAGAGAGGAACCGTACTGATATGTGTACTTGAGGAGTACCGACTTGCTTGGATTGCATTTTGCATATGACATTCGGCTATATAGGCCTTGCATTGTATCGGTGTGGCCGATGACATTCATATCTCATCGCATAGCTTTGGCATGGTTGATTCTATGGACTTACCACATACTTCCGCATTGTTCTGATACTGTACACTTGGCGTTTGCCTTACGCACACACTTACACCACCCTCTAAGCTTTTGTAAGCTTATGCACGATAGTTGCGTGCAGGTAGCATTGGACAACAGTAGCGCTGAGGCAGGAGTGCATATCAGGACCTTTTGGAGATTTTTGATCACCTTGTATTTCCCTTTCCGCATTGTACTTAAAATTTTTGATATAGTGGATATGTGGTGATGTTGTTTTGTGACTTGGTTATGCTTGTGGTTATGCTCCATAACAAAAAAAAAATCATTCTAAAAATCCTCATTGTAGGATCCTAGGATCGGAATCTGGTATTTGATTATCAGAAGTCGAGAATGGGGCACTATGGAGGCTGTCAGCACTGGATTCGGCAATCGGGATTCGTGTGAATTCGATTTTAGGGTTCGGGGCGTGACAGTAATTTTTAAAGGAAATAGGAGTATGTGTATAAATAATAAAAAGCTAAACAATATCAATTTTATTAATATTTGAATGTATGACCCATTACAATTGATAGAGTATTAAATAACCAAAAATATATGAAAAAGGAATAAAGATAAATACCTTTTTCGTCTGCTGAAACAAACAATCGAGGCAGGTGGTTAGTAGGATGTGACTGGGTGGGTATGATCAATTAAATCGAACTTAGTTGATAATGAATATATAGCTTAAGGTTGTGGATATTTAATATACTACAGGGTCATGGCCTCTTCTTCGATTAATTTTTGAATAGCTTGTTGAGGTGTCAAAACCCTCGTTGGGTTTCTATACTAATCTTAGATCTTTTGTGCTTTCTAGATATGGGAATCTCTTGGATGGATCTAGAATGGTTAGCTTCTCAAATCTTATTCTCGTAGTCGATTCCTGCAATTGGAGATGTCCGTAGCTCACTAATCAAATTTGGTCATTAGGCTTAGGAACATTAAGATTTATTTGTTTAAGGTAACCAGGTCAAGATTGGGGAACCTCGAGGGCTAACTCCGAACCTCAAATCAATCATGACCACTAATTCGTTGGCCCAACTCATTCACTTCCAATTGATGTGTTAGACGGTCGTTTAGGATACTGATATGTCATCGAACCAAATTAGATATAATTCTCCCATTCTCTTTACTCCAATTGAACCATAGGTTTAGGACCAAATCATCTGGCCGATGTGTTTGTCTCTTCTAATTTGGAACCAATTCGTAATTGAATTTGCTTAGATATCAATCCGATCTTCCGACATCCGCAATCTTTTTGAACACTACAAAGTCTTCTAATGTCTATGGGAAGATCTCCCATTTTGGAAGGTCTACGGGAGATGGATTCACTGGAGGTGTCATTGCCAAATACATGATAAGATCCATTCTCTCAACGAGTCTTTTATTAGCATGATGGGCACACTACCTCGTTAATTGACACAATAAATGTGGCCATGTGGCATCTGTTGATTTCTTTCTCTGGACAGCGGACGTAAAGGTCTGTGTCTTTATGTTATTAACTAAATGTTAATAAGAAAAAACGAAGATACTATCGGATGAAAGTAAGATTTCTGCCCATAATCACTTCATATTAATGTTAACACGTGGCAACCTCTTATTCGTCCACTTTGGGGCACCAAAAGTGAGCGTAAAAAGAACCCTAATCATAGACTAAGGATACAAGTTTTTCCTAATCATCCCTATTATAAGGTTGTGGATCTAAAACTCATGTGAGCTACACCACATGAAGCGGTGCTGATTAAAAGCCCACTATTGTAAACTTCTAATGGCCACAAAATGTTTTGAATCCAATAATATTCGTATTTACCCTGAATTTAGGTGGGAATTTGTTAGAATTTGTAGTACTTGTACACAACGGAGGATAGAAGAAAATAATAATGAAACGATCAGATTTATCGTGTTCAAGGCTTGACTTGAATAGTCAATATCTCAAGACAGATTTGCTGCCCTTTTTCTGAAATTTTCAGCAAGTGCAAATGAAGAAAATCTACAAATTGTCTTCAGGATACAATGAACTCTTAATCTGATTTTCAACACGAAAATTTGCATTTTTAAGTGTTGAACAGATCTCTAGTTTTGACACCAATATGCCGTAAGACGTTCAGAAAAAATTCAGCAAGAAATTAGATCGAGAGTAATTGCACATAAGATGATATAATCTTAAGGATAAGATTTTCTACATCCAGATTATAGAATCCAGGATTTATATCAATTGAAGGGTAATGGATTTCTTCCTAAAGAGGTGTTATAGAGCCTCTTCAAGAAATTCACACCCATTCACAGCAAATAATTGCCTTCCATGAAAGGACATGACTATTTGTCTTATGACAGTTATTTCTGTACCCATTCAGACAGAAGCAGTTATCCAACAGGAAAAATCGTATCCACATAAGCGACACATGGCATAGGTGTCACATGTACAATCATGTAACAATTACTCTTAATCAACAAAGGTAATAAACCATCATGATAAACCCTAGTTCAATTCCAGCAATACAATGGCCAAAAAAAAATTGAACCATGTGCCAAAAAGACTAAGGCTCTTTTTGCTGATGCGAACGTGCGAAGTGCTAAGTGCGCCTAATAAAGTGTCAAAAAGCGCCCAAGCAGCCCTATAGCCCACGCCACGCGCTAAGCAAAAACCTCCTCTCTTACCGACTGGCTATACATAATATTTATGAAAAGTTTAAATAATTAATATATTTATTTACTTTCTAAAAATAACTTTTATTTTTATATCTAAAAAACACAACAGAATCACCCCGTGGTCAAATGGCATATAAAAATCATGGTGGGCCCAAGAAGGTCTCATTAGTCGCTATTTCCATCCCCACTGTTTGTGATGATCGGCCCAACTATTTTTAATGGTGATTATATATATATATATATATATATATATAGGAATGCTCACCGGTGCACTTTTTTGCGTGAGCACCCATATGCACCTTTGCACACGTGTCATAGACACATAATCTGAACGGCCCACGTGATGTAGCACCCCTTGAAATTCTATGATCCCAAATTTTAGCTTGATCTAAAACTCTAGTGGCCATAGAAAAAAAAGATGCAAATCAAGGGAGGAAACTGTTTCCTTTTGTCATGGCCTACCAGCATTTTGTATCAGGCTTAAAGTTGGGATTGTAAGGTTTCAAGGGGTGCCACATCACGTGGACTATTCAAATTTTGTGCCCATGACATATGTGCAAAGGTGTACACACGAGTGCACACACACTTTTATATATATATATATATATATATATATATATATATATATATATATATATATATATATATATATATATATATATATATAGGGAAATGGTACTATAAGGTCGAGTGCATAGAACCATAACACACGGTCCAGTTGTGTCTTAGTGTGAGCCGTTGGATGATAAATTTTCAAAATATACAGTGCAGGTGCCATCCTATAAAAAATGGTCAAAACTAATTCGGAGTTATACAATCTTGGGGTGCACTGCCGTCACCAATTGTGTGGGGTCATCCATGATATATATATATAATTTATTTTTGTGATGGATAAGTTTCCCAAGCCACATGCATATGTAAGTAAACTAATCTACATACGTTGACACATGTGTCCGTGATCTAAAGCCATCCGCCTGATAATGTAAACCTAGATTTAAATACCCAAGGAGTCCCCTGACCTGATCGGATCCAGATCTTCGAGAACAACACCCAAAGCCAGACCCAGCAAGACCCAGACCTGGTTAGCCTGATACGGGTATTATAAAACACGACCTTAACCTGACTGTTAACAGCTCTAATCCAACCTGGCCAGTTTGCCACCCTAACATTGAATTCCACTGCCGGTGTACCATGCTCGAAAAATCTCTTCAACGGGTTAATCTTGACCATTTAATTTTCGGCCTACAAATAGAACGTTTCAATAAACCTATAATATCTAAAGAGAGGTAGATAGCATCTTCTTATGTGCGAGATCATTTGGTCATGTTCGATCAACGGTGGGATGCAACAGACCAATGGTCCGGATGAGTATACCATGGTCCCACTTAGAAAATTGAAAGCTCGTGTGCACGATCATAAAAATGCACTTCAATGTATCATATAAATCCTCCCATTGCAAAATCGAAGTGCCTACCGACTCACGGTTTTATCGCAACGGTGGGCCGGTTTTGTCGGCACTGAGAAATGATCGTTTACAACAAGTTGTAGTTTAGCTTAAGCTACAGCCTATCGTGTACGTCAACATGGAATTTATATACCACATCTAAACCATGCATAAAGGTGGACCCCATGATGAAGGTCGTCAGGTGTGAAAATCAGGTGGGTAACATCATCGAGGGGGCCAAAATGTGTATTTTGAACCAGATGTTGGCAGTTCTGATTTAACCGTCCATTGTTTACCTCCAGGGGGGCCCGCATGATGATTGGACGGCCTGAATTTTGCGCCTATCTACCTTCATGGTAAGGTCCACCTTCTGTACGGTTGGGATGTCCTACACAAATGAGGGCACTTGTGAATTGTGATGGGTAGATCAAGCTACCGTACAATATTTGTAGGTAGTGAATTGCTACGTCGGAAAAGCATTGATACTCTGGCAGTGTGATGGATAATACTCAGGCACTTAGAAATTGCTTATGTGGCATAGAAGAAAGTAAAAAAGCACGGTCCAAAATTACCGTTCTCAGTTTAGATGTATCAGAAAATAAAAATTATGCTTCTTTGGTCACCTGATTATCTGATCGGGGAACATTTATTGGAGGGTAAAAATTAAAAATATTAAACGGTCCAATTTCAACAAAACAGATATTCACATATCAGAGGTTATAATTGTTTATCCAATCTAATTTTGGAACTGTGAGTTACCGACCGTAGGTCCCAAAATCTAGTCGGTTTAACATTTGCCACGTGTACAGGTTCTGCCTGCCTGCGTATCAAGTCTCATTGGCTGAATGAGTATCATATGACTCCCCGACATCATCCTGAAGCGGATACCTCTATGTTACTTCGCACCATTTAAAAAATGGTGGTGACTATTCAAACGTACACGTGGCATAGTTTTAAGCCAATCCAGACCGTCCAAAATTCTAACAAGGTGTGGATGGAGCATAAGCAAAAATTACACCGAAATGATGACATGAAAAATTTCTATTTTCACTTCTAATTTTGATGGCTCACAATTTGACTTTCAACTATCCGTTTGATAGTCATCAATTGAATGGTTAAGATTTACGGGTCAATTTGATTTGAACACAAGCTCCATCTACAATGTGACCCACAGTTTGAATGGTCTATCTAGCCGTGCGTTAGTGCCACATGTGAGGAACACCACCACTTTTTGAATGGTCAAAACCAATATAGATTCTGGCCCATGCTTCGTTGGTCTGCACACCCAACGAAAGCACAGGCCTTGTATTATTTTGGTATTAAAAGGTCAAAAAGACAATAATAAACGCTTATCGTTTGTTTTCTTTTAAGATGATGATGGGAGCATCCGCTGGGAAATTTTTGAGAACTTATCCCACATCATTAGAGCCCGCCCAAGAAATCCCCGGGCCCAACTTTTACCTTGATCTAAAACTTTGGTGAGCCGTGATAAAAGAAAACATTTTCTTATCTTAACTTGCATCTCTCTTTGCAATGATCCACCTGAGTTTTAGATTAGGGTGAAAATTGGTTCCTAAGAGTTTTATGGGGTGCGGCATTACATGAACTGTTCGAATTTTAGACCTACTTTTTGACATGTGACATGTACAAAATCCCAACTAACTATTGGAAGAATCACCTCATAATACCCTCTTAGTCTAAAAGTTAACCTAATTAAAAACCTAGTGAGTTATAGTAAAGCAAGATCTAATTTACTTCTTTGATTAGTCTCTTACGTCGCTATGGCCTATTAGATTTTTTGATCAGGCAATGTTTTGAGCTGCATGAGTTCCATGAAGTGACTAATTTAGTGGACCATTCAAATTGCATATACACATAATGGGAGATAAGATCTAAAAAAGTGTTTATACACACACATATGCACAAACCTCGATATGTGTGTGAATGTGTGTCTATCCACCCATACATAACACTGTATAGACAACACTACCTCTTTCAAATGCATTATTTATATAATGGGAGTTACAACTCACTTTCTTGTATCTATTCAACTTGGGACTTAAAAACAGAAAACAAAGCACCAAAAGCTGAATAACCAGACCAAAGGGACCCACAAGTAGGACACGACAAGATCAACTAATAACAATTATTTCTCTTTTGTATCACCCATTGGATTAAGAAAAGCAATGCAGCCCAAGCGCACATGCATGCAGGGCACGCACCCATCCACATGGAAGTACACGGGAGCGGATACAGTCAGGTACACCTACGTCTAGTTCGTCAGGCTGCGGCTGTGGGGCCCACCTTGACGTATGGGTTGTATATCCATGCCCCATCCATCTATTTTAATTCATTGGTCAAAAAATGAGGCAGATCTAAATCTTAGCTGGACCACATATACCACAGGGAGTGGTGATTGAAAGCCCACCATATAAAACTTCCTGGGGCCCACCATAATGTTTATTTACCATCCAATTTGTTGATAAGGTCACACAGACCTGGATGAAGAGACAACACAAATATCAGTTTGATCCAACACTTTTTTGGCCCACAGAAAGTTTTTAAGGGTCAATCACCACTTTTTCCTGTGGTGTGGTCCACCTGATATTTGGATTTGCTTCTTTTTTAGCCCATGCTATGAAATGAGCTGGAAAAATAGATGGGTAGCATGGATATACAAAACATCCGTAGTTGTTATTGGTCGGATATCTGATTACCCCACTTTCAATAAGATGCCCGATTGATTACTGCGCGCGTACAGACCAGAACTCAGAAATCATCCAGAGAAGTCAATTGTGAATTGGAGACAGATTTTCCATATCCAGGGATGGATACAGACATCATATACTACAATGTTTGATCTGTTTACAGCACTAGGATTCATGTAACTAACCAGTTTGGATAAAGCTTTTAGGTAGAGCTGGGCATGGGACGGCTCGACTTGACTTGTCTGACTCACTTAGACCCAACTGGACTCAAACCAAATAAGTGAGTCGGTCCGAACCGAATAAGCATCGTCCAATCCGAACTCAAACAGAGTCAAGTTCGAGTTATCTAGTAACTTAACCCGACTTGATCTGGTCAGGCTCGGCTTGGATCGAAACCAACTCAACTCGGATTCATATATATATATATATATATATATATATATATATGTACGTATCTCTAATCTTATATGCCGCACTCGATTCCAACTCCAACCAGATCCCAAACTTTCTCTCTCTGTCTCTCCCTCTCGTCCTCCTTCATCCTCCTCTTCCAAGCCTGACAACCACCCACCATTATCACCACCCTTCTCTCTCTCTCTCTCTCTCTCTCTCTCTCTCTCTCTCTCTCTCCCTCCCTCCCTTCTCTTCCAAACCCGACAACCACCCACCACCATCACCACCCTCATCTTCCTCTCTCTCATCTCCACTCCATCCCTCCCTCATCTCTCGATTCGAATCGGTGCAAACTCGAGTCAACTTAGTACTTTTGACCGGGTCGGACTCGGTCTGGATTAGTCCGGATCAGACCTGGACTTGGTATCGAGTTGAGTCGTTCGAGTCAGGCCTATTGCAAAACCGGATCAAGTCGGGTCAGCCCTAACTCGGTTTCACTCGACTTGATACCCAGCTCTACTTTTATGGCATGTTTGGGAGCGTGGATTTGGAACCCCCTGGATTTGGAATTCCTTGGATTTGAAATTCTCCAGTTGTTTTTTACACCATTGATTTAGAATCCTTGTAATTCAAAAGTAACTATGCATAATGTTTAATTAAATCAACTTTGATATCTTTAATTAGTGTGCATATATAATGTTTGACATAATGGTTGTAATAAACTCATTGAAATATATACCTTGCCCGAAAATGATGAAATTCCAAGTCTCAAATGGGCGACAAGCACAAGATCACATTTGAGTGACTAACCAACGATTTGTAACTGTTGATTTACATAGACAATGTTTGGACAGTGCAGATTATCCTATTAAAGTAATTATAGTGATGTGGTTGATAATCTACTTGTTTTGGGATATCAGCAGTGTGTCATGTGCCCAATAAATTAGTAGCATAGTGACACACATGTTACTCATACAACTCTTGGAAGGATTTTAGATGTAATCCAAGTTTCCATCTTGGATTTCAAATCCCCACTTTGCGGGGATTTGAAACCCTCAGTTGCTTTATGGTGCTAAACATATCAAGGTATTTGAAATCCCGTCAAATCTATGGTGCTAAACAACCCTAAATGGCATGATGATCATATGGTGGATGCATGCTAGTCACAACAGTCTTTACAGTTTAAACCATCCAATCCTTTAGGACCTGTTTGGTTGAACACTTAAAAATGACTTCATCTCATATTAGTTAACATTACTTGCGTATTAGATATCATATTTTATATAAATTGTTAGTTGTATTTTTAATTCCTTCAATATATAATTTCGATTGAATTAAATGAGATAAACTCATTTTTTAAGTGGCACCCAAGCAAGCCCTCATCGTTTGGATGGAAGTGAGTGAAAGTAAATGAGATGAGTTGAGAGTAAATTGAGGTACATGGTTGTTGAGGTGCGTCTGTTGAAAATTGTGGTTTTTGAAAAAATAAATTCAAATTTTCAAATTTTTGGGATTTTGTCGCCAAACGATTTTCAGGAATTTCAGATAGGAAAAGTTTGGTGTGTGCTTTTATCTCACATCGGAAATGGTAAAAAGAGTTTTGGGGTTTATATGTGGTTGTGTGTGTAGTATTCTTACTTAAAGCTTTGGAGATTGAGCACTTGAACACATGCACACACGCATGTGCCTGCACTCGAGCTTGGGCACGGGCATGGGCAGTGTAGCTGTAGTGGTGCCAATTTGCGCACTTTACACTTCGCAAACAGCTGAAGTTAATGATCAATAGTCAAAAATATTTTTCAAACGTTCTAAATCATTGATGGCCACCTAGCAACAGTCCACTCCCTAGTGCTTATATAAACTGGACCATTCCAGTCCAAATTCATCATCTTAAACACCAATCTCTCTCATTCCATTAGATTCTCCAGACAACATCTCCTTCATAAGAATATTGTGAACATATCCACTGTTCGATTCTGCTAGAACAGATTGTTGTGTTGAATTGTTCCTAAGTGGACTCATCGTGATTGATGCATGCCATATCCAGACAGGCTTGTCTTATCTTGGAAGCAATTCACCTGTAACCCGTCAGCAATTGATAAGGGGGCGAATCACCCTTTAAGGACATTGTATCATTTTACGTGATTTAACCCAGTGAAACGAATAAATTAAAATTTATTTTATTTCATTTTTATTTTTTCGGTATATCCAACCTTTTTTCTAACAATCTTAAAGCGTGATTATGGATACCGAAAGGGTTGCTTTAGTCAAACTGATAAACCAAGATCTGAGTAGATTGGACCGGTTCGACGGTTTAAATTTCACTAGGTGGCAGGATAAGCTGAAATTCCTACCAACTGCTTTGAAGATCTTCTACATCCTGGGCCTGAATCTCTAGCCTCTGCCTGAAGTGACGGATGCTGATACTCCAGAACAGGTCGCTGCAAGAATCAAGCAACAAGAAGACAAACTGCTGTGTTGCGGCCATATTCTTAATGTTCTCTCTGATTAGTTGTATGATCTGTACATGGGGACCACATCAGCAAAAGAAATCTGAAGCGCACTGGAATACAAGTACAAGGTTAAAAAAGAAGGTACACAAAAAATCATAATTACCAGGTATTTTGACTTCACGATGATAGACAATAAGTCGCTGCTGACCTAAATCTATGAATTACAATTAATTGTAAAGAAGATAAATGTATTAAAAATAGATTTGCCTAAATCCTTTTAAGTTGGAGCTATTATCGCCAAATTGCATTCGAGTTGGAGAGATTACATGAAGAAGCGACTGCATAAATTCGAAGAATTCACCCTTGAATAAATTCAGAAGCATCTTCGTATTGAAGAAGAATCTTGTAATCGAGACAAAAAGGTTGACGCTAGCGGTGCATCCTCATCCAAGGTGAATGCAATAGAAAGATTATCCCAGAACAATAATTATGAGAAAAATGATTCTCTAAAACCTAACAAAGATCAATGGAAATTCAAAAAAATCCAAAAGAAGAAAAAGACAAACTTAAATGTTCTTGTTATGTCTGTGAAAAGACCGGATATTTCACCCAAGTTTGTAGGGACCGCAAAAAGAGGCTAATGCAGTAGAGATGATATCGGAGCAATGACCACAGAAGTGAACTTAGTTCAAGAGAAAATCCCTGGTTGGTTGTATGATACTGGTGCCACAATTGATGTATGCAACGATATCTGCCTTCAAAACCTATGAAGATGTGACCATTGATTAAAAGGTTCAAATGAGAAATGAAGGACGATAAAAAATTATAGGCAAAAGAACTGTGGAATTACTTTTTACTTCTAGAAAAAAGATAATATTAACTAATGTACTACATGTCCTAAACATAAGGAGAAACTTAGTCTCAGGGGATGTCTTAAGAAAACTTGGGACAATGGTTGTATTTGAGTCGAGAAAGCTAATATTGTCCAAGAATGGGAACTTTTTTGGGTAAGGGTTATGCTTGTAATGGGATGATCAAATTTTCTTTAAATGAAAAGATTTCTTCTACTTACATGATTGAGTCTGTAATATTGTGGTATGGTAGACTAGCACATATTGGCTACAATACTATAAAACTCATGGCTAAGAATGGCTTATTATCATACAATAACAACGACAAAGATAAATGTGAACTATGTATACAATTTAAAATAACTAAGAAACCATTTCCAAGTGTTGAGAGATCATCTCAAATATTAAACCTAGTGCATACTGACATATATGAACTAAATAGCGTTCTTACCCGAGGAAGGAAGAGGTACTTCATAACGTTTGTAGATTATTGTTCAAGATATATATATATATATATATATATATATATATATATATATATATATATATATATATATATATATATATATATATATATATATATATATCTGTTAAAAAAATAAAAAAAATGAAGTATTAAATGCATTTAAGATCTATAAATTTAAAGTAGAAAATCAATTAGTTAAAAAGATTAAAATCTTCATAGTGATGGAGAACGAGAATATTTCTCTAATGAATTTTCTACCTATTGTGAGGAATACGACATAATACACCAGTGTACAACACCCTATACACCACAATAAAATGGTGTAACAGAGAAAAAAAAAAGGACCTTAATTAAAATGGTCAACTCAATGCTAATACAAGCAAAATTACCATTAAACTTATAGGGGGAAGCACTGTTAACTGCGTACTATGTTCTGAATAGAATTTCATCTAAGAAAACCAAGACCTCTCCATACGAAATATGGAAAGGAAGAAAATCAAACATAAGGTATCTTAGAGTGTGGGGGTGTCTCGCATATTGTAAAACTCCAGAACCTAAACGAACTAAGTTAGGACCAAGAGCTATCAGGTGCTTCTTTGTATGATATGCACAAAATAGTAAGGCCTATAAACTTATAGACTTAGATTCTAATGTAATCATAGAGTTTAGAGATGTAAATTATTTGAGAACTCTTTATTCATGAAGAATAAGAATACTGAGATTTAATCTCTTAATGAAATTATAAAAGAAACACAACAAGAAGTTGAAACACTAAGTGAACCTCATAAGAATCAAAGAACAAGAGTAGAGAAGAGTCTTAATACTGATCAAATAGACTCTCAACATCTCTCTTTTCATCAAGTTGAGGGTGATAGATAGAAGTTTATAAAGAAAATACTTATAATTTTAACTATAAAAGATAAATCTAAAACTTTTAGTGAAATTATAACTTCAAGAGACTCTGTCTTTTGAAAAGATGCCGCTAATGATGAAATGGATTCAATTATATCTAACTAAACATAGGAACCGGTGGATCTACTTATAGGTTTTAAACCAATAGGATGTAAGTGGGCATATAAGAAAAAATATCGTACCGTTGGTACAATTCAAACCTTTAAGACAAGATTAATTGTTAAGGGTTTTCAACAGAAAGAAAGAATCAATTATTTTGATATATATTCACCAGTGGCTAGAATAATATCGGTAAAGATTTTATTTGCTCTAGCATCCATATATCATCTTCATATCCATCGAATAAACGTGAAGAAAATATTCCTGAATGGTGACCTCGATGAGGGGATATACATGAAGTAACCGGAAGAGTTTGTTCTACCAAGCAATGAAAGGAAAGTGTGTATATTTATTAAGTCTTTGTATGGATTAAAACAAGCACTAAAATAGTGGTATGATAAATTTGATTATAAAGTTTTGTCTTATGGTTTTACATATAACATTGCTGATAAATGTATTTATTCAAAAGTGTGTAATGATTATATTGTAATTATATACTTGTATGTAGATGATATGTTAATAATGATCAGTAACAAAATGGAATGTGCAATTATAACAAAGAAGTTTCTCTCTTCAGTTTTCAAAATGAAGGATCTTGGACAAGTGGATACTATATTAGGTATTAAAGTTAAAAAACATAGTGAGGGTTATGTATTGTACCAGTCTCATTATTTTGAAAAAATACCAAACAAATTTAACCACTTGAAAATCAAAGAGGCAAAAACCTTATTTGATCTAAGTATCAAGTTGAAAGAAAATAGTGGAAGAGCGGTTGCACAACTAAAGTATGCTAATGTTATAGGCAATCTTATGTATGCGATGCAATGCACAAGACCGGATATAGTATACGCTGTGAGTAAACTAAGTCGGTTTACTAGTAATCCGATTATTGAACACTGGAAAGTTATAAGTAAAGTTCTAGATTATCAAAAAGAAACCAAAGAGCTAAGACTATTTTACTCAGAATTTTCAACAGTGTTGGAAGAATATATCGATGCAAGTTGGATATTGAGTGTAGGGGACAATAACTCCACTATAAGGTGGATATTCACCTTAGGAAGTGCAGCTGTATCTTGGGGATCTAAGAAACAAACTTGCATAATGCACAACAATGGAATCTGTGTTCATACCTTTGCCTGCAACAGGCAAAGAGGCTGAGTGGTTAGGGGATCTTATATTCAAAATCTCATTCTATGTGAAGCCTATACTAGCTGTTTCATTTCATTACGACAGTGAAACCACTCTAGCGAGGCCTACAACAGTACCTAAAGTCCGGACATATAAGTTTGAGACATGATTATATATGGTAATTGATTAAGGATGGAATCATTGTAATTTCATTTGTGAAGTCAAGTAATAACTTAGTTGATCCCTTCACTAAACCTCTGATGGGAGAGGTAGCAAGGACAACATTTAGAGAAATAAAGTTGAAACTCTTTTATCAAAGTTTCACCGGTGATAAAAACCCAACCCAAACTTAAAAAATCTCTAAAGATTGGGTTCAATGGGTAACAACAAATTACTGATAAGTAAAAAGTTTCAGTACTAAATCTAAATAACCTTATCCAGGTTGAAAGTGTTGGCCGTTATAAAAAGAGGGTTGAGTCTTAGAACTCTTAATGAAATCTAGTCAAATAGGACAAGTGTTTTAAGTAATGGAAACACTAAAAGGATTTCACCAATGTGAATGTAGAAGTGGTGCCACTTCTCATGAGATTTAAAGTTATCTCAGGATTGTTCATGAAACAGGATAAGTACACGGTTATTAAAAGTGTTAAGCGAGTAATATGAAGGAACACATAATGCACAAGTTATTATGTATGTGGTATTTTTGGTTATGTCACTAATGAATAACTGGTTCAATGCTGCGCTAACTGAAAATTTCAAAATAACTTTAAAATATTTATACTAAGGAATCGCAAGATATTTTTTTTATATATATAATAACTATTCTTCTATCTATGACAGATATTTTTTTTACTGTTTTACAAAGCCAGTGGAGGATTGTTGAAATTGTAGTTTTTGAAAATTTTAAAATTTTTGTCGCCAAAACGATTTTTGGGAATTTCAAATAGGAAAAGTGCGGTGTGAGCTTTTGTCCCACATCGAAAACGATAGAAAGAGTTTTGAGGTTTATATGTAGATATGTGTGTAGTATTCTTACTTGGAGCTTTGGAGATCGAGACGCTCGGGTTACGTGTTCCAGTGTGTATCACTGGAACACACACGCACGCATGAGGGCGAGGGCGTGGGCAGTGTAGCTGTAATGACGCTAGTTGACACACTTTGCGCTTCGCAAACGGCTAAAATTAATGATAAATGGTAAGAAACGTTTTTCGAATGTTTTGAACCATTGATGACCACCTAGCAACGGTTCACTCCCTAGTGCCTATATAAACTGGACAATTTCGATCCAAATTCATCATCTCAAATACCAATCTTTCTCATTCCATTAGATTCTTCAGATAGCATCTCCTTCATAAAAATGTTGTGAACGTATCAACTGTTTGATTCTGCTAGAACAAATCTGCTGGGTTGAATTGTTCCTAAGTGGACTTATTGTGATTGTTGCATGCCAGAACCAGACAGACTTGTCTTATCCTGAAAGCAATTCGTCTATAATCCATCAGCAATTGATAAGGGGGCGAGTTACGCTTTAAGGATAGCATATCATTTTACATGATTCAGCCTAGTGAAATGAAGAAATTGAAATTTATTTTATTTCATTTTTATTTTTTCGGTATATCCAACCTTTATTCTAACAACGTTCGGACGAGAGTAAATTCATTTACATGAAATGAATTAGAAGTAAATAGGCTTATATAATAACTCAAGGAGAGATTTAGAAGCATGATGAAATGACTATTTGCACTCACTCGAAGAGTCTTGTGAGTAAACAAAGTTATAACTATGCACACTCACTGTGGATATGACATGCTTATAATATGCCAAAACAATCCAATTATAAGCTACATCACTAAAATTACACCATTGGAATGATCTAAACCATCCAAAGGTTTGCCATCTAAATCAATGGTTAAAAAATGTTAGCTAATTACTTATTTGTGATCCTTGCGTTTGTGGCCTACCCAAGGTTCCCAATTTACCCACTTTTATTAAAGTATATATTTTAATAGGCTTATCACAATTATTCCGTCAAATATTGCATTCTTATGTAAATTTGAAATATTAAAGTTGATTTGAGACATACACATGTTCCCGTGAGTATATTGAAAATTTTCCAATGTATTCCTGCTCCTCTCATTTACTCCATCCAAACAGTATTTGGAGTTCAAATGCTTTTACTCCCATCCACACAACCAAGTCATGTACTCTCTCAATTCATTTGCCTCCAATTCCATTTCTCATTTACCTCCATTGATTAGATTCCTAACTAGCCCTTACTTAATGGTGGCCCACTTGATGATTGGACCTGCCCACGCCCATTGCTATCCCTATCTGTCCGATATATGCATCATTTCATTTTTCAAGTATCGGTAAGCAACAGTCCAGATAGCCTTCTCATACAACAGCCGTAGAAAACTGTGTGGTTGGCCCATTCTCGGACACGTGGCGGATGCAGCATACATTTCAGATCTGCCATCCATTTAGTTGTCCTGTCCATGATGGCTTGTGGTCTAAAATCACACCAAATGGGTGATCCCATCAGCTTTGTCAGGTCTTTATTATTCTTTGGAAGCAAAGGACCATTTTGTTTAAATCTTTCCCGGCCCATTTGGAATCGTTCTTCTTACGGCCAGGATAGACTATTTGGCGAAGGGCCATCCATGGAAAGGATCCGTTACTTGGACGGTCTGGATCGACTATCTCACCTGCCATGTATCATATACCTGGCAACAAATGCCATCTGCACCACTGCTTTATGGGATCATTTGTTCAAAGCAGCAGTAAAATCGTCCCACCTGCCAACAAACGGCTGAGACGGAAGATGAGCATCTTACTATCTTTTCATCCCAACCACCCATTCGGGCGTGGACAATCTTAGCCGCCAAAACTCCACTTGTGTTGAACATCACTACCATGAAAACATTGGGCCCCACCAAGATCACCCCTCTCAAAAATCAGGCTGATCAGTTCAATAGGTGGGCTACAACATATCTTGTCAAACAGCCTGTTGCCCATTGATCCAACAGTGTGGCCCATCTGATGAATGGAACGGCTTAATTTTTATCCAAGGTGATCTTCATCATAGGCCAACTGTTTTCATGCTAACAGGAAAGATGGATGATCACTTCACATGTCCGTAAAATGCAGACGGCCGTCAGCCATCGGAAATTTGAATGGGAAAATGGAGATGGCCCACCTTGTTGGCCCTTCGGAATGAACGCTGTATTTGTCAAATATTTAAGAATTTATTTGTCTAGGGTCCTTTTTTCCATCCACCTACCAACAATCTCCAAATGTATGGTATCAAAACTGCCCATCTTGAGGCTCTGCCATAAATGGGCCATATCCTAAAAGCTATATCCATCCGGCAATCTCAGCGTTCAATCAGTAACCCATAAAGCGACCGTTGAAACAAGAGTGACAGTTCCACTCGTGGGCCATATTAGTGGGGCACAACAGCTGATGGGGTGGACTACATGTAAGAAATTCCGAATACCAATAGCAGAACTGGCAGAAGATGTGCATGCACCCCTCGCGAGCCGAGTTCAAACGGGACAGCCGAATGCATGCAGCGACCCACCTTCGCATAAATACATACACAAAAAATGCATGCGTGCCTGACTATATTCATGCTGAAATGGAGAGACATGGCATGAGCTGAGCATGCCATGCATCATATATATAGTACCATCAAGGACATGCCATGGCATGCAAAGCACATGCGATCTCTCAACAATAATTCCAAAACTCACTGACCCGACTTGAAACTAAGCTGATTTGACTCAAACTCAACGAGATTTCAAGCCTCATCTCTTGGACACAAGCTTGACTCGGTCTGAACTCGACAAGACTCATTGAGTCAGCTCAGCAACTTGGCTGACTCAATACACCTTGGTGTGACTTGAACCACGTCAGTGACCTTGACATGCACCTTTTCATAATAAAAAAAATAGGCGGCAGAGTGCTTATTAAGTGCAGCCCTGTTTCGAGCCTTCCACAGGTGAATGTTGTGCTTCTCTATGAATAAATTTCTATTTGTCTTAATTTTAAATATTTATTTGATGCTTACTTCAATCGTATGTTATAATATCGAGTCGAGTCTTTGAATCAACCAGACCCAACTGGCTGTCGGGTCTGAGTTTTCAAGTTTTTGAACTATGCTCTTGACATGCATCATGCTTTGAAAGGCCTAAATATATGAAATTATAGAATGGCACACATGGCATTGTCTTTGACCAAAATGTGCCTTTTCAACATGGGGGCGTGCCGATTACATTGGCATGCACAAATGCCATGTGGCATGGTCCATGGCATGCACGACAAAGATGCCTCTTCCATTGCAAATATGCCATACATACAAACACAACAAAATACATCTGCATGGTAAGTCAAGTCTCCATAAACAGTTACCTAACACTGATTTTCCAACTTAAATTACGCTATCAGTTTTCTTCATTTTGTAAATTAGATCAAAAGGAGGAGCATGGACATACACACAAGAAACATCAAGTGGTTAGGTGTTGTGGTCATCTTCACCATCCTCCCGATCATTTCTTGAGCGTATCAACAACTCACGATCGTCTTTCAAGCGTGTGATCAGTTCATCCTGCAGATGGGGCGCCACAATCATTGAGAGAGAGAGAGAGAGAGAGAGAGAGAGAGAGAGAGAGATCCATTGGACTGAATTTCTTACCTTCTTTCCTTTTGTCGGCAGACCTCGCTCCTTTAGGAGAGAACGTAGCCTTTCAACAGTCAGACATTGGAACTCAGATGGGCTGATGCTCGATCCCTCTAAAATACTAAAACTCATTAGAATCTGAAGAAGAAACAAATGGCAACATATTCAACTAAAAAAGTCACATGTACATGCATGTCTACTGGAACTTCAAGTTTTCATAAACCATGCTTAAGGTCTCCTCTATTGTGTATGAAATCATCTCACATTCATAAAAATATTGTATCCTTGGATAAGCGTTGCTGCATGCAAGCAAGCAATTCCAACCACAAGCACCTCTGTCATGCTAATGCTAGATTGAGGCCATCCATCAAGCAGGCCCAAGGAATGTTCCCTTGCTCAAAAATCAAGCTGGTCAACTATTCAGGTAGAAGATGCCTGACCATTCAACGAATATGTGAAGCCTGACAGATGAATTGTCCCCAGTGTACATGTGCAGCTCAAATCGGCTCAGTGTGCCATGTTGGCACTTGGCACGCAGGCCCCAAGAATGTTTTCTTGGTTGCTTGCTCGCTCCCTCTCACTCTCTTGATGATTTGAGACTACCATAAAACATGTAACCCAACTTGAAAAAGGTTTCATTACAAGTTCCAACTACTTTTGAGTATGCTAGTGTTCATGAATGAAGGGGAATCACTTGTTGAAGAATCTTGAAAGACGGTCATTAATGCAATGTAAAAACCACCACACTATCCATATGAACTCAAAAAATCTCCCTCTCCCTCTCTCCAGCAGCAGACTTTGAGATGCAACCCACAACCAACTCAATACAGGACAAACTCAAGAAAGTATATTTTCTGGGTAAATAAAAGGGAGAAGTATTACATGAACAATTTGTTTACATCTCTACCCAGTTTCTTCATCTTTATTATGTTATCTGCAAGCAGAAAGGACTACAAAAGCCATCCACCACAAGCTAATCGCAGCATTAATCTTAATCTATCTCCCATGCAACCTGTCCCTTGAGAAACTCTATAATCAGTAAGCTGAGACAACATGATAGATGCGCAGCTAAGGGTCCGTTTTTTCTCAAGCCATACTTCCAAATGGGCCATGAACTAATGTGTCCCTCGTCCCAATGATTTCGTTACTTTCTCAATAGCATGTGGTTCTTCCTCTGTAAGTTGCCAAATGACCTTGAGCACCCTAACCACTTCTGATTTGGCATTGCTTATCATTTGACCTATTCCAAGGTTGACTAGCTCAATCAACAAGCTAACTTCAGTTATCACTAACAGACTCCATTAGCTTCCATGAAATAGCTTGCAAAGAGCTGCTTATTTGAGAAAGTATCTTTTCAATGACATTAGGGCCCACTTGGATACCATCAAATAAGTAGCTTTTTTACTTATATAAGTTAATTAAATTAATTTTCTTAATTTATTTAGTTTGGTTATTAAACTTTTTAGAAAAGGCAACTTATTTCTTTCTTTTTTTTAAAATTGCTTTCCAACTTCCGAAAGTTATTTATTTCCTTCATTTTCATTGGTGACAGAACAACTTAGGAATGTTTTTTTAAGGGAAAATGCTCTCTGCGGCCATGAACCCCTTATAAGTTCATGAGATCGGAACCATTCATCCATGAATGGGTAGATGATATGGTGGGACTGACCATTGCCTACGAGGATGTAAGTGTCAAAAGGGCCACCAGATCGTTTGATCAATGCAAATTTCAACTCCCTAATGGGGCACCCAAGATCATCCCATCTATGAAAATTGTGCCAATTGAACTGCAAGGGCCAGTCGGATGAACATTTGTGGCGAATTTGTACACAAAAATTTTCATGGGCATCATGAGTTCCACAAAGTGCCAACCAGAAAATCTTTACATGCGGCACAAGCATGAGCTAACCGGGACCATTTATTTGGAGGACCATAATGTGGATCTGCTACGGCCCCAAAATAAAGGCAATCGAACTACGACAGCTGTCCAACCGGTGGAGACTGTAATTAGATGGTTAACACAGTTCGAGCAAAAAGCAGAGCAACAACCAAAGCACAAGCCAATGGGCGCTACAACCTATCCACATATGGCCCACCAAATCAACAGCCCAAAACAAATATGGTACTTTCATTGAGTGGCCACATGTGTGCATTGAGGTGGGCAATAGACCAGCCTGATCTTTTGGAGCAGGGCACATGATGGGGCCTGCCTGATGAATGGCAAGGATCTTGCACATCGACATTGCACAACTACAGTTGACAAATCCATTGATACAAATTATGAATGGCCCGCATTCAAGGTGGGCCCCACATGGTGGATGGCCCACATTGAAGGTGGGACCCACACAATGGATGGTCCACATCAAAGGTGGATCCCACATGATGGCCAATAACATGGATGGTGGGCCCCACATGAAAACGGTTCACATCAAAGGTCGGCAATAATGATGAATAACTCACATCCAAGGCAGGCCCCAGATAATGGACAACCCACTTTGAAGTTGAGCCCTGCATGATGGATTGTCCACATCGAAGGTGGGCCTCGCAAGATGGATAGCACACATCAAATGTTGAAGGTGGGCCTCGCAAAGGAGGATGGTCCACATGGAAGACAAGGCCAAGGTGGGCCCAAACATAATGAATGGTCCACATTAAAGGTTGGCTTCACATGATGAACGGATGTTAAGGGTCGTCCAAACAAACTTGAGGGATAAGAACTTAAGTGATGTTGGAAAACCAACATACTTTTTTACTGATAAGTATGTTGTTTACCAAACATATTTATCTACTGAATAAGTAGAAACCAAGATAAACTACTTGATGTATAAGTAGCTTATGTAAAGTAAGTTAGGGGACGTTTGGATTGTAAGTTACTTATAAGCTACTTATGCCATAAGTAGCTTATATTGGTTTCTACTTAATTAGCAGATAAGTATGTTTGGTAAACAACATATCATCTAAAAAGTAGAAAAATATATTTGATTTTCAACATCATAAATAATTATCCCCAAAGTCTATTTGGTCTCTCTCACATCCACCATCCATCAAGTGGGGCCAACCTTTCATGTGGATCATTCATTATGTGAGCCCCACCTTTGATGTATGTCATCCATCATGTAGGACCCACCTTGATTGTGGGCCATTCATCATTAGGGGCTGACTTTTAATGTGTATAGTTCATTAGGTAAGGCCCACCCTTAATGTCAGTCATCCATCATGTGGGGCCCAAAATCAATATTATTGTCCGTCAATGTGTAGCCCATCTTCAATATCCATTGCCATGTCGACCCACCTTTGATGTGGATCATCCATCATGTGGGCCCACCTCCGATGTGGGACGTCCATCATGCAGGACCTGCCTTGGATATGGGCCACTCATCATTAGGCCGACCTTTGATGTGAACTATCCATCATGTGTGCCCACCTTGATGTGGATCATCTATCATGTGGGTCTCACCTTTAATGTGAGTTGCCCATCATGTGGGGTTTGCCTTGGATGTGGACCATTCATCATTCGGGGTGGACCTTTGATGTGGGTCGTCCATCTGGGGCCACCTCGATATGGGCTATCATCATGTGGGGTCCGCTGCATTATCTACCCATTCATTGGATGATTTTCCAATATTATGAACCTAGCAGGGTTTATGGCCACATAGAGTATATTCCCTTAAATAATTTCCTATGTTGTTGCGTCACCAATGAAAATAAAGGAAATAAGTTACTTTTGGAAGTTGAAAAGCAATAAAAAAGTAAAAAATAAATTACTTTTTCTAAAAAGCTACTTATTTAAGTTTAATAACCAAACTAACTTATTTAAGAAAAGTAATTATTAACTTAGGTAAGTTAAAAAAGCTAATTATTTGGTAGTATCCAGACAGACCCTTACAATCCAAATGCCCCCTAAGGACCTGTTTGGATACTATTCAATAAGTAACTTTTTTAATTTAAGTTAATAAGTTACTTTTTAAAGTCAAGTTAGTTTGGAAAGCGCCATTGTAAAAGTAACTTATATGATTAAAGTTATTTATCTCCATGAGATTTTTGTTTTTGCTTTTCAACTTTTTACTTTTTTACTTCTCTCCCTCTCTCATCTCTCTATGTGATTGATGGTCCACATTGAAGGTGGGGCCCACATGATGGACAATCCACATCAAAGGTGGGCCCCACATGATGGATGACCCACATAAGGGTGGACCCCATATAATGGATAGTCCACATCAAAGGTTGGCCCCTAATGATGAATGGCCCACATCCAAGGTAGGTCCCGCATAATGGATGGCCACATCAAAGGTGGGGGCTACACGATGGACGTTCCACATCAAAGTTGGGCTCCATGTGATGGGTGGTGGATATTGAAGGTGGGCCCCATATAATGGACGGTCCACATCAAAGGTTGGCCCCTAATGATGAATGACCCACATCAAAGGTGGGGCCCACATGATGGACAGTCCACATCAAAGGTGGGCTCCACGTGATGGGCAGTGGATATTGAAGGTGGGCCCCACATGATGAATGACCCACATCAAGGTGTGCCCCATATAATGGACAATCCACAAAATGTTCGCCACTCCTGATGAATGGCCTACATCTAAGGCAAGCCCTACATGATGGACTACCTACATCAAAGGTGGGGCCCACACGATGGACTACCTACATCAAAGGTGGACCTCACATGATAGATGACCCACATCAAGATGGGCCCTATATAATTAATGATTCACATCAAAGGTTGGTCACTAATGATGAATGGGCCCACATCCAAGGTGGCCCCACATGATGGACGCCCACATCGAAGGTTGGGTCCACATGATGGACAATCCACACCAAAGGTGCACTCCAAGGGATGGGAGTGGATATTGAAGGTGGACCCCACATGATGGACAATAATATTGATGGTGGGCCCCACGTGATGGATGATTCATATTAAGGTGGGCCCCACACGAGGACAATTCACATCAAAGGTCGGCCCTTAATGATGAATGACCTGCATTCAGGCCTTGCATGATGGACAATCTATTTTGAAGTTGCGCCCCGTATGATGGATGGCCCCCATCCAATGTTTGACATGATGGACGGCCCACATCCAAGGTGGCTTCGCATGATGGATAACCAACATCGAAGGTGGGCCTCACAAGGTGGAGGGTCCACATTGAAGGTTGGCCCAACACAATGGACAGTTCACATTGATGATAGGGCCAAGATGAGCCAAACATAATGAACAGTCCACATCAAAGGTTGGCCCATGTGATGGACAATGGATATTAAGGGTGCACCAAACAAAATCGAGGGATAGGTACTTATGTGCTATTAAAAACCGAACATACCTTCTACTTTTTGGTTGATAAGTATGTTGTTTACTAAACATACTTATCTGCTAAATAAGTAGAAACAAAGATAAGCTACTCGAGGTATAAGTAGCTTATGTAAAGTAATTGATGATCTAAATGCACCCTAAATGTATCCGTTTAGTTATTTATTTAAGAAAGTTGTAGCTGGTGTAAAGCTCATTCAAGATTTTGCCTTTTTAAATAAAAGTCATTACAGACATGATCCTAATCAGGAGGGCCCATGTGAAGTCTACTTTGATAACTTTGTAAGTTATTCTTTGGTTCTGTCTCATAGGAACCCTTGCACTTGGATACAAGTAGGTTTGGTAATATGCAAGTGTAGAGATGCATGCATTTGAGAGATCAACGCATACAATGGAAAGCATCTTCTGTAGAAGTTAATACATGCACAAATACAAAAGTACCACAAGTGTCAAAGAGTGTGTTACCCTGGCCCCTGTAGCCTGGCCGGGCTTCTATTTTGTTTTATGCATTCCTCCTGAGCCCAGGGTGGGTCATGATAGGGTCACCTACCCAAGGGGTCTCCAAAGCTATATGCCTTTTGTGGATTAATAAAATTTGTCATCTTTCAAAAAAAAAAAAAAGTGCCGGGATGTGTCGTGGAGACCTGGAGGGAGACTTGTAATGTGGTGATTTGGCTTCTAGGAGATGCGCTCTCCCTTGGGATAGCCTTTATTTAAATGACATAAGGATGCCCAATCGCTCCATGGAAATTGGTATCATCAGGTCCCTAAAGAGGCTAACAGTATTGACTCTTAGCAACTTCCTTGATGGATCTTTGTATCTTTTCGCCTTTCAGGTTTCTTGAATAAATTTTCTTTGTTGCCGGAAAAAAGGAGAAGAAATTTTTCTGTGAATTGGATATTGGCTAGAGATAGGGTGGTACAAGTGAACAGCTGATTCTAGATTTCTTTTTTATCGGAAATTGTTGAATCTTAGATTAAATGGTTCTATGTTAAATTACCAATAGCTTGTAAGATGTTTCCAAAGAAATGAACACCAGAACTCACAACAGGACTGTACCAGGGATAGCTTGTCAATGAGAATTGTACTGTATGGAAAGAGGTTTCCCAGCTCCCCACATGAATAGTAACTGGGGAAGGACATGGGCCAATGAATAAGGTGGGTTCAGTGATTTTTTTTATTTTTTATTTTGAAAGACAAGGTGGGTCCACTGGGATGATGATTGGGAGCAAAAATGCAGCCACTCAACTCATCAGGGGGCTCACACATGTATGTTGAATGTGGAACAACAGCAAAGTTTTTAAACCATCCATTGTTTTCAAAAAAGTGTGGCCTGCCCTTTTTTGAAAACAATCTTTCTGTTACCTGTTGATTTGCAAGTCACTGATCAGAGGAGGGGATCTTTCAATCTATAGGCAATGTTTGGAATATCCCCCATCTGAGGTAGGGCCCAACAGTCTGCATCACCAAACCATGGGCCTACATCTACGGAACCATGCGCCTCTGCAAGGCTCAGCGGTCAGCACCCAATAGTTCCCCCTTTTCAAGAAGCTTAACCAGCGAAACCCACAGTTGTAGCCTCACAATGATGGAAGGCAAAGCCAAACAAACTCAGCAAGTGCAGGCTTGTTTAAAGATTTAAAAATGTAATGGTGCAGACACAAAACTGGTCAACAGTAATAAAATCTGCATGACAACTCCAGGATAGAGATTCATCATGGCCATAATATTCTAGACATCCAAAAGCTTTTCCATCAATCTTTTTTATCAAACTAACTAGGAAATATATAACTTTCATTGTTTACCTCGAGGAAGACCAGAAGCATTGGTCGTGTTGGCTCTTTTAGCAGAAACCCTTCCATCTGCAGTTCTTTCAGCAGATCTGGAAAAGAGTAGGCAAGTACGAACATAAATGAGATTAAGATCAAATGTGTAAAGATTAATTGTAGGGCCCTGACATGTCAAGACTTGTATAGAGTTCTGATGCTCCAATATGTACGAGTACAGCCTGTGGTTGGGTGATCCAGACCATTGATTTGAGGGTCTTCCCAGATGATGGGAAGGCCTCAAAAGTCTTCAAGATTGATGATAATTGCCATAAATCCAATTTTGGCCTTTTTATTAATCTTTTGGCCTCTTCTCTAGACTAATCTTGCACTTCCTTTTATTGTCTATCTACTAGATGAAAATTTTGCATCTTTCAAACTAGGAGGCATGGAGTCATCACTCTTCCCTGCCGCAGTCCATCAGATCAACAGTCCAGATCACGAAGCCAGGGACCCTTGTTGTGGACTGGGGTCAGGCACCATGCATGTCTTGATGCATCAGGAGATTTGGGATAACTTCTCACATGCAGAACCATGAAATAACAAGGCAGTGATTAAGGGGAGTGTGGCATGTAGATAGCTTTCTGTGGCAACTCTGTGAGTGAACACTGAATTCTGAACTCAATCTGATAAGTAGCCCTAACAAATGCAAGACCACAACTAGCATCTATGAATATAATACCAATTGGTGACCTAAATGTGGGTAGAGACATGGAATAGAAACATCACAGACTCTTTAATAATATTTAAAAAAAAAAAAAAATCTATTCCAGAAAAGTAAGTGGGCAACAGTGAAGTGTGAACTGACAGTGAGGTGTACCAACAAGCTAACCAAAAAAAAAAAAAAGAAAAAAAAGTGGGCAACAGGCCTAGACTGACTTTCTAATTCCACTATCCCTTGGATTGCATTAGAGAGCCAAGACAAATGATTTGACACTTTGGAGAGTCAAAATAATGACTTGACCTTCAAAACATCGAGCATGTCAACCCTTTTGAGTTTCAGATGCTAGGTTTGAAAATAGGCCTAGATACTGGTTGCAAACACGACTACAAACTTGCTTTATGAAAGTTGGACCCGGATGGGTGGGCCCGCATGATCTGACGGTCTACACAATATGGGACCTTCACAAAAGCTGAAGATGTACGATACATGTCCAATGGTCCGCCTAACCATTACAAGAGCAGAGAGGTCTGATCACCCCTCTAATTGTATAGTTAAGATTGCCCCGGATTACGACAATGGCTTGGGTCATATAAGGGATGAGCCAGATGGACAAGAGAAATATAAAACTCTCTTTCCTCTTCTCTCGGGGAATTGTTTTGAGTACACGATATAGTATGAGGGATCGAGGAATTTGGATAAGGGAATGATACATTCATCTCATCTAATATCCCTTCCTCACCCAAACGGAATTAAAATTGAATTTAAACATTAAATTCAAATTCAATTCTCTTAATCTCAAAAGATAATCCCCAAAGATAAAGTAGAAAGAGGGTTACGGAAGGAAAGTTGTGTGGGGCCCCACGGGCCCATATCCAACACTTTACAACCTACACATGAGTCCAAATATGCACATACACATTCACATTCATAGACATGCACATTTGTGCGTGTTATATGCATGCAACAACCATACGTAAATCGTCAAATAACCAAGCTAAGCGAGCAAAGTTACTCACAGAAACATTGTCAGGAGCAAATATCCAAAAAAAATCCTAGATTGCATTGATAAACATAAATACAGGCTGAGAAGATAATATGGGCATCTGCCACATATCATTCATCCAAGAATGAAGGGAGATACAGTACCTCTTGCCTTTTGTGCCCTCTGCTGTGTATTTAGCCTTTACATCCTTCGGACTGCAATCAGTCTTCTGTTTCTTTAGTGTGAGAGATCTAATTAATATGTTTGTTTGGTTCGTCTTTATTAACTGCTCCTCTGGGTCCACAGAAAGTAACCATGAGAATTTCTGCCTTGAAAATTAACTAAAAGTTCAAGCACTATAACAACTAACTGCATTGTGTAAGAACTAACAACATGTGTTTTCACAACTTACTGCACCGAAAATAAAAAAATACTAACACTGACTGCTCAAGGAAACAGAGAATTAGCCATGAAAGTTGTTTGGCATTTGCGAAGAGAAAAAACAAGCTGCAAATGCAAAGAAGATGAGTTTTCGGGAAAAAAAAAATGCAAAGACAAATCATCTGCAATCACATGCAATGGCATAAATACCAATAAAATCAGTTGCAAATAATGAAGACAGGAATTCTTGTTATTTGCTTGGAAACATTAGCAGAGGTTTAAAAGTTGGAGGTTGGAGGAAGGCTCCATGTAAGAAGTTAAAACATTAGCAGGACCAAGACGAGTATTTGGAACACAACTTGAGTAGGAAGAATTATAGAGGTGAGACTTAAATTAAAATTGATGGCCTGGAGATCCTCAAGGTGACGTGTTCGTTACCTCAACTCTATAATTCAAAAGAATGGAGAGATTGATGAATTCGAGCTGACCAGATGAAGTGAAGATGTGCCTCTAGAGTGTTTTTAGCTCATTGAAAATTCCAATGAAACTCAAGGAAATTTTTTATATGACCAGTATTTGACTGGCAATACTAAATGAAGCTGTAAAGGGCAATGATGAGCGTCAGAACGATGAGGATGTTGAGATGGATGTGTGGGGGAAAGGTGTGAGTATGACAAAAATGAGGGAAATAATCAAGATTAAGGTCATTTTAAGCAGTCTGATCATAACCCCAATGGGAAATAAAGTGATGTGGAGCAGGTTAAGATGGTTTGGCTGTCCTAACAAGACCAGAGATGTTTCTGGTAAATTGGGGAGCTTTGACTAGGGTTGAAGAACTTGAAAAAAAAAGATGAGAGGAATACCTAAAATGGCTTGGTTTGAGGTGGTGAGAAAGGGTATAAAGAGCATTTACTTATCGCAGACGGACCTTCGAAACAACTGGAAAATAGTTGGGACAAGGCATCGATGGCATTGGTGAATGCAATGTACAATTGCACAGTGTTGTCCACCCCCTCTTTTCTGCAAAAAGCGAGGGTGTTGGGTCCTCAACTGCAGTGTAAAACATTTGTCCTGTAGCTATTGTAACTTCAGCTTTAAGGCTGGGTTTGAGGCAGTTCCAACTTTGACTTTCCCTATGCTATTAACTCGCACACAATTCTAATAGTACATCTCAGTTTGGTATTCCAAGTTCTAGCTTCCTTCAAAAAAATTATTAAATAGTTCACTTTTGTTAGCTCATTTTGTAGCATACTTCCCATATGTAACTCCTGTAATGGCTGTTTCATGATGACTTTTCTTAGAATCCCATGTTAAGCTGTGTAATTATGTTGTAACCTTCCACTTTTTGGCATAGCTTTATTTACTTGAACTGCCCTTCAAATGTGAGACCTTTTCATTTTGGTAGATCTCCATTTATTTGCGCTATAGTTCAGTATTCAAACCCATAAATGATTATTTTATTTGAAACTTTGTGACTGGGAATTGTTGGGACCCACATGCTGCATCTGTTGATGCCCTTGCTGTGAGCCATTGGTCAATGGATTTTTTTCCCTTTTCGTGCCATTTACTTGTTATGGTCTGCCCCATTTTTGAAAAAAAAAAAAAAGAAAAGAAAAAAGAAAAAGAAAAGGTGCAGTGCAGGAACATATATGCTACACATACACTGATATTGGTACTGGATACTCTATGATGCTCATAGGAAACATTTTAACTGAAATAGGTATTCAGTAACAATGAAGGTGGCCAAAAAGCCACCACCATTGCCTTTACGGTACAGGTGTAACAGTTGTTGCGGGGGGCATAATGGCTGGTATGGTCTCTTTTTTTTTATTTAAAAAAAAAAAAAAAAACCAAAAATCTGTATTGACCCCGTAATGGACTGTTACAGCCTTTATGGGGGGTGTAACAGGATGTTACGGGGGCTGTAACAGCCTTTATTAGTCATTTTTTCCATAACAGCCGTTATAGCCTTTATGACCCCATAACGTATAACGATTGCCACCGTTACCTTTACATAATGGCCTTTACGGCACACCATGAATTGAATATTATTATATTAGACAACTTATTTGTGAAATTCTAGCAATCTTCTCACATTCTTATCATAATATATTTGAAGTTAATCCCAACGTCTTATTTGGGCCCCCTCTTGGGTATTGGAAATGTGAAGAAAGGTTTATGGGATCCCGTCATTGAGAGATTCGATAGGAAATTATCTGGGCAGAAAAGTAAGACATTATCTTTGGGGGGGGGGGGGGGGGGGGGGGGGGGAGTTGTATTGTGTCTATCATAACGGTGTTGTCTAATCTCCCCCTATATTTCATGTCTATCTTCAAATGCCCCAAAGGGGTGCTTAACAAACTCGAAAGCCTAAGAAGGGATTTCTTATGGCAAGGTGGGGAAGTCAAGAAGAAATCTTATCTCATGAAGTGGGTCGGATGATGCATGTAGGCCGAAAGAAGCAGGGGGTTGGTATTTGCCCTTTGGAATCTATGAATCAAGCATTAATGGGGAAATGGATTTGGAAGTTTGGGTCTAAGGAGCGGGGGTTATGGAAGGAGGTCATCATAAGAAGGTATGGGGTGGATAGTGTTGGTTGGCGGCCCAATAGTGCGGGCATGTACAAGGCATCCAAGATTTGGAAGCAAATTATGAAGTTCAAAGAGGTCGTTCTTCGAGGAGTGGTTTATGTTATGGGAGAAGGATTAGATTTTGGAATGACACCTGGCATGGTGATAGTGCCCTGCAAGATATATTCCCGAATCTTGCCCGCGTCGCTTTGGATTCGGATATATTCATTAGCCTTGCTTCTCATTCATGGATAGCTAGGGAGTTTGGATCCCATTGTGTAGAAGAGCCCTTCGAGAGGTGGAACTTCAAGAGTTTTTGGTGCTTCTTAGCTAGCTAGAAGGGGTCTCAGTGGCGGAAGGGGTCAATTCAGTGTGGTGGATTATGGAGAAGTTTAGGAATTTTTGGTGAGGTCTTTCCACTCCTTCATTGTCTTGGGCCATAGCGGAGTGGTAGCTAAGATGCACACTTTCCATCATTGGTCCTGCAGCGCGCCGTCTAAAGTGACAGCTTTTGCATGGTTAGTGGGGTGGAATAAGGTGTTAACCATTGATAATCTTCGTAAGAGAGGTCTTTTCCTTATCAATGCTTGCCCTGTTTGCCTTAGGGATGAGTAATCGATCCCCCACTTGTTTATGCATTACCGCTTCTCCTAGGGAGGTGTGGGCTTTCATCGTTCTTTGGCATGACTTGGATTTTTCCGGATGCATGGACAACTTTTTTTTTTTTGGGGGGGGGGGGGGATGCTTTTGGATGGAAAGAAAGCGCAGGTGCTTCAAGGACATCTTGGGCAACCCAGTGGGGTTTTTTTGTTATGCTCAATCTATGGTGGTTGAGTGGAGGGCGTATTGTTCTTGGCGTGTAGTTAGGAGGTGCGGGTGGGATTTTTATGCTTGTTGGGGTGGCTTTTACTAATTTTGGTTTTTATCTTTTATCTTTGTCGCTTTTTCAATAAATAGTCATCCTTCAAAAATATGTGTGTACAGTAAAAATTGTAATAATAACAATTTTGTTAAACTTAATAAGTTAGAAAGATTTAAAAGACAATGCCTTGCTTAAATGGACCTAAAAGTTAATCAACAGGTTGTCAAGGATGGATAAATTGAAACAACACAACTTAACACTTGATGCAGAGTTTTGGGTTTGGTCACATCAAACCAAGAACTTCCAGTTGATTCACATAGCCAATCAGAGCATTAAACCTCAAAATTGATCCAAAGAACTGTAATTCACTACTCATTAGTTATTCATAAAGAGACTTTACAGGCCATCATCTTCATCATCATCTATAAGCCTTATCCCAATTAATTGGGGTCGGCTACATAAATCTTGTTATGCCATTCCACTCTATCAAGGGCCATACCTTTAGGTAGACCAAAGGTCGTCAACTTTTTCTTACTACCTCCATCCACATCCTTTTGGGCCTTCCCTTTGACCTTTTGGAGCATTCAACTTGTACCGCTCACTCCTAATAGGCACGGTTCTTGGTCTCCATTGCACACGACCAAACCATCTAGGTCTACTTTCCCTCATCTTATTACCCATTGGTGTAACTCCTAAGTTCCCTTTAATGTATTTGTTTCTAGTTCTATCCTTCTTCGTCTTGCTACTCATCTATCTCAACATCCTCATTTCAGCTACAACCATGTTGTGAACATGTTGTTCCTTAACAGCCCAACATTTTGTCCCATAAAGCATAGCTGGTCTTCCAGCTATCCTATAAAATTTCCCTTTAAATTCAAGTGTGACATGACAATCACATAAAACTCCAAAAGCACATCTCCATTTCTTTCACCCAGCTTCTATGGGCAACTCTCCACTCTCATGAACTATTGACCTAAGTTATTGAAAGTGGTCATTTTGGGAAAACTCTCCGTCAACAATCTTAACTAATTCCTCTTTTTTACTCTTCGTGTTGTTAAAATTCTTGGGAGACAAACTTTGTTGCCTGGAGAGATTCTGGTTTAGAAGGTTCTTCGGTTCAATCCTTCTACAAGTTAAATTCCTCACCCTTAGATTCTTCTGCCACAATTTCGGTTTTTGGAGATATGGTTCTCCGATGAAGGTGGTTGCGTTTGTTTGGTTGGCAAACAAGAATAGGATACTCACCATGGACAATTTGCAACCAAAAAAAAAAAAGGTATGGTGCAACCAAATATTTTCCTATTATGCATGTGGGAAGCCGAGTCAGTGGACCATTTATTCCTCCATTGTCCATATTCAAGAAAGATATGGGACGCTTTTCTCTCATCTCTCAACGTGAGTTAGGTTACTCCGTTTATCCTCTCATCCTTCGTGGCTTGTTGGCATAGAGACGGGGTCAATAAAGATGGTAAAGTGGTTTGGCGATTGGTGGTTAAGGTAGCTCTTTGGGCCATTGGGGGGGGGGGGGGGCGATACTTCGAAAACAAGATTATTCAGAAGATTGGGTTATTCGTAAGGCGAAGGTTTTGGTGGTATAGTAGGCTTCAAACTTCTGTCATCTTGACACTTCTGTTCTTGTTGCTTTGTTGGCCTTGTAATTTGTTGTATTCTTTTCTAGCTGTTTTAGCCTAGCTTCTAATAAATTTGTTACTTTTCAAATTTTTTTTTTTTTTTAAGTGCACTCCATATATTCTGCTTTAGTCTAATTAATTTTGAATCCTTTGCATTCTAAAGCAACCCTCTATAGATCTAGCTTTCTGTCTACGCCTTCCCTTGTCTTGTTAATCAAAACTATGTCATCTACAAACAAGATTCAACATGAAAGAGCCTTTAAATGTGCGTGCAGGAAAATTTTCATGCGCATACAAGTCAGCATATAGGCTTCGTGGAAGCAAGCTATAGGATGGAAATGGAAATTCTTTTTCGAAAACCATGCAACTCTCTCTCTCTCTCTCTCATTCTATATATATAGACACGCACGCATGGACACTTACATACCTAACATTGGGCCATCGCCGCCTAACAATGATTGACAGAAATAAGTTCGAAGAGTTGATTCAGCACAACGACCATGGCGGGTAAAGGATTTTCCATCCATGTATCTCTCTCCGCCTCTCCCCTAGCAATGATTGACAGAGAAGCTCGGAGGAGTTGATTTGGCACAACAGCTATGACTGGGAAAGGTTTTTCCATCCATGACTCTCTCCCTCCCTCTCCAACATTGGCCCATCACCACCTACCAACAATTGACATAGACAGGGTCGGAGACGTGAATTTGGCACAACAACTATGATTGAGAAAGGATTTTCCATCCATGTATTTTGAAGAAATGCTCCCTCCCTCTATCTACCAACAACTAACAAAGATAAGTTTGGAGAAGTGGATTTAGCACAATAGCTAAATTAATCTAATACTACTCATCCATTATTTCTAATCCCAAAAACCTATTTTAGTTGTATATTAATAATGATTACAATAATTCCTAAAATCCCATCGCATTGTATGACCTGTCTTCTATAATTCATGTAGGAAGTGCATGCTCTTGGGCTCATTCGAAAGCTAACTCAGAAAACTTTTAAATGGGACAAATTACATGTCATTTGTACATCATTTAGTGACTAAAAAGTGGTCAGAAAATAAATGAGGAAAATAAGGACACCCATAGATAGTTGCTATATATATATATATATATAAAACTCTAAATATATTAATAGTCCAATACTGTAGACCATATGGGCCCAGAGATGATTGGACCATCATGTGAAGCCCACAAACTAATCAGTCAGCTTCATGGACCCAACCCAATTGGATATCTTGATCATGACCACTTATGGAAGGAAAAAGGGATCAAATATTTCATCACAAAACTAGATTTGAATATCATGTTACAAATGAGAAAACCATATGCATTTGTGTCCACGTCCTCAATTTTTGAAAGGTTTCTAAGAAAAATATCACCATCTCCACTCAAAGATGGGTTTTCCCTAAATTTATGAAAAGCTAAAGAATAACACTCTTCTTGGAAGGAAAAGAAAGAAGGGATAAAAGTAGACGGAAATGGGCAACTTTGGAATGAACTTTCATGAGGAGGAAGAGAGGAAGACACAAAAGTAGCAATTTGAAAAATGAAACACTTAAATAACGTAGAGGGAGGGGCACGACAAATTTTGAGTCTTGAGAGGTAGTTGCTTTTAATTTCAATTTTGGTAGGGAGGGTAATATTGGAATATGGTGAGTTGAAAGTAAAATTCCTAAGAATCAACTTGCATGCTAATAGTAGACTTGATGTAAAATCCAAAGAAAATACTGACATGCCTAATCACATTTTGTTCCTAGGAAATTTGACCTATAGAACTTAGTTGAAGGACCCTTTTGCTCTGACTCCCACTTTAGACTCGTACTCTGGATTCCTAGCCATTTATACTTGATAACATTTGGAAACAGATGTTTCCCCACTCCAACACCCATATCTATTGCCGCTTTGCTTCGCACTTCGCGCTTCTTGCAAATATACTCTAGAACAGAAAATTAGCAAAAGAACCATCACATTTTGTCATATCATACACAAAAAGAAGAAGACAAGACCCAATTCGCATGTATATAAAATGTTGAAACATGATGAACAAGGCCCATCAGCATAAGGACTTCTACTTTCTAATGAAGCAGGTATAAACAACAATTCACAACGACCAACAATCAAACAGCCACGAAAATCACAATGACCATAATATATTTCTCATTTATATTCTATTATTACAAAAGATAGAAACATTATTGTTACAAGATCCTACCATGAGTAAACTCACAAGCTTTAAAGCACAAAAGAAAAGTGAAAATCCAAGTACAATGGTCAAAGAGAGCATAACAAACCTGGGGGTGATGTATCATGATCGCAAATATATACTCGCATTCCTCCCTACACAGGCAAAATAATGTAAACAACAATCCATACAAAAACCAAATGCTCCCCTTTAGGTATTCTTGTAAGTTACAAGATAAATGTGTGGTGACAAGAAATGCTATTATGATGTGTTACATGAAAGTGTGTAAGTGCAATCCCCACCATGAATGGACAATATGCATGATGACAAGAACTTTTTACTGGTAGACAACCAGATTGATGGACCGCTTATGGGATGAACAATATCAACCCAATTACTGTTGAGAGTCAAATATTGCATATCAGACCCCATTTGTTACCTGGATTTACGAACATAATGCCGTTTAACGCCCGGTTTTAATCGTGTTTCGTTGCAGGGTGTGATTAGGAGAGTTGACTGAAAAAAGAGTATTAAAAGTACTGATTTGATGCTCCAGAGGCACCAAGGCAAGGGACGGACCCCAGGGGACCAAGATCGATGGAATTACACGCCAGAGATTTGAGAAAATTGAGAAACTGAGGCTCAAGTGGCTCGAAATTGGCTCAGAATGCAAGATCACAAGGTTCTCACCACCCGATCAGCTTGAAACTTCATACATGACCTGAGGACCATAAATGAACCGTACATGTCAAATTTCAGCTATTGAAGATCTCTGAAAGTGGGCCAACGGACTGATCAGCCCCTTCATTCATTAAGTGGGGCCCACCTGATATCTGGAACTACCTCAAATTTGGTTTGGACGGTTAAATTAGTTTGAGAAAAGGGATGTACGGATTGGATTTCTGAAATACATGGTAATGGGGCCCGTATACATGGTGTGTACATTAATCATGTACATGCATGAGACGTGCACAGGACCGCTGACGCGGTCAGCGCACCTTCCAAAACAGCGCCCGCGACCGCCTCTCCAAAACGGCAGATGCTGTTTTGGCGTCAGCAAGCGGACGAATTGAGTCCGGCTTACGGTTGATTGTGGGCCCCACCCTTCGCATGTACGTCTGATCTGCGCTGTCCACCGTGTAGATAGCCGGGAATACTACAAAACCTAGCTGATACTTTGTATCCATATACGCACACGTGTGAGATACAGAGGCCACAAAAGGGCTGCTCTGCAACGTTCAAAACTGATCCTTTTGTGATATCTTCTCTGGGCCGCGTCAATGGACCTTCAAAACCACCCATTCTTGACTGAAATTTTGTCCTGAATCCAATGAACGGGGTGAATTTTTCAGAAAATGCTTCTGTGGGGCCCACCGATCACAACAGCGAAATGGTGCGAAAGGTTTCGCACATCCACGAAAACCGACTTTTCCAGGCGGTTGTGGCCCACCATCTTTGATCATATGACAGATCTGAACCGTCTATCATGTAGAGGATCTAAGAAAGTCCTAAGGGATGGTATTTCTTTGGAATTTGAGCGAGGAAAGTGGCAATTTTTGAGGCACTGAACTTGGCTGCGAAAAGGCTTTCGCTGCACATGCGATAGCTTTCCAAATCTGATTCAAGTCCGATTTTCACCACTCCAGCAGCTATATAAGGAGGTTTTGGACGTGGGGAGCAATTATTCAGACCTTGGGAGGAAGATCCAGAGCTTGAAGAGAGGAGAAGGAGCAAAGAGAGAGAAAGAGTTTGGTTTATTTTTTTTCTAAGACTTACATGGAGATCAGTCCATCCATGTCAGGCTAAACCTCTTAGCTAGGGCTAAGAGGTGAAGCTTGTAGGGTGATGGGAGTGACTTGCTTGTGCCTTTTGTTTAAATTGAATTGACGTTAATTTTGGTTTTATTAATATTGGAATGTTTTTAGTCTTTAATGGTCTGTTGTGACTGAAATTACAATGGGTCTGCAATGGCTTTGAACATGTCCCTTTTCTTTTATGTTTATGACGCCAGGAAGCCCTGTTGTTCACCATAGTCTCCTGGGCATGGTCGGATGACGGTATCCTTCCTAACCTTCATACATGTGATTGGTTGGTAATTAGTTTAATTCTGTTGTTTGCCATAGTCTCCTGGGCATGGTTTGGTGATGGAATCCATTCTAATTCATATACCTTTCATCTCTTTGAAACTATCTCAACGGCAGTTCAGTTTAATTTCCATAAGCAGGCATAAGATCTCCCTGATCTCTACAAGTGGATCCTCTGAATCCCTAGTTTCCTTTCCTCTGATTTCTATAAATTTTAGATAGATATTTCACAATTATTCCTCAAATTACAACTTAATTTAGATTTCATCTCATTCTAATTCTAGTTCTAGTTAGTTCAGATTACGTACAAGTTTCAGTCCCTTGGGATTCGACCTCGGTCTTACTGAGTTTATTACTACATCACAACCCTGCACTTGGGGAGTGAACAATTACCTTTATACTGGGGTTAGTCCCATAAACATGATGGCAACCAAAACAAAGCCCAGAAAATCAATGGTCTTAATCACTAGAGATGTGCAACATGTACTGCAGAAAATTTGGTTGGCACATGCGTCATAATAGCATTCCTCTTTTTCAGTATCAAATATTGTTTTAATCTGTTACAATAAAACCATATTGACCCACACCGATATGCAATCCTGGGATTGACGTGGGGCTGATATGGGCCCATATTAGCTGATACCGGGCCAATACAAGCAGATATGGCCATATCAGCCCGTATTGTATTGGTAATTGGAAGGGCTGATACAGTGCAGATATTGATATTTAAAATCATGGTACCAATTACCAAATCATCATCATCATCATCTTAGCTTTTGTCAGTTCTCACAGCAATTTGGGGTTGGCTTCTAATGGTATATCGGTAGAAGTTTACGATAGGACTGCACATCATAGCTGAATCTTCCTCTTTTACCTGGGCTCTTGGAACCAGCCATGGTACAGAAGCTTAATAGTTGCAATACCAAGAATTCAGAATGAGAGAGAAATAAATAACATAAGAATGTATGTATTCACATAAATCATTATCTGCATGTACACAGACTCTATCTATGTACATTCTACAGATTCTGTGCTCAGAGAAATGCTAAGTGCCCATAATTTTGCCCCAGGGTAATCGGGAAACATGGAAGATGTGTACAAGATCTAAACCACTTATCCGGAGGGCCACACCACATACATTCCCTGGCCTAAAAAGAAAGCAGATCAGAGGATTCTAAGTGCTTGATTTGAGGAAAAAATGACCACCACCCTTTTTTCTATGTTTTGATCAAGCCTTAGGATCATCTGATCTACTCGATTTGTAAGCCACATCCTGTATGGAAAGGCCCATCAGATGAGTGATCCAGATCTTGTGCAAAAAGGTCAAGTTCTATTGGGTTTACTCCACCTTATATCTGATCATGTATTCTTCTCTTTTTTACTGTAACCGATTCAATTCTGAGCAATAGAACTTGGGAGAGATGCAACCTAAGGGTTATTGGATGCACCATCACATTTATTGTTAGTCTAATATATTGGAAATAACCAAATTGTACTGAATACCCCTTGCTTGCTTGCCCTTTATGGTGTGGATGGTGTAATAGTTGGGGCTTGGGCTGGGGTTAGCACTAGGTGAGACTATGTTGGCATGCAAGTGTTGTCAATGTGACCCCCCACCATGGCCCGTTCCAGAGCCTATATAAATGAGGAACTTCAATGTTAGCTGAGAAGAAGGGGTTAGTACTAGGTGGGACCGTGTTGGCATATGCAAGTGTAGTCAATCTGAGCCTGTGCCAAAGCCGGTTCCAACGCCTGGGTATAAGAGGAAGTTCGATGTTTGGTGGGAAGTGGGATTCATACTAGGTGGGACCATGTTGTCATGCGAGTGTTGTCAATGTGAGCCTCTGCCATGGCCAATTCCAAAAGTTAGATGAAACGAATCATTGAACTTTTACCAATCCACCATTTAAAGGCCAATCCTACAAGTTGCTAGGACAAAGACTTAAGATGACAACGACGGTGATTCCTTCACTGAATGAGTTCCAAACTGAAATCTCTTTGCTTTCAAGTCGAGTTTGGAAGAGACATAAGTACAATTCGAGGTTCAATTCCTCATTACAAATTCTAGTTAGCACTTAACATCATTAATTTTCACTTCTCTTCTCAATCAAACTGAATGTTCACAATTCAAATTTCCATGCAATCCAAATGTAAACGAATTGCCAAAACCCAATTTCACAACAACCAATTTCTACCCATCGAAAATGAAGAATCACATGATCACCAAGTAGAGGTCACACAGATTAGAGTTTTCAGTGACAAATATTACCAAGGTTTTGAAAGGATCAATCAGAACATGTTATCGCGTTAATATCATGATATTGCATAGTCTTGGCAATTTTAAATTCCATGATTTTATCGCGAAATTAGCCCAAGAAAATACCCAACATTTGAAAATCTCCAACGAAATTCCCAAGCTAAGAAATTTCTAAGAACAAGATTTCTCGCTATGGGTCATGCCCACGTATAAGCAATCCTGACCATTAGTCTGTCGATCCACACCAAGGATGCGCCATACGCCAAAAACATACATTGTGGGAGGGGAAGTGAGCAACGGTCCAATTCAACTGGCCCAAGATTGGCGGCTAGGATCTTCCGATCGGGGAGATTTCCAAGCAATTATCCATCCATGGTGTGTCCCAACTAACCAATGGTCTGAATCACTTACCAACGGTCCCATCCAAAAAAAAAAAAATCACTACCAAAAAAGAGAATAGAAGCTACATATACAACAGAGAAGAGAAAAAGCAAAGCTAGGGTTTTAGATACGGGGATTTGAGATGAAAGAGAAAGGAAGAGAAGAGAGGGCGTGCGTATATACCGGATTGGAGGATAGTACGGTGGAAGAGAAGAGGCCGCGAGATGGGAGATTAGCTAAGTACTTTGAAGCCCCAGCCATTGGATTTGAATCCAACGACTGTGATCCCTTTCCTTTCGGTGTGGCGCTTTCCATCGCCTTCTCTGTTTATCCCTTCTTAACACATGCTACTGCCGCTTATACACGCTGGTAATGGGTGTATGTGCGAGGAGTGGGTCCCGGACCCTGTATTTATGCTGGACTCGGATTTGGCAGTGTAGAACACAGTACCGACGTCGGTACTGTATATACGTCGCAAAAATATGTGGGCCCACCATGATGTATTTTTATTATCCACGCCGTCCATTCATTTTTCTAGATTATTTTAGGTTATTACCACAAAAATTAGGCATATCTGAAATTTTAAGTTGACCACACCACAGGAAACATTAGGGATTGAATGCCTACTGTTGAAAACTTCTTAGAGCCGTAAAAGTTTTGAATAAGATTATATTTTCGTTTCCTTTTCCTTTTTCCATATCTGTGTGATTTTACAAACCTTTTGGAAGGCAAATAAATATCATGGTAGGCCTTAGGAAGTTTCAACAGTGGTTGTCATTATTCCCACCGCTCCTTGTGGTGTGGTCCACTTGAGAAATGGATCTGTATCAATTTTGAGATCATTCACTGAAATTATCTGAAAAAATGAATGGACGGCGTGGATAAACCACATACATCATGGTGGGGCCACAGAGTTTTGCAGCGTATACCCAAGTGATGTTGTATTCTACCCGACGCAAACCGAGTCCGTATTTATGCGCGACTCAGATTCGGTAGCGATGCCTTCCGTGCGGAGGTCTGTCTGGCATCGGTTGTGGCTCCGCAATGACGTGTGTTTTATCCATTCCGTCCATCTTGTTGGTTCATTTCGGGCTCGCCAAAAAATGACGCAGAACTAAATCTCAAATTGACCACGCAACAAATAAAAAACAGTGGTGATTGTTATGGGAAATCTGAGCTCACAATACAACGCTGCTCTGAGGCCAAGTCCGAGTCGAGTCGCGACCCTGTCGACCTGTTTCAAGACGCGACCCATCCGAGCAGCCGACTTGATTGAGGTCGGACTCCGAATTATGATCCAATCGGATGATTGTCTACGCTATAGCCGCCCTGCTCTAGCCTACATTCCGAGGCGAACGACGTTCCAAGCCGAGCATATAGTCCGAACAGAGCGAACGTTCCAAGCCGAACGCATGTTCAGATGCGCATATCCCACTCGCTGAACGTGGAAACTGCCATAACCAAACGTGGTCGATAACCTCACTCGCAAATACGCATAATCCGCCAGATACGCTACATGATCAATAGAATGCGGAGGGTATCTCCATGATCCGGAAATCTCCCTGATTCTGCTGAGATTATCGGGTCCGGACCACTCGACAGCTAAGTATAAATAGTATATCACGCCATATCTACAGGGACGCAAAATCGAGCTCTCCTCTACTATCTACTCAGACGTTGATTCCCTTATCCTGACTTAGGCATCGGAGGGTCCCCCGGCCTAGCCAGGGTCACCTTTGTGTGCTTTCCTGATGCAGGTTCCAGGAATCGTACGTGGTGGTCGACGTGGAGGGAGGGCTGACTGGATTTTGGTATCAACATTTTCTGGCGTCGTCTGTGGGAACCTTAAACTAGAAGTCAGGTTCTCATTTCCCCTAAGCAATAGCGAGGAAGAAGAAAGCTACAATAGTGCAGCCGCAACCTGATGAGCAGACTCGGTCGTCATCACCGCTTCATGCCGAGTCCGCTCCAGGGCCTTCTCAGCGTTCGCGTAATCGGTCGAACAAGTACCGCGCCATGCAGAATGAGATCCAGGCCCCGCGTGATGAGATAAACCAGATGAAACAACAGCGGGAGCCAGAACTATGCCCGGCTCAAGAACAACCTGTTCTCGAGCCGGTGGGGTTGTTTGTGGAAACTCGCTCCGTACCGAGGAGTGTGAGGCCCGAAGTTCCCCAACGTTCAGGGGTACCGCAGTCGGGTCAAAATCTTCCTGCGGCACGTGGCGAGGCATCCGCACGGAACGAGCCTACTCGGGCTCTGACAACCGTTCACTCAGCCACATCCGCCCTGCCGCCCACGGACCTCCGTCATCAATTAGAACGGAGGAGAGAAGGGAGAATATCGGAGGCTGAACATACCCCAGAGGTCGTCGTTGAAAATAAGGATCCCTTGGAAGCGCGCTTTGCGAAACTGAAGGATAAGTTCCTGATATTGGAGAAAAAACAAGAACAATCGACAGTTCCGACCACAATCCAGGCGATGATGGAAGAGATCGAGCCTCCCTTCAACTCGGCCATCATGGCTGAAGTGATGCCGCAGAGGTTTCGGATGCCTCCCGTCATCCAGTATTCGGGATCTGGGGACCCATCCGAACACTTGGAGTCCTATAGATCATGGATGCAGATTCGGATTGCAACGGATGCGATGATGTGTAGAGGGTTCTCTATCACCCTCATCGGATCCGCTCGGATTTGGTATCGCCAGCTAAAACCAAATTCCCTAGGCTCATTCGCGGAACTGAGTCGACTATTCCTCACCCAATTCATAAGCGGTAAGAGAAGTCGGAAGCCCAACACCCACCTGCTCACCATTAAGCAGACCCCGAACGAGTCGCTGAAGGATTACATCACCCGCTTCAACGAAGAAGCATTGCATGTCGAGGACTACGATGATAAGATGGCCCTCGCCGTCGTTCTGAGCGGTCTGAAAGAAGGAAAGTTTGCCCTCTCCATCGGAAAGAATCCACCGAAGATGCTAGCGGACTTCATGGCAAAGGCTTAGAAGTACACTAACGTAGAGGAGTTCACCAACGCCCGAAAGGGCACACAGACGTCTGACTCGACGAACAAAGGAAAGAGACCCCAGAACGAAGACTCCCAGCCGGCTAGCAAAGGGACAGATGACCGCGCTTCTCGCGATCGTCGTCCGAGTCGTAGGCCAAAAGGAAAATTTCTTTCCTACACTCCACTCAATACATCCGCCGAGCAGATCCTGCTAGATATCCGAGGAGAAAGGTTACTCAATTGGACGGTTTGCATGAGAGATGATCCAGAACACAGGGACAAGCGGAAATTCTGTCGCTTCCACCGGGACCATGGTCACAACACGGATGATTGTGTGGACATGAAGGACGAGATCGAGTCCCTCATCCGCAAAGGACATCTACGTCGTTATGCCAAAAAGGAGAAATTCGATCGGAGAGAAGAAAGACCGCAAGAGCAGTCGAACAACCCCTCAGAGGAGCCCGCCGAAATTCACACCATCTTCGGGGGCTCAACTAGGGGAGAGGATTCGAACAGGGCACGAAAAGTCCATTCCCGGAGCTCCGAGTCGGAACGCCACATTCACCTGATGGAACGTCCCAGTAAGGAACTCCGTGTCGCTCCGTGCAGCCTGACCTTCACAAAAGATGACGCATACGGGATCCAGCATCTGCACAACGATGCGCTAGTGGTCACTATGACCATAACCAATCACAAAGTGTACCGCATCTTAGTCGACACCGGGAGTTCAGCTGACGTAATGTATTCCGAGGCGTTTGAGAAGATGGGAATTTCACGGTCCAAACTCCGACCTGTGAAGACTCCCTTGCACAGCTGTGTCGGGGAGAGAGTCATCTCCGAAGGAGCCATCTCCCTCCCAGTGACAGTAGGAGAAGGGCAACATCAAGTCACGCTTTTGGTTGACTTTTTAGTTGTCAATGTTCCATCAGTCCACAACGTGATTCTGGGCCGACCCTCCCTCAATGTGATGAGGACGGTCGTTTCAACTTATCATCTGATGACGAAGTTCCCAGCCGAAGGTGGGATCAGTTATCTCCGAGGCGACCAATGCGAGGCCCGAAGGTGTTATGCGATAGCCGTAAGGAAAGGGGCCGCCAAACAAACGCTCGTACTAGACGCCTTGGACCCTCGAGGATCGGCAGAAAATTCCTCAGTCGAAGATCTGATAAGAATGTCACTCGATGAATCAGATCCGAGCAAAACTGTTCAGCTCGGATCATCAATGAATCCCGAGCGGAGGAACGAGTTGTTGGCCTTCTTGAGACAACACCGGGACGTCTTCGCATGGTCACATGCAATATGCCGGGGATCTCACCCGATGTACAAGTCCACAGGCTGAACGTGGACCCATATCACCTGCCAGTTAAGCAAAAAAGAAGGTCGTTCGATGCCGAACGATATGAAGCCATTGCCGAGGAGGTCTCCGTCCTGCTCGATGCGCGCTTCATAGAAGAAGTATACTACCCTAACTGGATAACAAATGTCGTGCTCGTCAGGAAGTCAAACGGGAAGTGGCAGGTCTGCATAGACTACTCCAATCTCAATAAGGCGTGTCCCAAAGATAACTTCCCGCTACCTCGGATCGACCAACTGGTGGACAGCACGGCCGGCCACGAGTTACTCTCATTTTTGGACGCTTACTCCGGGTACAATCAGATCGCCATGCATCCCTCAGATAGGCAGAAGACCACCTTTATTACGAACAGGGGACTCTACTGTTACTGGGTCATGCCATTTGGCCTGAAAAATGCTGGGGCAACTTATCAGAGACTGGTGAATCAGATGTTTGCCAAACAGATCGGACACACCATGGAGGTGTATGTGGACGACATGCTGGTAATAGTATCAAAGCCTCCGACCACCTTGTTGATCTCGAAGAAACATTCAACGTCCTCCATGTATACCAGATGAAGCTTAACCCCGCCAAGTGCGTGTTCGGGGTTGAGTCAGGAAAATTCCTGAGCTTTCAAGTCAGCCAGCGGGGTATCGAGGCGAACCCAGATAAGATCAAAGCCCTCCTGGACATGAACTCACATTGGACTCTCAAGAAAATACAGTGTCTCACGGGAAGAGTCGTAGCCCTCGGACGTTTCATATCTAGGGCTACAGACAAATGCCTTCCTTTCTTCCAGCAGCTAAAGGGCCACAAGAGGGCGGAATGGACGCCGGAGTGCGAGTAAGCCTTCCAACAGTTGAAACAGTACTTGGAATCGCCGCCTCTCTTGTCCAAGCCGGAAGAAGGAGTTCCTCTACCTCGCCGTTTCGACTTCAGCCGTCAGCTCGGCTCTGATCCGAGAAGTCGGAACCAAGTAGTATCCCGTTTACTATGTAAGCAAAGCCATGGTACCAGCAGAAACGAGGTACCAGTCCTTAGAGGAATTGGCGCTCTGCCTTATCGTCTCGGCCAGAAGACTACGGCCGTACTTTCAGGCCCACTCCATAATCGTGCTATTGGACTCCCCTCTGAGGCAGATCCTCCAGATACTCGAAGTGTCAAGCCGGATGACCAAATGGGCAGAAGAGCTCCCCTTCGTCCTCTGGGCCTACAGGACTACAGCTCAGACTTCGACGGGCGAAACTCCATTTTCGTTATTCTACGGCTCGGAGGCAATGGTGCCTGTAGAAATCGGACTCCCTACAGCGCGGGTCAGGGGCTTCGAAGAAAGTCATAACTCTGAGTAGATAACAGCTAATCTGGATTTGCTTGAGGAACTCAGAGAAGTTTTCAAGCTCCGAGCAGCGGCTCGACACCAGCGGGTAGCGCGCTTGTACAACTCCAAAGTCAAAGTCAGGCGCTTCCGACCAGGAGACTTAGTCCTCCTATGGGTTTTCCATAACACGGCCGAGCTAGGGGTAGGAGCGCTCAGACCCAATTGGGAAGGTCCATACCGGGTGGTCAGATCTGCCAAACCGGGCTCGTACCACCTGAAAAACCTCGAAGGCTGTCATCTCCCTCATCCCTGGAACGCTGAGCACTTGAAGATCTACTACCCGTGAAGAAATAGCCTTTAAGGCTCATGATGCAATGTATGCCTCCGAGCGACTGGCCTTTAAGGCTCTTAATAAAAGATCGATTCTACCTTTGAATGCTTGTTCAATCGCCCTATCCACACAAGTACGAGATAAATGGTCCGATCCCTTAAGGAATCGGAACCCAACCTTACGAGAGATCGACGAGGCATCCCTCTAAGGGAAAAAGCCTAATAGATGGTCCGATCCTCTAAGGATTGAAACCTAACCCCACGAAAGATCGACAAGGCATCCCTTCAAGGGAAAAAAGCTTAATAACGATCCGACCCCCCGATTAAGTGTTCAGCTTGGCATACAACAAAACAAAGGCGACTGGCCGAGTATCCAAAGAGACCGGACTCAGGTAAAACTTGGGCCGAGGAGGCTCGGACAACCGACTCTAAAAACTAACTAAACGGCAGCTGACTAAACCCATAAAGAAACCATATCGACATACAAATAGATAATGTAAAAAGAATGTTCTTTATTGAATTTCCTCGAAGGGATAAAAGTACATAAGTACATTGATAGTTTCAAAAAAAAAGAAGAAGAAGAAGCAGAATGATAGTCTTCAGGCCGAAGGAGGAGCCTGGGAGTCAGGAGCTGGATTCGAACGGACGACTTCGACCGGGGCATCTTCAGAGTCATCAGGCAGGAGGGAATCAAGGTCAAGGTCTAGGTATAAACCCAGGACTGCCTCGAGGTAAGGTCGAAGCATGATTGTAGAATGTTGCGGCCTCATCATCCCTCTCTTTAGAAGTCATGAAGCTTTCGACTGCAGCAGCAACCGCTGCAGCCAAAGAGGCCTCGTCCTTCACCCTCTGGGCCTCCACGGCTTGACTCACGGCTCGTGTCCGTTCCTCAGTCGCCTCGGCCTTGGCACGATTCAGAGCTTCCCCAAGTCGAACCGTCTCCACGGCCAAGGAGTCCGCGTGGGCCCTGACACGGATCACCTCAGCAGTCACTACGTCACCGCTCTTCTTAAAATCATCCGCCTTATCCTGCAGATGTAGCTCCCTGGCTTCCAAGTCCACGACGACTCCCTATAGTCGCCTGACCCTGACTCTCTCGCCCGTAATATGTTGGCGGAGGCCAGGCTCCTCAGACCTTAAAGCCGCCATCTCAGCCCGGAGAGCCTCCAACTCCGCCTCCTTCCCCTTTTACTCTCGCACTCTCTGCCGAATGGAGAGCAGCACCGGGACGGCCTGAACAGAAAATAAAGATCAGTACTTACGGAGTGTGCATAACAATTTCAAAGAAAAGAGTCTTTTCGAAGACTTACCATGTAACATAAGGAGGCGAAGTGGTTCAGGAAGCCTCCCTCCGATCGCTCAAGGGTCTGGGCGATGTCTTCCTCCTTGGCATGCTTGGCAGCCCACGAAGCCATGCACACCATGTGATAGCCGGGTTCGAACCTCCCCCCGCTCGTGCCCGCTTGGGCCAAGGCCTCAGCCCCCTTGGCCCCTACCTGACTACCGGTCGAGTTTTGACCCTCGGCGCAGACCTCCCTCTCAACCTCGGGGGGGAAGGGACATTTTCAGCTACCCTGTTGGCTCCCTCCCTCTTAGAGGATGAGGGAACGATGATAGGGGGCTTGGGGGCTTCGATGGGAACGATGGCAGGAGGAACGGCGACGGAGGGAGCCCGAGCAACAGACCTCGGCACAGCCGGGGTGTCAGCCTCGGTCACTCGGACGACCCCCGAAGGAAGATGTACCACTGGCCGAAGCACTACCGGAGGAGCCGCGGCAGTGCTAGGGCGCTTCGGGGCAGGCAGCGCTGAGGGAGTGCAGGCGAGCCTCTGTGCCGGACTTGATGGATTTGGTGCAGCAGAAGATTCTACCACGCGGGGGGGAGCCGGCTTCTTCCGAGTGATCTTCACTCGGGGGCTTCTTTGAGTAGCTCCGCTGTGCTCGGAGCTGCCTTCCTCTTCCGCGCCCCGGACGCCTCAGCCATGCCTGCGAAAGAAAACTGTCAGCTACTAAATAAGTGAAGGAAAGATTATTAAAGAGGTCAGGACAGCTTACTCAGAGATGTGGCCAGAGGTTGGGACTTACAGAGCCAGGACCAGTGAAGGTTGGCCGCAGTTATCAGATCGGCTCAGGAGCGAAGCGACTCCGACCTCGTTCTGGCCTTTGCAATTTGATTCCTCTGGTCTGAGTCGATGAGCGGCAACCCCTTTACGAAAGCTGCAATGGAAAGAAATCTTACTTCAACCAAAACATGTGAAAACTAAGACAACAACCCGGATGTCAGATGAAATCCGACCTGATTTCGTAAAGTGGGTCGGGATATGAGCCGTCGAAGCCCTGAGCTCAGCTGTTGGAGCCTCCCAGTCACCTGCCGTCCAGAACCACTTGTTCTTCCAGTCCTTATTGGAGGACGACAGGTGCATTACTAAGCCCGACCCCTTGCTCTCCCGAGTTGTGAAATAATACCATGAGTTGTTGCTATCATGCTTGACCATATACAAGCTCAGTAACTCCTCTGGGGTCAGCTCGGGGTTCCCAACTTGCTTCCAAATTATGTAGGCCGAGATCATCACCCTCCATGCATTCGGAGTAAACTGTCCAGCGGCCAATCCGAGATAGGTCGCTACCTTCCGGATAAAAGGATGCAGTAGGAGACGGACACCGCACTTCAGCGTGTAGAGAAAAATGGCCACCTCACCCTTAGCTGGAGCGCCAATAACGTCCAAAGGACCAGGAGCCCTTATTTGCACGGAGTAGGGGACTTGGAACTCCGAGCGGATCCATTCCATTTGGGATTCTGACATGACAAAACCCCCAGGGATAACCTCTGCGGCCCCCAGGCTCGTAGGCATATCAGTGGCGGTAGGAGTTTCAACTCGGCGTGCTCGAGGGGCATCCTTCTTCCTGGGTTGTTTTATCCTAGAACCCAGTGTCTTTTGCTTCCGAGGCGGGGGGTACGGGAGAGTGGCTTCAAAAGGGCCCTCGGAAGACCCGCTTTCGCTCCCGGTACTCTCCGGCTCGAAGTCGTCGCCATACTCGCGGACCATCTCCAGATCAGAAGACATTGTGGAAACAAGGATGGAGGTGAGCGAGACTCACCGGATGATGTCTGGAAATCGCCTTTCTATCGAAAACCTCGAGTTTGGCCGGAATCGCCTCTCGTCAGAAATCGCCTCTCCGGTGTGCTCTCGCAAATCAGGACGTCAAAATAACTAACCAACGCCCGGAGCGCCTTATATAGGCAGCGAATGATTCTTGCATTGATGGTAAGCTTTAATAGCAGCAGCCGAATCGGCACGAGCCGATCTCCAAGTCCACCTGGCAACGTTGCATTGGCTGGATACGAACCGATCGTAGGGCTCTGACATCAGGCTACGTACCTCGACAGGTGAAGTGATGCCCCGGCACTCGAAGCCGTCAGGCGCATGCCTCCTGCCTGCGTGACAACTTCTCATAGGCTGGGAGGAGATTCGGGATCGTAACTGTAGCCACGTGTTGGCCAAGGCGGCTAGCGCGCATGATTCGAGATTCGTCATCATTGCGGCGAGGACGAAAGATTTTCTACCTAAGTACTCTCCGAGATGGCAAGTAAATTCGAAGAGTAGGGGGCTTCTGTTATGAGAAATTTGAGCTCACAATACAACGCTGCTTCGAGGCCAAGTCCGAGCCGAGTCGCGACCCTCTCGACCTGTTTCAAGACGCGACCCATCTGAGCAGCCGACTTGGTTGAGGTCGGACTCCGGATTATGATCCGATCGGATGATTGTCTACGTTATAGCCGCCCTGCTCTAGCCTACATTCCGAGGTGAACGACGTTCCGAGCCGAGCATACAGTCCAAACAGAGCGAACGTTCCAAGCCGAACGCATGTTCAGATGCGCATATCCCACTCGCTGAACGTAGAAACTACCATAACCAAACGTGGCCGATAACCTCACTCGCAAATAGCATAATAGCCAGATACGCTACATGATCGATAGATTGCGGAGGGTATCTCTACGATCCGGGAATCCCCTTGATCGTGCTGAGATTATCGGGTCCGGACCACTCGACAGCCAAGTATAAATAGTACATCACGCCATATCTACAGGGACGCAAAATCGAGCTCTCCTCTACTATCTACTCAGACCCTGATTCCCTTGTCCTGACTTAGGCATCGGAGGGTCCCCCGGCCTAGCCAGGGTCACCTTTGTGTGCTTTCCTGGTGCAGGTTCCAGGAATCGTACGTGGTGGTCAACGTGGAGGGAGGGCTGACCGGATTTTGGCATCAACAGTGATTAATACCCCACTATTAAAAAAAACTTTAAGGGCCTGTTTGGTCCATGAAGTTGAATGGTATTGAATGGTATTGAATTGTGTTAGATGATATTAACATTATTATTACACAATGATTACATGTCTGGATATACCCTGGTATTGTGGACATTCAATCCCGTGTTTGAGATAATATTTTTGTGTAGACGCCAGATTAAGCCAAATCATGTTTGGTGGACCATGGAATTATAATCAACGGACCAAATTTACAAAGGATGTCATTCACTTGTACACATATATAACTAGAATGTCACCTGCAAACAGTATATATAGATGGACAACATGGATAAATGCATGCATCAATGTAGGGCTCACATGTGTAATGGATTTCATGTTAGGAATCTGATTTTGGATACACCGAAAATTAGCAACAAATAATTCAAAAAATAAAATGTTTCACTAGGCTGAATCACATATAAAATACGTTGTCCTTAAAGCGTGATTCACCCCCTTGTCAACTGTTGATGCGTTACAGGTGAATTGCTTCTAGGATAAGACAAGCCTTCTAAATCCAGTATACAACAATCACGATAGGTCCACTAAGGAACAATTTTAATGTAGTAAATTACTTCTGACAGACTTAGACGATGGAGATATTCTGAGTATTTTAGAGTGGAGCTATGGACCGTATTCTAATTTAATGGGAGAGTTGAGATGATGAAATCGGACTGGAATGGTCCAGTTTATATATGCATCAGGTAGTGGACCGTTGCTAGGCTGTAATCAATGGTCTAGAACGTTTGAAAAATGTTTCTGGCCATTGTCCATTAATCACAGATATTTCTGGTCGTCGGATCAAAGGATCTAACCGTTTAATCATCATGGTCCGTCCATTTTTGGACCGTTGTGGCTTTTAAGGTAGCTATCTATTGTTATAAATGGATGGATGTTTCAGATTTAAGATCTGACCGTTCTCAGTCACCTATAAAAACCCAGGCTCATTTCAGATCCACACCGCCCTAAGGCTCTGACCAAACTCATCACACCGCGATCACACCATCTCACGAGGGAGCGACACAATGCACACGTGCGAAGTGTAAAGTGTGCCACTACAGCCACACTGCCTCACTGCCCACGCTCCTTGCCTGTGCCCGAGCCCGAGCGCGCGCGCGTGCGTGTGTGTGTTCCAGTGCTACGCATTGAAACACACAACCTGTGTATCACCTCATCCAAAAGCTCCAAGTAAGAATACTCTTCACAACATCTCATATAAACCACAAAAAGATTTTAACCATTTTCGATGTGGGATAAAGCGCACACACCGTACTTTTTAATTCCAATAATTCAAAATCATTTTGGCGAGAAAATCCTGAATATTTAAAAAATTTGAATTTTTAATTTTTTTATTTTTTAAAAATCATTGATTTTCAACAATCCCCCACTGATTTTTTAAAACAATGAAAACTCTACCAGAATAATAATAGTTATTATGCATAAAGAAATATATCTTGTGTTTGAATCTTTCCTTAGTGTAAGTATAATAAAGTTATTTCAAAATTTCTGATTGCCGCAGCATTGAACCAGTTATTTCTATATGATATAACTGAAAATACCACGCACATAATAGCTCCTGCGTTATGTGTTCCTTTATAATCTCGCTTAGCACTTTTAATGATCATGTGTTTATCCTGTTTCATGAACGATACCAAGATAACTCTAACTCTCGTGAGAAGCGGCACCACTTCTACGTTCACTATATTAAATTCTTCCAGTGTTTCCATTAAAATACTTGTCATGTTTGACTGAACTTCATTAAGAGTTTAATACTCATCCCTCTTTTTATAACGGCCAGCACTATTATCTTGGATGAGGTTATTAATTTATTTAGTGCTCAAACTTTTCACTTATCAGTGAATTGTTGTTACCCGTTAAACTCAATATTTATAGATTTTTTAATTTTGGGTTGAATTTTTTTCACTGGTGAAACTTTGAGTAAAGAGTTTTAACCTCATCTCTCTAGATGTTGTCCTTATTACCTCTCTCGTTAGAGGTTTAGTAAAAGGATCAGCCAAGTTATTACTCGATTTTACGTATGAGATCACAATGATTCCATCTTGAATCAATTACCTTACATAGTCATGTCTCAAACTTATGTGTCTGGACTTCCTATTGTAGGTACCGCTATAGGCTCTCGCTAGAGTGACTTCACTATCACAGTGAAGTGAAACAGCCGGTATAGGCTTCATATAAAATGAGATTTCTAATAGAAGATCCCTTAACCACTCAGCCTCTTTGCCTGTAGCAGCTAAAGCTATAAACTCAAATTCCATAGTTGAGTGTGTTATGCAAGTTTATTTCCTAGATCCCCAAGATACAGCTGCACCTCCTGGGGTGAATATCCACCCTGTAGTGGATTTGTTGTCCTCTGCACTCGATATCCAACTTACATCAGTATATCCTTCCAACACTGCTGTAAATTCTGATTAAAATAGTCCTAGTTCTTTGGTTTCTTTAAGATAACGTAGAACTCTACTTTACTGCTTTTTAGTGTTCAACACTTGGATTACTCGTAAACCTGCTTAGTTTACTCACAGCGTATGACATATCTGGTCTTGTGCATTGTATTGCATACATAAGACTATCTATAGCACTAGCATACTCTAGTTGTGCAACTGCTCTTCTATTGTTTTCTTTTAACTTGATACTTAGATTAAACGAGGTCTTTGGCTCTTTAATTTTTACGTAATTAAACTTGTTTATTATTTTCTCAATATAATAAGATTGACATAATGCAAAACTCCTACTATATTTTTTAACTTTGATACCTAATATAGTATTTACTTGTCCAAGATCCTTCATTTTGAAAACCAAAGAGAGAAACTTTTTGGTTTCAGTTACACCTTCCATTTTATTACTGATTATTAACATATCATCTACATACAAGCATATGATTACAATATAATCATCACATACTTTTGAATATATGCATTTAACAGTAATGTTATATTCAAAATCATAAGATAAAACTTTAGAATCAAATTTATTATGCTATTGTTTTGGTGCTTGTTTTAATCCATACAAAGACTTAACAAGTCTACACACTTTTCTTTCATTTTCTAGTAGAACAAACCCTTCTAGTTGCTCCTTGTAAACCTCCTCATCGAGATCACCATTCGGGAATGTTGTCTTCACGTCCATTTGATGGATATGAAGATGATGTATGGATGCTAGAGTGAATAAGATCCTAATCGATGTTATTCAAGCTACTGGTGAATAAGTGTCAAAATAATCAATTCATTCTTTCTGTCTGAAACCCTCAACAACTAATCTTGCCTTAAAGGTTTAAATTGTACCATTTGTGTGATATTTTTTCTTAAATACCTACTTACAATTCATTGGTTTAGAACTTGGAGGTAGATCTTCCAATTTTCATGTTTAGTTAGACATTATGGAATCCATTTCATCATTAATGGTTTCTTTCCAAAAGGCGGAGTCTCTTCAAGTCATAGCTTCACTAAAGGTTTTAAGTTCTTCTTCTATAGTTAAAACTATAAGTATTTTTCTAATCACCTTCTCTCTACACCCTCAACTAGATGAAAAGAGAGTCGCTGAGAGTCTATTTGATCAGGATCAAGACTCTTTTCTACTCTTGTTCTTTGACTCCTACGAGGTTCACTAGGAGGTTTCTCTTCTATTTGTGTTTCTATTATAGTTTCATCAAGAGATTGAATCTCAACATTCTTTTTCTCCGTGAATATAGAATTCTCAAAGAACTTTACATCTCTATACTCTATGATTACATTGGCATCTAAGTCTAGAAGTTTATAGGCCTTACTATGTTGTGCATATCCTATAAGGACACACTTGATAGCTTTTGTTCCTAATTTAGTTCTTTTAGGTTCTGGTGTTTTACAGTATGCAAGACACCCCCACACTCTAAGATACCCAATGTTTGGTTTTCTTCCTTTACATATTTCGTATGGAGAGGTCTTGGTTTTCTTAGATGGAATGGTTTAAAACATGACATGCAGCTAACAGTGCTTCTCCCCATAGGTTTAATGGTAATTGTTTTTGTATTAGCATTGAGTTGACCATTTATACTAATGTTTTATTTTTTCTCTCTGTTATACCATTTTGTTGTGGTGTATAGGGTGCTGTGCACTGATGTATTATGTCGTGTTCTTCACAAAAGTTAGAAAAATCATTAGAGAAATATTCTCTTCCTCGGTCACTACGAAGGATTTTAATATTTTTGTCTAATTGATTTTTTACTTCAGATGTATAGATCTTGAATGCATTAAATACTTCATCTTTCAATTTTAACAGATATATATATACATATCTTGATCAATCATATATAAACGTTATAAAGTATCATTTATCTCAACGGGTAAGAATGTCATTTAGTTCACATATATCAGGATACACTAGGTCTAATATTTGAGATGATCTCTCAACACTAGGGAATGGTTTCTTAATTATTTTAGACCATATGCATACTTCACATTTATCTTTGTCACTATCATTATATGATATTAGGCCGTTCTTAGCCATGAGTTTTATGGTACTATAGCCAATATGGGCTAGTCTACCATGTCATAGCATCACAGACTCAATCATGTAAGCAGAATAATTCTTTTCATTTAAAGAAAGTTTGATCATCCCATTACAAGCATAACCCTTTTCCATAAAGTTCCAGTTCTTAGACAAGATCAACTTGCTTGATTCAAATACAACCCTAATCCCAGGCTTGCTTAAGAGATTGTAACGTCCTGAAAAAATCCGTACATAGAACCGAGTACCACCTCTAGCAGAATTCCTTTAGAACCTAATCCTTTAGAATTTAACTAGAATTAACTAGTGCTAAACTAGATTACCTATGAAATTAGCACTAATCACTTTAAATACGATCTGTAAGACCCAAAACCTATAGAATTGTTAACGCTACATTACCCTGAAATCTAGGAGTAAACTTTAAACCTTATTACTCTCGGGAGCATTCGAAAACTTCGTATCGGACCTGGACCTCACATCATAAGTCCGATAGCGATGAGCTTAGACGATTATGACCGCCTAGTTGGACTTGACAATCACCTCGAAAATCAAGTCTAGACAATGTCCTGAGACTATTTCCTTGAGTCCGGAGTAAAGAGTGTGAGAAAGTGAAAGTTTATATGAAAATTAAATATGAATTTTAGTTATCTGAGTCGTGTCGCTTGTGCGCCGATTATAAGCAGTCTAACCGTTGGTTTCTGACCCAAATTCACCCTCAGATCAGAGAAGATGGCCCACACATGTCAAAATACTTGTGGCCCTAATCGAGTTTCGGTGACCATTGAACTGAAACTGGTCCGCCACAGTCGATTTGGAAACCAGATCGGACTGAAAACTTAACTTGCTCAAGATCCTATTTTAGTGAGCTTAAGTCCGACCGCAATCAGTAAAGGGATTTCCAGAAATGCTCCGTTGGATCGGAATAAGCCTGATTTGGTTATAACCCAAGTATACCTTGGCCCTGGGATTGTTTTCGTCAGTCCTGAGCCTATAAAAGGGCCTTAAACCCTCTCTCACATATCACATACGAATTCTAAACCTTAAGTAAGATAAGAGAGAGAAAGTGAGTGAGAACTTAGTGATTCATCTTAGGATTCTTCCCAGTTTCTCTACGCACCAAATCCATCGCAGCTGAATCGTTATTCCGACGATTCTAATTTCATTTTTGGATAAGACAGTCAAACCCTAACCTGTTTCAGAGCTTAAAATGGTCTAAGTGTTGTTGTAACTAACCTATTTCATACTTTAGGTTGCCTATCCGCCGTTGACGAAGACTTATCATCTAAATCATATCTGTTTCACATTTTTTAGTTTAAGGCGCAGACTATATACGTTTAGGTTATGATTTTCAAGACTTTCAATGTCTGATAATGATTTATTACTGATGTGGATACTATTACACATGATAAATGCACTATTTGTTTTGTTTTACGTATATGTATAACTTATGTTGTAAATAGTGTATTTTATGTGTTTGTTGAAATATTTGTATGCATAAGGAATTTGATGCTATGATTTCCATGATTAATTGTCGTTGATATATGCTTGTTACGTATGCGACAACTCCTTGGCAAAAGGACTTGCCCTAATACGTATATGGCCGACATACATGATGTATGTTGGAAAACGTAGTCTAAGTGTTTGTATAAATGCTTGAATGAGTTAGTAGTTAGTAAAGTGTGATTTATAAGGGTGTTGAGATATGAATCTCAATTACCTTAACTATGTGTATGATTTTCTTCATGTACTGTATCCATGTTTTAAGTTATATTTCATAACATGTTCGTATGAATGTAGGATTTGATTTAACTATTCATGATTGAGATTGTACGTAGTTGGGACTGTATTACAGTCCAGGTAATCAGAAATTGGTCTTGAACTGGTGGTTGGAGTTATTTACGCTACGTAGGATGTGTTCAATGAATCCCAGCCGTACTTGGGATGTTCGACAGTGGTTAGGCCATTTCACGCCCCAAACTCGAAAATCGGATTCACATGAATCCCGATTGTCGAATCCGGTGTCGACAGCCTCCGTAGTGCCCCATTCTTGGCTTCTGATAATCTAATGCCAGATTCCGATCCTGGGATCCTACAAGGAGGATTTTCAGAATGAATTTTTTTTTGTAAATGAGCATAACCACAGACATAACCAAGTCACAAAACAACATCATCACATATCCACTATAACAACAATTTTAAGTACAATGCAGAAAGGGAAATACAAGGTGATCAAAAAGCTCCAAAAGGTCCTGATGTGCACTCCTGTCTCAGCGCTGCTGTCGTCCAACACTACCTGCATGCAACTATCGTGCATAAGCTTACAAAAGCTTAGAGGGTGGTGTAAGTGTGTGCGTAAGGCAAACGCCAAGTGTACAGTATCAGAACAATGCGGAAGTATCCGGTAAGTCCATAGAATCAACCATGCCAAAGCTATGCGATGAGATATGAATGTCATCGGCCACACCGATACAATGCAAGGCCTATGTAGCCGAATGTCATATGCGAAATGCAATCCAAGCAAGTCGGTACTCCTCAAGTACGTATATTAGTACAGTTCCTCTCTAGATATCACCGGGGTCTAATACACTTCGCAGAGACTGCCACCTCCCTAGCTGCACAGTCAAGCAAGCGGATAAGACCTCACTATCCGCCTGACCAGTAGTATGCCAATACCTACCCGGCTCGTCGATAGCGGACTCATTTACGAGCTAGTCAAACTCAGCCTAGCTTATAGCCCTCTCACTAAGGCGGATAAGGCCACACCCCCTTCCAACCGACCAGGACACAGTGGGAGACGCGGCCTACTGGTATTTGGCACTCGGGCGCTGGTGTATCCACTCGGTCTAGACGTTGGAGCATCTCCTGGTACCAAAAAGGTTCTGGAACTTTCACCCAATGACATCCTAAGTGCCCACGGTGCTAGAATAAGTATTTTCGGTATCCAATACGGTCATCCACGATGTACCTGTGGAGCCACGGCCCTGATGTTGCTAGGGCGTGTAGTGATCAAGTCACACGTAGGCGAGATGCATGAATCACACGTCAAATCATGCAGAAGTCCAGCGCGTACTGCGCAATCATGTAGGGCACTCAGTCACATAATGAGTCCCGTAAATGGTCTGCCCAATGGCGTATGTTATGATCAGTCATTATTCATATCCAGCATACATATGATGCGTATGGGTATGAGTCATGAGGTTATACTAAGCATGTTATAAGGCAATGAATAGCAACGGGTATGGACCTATCAATGGGCCCTAAAGAGAGCTACAATGCGGACATTTAACCAACATTGTACATACAATGTGGACGTCAAACCAACATTGTTTTCTAGGCACGGCTTACCATAAATATCATTTCATGATCCATGATAGACGTACATTGCAATGGACCCTAAGGACATCCATTGGGCCTCGATCCTTGGGCCTTGGATATATCAAATGAGCCGAATTGCGTGGGCCTTACATTCTTCAAATGACTACGTTAATGGGCCTCGCCAAGGAGCCTTATGTACATTGCAATGGTCTATGACTCATGGGCCATGAAATACATCAAAGTGGGACTACACACATGAGTTTTAAATATGTCCAATGGGCCATTCCATTTGCGCCCCATGCACATCAAATGGGCCTGATCCCATGGGCTTTATATGTACCAAATGGGCTTAGATCCTGTGGCCTTATATAGAATAAGTGGGCCGAATCTCATGGGCATTATATATATCAAATGGGCCGAAACCCATGGGCTTTAGATATGCCAAATGGGCTTAATCCCATGGACATTACACATGCCAAATGGGATTAATCCCATGGTCTTAGATGTGCACCAAGGTGGGCCTAAATGAATGGCCATGAATGGGTCAACATGGCCCTATACACATACCATGGTGGCCCATTTGAACCATAGATCTGGTTCATTTTGGCACAAGCCATGAAATAATTTTACAACAACAAATAAATGGGCGGTTTAGATGCAACACATGCATCATGGCGGGGGTCACATGAAGGCCCACCATCATAATCATATTATGTTTATTATATAATTTATAAACAATATATGTATATATATATACAAGATTATATGTGATATAATATTATATATATATATATATATATATATATATATATATATATATATATATATATATATATATATATATATATATATATCGTTATATATATCTGCACATGCACACACACACGCATACACACACGCACACACACATATGCACTCACACATGCATACACACGCACACACACACACACGAGCACTCACACACACACGTACACACTCACGCACACCCACACATATATTACAGTGGGCTCCACCGTCCGTACGGACGGTGGATTTCAGGCACCACATCACTGTGGGTCCCATGTGGGGCCCACCATAATGTTTACCTTCCATCCAGTCTGTTGGTAAGGTCACAAAGGCCTGGATGAAGGAAAGAAAAACAAATATCATCGTGATCCAAAACTTCCGTGGCCCACCAAAAAGTTTCAATGGTACGCACTCAATCAACACTGTTTCTTATGGTGTGGGCCACCCGAGCGTCAGATCAGTCTGATCTTTGGAGGGGGGCACGTCAGGAGGCTGGCCCACCTAATGAATGGGTTGGATGATGAAATAGACATCAAGGTGGGGCCCACGGCTAGGGCCGTGGGTCGGCCTCGTCCGCCCGCCCGCTGGAGACCGCAGGACGCCTGGCGTCCTGCGTGAAGTCAGAGGCAGCAGCGCCTCTGCTGCTTGTTAAAAAAAAAAATTTAGAAAAAGCGGTTTTTATGCAGTTTTTCACCTGTGGGGCCCGCCTATGATGGATCCACCCCGCTCAATGGCCTCTATGACCCAAGACAAGCCAAACGAGTCCGATATTGCATATTTTTTTTGGCAAATCAAACTGTCAGGGTGAATTTCAATGGCAAACACACTGTTTGCTATCCTATGGCCCACCTGAGAGTCGGATTATCCTCATTTTTCGGCTCAACGCCTAAAATGGGATGGGAAAAAAGATAGACGACTTGGATTGAATACATACCTCAAGGTGGGGCCTATATGGATGGTCTTCCCCAAAGGCTTAGTAACAAGCCTTTATCATGTTTTCATCCAGGGACGTCCAGACGTCACTGGACTCCCCTTGACTAAATGCAAAGTTTTAAGTGGGCCTTACCTGGGTGGGCCACCACATACTAGATGGGAGGGTACAAGGCATATAAGGTGGGCCCACTCATGGATGACTTGGATAAAATACTTACCCCAAGGTGGGGTCCATCCAAGTGGGCCATACGGCCATTTCATCGCATACAAGTAAGTAAATGGAAGGAGAGGGAGAGAGAAATAGAGTGAGACACGTGTGATGGAGGGACCCCGGCACTATGGGCCCTCCGTTTCAATCATCCAATCATACATCAAAGGTCCTCTTGCATATGGACCATCAATAAAAGATCAACGGTGGAGATCCCACTCCACTAGAAATGGACGGTCTAGATGACCTCCTCAATACAAGGAAAGTAAACATCATGATGGGGTCCATGGAGAATGGCCCCATCATGGAATGATCTTGATGATTAAGATGAGCCATTGGCCACATCTTAGGGTCCCAAGTGAGATCCAAACCATTCATCGGTTGGCCTCACTTGGTCCACCTTAAAAACATGAAAACTACTCCATCAAAGCACCCACCTCTTGATCTTCTTGGTCCGTTGGATAGCCGGTCACCTAGAGCTTCACTTCGATGGTGGAGATGGGAAATGGATGGCTAGGATGATGGGATTTGGAGATGGGAAGTGGGCCACTAAAATCACTTCTTTCTCATGGAAGAGAGCTTGGACGTGAGCTCTCTCTTCCTTGCTTGAAGTTGGAGTGTTGAGAAATGAGAGAGAGAGAGGTGTGATTAATGAGAGATGGAGTGATGTGAAGGGATGATGGTTGATGGATGTGAGTGATGGGTGAGGTGATGTGTTAGTTGACTTGGGTGGTTGCTTGACTTGTGGAGAAAGGAAGTATGGGTGCTTGTACTTGACATGAGAGGTGATTGATGGGATTGATTGATGTGATTGATGGGACACTTTATAGAGATTCCTTGGAATTTGTAACGCGCGGTGTTTTTACTCGAACTGAACGTGGGTCCGTATCTCATCGCCTGGGTATTGGATCGGTGCGTGAGTTGCGGCGTTGGAACCGCGGCGACGGTGCGGTCGCAATGATACAAGTCTCGGATTAAGCCGGCTCAAATGAATAGGATACGACTTACGGTCGTGCGCAACGTCAACCATAAGTCGCGGATTGCCGGAATTTGACGAGAAGGGTCGCGGGAATCAACGGAACAGTGCGAATTAGGATACGGGTCTTACAGGCCACACGAAGTGCTTATGCATTTCATGTCGTTCAACTCAACGTGCGATCGTCCTAGTTGAGCTCGTCAGTTAAACTGATTGACCGATGTATGTTCACCATATTTAGACGCTACTTTTTGAATCTAAGGTACCAAACTCACCAATGAAACCCTATTAACCATGGTATATCGATCCGCTAAGACTCATGAGTCGGGCATGGTGGTATGAGACACCATGGTAGTGCTGTCGGCCTACATTGGGGCGACGAGCCTCCCCGTAGTGACCAGTGAGCAACCCAGACTCGTGAGCCGATTATGGTGGTATGAGACACTATATTCGAGTTGTTGGCCTATTCTGATTGGTGACGAGCCCTTTATAGTGACCTCGAGTATATCTTGAAACTGCATTGAGGGGACGAGCCTTATTGTAGTAACTAAGATATAGCTAGACCTGTATTAATTGGTGATGAGCCCTTTACAGTGATCTAGAACTATAATATCATATGAGATTGTCTAGGACTGACAAACCTAGAATGGATAATTATTTGGGAATTGATATAAGGGAGGTACCTTAGCTTTCCAATCCTGCTGTATGAAAATGACTAATAAGAACTTGGTAATCATGTTCATAACATCGCACTGCATGTGCCGTTGGTGTTGGTGTAGAGTACAGTGGTAGTGATTCATGTCGTGATTATTAGATGTTGTGGCAAGAGAGAGTTTGGGTGAGGGAATGTATTATTTCCTAATATCATTCTTGTATTAACAAGAGTATCTAGGACATGTTTGATTGTACTGCTTTATCATTACTGCTTGATTGAATTGATAACATGTTAACCTTTGCTGTATAGTTCCACTGAGTTGATCACTCACTCCCACGTTCTGGGACGGTGCTTAAACACTAACCAGACTTTGACTTAGCTGCAGGTGATGGTGATGTCTGTGAGGCAGAGTCGAAGTTTGATGAGGACGAGGAGGCATTCTCGTTCATGCAGTTTTTGGATGAATTCGCATGAGCTGAGTCCGAATCGATGGGACTTCTGGGTTTACACTTTATAGAGGACTAATACATTATGTTATATGTATTTTGAAGCAATAAAACGTGTACCTATTGACTTGGCAAAGCACTCATACTTTGGGGACTTGTACTGGTTCATTTATGTATTTTCGACTTCCGCTTGAGATTTCAGATTGTCCCTGGATTATGATTTGATATTTTGGCTTAATCTATTTCATGTTTAATGCACTAATACAGACAACATACATCTATCATTAATTATGTTGCATGAGTGATGTTTTGGAACTCGGGAGCTGAGGTATGCTCGACCTCCGAATTTTAGGGCGTTACAGAGATCCCCTGAGACAAGATTCCTCCTTATGTCTGGGACATGTAGTACGTTGGTTAGAATTACCTTCTTTCCAGAGGTAAAGAGTAATTTCACGGTTCCTTTTCTAGCAACTTTCGATCTTCCTTCATTTTTCATTTGAACCTCCTGACCATTGGTCTCATCTTCATAGGTTTTGAAGGCAGATCGATCATTGCATACATGGATTGTGACACCTGTATCATACCACCAATTAGAAAATTTCTCTTGAACTAGGTTCACTTCTGTGACCATGGCTACGATTTCATCGTCTACTGCATTAACCTCTTTCTTAGGCTTTTTTGGGTCCCTACAGACTCGGGCGAAATGCCCGGTCTTGCCACAGACATAGTAAGCTCCCTTAAGTTTGCCGTTTTTTTTCTTTTGAGTTTTCTTAAATTTTTCTTGATCTTTGTTAGGTTTAAGAGAATTAGCTTTCTCATAGGTATTATTTTGGGATGACCTTTCTACTGCATTCACCTTAGATGAGGATGCACCATGAGCGTCATCCTTTTTGTCTTAGTTATGGGATTCTTTTTCAATACGAAGGTGCTTCTGGATTTGTTTTAAGGTAAATTCTTTAAATTTATGCAATAGTTTCTTTCTGTAGTCTTTCTAGCTCAGAGGCAATTTTGTAATTATAGCTCCGACTTGAAAGGGTTCAGGAAGATCAATTTTTATGGCTTTTATTTTGTTTACAATAAGCTGCAATTCTTGAATTTGGGCAAGCAGTAGTAGATTATCTACCATTGTGAAGTCGAAATACCTGACAATTAAAAATTTCTGTGTACTTTCCTCTTCAGCCTTGTATTTGTATTCCAGCGCACTCCAAATTTCTTTCACTGATGTGGTCCCCGTGTACAAATCATACAATCGATCAGAGAGAGCATTGAGGATGTGGCCATGACACATCAATTCATCTTCTTGTTGCTTGATCCTGGTAGCAACTTGTTCAGGAGTATCAATGTCCTTTGCTTTAGGCAATGACTGGAGAGTCGTGTCCAGGATGTAGTAGAACTTTAGAACGGTCAACAGGAATTTCAGCTTGTCCTGCTATCTAGTGAAATTTGAACCATTGAATCGGTCCAATCGGATCAGATCCTGGTTCATCAGTTTGATTGATGCAACACTTTCAGTGTCCATGAACTCACACTTTAAGATTATTAGGAATCTAATTTTGGATACACCAAAAATTAGCAACAAATAATTTGAAAAATAAAATGTTTCACTAGGCTGAATCACGTATAAAATACGCTGTCCTTAAAGCGTGATTCGCCCCTTATCAACTGCTGATAGGTTACAAGTGAACTGCTTCCAGGATAAGACAAGCCTTCTGGATCCAACGTGCAGTAATCATGATAGGTCCACCGAGGAACAATTTTAATGCAGTGGATTATTCTGGCAGATTCAGACGGTGGAGATATTTTGAGTATTTTAGAGTGGAGCTATGGACCGTATTCTGATTTGATGGGAGACATGGTTTGTTGAGATGATGAAATCGGACTGGAATGGTCCAGTTTATATAGGCATCAGGTAGTGGACCGTTGCTAGGCTGTAATCAATGGTCCAAAATATTTGAAAAATGTTTCTGGCTGTTGTCCATCACTCACAGACGTTTCTGGTCATTGGATCAAAGGATCTGACCGTTGGATCATCATGGTCTGTCCGTTTTTGGACCGTTGTGATTTTTAAGGTAGCTATCTGTTATTAAAAATGGATGGACCTTTCGGATTTAAGATCCAACCGTTCTTAGTCACTTATAAAAACCCAGGCTCATTTCAGATCCACACCGCACATGCGAAGTGCAAAGTGCGCCATCTCGCTCCACAACAGCCACACTACCTCACTGCCCACGCCCTCGTCCGTGCCCGAGCTCGAGCTTGAGCGCGCGGGCGCATGCGTGTGTTCCATTGCATAGCACTGGAACATGCAACCCGTGTATTACCTCCTCCAAAAGCTATAAGTAAGAATACTTTTCACAACATCTCATATATACCAAAAAATGATTTTAACCATTTCCAAAGTGGGACAAAACACACACACCGCACTTTTTAATTCAAAAAATTCAAAAAGCATTTTGGCGGGAAATTTTGAAAATTTTGAAAATTTTGAATTTTCATTTATTATTATTTTTTAAAAACCACATTTCAAAATCCACAGAAATCCTGTATAGGACCAAATGCAATTTTATAGGACTAAATACAATTCCATCCCACTTAATTCCAACTTTTCCCATCCTCTCCAAATGCTAGATAGAATTGCATGGGACTAAATACAATTCTATCCCATCTAATACCCTGTGCCAAACACCCCCTAAAGATTTCTCAATGACCTACGGATAAACAATCCTCCCTAAATGTCCAATGGAATTTAGGCGGCACCAAATACAATGCAATTCCGTCCCACTTAATCCTACATAAGTCCACTTCCGTGGAATTAAATGGTATTGAATTACATTAGATGATATTAACATGTTATTGTATAATGATTGTGTCTGAAAATATCATGGTATTTTAGCCATCCAATCTCAAGTTTAGGATAAATTTCTTGTTATGGGAAAACACTGGATTAAGCAAAAATCAAAATCTTGTTTGGTGGATCATAAAATTGTAATTAACTAACCAAATTCACAACAGATGTTGTTCACTTCTACACATATATAACCAGAATGTCACATGTTATGGTGTATATAGATGAACAACATGGATGAACACATACATTAATGTGGGGCCCACATGTATAGTGGATTTCAAAATCCACTGAAATCCTACATGTGACCAAATGCAATTCCATCCTACTTAATCCCAACATTTCCCATCTTTCTAAAATGCTGGATGGAATTTGCACAGGAACAAATGCAATTCTATACCATTTAATATCCCATGCTAAATGCCCCCTAATAGAAGTGAAGTAAATAAGTCCAATTTTAACCATTGAGCGCATTTGTAGGTGATCTTGTTGGAATACATATTAAATTAAATAGACTATATAAAAAATTGAGAACCAAAAAAGAAAATAAAATTTGATAAAGAAGACTTTTTGAATTAAGTCGAGGCATGACATGAGTTACTTGGCTTGAAATCAAATTTGCTCCCCTTAGACAGCGTCCTAAGTGCAACAGGTTTACAGAGCAATCGACCTCCAGGATACAATGACTATGATCCGGTCCCAGTGGTGCACTCGCTGTATGCAGGCTCGAACCACTTCCAATTTAACCCGAAAATATTGAGTTGACTCAACAACGAACACAGTAAAAATTCTTAAATTAGAATACAAAGAGAGTTTTATAAGATGAGATGAGAAATATTTTTTCATAATTTAGAAACAGAAACAGACACATCTCTCTGGTTTAAAACGAAAAGACAGAAGTGCGAGTAACTCTTACAAATAAAGTCTCGTAAGTACCCATACACACACACACTCATGCGAGTGCACTAGCACCACACCCGCGCCCAGCCCAGCCCGTCGCACACACAAACTCGGCTAGATGCGCCTATGTGTGTGGTCAAGGGCATAGATTAGAGCTATTGACATAGCCCCCAACAGGACCAAATTCACATGCCCCCTGAATGGGGCTCAAGCCCTAAGACAAAAAGTCTATCTTATATATAAGATGTTTTTCTTTATCAAATTCGATGTGGGACAAAACCCACAACTCAAAAGTACCAAAAATTTTAAATGTAAAAGGGAACCAAAATATTTGAAATTCGATTTAATATAAAATTTGAAACAAAATACAACATATCTTAGCCATAAATTGCCTAGCTCCAATTGCAAATAACTTTTATTTAAAAGGCCTTTTCATGTCCCTCAAATGTGCATGTGTGGTGTAACTTCAATCCAAGCTCGATTAACAGTTGGATGAAAGCAAACCTTTGAGATAAAGGCACATAGGCATTGGAAGTGCTCTCCCCAAGTCTCTTAAAATGAGATTTTAGTCATTTGGGTCACGCAGGTATTATGCATGGATGATATGACCAAATGCATGATTAAGATTTAGTTATTTACTTTTGAATTGAAATTGAAATTTTTATTTAACTTGAATTGAAATAACAAAGAATTATCTTTTTCTTTTTTCATATTTGACATTGGCAAGTGATCATGGCCTGGCCTTTGGATTATTATTTAAATGTGTTGGGCATGAGTAATGCTTTGAATTTTCTTTTAAAGATAGACTAGGCGTGGGCCAGCGTAGAGGATTTTAGGCTGGATTTGATCAACATGAAGCCTGGGCTGCCTGGCCCTTCATATTGATGGCCGACATGTAGAAAGGACCAAAAAAGAGATGGAATCGGCTACAAAACCATTATTTTAATGGTGTATAAGAGATCAGCCCAAGAAAATACTCTAATGGATCTAACCAATGGGAACAGGGCAAAAGTGCTCCTGAAACCTCTTTAAGTTTAAAGACGGTGTGACTGTTTAAATCTTAACAGATTTAATGAAAGATACATACCATGGTTGTCCCAGCTCCCAAGTACAATCTTAAGGCCCTGTTTGGGCGCGTGAAATATGGTGGCTTAAACGGTATTAGGAGGGATGAGATTCGCTAATCCCTGATGTGATGGCTCCGAAGCTGTTTGGATGACAGATGTCTCTCCACGTCTTAAGAAGGACTGGCGCGTGTAGTGGAGTCGGTGGGATTGTGAAATCCCATCGAGATAGAATCCCTCAAGCAAGAAGAAGACAAAGTCCGACGTTAGCCACAACCTCACCTCTTTCGAATGGGCGCCTGTAGTAGGAGTGGGCCCGATGATACATCGGCCACCGAACGGATGGCTGACGGGTTGGCCACGTGTCCAGTCAAATCACTTTCCAAATACAACAAATACACCACCAAAGTGGGCCCCACATCCGCCTCGCATGAAGATGTGGCTAGATCTTTACAGATAGATGCTCTCTTCTCTCATTCGAACCTGTCGCGCTCGTGAAAGATTCGCGACCTTTAAGCGCTAGGATTCTCTCTCTCTCTCTCTCTCTCTCTCTCTCTCTCCTTAGGTGGGAAAACAGAAGGTGACAACACCATTTGAACTTCTTCGCTTATAAAAGCTCTTCCCATTTTAGGAAAAATGATTCTCGATTTGCAGAGCTAGGGTTTTTTTTCTTTTTCCAAACTCCTTTCCTCCAATGGCATTTTTGTAAAAAAAAGCATAAAAGGGATGAAGGTGAGTTCCAGAGGCTTAGCTGCTCCCTTCAGCTTCAGAATCTGGAGATTCTATGCTTTCCCTCTCCCTCACCACGGACTGGACTTCCAGATATGTGGTCGAGATCGACTGGGAAGGTTGAACGACTTCCGTTGCTGCTATTCCGAGACGGAGTTCCTGAAGCTTGTGCCGACTAAGACAAGGAAGAATAGCGAGATGAAAGTTGAGGAATGGTCATTCAAGCCATGCGCAATGATCATCAAGTGGGCCACATTTATACATGGAATCACAATTTCTGTGAATAGACCATTCATCCCAATGCGGATACCATGCAATTAACGGCTCGGATCTCCACATTGGGTGAAGATGAAGGATGTGATGGATGTGAAATCCACTTCAATCTAATGGGTAATCCAAACAAACCCATATGGGATAACCCAGGGGATGATTGCAGTCCCATGAAACCCAAACAGGTCATGTGCTGCGCATGGGATAAATGTGTACACGCAATGTAGCCGACCATCCACTGCAACTCATAAATGCTTAGGCAACCATAATTCCATCCCTTCTATTCTACCGTATTGCATGCGCCCAAACAGGGCCTAATGGATTTAATGAAAGATACATACCATGGTTGTCCCAGCTCCCAAGTACAGATCTATACTTGCAACCTATGTCGTTGTTATCAGATGGGTAGCGTGGATTTTAAATATACAACATGGTGGGACCCAGGATTTTACATGTACAACAAGGTGGGACTGGATAACTTATTCGGGCTGGCTGCGTAGAATGGTATTGGTGATGCAAGAGGATTTATGGAGCTTGGTTTGGATTCTTTATCAAGTCCTTGTATAATAAGCTTATTCTACAAGTGATGTGTGTGGGCCCACAAATCTTGTGCATGGCATCCAACCTATCTATCAAGGTATGCCCACAAGTAAAGTTGGATGCCCCAAAAATCAGGTTGATCTAATCATCATGTATGTGGCCCACCAAATGATTTGTATTGATATATATAATTTATATATATATAACCCATTCAAAATTTGGAGCACATCAATGAAGCACTAACAGAAGCAGAGCCTTCACACATGTATGGGAGCTCACCTACCAAATCAGGGAGCTTCATGTGGCTCTTGTAGCACCTAAGGTGCAGCTATCCTATCTTGGTATGTTTTGGTAGGGAGAGATACAACACAGGTGAGGTTCTTATTTTACAAGGTCCAGCTATGTGGAAAACTGAAATGACTTTGGTACCCCTCCCTTCAGCTAAATATATGATCCACACCATCCAATCTTACCCTTGAGATCTTGCCATATGGCAATCTCAAATTCAAGCCATTCAAACCATTTTCCACCCTTGACTTGCCAAGAATTAAAAGAAAACAAGGCTTGGGGGATATAAATAGTCCCTCCCCTTCTCATTTGACAAGACATCTTCCCATATTCAAGCCTTCTCTATCCAAGGAGCAACTCCTTAGCCTAGTTATTCCATCCTTCCACCAAGGAGTGGAAAGAGCAATAGGAGAGAGTCCAGCCCCGGTCAGTCTAGCCTAGTCTAAAACCCTAGTAACGTGAGCCTCCAAAGTCTTAATCAAATCCTTATGATATACTTATTCACCCTGCCATCCAATCCAAGATTAACTTCATCTATTTCTGCATAAGCATTGTGGGATACCCATTTCCCTCTCAACCTCCTGCTTATCATATCCATTAGCACCACATCTCACACATAACATTTTCACCCAGTCAACTTAAGTGTATGCTTTGTGGTTTGACGAGTTCCTCGAATCCTGCACGTCAAAAGCTTGGGTCGATTGGTTATTCCATTAGACAAGTGAATCATGGTGGATTTATCTAGAGCTGTACACGAGCAGAGTAAGCTTGGTTACTTGCTCGACTTGACTCGGAATTACTCGACTCGACTCGGCTCGAAATGAGTTTGAGCCAAGCACGAGCTGATTTTTGGTACTCGAATAGATTTCAAGCAGAGTATGAGCTGGGCAATACTTGACTCGGTACTTGACTCGATACTCGACTCAGTACTCGACTTGGTACTCAACTCGTACTTGACCAGGGGTATATATATACTCCAAAACAAAAATACCCTAACTCCCAGTTGCTTTCAGCCAGCCCGTTCAAAAAAACCCTACACCCCTCCCAGCGCCCATTAAAAACTAAAAAACCTATCCCTCCCAATGCCGTCCAACGGACCAACGCTCTCACCCATTGGCCCATCCCTCTTCTTCCCTCTCTCTCTCTCTCTCTCTCTCTCTCTCTCTCTCTCTCATTTCCCCTGTCCGGTGTCGTCTGACCCGTCCCTCTTCTTCTTCTTCTCTCTCTCTCTCTCTCACTCCCCTATCTGGTGCTAGTCCCTGCCGCTCGTCCCTACCCTGCTCGAAAACTCGGACTCGACTCTGCTCGATATCTGCTCAAACTCGGACGAGCAGAGCACAAGCTGGGCATCTGAGCTCGAAGCTAGAGCCGAGCCGAGTACAAGCTGGGACTCGAGCAGTGCAAGTTGAGCACGAGTTGGGCAATACTCGGTTCGACTCGACTCGTGTACAGTTCTAGATTTATCTAACTCAATACACTTCTTGGCAGTGATGGTGGACTAACACATTTATCGCGCATACTTATCGTATTGTATAACATAATATTCTTGCCTGACCAACTTGAATGTATGCTTTATGGCTTTTCAATTTTATCGGATGCTGCTAATCAAAAGCTTAAGTCGGCTTGTTATTCTGCTAGACAAGTAAGTGAGTCATGGTAGATTTATCTAACCTAAGACACTATTTGGCAGCGATGACACATTAATATAGCATTCTACACACACCTTGCATTCATAGTACGTAAGAACTAATCTTCAATAATTCACTTGAGCCTGTGAAATAAAGACTGTATATTTGTACGGACATAGTGGGTGTTTAACACCTCTCTTTATAATCGTGGTCCCTTACCTGAAATTTTCACTCGTAGATCAAGAATCTTCAGGTTTTCCCTTCTAAACATTTTTACAGAGTCTAGTCAACTGTGGAATCGGAGTAACCGTCTAGTGGCGACTTTAGTCAAATATATTACTCCTACCAACCACACATACCCCCCTTTCTCCCATTGAGCCGAAGTGGCCACGTGAGAGCAATTCCCCCTGCACTGGGATCCAACATGCATAGAATGTGACTCCACTAAGGATGTGCTAGTCCCACTAATTGTGAACTAACTTATAAAATAAGATATTTTAAAATTTTGAAAATCATCAGTACTTGTGCACTCGTATCTGTATTTAACATTCACCCTCCTCCCCCCCAAAAATAAAAATAAAAATAAAAATAATAACAACAACCCAAAATATAAAAACCATTGCTCCTGAGCCAGACATCCATAAATACCTGGTCCTAAACATCAACAACTAACCAAGGAGAAGAAGTTCATCACTTCCTTACTCTTAACCAATCAGATATTCATTCTCAAGAACAATAATTGTTAGAAGAAGTCATGCTAGCCACCTGCATCCAGGAACTGGCATAAGGAGTGAGAGCAATGCAGGAGATGTAACTCCAATTCATGTAAGCCAAGCTACAATGGCCACCGGTCAAGATATCCTAGCACCATGGCAACAACCACATTCTCTCGCATTTCAACTTGTATCAAGCTCAATTCAACCACAATTGTCAGAGTCTGTTCAGGACATCTGACACCAGTAAGCACGATCCTCAACCTTACGAAATTTCTTTCAATACCCTATAATGAATAGGAATCAATCCCAATCCAATCCTACCACCGGGATTTCCAGTCAATTTTAAACAACACCAACTTCTCCTAATGGAAGCCTAGGGTAGGTCTTGGAGGATGCCCTCAGAGGGTCAATTTTAAGCTCATTTTAATTATTAGGTAGAATGCCCATCAAGGGGGTCACTTTCTTTTCTCTCTGCCTCTCTTAACTGAAATGCTCTTCTATTCCAACAAACTCTAGTTTAATTCCCCCTCACATGAGACATAAGGTTGAAGACTGTAATGCCCCGACTTTTTAGAACCCGAGTATACGATCCATTTCCCAAAAACTCGAGTATTAACTTATAAAGAGCCAAAGTCCACATTTTTTTCTTTCATTAGAGTAAGCAGATGAGCATAGTATGAACAAATCAGACATAAAAGAAAGTTGTATTATCATTTAAATATACAATAAGCTGTCCATAATGACTTATACAAACCAATGTCTCCATTCTTACAACACAAAATGAAATAACATTACACGTGAAATAAAGTAAATTGCAACAATCTTGAGCTGTAAAATCTTGTAACAGCCCTTAGCAAATACAATCATGCACCCTTGTCAACCATAGCCTGCTCCTCATCAATGTGAATGTGAACATCATCTAGGCCACCTATGCTACCTGTACGATTATATATTTGATTGATGAGTAGCCAACTCAGTGTAAATTTCTCTTAAGATTACACACTTCCGCATTAGGTAAGCATAGTTATAAAACAGAACATACAAACTAATATATGATGTAGGTCTTATTAGATGCATGGATGCGTGAATATAGTTACGCCTCGGTGATGCTCATCCGTGCAGAATTTGGGCTCATCACCCATGCAAATATGTAATCAACCCCCTGGGGATTAACCGTGTGGAATGCAATCATCGACCTGGAAAAAACATCCAGTTGGATAGAGGCTAGTCGTCAGCGAAAACATACTAAGTGCGGCGTAACGACTGCTTAACAATAAACACTAGTTTATGCTATGTATACATGATTAGCCAAACCATTATTAGTCCAGTTACAACGAGCCAATTTTAAATAAGCTCAAGGTCACTACGGGGGCTCGTCACCAACATAGGCCAACAGCTCGATTATAGGTCCCATACCACCATCCCCTGTTCATAAGACTACCATCTTAGGATGTTTAATGGAAGCCCGTCAACTAGTGACCAATCATATTACAGTATGTGGGGCTTACCATCGCATGGTTGTATAGAAATGGTACATCGAGGCACATAGGGTAAATACCAAAACCGAGCCACATAGGGCAAATGTCAAAACTAAGCCACAAAAGGTGATTTTTGAAACTAAGCCACATAGGCAATTATTAAAACCATGTGATAAAGACAGTCATTGAAAACCACTTAACACAACAACTCATTGATGGTAGGCCTACATCAATGATCCATCTAGACCACCACGCAATAACCACTAGATCGAAGGTCCATTACAATCACCATCAATCGAGTTACATCCCAAGTATGAGTGTACATTTATAAGTGAGAGTTTTCCACTAACACATAGGGCAAATGTCAAAACTAAGCCACAAAGGGTGATTTTTGAAACTAAGCCACATAGGCGATTATTAAAACCATGTGATAAAGACAATCATTGAAAACCCCTTAACACAACAACTCATTGATGGTAGGCCTGCATCAATGATCCATCTAGACCACCACGCAATAACCACTAGATCGAAGGTCTATTGTAATTACCATCAATCGAGTTATATCCCATGTACGAGTGTACATTTATAAGTGAGGATTTTTCACTAATGTACCAGTTTAAATCCTAGAAGCAATCCATGAATAATCCAATATCATGAATAAATATACATGATATCATTAAGCATATGATGTAACAACTCAATTACACATGTGAATATCAGAAAGAGATAACAATTATCAATTTGAATTAAAATAAAACTATAACTTAAGCTAATGGAAAAATGAAAAGCTCAAGGGGAAGAAATCATCACCTTATACTTTGAATCATCAACTGGTATTGCTAAGAAGTGCGTGCACCCTTAGAATTGAATCCTACCATGGATTGTGAAGTTATACGTGAGATCAAGTTTCTATAAGATATTCATAGTCAAGATTAATATAACCCAGGGTTTTCATCTTAGGGCTTAGTTAAATGTTTAGATTCTAGGACTTGAATCATAAATTATTATTATTATTTTTCTACGATGGGCTAATTAATATTCATGATAGGAGTATTAACCCATCCATACTAATGATGATGGTTTATAAGTTCATATTTAAGTGTACCGACATTATCAAATATTCTTATAATGACTAATACTTAATAATGATAATTTTTTTTGTAGTCACTACTATTAGCATGGATAATCTACTAACGGCTACTTGTGTTTAATAATCACAATTATTATTGTAATACTAATGATAATAATAATAACCATCAAGTATCAATAATGGATCTAATCATGATAATAAATACTATAATTTACCATTAATGATATTATTTAAACATAATTAATAATCGCAATAACAATATCAATACCGATTATAATAATAAGTCGAACGATTTACTTTGGGAGAGAAAGTCAACTTATATTGGTTGACTTGACAGCAAGATGGGTTTGAAGGGTCCCATGAATATGGTTACTTGGGCCTGCATTAAAGTGACCGGGCCCACCAAATTTTTTTGTCTAATAAGTGGCCCAGATTAGGCCTAGAATCTACCCATACTTAAGGCCTGAACTAGGCCCGACCTCGACCTGATTCGACTCAATACTATGTTGCCCATTTGAAGCTCGAACTAGGCCTGGTTTGGGCCCAATGCTTGCTGCCTATCGAGGCCTGAACCTGGGCCTGAGTTTGTTCCACAACATGGCCCGAACTGGGCCTGTACTAGGCCCGGCAGTGGCTACCCACTAACGGTCCAAGAGATGGGCGGTGAGCTGATGGTCTGTCCCACCAATTGGCAGCGTGCGGCCTACCTGCATGTGGCTGGGCTGCATTCAGTGAGGCCCACAGCCTTAGTGTGGTGTGGCCCACTGAACTGGCCGGAATGAGGCCCACCTACAATGTGCAAGGCCTAGACATAGGCCCACAACTTGATTACGGCCTGGCCTTGGGCTTGTGCACAGCCCACAATGCCAGAGCAGGGTGTGGCCCACCGAGATGTTTCTCAGGTGCGGCCCGCTGCGATGTGTGTGGTGTGGTAATGGCAACAGCAACAGCAACAGTGCCATCTTCTTCTTTCTTCTTCCACTTTCCTTCTCTCTCTCTCTCTCTCCATATTTTCTTCCTCTTTCTTCCTCTCTTTTGAAGGTCCAGCACCCCTGGACGACTTAATCCTCTACCTAAACTGAACCTGATGCGGTTTGGACGAGGAAGACAAGACGACCATTAATGTCAGATCTCGAGCGGAGGCTTCTTCCTCCGATCTGCCTCTTGCTCCACTGAAGCTTGAAGGAGGATGGGTCAGTGGGTTCGGAAGGAGGAAGAAAATGGCTAGGTTTGGATCTTTTTCCACGCACGCGGATTACCAATGTAGAGTGGTAACAGTTTCCATTTTTGGAAATAGTGTGTTTGTAGGACCGTTTTGCAGCGAGGATTGTGTGTCCATGTGTATGGGAAAATTACAGTACCGATCACGTTTTAGTCAGGACTTTTCTACACACGAGATGGACGGTTTGGATCTTGTCTCTAGGCCGTGATGGTGGGCCATAGATAGTGTCAATAGCCAAAGAAAGAGAGAATCTCTATTTAGAGAAATCTCATGTCAGCGCTACTTGATCGAAACACTCAGACTGGTGCACAACGAGTGCACCACTCCAGGTGCACAAGCAACACCCACGTGGGGTCCTTGTGATGCTTGTGGGAAATCCACACCGTCCATTCTCTTTAGGAGGCCCATTTGAGACGTCAAGCCAGCGATCAGATCGATTCATGGTTTGAGTGGCCCATACGTCATGATCGGTGCGTCTATACATGTGTTTCTACCAATCTATGGGTTAGATCATTCTAAGTTCAACTATCAACTGTTAAAAGGGGTTATAGGGATCCTAAAGGGTATTCGGGTGTTTTGCTTTGACTTAGGTGTACCCGAATAGTTAATTTACAATCTATTAGTCAGAATCATGCAGTTTAGTGTTAATTGATAAACAATGGATTTGATGGATCAGATTTCCAAATCCACTCCGACCATTCAATCCATTGGTCCATGTAAGGCCATGAGTCCCAAGAATGAGGTTATTCTAACATTCAGGTGGCCCTACAACTTGACGTTTTCATGCCCAAAATGGTGTTTGTGGGGCCTACAGGGATATTTCAATAAATTCAATCCACCCATTTGTTTAGCAAGGTCAACTAGGGCGGGGGATTAGACGTGTGGTTGATCAAAAGGGTCGGATGGGCCATACTTTCAGGCCTTGGTGTTTGATTGTGGACTTTCGTCGATCAAATGGCCAGATCGAATTTAACTCTGACCATCAATGGCTCCTAGGGCTTCTAGTCTAATCTAAATGGATCCTTAAGGGTTATCCTCATAATCAGATGGTCAAGTCGCATGATTAAGAGATAATTTGATAGATAGGGTGTGATGGACACGATGAACAGTGGTTCTCATGACTTTGATCTTTAAACTTACTTTATATGATTTATTTATACTAAGTAGGCATACGCTGAAATATCTTCACGATCAAGGTTCTAAAAGAACGATTATTTATTTATTTATTTATTAAGTACAGGGTCGATGTACTCGTGTTGAGGTGGTTAAATGGGTTGATTGATCTCAATTCTTACGACTGTGTAGTGAGTAGTCATAGTCCAAAATTAGATGGTTGAAAGGTCATTAGGGATCCAGGGTGGATTGAACTAAACTCCTAAAGGTTTTGTTGTCATAGTCAAAGTCAAATGGTTAAGATGGATAAATTGAGGGCGACTGTTTCGATAAGCTAGGTTAGTGTTCATAATGAGTTAGGTTATACGGTAACACCCAAGTACTGAAAGTACGGGGTGTTACAAAGACAACCACTACACCAAAGAAGTGGAACAAGCCTTGCTGCGAAGGACACCTATCGTTTAAATAAGTCAAACATAAATGAACGAGTTACAAGAGCAAATCCAAGCCATATAAAATCAACTTAAAAAATAATAAGGGGTCGATCTACACTATAAAATTTAGGGACTTATGTCCCTTTCCAGATACTCGGGGACCCCATAACTTTAAGGTACGCAAAATAAAAAGATATGATGGTAGCGACTGCCCAACATTCCATCTTAAAGCTTTTTGTGAAGAACTCAACACAATGGTAGGGAACGATGAAGCTCTCATCCGCTTGTTTTAAAAACTCTAAAGGGTGACACTTTGGGTTGGTACACAATCCTCGATTGTCACCACATCAAAACATGGGAGCGACTTTCTCAGGCTTTTGTTGATCATTTCACATACAATCTCAACATGACTTCTAGAAGAGTAGACCCGGCAGCCCTAAGTCAGTTAAGTGACAAGATGTTGTCAGCTTTTATGGGACGTTGGTGAGCCATAACTGCTATAATGAGAACCCCCATTGATGACAGGGAGTAGATCTCCAGGATCGCCCACTCAACAAACCCGAGTATCTCTTATATTTGATCTCGTACCTTTACGAAAACTTCACTTAAATCAATCGTGCCAAAGAACAAGTCAAAGCCAGAATAAGGATTGTGAAGATCTCCCCTTAGCCACATCGGGCCACTCCGAAAAAATAAAACAAAGTTGATGGAACACTCGAAAGGTATTGGAACAGGAATGAAAATAGTTCCACCCAACACCTGATAGAAGTTAACAACATCATCGCCACTGCTCAAAGTAACCAGTATGCTCCCCAACAGGGACCCCATAAATTTCAGCCTCAACAAATCTAATAAAGATATCAACCGAATCTACCATTACCTCAACAGATCTCACAACCATAGCCACAATTGTAAGTGCATCAATTTGTTAATATCATATCTTAGTAACTCTTAAGTTGATTGAGCCTTCAATGGAAGACAAAGCAACTAAAGACTTGAAGATTTGCGGTGTTAAGGCTTAAAGACAAAGGTAAATTGAGGTGCCTTAGTGATACCAGTCATAGACCCTATTAGTTCCAAAAAAACTTTCATCTAAATGATTCATTATATAATATGAAACCCCTTATTTGATCGTCCTTAGCCTTAGAATCACTTTGCATAAATTATTAAGGTTTATAGTGGAATAAAGATCTATAGATCCAACTGTAGATCAAATCGAAAGTCGAATCAATAGTCCATTGATTAGAATCAATTCGACTTTGATTGAATCAACAACCCTGGTCGATCGATTGAAAGCGTCCTGCAAGCTAAACAGGAAAATCATGAATTGTTAGATCAATCGATTGATACTAGTCATTATTGATCCGTTAGTTTTTTTTTTTTTTTTTTTTGTATATATTTAGCATATGAATCTTTGTAAAGATGATGATTTTTGGTGATTAAGAAATCCTATTGTAGCCCATTCTTTCCCTTTACTCCTAAGCCATTACCTAAAGATATTCATGTCATTTTTCTTATGATTCATTACTCTAATGAGCATTCCAAGATCTATTTGAAGATGAACGTGGTATCTTACATTCTCTATATACTAAAAACCAAACCTATAGGTAAACACTTTGTCTATTAACCTCTAAAATGCTCATTTAGGTGAATCCCAAATTGAAACCAACTAAGCTATTAGTTGTAGGAGATTTAACCAACCCATCTCTTCCATTATCTTGCCACTTCATAGGTACAACTTCAAGGTAGCTAATTATTTGAAGCTTAAGAAAATCAACATTCAAGTTCAGGAGAGTAAAAGAGAAGTTGATTTAAGCGTAGAGAAACATTGATCAAGCATCTCAAGAAGACACTATCAACATGAGTTAATCCAAACTAGTAAGAGTTTAATTTAAGAGTTTGTAGAGTTTGAAACATAAACTCAAATATATCCTTGTGTAGGACCATCTTTGGTGGGAGCGTATGTAGGTCTTTGTGTAAGATTGATTGGTTAGTGGTGAGCCTTTAGAAAATCATTAAGTTATTAGCGAACCTATAGAAAACTAATAGGTTATTGGTGAGCCTATAGAAAACATTATAAGTACGTGTGTATGCCTCCAATGGGAGGGTACATAGTCCCTGTGTAGGCCTCCGGTAGGAGTGTACGTAAATTAGTTCTTGTGTAGCCAAATATTCTAGGCCATTATGCAGGATTGTAAAGGTTAGTGGTGAACATATTAAAACCATTGAGATAGTTAAATCTGGTACACTCGAGTTTGAGTGAAACAGCTGGGAGTGGAGTAGGCATTTAGCTGAACTATGATATATCCTTGTGATGTCGATTGTTTATTTGTGTATACATTTCTATCTATACTTATGAATGATTTATTTATATTGGATGCATGAATAGATTGCATACTAAGTGTTTAATTCATCGCACACACTAGATATCTCTACATCTCATTTTAGACTTGTTGCACATTTGGTTGTATATCTTATAGTTTAGGATATTGGATTCACTTAATCGACTTGATTGGTAAATAATTTTAAGTGGTCTTATTCACCCCCCTTTGGGGGTATTTGGCGCATGGAATTAAGTGGTATTAAGTGGGATGTAATTGATATTTTATAATGATGACATGGTGTCATGGTTCGTTTGCAAATCCCATGATTTTGTAGATACTGTATGTTATGTTTGGATTGTAAAGATTGAAAAGTTAAATCCTAGGATTCATTTGAAATCATGTTTGGATTGATGGATGAGATCATCAAATCCTACCATCCACTAGCTAACATTGTTTGAAAATGTCACAGGCTTTCATATTATATTGATTTCAACAAGTTATTTGGACCCCACTGTGATGTATGTGTTATATCCACATTGTCCATCCATTTTCCGTGATCGTTTTATGGAATGGGTCAAAAAATAAAAAAAAATCAAAAGCTTACATGGACCACACTAAAAAGTAGTAGAGATAATGACGTTGACCGTTAAAACCTTCTTAGAGCCCACCGTGATATATTTTTAACTATCAAAATTGTTCATAAGATTAAATATACTTGGCTGAAAGGAAGAAACGAATACCATCTTGATCCAAAACTTCTATGACCCTCAAGAACTTTTCAATAGTAGGCGTTCAATCTGCATTATGTGGTGTGGTCCATGTGAGCGTTCGATATGCCTGTTTTTTGGCTCTTGCCCTAAAATGATATTGAAAAATGGATGAATGGTTTGGATATATTCCATACATCATGGTGGGGCCCATAGAGCTTGCTGAAATCAACGTACTCCTTAGTTGGATTGTCATAGAGCATGAGGGGGATGGCATGCGACATTTCAAATTTCAAATGTAATTTTCAAATGGATTTGAAAAGACTCCTACAATTCAATAGAATTCTTTGTAATCCTCAACAATACATGACTCATTTTCCGATGCATATATAACTGGTAAAATAAATACAATGTGGGATTTAATTGGTGGCATTATCAATTCCATCCTAATTAATCCAAGATAATTTCATGCGTCAAACGCCCCTTTTAGGACTTAGCCATAATTCTAAGCTCTGCAAGATACTACAATTCAAAGGGAATTTCACCTATATAATAAAATGTTTAATTCTAATGTCCTGGACTTGGTTATACAAAGCTTGTATAAGTTCCATCCTAAGGCCCAATTTACCTTAAACTCTACTTCGATATCATCTTGTAACGTCCTTTATTTCATAACTCGAGTATAGGAATCTTACTCTAAAATCTTGAGTGTTAACTTAAGAAAACACAGGAAAGTGTACTTTCCAACATTTTACATAGTCACATTTCATTCATTTAGTAGGCATCACAAAGCAAGCATATTAAACTACACTTGAGACATAAAGTGTAAATTAACATCACAAACAAATTCATATGTTCGCCCATGGGGCTTATAGAAAACAAATGTTCAAAGTTCCTGATGGGGATTTTCTCCTTATTGGTGGAATCGATGAAATCGAACAACTTTAGATATCATCGATAATTGCAGGATTTTTCAGCACTGGTCGCTGGACAGTTTTTTATCCTGTGGATATCATCGAGAGACTTTCAGATGATATCGAGGCTATCATCGAGAGTGGCTCGATGACATCGATAATTGTTGGAAATTTCACCCATGGTTACTAGACAGTTTTGGTCCTATCTCGATATCATCAAGAGACTTTCAGATAATATCGAAGCTGTTACTGAGAGACCTTCGAGATCATCGAAGAGTTCCGCAGACGCGATTGCGAAAACGCAGATTCTGCGGATTTTGTTTTCTATTTGGGTTCTACCTCTTTCTATTATTTTATAAAGGGGTATATTTGGGATTGGGGTGTATTCTAGGGTATTCTAGGGTTTCCTAAAGCTTTGCAAGGGTTTAGGGCTATTAAAGGTGTGTGAAAGAGAGAGAGAAAGAGAGAGAGGAAGCTTATGGAAGGGAGATTCTGCTTGTAGAGATGATCTACTTCGCAGTTCACGTCTTAGCGCTTCTACGTCCTCGTGATCGGTGAGATCTCTTCATTTTCTTTATTTCTCTTACTGTTTATCCGCTCCTGCATGAGTGATGAAGGTTTGATCCAAGCGGTGTGTGCTTGTGATCGGTTGTAACGTTTTGCTTTATAGTGGATTGTTGATCTGGACGAGGTCCCGTGGTTTTTACCTCTTTGAGGGTTTTCCACGTAAAAATTTCTGGTGTTGTGTAATTGATGCTTTGATTTATTTCATTGCTTTTATTATCCCATAATTCTGATTTGTTCTGAAGGGCTAGATCCTAAGGTTTTGTGTAAGGCCCCCAACAAAGTGGTATCAGAGCTAAGTTCATTGAACGGGTAGGATCAGTTTGGAATTATGAAAGGTGGCTCATCAAGGATGATCAACCTCAATGGTTATAACTAGACCATATGGAAGGTTAAGATGGAGGACTTGTTTTATTGCAAGGACCTATATTCTCCTATTTTAGGCATGTCAGCAAAATCCAAGGATATGTCTGATGATGATTGGAAGAAGTTGGATCGGAAGGCGGTGGGGTTTATTAGACAATGGCTGGATGACTCTGTGTTTCACCATATGTCTACGAAAACCTCAACCACTAGCCTATGACTGAAATTAGAAGGGCTGTATGAGAGGAAGACAGCCGGTAATAAGATTTTTCTGATAAGGCGACTTGTGAATCTCAAGTTTAAGGACGGTGGTTCTGTGGCCGAGCATATGAATGAGGTCAACAACATAGTGAAATAGCTCTCCACTATGAAGATAGTCCTGGATGATGAATTGCAGGCTTTACTATTGCTTAGTTCATTGCCTGACAGTTGGGAGACATTGGTGGTGTCTCTAAGCAACTTCGCACCAGACAAAGGTATCCATGGAACAGGTAACTAGCTGCCTCTTCAATGAGGAGACAAGGAGGAAGTCTTAGGGGTCTACTCATCAAGAGGCTCTTATGATATAGGAACGAAGAAGAGAAAAGAACAAGAAAGGCGGGAAGGCCCGAGATAAATTAAGAGGCAAGTCGAGTAATAGAAAAGATGTTGAATGCTGGAACTGTGGTAAGAAGGGCCACTACACGCATGAATTTCGTAAGGCTAAGAACGACAAGAAAGGAAAAGGAAAGGAGAAGGAAGATGAATCAGATTCCACTGCGGTCGCTACAGATGGTGACATTATTATTATTCTTTCAACAGATTATGATGTTTGTCTCACGATTAAGAGTCAAGACACCGACTGGGTGATTGACTTAGGAGCTTCTTTTCACGCGACTCCACGCAGGGACTTCTTCACAAGCTACAAGTCAGGTGACTATGGGACCATGAAGATGGAAAATTCTGGCGTATCGAAGATTGTAGGGGTTGGTGATATTTGTGTGAAAATTGATGTGGGCTGCACATTGGTTCTCAGGGATGTGAAGCATATCTTAGACCTTCGCTTCAACTTGATGTCAACGGGAAGACTGGATGATGATGGCTATGAAAGACAGTTTGCTGGTGGGTGTTGGAAGCTCATCAAGGGTTCGTTGATCACAGCCAGAGAAAAGAAGCATTGCACCCTTTATAAAGCAAGTGTCAGTGTGTGCAAGGGTGGGTTAAACGCAGTGGAAGATTCAGCTATTGACATGTGGCACAGGTGTTTAAGTCACATGAGTGAAAAATGGCTTCATCTACTATCAAGGAAGCGGTTCCTTTCAGATGTGACAGGTACACCTCTCAAAACCTTTCTTGATTGTTTATCAGGAAAACATCATAGAGTTTCATTCATTAAAACTGCTTCTCATGTTAATAAAGTGCATGAATTAGATTTGGTTTATTTTGATGTTTGTGGTCTTATGATGACAAAAACCTTGGGTGGGGCATTGTATTTTGTTATTTTTATAGATGATGCATTTAGGAGGGTTTGGGTGTATGTTTTGAAATTCAAGGACAAGGTCTTTGGTGTGTTTAAATTATTTCATGCTATGGTCGAGAGAGAGACATGTAGATCATTGAAGTGCATCCGCACTGACAATGGTAGTGAATACATTGACGACTTTCATGAGTACTGCAAGTCCCTGGGTATACGACATGAACAAACGGTTCCCAAGACCCCCCGGCATAATGGTGTACCTAAGCGAATGAATTGCATCATTGTTGAGAGAATCAGATGCATGTTATCCCATGCAAAATTGCCCAAGACGTTCTGGGGAGAAGCAATGCACATGGTGATGTATTTGATAAACAGGTCTCCATCAGCCCCATTAAATGGAGAAGTACCTGACAAGGTGTGGATTGGACAGGATCCATCGTACAGTCATCTCAGGGTGTTTGGATGCAGGGCATCCATTTACGTACTAAAGGACGAGAGGTCCAAGCTCGATACGAAGATCAGAAAGTATGTGTTCTGGGGGTACGGTGATGAAAAGTTTGGTTACAGATTGTGGGATTCGATGAGAGAAAGCTCGTCAGGAGCAGAGATGTGATATTCTTTGAAGATCAGTATATAGAAGACATTGGTTAGTCAGAGAAGAACTAACCTAGTTCAGGTGAGCTAGAGGATATGGATCCGATTATTCCTCTCATGGTGCCTGATGACGGGGGAGTACAATAACTTATAGATGACGAGGGAGTTCCTATAGAAGATAAACCGAGGGAGCAGCACCCACTTGATCCACCTGCTGAGTCACAGGTGAAGAGGTCATCGAGGGACAGACAGCCGTCCAAGAGGTACTCGCCGCATGAGTATATTATGCTGACTGATGGGGGAGAAACAGAAGATTATTATGAGGCCCTAGTCGACGAGCATAAGGGGGAGTGGTTGAAAGTTATGCAAGAGGAGATGAAATCTTGTATAAGAACCACACCTATGATATGATGAAATTGGCTAAGGGCAAGAAAGCTTTGAGCAACAAGTGGGTGTTCAGAAAGAAGGTTGAGCAGAAGAATTCACAGACGAGGTTCAAAGCCAGATTGTAGTGAAAAGGTTCGGTCAAAGAAAAGGTATAGACTTCGAGGAGATATTCTCACCAGTGGTGAATATGACATCCATACGGGTGTTGCTTAGGTTGGTGGCTATCATGGATCTGGAGATAGAGCAGTTAGATGTTAAAACTGTCTTTCTCCATGGTGACCTGGAAGAAGAGATTTACATGTACCAACTAGAGGAGTTCGAAGTCAAGGGAAAGGAGCATATAGTGTGTAGGCTGAGGAAGAGCTTGTATGGGCTGATCTGCTATTATATGTTGATGACATGCTCATCATGGGAAAAGACATTAAGAAGATTGACAGGCTGAAACAAGAGTTGGGCAAGTCGTTTGTGATGAAAGACTTGGGCTCGGCTAAACAGATATTAAGAATGGAGATAACCCGTGACAGAAGCAGCAGGAAGCTTTGGCTGTCACAAGAGCGTTATATTGAGAAAGTCCTAGAGCGGTTCAATATGAATGCAACGAAGCTGGTCAGTACTCCACTGGATGGTTACTTCAGATTGAGCCATAGACAATGTCTCAAGACGAAGACAGAGGTGGAAGAGATGTAGGAGATACTCTACGCTTTAGCAGTAGAAAGTTTAATGTATGCTATGGTGTGTACACGCCTAGACATAGCATATGCGGTTGGTGTTTTCAGACAGTATCTTGCCAATCCTAGCAAAGAGCATTAGGCAGTGGTGAAGTGGATACTGCGGTATTTAAGAGGCTCATCCAGGTTGAGCCTATGCTATGGTGATGGAAAACTTGTGTTAGAGGGTTACACAGATGCAGATATGATAGGTTACACAAGACTCCAGGAAGTCTACATTGGAGTTTATGTTCACGTTTGCAGGGGGAGCTGTTTCTTGGTAGAGCAAGCTACAGAAGGTCGTAGCATTGTTGACGATAGAGGCTGAGTACATTCCAGTCATAGAGACATGTAAAGAGATGTTTTGCATGAAGAGGTTCCTATAGGAACTTAGCTTGAAGCAAGACAAGCACGTGGTCTATTGTGATAGCCAAAATGCTATACACTTGAGTAAGAATCCAAGTCAGCACTCCAAGTTGAAGCACATAGAGATTCGGTATCACTGGATCAGGGATACTTTGGAACAGAAGGTGTTACAGCTTGAAAAGGTCCATATGGACGATAATGGGTCAGACATGATGACCAAGGCTTTGTTCAAGGGCAAGTTTGAGGTTTGTAGAAACCAGGCTAGCTTAAAGAAAGTGAACTCCTCTTGAGTCAAAAAGGAGAAGATTTGATGGGGATTTTTTTTCTCATTGGTGGAATCGATGAAATCGAACAAGTTTCGATATCATTGATAACTGCAGGATTTTTCAGCACTGGTCGTTGGACAATTTTTTATCTTGTCGATATCATTGAGAGACTTTCAGATGATATCGAGGCTGTCATCGAGAGTGGCTCGATGACATCGATAATTCTTAGAATTTTCACCCCTGGTTGCTGAATAGTTTTGGTCCTGTCTCGATATCATCGAGAGACTTTCAGATGATATCGAAGCTGTTATCGAGAGACCTTCGATATCATTGAAGAGTTCCACAGATGCGATTGCGAAAATGCAGATTCTGCGAATTTTATTTCCTATTTGGGTTATACCTCTTTCTATTCTTTTATAAAGGGGTGTATCTGGGATTGGGGTGTATTTAAGGATATTTTAGGGTTTCCTAAAGCTTTACAAATATTTGCTAAAGGGTTTAGGGCTATCAAAGGTGTGAGAGAGAGAGAGAAAGAGAGAGAGGAAGCTTGTGGAAGGGAGATTCTGCTCGTAAAGGTGATCTACTTTGCAATCCACGTCTTAGCACTTCTACGTCCTCGTAATCGGTGAGATCTCTCCGTTTTATTTGTTTCTCTTACTATTTATCTGCTCTTGTGTGAGTGATGAAAGTTTGATCCAAGCGGTGTATGCTTGTGATCGGTTGTAACGTTCTGTTTTATAGTGGATTGTTGATTTGGACGAGGTCCCGTAGTTTTTACCTCTTTGAGGGTTTTCCACGTAAAAATTCCTGATGTTATGTGATTGATGCTTTGATTTACTTCATTACTTTTATTATCCCATAATTCTGGTTTGTTCTGGAGGGTTAGATCTTAAGGTTTTGTGCAAGGCCCCCAACAGTTCCAATAATTACTGAAAAAGAAACTATCAACTACTGGTTAAGCTCATAGAGCTCAACCACACTCATATATGGCTCTTCAACTCAATGCTCCTCACTAGCTCCACGAGTTTGTCCTTGAGAGCGCCATCATCCTGCTATACTTTTCCATAACCTGGTTGGTGCAATTGCACATGACCATCTCAATGAGAAATCCCTTCATTATTTCACATACAACATAATAGTCGGGTATAATTCCAAAAGAAAAACAACACACATAACATACAACTCAAAATTGATAACTTATTTAAATGCATGATTACATAAAATGCTCTCAGAGATGGGGATGCACATTCAACTAGCAATTGGGTAGAACCCACGATGCAAGTGAACTTTACAAGTGACTAAAAAATCATCAAGTGAACTTCAGCTTCACTTAGAAATCACGATGTAAGTTAACTTCACAATATGACTAAAAAATCACAAGTGAACTTCGATATCACCAGAAATCATAAAAGATCTTCGTAAGATGATCCATAAATCAACAAGTGGACTTCAGATTCACCAAAAAATCATGACACAAAAATGGATGGCTGCACAATAACTAGTCACCAGTTAAAATACACAATAGTTACCGCACAATGACTAGCTATCCGGTAAAATTCCAAATGCCATGTATGCATGATTTGCCAATCCTTAAATAGTCAAATTTCTAAACAATCTAATTATGGCCGACCTTTTCAACTAGTGGCATTTTCAAATCAATCATGATATGATCGATCAAGTAATCCTTCCCATCACAAGTCTATTCATGGACACACTAAATGGTTCAACCCACAAGTTACTTTGGGCAACAATCCATTCATGAACACAACAAAGGGTACAACCCACAAGCCACTTTTAGGCAAACAAGTCTATTCATCAAAACAAACAAATGATACAGTCCACAAGCCACATTGGGTAGAAATGGATCACAAAGATGGAATTCATCAATCAATTTGGTATAGTTTCCACATAAGAGATGCCACTAGTTTAAGGTAGAATTCCAATATATATGTCTATAACCATTCAAACTCACATTTCCGACACTAGTTTTCATTCATGTGTTTTATCTCCCATCCAATCGTTAATATGAGAATCCAATCCACACAATTCAATTTTCAATGTGGCACTCCACAACATACTTATCAATTTATATTCTCCCACAAATTCATATCGCGTCACTCCCTTTCACATGTATCATTTCTTCCCCCATCTCCACCATAAGTTACATATATATGATTTTCAATTGCTACATTCAAATTAGAGTAACCCCAAAGTAGGGAGCATGGCACGTGGCCAGCGGCACTTAGGGCACCACCCACCACATGACAACTTTCTTGCCTTGGTAGGAGAGTGTGCAAAGCATGTAGTTTTGTTTCGAATTGAGCTGCAGTCGTGTAAAAGAGTGAAATGACTCCGTCGTCCCTCTTTTGAGCCAAATTTAACATCTTAGCACCCCTTCTAGCCGTTGAGATCTAGCCACGTGATAATCTCAAATCCAGTCCGTTGAGCCTTTTTTACTCTTAACTTTCTTAGGAATTACCAAAAAATTTGGCCAAGCAACTATAAATAGCCCCCTCCTCTTTCATTTCAAGAAACTAACCCATATTTAGAAAAACCATCAATCCCTTAGCTCCTTTAGAGAACTTCGATCCCTCCACTAAGGGAGTGAGATAGTAAAATGAAAGAGTCTAGAACAGGTCAGCTCAATTTAACATATCTTCTAACCACTTGAGTAACTAAAACTTTGATCCAAGCTAATCAATCTGACCCTAGTGAAACAACTATTCATCTTTTTTAGTTTCATCCAAATCATATTGAGCATTAGGCAACACCCATTCCTTTTTAAAATCCCCTGCTCATCCTCAACATAACATCTCATACATCACATTCCACCCAGTCAATTTGAGTGTATGTGTTGTAACCTATTAAATTATTTGATCCTACCCATCAAAACCTTAAGATGACTAATCATATTTTTGCTTCGACGAGTGAGTAAGTTAGGGTATATTTATCTAACTCGAGATATAAGAGGTGATTTTGATCCATAATAATTCGTTTAATCCTATGAAGTAAAGATTGTGTATATATGGGTAGAAAGTGTGCCCAATACCTTCCCTCTCTTTATAACCACAATCTATTATCCGAGTTTCCGGTTATAGATCAAGGAGTCATTTTAGGACAGTAAACATTCATATTATCTATCATAACATTTCTACATGGTCTAGTTAACTGTGGAAGTAAAATAATTGATTAGTGGCAACTTCAGTTAACATTAGTGCTAGGCATCGGACCGAGTTGAATCGGATTGGGTCCAACTCGACCCTGTCCGTGTTTTGCATGAACTGACCCGAACTTGGACAGATTCGGGACTGAGTCTGGGCCATCTTACCCGATCCGACCCTACCACATGCTTCCCTGGACCGATTCGAGTTTGACTCAGTTAGGAAAACCGAGTCGGATTGGATTGGGCAAGGTTCGGATCTTTCCTTTCCTTCAACGGTGTAGAAATCATTATTATCAGTGTTTCGTATGGTGCGATCTACTTGATTAATATTAAATTTACTTAAAATTTAGTATCAACCTCTAAAATGATCTAAAAAAACTGATGAACGGTGCGGATAAACCAAAAAACTTCAAGATGGACCCACATAATTTACTTAGCAGGATAAAAATGTAAAGGTATACAGCGGAAGCAGATTGCGTACTGAGTAACTCAGTACCCTTAGCGTACTAAGTAAACTCTGTGGAGTCCACAATTATTTATTTATTTTATCCACTCCGTTCATCCATGTTAAGGGATAAATTTAGGGCTTGAGACAAAAAATTAAGTATATCCAAAGCTCAAGTGGACCACACCATATGAAACAATTTTATTGAACCTTTACCATTGAAAAATTCTTGGAGGCCACAAAAGTTTTGGATCAAGTTGATGTTTGTGTTTTATCTTCATTGTTCACTCCCCAAGTGCAGGGTTGTGATGTAGTAATAAACTTGGTAAGACCGAGGTTGAATCCTAAGGGACTGATACTTGTACATAATCTGAAACTAAGTAGAATTAGAACTAGACTAAGATGAAATCTAAATCAAATCAATTTAAGGAATAGTTGTGAAAGTATTAATCTAAAACTTAAAGAATTCAGGAAAAGAAAACTAGAGATTCAGAGGATCCACTTGTAGAGATTAGGGAGATCTTATGCCAGCTTCAAGAATCATAGAATTTAACTGAACTGCGGTTGATATAGTTTTCAAGAGATGAAAGGTATATGAATTAGAATGGATTCCATCACCAAACCATGCCCAGGAGATAAAGCAAACAACAGAATTAAACTAATTACCAACCAATCACATGTATGAAGGTTAGGAAGGGTACCGTCATCCGACCATGCTCAGGAGACGATGGTGAACAACAGGGCTTCCTTACATCATAAACATAAAAGGAAAGGAACATGCTCAAAGCTATCGTAGACCTAGGGGTGCACATTTAACCGGTAGAACCATGGAACCGGACCGGAACCGACCAAACGGTCCGGTTTGGTCCGGTTCTAGAGTGCACCGATTTCGCTTCCGGTTCCAAAAATCAAAGAATCGTTAACATCAGTTCGGTTCTCGGTTTGGTGGTATGTAGAACCGAACCAAACCATGAACCGATCCGTAGAACCGAACCGTGGATCCGATCCGTAGAACCAAACCATGGAACCGAACCTGGAACCAAACTTGGAACCGAACCAAGAATCCTTTGATTGTTTCCATATTTGACTCATGATTTATGGTTTACAATGCACCATTTAATTATTTTCATAAATGTATTTTTGCACACCTTATACAATATCTAAATCATTCATCAAATGGACCACGACATGAATCAACATGGGCTAGATAATAAAATTAAATATGTAATTGGGCTGGATTATAAAAAGCCCAGAACCGTGGAACCGATCCGGAACCAAACCGGTTTTAACGGTTCGGTTCTAGGGTGCCAACGGTCTAGTTTCGGTTCCAAATTTCCCAGAATCGTTAGGAACAGTTCGGTTCCGGATTCACCCCAGAACCGGTCCAAACTGAACCGTGTGCACCCCTACGCAAACCCATTGTAATTTTAGTCACAACAAACCATTAAAAACTAAAAACATTTCCATTAATCAAATTATAATCAAGGTCATTCATAAATTAAAATTGATTCAACAACACAAAGTAAGGACTCCCATCATGCTACAAGCTTTACCTCTTAGCCCTAGCTAAAGGTTTAACCGTACATGATTAGGCTAAATATCTTCAATTAAAAAAATGAATAAAAGCAAAACAATACTCTACTCTTTCTCTCTCTCTCTATGTTTCTTCTCCATGTCCAGAACTGCTCCACGTGATCCGGAATTGAATGTTGTTTCCATACCCTCTCTCTCTCTTCTTTTATAACAGCCGCAAGTCGGTCGTTAATGCCCGGGGCGGTGCTGTTTTCCGCAAGGCATAACAGGTGCGAAACCTTTATGCACTCCCTGCGTAACATTCCTGCGCTGAACTAAAAGTGGGGCCATTATCGATTTTTTCTGTGAAATCCAATCCGCTCATTGGAACACCGTTGAAAATTCAGTAAAACTAAGCTATTTTTGGACCGAAATTGGTGTATCCCGCCCATATTTTTCGTGGCACCGTCAGTCGTCTATTTGGACGAATGGAAACTGATCTCCACTGATTTCTAAGATTTGGTCACCTCGGCTCTGATGAAAGGGACCGTAGGTTCGTGATGAACGGTCCAGATCAGGCTTTTGGAACGCGATGATGGCCCACAAGCTTGGTCCATAAGCTTTGTTGCGGAACAGAGACTCCGCGGGTCGCCCCTGCTACATGCACTGGCCCACTGATGGAGGCCAATTGGAGAATCCACTTCATCCATTGGTTCCAGGGCGAAAAGCCATTTGGGAGGATGTATTTTTGGAGTGAAATCAATGCGGCCCACTTGAGCTTTTATTTCGCCGTCCATCCTGCTTTCAACGGCCAGGATCTTCCAATAGCTTGCATGAGGTAAAATCGACGCCTAAGTGAGGGTAATACCCACCTCCTGAGACCATTGAACGGTTCGGATCATTGAGCTAGAGAATGTGTGGAGCCCACAACGCAGCTCAGCGTCCGCACCTTGCGAATGCTGTGTAAATAGAAACTGGATTGGATCAGCGCCTGCTGACCCGATGTCTCAATCCAGTGTACACCGAGTGCACTTGTGCATTGTACACTGACGACGCCAGTGGGGCCTACTCATGATGTATATATGATATCTGCTCCATTCATCTTGTTCCCCATGTAATTTAAGGGGTTGAGACCAAAATTGAAGTACATCCAGATCTTAGGTAGGTCCCGAATCATTATTTTATGGGCTGGGCTGTTTCCAAAAAGATTCAACGGATGAATTTCAACGTGTACGGTTCATATATGGTCTTTAGGTCTTGTATGAAGTTTTAAGCCAAACGGATAGTGAGAACCCTGTGATCTTGAATTCTGGACGATTTTCGGGCCACTTAGCTTCAGTTTCTTAATTTTCTTGGATCCCTGACGTGTAATTCCATCGATCTTGGTCCCCTGGAGTCCGTCCCTTGCCTTGGTGTCATCAGAGCGCTAATTCCATGCTTTTAAAACCCTTTTCAGTCCATGTCCGTAAATCCACCTTGCAACACAAACACGATTAAATCGGGCTGTTAAACAGTCCTGTTCATAAATCTATCCAATAAATGGGGTCTGATATGCAATATTTGACCCTCAACATTCATCTACGTCTTTGTGATCATATTAACAACTTTGATGAAAAATAAACATTACTGTGGGCCCTAGGAAGGTTCAACGGTGGAAATCATTATTCCACACTCTTTCCTGTGGCATGGTCCACTTGAGTTTTGGATTTACTTCAATTTTGGGATCAACACCTGAAATTATCCGGAAAAATGGATGGACGCTTTGGATAAACCACATACATTCACAGTCGTCCCAATTGAGTTTACTCAGAATGATAAAAGCGCTACTCAGCACGCAATCCGATTTCGTATATAGCTTCTTAGATAAGTTTTACACCAAATATGTAGCTTATTGAAGAAGCTTTATAGGTCTGTAGATAGCACCACAACTAACCTATATAGCTGCCTTAGCACATGTCTTGCGAGAAAGCACTGACGCTCTTCGATCTCCAAGCTGTGAGAACGGTTCAAAGGAGATCAAAGTTACATCTTACATGGCCCCACAGTAATGTATTTATTATATCTACATCGTTCATCTAATTTTAGAGATCATTTTAGAGCACTATCCTAAAGAATAATCATATCCAAAGATCATCTGGACCACACCATAAATAGCAGTAGAGATAATGATTTTCACCATTAAAAAATTTGTAGAGCCTACTATACCATTTATTTTACATCCAATTTATTTATAAGGTCATAAGTAACTGAATGAATAGGAAAAATAAATTTCAAGAGGAAAAACAAATTTCATATTGATCCAAAACTTCTATGACCCTAAAAAGGGTTTCAATGGTAGACGTTCAATCTGCCACTATTTTTGAAGTGTGGTCCAGTTGATAGTTAGATCTGTCTTATTTTTTGTTTCAAGCCTTAAAATGAGCTCGCCAAATGGATGGACGGTTTGGATATAACACTTACCTCGTGATCAGACCCATTACACCAGCCGATCCGCTTCGTACACTGGCAATTTGCTTCCTTCAACTTGACAATAGCCTGTAAATAGCTACACGCCGACTATTCTTCAGCCGCGACCCTCTCTCTTTCACTCTCTCTTTCGTACACACCTATACCTCATTTCTCAGATTTATTTCTCTCCAACAGACATATCCAGAGTGATCGTGTCCTCATGACTCCATTCGTTTCGAGGCCGTGAACAAGTGATCAGAACCATCTCCAGAGTGATCGGAGCTGTTGGACAGATGGCCGCAGTCCATTAATGATGGGCAATCGTAAATATTCCAGCATCTGTGGCATCCAATCTGGATCATTGCTATATTCTGGACTCACCATGGTTGTAGACTACGTATCAAAAGGGTTACAATAATCTTCTCTCTGGAGAAATTTTTTAGAGCATTCCCTATCCGCAAGGGTTACCATTGGATCAACGATCGGATCATCTAAGTCCATACAAATGCCACTGATGGATACATCACAGTACATCTAGCTACCCTTGTTCTTCAACAGAAATAGAGAGAGATAGAAGATATAATAGAGAGATAGAGAGAAATAGAGATATAGAGTTGGGTGGGATTTTTTGAAGCCGAACGAAAATCCTAGGCAGCGAATGAGTGAAACTTGCAGTTAGAAATATATTTACATCCCGGGTCGGGTCGGTTCAGACCATTTCGGTTTGATTTTTCGGATCAGTTCTGTTCGGATACACCTCTGCCCGAACCTGATTTGAAAAACGATCAGATCTGTAAGGACAGACTCGATCAGGCCTGATCTAGACCATCGGTTCTGTTCGGAACAGATCGGATTCGCCGGATCGGTTCAGATTTGCCCACCTCTAGTTAACATGATACCCTTGGATTTTCAATCATAGCACACATGCCTTTTAAAAAGAGGCATATGTGATCAGAGAACAATTTAGTTTGTTGACCGTCAAAAATCATATACTAACAAGAAAATTCAATGAGGATTTTACCACCTCCTAAAGCTATATAAGAAGTGTGTGATGAAAAATTCCAAGTCCATGCCAAACACAATTTCTTATATACAACACAATGCTATTTATCCTATATTAGATCCATCCATTTTTGTCCAAACATGCTGCAGAATGTAGAATGTACAAGGTTTACGTTAGTTTAGAGTATTTTTTTATTTTTATTTATTTATTAAAAATATAAATCTTGTAACTACCTGGCCTGAATAAATTGGGAGCAGATTCCGGGTAAACTTTGTGGGCCCTACTGTCATTTATGCATTGTATCCACTCCGTCCATCTGTTTTACCATGTAATTTTAGGGCTTTATACCAAAAATGGAGTATATACAAATCTCAATTGGACCACACCACCGGAAACAAAGTAAATTGAACATCTACCATTGAAAAATTCTTGGGGGCAACCAAAGTTTTAGATCAAGCTGATATTTGTTTTTTTCCCTTCATCCATGTCTGTCTGATCTTACGGACAGGTTGGATGACAAATAAACATCACTGTTGGCCTTAGAAAGTTTTCAACGGTGGAAATCAATATTTCCACTTTTTCTTGTTGTATGATCCACTTGAGCTTTGTATATGCATCAATTTTAGGTTGAACCCCTGAAATGATATTGAAAAAACGAATGGACGGCGTGGATAAACCACATGCATTCTGCTGGGTGGGCCCAACAGAGTTTACTCGGTACGATAATCGTACTGAGTAACTCAGTGCGCAATCCAATTTCGATTAAATTGCGCAAACACCAGTGCCCTGATGCCGGTGTATCTGATTTGTACATCACCCGCCACGTGTGTTAGAGAGAGCTCTCAACCGTATTCCGATTCCTCGGCTCCAACATGTCATCTTCTTATATTGATTGCGGGATAAACGCCTCAAGTTCTTAAATTGATTGCAAGATTCATTGCAAGTTGTCAGCCATTACTTTCATGGGACAAATTCTTATTTTTTATTTTCCACCATTACTTTAATGACCATTAATCATACGGTTAGGATTGTCCAATGGATCTAATTGTCGAGACATAAGCCATCTTAGGTAGACTCTTTCATGTGGGTGGACTCGATTTACAAGTCACCCTGCCATGTGTACTGTCTAGAAATGACTCTATGTCTGCCTCCACCGTATATCTCTCTGATTGCAAGTTGTTACAAATTCCTCTCTTGGTGGGATGAGAATATTCCACCAAGCTTGATAGAAGCCAGAATGCTCAGTGAGTAAATTCTCAGGGGAGGTCTCAACATGATGTATTTGTCTTATCTACGCCGTCCATCCGTTTTAACAGCTCATTTTAAGGCTAATCCCCAAAATTGAAGCATATCTAAAGCTAAAGTGGTCCACACAACATAAAACAATGGAGAGAATGATATCTTCTGCTGAAACCTTCCTAGAGCCTACACTAATATTTATTTGTAATCCATCCTATTCATAAAGGTCACACAAAGCTTAATCCAAAACTTCTGTGGGCCCTCAGGAGTTTTCAACGGTAGGCATTCAAATCCTCCTGTTTCCTACGGTGTAGTCCACTCTCATTCCCTAAATGATCTGGAAAAACAGATGGACGGTGTGGATTAGACACATACATTACGATGGACCCCGCAGAAGTTACTCACATTCCAGCCTCAATTGAACGGTTGGAGACGTAACCAGCAGTTTCGAGTTCTGGGCCTTGATCTCGACGGTTGAAAATATACCGAGGACCTTGCAAGTGAATGCTGCGGTGGAGCTGAAGAAACGGAATGTGGTAGAGCCATCATTCTAGAATAAATTTAGAAGGTGATGTACAAATCAGGTCCGTACATATAGATGGACCTACCTTGGATGATCTCTTTCTTAAAAATCGCACCTATTGGAGAATCACATCCATCAGATCTATGTCCATTAAAGTAACGGTGGAAACCAAAAACATTTAACGGTTGAATTATCAGCAGGATAAAAACTGTAGAAAAGTAATGGATAGGATTGTTTCATGGGTTTTATTTTTAAAATTCAAACCATCCATTCTGGTTCCAGAAAATGGGTGGACCCGATCAATACGTCACCATGCCACGTGTCCTCTGAAGAAATAGCTATACCATATCACGGTTATACCATCTATTATACCGTATCATTTCCCTTACCTGTAACCGTATCTAAAACGATAGGGTGTGAACGAGTCACGTTCTTCACCTGACCGTATAGATACGTATCTGAGAACTGATCCGGTGCTCTCAAAGCACTGAAATTAATGGTGCTCCTACTTTTATCGAGACATTTGGAAAGTACAAACCATAGATCCAAGCCGTTGGGTAGGTGTTTCACACAATTCATGGGCTGTCATGCAAAAATCACACCGATTGGATGAATAAGATCCATCCATAAGTTGCTCTTATTTTCGGTTTCCAAACGTTTTTCTAGCCATGGAAGGGATGGTTAGGATGGAAGTGATGATTTAAAAACACAAGGGATACATGATGATCCCTGCGGCTAAAACTATTAATACACAAACGATCCTGACCGTCCATTTTTTGGGTGATTGATTGGATGGCTGGAATAATCCAATCGGTTTTATTTTGGTAGGCTACCCTTCTACTTTGCGATGGACGGTATGGAAAGGTTGGATTAGTCAATTGGATTATCCACGTGTCCCTAGGATCAGTCCGACTTATGGTGCAGTGGACGCATGGATCATCCCTCATAATACACACTACTGTGTGAGTTTTCCACCGTATAGAAAATGGTGTTGACTCTTCACCTGCATGCATCTTGCAGTATCACGAATAAGACCGTCCAAACTGTGGATGACGGATTACCGTAAATTCACAATGTAAATCGGAATTCTTACTTCGATTTTTGGAAATCCGTTATTTTAACTCCAACCATCCATTGGATACCCAGTAATTTGATGGTTAGGATTGCTCTATCAGTCACATTAGGATAAAAAATTTGGATGGTCTGGTGGCTTTACACCAGTGTAACATGTGAGAAGGATGATCCACTACCACTTACAAAAGGATCCTAAACTAACATAGTAGCGTTGTTCCTCCCAGAGAACTGATTACCTACCGGAAAGGTACCAAAACCTGTGGTACTGAACCATTTCTTCAGTCATAAATACATTTCTATTAGAAATCGGTACCATGAAAACGGTGGGTCCCACCATGAATATTATATATTAAAAAATTCAGATTATTTAGATAATCAAATAATCCACACGATTTGCATCGTTCGAAAACCGAGGGTCATACTCGAAATACAAATGTGGCCCACTTTGTGAAGGAATTAGTATGAATTTCATGAATGGTGATATTCATGGTGGGATCAATTTTTTTCACGGAATGATTTCATTAAAAAAATGACAGGTTAGCGAGAAAGATGATGTGGTACCACAAGTTGTGGTACAGCAGACTGCAGGTATCATTTTTTTTTTTTCTCTTATATAAACGTAGAGGAAGGAGAGAGATTCCTACATCAATGGCTGTTCCTTTTGAAGTAAAGAAGAACCTTCTTCAAAGCGATGCCCTTCATGGGGTATGGCTAATTTTCATTTCATTTGTATTTTGGTTTCATTTCATTTCATGAGAGTTTCTGTTTTGTTGATTTTTCTACAGTATATTTTGGAAACGAGCGTTTATCCAAGAGAGCACGAGCAGCTCAGAGCACTTCGAGATGTTACGTTGAAACACCCAGGGCAAGAACATCTATCCTCAGTGCTCTTGCATCTAGATTCATCGGCATTGCACGTGTTTTCGTAAGATCAGGACCGTTTATCAGACGGGATCCATGGCATATACTCGTTGGCCGAAAAATCAGGCCGGCCAGCTGACATATTGGGCCATGCATGTACGAAAAAAACAAGTACACGTTCGTCTTCAATGCACGTGTGTGGCCCATCAGACAAGTGGGTCGGATTCAACTGATTAACTGTCCAGATTTTTTACCGGCGCTCATCTTTCTCTCTTGTGTGTAGAATGAATAATGATGCCTTGCAGCTGCCTGCAGAGTAAATTGTCATACCGCATCAAGCTTTCTTGTCGTGTGGACTGTTGATGGGCCGGGTTTGGAACATGAAAGTCAAAATTTTGTATAGGCCTAGAAAGTCAGGCCCAGCCCAAAAGTCTAAAATCCGGGGGAAGCCCATCAGGCCTGGCCCGTTGACAACACTGCCTGTGTGTAGGATTTCCCTATGATCCAAAAGATGAGAATTTCCCATGAGTTTGAGCTGTGTAGACCTACTATAATGCTCGTCGAACATCTCAGTCAGATGCACCATTCCATGGTGGGCCTCGGGCTTAAAAATTAAGTCAATCCATGACTTGTGTGGGCCACACCAGATACAAAAGTTGAGAGGGGTTATCCTCCCGTTAAAACATTCATAATCATTTATTGGGCCCATTGAGATGTGATTTACAAATCCAGCCCATTTATTATATGTGTCCCAATTAGATGAGGGGCCAGACCAAGTTTTAGACGCATCCAAATTTTAGGTGGGCCCTATCATGTGCTTTTATATGTTTTAGGCATGTCTTTACATGATTTTAGATGGAATGGCCCACATGAGTTCCAACTGATTTTTAGGATATCCTATAATTTAAAGGGGACCCATCAAATACACGGTGTTGATTGATTTTAGATGGTATGGCCCACCTGAGTTCCAGCTTTATACACACACATGTGTGTGTGGGAAAAAGGTTCTATGCCGTGTAGCTCATGGGAACTTCCCATGAGGTCGAGCTATGTGGGCCTCACCGTGATGCGTGTCGACAATCAATACTGTGCATTTGATGGGTCCCCTTTAAATTATGAGATATCCTAAAAAACAGCCGGAACTCAGGTGGGCCATACTATGTAAAATCATGTGAAGACATACCTAAAACATATAAAAGCACTTGGTGGGGCTCACCTTAAATTTGGATGGATCTTAAACTTGGTTTGACCCTCATCCCATCCAAGTGAGACATACATAATGGATGGGCTGGATTTGTGAACCATATCTCGATGGCCCAACAAATGATTACGAATGTTTTAATGGGAGGATAACCCCTCTCAACTTTTGTATGTGGTGTTGCTCACATAAGTCATGGATTGACTTCATTTTTAAGCACGGTGCCCACCATGGAATGTTGTATCCGATTGATGGGGTAGATGTTCGGCACACATCATGGTGGGGTCCACACAGCTAGACCTCATGGGCCGGAAGTTCCCATGAGCTCGACAGTATAGAACCATCCCCCAACACACACACATATAGACACACACACACTACAACTACTACTTCGTCATTTTTGGCTTATTCTATATATGCCCAGGTTGGGTTTGGGTGAGGTTCTTTGTAGGGTGGGAGCTCTTAAAAAATTGAGTCCGAGTCGGCTAGGGCTGGGTTAATTTTGAGAGGTTCCAACCCCAACCCATTTAATAGGTCGGGTCAACTTTTGACCCAGATTGACTCCATGGTCCAAAATTCATACCTAAAAACATTTATTGTTGGGTCTGGTCCAATGATCCATTGGGTTAACACGATCCATTTGCACAAATAAATCTTGTTAGCTTTGTTTAAGAATGTCTCCATCTACTATGTGGCCATCAAATAAACAGTTTGGATCATTGAAAGATGACCTAAATTGAATACCTAAAGATCCAATATCCTATTACAATATTATAATATCGATGCATTTTCTTGGATCACTAACTTAATTATAGTGCTACAGAAGTTTAATGAGTACCCCTCCAGAGGAGGGCCAGCTCCTGCATCTATTAATCAAGCTCATGAATGCCAAGAAGACGATAGAGCTCGGGGTCTTTACGGGCTATTCGCTCCTTTGCACCGCCCTCGCTTTGCCAGAAGATGGAAAGGTCTACTAGCTTTGTACCATTTTTTTTTTTTCTTGAATTTTCTTAGATTTGATGATAATAATTTTTTTCAGGTTACTGCCATTGATATCAATAAAAAAGACTACGAGATCGGATTGCCATTCATTAAGAAGGCCGGCGTAGAGAAGAAGATTGATTTTATTGAATCAGAAGCACTTCCCATTCTTGACAAAATGTTACAAGAGGTATGCTAGAAATGCTGCTTGGGTGCTTGTTTTAATATGTGGGGATTTTCTAATACAGAATGTGGACCCCACCTCGCGGCTAGAAGGTAGGGTCGGATTCCCACTGTCAGATAAGGGTTGGCAATGGGCCAGCAGTGGGCTAGGCAAAGTTAATAGTTCAAAATGAACATAGGCATGCTTGTTGCTAGTGCTACCGTTGGATGGCACACTTATGATTGGAGGTCATTCACTAGGCAGCGAAAACTTCAAACACACCCTCATATAAAAAATTAAGGAAGGACACTCATCAAGTGAGCCAATGTACACTTCGAAGTTTGAATGGCCTGGATTAGACACGTGTGTGTCGTCCAATTGGTAACAAGACCTACATGGTAGCTGAAGTGGGGCCCTGTGTTCTGTTAAAACCTGGGGTGTGGTCTTTGTGGAGGCCCAACTGCACTAATTCTAATGTAAGGGTGGCAATGGGTCAGGTGGCCTTGAAACATGCAGCATGTTATGTGTAGAGCTGGGCATCTAGTCGAGTTGGACCGAGTTGGGACTAACCCGGCTCGACCCAATTTTGAAATAGACCTATATAATCCGAACCTAACCCGACTCGGTACCGAGTCCGGCATGCCTGAACCGATCCGAGTTTGGGTCTGGCCCGGACTAATTCAGACTGAGTCTGACCCAGTCACAAGTACCGAGTTGAGTTAAGTCAACATCGAGTTGGGTCGAGTGTGGCGGGTATCCATGGGCTGAAATCACAACCTAGAACCTAAGTGCACTTGTAGGAATTGTAGCCTCTCCATCAGTTGCATGGCATCTCAGTTCTAAAACATCAAATAATTTTTTTTTTTTTTTTTTTTTAAAAATAATTATTTATTAAGTTATTATGTACAAGACTGGTTTTGGATCAAATCGAGTTAGTAAGTTCGATTTTGGGTCGGGTCAGGTCAAGTTGAGTTACCGGGTGCTTGAACTCAACTTGGTTTGAGTTCGGATTGGAAAAAGTCTACTCAGTTTGGATCGACTCACCCACTTGGTTCGAGTCGAGTTGGGTCTAAATGATTCCGATGAGTCTGCTCAGTCGAGTCATCTCTTGCCCACTTCTATGCATAAGTATGAGATTTGGTCATGGTTAAAGTCTCGGTGACTAGGAACGACTTGTTTGGTCATGGACCCGAGTCGGGACTCACCTGAGTTGAGGCTGAATTGGCCTGATTCGGTTGAGTGGGGGGTGACTCGTGGTATTGAACCAGATTGGTTGGGTCGAGACCGAGTTGACTCAGATGAGCCTTCCCAATCTTAAAACCATCGATCCAGTCCATGTTGTACAAAAGTATGAGAACGAGTCCATAATATCATGGTTTTTAAAATAAATAAATGGACCAATACAAAAAAATAGTCAACTTTTTTTTCTTGACCGTCGATTTGTTTTGTAAACTGTGGCCCACTTTAGGCACGGTTTCTTCCATAGGCCACCTAATAGATGGCTGGGATTGTAGGCTTGTATTGGATCCATCTTTTTGTTATCTCTTTCCCTTCCAGCACCCTAGCTCAGCCCATTGACCAGCCTTAATGGTATGAACCCATTTCAGGGCTGAATAGAATGTGGGTCCCACGTCAAAATACAAGGTCTTAATCCCACCGTCGGATAGAACATATGGGAGAGATCTGGACCGTTCATTGAGAACATGACGTGGACAAAAGAAAATGATATTGGTCCAAATCCATCATCTGCGTGTGGCTCACTTGAATTAGTGGTCACTGATTCGCTGGATCTGGACCGTTCACTACTTCTCATTTTAATTATCCATCAGATGGGACATCAATCCGGCGTTTAGGCTCATCCATCCAACTGTGCATATCAAATAACTCCCGTTCATTTAGTACAAACCGTTCATCTGATGGGCCATAATTGAGAAACGACATTGTCAGATAATCTTATCCATCCAATCCATGGCCTTCAAACGATGGATTAAGATTTTTAAAATGGAACGGCTAGGATCAACCAAGTAACAGATCTTTGCAATTTGGACCGTTCTTGGTGGGTCCTTCCAATCGGGATGGCCCACCTTTCCCATTTTTATTTTTGCAGGGAAAGGAGGAAGGATCATTCGACTTTGCATTTGTGGATGCGGACAAGGAGAACTACAACCAGTACCATGAACGGCTGATAAAGCTTGTTAAGGTTGGTGGAGCCATCGCTTATGATAACACGCTCTGGTTCGGGACCGTAGCAGAGCCAGAGAAATATATCTTGCCAGAGGAAGTAAGTAAAAACGTGAATTGCCTCGGGAATTTGAACAAGTTCTTGGCTTCCGATTCTAGGGTTGCGATTTCACAAATTTGCATTGGTGATGGTCTCACTCTCTGTCTTCGCATTTCTTGACCGTTCATCAGTCATTCATCCATCGATGGTGATGCGCATTGAAGGCTTGAATATCCAATCTTCTTAACATTTTGAACCTCATGTAAAACTAGAAAGAGCATAGTAATAAGAAAACCATGTAACAAAGACTAAGTCAGGTCACCACGATGACCATGTGAAATTTGCATTGGCTTATGTTAAAGCAGGCAGAAATAAAGTTCGAGCAAATTATGATAAAAGAAATAATTAAGATAAATTATCTAATATTAAAATAATAAATACTCTTTTCTCTATCTCTACATGTAGCAGTACTTTTATTAGGTGTCCATTTACAATAATATTTAGTTTAAATGTTTTATTCTTTCTCTCTTTTTATGTGCATTATAAATATCCATTTATAATAATATTTAGTTTAAATGTTTTTATTTTCTCTTCTTGTGAGCTGGGAACATTATGAGGTGATAAGATTTACATGGTGACTCTCTATCACAACAATAAAGCTTCATGGGCCACCGTGTTGTTTGTGTGTCATCCACTCCATCCATCAATGCTCCCTTTGATGCTATACCTTGATGCAAATACTCAGCCTGATTCACAATTCAGTTGGGCCACACCATAGAGAATATTGTGTATAAGACACCAATCACAGGGTTTTGTGGTCAGCCATGCTATTTATATTGGATAAAATCACCACTTATGGATGCTCGAACCCTTGACAGGGTGTTGACATTCCTGAGATTCTACCACCGGAGCAAGATTAAGGATCCAGCCGGGAGCAGATTAAGTCAGGTGGCTATCTCATTATTGAAGTGGCATCACCAAGTTCTGCATGCCCTCGCCTCATGGTTGGTGAGATTATTATAAGGCATGAGCCAAAAAATGAAGCAGATCAAAAGTGCAAATAGACCAATTACAAAAAATAGCAAGGACAATGACACCCTTCCTAAGGCCCACCATGATGTTTATTTGAGACCTAAGTTCATTAGTTCACACCGACAAGGATGAAGGGAAAACACAAATACAAGCTTGATTGAAAACTTCTATAGCTTTCGGGGAGTTTTCAATGGTAAGTGCTCAATTCTTACGGTTTCCTGCAGCGGGTCCACTTGAGCTTTGGATTTGCCTCATTCTTTGGCTCATCCCTTAAAATGATCTCTCCAAATGGATGGACGGTGTGAATGCAACACATACATCGTAAAAGAACCCACAAAACTTATTGATGTCACTTCAGTAGCAAGATGGTGATACATTTGTGTTTCATGATGATTTTAGGGCATGAGCAGGCCCCTCTATATATGTTGTACATCCACGCTGCTAGATCATTTTAGGGCCGGGTGCCAAGAACGAGGGAGATATAAATCCCAGGAGGACCAAAGCAGGTTCCCACAGTTAAAAACTTTTTAGGACCACAAAAGTTTTAGATCAAGATGCCATTTGTGTTATCCCTTCGTCCACGTCTGTGTGACATTATCAAAGGTTTGTACGGCAACTAAGTATTACCGTGGGCCCTAGGAAGTTTTTAATAGTGGGAATTCAATCACCACTTTTTTCCTATTGCTTCGTTTTTTAGAGCATGCTCTAAAATGAGCTGACAGAATGGATGGATGGTGTGGATATAAAACATATACATTGATGTGAGCCCCTCTGTCAGGGCCCCACCCACTAAGCTGTTCCCCTGCCTCACCTAATCCACTCCCATTTTGGCGATCTTGATCCACTAGCAATCCTAAGTGGCGACGCACGATGACAGTAAAAACAAGCTCGTTTAAAAAAGTTAGGTTTCTTTGGGGAGTCTGGTTGTGTGTGGAGCCCACCGTGATGTAGTGCCCACATCCACACTCTCCAGTGAACAGTAGGATATTGCATACCAATAAAACCTTTCAGATTGTGCAGGGTCCACCGTGTTTTTATTTATTTATTATTTTTTTTACATGCTATCCAATCCGTTCATAAGATGGGCCCCACCAGGATTAACTAACAACTCAAAATCAGTCCTTTCCACAACTCAGGTGGTCTAAGGTACGTGATTTTAGCAGCTTTAGACATGATGGAATGAGCGGATGTATACGGTCCACATACAACATTGAATAATAAGCCTATCATACAAATAGTGACACGAGCAGAGTAAGCTCGGTTACTCTCGCTCGACTCGACTCGGAATTACTCGACTCGACTCTGTTCAAAATGAATTTGAGCCGAGCACGAGTTAATTTTTAGTACTTGAATAGATTTCGAGCAGAGTACGAGCTGTGCAATACCCAACTCGATACGTGACTCGTACTCGACTTGTACTCAACCAGGGGTATATATACCCCAAACAAAAAAAATACCCTAACTCCCAGTCTCTTTCAGCCCACCCATTCAAAAAAACCCTACGCCCCTCCCAGCGCTCGTTCAAAACCAAAAAATCCATCCCTCTTCTTCCCCCCCCCCTCTCTCTCTCTCTCTCTCTCTCTCTCTCCTCTCATTTCCCCTGGCCGGAGTCCTCTCATTTCCCTTGGCCGGAGTCCTCTCATTTCCCCTTTCCCCTATCATTTCCCCTGTCCGATGCCATCCGATCCGTCCCTCTTCTTCTTCTTCTTCTTCTTCTTCTCTCTCTCTCTCTCTCTCTCTCTCTCTCTCTCTCTCTCTCTCACTCCCCTGTCCGGTGCTAGTCCCTACCGCTCGTCCTTGCCTTGCCCGGTGCCCCTGTCCAGTGTTGTAGCTCATTCCTGCCCTGCACGTACGGTGCCGGTCGTTTAACTCGTTTCTGTCGCAGCTCCCCTGGTAATGTGGTGTTGATTTATTATTATTTTTGGTATAAATTGTTAATATATGTTAGAAATTGATTTTTTTTTTTTTTTTGTGTGTGTGTGTGGTGTTGATTTATTATTATTATTTGTATAAATCGTTAATATATATCAGAAATACTCGGACTCGACTCGACTTGATATTTGCTCGAACTCGACTCAAACTCGGATGAACAGAGCACGAGCTGGGCATTCGAGCTCGAAGCCGAACCGAGCCGAGTACGAGTTGGGACTCGGGCGGTGCGAGCCGAGCACGAGCTGAGCAATACTCGGCTTGACTCGACTCATGTATAGCTCTACCTACAAAGAGAAACTGGCCTTTTATTTTGACAAGTTCTCCGTTAATATGAATATTCTCTGGATATTCTGCTTGCCACAAATAGAAAATTTTTATTTATTGACATATGATTAGAACATATCATCACATATTTCATTTAATATATCTGTGCTAACAATGTCAGTGATGGTAGGCCTCGGGCTTAAAATTCAAGTTAATCTGTAACTTTTGTGGCCCACACCATATACAAAAGTTGAGAGGGGTTACCCTTCCATTAAAACATTCATAATCATTTGTTGGGCCATCGAGTTGTGGTTCACAAATCCAGCCCATCCATTATGTGTGTCCCACTTGGATGAGGGGTCAGGCTAAGTTTCAGATGCATTTAAATTTCAGGTGGGCCCTACCAAGTGTTTTTATATATTTTAGGCATGTATTTAATGATTTAAGATGGTATGGCCCACCTAAGTTCCGTATGCTACTGATTTTTGGCATATCCCATAATTTAAAGGGGACCCATCAAATGCACGGTGTTGATGTTCGACACACTTCATGGCGGGGCCCACATAGCTCAACCTCATGGGAAGTTACCATGAGCTCGACCGCACCCCTAGTGCTTGTACACGCACACATGTGTGTGTCAAACATCAACACCATGCATTTGATGGGTTCCCTCAAATTATGAGATATTCTAAAAATCAGCACTTGGTGGGCCCACCTAAAATTTGGATGCATCTAAAACTTGGTCTAACCCCTCATCCAAGTGGGACACACATAATGGATGGGCTGGATTTGTGAACCACATCTTGGTGGGTATAACGCCCTGAAAATTGGGGGTCGTGTATACACTCGGCTCCTAAGTTCCTGGGTATCACTTATAGCTAATTTTTACTTTTTACGTTTAATCCAGTCTAAATGCGTAGCATGGAATTACTTGGAACATGAAACACAATCACAACTAATCTACTAAAATGAAAGAGGTCATATATATACAAGTCCGAAAGAATATAAATGGGTCGCACAAGGCATTGCCCAATAAAATCACAAAAGAATGATGAGTCCAAAAGAATAGTGCACTGAGTCCACCACTCAGCGACCCAAAACCAGTCCACTAGGCTGATGGAGGACTGTCCATCAGCTGGATGTAGGACAGCTCGTCCTCCTCCTCAAGACTCGCACCGTCAGGCTTCTTATACTCTGCATCACCTGCATCTACGGGAGAGTCTGGTTAGTGTTTTAAAACACCATCCCAGAATGGGAGTGAGTGATCAACTCAGTGAGTGCTATTAACTTTAAGATATAATCAAGCATCAATTATATTATGAATTTATTGAAAGGCAAGCATTCATAAATAATTAACTAATCTAATTAATGCATATGCATGATAGATGATATGATGCATGCCCTCGCCACAACACTCCCTCAAGCGACTCCGTCTAACGATCGCGTATGAACAACACTCCCTCATCGCGACCTCGACTGCCGAGTCATCAACCTAGTCAGTGCGATGTGATGGTAGTGTTAGCCAAGTTCTTAATTAGTTCCGTTCATCCAGCAGGTTGGAAAAACTAATACACCCCATATATTAATGCCTTCAACTAGTTGCGGGGCTAAAGCCCCTCAATGTGCAAGGCCAGGACTCCGTGATCCTTGATCTCGTCAGGTTCCCCATCTCCGACTTCAAGCACATGGGGAGTGCTGAGAATAGGGATCGTTCATGGTCACAACGGGGAGGCTTGTGACCCCAGCGTAGGTCGACAGCTCGGACACAGTGTTTCATTCTACCATGCCCGGCTCACGAGTCAGTGGATCAACTCCAAATAGTTAGCAATGGGCTACAATGGTTAAAGGGTGTTCCAAGTTCAATAAATATGTGAGAAAACAGAGTTAACAGACAAAGTTGGTCAGTAAGTAGGCTAGACCGCATGAGTTTAGGGAAGCACGTGACAGACGACATGGGGTACGAGCGACCCATATAGTTGAACTACTGTCACCCATACACACCTATCCAAATCCACGGGTTTAGTCTCAGGATAGTCCTACTAACTGGACTACCATCTGTCTCGTCAAATTTTTGACCAACCCAAGGGCTTAATGGTAGATTATAACATGTCAACAGTCAGGGTTATCAACTAGTACAAGTAATAGCATACATTCATATTTTCCAACATAGAATCCAAATTTTTCTACAAAGCAAATGCTAACAGTATCATGAATAAAAGTGCAAGTGTTATGTGGGTTAGTAAGGAAGGCAAGCATTTCATATATCTCCCAATACCAAAATATACACAAGGGTTAGCGTACCAAACATGTTATGGGGGAAACATCATACATGAATCGAGCCGCGAATGCTTTGCAGGTCTATACTAAATGTTTAGAGAACGACCATTATTGAAAAGTTTAAATCTCCTATTTATAAGGTTGTCCTTTGGGTCTTGGTATACGAGAGTCCTCGTATTAATTTATATCCAAATTGGGGTTTAATAAATCTTTCAATATACTTATAGTCAAAGATCATCCTAAAAAGTTTCTATAAGCATAAAATTTTATATGAATTACCATTATATGCAACGATATTTCCTCTAGCCTACCTACTCTATCCAGATATTTTTCTATAGTAACCCAATCATAGATGCTAATTTCTGTCATTCCCTTTCCTGTAGAACATAGAGTAAGTTACTCATGTAATTTGATTATTAAATCATTGATGATTGAAAACCAAAGAGGAAGGGAATTGGGGATCGTAATTGGAAGGAAAGGATTGGGCACTTCTAAGCAAATAGTGGCATAGGTTCAACGAAGAGAAGCAAAATCTTCATCAGTTAATGTTGAAAAATATGTCTAAGCATATAGGGATTGATTTTTATAAATGTCTTCTCAAGGCAGAGGGTTTATCATTTGGATATAAGCAAGTTAGGTTCCTCATTATGGGATTTTGAAAGGGTGAAAGTACTAATGAGTGGAGGTATCCATATCTTGGTCACAATTTTGGAATGATATTTGGGCTGAGGATGAACTCATTTCATGAGAAGAGGTTCCCACATCATGTACTCATCATGGGAATTGTGGTTTGGAAACACTACGGGTTGTTGAAACTAAAGGCACCACAAGATAAGTAGCCTTGAGAATCTAATGAGCATCCTGAATGGGGTTGATGGGGATGTCTTTGAGCTTCGTTGGAAGCTATGGATATGATTCACAATTTCATCAAAAGTATTCTTCCCTTTTTGAATTCAAGGGAAAAATTTTAGAATATGACAGGCTTCTTAAATGGAGTTGAGGTGGATGTTTATGAGTTTGACTAGAAATATGACTCCTCTCCATAAGTAGAAGTGTGGATACTTGTCTCAGCTTAGTTTAGTTAGTACCTTAATGTGGAGTGCCATAGAAAATGAAATATTATCTATGACTAATTTTGAGAAAAGTCACCTTTCCTCGCTTACATGTGCTTACTGTGTGTTAACTGTAGCAAACATAGTTTATGGAATGCAATTTTGATGATAATAGGAGTGGAAATGAGATATTAGTTAAGATTGATGGATAACTACCCCATAGCAACTGTCTGATATGTTGGCATATAATTTATGAAAACCAGATATTGAGAAGGATGTTGTTTGTTGAATTTGAGTTGGGTAGCTATAGTGGAGATTTACATTTAGAGTTTTCATGCCATTGACTATAAGACTAGCTACGCTTTATAGATAGAATGTTAGGCAGTCAAGAAGCAATATATTCATAGGATGTGTAGTGGGAATGTGAATGTTGAGGTGGACGCGTGGCAAGCTAAGGAAGGATAGATTTAGAATTGGATACTTTATGTATAGCATGTTCGGTAATCAAGAAACAACACATTAATAGAATGAGTGTAGCTAAATGTGGATGTAAAAGTGGATGAGTGGCAAGATGAGGTAGGGTATAATTTGGAATGAATGATTTTTTCAAACTTATGAGTAGAACCAATAGGTAGTAAGATGAGAAAAAATCATCACGATTACCAAAAAAATTATTAAAATTCTAGAGGTGACAGTTGTCTAAACTAATGATTCATCATTAAGTTTAAAATTGTCTATATTTATTGTAACACTTCTTATACTTTTAGTACTTAAATTATTTTAAAATTTTTTATGATAATTTATCAATAAGTTTTAAGTCATTCTACAAAATTTTATATCATTTGGAGTTGTAAATAAATTATTAAATTCTAGGAGTAACAGTTATCCGAAATTAATAATTTTTGGATAGTTGACAGATCATTTTAATTTTAACTATATTATAATTTTTATTTTATTTTTTCTTATTTTTATATAAAATTAGACTCATCAAGCTTCAATTTGGCTTTTGAATCACCTAAATTAGATTGTAACGAAAGAGATATGAATTTTTGAAATTGGACGAAAATTGCAGAAAACGAGCCGCCCGGCCCGCTGGAAGGTCGGGCGCTGGCTGCTTCCACTGGACATGGTGGCCCCGGCCCACTGGACGGTCAGGTGCTGGTTGCGCCCGTTGGGTGTGGTGGCGACGGCCCACTAGATGGTCGTACCTTGCGACGACCATATATCGCAAACTGGGATGAGTTATTCGACGTATATGAATTTGAGGTAGGAGAAGCCGATCTACGCAATGAGCTTAGTTATTTTGTGAGATTCCTCCTGGTTAGTAGTCAAAATTTATTTTATTTACATTTTCAAAGTTTTTGATAAATTTTTATTTACCCATACTTCTCTATCCCCATATGGGTTGGAACTATTAAGTTCGGTTTGGTATTAGCTCATTTGTTCTAGGACGATGATTTCGACTGTCTAATCTTTTAATTTTTGGCTCGATCCTAACAATGTACTGAGGAAATTAAAGAATAGAGTGATGGCAGGTGAAGATTTTAAGGAGATAGGTTAGAAAGAGAAATTTAGACTTAGGCCTGTTTGGCTAGTGACATTAAGTTGTACTAAATGGGATTTCAATGCTAATCCCAACTCAAGATTGAGAATGACATGTCTGGAATGAGTGTGGGATGAGATTTAAAATTAGTTTCATAGGCTTTGCAAAATGAGCCTTGTGTTGGAAGGTGTAATATGGGATTTTCAAATCCCATGATGATGAATTTTAAGTGTAATTTGAAAGAAAATTTCGAGATTTACCTTTAATTGCATGCATTCCAAATATGGTATTGGAAAACATGAGATACACACAATTCCGGGACAATACCTTACACATGCATTTATTGATACTTTTACAATTCCATTCACCTTAATCCCACCTAACGCAGTTGGCTAAATGGGCCCTTAGGGATTAGGTGGACTGGACCACCTAAATTTCCTAGTTAGTCGAATCGGGTCTTGCCCTCAAGTTCCCGAGTTCTTGCCCGGGAATGGGCTGAAATGTGTCGTAAGGCTCCCAAGTCGAATTCTAATATTGTTATGCTCTCTCTCCTCAGTCTAAGCCCTTCGTAAGACTTTCGGACTTATTTCCTAGCGTCACTACTTACTCTTGTTACCCAGCCCTAACACTCTGAAAGTCTCACCTTCCGTCTAAGAGCGTCAACTCAGAGAGTGGGGTGGTTTCTAGCATTTTCATGTTTTCTATTGTGTTTCCTCTCAAGTCAGCAGACGCACTAGTGAGTTCATGACTCATGGCCCAATTGATTCCAAACTATTGCTTTCATAGTATCTTTTAATGCCCTGAAAATTGGGGGTAATGTATACATTCGGCTAGCTCCCAAGTTTCCGGGTATCACTTATAGGAAATTTTTACTATTTTACGTTTAATCCGGTCTAAATGCGCAGCATGAAATTACTTGAAACATGAAACATAATCACAACTAGTCTACTGAAATGAAAGAGGTCATATATATATAAGTCCAAAAGAATATAAATGGGTTGCACAAGGCGTTGCCTAACAAAATCACAAAAGAGTGACAAGTCCAAAAGAATAGTGCACTGAGTCCACCACTCAGCGACTCAAAACCCGTCCACTAGGTCGATGGAGGACCGTCTATCAGCTGAAAGTAGGATAACTTGTCCTCCTCCTCAAGACTCACGCTGCCAGGCTTCTCGTACTCTGCATCACCTGCATCTACGGGAGAGTCTGGTTGATGTATCATCCCAGAGTAGGAGTGAGTGATCAACTCAGTGGGTGCTATTAACCTTAAGTTGTAATCAAGTATCAATTATATTATGAATTTAATGAAAGACAAGCATTCATAAATACCTAACTAATCTAGTTAATACATATGCATGCCCTTGCCATAACATTCCTTCAAGCGACTCCGTCTAACGATCGCGTATGAGCAACACTCCCTTATCGTGACCTCGACTGTCGAGTCGCCAACCTAGCTAGTGCGATGCGATGGTAGTGTTAGCCGAGTTCTTAATTAGTTCCATTCATCCAGCAGGTTGGAGAAACTGATACACCTCATGTATCAATGCCCTCAACTAGTTGCGGGGCCAAGGCCCCTCAACGTGCGAGGCCAGGGCTTCGCCATCCTTGATCCTGTCAGGTTCTCCATCCCTGACTTCAAGCACATGAGGAGTGCTGAGAATAGAGATCGCTCACGGTCACTATGGGGAGGCTCGTCACCCCAGCGTAGGTCGACAGCTCAGAAACAGTGTCTTATTCCACCATGCCCTGCTCACGAGTCAGTGGATCAGCTCCAAATAGTTAGAAATGGGCTACAATGGTTGAAAGGTGTTATAAGTTCCATACATATGTGAGCAAACATGGTTAACAAATAAAGTTGGTCAGTAAGTAGGCTAGACCGCAGGAGTTCATGCAAGCACGTGACAAAAGACATAGGGTACAAGCGACCCACGTAGTCGAACTAATGTCACCCATACACACCCACGCAAATCTACTGGTTTAGTCTTAAGATATTCTTACCAACGGGACTACCATCTCTCTCTTCAAATTTTTGACCAACCTAAGGGCTTGATAATAGATCATAACATGTCAACAGTCAGAGTTACCAACTAACATAAGTAATAGCATCCATTCATATTTCACAACATAAAATCTAAATTTTTCTACAAAACAAATGCTAATAGTATCATGATTAAAGGTGCAAGTGTTGTGTGGGTTAGTAAGGAAGGTAAGTATTTCATATATCTCCAAATACCAAAATATACACAAGGGTTAGCGCACCAAACATGTTATGGGGGAACATCATACATGAATCGAGTAAGGAATATACAAGCAATCATCATTAGCATGCCTAATCATTATTTGATAAACAACAAGCATTCCATTTCAATTCCACTTTGATTTGGGGAAGATCTAAAGTGTAAGGTCTTGTCTAGGTTTTGCTAGATTACCCAAATATGTCACTCAACAAGAAAAATCATTAGTTTCATATTAAAATTGGTGCTAGGCCATCTAAGAACAATAGTCCGCACCTATGCAACGTTGAAGGCTTGAAAAATGACCTAGGAGTGTCGAACTCGGTGTCGATCGGCCGGAATCCTAAGACAATGTACTTGGATGTTAGAATCTCATGCAAATCTAAGGGGTTTCTAAGAGATGAGGGATTTACCTACTTAATCGGCAGAGAGGGGTCCTTCTGGTTGTAGGTGAAGGATTTGTTGAGGAAGATGTGTGAGTTGCAAGAATCGGACTCCCTTGGGCCCTACCTCGATCTATGGTCCTCTTTCCCCTTCTACACTCTCCTATCCTCTCTTCTTCCTTTCTTCTTTCTCCCTTTTCTCTCCTCTCTTTTCTTTCTCTAGGACAAATTCGTATGGGGAGAGGGGTGCCCCAAAGAAGCCCATTTTATAATGCCAGATTTGGTGCAAATGGCCCAAAGTGTTGGATTTTTACTATACTAACCCTATGAGAGGATTTTTCTAGCTTCTAGGGCCCACTATGGGGTATACAAGTTGATATACACTGTAGGATGGTTAATCTTAATGATGATCTACGTATGGATATGATCGGCCCGCCATTTGAATGTGTCAATCAATAGATACGATTAAAAGTCTGTTTAACGGTCATCGATGGTCGATCGGGGCCACGGCTATACGGATATGAGCAGAAAAATATCCTTACTCCACATGTGAAGTTTGGTCGTAAACTGACGGTTCAAAATCCTCAACTTATCATAAGAGTGAATGACCCAATTCACTTAAGTTCTAGCTCCTTTCTTTAGGGTATATGCACTTCTCATGCACTCGTCCTTCAGTTCAAGTTGAGCGGTTCCAGGCACCACCCAGGTCCAACTCCTACGATGGACATCGAGCCTAGTATGACGGACATTACTCTATAATTTTGGAACTAGTGGCCCACCAATGAGCGGTCTAGAGCTTGTTCGGAGAATCAAGACATTTCTAGAATGAATTTGGTAGTGAGATTTCTCGTAGGCAATGATTAGGGTTTAGATTAACTATGTTCATAGTATGACCTATTTATAACTAGTGAAAGTGGAGATTAGGTCATGATTACTCTAAACCATCAGTTTTAGGTTAAAGGAGTAATAAGGTTGATTTGGTCTATTAGTCAAGATCCGGATGGATTCATTGACTTCCTACGGTTGATTAATCGGACTTATACGGTTCTTTACTGGTACCAGCTGTGTACAGCTAACATTGAGTACTAATGGTTAGTAAGTGATATTATAAGCTAATTACAGAAGAAAATTTTAAGGATTTTTAAAAATCCAAAACAGTGAAAAATTCAGGATGTTACAGTGGGCCCAACAAATGATTATAAAAGTTATAATGGGAGGGTAACCCCTTTCAACTTTTGTATGTGGCGTGGCCCATAGAAATCATGGATTGACTTGATTTTTAGGCTTGAGGCCCACCATGGAATGGTGCATCTGACTGATGGGGTAGATGTTCGACACACATCACGGTGGGCCCGCACAGCTCGACCTCATGGGAATTTCCCATGAGGATGACCGCATAGAACCATTTCCATTATATATATATATATATATATATATATATATATATATATATATATATATATATATATATATATATATATATATATATATATATATAATTGCATAAGCAGACTCATCAAAATGAGGGCCTGCATGACCATCATGGTATGGACATATGATGGACATGTTATGTTCATTAACCAACAGTGCATAGGCCCCACATATGCCACGCATGTGGTCAACTATTTTGAGAATCAACATGGATAATAATAAATATGCACATGATCATTAATATAGAAAGAATCAGCTGTTCAAAATTGTCTAAACGAGGTTCATAGACTAATTTGATTGAATCTTCATAATCGAGCATCCCATTGACCAATTTGAGTGGACAAATACTTTCACAACATGGCAATTGTGATAAAGAAAAAGTTTGGGTCCAATTTAATCTAGATCCAACGGATTCTACCAAAACGGTTTGTTTTAATGGATGGTAAAGGATTTTTTCAGACAAATTTAGATACAAGGCGTTTGATCCGATGTGTCCATCTCAATGTGCACATATATCCAACACATCATTCTTTTTTTTTTTTCTTATCTCAATCTTATCTTTAGGTCCATATATCTTAGATCCTTAATCTCGATCATTGGAGATTTGATTGTATCCGTCCAATAACTTCACGATCTGAACTCAAATTGAGGCAAATGACCCCACATTTTGAAAGTGATGCTCGACAATACAATGACAATACAATGCCATTGATTTAGATGCCCCAAAAGGGACCATCAAATGCCTAAAAGTAGGCCACAAGCTAGCAAGTGTCGTCAAAGATTGTGGGACACGAACAACCCAACTTGATTAAGCTAAATCTTAACCATTCCATTTGGTTAAGATTTAAAATATCAACGAGTACTTTCAGATGAACGGTTAAATTTGTAGATGACATGTAATGATCTAGGGTTTTGGTGCGTATACCTATGCATGATTGCATGTATATTTATATTCATTCAAGAATACATGCGTAGATTCATCAATCCATCTAAGCATTTATACATACATATGTCCATCAATCCATGTAATGTGTGATTATTGATATATTTGATTGATCTGTTTAGTATGGACCATTGATTCATGTAATTATCAACTATATATATATATATATATATATATATATATATATATAGACACATGTTCACTTTCACCTCTTGTACTTGCAAGACTACGTACCCATCCATTTATGATATAGGCTAAATTTAGCTATGTATCATACACAAAATCTGTCCCATCTTGACCCATGATCACCACCGTGGATTTACATTATCAATGATATTTAAATCCATGAGTTAAATCAGCTCATTGAATAATGTAATAATGGACCTAACCCATTTAAATCAATCCAATTAAGAAGGTAAATCAATCCCTCAATTTATACCCTTAACCAACAAGTACTAATCCTTAAACTCAACCAGTGATTTAAGTCCATTCATTCATTAATCTTCACATTTGTCTATACAATTGAGTATTCATCAATACAACTGTTGAGAAGACTTCTTATGGACAAATTAAGCAATCTAACCGTTCACTTTTGATTCGGACCACCACATCATCATGCATGAAATAGATAAAAGGTCCACTTTATATTATTTGTGACCATCCATCAATGATCTAGAACCTTTCATCATGGTCTTAATATACTAAGAAGTATCTTATACCATTTAAGTCCAATTTTGATGGTTATATATGCCATTGATCATCTTCATTCTTATACAGTATACACATTCGTACCCGACACTGACTTTAAAAAAACCTATCCGTAAGAACCTGATCATGATCAAAATTTAACCAATACTTAATAAACTCGATTGAATTGTACAATGTTAATTTTGGAGTCCAACTCATGAGATCTACCATTCAATGGATTTCCCATCATATTTGTTGGATGACCTGTTTAAAATCATATACCGACCATCATTGTGATTTATAGAAAATCATCGATTAATCTACCTGTTAATATTTCATATTACATAATGTATATACCTATTTTCAGAGATCTCAGATCATCCATGAAGAATCTTAAAAATTTTACAGTTTTCAAATTAAAAAAGTTTCGATAATTGTATATGCATCTTATATCATTCATCCTCGCTCAATAAACCTCGATCTAATTATTGATTTGAGGAGCCACCTATATATATTAATAACCTAAAAAACCATGGGCCATTTAAACTATAATCTTAAAGGTGATTCAACCATTGTTTTAAAAAATAATACTTTTATACCCATTTGACTAATAATGGATGATTAGAATTAAACTTCGTCAAATTGAAACCATTCATCTAGTGGACCATCAAAGGTCTCAACTTGTCAACCCAACCCATGACAATCCATGTGTGTGTGGAGGGGATTCGAAACACATCATCATGTGTATGTGCACGTATGTGCAAGAATAGAAAGCAAACTGTCTTTCTCACGTATAAATTTCATTCAAACAGAAAATCTCCCAAATTTCTCCTACATTTGAATTTCTCATCGATGCTTGCGATCCATCGTTTTTTTGTTGTTTTGACTTAGTGCTTATAAAAAATGGGTGTATTTATGCATAAAAAATAAGTTCTTTTATTACCGCACTACATGATAGTGAAATTATTAACAACCTAAAAAAATACAAAATAAAAAGAAAAAGAAAAAGAAAAAGAAAAAACATGTACCAACTAAGATTGTGAATTTGTGTTGACTATGCCTGTGAATTTGTACTGATTTCAATTGCAATTATGAATTTTTATTAACTTTGATTGTGAATTTGTACTAACCTTAGTCGCTATTACAAATTTCTATTGAATGAATCATCACGATTTTATATTGAGTGCGATTGTAAATTTATATGGAATGTGATAGTGACTTTGTACTTTGCCTAAAATAGCAACCTAAGCCTTAAACCCATAAATCTCACCCCCTTAAAATTCACATATGATTGTGTCGGGTTTTATTCTCGATCGATGGTTCCCTTTAGGTGTTATATATATATATATATATATATATATATATATATGCCTTCTTTAAATCTTCAAACCTTATGTCACGCTTTGAAAATTGACACCTTAGTATAGAGACTCCGATTCTTAGTTTCCAAGTATGAACCTAGTGAAAATGTATGTGGGTGAGTTCACACATGCCAACGCAATCCGATTAACATTCACACATGATCAAAATTAGAGTAGCTTTAAATCAGTGGTATCGAAAGTTAAGCAGAGGTAACAAAACTTGAAAATATATAGATAATATTCAAAATGTACAATTTCAAAAGTGGTGATCATCCAAAATGAGGATTATATAAGCCACAATATATATACCTAAAATGAGTTAATCATATAATTTTGAGTTTTTGCCCAATCTTTCAAAACATAACAGCAGTGATACAAACTGATCTAAGCTTATCCATTTGAGATCTCAATAGTACCTACATCAATAATATCACCTGATTGGTATTTTAAAATACCATCTCAAGTGGGAGTAAGTAGCTAACTAAGTGGTTTCATTAGTTCTAAGTTACATATGTTATCACTCAATCAACGTAGGTAATGATAAATAAGAAATCAAGCATTTTCTAAATACTCTCATTAAATGCATGAATGAGATTACAAAATGATGCATATGCCTTATAATCAAACACTTCCTCATGAGTGACTTCAATGCCTATTTCTCAAATGTCAATACTCTCTCATCAAGCGACTCCAACGCCAAATTAAAACATTCTATTCTAGTATAATACGATTGATGTGCATGATTAATTGAGTGATTTCTAATTCTAATTTATACAATAGATTGACGAAGCTAGGATACCGACGTTATATCATGAGTCTTTATTTGAATAACGTGGCTTGTTGCGGCACGTAACAGCTCCTCACCAGTGTCTCTTGATTCAAATTTAGCAATCACCCATTTATCTCACAAATTAACAATTTCAAAGGTACAATATGATACCCAAATGTATGAGTATCAACTTAGTAGGGGTTGTCACCCAAACACTGAGTATGATCAATCAGTTCTGAGGTGTGGGCTTGCCATGTGAAACAAAATCACTAGGAAGGAAAATGCTCATCGCCTAATTCCATTCATGCCTGGGTTGCTCGAATGGTACTCTGGCACGGAACCATCGCCCAGGTAATTTGACGGGAGCCTTTCAAACAATGATCTATTATCTCCATTAGTGCTCACTGGTCACTACGGGGAGGCTCGTCACCCCAGCTTAGGCCGACAACTCGGACACAATATCCCATATTATCATGCCATCTCATGAGTCTTAGTGAGATTATGTTGCACTAATGGTTATGGATATTTTCAACCATTAGGAATGTGGTATCTTAGATTCAATTTCGTCGTATCATACATTATGAACATACATGAACAATTGACAGTAGACTAATTTGATTGACCTGTGAGAAGCCCACGTAGTTCAGCTATTGTCAGTCGTCTGTGTTCAACTCAGATTGATTGAACAAGCCTATGGTGACCGACCTAACTCGGGCCACTCCTTGGTTCAGGCGATTTACCGACTCACCCAACATCGTAAGTAATTTTAGACATTACTAAGGGTTAACAATTCGTTAGGCAATCATGATAAAATTAAATATGAAACTTAAATTTAACAACACAATCACTCATTTATTTCATCGAACATGTAAGCATTAATAATACAACACAATCACATAGGCATTTTATCGAATATGAGAGCATCAATAATTCAACACAATCATATAGGCATTTTATTGAACATGTAAGCATCGATAATTCAAGTAATAACATATTTTGTAATCAAAATCAAAATATGAACATATTAACATATACCAAGCCATTTACAACAACAAATTATTAACTGAGACCTTTAAGGGTTGATAAATGACAACTTAGGAATAATGGTCCTCACATTTAAGAAAGAATACTCGATTTTGAGCTCCTAGGATTAAGAATTTGGGAAAAATGATTCATACACCAATTTTGAATCAATTAGGTGAGATTCATGCAATTTAATTTAGAAAAACTTAGGTTGGGAAGTAGGGTTCGTTTCGTATCTCTTGATCGTGAGTGGGATGAATTCAACAGATGAGAACAGTCGAGGATAAGGTTTATTTTTATTTTTATTTTTATTTTTATTTTGTTCGCTTGTTAGTACACCCACTGTTAGATCACACTTCACTGTTAGCTACCCCCACTAGGGAATCAATGTCAAGACCTCAGTGTTGAAACGAGGTATCTTTCACTCAGTGATTGTGTTAAATGGAACTCATCAACAACACTCCAAGATCTCCCTCCCCATCTCTCTATTTCTCTTCTCTTTCTCTTCTCTTTCTCTCATTCTCTCATTCTCTCTTTATTTCTAGGGTAAATTTTGGATGGGAGCAAGGGTTGCCCCTAAATGTTGTATTTATAGCAGCATAAATGGCGCAAATAGTTTCATTATACTAACACCATGAAGATCCACTATGGGGTATAGAAGTTGATATCCATCGTAGGATAGTTGGCCCTAGTAAGGATCTACGTATGGATGTGATCAACCCGCCGTTTGTATAAGTCGATTGACGCATATGATCAAAAGTCAGTTCGATGGTTATTAATGGTTGATCAGGGATGCGGTTATACAGATATATGTATGGTATTAACTTAGATTAGTGCCCTAAATTTGGTCATTATCTAACGGTCTAAAAGTCACAACTTTGGCAAAGACTGGATACAGACAATTAACTTAAGTTTCTGATTAATTTCAGAAATATTCGCATATCTCATGTACTGACCTTGCAAGTTCAAGTTAATCGATTTGAAACGCTATTTTAGCTCGATGTCTCATGATGGATGTCAAGCCCACTAACATGAATGCCTTTCTATGGTTTCGGATTTATTAGCCCACTAAGGAGGTGTGTAAAACTTATTTAGATAATCATGACATTTTTGGAATAGATTGTGTGGTGAGATTTCTCATGCGTGATGATTAGGGTTTGAACTAAGTTAATAGTGTGACCTATTCATGATTAGTAAAAATGACGATCTGATCCTAATCGCCATAAACTGTTGGTTCTTAAGCTAAAAGAGTAACTGGGTCATTTTGATTTGTTAATCAAGATACGATTCCTAATTTTTTCAATTTTTGCTAAGTCTTTATTTAGTTGTGGTTGTTTTGATTAATCAGTGATAGGTCAGCTAGATTTGAATCTTAAATGAACAAATCACAAGGCTAGAATCGAAGTATAAGTGATCGAGCGGACTCGTTGGTTACATACAGTTGATTAATCAAATTTGTGCGGTTCTTTACTGGTACCACCTATGTATATGCTCACCTCGAGCGATAAGGATCAGTAAATGACATCGTAAGCTAGTTATATCGAAAAATTTCAAAGATTTTTTTAAAAATTCAAAATCCAAAATATTACACTTTAACGTTGTAATAACAAAAATCTTTTTATCTTATTACCCGAGTGTTTACGAAGAGAGTAGTAAAAGAAGAAAGGATGTCACATACAATAGTAGTAGGAAGGTTGTCATAAAAGGAGAGATTATTAGAAAAGAGTTGCTAAAAAAGAAGAGTATCACAATGAGTACGGGCCAAATAGATTACTTTGCGGGAGAATTCGCCCTATTTTGCCAAAGAGAATAGAAAGCAAAAGAGTATCAAGGAAGATATCATTTTTCGCATTAAAGGGTGATATGTCACTCCTCTCTAGATATCTAAGATCCACATTGGAGATATCTTATCTATTTTCATCCCAAAAAGTAAAATGTCCCCCACAAGCACAGGATATACAGATAAAGTAAGCTTTTTAAAATGATTTTTAAATTCAAGGTCCCCATAATGCCTAGTGCTTGAAAAAGCACCATGAGTTAAAGAGTACTAGTGCATGCATTGGGACACTTAGCCCGATCTAGTGATCTAGGCTATCCATTTAAGTCCAACTCACATTTCATGCTCTAATATGAAAATATCATACATGATCTAACAAATATTTACCATTTGATTAATGACCTTAAATATTAATGGTCAAAATTATTTACATAAAATGGTTCCAAACAACGATTGTTAGGGACAATCATGGATTGTGAAGGGACGTGATGAGGTTGATGATCATCATCTTCCACGGAGGAGGATAATTACTCCAAATTCACATAGTTCTTTGAACTATTGAAGAGCTTTTAAAAAGGAGAATAAAAACAGAAATAATTCTTAATAAATTCAAAATAACTTGATTAATAATAAAATAAATTACAACTCTTTTAAATAAGTAACTCAAACTTACAGCAGAGTTTAGACATAGACTCCAACTCAAACACTCTAAAAATGCAAATTACAATAGATAATAAACTTAGTATTTATAGATACTTCTATTCCTGCATCAGATTGCTTATGATTCTCAAGAATTCTTGATAAGGCAATCGTAACCATCTATCTGTGGCTGGCTGGAAAAGGATGGCTATGGAAAATAAGACCAAATCAATGGACCGTTCAGATCGATCATCTGATCCGTGTGATTTTAGCATTAAGCCAATGGAATGTGTTCAGAACTTAATTCAGATCGATCAACTGAACCGATGCAACTAATAACACTATAACTCTGTAGTATCGACGGCACTAAAGCATTTCCCATATATACTTAGCTGAGAAACCTTCCGACCGCAGTAACTTCCCGTGATCAAAGGCACGCGTCCGGGGGCGCTTTGGGTGAATCCCTAACTCTGGGGCCCTCTGTGACGTATTTTAATTACATCCTCACCGTCCATCTATTTTGAAAGCTAATTTCAGGAATTAGTTAAAAAACTGCAGTAGATCAATATCTTAGGTGGACCATATCGGACGAAACAGTCCAGATTGAATCCTCACCATTAAAAACCTCGTGAGGCTACCCAAATGTTTATTTTGCATCCAACCTGTTGATAAGATAAAAAATAAGTTGATGAAGACACCAAAGAAATATCATCCTGATAAAAAACTTCTATGGCACACAATAAGTTCTTAATGGTAGATTACCCATGTTTCCTATAATATGGTCTACTTAATTTTCATATCTATTTCATTTTTTGGTTTATAACCTAAAATGATATTTCAAAACGGATGGACGGCGTGGATATAAGTTATATACATCTAGATGGGCCCTATACTCATAGATCCACCCTCTTTGGTGGATCCCCGGATCCACCGAAGCCGCGCACAACGCGTCCCATCTCGCGTAATCGTATCTGATAACAAAAAATGATTAAATAAAATAAAAATCTGATCCATTTTTCGTTGGAGGGCGTAAACGAGGGACGCGGACTGGGCAATACCTCCGTCCGTCCATATCTAGGAACGGACAGGAGCCGACGTGATATATGTATTTGATCCAAACTGTCCATCTATTTTTTAATATTATTTTAAGGTATAAGTTAAAAAATTAAGAATATCCAAGCTCAAGTGGAACACACCACATGAAGCAGCAGTGCTAAGGACAACAACCGTCGAAACTTTTCTAGAGCCATCGTGGTGGTTAATTTCCATCCAACATGTTGATAAGATCACATAGACATGGATGAGTAAAAAATATATATATCAGATTGATCCAAGACTTCTGTAGTCTCAAAAATATTTTCAACGGTAAGTGTTTAATACCTATTATGTGGTCCACTTAAGTTTTTTAACTGATTTTTTTAATCTAAAATGATATGAAAAAATGGATGGACGGTGTGGATGAAACCTATACATCACGGTGGATCCTCAGAACCCCTGTCTGTTACTAGCCAGGTACGGGCGGGGTGGTAACAAATCCGCGTCGGTGATGAGGAATGATAAGAAAGAAAGGTTTTTATGAGAAATAATCCGGTGCTCTCAAAAGCACTAAAAGTAATGGTGCTCCTAGTTGCATCGGTACATTTAGAGAGTTTAATCCATTGATCTAATCCGTTGGGTATGTTTTTCATACAATCCATAGGCTGTCATAAAAAAATCACAACGATTGGATAAATAAGTTCCTTTTACAAGTTGCTCTTGTTTTCATTATCCATTCATTTTTCTAGACATAGATGGAATGATTAGGATTAGTTAATTAAAGTGATGATTTACAAACATGAGGGATACATAATGACCCATTGCTAGAGTTATTTATACACATCCTGACTGTCCGTTTTTTGGGTGATTGATTGGATGGCTGGAGTTATCCAATTGGTTTTAATTTGGTAGGCTACCCTTACTAATGTGTGATGGTGACAGTGGAACGGTTGGATTCATCAATTGAACCGTTCACGTGTCCCTAGGATTAGTCTAAGATACGGTGGTCTGGAAGAACGGCATTAGGCAACCCGTTATTTTAATGCTAACCATCCATTTGATGGCCAGTAATTTGATGGTTAGGATTGCTCTATTAGTGACATTGGGACCGAAAATTTGGATGGTCGGCTAGCTTTACACCAGTGTAACATGTGATGTGGATGGTTCCAAAGTACCACGACTTCTGGTACCGAAGCATCTTTGCAGCTTGTGTGGGAAATCGAGGACGCTGATTGCGTGGTCTGCCACACGCCACCTTGGTGGGCCCTTATATTTTTCTCCTTGTATTTGTGACCTTCCAAACGGTTTGGATGGTAAAATAAATACCATGGTGGACTCTAAGGAAATTTCAATAGTTGGAGTCATTGTCCCACCGCTTCCGGGTTGCAGTCTACTTGAGGCATGGATCTGCCTCATTTCAAGGCTCATGATTAGTGTTGGGCACGGACGACTGGACTTACCTGACTCAACTCATTTGGCTTGTTCAGACATGACTCCATTGGAACTGAATGGGCAAGTGTTCGAACCAAGTAGGCTGGTTTAAGCCGAACTCAAATCCCGTAGAATTTGAGTTATCTAGTAAGTTGATCCAACTTGACCCCAAACACGACTCGGTCAGACTCAACTCAACCTGAAACTTAATTCAACTCAAACTAAAACTCGATCTGAAACACGATTCGAATCGAATTCGAATATATATATATATAATAATAATAATAAACCATAATTTTTAAATATTTCTAACCCTAACCTTACCTGCTGCACCCGACCCCAACCCTATCCCATACTCTCCCTCTCTCCCCCTTATCCTCCTCTTTCAAGCCCGGCAACCACCCACCACCATCACCACCCTCCTCTCTCTCCTCTTCACTCCCTCTCTCCTCGAAGCACAACAATCACCTATCACCATCACCATCCTCCTCCTCCTCTCTCTCTTTGGATCCAGTTTGGTGCCAACTCGACCGGACTTAGTACTTTTGGCAGGGTCGGACTCGGTCCAGATTAGTCCAAGCTAGACCCGGACTCGATCGGGTTGAATTCTAGTCAAGCTTATTTCAAAACCAAATCAAGACGAATTAGCCCTAACTCGGTCTGACTCAACTCTATACCCAACTCTACTCATGGCATAAAATGATCTCACAAAATGAAGTGATGGTGTGGATATAAAATATACTCAGGACATAACTTTCCCACCACAACACAAGCACCTAAGTTGGTGGTGTGTGGCACACTCCGCAATCCACTTACGGAAATCAATACCATGAAAACTAGGCCCCACCGTGCATATCACCTAGTATAAAATTTAGAAGTTTTAGCTTAGCAGATAGGCCACACGGGTGGAATCATTGGACAACTGAGGATCATACTCAACATACAGAAGTGGCCCACCTTGTAAACAGACCAACCTAACTTTCATAAATAACCATCTTCATGGTGGGGCCTATTGTTTTCACGGTATGCTTTCCCTGCACAAGTGACAGCTTGGCAGGAAAGAGGAAGAGGATGCAGTACCACAAGTCGTGGTACAATATCATACAGGTATCATGAGAGAAAGATCGCTCAATATTCAATGGCTTCTTTTGCGTTAAGGGAGAACTTTCTCCAAAGCCACAACCTTCAAAGGGTATGCTTGATTTTCATTTCATTTATATTTTAGTCTCATTTCATTTCATTTGATGATAGTTTCTCTTTGTTCGTTTTCAACAGTGTAGCTTTTACTACCCAAGAGATCGCAAGCAGCTCAAAGCACTCCCAAACGTTACCTTGAAACACCCACGGCAAGAACATCTATCCTCAGTGCTCTTGCATCTAGATTCACAGGCATTTTACACATGTTTGAAAGCTCAGAACCGTTCATCAGATAGGGATCCATGGCATGTACTTGTTGGCCTAGAAATCAGGCTGGTCAGGTGACCTATTGGACCATTCATGTACGAAAAAAACAACTACACGTTCGTATTCATTGCATACGCGCGTGTGGCCCTTCAGACAAGTGGGTAGGATCCAACTGATGAACGGTCCAGATTTCTTACCGCTCTCATCTTTTTCTCTCGTATGTAGAATGAATAACGATCACCTACAATTGCCTGCACGATATCTTGCCATGTTGTACCAATTTTCGTCTAACACGCGTGCTAGTGGACGGATTGGCTAGGCTAGTGGTCTGTGCTTTGTGGGCCCCACCATGATCTATGTGTTTTATCCACACCGTTCATCTATTTTTACGCATCATTTTAATACTATATCTCATAAATTAGGTAAATAAAAATCTCAGATGGACCACACCATGGGAAAATAGTAGTGATTGAATGTCTACCATTAAAAGCCTCCTAGGGCCCGCTGTAATATTTATTTGACATCCAACCTTTAGATTAGATCATACTTACCAGGAAGAAGGAAAAAAACAAATATCGGCTTGATCCAAAACTTTTGTAGCCCCGAGAAGTTTTTAATAGTGAGAGTTCAATGAACACTGTGTGGCCCACTGGATATTTTTATCTATCTCATTTTTGGATTCATATCATGAAATTATCTGGAAAAATGGATGGACGGCATGGATGAGACACATACATCACGTTGGGGCCCACACAGCACGGACCACTAGCCATTGGCTAGTGGCAGGGTGAGTAGCCAATCCGTTTCCCTTGCGACCTGCGAGTTGTGCATGGGGCATCCTGGCCGTACGGCCAGCACCAATGTCAGGGTTATATCATTGGTTGTCCATTGATTTCTGATGAGCAGACCAACAGATTTTTTGGGATAGACCATTTTTGTCCATTATTTCAGCGGTCTGGCCCACCTGATGAGTGGACCGCCAGATTTTTGTGCGGCATGGGCTACATTTTGCATGGTGTGGATGTCATACACGTCGCATGCTGGCGGGGAAGATTGGCCTGTAGGTAATCAGGTCAGTCCCCCTGAGTCATCCCCGAGTTAAGTGAGTCTACTGATGCACCCCACGACTTGGGTGAGTCACAACTCGGCTCAAGAGCCAATGAGTCCATCCAAGTTGCCCTGTCTAAAAACCATGATATTAACGGTCATTTAATTTTTGAATGATCTGAGGTGTGAAACACTAACATATTAGGGCTCAAATTAGTTGGGTCTAGCCGAGGAGAATCCCCGATCTGAAACATTAATAATCAAATCAAAATTTTGGCTACACACCCAGCAAAACTGCAATTGAATCAGAGTAATTAAAAAGAAAAAGAAAAAGAAGCAGATTCATTTATCTAAGAGAAGGTGTAAGTCTAACAGTCGGATCACAATTTTACTGTCTACCTATCATAGGACGTACGTTACCTTGTACCTATTGTTTACACCCATTTTTAGCACTATTACGTAGGCTAATCAAAAGCTGCTACATGTAAACACTACACAATCGCAACTGGTTTGAAACATATTCTTATCTGAAGGGATCTTCGATTGATTTCCCTTCAACATTATGTATTCCACAGTTAATGTGATGACACAAATCCTTATGCGTGCTTTTGAAAGGACAAATTGTCACAAGTCATGTGGCTACAATTATCATGCCCATTAATGAAACAACATGCCTTCAACATCTATAAGAGACGTTGAGAGAACGAATCTATTATGAATCTGACAATGATATATATTTACAACAAGGTAATCCATCATAGTCCTTTTAAAATGAAAAATCTTCCCGAAGATGTTCGAAGAGATTGTAGTATTCGAGAAAATTCTAAAAATCTTAATGTTAGACCAATGTTCAAGCAAACCCAGCCACAACTTTGACCCAAATCAGAGAAATAGATGCATCAATCTGATCAGGCCTTTCTCCCATGTTGGAAGTTTTAGTACTTTTTATACAACGGACGATAGAAGAAAATGATAACAAAACGATCTGATTTATTGGGCTTAAGGCTTGACTTGAATAGTTAATTTCTCAAGACAGATTTGCTACCTTTTTTCTGAAATTTTTAGCAAGTGCAAATGAAGGAAATCTACAAATTGTCTTCAGGATACAATGAACTCTCAATCCGATTTTCAACACGAAAATTTGCACATTTAAGTGTTGAACAGATCTCTAGTTTAAACACTGATATGCTGTAAGACGTTCAGAAAAAATTCAGTAAGAAATTAGATCGAGAGTAATTGCTCAGAAGATGATATAATCTTAAGGATAAGAGTTTCTGCATCTGGATTATAGCATCTAGGATTTATATCAATTGAAGGGTTATGGATTTCTTCCTAAAGAGGTGCTATAGAGATTCTTTAAGAAATCCACACCCATTCACAACAAATAATTGCCTTCCATGAAAGGACATGACTTTTTGTCCTATGACATTTATTTTTGTACCCATTCAGACAGAAGTAGTTATCCAACAGGAAACATTGTATCCACATAAGCGACATATGACATAGGTGCCACATGTACAATCATAATTACTCTTAATCAACAAAAGGTAATAAATCATCAGGGTTCAATTCCATGACCCAAAAAATTTAAACCATGTGCCAAAAAGACTAAGGCTCTTTTTGCTCCTTGCGACGATGCGAAGTGCTAAGTGCGCCTAACAAAGTGCCAAAAAGTACCCAAGCAGCCCTACAACCCACGCTACGGTGCGAAGTCCTCGAGGAGATTTGAACCCTTGTTATATAAGCAAAAATCCCCTTCTCTTACCGACTGACTATACATACTATTTATGAAAAGTTTTAAATAATTAATATATTTATTTACTTTCTAAAAATAACTTTTAATTTTGAAATTTATTTTTATTCTAAAAAAACAACAATCCCCCACAATTTCAAAAATAAAATAAGATTCTAAAACGAATGACATATCAGTATAAATAGGTGTATAAGTAAAGGTATCTTTTAGATTTGAACCTTTACTTTAGTGTATACGTATCAAAGTTATGTCAGGTACTTAGTGACCCATTAGTCTTGAACTAAGGACCTTATATGACTCGCCAGACAAATAACACACATCTATTCATATATAACTAGAGATCTAAAAGTTCACACATTTCTGGCCTTGTGTATATCCCTATTTCATGAGTATTCTAGAGACGATCCCAATCTCTTCAAAAGCAGCCTCACTTCTCTACTCATATAGGTAGATCTATCAAAGATGATTCTGCTTCACCTTAGTGAAGTCCGCTTATACATCTATTAAGAGTTAGTACTCAGCTTCTTGTGAAATGTAAAAACCAAACACTAGACTTTTAGGAATGAGACTCTGTTTTTCATTTTCTAGTGTATGTTTCAGTCACATACTTGACTTGTTTATGCCTTTGAACCTAGCCTATATTTCAAAACATAGGTAGGGTTACCATCAAGAGTGAAAGTTACATCTTTATGGGTCTTAGTCTCATTCCTTTAGTGGTTCTTCTTATTTGATCTCTTGATAAACCTTTTCTCAAGGGATCTGCTAAGTTCAGGATGAATTTAACATATTCCACTGTGATTACTCCATCTCTGAGCAATCCTTTAACAAAGTTATGCCTTAGACCTACATTTCTAGACTTACCATTATAAGTCTTACTCATTGCACGACAAAGAGTAGCCTGACTATCACAAAAGATAGATATGGCAGGAGTAGGTTTTGGCCAATACGTGATTTCCAACAATAGGTATCTTAGCCATTCACTTTCTTTACAAGCAGCACCAAGTGCAATGAACTCACTTTCCATTGTAGAGTGAGATATGCACGTTTGTTTCTTAGATGCCCATGATATTGCTCCTCCTCCAAGAGTAAATATCCAGCCACTTGTAGATTTAGATTCTATTTTATCTGCATTCCAGCTTGCATCGTTGTACCCTTCAAGTACAGCGAAATATGATTTATAATGCAGTCCATAGTCTATGGTTCCTCTTAAATACTTTAAAACTCTCGAAATCGTATTCCAGTGTACTTGTCCTGAATTACTGGTATACCTACTTAGCATTCCTACTGTGAATGCTATATCGGGTCTAGTGCAATTCATTACATACATTAAACTCCCAATAGCACTCGCATATTCTTGTTGTGCTTTACATCTACCAGTATTTTTAACTAATTTAATACTTGGATCAAGTGGGTTTGAAACCGATTTACTATCATAATGATTAAACTTCTTTAACACTTTATCTAAGTAATGAGATTATGTTAAGGATATTCCATCATTAAGATTATAAATCTTAATACATAATATTACATCGGCTTTACCCATATCCTTCATGTCGAAGTTGGTACTTAGAAACTTTTTAGTTTCTTTCACACAGTCCTCATTTGGTCCAAATATTAGCATATCATCTGCTTGGTTGTAACATCCCGGATTTTTCACTATTTTAGATTTCTAAAAATTCTTAAATTATTTTTATTAATTAACTTATAACATCACTTAAATGACCATTAACACTTAATGTTAGTCTATACATTTGTGGTACCAGTAAAGAACCACACAAGTCCGATTAATCAACCGTAAAAAAAAAAAACCATCAAATCCGCCCGATCACTTGAACATCAGGTATAGTCGCATAATTTATTCACATAGGACCCAAATCTAACCGACCCGTCGTTAACTAATCAAGACAAGCATAACTGAATTAAAGATCTAACCAAAGCCGAGTCAGATGAGGCCTGAATCTTAATAATAGACCAAATCAATCATTGTAACGTCCCGTCCAACTAGCACAGTGTCCTGGGGCGTCCACGTATGATTTGCTGAAGGACCATTCATTTAAGACACTCAAGGTGAGGTATTACAAGTTAATTAACCTAGGATTAATCCATTAGAATAAACTAGATAGGTCATGATAGGGCTTAGTGCGAGCCGTCAAGCCAGATGACCGTTTGTACTTAGCAACAGCCCGTGCAGGCCACACAGTGACGCAGGAAGGTCAGAAAATTATAAAACTTTAAGGAACACTAGATCTCACTGGGCTTGAAGCCCATCGGGGACCTCAGACCCAGTGGACACCCAGAACTGGGATCTGGCACTGGTTAAATGCACCCCACCAATGCCAAAATTTGAATCTGGCACTTACAAATGAAATCGAGACTCCAGGCTTTTCAGCCGTCGAATTTCTTCTAAATTTATGGTAAAGGTCTAATGTGCGGGCCTACGCCCATCAACAAAACCTGGGCCCCGATCGTGGCACGGTAACCGTTGATCGTACATCGGACCCGTATGATCAAACCAAATATCCGATCGACCCCAAAATTTGCATGGCCCTTCATCGGGCCATGATCTACCTATCTTATAAGTTTCATGGCCAGGGGATCACCAGAACCTCTCCAATCACCAGAATAGGCTCTATAGGGCCACTTAAAGATCGGAACCGTACGTCAAAACCCCACATCCGTTGTCCTAAAATTTTGTATGAACCCTTGGTGGGCCATGAGGTATCCACACACCAAATTTGGGGGGGGGGGGGGGGGGGGGGTGATAGAACTACCCCTAATGCAACAAGTGGTCCTAGGTGGCTATTTTAGGAATTTTAGAAAACTTAGGGCCAAAGAGGCCAAACCTAGAGATAAAACCCTAGCTATCTCAAATACTCCCCATTTCTCAATCTATCTCTCTCTCTCTCTCCCTCATAACTTCCCTCTTTACTACAACAAACCCTCCCTCATTACTCCACCATCCTCTAACAATCAAAGCCCCTTCTTCATTACTTCCATCTCCAACAACCCATCTCTTTCTCTTAGCTCTCCAACGATTGAGAAGAGTAAGAGGGAGGAAAGGAGCAAGAAGAGAGTCAAGGTGGACTCCAAATTCGTGTGGGGCCCAAGAGCATCAACCCCATCAACACCCTATCCTCTTCCAAGGGAAACCCATCATCAAAACTCTAGAAAACGTCCGCCGGTCTCCTCGGTAAGATCTTTCATCTCTTTCTTCTTGAATCTCATGATCTAAGGAGGGATTTACACAAGATTCTAACATGCAATTGCATGCTTTAGGGATTCCGGCCATCCGGCCCCCAAATCCGAGCTTTCCTAGGTCGGTTCGATACTTCAACGACCCCATAGGTGCAGACTAAAACTCTTAGGTGGCCTAGCACCAATTTGCTATGAGATTAATGATTTTGTTTGTTAGATGCTTGTTTGAAATGAAACTTAGAGAAACCTTAGGAATCGTATAATTGTTGAAATATTGTGCATTGGCTCTCATATGCTCTTTGTTATTGATTTTCATATGATTTGGTGTATAAATGATCCCATGCTTATGTCTTCTTGATTTCCTCATGTATCGACGTTTCATAGTGTAGGTAGTTGCTTCCTATCATGCATGTGATTGCTTCAGGAGGAGGAAGTATTTGACTTCCTCACTCATGCACACAAACACCCACTCACATGCATTTGTATCTTAATATGTTTAATTTTGTTTGCTATGAATCTATGAATGATATGTTGATGATTATTGAGAACATGTGGGTGCTTATACTTGTGATGTGTTGGTAGTCGGCATGCTAGAAACCTTTATTGACCCTTGGGTTGGCCAGAACCATGAGTAGAACGAAGGTGGTTTCGTTGGTAGGACCGTCTCGGGCTTAAACTTATAGATCCGGGCGGACGTGTTCTGGTGGCTGTAGTTCGACTACATGGGTCTCTTGCGCCCGATGTCATTCATCTCATGCTCGCCCGGTTCTTGCGGATTAGTCCACTGTTTGACCAACCCTGATTGTTAACCATGATTGCACGCTTATGTATGAAACCTGGGACACCCCGCCACTGTTGAAGTCCATTGATAACTGAACCGCAACTGGTCCACAGCCTCGTGAGCCGGGCATGGTGGAATGTGACACTATGTTCGAGCTGTCGGCTTACGCTGGGGTACCACGCCTCCCCGTAGTGACCGCGAGCGACCCCTCTCTATTGGCACTCCTCATGTGCTAGAGGTCGGGGATGAGGAACCCGACAGGATCACGGACTGCGGGGTCGCAGCCTCACGCATTGGGGGGCCCTGGCCTCGCACCTGGCTTAGGGCAATGATCAGTGGAGTGTATCAGATTCTCAAATCGGCTGGATGAACGGACTTAATTAAAAACTCGGATAACACGATCGCAGTGCATCATATTAGTTAGGGTGGCGACTCGGAAGTCGAGGTCGCAATGAGGGAGTGTTGACATACGCGATCGTTAGACGGATTCGCTTGAGCGAGCGTTGTGGCGAGGGCATGCATCATATCATCTCGCATGCATGCATTTAAATGACAGTTGATAGGTCTTTGTGATTGTTCGCTTTTTATTAAAATCATATTACAATTGTTGCCTGTGATAACTTAAGATTATTTGTTCGCGCTGAGTTGATCAGTCACTCCCATTTTGGGACGGTATTTTAAAACACCAACCAGAACAAATTATAGTTACAGGTGATGAAGACCCCGTGGAGCCTAGCACTCGAATATCGAGGAGGACGAGTACTCCTACTTCCAGCTTATGTGCGGGACTCCGCCGGACCAGTAGCTGGGTTGGTGGTTTGCTGAGCAGGGGGGCTCAGCCCTATTATTTTTGGGACCTACCATTCTTTTGTGACTGTGGGTTGGGTGTCGCTAGCGCGACTCCACCATTCTTTTGGACGTATTATAGATTTGTGATTTTGTTGGGTGTCGCATGTGCGACCCCGTTATTCTTTGGACATGTATATATTTATGTATTATCTCTTTCACTTCAGTAGGCTAGTTGTGGTTGCATTTCATGCTCCAAGTAATTCCAGGCTGAGCTTTTAAACTTAATTAAACATAAAATCATAAAATTGATGATAAGTGACACTCGAAAACTCGGGAGTCGAGCGTATGCACGACCCCCGATTTTTCGGGGCGTTACATTAGTTTACTCTAAAACCATTAGATTGTACTACTTGATCAAACTTCTCATGCCATTGTTTAGGAGCTTACTTGAGCCCATAGAGAGATTTGACCAGTTTACACACTTTCTTCTCTTTCCCGGGTTGAATAAACCTTTCAGGTTGTTCCATATAGTCTTCCTCATCTAGATCACCATTTAAGAATGCCGTTTTGACATCTATTTGATGGATTACTAGGTGGTGAATTGTTGCAAGAGCAATTAAAGTTCTAATGGTAGATATTCGAGCAACAGGAGCATATATATCGAAAAAATCGATACCTTCCTTTTGTCTAAATCTTTTGGCTACCAATCGAGCTTTAAACTTATTTATGGTTCCATTAGGATTGAACTTTCTTTTAAAAATCCACTTACATCCTATAGGCTTTGAACCTGGTGGAAGATCGACCAAACACCATGTGTTATTGGAGACTATGAAATTCATTTCATCATCAATGGCTTCCCTCCAAAATTATACATTGGGAGATGAGAGAGCTTCACTAAGTGTCGATGGATCACTTTTAATACTTAGTGGTAGAGTAATCTCCTTTCTTATTTCATTTCTATCCCCTTCTATAAGGAACATATAAAAATCTGGGCCAAAAGATGTTTCTTTTCTTGCCCTTTTCGATCTCCTTGGTTCATTTCCTTCTGGATGAGTGTTAGATTTATCATGAAAGTTGTTAGGCTCTTCGTTCGTTGGTTCTATAATATTTTCATCAACCTGCCTTTTTGTATGATTATTCATATAGTCTTTGTATACTGTATTTTTAAAAAACTATATGAATCAATAACCAACGAACGAAGAGCCTAACAACTTTCATGTTTTTGGTTCTATATGAAAGTTGTTAGGCTCTATAATCATGTTTTTGTCAGCAAAAGAAGTTTGTTCTAGAATCAAGAATCTATATACGAGACTATGATTCCCATAACCCACAAAAGCACACCTGATTCCTCTAGGACCTAACTTTACTATATGAGAATCAATAATCCTGACTTCTGCTATACTTCCCCACACTTTGAAGTAATGAAGATATGACTTCTTCTTTTTCCATAATTCATATGGGGAGATATACAATTTTTTGTGTGGGATAATATTTAGAATATGGTTTGCTGTTAACAATGCTTCCCCCCACAAATTCAAAGGTAATCCAGAATTTAATATCATACAGTTGATCATCTCAACTAATGTCCTATTTTTGCGTTCCGCTAGGCCATTTTGTTAAGGTGTTGTAAGGTGTCGTAAATTCATGGATTATACCATTTGATTCATAGAAGTTGTTGAATTCATTAGAAGAGTACTCACCCCCTCGATCACTTCTGAGGGCTTTAATTTTTACATTCAACTGATTTTCCACATCGACCTTATAAAGTTTAAACTTTTCAAAGGCTTCATCTTTAGATTTTATCAAGTATACATAGGAAAATCTAGTGAAGTCATCGATAAATGTGAGAAAATACCTTTTTCCTCCACGAGTTAAGGTATTATTTAAATCACAGTATCAGAATGAATTAACTCAAAGGGTTGTGATTTTCTCATGCCAGTCCCAAATGATTTTCTGATTATTTTAGAATGGGCACACATATCACATTTCCCTTCTTGTTGAATTTCATGATTTGGTATAAGACCTAGGATCATCATTCTTTTCATTGAACGATAATTAACATGACCTAGTCTAGCATGCCATAAAGATACAGAATCCACTATATAGACGGTAACATCATTATTATTATTAATATTCAGTTTAATTATACCATTACATGAATATCCTTTTCCTACAAACATACCATTCTTGGTGATAACCAACTTATCAGACTCAATCACTATTTTGAATCCTCTCTTATTGAGAAGATCGCCTGACACTAGATTTTTAGACATGTCAGGTACATGCAATACATTTGTTAGTGTCAGTCTTTTGCCTGATGTAAACTAAAGCTTTACTATTCCTTTTCCAACAACGTTCGCACGAACGTTATTACCCATCTTCACTTCTTGTCTAGTTGTTATACCTTCATAGGTCTTGAAGATGTTTCGGTCCTTCGATATATGAATGGTTGCACCAGTATCTAACCACCATCCACCATCGGATATTACTGTTTTAGCTTCAGTAACCATTGCTACAAGTTGGTCTTCTGTCATGTTAGCCTGAGATTTCAGTTGTTTCTTCCTGTGTCGACATTCCTTTATGTAGTGTCCAAGCTTATTGCAGAAGTGACACTTGCCCTTTTTCTTTCCCTTTTTCTTAAACTCTGTATCTTTCTTTAGGGGAATAGATTTGGAGTTTTGAGATTTTGGCTTGTCATCTTCTACTATATTTGCTTTGGAATGATTTTTCGAAGCATTTTCTTTCTTGTCTCGGTTTCTGGACTCTTCTTCTATACGAAGATATCTTTGAAGCCCTTCAAGAGTATACTTTCTTTCATCATATTTTAATTTTTTTTTATAATCAAACCAAGATGAGGGTAATTTTGTAATTACTACACCGACTAAGAATTCTTCAGGAAGATCTATCCCACCAATCTTCAATTCATCAACTAAGTTTTGTAGTTCGGTTACTTGGGAGATAATTGGCTGATCATTTTTAAACTTGAAGTGAATATAATTGTCGATTAAAAATTTCTGAGTACTGATTTCTTCAGTTGTATATTTTTTATCTAATTTTGTCCATAGTTCTTTAGCAGAGGATATTTTACGGTATGAATTATAGATTGAATTAGAGAGGGAGTTTAGGATATGACCTTTGCATAAAAAATCATCCTCCTTCCTCTTCTTTCGTTCTTCCTTCACTTAATCTGAGTCGTCTTCCTTTGGCTCGGGTAGAGAAGACAAATCATCATATAGAATGTAGGATAACTTGAGACTAGTCAGAAAGAAAAACATCTCCTACTGCCATCTTGAGAAAAATTGAACGTCGAAACAATCCAGTCGTACAAAGTCTTAGTTTATAACTTGAATTGAATGAATTGCCTCCATTGTGAAAAGATAATAAATCTATCTTGAATGTTGGAAGTTTTAGTACTTTGTACACAACAGAGGATAGAAGAAAATGATAATGAAACGATCAGATTTATCGGGTTTAAGGCATGACTTGAATAGTCAATTTCTCAAGACAGATTTGCTACCCTTTTTCTGAAATTTCCAGCAAGTGCAAATGAAGGAAATCTGCAAATTGTCTTCAGGATACAATGAACTCTCAATCTGATTTTCAACACGAAAATTTGTACATTTAAGTGTTGAACAAATCTCTAGTTTAAACACTGATATGTCGTAAGACGTTCAGAAAAAATTCAGTAAGAGATTAGATCGAGAGTAATTGCTCAGAAGATGATATAATCTTAAAGATAAGAGTTTCTGCATTTGGATTATAGCATCCAGGATTTATATTAATTGAAGGGTTATTGATTTCTTCCTGAAGAGGTGCTATAGAGACTCTTCAAGAAATCCACACCCATTCACAGCAAATAATTGTCTTCCATGAAAGGACATGACTTTTTGTCCTATGACATTTATTTCTGTACCCATTCAGACAGAAGCAGTTATCCAACAGGAAAAACTGTATCCACATAAGCGACACATGGCATAGGTGCCACATGTACAATCGTAATTACTCTTAACCAACAAAAGGTAATAAATCATTAGGGTTCAATTCCATGACCCAAAAAATTTGAACCATGTGCCAAAAAGATTAAGGCTCTTTTTGCTCCTTGCGACGATGCGAAGTACTAAGTGCCCCTAATAAAGCGCCCAAGCAGCCCTACAGCCCACGCCACGCGCGTGCGCGGACGGTGAGATTTGAACCCTGGTTGCATAAGCAAAAACCCCCTTCTCTTACCGACTGACTATACATACTATTTATGAAAAGTTTTAAATAATTAATATATTTATTTACTTTCTAAAAATAACTTTTATTTTTTACATTTATTTTTATTCTAAAAAATACAACATCCCATACCTTAATCGAAATTAAGAAAATGGGAAAATTATATCCAAAATCTAGTTTGATCAATCCCCAATCAAAGGTGTGAGAAATCTTAATGTGATGAAACTTATTCATCTATTCCATTCAACACTTCAAACCAGCAAGGCAGTAGTATCCTGCGGATGAGTGACCTTGACTTCTTCGAGGGGTCCCTTCTGCATCAGCCTATGAGATTCCCAGAACCTGATCTAATGGCCTAGATTTAGAGAGCTTTTGGCATTCCCGGGCTTAATCTTTAGTGGGTCACGACCCACGACGGATCAACTATGAGAAGAAGATCTGATAAACTAGCTAGGAAGTTCAAATCTAACTAGAGTCCTCATTCTCAATCCAAGACAACAATTCCAGAGCAATTAAAGGGATTCCCATATCCGAAGTAGTGACGTGAGCATGGAGGATCTAAAAACAACAAGGAAACTCTAGTGAGGGTTTCACCACCTCGACGATTTATAAAAGGAGCAATCGAAGAAAACTCAAGGCCCTATGTCAAACACAACAACTTATCTTTTATTTGTCTTTCCTTTATTTTACTAATATAGCTTAGCTTAGTTTACAACAACCGCACTCCCACTACAATACCTTAGGAGTAAAAATAGTCTTTCTATAACCTTAAGTTGTAAATCGTAATAATCTAAGTTCCGATAGACATATTGGGTATTTATCATTTCCTTTCGTTTATTCATTTGGTTGTCTCGCAACTTGTCGATTGTGATAAACATCATTTCAAAATACTAATGAAATCGATAACATTTTGCCTTCTTTAATTTGAATGTACATCTCTACTAATTTAAGAACTGTTTTAAAATTAAAGTGTTAATGAAAGAACAAGTCCTTAACTTCATAGACTCATGTCTATTGGCACAAGGTAAAAAGAGCTCATTCAGAAGGATTAGCCTGATTTCATTTCACTAATCGCCTGAATGGAGCACAATATTAGTGGTTGAGAGGACTTTAGATCTTTGATCCCAATCTCAAATTTGTCCATCTTGAAGAAGGGGCCACCAACAATTCAATCAACCCTTGAGTTGGGTAGACTCTAGCACACTCGCACATCTTAGTCATATACACATGTATCAAATCTTTGCCCTTACTCACACATGCAACCTAATTTTGATTGAATTGGGTGCAATGCTTATGGCATTCAACACTTCCAATAGGTTGGGTCAACTACAAGGATCATGCAAAACTCAGCCCCATCCACTTATTAGGTGGACAATATGATGTAGGGATTGAAGGGTGTGAGGAGGAAGATCACCGTCTACCTTAAGCATGCAAAACCTTGAATACAAAAGTTTATTTTTAAATCCACAAGATAAAAAGAGAAATTCAAAATTTATTATTCAATCATGTCCAGACTTCTTGATTACATCACTAATAAAGAAAGTAAAAAACTTAATTAAGAGTTCTCATTCGACTAAACTAGAATTACCCAAATAGTAAAATTTATTAAAAATAGAAAGTTCTAATTTAATAATGCCAAATGATTCTTAACATGACTAGAAGTAATTTTTAAAAAAAAATCTACATATACTAAAACCCTAAAACAAAGGAGATATTCTAAAATTGTAATTTTGAATTGGAAATAAGCGTCTTTCGTGTGGCTTATTACAATAAAGAGTAATAGGTCGTGCGTGTCGTAACAATACCCGGATCAAAAGTTATCATCAATTTACTGTTCACATTTTGAAATGCAATTTCTTCTTATTCTAAATGAGTTTCTTCGATCTGGACGTAAGCGCCTAGTTACATCATCACCTATGTAGGACTGGCTTGAATCTGATGGACTACATCCATTTATGTCCGGGCTTCTTTCAATCGAGCTATTTTAAGAATATTTACATCACTATACATTTCAAACCATTAATAAATGATAAAATGCAAGTGTGCTCCACTTGATGATTGAATCTAGCTAATTTTTTGCACAAGATGATCCTCGTGATGCAGATGGATTCCAATGTCACAAACATATGCAAGCTGTACATGTGCAGAGAGAATGGAGAGAGAGAGAGAGAGAGAGAGAGAGAGAGAGAGAGAGAGAGAGAGAGAGAGAGAGAGAGAGTGCTGCATCAATGGCTACTCCTTTTGGGGAAAGAAGAACCTTCTCCAAAGCGATGCCCTTCATGAGGTATGCCTAATTTCGTTTCATTTGCCTTTCAGGCTCATTTCATTTCACGAGAGCTTCTGTTTGTTTTTTTTTTTTTCCTACGTTATATCTTGGAAACAAGCGTTTACCCAAGAGAGCACGAGCAACTCAAAGCACTCCGAGACTTAACTTGAAACATACATGGCAAGAACATCTATTTCCGGTGACTCATGCATCTAGAATAACCGGTATTTCACATGTGTTTGAAAGATCAGAGCCGTTTATCAGGGAGGGCTCCATATGGCATATACTTGTTGGCCAAAAACCAGGCCAGCCAACTGACCTATTGGTCCATAAACGAAAAGAAACAACACACGTTCGTATTCATTACACATTTGCGGCCCATCAGAGAAGTGGGTGGGATCCAACTGATGAACGGTCCAGATTTCTTACACACTCTCATCTTTCGCTGTTGTGTGTAGAATGAATAATGAACAACTACAGCTACCTGCACGATAACTTCCCATGACGTACCAACTTTCGTACAACATGGCCACTTGCGAGTTGTGTGGGACATCTGCACAATGCAAACCATGAACCCATCATGAAGATCACATGCCTAGAAATCAAGTTGATCCACTCATTAGTGGGCCACACTGGATTAGATCATGGTTGTCCATTGATTTCTGATGAGCGCACCGCTAGATTTTTGGAATAAGCCATTGTTGTCCACTGATTTCAGTGGTCCGGCCCACCTGATGAGTGGACCGACATATTTTTGTGTGGCATGATTTCAAGATGAGCTTGACCTACGTTTTGCATGGTATGGATGTCATACACAAGCTGAATTTTTTGGATTTTTGAATTAAATTTGTTGAATCTCATACAACTAATGATATTAATTGGCTCCATGTTGGGATTCACCTAGATGAGTATTCCAGAGGGTGTAGAGAAAAGTTTCATATATGATTGGTGTCTAAATTAGAATAGACCAAGTGCATCTTTATAGAGGAGGTTGAAATCCCCGTTAAAGTGATAAATGACAAGGAAGATCAATTAGACCTTTTATGTTTAAAGACTAAAATGGTTGGAGAAGAGTTGTAAGCACAGGAGCTTCTAACACTCTAAAAACTTATGTCTTTTCCCAAGGTCTAAATACCATTTTATAGATAAAAATGTTTGCAACGGTTATAAAATGGGCAAAAAATAGCTAGTTCAATTTCATTAAAGGTTTTTTGATAGGATCAAACTGGCTTTCAATACTATCGAGCAAATCAAGGAATGTGTAGTTTGGTTGTTGTACTTTTTGTGCTTCTTCGATTGAATTGAGCTAGGTCTTCAATTTAATCGAGTCCTATAGACTATCAATCAAATCAAGATCCAATTGAAAACTGTTGATTTGAATTGTATGCTTATCAACAACTCTAAACCTCAAAGGCCTATCTTCTCATATGATCAAATAAAAATCGTAAGACAATAAGATTATCAAACAAATGTTTACCTATTAGGAAATGGATCATCTAGAGGTTAAGATCATTTTGGACCTAAAGGGATCTAAGGTTAGGGTTACAAAAACACCTCAATCTACCTGTTTCTTCACTCCTAGATGCTCTAAGTTTTCATGTATTTTTGGTCTTTAGCTTTCAAGGGTTCAACCGACATATTGATCATACTGACATATATGATTGACAAAGAAGTGCACTTACAGGAAGACTATTTTCTTTCTTCTTTTAACGTGATTCCCTTCATTTATGCCCAAGTCAGTAGACCAAGGAAAACATGAGGTTTAGGACCTCGCCATCTTTGCCACGGTCGTTGAATTGCCAAATATTTTCTCTTTTGTAAGTGTTTATCTTTTATAAATGCATTTTATTTCATTTTAATCTCACGATTTTTAATTTGTCAATCTTCATGGTGATAAAAAAAGGTCATTTCGACATAAAGGCAAAAAGAATTATTAAAAGGACAAACCTTCTCCTTTGCAAGTCATATAGTCTCTATTCCATATGCCAAAATAGGTGGTTGAACTACTAAATTTCCGATCACAGACAATTGTCCTTAGTATCTCTGTCTACCTTGGTGCTTGGTGTTAAAGGCGTTCGATTTAGATTGAGCCGCATTATGTTCTAGCACACCCGGCATCACATTTACATACTAACAGCCGATTATCAAGCCAAACAACATTAGATGTAGTTTTCAAGCCACTCATCATGTACGAAAGCCAGTTTATACTATACATGCAACACATCTATAATATAATCCATCTATTAGGTAGGCTTGACCATGTAAACGACCTTGGTCGAACTCAAGTCCAAACCAAGTCCAAAGACTAATTAAGTGGGTACCAGAACTCGATTGGATCTAGGTCTGGATCCTAAAAATATGAGCTGGGTCTAAGATGATTCCACCCAATTAGCTTGGGTTTGAAATCTCTAGGACCTGACTCGAGGCTCTAAATATGATATGTTGGAAGCCTTGCTCTAAAATGAGCTGGAAAATGAGATGGACTACTTACTCATCAAGCTATAATGTGTTGAGTTACTCGTTATGCACTTTACATCCAAAGATTTTATTCAGGAAAAAAAAAAAAAGAATTGTAAGATTATATGAAATCCACTCCAACCATTATATCATATATAAAAATATAGGCCTTTATCTCAAAAATCATACCCATAGGTAATTTACTACTTAGGCCACACTAATGGAAAATTAGAGGGTGAGTGCTGCCTTTTACTATTTCTAATCCCATGATCCACTCGAATCATCGATGAAGCTGATTTTGGGCCCTTGGTCTAAAATTGACGATGCACTATAATATTGATTTTACAAAAACATCATGATGGGGCCCACCAAAACCACAAACCCATTTGCTCACACCATGCCCTGCTAGGGAAGATAGCTACGGAAGGTAGTGAAGGTCTTCAAAAACCATTTTAAAGGTATTAGAATGTTAGTTTTGAATCAGGTGGGAACCACCTATCAGGAGGTTGAGTTTTGCCGCATTTATAAGGTGAAATTCCTATAAACCAAACAACAAGCATACGTTATAATTGCTTATTTATCACCGTTTGTATAAATTTAAAGCTAACAAAATCACAGCCCTTATAAGCAAACCAACTTAACGTGCACGAAATCAAAGATTCCAAGGGACTGATTGCTTGAGAAAAGCTTTCCAGGGACGGGAAGCTAGGTGGGGCCCACTGTGATGTTTGTTAGAAATCCACTCTATTCATCCGATTTTGCAAGATCATGTTAGAACATGGGCCAAAAATAAGAGAAATCTAAAACTCAAGTGGGCTGTGTGATGGTTATTCATGTACCTACTTTTTCTCATGGTGCGGTCCACTTAAGTTTTGGATCTTCATCGTTTTTGGGCGCATGTCATAACATGATCTGGGAAAACGAATGAACAGTATGGATTCTCACAAACATTACAGCAGGCCCAAATAGCTTCCGCAGGAAGTTGTTGCAACATCCTTTGTCAGGCCGACTAATTAAATTCTAAGTGATACCACTTTGATTTTTTGTGATTTTGTCTTATTAAGAGGCACACGAAGTGACTGGTGGTGGGCCTTAAAAAACTAACGGTGGGCATCCCATCTCAACTATTTCTCCTGATGTGGCTCATTTGAGTATTGGATGGTCATAATTTTTTAGCTCTATAATGGAGAAGAGGCAGCCAACCTGATGGACGGTATAGATCTTGTGAAAGTTCCACCACATGGCTCTCGGAGTGGCCAGTATGCTAGCGTGCCTATAAATCACTCCCTGTATTTGTCCAAGGGCCCATTAATGGTAGGCTCATGTCGATGATCAACTCCGATCATATAACTACCTGTACAAAAGAAGAGGCTAAAACACCATTAGTTATCCACTTCTGTGGGGTGATCATGTGGCCCACTAAATTAATGAACATCCACCATTCATGTTCAAGGAGCAAAGCGGTGACTCTTGCAGTATAGATAGATAGTGGTTCAAGCTAATCCACCGATTAATTTAGTTTAATATTTAATTAATTTTCGTCTAATTTCCAAAGTATACGATCTTTAGAAATTCTTGCCTGAGGTGGTACTCGGGCCTTTGTACGGATTTTCATGAGGCGTTACAAGTATTGAGTTGAAGAGCCATATATGAGTGTGGTTGAGCTCTATGAGCTTAACCAGTAGCTGATAGTTTTTGACGCAGGGATGAACGTGATGAGGTCGATTACCGTCTTCCTCAAGGATAACTACTCCGAATCCACGGAGCTTCTCTGGACTCCTCACAGAGACTTCTCGAATCCACGAGGAAAGAAAGCAGGAAAATAGAAATAAATTCTAATAAATTCGAAATTAATTGATGAATAATTGATTACTTAATGACTAAAAACGAGTTTACACCCCTTTAAATAAGGGAACCAAGTAATAGGAAAGAAATCAGACTCAAACTACAACTAAAACTCCTAAAATTCACAACTTACTATTTATAGACGGCCGTGATGTCTACTAGTGCGCAAGGTTTTCGGCCAAAAATAGTAAGTGTCCTATTTGGCTTCCCCAAACCGTTCTCCTAATTATCCTAAGCACTTTTCATGTTGGACACAACTCCTAAAGCCCAACGGATGAAGAGCTATAAGCAAACTAAAACTTACTATAAATAGTAAAAACAAAATTAAAATGGGGAAACGACCGTCGATCAGGGGGTTTCTCACAAATCCGGGCTGCGCAACCTGGCGTAGCAGGGTTGGTTGCTAAAGTAGCTCGTTCTACCCCAAAATTATATATTCTGCGTCGGATAACTCATTTCGGATTGCGAGATACGCCCGATCTAAGGTCTGATAGTCCGGATCACTTATGTTGTCGACCGTGCCTTTTCTGATCCATCTTGGCCATGAAATTATCCGCGACCCGCTCTACATCAGTCCCCTCCACTTGAAAAGAACTCGTCCTCGAGTTCTCCTCCTACGCTGGTTCATGATACTCGGTCAGGTCCGCAACGTTGAAAGTCCGTGAGATCGCAAGGTCATCTGGAAGATCAACAACATAAGCGTTGTCATTGATCTTTCGGATGATCGGTACCGGTCCAATCTTCTTATTTTTCAACTTGTTGTATGTCCCGGTCGAAAATCTCTCTTTACGCAAATGGACCATAACACGGTCGCCCACCTCGAACACTTTTTGTTGCCGATACTTGTCCGCTTGTTCCTTATACTTCTCGTTCGAGGCATGTAGCTTGCCCTGCACTTCTGCATAAATGCCCATGATCTTATCTGCCATATGTTCTGCTGCAACGCTTGTGCCTAGGTGCTTGGGCAAAGGGACCAAGTCAAGTGTGTGGCGAGGCACTCGTCTGTAGATAATCTGGAACGGCGATTTCCCTGTCGAGCGGTTCACCATGTTGTTGAACGCAAACTCTGCTTAAGAAAAGGCCAAGTCCCACTGCTTCGATTTTTCTCCTACAATACTGCAAAGGAGGTTTTCCAATGTGCGATTCACAACTTCGGTCTGCCCATCAGTCTGTGGGTGGTAAGCACTGCTGAATTGAAGTCGCGTATCAAATCGAGTCCATAAAGTCCGCCAAAAGTGGCTAATGAACTTCGTGTCACAATCAGAAGTAATGGTCTTAGGGATCCCGTGTAGTCGTACGACCTCCCTGAAGAATAAATTCGCTACATGTGTTGCATCAAGGGTCTTCTTGCATGGGATAAAGTGCGCCATCTTAGAGAAACGATCGACCACTACGAACACCGAATCCATATAGCATTATGTTCGTGGAAGATCAAGCACGAAGTCCATTGATAAATCCTCCCAAAGACCGTCAGGCACAGGTAAGAGGGTGTAGAGGCCCGTATTCTGAGATTGCCCCTTAGAGGTCTGACAAATATGACAACGTTGTACGGCTCTTCCCACATCATGTACTAATTACGGCCAGTAATACCGCTCTTCTACAAGAGCTCGCGTCTTATCTCGCCCAAGGTGTTCACCGAGACCACCTCCATGTAGTTCCCGAATAATCTGCTCCCTTAGAAAACTTTGGAGGATGTACAATCGATTCCCTTTGAAGAGAAAACCATCCTATATATGAAGGTCACTGGGGTGACCTTCTTGGCACTTTAACCAAGAATCTTTGAAATTCTCATCCTCGGCATGCAGCTCCTTGAGACAGTCAAAGCTGACCACCTTGTTGCTCATCGTAACAAGTAGTGACGCACGACGACTAAGTGCATCAGCCACCTTGTTCTGCTGACCTGACTTGTGCTTCAGAACAAACGTAAATTCCTGTAAAAATGCAACCCATCTAGCATGCACACGATTCACGTTAGTCTGACTATTAATAAACCTTAATGCCTGATGGTCAGTGTACAGAACAAACTCCCTTTGAATCAGATAATGCCGCCAATGTCGCAACGCCTAAACAACTGCGTACAACTCAAGCTCGTAAGTCGACCACTTCTTTCGGACTTCGCTGAGCTTCTCGCTATAGAAGGCTACCGGCCTGCCTTCCTGTGATAATACTCCTCCTATTCCGACATATGAAGCATCACACTCCACCTCAAACAATTTGTCGAAATTATGAAGCACCAAGACCGGTGTTGTAGACAAACGATGCTTAATCTCATGAAAGCTCTTCTCAGCTTTATCGGTCCGCTGGAACGGCCTTTTTTTCATGCAGTCTATTATAGGCACGACTATAGTACTAAAATCTCGCACAAATCGACGATAGAAAGTCGGTAACCCATGAAAACTCCTCACCTCATGAATATTTGTCGGGATCGGCCATTCCCTAATAGCTCGCACATTTTCATCGTCCACCTGAATGCCTGTGGACGTTACAACAAATCCTAAAAATAACAGGTTGTCAGTTAAAAAACTACACTTTTTTAAGTTGAGGTACAACTTGTTATCTTGTAGGATCTGCAGCACCTACCTGAGATGTTTCTTGTGCTCCACCTCATCCTGGAGATATATCAATATGTCATCAAAATATACTACCACAAATCGGCCAGTGAACGGTTTTAGAACTTGATTCATCAAACGCATAAAAGTACTTGGTGCGTTCGATAGGCCGAAGGGTATGACCAGCCACTCATACAACCCTTCCTTTGTCTTGAATGCCATTTTTCATTCATTACCGAGTCGAATACGAATCTGATGGTACCCACTCTTTAGATCGAGTTTAGAGAACACCTTAGCCCCTCCTAGCATATCGAGCATGTCGTCCAACCGTGGTATTGGAAACCGATATTTGATGGTAATTTTGTTAATTGCTTGGCTGTCGACACACATGTGCTAGTTTCCATCTTTTTTTGGCATTAATAATGCTGGTACAGCACATGGGCTCATGCTCTCTCTCAATAGACCCTTATGGATCAATTCCTCCACTTGTCCCTGAAGTATCTTACACTCCTTCGAACTCATCCGATAATGAGGGCGATTGGACAGGCTAGCCCCATGGACGAGGTCTATATGATGTTGGATGTCCCTCATGGGGACAATCCATCAGGTAAATCTCCAGGCCAGACTTCTTTGAATTCGTTTAGCAACAGTTTTAAGCTTGGAGGGATGTTTGAGGGTTTCTCTTCCTCACCTTTCACCACTACGGCGTATACCTCGCCGGTTTCCTTGGATTCCTCCATAAAATTCCGAATGGTCAAGAGAGAACTCCCCTCCACTTTAGAGGCTTCAGGGTGGTTCTCTGGTGTCATAGAGGCAACGATTATTTTTTGATTATCCTTGACGAATATGTAAACATTGTCTCGTCCCCGATGAGTTGCATCACAGTCCGACTGCCAGGGTCGACCGAGTAGCATATGGCAGGCTTCCATGTCAACCACGTCAAAGTATCTGATCCTTATAATGTTTACCAATTGAAAATGAGATAGTGCATTATTCAGTTACCTTGGTTTCGTTCACTTTTTTTATCCAGCCAATTGAGTACGGGGAAGGATGTCTCGTCGTTGGTAGCTGCAACTTATCCACCATCACTCTTGAAATGATGTTCTCGCTGCTACCACTATCTATGATCACATCACAGACCTTTCCATTGACAGTGCATCGAGTACGAAATATATTGTGCCGCTGTGGATGTAATTCTTTTCGCGGGGTATATAGTAGTCGCCTCACAACGAGAGATTCACCACGATCTTCGCCTGTCACTTCACTGCCACCTGCTATTTCTTCAGTGGTTTGTTCATATTCATCAAAGCCATGATCTTCTTCTGCGGCTTCATCTTCAATACCTCCTTCGTTTATAGTTAAGTGTGCTACCGGACGTTGAGGACAAGTGTTTGATAAGTGGCCTGGTTGGCCACAGAGGTAACAATTGTTCGGCCTTGGCCGAGCATAAGGATTCGGAATCTTACTCGAGCCTGTTGTTATGGGTGCTGCCCGTTGAGGTCTGGATGGTCTGATCCCCGTATCACGGTTTACGGATGGAGGAGGTTGAGGACGTTCTCCTACCGGATCTTTTCCTCGAGCCAGCAATGGATCTTGTGTGGGACCGGTTATAGGGGGTCGATTCCAATTAAACTGCTTTATCTACGGTCCTGACTAGGTACATCTGAACTCGGTCCTGAATTGCTAGTCCAACCCACCTATAAATCGTGCCACTTCTGTGACTCAGATTCTGACAGATCGTTTCGTGTAGCCAACCGCTGGAATTCTTCAGTGTAATCTGTAACAATTCGATTTCCTTGTCGACAATTCTGGTATTTCTGGAATAAGATTTGCTCATAATCACTGGGGAGAAATCGTGATCGAAGAAGACGTCTCATTTAAGGCCATGAGGCGATGGGCGCCTTGTTTTGGTGGGCTCGTGAGAGTTGTAATTGTTTCCACTATGTAGAAGCACCAGATTTTAATTTAAACGCTACCAATTTCACCCTTTTATGATCTGACACATCCATATAATCGAAATATCTCTCTACTTCGGCTAGCCAATCGAGAAAATCTTCAATACGTAATAAACCTTTAAAACTAGGAAGTTCAGCCTTACCTCGATAGTCTCTTTCAGTACGATCTAGACGATCGCCTCCATGGATTGGTCGTCGGTCGAAACCTTCATTAATGTCCTCGTCGTTGGAACTAAAATCATCTGGTGTAACCCTACGGTTTGCCACTGGTAGTGCTCTACGATAATCGGGGTCACGTCGTACAGCAACCACGGGTGGTGGAGAGACCATAAGTGGTGGAGCACCACCTAGGGCTCGAGGCGGAAGTAGCGCATCCGCAAGACGGTCGAGGGTTGCCTGCAGCCCTTGCATGGTCAACTGACTCTCCCGATGGAAAGCTTCCATTCTTTTCGACAGATAACGAATCTCTGGATCACCGTCCACAGGATTTTAATTCATACCTTCGTTGTTTGTCATCGGCCCGAGGGAAAACCTCGCTCTGATACCAAATTGATGCAGGGATGAACGTGATGAGGTCGATCACCGTCTTCCTCAAGGATAACTACTCCGAATCCACGGAGCTTCTCTGGACTCCTCATAGATACTTCTCGAATCCACGAGGAAAGAAAGCAGGAAAATAGAAATAAATTCTAATAAATTCAAAATTAATTGATGAATAATTGATTACTTAATGACTAAAAATGAGTTTACACCCCTTTAAATAAGGGAACCAAGCAATTGGAAAGAAATCAAACTCAAACTACAACTAAAACTCCTAAAATTCGCAATTTACTATTTATAGACGGTCGTGATGTCTACTAGTGCGCAAGGTTTTCGGCCAAAAATAGTAAGTGTCCTATTTGGCTTCACCAAACCGTTCTCCTAAGTATCCTAAGCACTTTTGATGTTGGACACAACTCTTAAAGCCCAACGGATGAAGAGCTATAAGCAAACTAAAACTTACTATAAATAGTAAAAATGAAATTAAAACGGGGAAATGACCGTTGATCAGGGGGTTTCTCGCAAATTCGGGCTGCACAACCCAGCGTAGCAGGGTTGGTTGGCTAAAGTAGCTCATTCTACCCGAAAATCATATATTCTGCGTCGGATAACTCATTCCGGATTGCGAGATGCACCCAATCTAAGGTCTGATGGTTCGGATCACTTATGTTGTCGACCGTGCCTTTTCTGATCCATCTTGGCCATGAAATTATCCGCGACCCGCTCTACATCAGTTTCTCTTTCAGTAATTATTTGAACTTTGAACATTTGTTTTTTATAAGCCCCATGGGCGAGCATATGGATTTGTTTGTGATGTTAATTAAGACTTTATGTCTCAAATGTAGTTTAATATGCTTGTTTTATGATGCCTACTAAATGAATGAAATGTGACTATGTAGAATGTTGGGAGGTACACTTTCCTGTGTTTTCTCAAGTTAACACTCAAGATTTTAGAGTAAGATTCCTATACTCGAGTTATGAAATTAAGGACGTTACAAGATGGTATCGGAGTAGAGTTTAAGGTAAATTGGGCCTTGGGATGGAACTTATACAAGCTTTGTATAACCCAAGTCCAGGACATTAGAATTAAACACTTTGGTACATAGGTGAAATTCCCTTTGAATTGTAGTATCTTACGAAGCTTTAAATTATGGCCAAGTCCTAAAGGGGACGTTTGACGCATGGAATTAGATGGGATTAATTGGGATGGAATTGACAATACCAACAATTAAATCCCACATCGTGTTTGTTTTACCAGGTATATATGCATCGAAAAATGAGCCATATATGGTGGAGGATTATAAAGAATTCCATTGAATTGTAGGAGTCTTTTCAAATCCATTTGAAAATTACATTCGAAATTTAAAATGTAGCATACCATCCCCCTCATGCTCTGTGACAATCCAACTAAGGAGTACGTTGATTTCAGCAAGCTCTATAGGCCCCACCATAATATATGGAATATATCCAAACCATTCATCTATTTTTCAAGATCATTTTAGGGCAGGAGCCAAAAAATCAGGCAAATCGAATGCTCACATGGACCACACCACATAATGAGGATTGAACGCCTACTATTGAAAAGTTCTTGAGGGTCATAGAAGTTTTGGATCCAACTAGTATTTGCGTCTTCCCTTCATACAAGTCTATCTAATCTTATGAACAGTTTCGATAGTTAAAATTATATCACAGTGGGCTCTAAGAAGGTTTCAACGGTCAATGTCATTATCTCTACTACTTTTTAATGTGGTCCATTTAAGCTTTTAATTTTCTTTATTTTTTGACCCATTCCATAAAACAATCACGAAAAATGGATGGACGATGTGGATATAACACATACATCACAGTAGGGTCCAAATAACTTGTTGAAATCAATGTAATAAGAAAGCCTGTGACATTTTCGAACAGTGTCAACAAGTGGACGGTAGGATTTGCTGATCTCATCCATCAATCCAAACATGATTTCAAATGAATCCTAGGATTTAACTTTTCAATATTCACAATCCAAACATAACATACAGTACCTACAAAACCATGGGATTTACAAACAAACCATGACACCACATCATCATTACAAAATATCGATTACATCCCACTTAATACCACTTAATTCCACGTAGAGCTGGGCATTGAACCGAGTCGGATCGGATTGGGCCCAACCCGATTCGATTTGAAATTTGGAGGGTCAAACTCGAACTCGATCCGATCCGGTACCGATTCAACACCATCTTACTCGATCCGATTCGATCTTCTGCTGGCCTGAACTGATCCGAGTTCGACTCGGTCAGGAAAATCGAGTCGGATCGGATGGGACAAGGTTCGGATCGTTATTTTTTCCAACGGTGTGAAAATTATTATTCTCATTGTTTCCTATGGTGTGATCTACTTGATTATTGGATACATTTAAATTTTAGTATCAACCCTAAATTGATATGGAAAAATTGATGGACGGTGTGGATAAACCAAAAAATTCAAGACGGGCCCCACAGTTTACTCATTAGGATAAAACGGTGAAGCTCATGCCAGCTGCATACATTGCTTCTTGAAGAAGCTTATACCTGTGACTTCCTGAAGACGCTTCAAGTACAGGCTAACACCTATATTACAGCTGCTCTAGCCGTACGTGTAGCTAGGAGACGAGTACTCTCCACCTAACACCAAATTGGATTTTAAGTAAACTCTGTTGGGCCCACAGTAAACATATCTGGTCTATCCATGTCGTCCATCCATTTTTTCATCTTATTTTAAGGGTTAAGACCAAAATTTAAGCATACTTAAAGATCAAGTGAACCATACCATTGGAAAAAGTTGGAATAATGACTTTCACCGTTGAAACCTTTCTAGGGCCCACAGTGATGTTTATTTCTCATCCAACCTATTTATAAGATCACACAGATATGGATGAAGGGAAAACATGAATATAAGCTTGATCCAAAACTTCAGTGGCCCCTAAGAAATTTTTAACGGTATATGTTCAATTTACATTGTTTCCAATGGTGTGGTCCAGTTGAGGTTTGGATATACTTAATTTTTAGGCTCAAGGGCTCAAGCCCTAAAACTATCTATTAAAATGGATGGACGGGGTGGATAAAATACATAAATTACAGTGGACCCCACAGAGTTTACTAAGTATGCTTAGCCTACTGAGTTACTTAGTACGCAATTCGCTGCCAGCTAACAATAGCTATACAGCTGCTCTTGGACACGTGTCGCTCGAAGACGAGCACTGACGCTCCACGAGCTATGAGTTGTACGAACGGTTCATAGGAGATCAAAGTTACATGAGCCTTACAGTGATGTATTTATTATATCTACACCGTTCATCTATTTTCAGAGATCATTTTAGAGCATTATCTAAAAAATGAATCATATTCAAAGATCATCTGGACCATACCATAAACAGAAGTGGAGACAATGATTTTTTCATCGTTAAAAAATTTGTAAGATCCACCTACTAATATGAGATATAAAGAGTGGTAAACTTGTAATTTACTAGTTACCACACTCGGTGCGGTCCGGATCCAAACGGATCGGATTTCAGTTCGGTTTGGTCGGATTTGCCACATACCCGAATATGGTCCGATTGTCGTTCGGATCTGACTGATACTATCCGAACCTGACCGATCCAGGTAATTGGTTCTATTCGAATCGGGTCAGATCAGGTCCATTTTGCCCACCTCTATTCGTAGGTCTCACCCAAGTTGCAGGCGCTCTACTTTTTGTGAGAGTGAGTTGATACTCTGGCTTGTTGCGCTTCATAAGCAAGCATTACAAATGATACACGTCGCCATACAAAATTCAAATAGATTGAAATAAATGGTGGAACCTACTTTTATTTCAACCGCCAAAGTAATGCCCAGCAATCTAAGTACTTAAATAAATAAGAGTAATGTCTGATTCACGATTCGTCTAAAAGTGGTACACATAATCATTTGGACGGTTTGCTTTAAATGACTTACACGGCAAGTACTTCATTTATTAGTTATTTTTAATTGCATGCCTATTAAAGTACTAAAGTATTTCTCAACTTTGCATTGATTGGACCGCCAAAGAGCTGATTTTAGGGTGGTGGGGCTTTTAAGATGGGCGATTGTTAACATAGTAAAGACTTTTTTAATAAGCTGTATCAGTGAAAAATCATATCAATGATAATTACCTTTTAACTGGATAATAATTATTTAGGTAATTACTACATCCAGACAGCCTACTTTTTGAACAGTAAAACTAAAGAAGTTGTGAGATAAATGTGTGGCTACTGTGATGATTGTGGCTTATCCACACCGTCCATTTGTTATGCCAGATGAATTTAGAGAATGAACCCAAGATTGAGACAGATCTACAGACCAAGTGGACCACACCATAAGAAATAGTGAGAATCAAACACATATTGTTAAAAACTTCTTGGGGCCCCAGAAGTTTTGGATCAAGCTGATATTTGTGTTCTACCCTTATTCATGTATGAGTCACCTTATTAACCAGTTAGATGACAAATAAATATTAATATGGGCCCAGTGAAAGAAATAACTTTCAACCATGGACGTATTAAGGCTGCTGTTTCCTTTAGTGTGAGCCACTTAAATGTTGGATTTACGTTATGTCTTAGATCATATCCTAAAATAGTTTGTTAAAACAGATGGACAGCATGGATATATCATATACATCATAGTGGACCCCACAAATTCAAACCAATACTTTTGGATTATTTTCTAAGCAGGGTGACAAAGTAATAATTACTATGATATTTTAAAAATTCATGAGCTTGATCGACAAGCTCAAGACCAAATAAGGAATGGTATACGGGATGGGCAATGTTAATTTAGAGGATGTATTGCTTTTTTATTTATCATTGTAATTTATGGTAAATGAGTCTATGTTGGTAAGTGTAGCAGCTTTCTCATTGCCCATCGTGATGTGCGTCTATCTTATCCACACCATCCATCTAGTCTGACAGCTCATGGTAGGGATTTATCCTTAAAATGAATAAGATCCAAAGCTCAAGTGGACCACACTACTGGAAATGATGGGAATTGAATGCCTAACGTTGAAAACTTCTTGAGACCATGGAAGTTCTGGATAAAACTAATATTTGTGTATTCCCTTTGTAAGGGTCTATGTGACATTATACAAAAACAGGTGGTATGTGTATAATCTAATCCATCTATTAGGCGGGCTTGACTGTCCTGTTGCAGACCCAACTCGAACCAGGTCCAAAGGCTAAGTGGTTACTTTTTTCTTTTTTCTTTTTTAACACACGCACACAACCCCACACACTCACGCCTTAGTAGAATTTCACCACCTATGGGTACTCGAACCCTTGACTAGGTGTTAAACTCCAATGAGTCTACTTGAACTCGATTGGATCCGGTTCTGAATCCTTAGAAAAATAGCTTGTGTCCAAGAAAATTTCACCCAGCTTGGGTTCGGGATCTCTAGGACTTGACCCAAGGCCCTAAACCGATATGTTAACAGTCGACCTAAATCTAGTATCCATTTGTTTCTTCAGCCATGGATTGGTTGGTTAGGGTTGTTTGATGAAAGAGTGGGATGGTAAGAAAATATATTTTTGTTAGGTAAGAGATTCCATGCATGGACCCCAGTAGATCAATTCTCTCTATAAATGGAGAGAGAGAGAGAGAGAGAGAGAGAGAGAGAGAGAGAGAGAGCTAAAACCGAGTGAGAGAGAGAAGCTAAAACTGAGTGAGAAAGAGAGAGGGAGAGAAAGATTGTTAAAACAATGGCTGCCTTTACGTATGTAAGCAAGAACCTCCTCCAAAGCGATGCCCTTCATGAGGTATGCTTCATTTTCATTTCATTTAATATAATTTTAGGTTTATTTCATTTCATTTCATTTCATAAGAGTTTCTGTTTTGTTCATTTGTATGTAGTATATCTTGGAAACGAGCGTTTACCCAAGAGAGGACGAGCAGCTCAAGGCACTCCGAGACGTTACCTTGAAACATACAAGGCATGAACATCTATCCCCAATGGCTCATGCATCTAGATTTAACGGCATTTCTTACATGTTTCCATGATTAGGAGCGTTCATCACGTTGGCTCCACTGCATTACTCCCCAAAATCTGGCTGACCATGCATGAAATGAGAGAACTATTGACTTACACCTATGTTTGTATTATAATTAAACTTAGAATGAAATCCATGTACCCATGGAAGCAGATTAGTTAATTAGCCCTGGATGGCCCGATGTGATTGGTAGGGCTGTACTCTTTCAGAGATGGGCTGAGCATACTCACTCTGAAAACCTTAGAAAAACCAAATTGACCCTGCCAATCACATCTGATACGGCTCAACACACCACTGTCAAAGGTGGTGCCAGCCTGACTACCTTATCCCTCTGCATCTGGAGGCACCATGATCTAAACCATCAATTTTGTATTTCCGATACTGAATGGGCCACAGTCCAAAAATCATAGGCCCATTCCAGCCCTTGAATGGGTGGTATACAAAAAAGGTCTAAAGAAAAAAATAATCAGCTAAGGCTTTCATTTTTAAGTTAAAAAAGGCCCACTCATCGTATGTTTAACATACTCTAGTCATACCCAAATTTGATTAGAAAATGTGGTTCATTTAGAGGCTGGTAATCCCATCTCTAACACTTATTTATCTAGAAGTCAGGCTCATCTATGATTCAGGTGGGCCATATCTAGAGAAATAGTTAGAGCGCGATCATTACCACTGTTTCCAATCATATGGTTCACTTGAATCATGAATGGGACATGTTCGGTACTTTGGCCTAACACGAGGGTTAGCGCTTGATGGTTGGAATGGATTTTACATGAACATAACCAAAGTAGCCGATACATTGCTGGCACGCCTAAAATGAGGTACTAGATTTGAACATTCCCATCAGGTGGTCTGGCTTGTAGATTTTCTATTAGAAAATCAGGCACTTGAGTTGTGGCTGACGTTATGATCAGATCCGCCTTCTTAATATTTATAAAAATAAAAATAAAAAAGAAGACGTCCAGACAGGTTGACGTCACTAACAGCGAGTCTTTGATGTTGTAAAGCTCATCCTTGCATGTTGAGTTTAGCCAACATATATTTTATGAATCTAGTTCTTGTATTTGTCACAAGCAAGGATTCTCCACTTGTTGCAATGTGTTGCAATGTAATTGGGCTCTATTATTATAGACCGCATTTAATGTGGCAGTGCTGACAAAGCCAATGACAACGAAAACCAATCACAATGTAGGAAATCTCTATACTTATGATAAGCAGAGGATCTGTATTCATATTTTATAGCCATCTCATTTGTTTAAAAAATAAAGTAATGGGTATTTATAAAGTAGATGCTTATAAAATAAGTACATGGGGTGTGAGCTAACATGGCCCATGTAAAGCATCCAACGGGTCTAATATGGTTTGTAATAATGAAAATGGGATGCCAAAAATTACTCCGATCCAACCGTTGGATGGGCCACCACATTAAGTTTAAGGTTTCTGGTGGTCGTTCATTATTTTCTATCATATGGCTCATGCAATGATTCGATCGGCATGATTTTTAGGTCATCACATTTAAATTGCGGTTAAAATATAAATATTTTTTTTTCATGGTATTTGCAGGTGAAATCATCTAAAAAATATCAATCACATTTTCAAAATTTTGAAATACCCTTTAAATTTACTTAAAAGTATTTCTTATGTCTTTAAAATAGTTAAAATTCTCTATTCTAGAAAACTTATTGCAGGGCAAAAATGTCCAAAACCCACTGACATTACATAAGGTATACTTTATTTACTCTTTAACCAACTGTATAAAAATAATTAAGATGAAGCTCTTTATGCATATCTGTAATTGAAAAATTAGTAAGTGTGTATATGTAATTATATGATAAATATTAGAGCTAGGCATGGGACGACTAGACTCGATGGACTCAATTCATCTGACTTGTTTAGACCCAACTCGACCCAAATCAAGAGGATGAGTCGATCCGAACCAAGTAGACTTTATCCAATCTAAACTCAAACCGAGTTGAGTTCTGGTCACCCAGTAACTCAACTCGACTCAACCTGAAATCCTCCGACTTGATATTGACTTAACTTGATTTGTAACCTGTATATCATATATTAAAAAAATAATAATAATCAAATTTGACGTTTCAGATATGAGATGTCGTGTAGCTAATGGAGAGGCTGCAATTCCAGTAAGTGCACTTAGGTTCTGAGCTGTGATTTCAACGCATGGATACCCACTACATCTGACCAGACTCAATACCTATGACCAGGTCGGACTCAATTCAGGTTAGTCTAGGTTGGACCTAGACTCGGATTGGGTCCGAACTCGGTATCAAGTCGAGTCAAGTTCAAGTCAGGTCTACTTCAAAATCGGGTCGAGTTAGGTCAGCCCTAACTTGGTCCGACTCGACTTGATGCCCAGCTCTAATAAATATAAGTGGACAATTGAAATTTATAGTAAGCTAAATGGCCCATCAAACAAGTAGGTCACCCTTACTTTTCGAGCAAGATAGTAAGCGGTGGGGCTTAATTGTTGAACGAACCAGATCTTATGTACATGTGTACCATGTTAAACAGCTGGAGTCCCTGGGTGAATCCAGATGCACTGGTGACCTGCTCACATCTCTCTCATGTGTGGAATGGGTACTAATCACATATAGCCGCCTACCCGGTAACTTGTCATCCCAAACCATCTGTTCTGGAATGTGCCCACTTGTGGAGGCAATATTCTGTACCATTAGGGCTATACATGAGCCAAGCTAGCTCAAAAAGCTCGCTCGACTCAGCTCAATTTAGCTCATCTTGAACGACGACTTGAGGCAAATCAAGCTTCATGTAACTCAGCTCGCTTTGAAAACAAGCCGAGTTCGATCATAGTAGATCTTGACTCGAACTCAGCTCAGCTCGGCTCGACATGTGTGTGTGTGTAAGTTAAAACTTAAAACCCTATCTATCCGTCCCTTTCTTATCATTTTCCTTCCTTACCCAACTCGCCGCACCCAAGCTCCATAATCTCTCTCTTTCTCAGCACCAACAACAAGATACCTTTATAACTTTATCTAATATATATATATATATATATATATATTTGAATATTTGATTTGGGAGTTGGGTCAAGTACGAGTTGGGTCAGTTAGGTTGAGTAGATAGGTTGAATCAAGTGTGGGTTGGGTCAGGGTGCTGAGTTGAGTCGGGTGCAGGTTGGGTCAGGTTGGGAGTAGGCTCGACTTGATTCGAGGTAAGCTCACCTCAACTCGATCCACTAGTTCGCCTCGAGATCAACTCGAAAGGTTTAACAAACAAGCCAAGCTCCAATGGTAAGCTCGAGGCCGAGCTTGAGATTGAGCTCAAACTCGAGGAGAGCGCAGACGAGTCAAGCCAATCTTGGCTCATCTCAACTCGACTCAACTTGATGTATAGCCCTATGTACCATGCAATGATGGATCCCACCATCAAGATCACACACCTAAGAAATCAGGCTGATCCACTCATTAAGCAGGCAAAAAAAAAAAAAAAAAATCTAGATTAGAACATCAATTGTCCATTTATTTCAGTGGTGTAGCCCACCTGATGAGTGGATTGGCACATTTTTGTGCCACCTGATCTTCATGATAGGGCCTACAATTTGCATGATGTGGGTAGAGTTAGGCATCGAGTTGAGTCAGACTGCGGTAGGGCTGACCCGGCTCGATTCAGTTTTGAAATAGACCTAACCCAAATTCAACCCGACTTGGTACCGAGTCCAGCATGCTTGACCCGATCCAAGTATGGGTCTGGCCTGGATTAATCTGGATCCAGTCCAACCTGGTCACAAGTACCGAGTCGAGTCAGGTGCAACAAGTATCCACGGGCTAAAATCATAACTCAAAACCTAGGTGCACTTGCCAGATTGGAGCCTCTTCATCGGCTACACAACATCTCAGATCTGAAACATCAAATCTCTCTCTCTCTCTCTCTCTCTCTCTCTCTCTCTCTCTCTCTCTCTCTCTCTCTCTCTCTCTCTCTCTCTCTCTCTCTCTCTCTCTCTCTCTCTCTCTCTCTCTCTCTCTCTCTATATATATATATATATATATATATATATATATATATATATATATACACGAGTTGAGTTTCAGATCAAATCGAGTCAGTACCTCCTTGGGTGACCCAAACTCAACACAATTTGAGTTCGGATTGGACAAAGTCTACACAGTTCAAATCGAGTCGGCTGTGACCGAGTTGGATGAGTCGAGATCTCCGAGTCAAGCCGTCCCATGCCCAGATCTAGATGTGGGTGTCATACACAAGTGGCATGTTTGCGGTGAAGATTGGCCTCGGGAGAAGTTACCAACCAATGGCCTGTAGGTGATCAATTCTATATTTGTTACTGATACACTTGGACTTTATGCTTTTAACTGAGGCCATTTTTAATTGATTAAATTCAGTATTGGATGAGGGATACCAAAAACCAAAAGAACTCTTAGATATAATCATATAACTTCCTTTGAATATATGAACAGTTCCTCGGTCATCCAATGATCAAATTTTGAAATATTAATCTAATTACGGGTGCAAATAGGCCCATTGATCTCGTGGGTCGAATTTGGGTTGGTCTAAAAATTACAAGTGCAAGCTCCAAGAGCACACGGTCCAATTCACCGGTTGTGTAAGAACTCGACACGATTTCTAAACAGGTCCCAGAAACTAGACCCGAACTTAAAATCAATTTGAATCTAACGGGTATCTGCAGATCCAGGTACCCGTTGACCATCTGTTATTTGCCACCCTTAATTAGGTAGCATTAATCAATTAATCAAGTATTTAGACTTTCTTGGACTTGCACTAATTACCTACTACTCTCTTGAGTTTGGGCTGGGTCGAGGTCGGGTCCATTTTAGGAGGGTTCCAATTGGATCCATTTAAAAACTGGGTCCAAGTTGGGTCGTGTGGGGTTAACTTTGAGAGGTTCCATACCCAACTCCAAATTTTTAGACCTAAACACACTTATTATGATGGAGAGTGGGTTGTAGACACTTTCGTGGCAAAGATGGACTAGAGAAGGCCCGATCGGAGGTGGGAATGATCTGGACCATTAGAACCTGAAATCAGTTGTATCTCTCACAAACTGGGACAAGTTTTAAAACATATTATATATGATTTTGAGGTAAGAGGACTTAAGCCAATGAACCTGCTACACTGGGTTGCCCACATCAGATTTGAGAGATTCCATCAAATCAACGATAAAAAGTCCTGTTTCTTTTCATTTTTACTATAAATAGTAAGTTTTAATTTAAGCATAACTTTTTATCCTTTGAATTGTAGAAGTGTGCCCGACATGAAAAGGTTTAGAAAAGTTAGGAGAATAACGCAGTTAGGCCAAATTAGACACTATTTTTAGCCGAAAACTATGAAACCTAGTAAGAATAGATCTCATCTGTGAACTGACAGTGGGTGTACTAACAAGCTAACAAAAAAAAAAGCATTATCCTTTAAATAAAATAAAAAAGATCTCATCTATAAATAGTGAGTTTACTATTTATAGTAAGTCAACTTTTTAAGGTATTTGAGTTGAAGTCGGAGTCTAAAACATCATCCTAGGTTTGAGTTCTTTTTTAAAGAATTGTAATTTGATCTTTTTATTATTAATCGAGTTATTTTAAATTTATTAGTAATTATTCCTACTTTTATCCCTCGTGGATTAGAGCTTCATTCAAGGAAGCTATGTGAGGAGTCCAGAGAGCTCCATGGATTCGGAGTAGTTATCCCGAGTACTTATCCCCGGAGGAAGATGGTGGTCGACCTCATCATGTCCCTCCTTGCGCAATTTTGTCGGGTCAGCGACAATGAACCACAAGATGACCTGACCCATTCTCACTCCTAAATCTGATAGTTTTGTTTTGAGGTATCCCCATTCAATGTGTGGCCCATCATATAAACGGTTTGGATCATTTAAAAATTACCAGATCAGTTGCTAAAGTCCGAATATATCCTATAACAATGAGTGGATGCATGTTCTTGGATCATTAACTTAAATTTAGTGCAACAGGGGAGTAATGAGCACCCCTCCTGAGGAGGGCCAGCTCCTTCATCTATTGCTAAAGCTCATGAATGCGAAGAGGACGATGGAGATCGGTGTGTTTACGGGCTATTCACTCCTTTGCACTGCACTGGCCTTGCCGGAAGATGGAAAGGTCTAATACTACTGTCATTTTATTTTCTTCATTTATCTTCTTTCTTGAATTTTTTGATATTTGATGGTATTAAATTCTCTTACTCTTTGTTAGATCACTGCCATTGATGTTGATAGAAAAAGCTTTGAGATAGGATTGCCATTCATTCAGAAGGCTGGTGTCGAGAAGAAGATCGATTTTATTGAATCAGAAGCTCTTCCCGTTCTCGATAAAATGTTACAAGAGGTATGCTTGTGTTGCATGATTTCTTTCATTAACATGACACAGATGATCTGAACCGTAGGATGTTAGCATTGATGTTTGGTACAAAGTAATGAATAAAATGCACGGCTCATTTGCAACACTGGCAACACGACCCTATATCCAAAATGTACATTTAAAAGATAGGACCCTCACAAGTGTCTTCAATTCATTTACATCATTCCCTATAACAGTGACCACTTGATTATATTGGACCAGTCCAACGGGTCGGGCTAGGCCATTTATCATTAGCTCCGGCTCGAACCAAACATTGGGCCTAGATTTTGAGCCTGAGCCTGACCCTCAGACGTAGTTCAGGGGCCCAAGCCTTGGCCCTACAGGGCTAGGGGACCCAGGCTTTGGTGAGCAGTCCAGTCTATTGTCCCCTCTTATGTTATGTAGAGCTGGGCACGAGATGACTTGGCTTGGCAAACTTGAATCGTCCCACTTGTTTAGACCCAACTTGATTCGAACCGAGTGGGTGAGTCAATTCAAACCGAGTAGACTTCGTTCAATCAGAACTCAAATCGAGTCGAGTTCGGGTCACCCAATAACTTGACTCAACTCAATCCAAAACTTGACTCGTGTGTGTGTGTGTGTGTGTGTGTGTGTGTGTGTGTGTGTATGTGTGTGTGTGTGTGTGTGTGTAAATTTAGATTTTATATCTCAGATCTTGTCACAAGTGCACCAAGGTTTTGAGTTGTGATTTCAGCCCATAGATATTTGCTGCACCCAACCCAACTCGGTGCCAACTCGACCCAACTCGGTACTTGTGATTGGGTCAGACTCAGTTTGGATTAGTCCAAGCCAGACCCGAACTTGGATCGGGTCAGACATGCTAGACCCGGTACCAAGTCGGGTCAAGTTTGTTTCAAAATCGGATCAAGTCAAGTCAGCCCTAACTCGGTCCGACTCGACTCAATGCCCAACTCTAATGATATGTACCCATTATTGGTGGGGCTGCCAATGGGTACTCGGACCCTCTGGTATCCAATGGACCCTGTCCAAATTTAATTGGTCTGGGTCACATTTATTTGACTCATTAAGAATCGGATCGGGTTTAGGTCTCACCTTTTGGACCCGCTTAAGAATCAGGTCTAGTCAAGTTTGGGTTGGGTCCATGTGATGGAACTAGTTAAATTCAAGTCGGATTGGGTCAGGTCTAGTTGGGTCTGAGTCGGGTCCAGCTAGTTTTAATATTACAATGCATATAATATATAACATATATATTGGTTATTCCAGCAAAAGAAATGCAGTTCCCTAGCTTGAAAGTTTGTTTGCACACTAAGAACAAGTCAAAGTGGTACAGGTGTGTGATCAGATCCAAATCCAAATCTAGATCGAAAGACCTGATGGGTACCCAAATTCTTTCAGATCCGAGTCTTCGATAACTAAACCCGGACTCTGAAAGGAACCAGTTCGACCGGATATTGGCACTATAGAGCTGACCAAACCCCTTGACAGCCCTAATTCTGGGGTTTGGGTTCATGCAGGACCTCATTCCCACCGTTGGATGGAATGCATGTCAGAGAATCAGATTATATGCCCTGCGTCCAAATTCATCATACATGTGTGGCCCACTTGACAAGTACTCTACTATCTTGGTTTTTTGATACATAGCTTCTTCGCAAAGATGAATGTCCTGATTCATCCAATTGCATGCATGTCATGGCTCCTCACGTTCTGCAAACATGTCCAATAACTATTCTAGTTCATTTATCATAAATCCTTCCCCTGATGGGCCATACATTAGATGTCCCATGATTGAGAAGCTACGTAATCGTAATCAGATAATCACGTACGTCTAATCCACACCCTTCAAACAATCAATTCACATTGAAAACTATTTAAAGAAGTGTTCATGTGAGACCTTTTGTGGAATAACGGTAGATCCTACCGTGCATTGGATGTGAAGGACCAATGAAGAAAACGGCTTACCTGTTTGTGCAGCCATTGCTGTAGGTTGAATGCTAGAGTCTTCTTCTCCTTACACCCTTAGAAAAGTTTTGATGGGAGTACTGCTTACGTTGATGATGTTGGATTGAGGAACCAGCCCCTTTAATATAAGCTAAAGGGGTGAGGAGTTTGAAACCTATCAAAACTCCTCTCCCCAAGACTCCACACAAATTCATAATTCCAGTTCCTTTAAAATACCATGTGGGTATCACAGTTGTAGCCCTCCACCCCTTCATGAATTTCTAAATGTATCACAACCTAGCGGGGCTCGCTAGTGCACCTGATCACATTATCCAAGCCTTAGGACTATCCAGACCATTGATCAATAAGGCCCACTTTATAGAGTTCTTACAGTTCATTGATCTATCAGCTAGGATCAATTGTGGTCCCACCAATTGGGATGGCCCGACGATGTGTCGTGAAATGAATCTTTACCTCTTTTTTCTCAAGCAGGGAAGAGAAGAAGGATCGTTCGATTTTGCATTTGTGGACAGTGACAAGGAGAACTATGGTGAGTACCATGAAAGGTTGATGAAGCTTGTCAAGATCGGTGGGCTCATCGGCTACGATAATACACTTTGGTTTGGGACCGTAGCAGTTCCCGATTGTTCTAGCTTGCCTGACGATGGCAGGAGATTGAGAGACTGCTTGGTGAATTTCAACAAGTTCTTGGCTTCTGACCCTAGAGTTGAGATTTCGCAAATTTGCATTGGTGATGGTATTACCTTGTGTAGGCGCCTTTACTAAGGTTTCATCAGGCTTTTATCGATTGAGGATTGTCTAAATTGAAGGCGTGGAACGATGATTGTAATAAGTGAGATATCTACTCTAAATAACGCTTGTTTTGTTAGTAGTGTGTAAGGTATCAGGATTCACTAGCATTGGTAGGCGTCGATTGATGCAAGACCCATCTAAGTGGATTCAAACTCAAACTCACACAACCAAGATGAAGCCTAGTTTCTTAAGCTTTAAGTTTTCTCTATAGAGTGCATTTTCTACTAGGGCTTGTTTGGAAAGATGAATTGCTTTGCATCATATGGAATTAATATATTATTACACAATGATTTTATGTCTTGAAATATCATGGTATTTTGACCATTCAATTCTTCTACATTTGATACCCCATTCTTCATTTGGGAAAAGCACTCTTTTACATGAAATTATTATTTAGTGGATGCTAAAATTGTATTCAACAGACTAAATCTTAACTAACGACAATCACCTATACTCTTATATAACTTGAGTATCATGCGTGAATAGAATTGTGCATATTGATAAATGGGGTTACAAATGTAGTATGAATTTTGAAATTCACTGGAAATCTGTGACATTTCTTGGGAGAGCGATAAAATCCATTGATATACATTGATACACCATGCTTTGACAAGTTATGCTTTTAGAGTAAATGATTGTTTAACATGGTATGATCAAAACGGAACGTCTTCAGCAGCAAATAGGAAACCGCTACTCCATCTAATTTTTTTAGATCATTTTATTGAATGAGACCAAAAATGAGTTATATCTCAACCTCAAGTGGGCCACGACTTTAAAGGAAACTGTGTTAAATAAACTTCGACTATTAAAATCTTTTTTTTCCTTTCATCTGGTCCGTATGACCTAATCAATAGATTGACCTAATCAATAGATTGGATGTCAAATAAATAGTACACTGGAGGTTAGGAGGATTTTAATAGTGGATATCCAATCACTATTGTCAAGCCCTAAAATGATTCATAAAAATGGACAAAAGGAATGGATGAGACACATACATCATGGTAGGGTCCACAGTGCTAGGGCATTGGCTGGTGGCGGGGTTTTTTTTTTTTTTGTTAGCTTGGTAGTACATCTACCTGTTAGCCACCCCCTCCAGGGAATCGATACCAAGACATCGGTGTTGAAACGAGGTATCTTTCACTCAGTCTACCACGTGAGCTATAGATCTAGGTGTGGTGGCAGGGGGATTAGCCAATCCGTTTCCGGCTTGGTGTAGTATCTGCATGGGGCTCACTTACGTTAATGGATGAACCATTGTGGGATATGACATAAAAAGTAGACAGATCCAAGGCTTAGATCATAGAGTAGGGATTGGACACCCACTATTAAAAACTTCTTGAGAACTGATATTCTTATTTTTCTTTTTATCCATATCTACGTGACATTTTGAACGGATTGGATTGCAAATAAGCATCCACTTGAGCTTTGGATTTGCCTATTTTTTAGATCATGCCTAAAATTAAACGAATGGACGATGGAGATAAAAACGATACATCACCGTGGGCCCCACACAGCCTATGTGTGGACCGAGTCGGTCTAGGCAGTGGCAGGTCGCACACCGCGTCCGAATTGTACACGCGTGTGCGCTTCGCAAGGCGGTGAGTGGACGCACTTCCTACTTACCAGGACAGTACGCGGATTGTGTTGGTTGGCCCTCACCCACCTTTACCTGCCGACACTATGTGGGGTCCACCGTGTGTAAATGTTTTATCCGGAAGCGGATGGGGGAAACGGATTGGCTACTCCCCCTTACCCCAGCCAATGGCTGGCTCTGTGGGCCCCACCATGATGTATGTGTTTCATCCATGCTGTCCATCCATTTTTACAGATCATTTTACAGTATGAGACAAAAATTTAGGTATATCCTAATCTTAAGTGGACCATTACAAGAAACAGTGTTGAATGAGCGTCGACCATTAAAAAACAATTTGGGGCATAAAAGTTTTGGACCAAGCTGATTTTTGTTTTTTCCCGACTGTATGACCTAACCAACATATTGGATGTCAAATAAACAGTACAATAGGCCTTAGGAGGATTTTAATGGTGGATATCCAATTACTATTGTTTTCATGTGGTGTGGACCACCTAAGATTTATATACCCTCATTTTTGAGATAAAGCTATAAAATGATATGTTAAAATGGATGAACAGAATAGATGAAACACATACATCATGGTGGGATCCACGGAGCACCGACCATCAGCCACGTGGCTAGTGTCGGGGGAGTAGCCAATCCGTTTCCACGGATTGGCTAGTGTACCACACACTAGCTATATAGCTATTGGGGGTACGTGTCGTGCTGAACACTGACACTCCTAAGTTCCGAGTTGTACGAATGGTTCAAAGGAGATCAAAGTTACATGGCCCCACAGTGATGTATTTATTATATCTACACCGTTCATCTATTTTTTAATATCATTTTAGAGCATTATCCCATCAAAAAGAATCATATCCAAAGAACATTTAGACCACACCACAAATAGCAGTAGAGATAATGATTTTCACTGTTAAACAATTCTTAGGGCCGACCATAATGTTTATTTTCCATCCAATATGTTCATAAGGTCATAAAGACATGAATGAAGAGGAAAAACAAATTTCATATTGATCCAAAACTTCTGTGATTCCAAAAAGGGTTTCAATGGTAGAAGTTCAATCCCCCAATGCTTTTTGCAGTGTTGTCCACTTGATAGTTAAATCTGTATTATGTTTTGTCTCAGGCTTTAATATGAGCTCGCCAAATAGATGGATGATTTGGATATAACACAAAGCTCATAATCAAATCTGCAAAACTTGTTGACGTCAATACACAACTATATAGTTGTTGTACACCCTGATCCATAGCTCGAGTGGCAGATTGAGTGAAAGATACCTCCTTTCAATACCGAGGTCTTGGTATCGATCCCTAGTGGGGGTGGCTAACACTGAAGTGTGAACTGACAGTGGGGTGTATTAACAAGCTAATAAAGAAAAAAAAAAAAAAGCTATATAGCCGGTGTGAGGTAAAATTTGCTTCCATTTTATCCATGCCGTACATCCATTTATTCAGCTCATTGAAGCATATCCATAGATCAACTGAACTACACCACAAGGAAAGGGGAAACGGATTGTTCGATGCTCTGTTGGGCCCACCATGATGTATGTATTTCATCCATCTTTACAGGTCATTTTATAAATTGATCCTAAAAATGAGAGGAAAATAAATCCCAAGTGGACCACACCACAGGAAAACAATAGTAACTGGATATCTATCATTAAAATCCTCCTAAGGCCCACTGTACTTTTTATTTGACATCCAATATGTTGATTAGATCATACAGCCCAGATGAAGGGAAAAAACAAAAATTAGCTTGATAAAAACTTTTATGGCCCCAAAAGGTTTTTAATGGCTGATGCTCATTCAACACTATTTCCTGTAACGTGGTCCATTTGAGATTGAGATATATCTAAATTTTGGTCTCTTACCATAAAATGATCTAAAAAAATAGATGGACAGCATGGATGAAACACATACATCATGGTGAGGTCCCAGTACACCAACCACTTGCCATTGGCTGGTGGCAGGGAGAGTAGCCAATCCTTTCCCAAGGAAAGGAGGGGAAAGAAGAAATTGTAAGCTTAGGATTGAAAACTTGTTTGGGTGGTCACAGAAGTTATCAAGCCGGCTTCTTCTTCTTCTTCTTTTTTTTTTTTTTTTTTCTTCATCCAGGTATGTGTGATCTGTTGGATAACAAATAAGCATAACTGTGGGCCATAAGAAGGTTTTAACGGTGGACATCATTATCCACTGTTTTCTGTGGTGTGGTTCACTTGAGCTTTGGATACGTATGAATTTTTAATTAATTATCTAAAATAATATTTAAAAAAAGGATGGACGGCGTAGATAAAATACATTTATCACACTGAGCCTAATGGAGACTTGGAACCAAGGTAGAGAGGGTGCGCGCATAATTGTCTTATCTGCTTTCACCTGGGCAATGGGCAAGATGCGAGTTGTCATTTTCGTTGTTTTCATTGGACGAAAATGCCCCATCTGTATAATTAATAACCCGACAAACTTCAGAACGGATAGGGACGAAAATGCCCCTTCTAAACTGTACAGGTTTCGAGAGGATCCGATCCTTCCATTGGTCAGTTGAAAAGTTCACAGTGTACCCGACGGGCGCGAATTGGATACTGACGCGGTCAGTAGCCAAATCGCTACTGCAGTGACGTCACCAAGCTCTGTGGACCCCACTATGATGCGTGTGTTGTATTCATACCGTCCAACCATTTTTAGAGATCATTTTATGGCATTATAAAAAGAATGAAATAGATCTAAATTTCAAGTGGACCCACCACAGAAAACCGTGGGAGCCTTAACACTCACCGTTGAAATATTTATAGGGGCCCACCGTGATGTATTTTTGAGATCCAACCTATTCATTAGTTAAAATAGAGATAGATGAAGTGAAAACAAAAAATATCAACTTGATTGGAAACTACCGTGGCCCCTAAAAAGTTTTGAATGGTGGATGTCACTGTCCCCACTATTTTCTATGGTGGGGTCCGTTTGAAATTTAGATCCATCTCATTCTTGTTGTAATGCCATAAAACGATCTCTAAAAACAGTTAGACGGTATGGATACAACACATGCATCATGGTGGGGCCCACAGAGCTTGGTGACTCGCTTCTGACCTTGTCAGTATACAATCCGCACCCGTACCCGACAGAAATCGAATTTGGTGTTATCCGGGTAGCACTTTAGTGGATGTTGCCGTTACCACGTGGCCACCTAGATGATTTTTGGTACATCGACGCAGTTCATACGTTGCTCCGGAAGGGTTTCAAAAATTAAGCAGATTCAAATATCAGGTGGACGACACCATGAGAAATTTTGGTGAATGAGTGCCTAACCATTAAAAATTCTAAAAGGCCCATGGTAAGGTTTTTGCCATGCTTATTTTTCATCCAACTTATTAATAATGTCAAGAAGAAATGGATAAAGGAAATATACAAATATCAGTTTAATAAAAAAGTTATGTGACCCACAGTTTGTTTTAAAGTCACTCATCACTTTTTTTAGTGGTAACACCTGAGATTTTTATATTCTTCAATTTTTAGATAGAATTATAAAATAGGATGAAAAAACAGATGGACGTGGATATATAACAAAGTACATCAAAATAGCCCTAAACGATTAGGGTAACACTCACTAAGGTTTTAGCCGGGTAACAGCTAATCCGCTCCCGGACGTGGCAAATGCATGCTCAGAGCGGATAGGGGCGAATATGTAAAGTTGTCCAGAGGATCCGAACCGTCCATTGGACAGTTAAAAAAGTGACGGTGGATATGGTAAGTGCATGCTACTCACCTTTCCTATGACCGTTTCCAAAAGACGAAAAAGAAAAAGATACTTTCTAGTCGCCATGCGACATTACTTAACGGTCCAATCCATCCATTCCAGCTAATCGGTGGACATATTTCATGAAATCAAACCGGCAGGATAATCCAACTAAGACTCTCAATGGCCAGTGGACCAACCCAATTTTAAATTTACAATGCACCTAAATCGCCCCACGCAACCCTCACGTAGCGACCCCAAGTTAGGTGGGGACATCCGTTGAGTTTAAGCATATTAATAAACAAAGGAGGAGAAGAAATTTATGAGGATTCTCCTAGTAACGGCAAGTAAAGCAGGATCGGCTTACACTCACCCCGTCCGAATTGTGCGACCCAATCCAACTAGGTGAGTACAGCCTTGACCGTGGGGCCCACCTGAATGTGTGTGTTGTATATCCAAGCCATCCATCTATTTTTCCACCTCATTTTATGATAATGAACCAAAAACTGAAACAGATAAAATCTCGACTCTACCACACTAAGGAAACGGTAGTCATTGAACGCCCACCATTAAAAGCTTTCTAAGGCCCATCATAATGTTTGTTATCCATCCAACCTATACGGACCTTGATGAAGGTAAAACACAAATAGCAGCTTGATCCAAAACTTTTGTGCCCCCAAGAAGTTTTTAATGGTTGGCATTCAATTGCCACTATTTCCCGTAGTGTGGTCCACCTGAGATTTGGATATTATTCATTATTGAAAGCATGCCTTAAAATGATATGTAAAAACGGATGGGCGGCATGGATATAAAACATATAAATCACGGTAGGCCCCACAGTCACAGATCAACCGAGCATCATACAATGAGGGTTTTCAAGCCACGAGTCATGTAAGAGAGTCATTTTACACCGTGCATCTGTGAAAGTGGCACGTGTATAATCTAATCCATCTATTAGGTGGGCTTGACCATGTAAATGCCCTAGGTCGAAGCGGACCCGACTCGAAACAAGTACAAAGACTCAAAGGGTCCCTGAACTGGATCGGATCTGGATCTGAATGCTAAAAAATTGAGATCGCCACCAAAAAATTTTGGCCCGATCAGCTTGGGTTTGAGATCTCTAGGACCCGACCCGAAACCTTAAATCCGATCTCTTAGCAGCCCTAAATCCAGAATCTATTTGCTTCTTCAGCCATGGATGGTTAGGATTGTCTGATGAAAGCCATTGGTAGGTAAGAGGTTCCATGAAATGTCTATGTATATGGAGAGAAAGAGAGAGAGACAGAGAGAGAGATTGCTGATACCATGGCTGCCCCTATTTTTGTAAACAAGAACCTCCTCTAAAGCGATGCCCTTCGTCAGGTATTCTCCATTTTCATTTCATTTACATTTTGGAGTCATTTCATTATATTTCATTTGATGAGAGTATATATTTTGTATTTTCTACAGTATATCTTGGAAACGAGCGTTTATCCAAGAGAGCATGAGCAGCTCAAAGCACTTCGAGACGTTACTTTGAAACATACATGGCAAGAACATCTATCTTTGATGACTCATGCATCTAGAATAATCAGCATTTCACATCTGTTTGAAAGATCAGAGCCGTTCATCACGTGGGCTCTATGAAGTATACTCCTTATATTGCAAATCTGGCTGACCTTGCATGAAAAGGGAGAAATACACTCTTACACTTATATTTATATTATAATTATAATTAAGAGCGGATTCCATGCCTCTGGAGAGACTATATTTTCCATTCACACATGGCAAAAATTGATAGGATCTAAACCATCAATTTCATATTTTCAATACTGAAATGGACCATATAGTCTAAAAATCAGTGTTTACTTGGTGAGGTTTGCTACTGTCCACAATCTCACTTAAGTGTTATGATGTAGCACGTGTGTTTGATCCGATCCGTCCATCAGGTGAGCTACAATGTCCAAATCTTCATCACAATGTAGCACAACAGGAGGCCTCGACGTTGTCTAGCTCATGCTGGCACGTTGGATTTAGTAAACATATTTTATAAGCATCTACTTCATGCGTGAATCTAGCTAGATGCACGAGAGTATTCCGCATCATTCTCTTTCATGTGTAAATGGGAAATAATTACCTACAACTACCTGTATGGTAACTTCTCATGCCATAACATCTGTCCTGGAACATGTCCACTTGTGCAGGAAATCTGTACCGTTCAACGATAAGCCCCATATTCATCGATCACATGCCTCGGAAATCAGGTTGATCCAATCATTAGGTAGGCAAAACACCTGATGAATCAGTGTTAGATCGTCGATTGACCAGTTATTCCAGTGGTGTCGCCCACCTGATGAGAAAACTGGCACATTTTTGTGCCAGTCGATCTTCATGATAGGGCCTACAGTTTGCATGGTGTGAGTATCATGCACGAGTGGCATGTTTACGGTGAAGATTGGCCTATGGAGAAGTTATCAAACCATGGCTTTCAGGTGATCCCTTCATGATGCTACAAGGATACCTAGTACCAAATACAAAAGAACTCTCAAATAGGAATAACTTCATTCCTTTGAATACGTTCCTCTGTCGTCCAGCTTTCAAAGTTTGAAATACTAATCTAAGGTAATTATAAGAGCGCAAATAGGTCAGCTTGAATTTGACCACATAACCAACCCATTAAAGGTTGGGCTGGATCTAGGTTAGGTATGACCACTTTATTTAATGGGTGGGTTCTCCAATACGAGACCCGACCCATTGATCTCATGGGTGAGTTTGGGTCGGGTCTAAAACTTACAAGTGAGAACTCTACGAAAACATGGTCTAATTTTATCTTAGATAAACTTTTGAAATTTTTTTAAAAAAATTACAAGTTGTCTTCAATAAACTAGTCTCACACCATCAATAAAAGGTATCTTCAGACAAAATGCTTGCTTCCATAACAACTTGAGATTGATTTAGTATTGACAATTGGATTTAGGCAAGCTTCTTAATTTTTAGGGTTGTCAATGGCTCTAGTTTAGGTTAAGGTCCTAAATTTTACAAAATGAGGTTTTTTTTTTTTTTTTAACACACTCACTCTTACCCACACACCTCAACACACACACACACACACACACACGTGATGTAAATGGTCTCTCTTAAATGGATATGGCCTAGCAAGCCTCATTTCTAAGGCTGTCAACGGGTCGGGCTCCTAGGCTCAGCTTACTTTGGGTTAGACTTGAGTTGGCATATGTGGTCCAAGGGTTAGGCTCGGGCCTAAAAGTAAAGCCCATTTATTACTCGGATTGGAGTTAGGTTACCTATAAAGACCGACCACTCAACCCGAGTCCAACCCAACCTGCCCATTTATGGTTCCCTAGAATATATTCAAAGGTTTCACTTCTTCTTTTTAATTTAGATTAGACAACTTATTAGTAACCATTAATATCCAGATTTAGGCTAGGGCCAGGCTCAGATTAAGCTGCTTATTAACTTATACAACAGCTCAGGCTTGTCGATTTTGGCCCATCATGGACATTGCCGAGCTTCGGCTTAATTAGCTTTGATGACCTTGGCCTAGTCGAAACCCAGCCTATTGATGGCCTTACTCATTCTTGTACTAGAATAATTAATACATGTTTAATTATAATATTTTTAATAAATTAACTAGACTACCTGACTTTAACCAGGTTGGAGTTAGGTTGGGTCCATTTTAGCATGGTCCAAATCTGATCCATTCATCATGTGGCCCATCATATAAGCGGTTTTGGATCACTAAAAAATGACCTGGATCAACTTTTTTTTAACACATGCACACACACCCTCACACACTCACATCGTGGTGGGATTTCACCACCTATGGATACTCAAACCCTAGACCGGGTGTTGAAACTCCTGAGAGTCTACCACCCGGGCAAGAGTAAGGATCCGACCTAGATCAATTGCTAATGTCCAAAGTAGATACATGTTCTTGGATTATAAACTTAAATTTAGTGCAACAGGGGAGTAATGAGCACCCCTCCTGAGGAGGGCCAACTCCTTCGTCTATTGCTAAAGCTCATGAATGCGAAGAGGACTATGGAGATCGGAGTGTTTACGGGCTATTCGCTACTTTGCACTGCACTCGCCTTGCCAGAAGATGGAAAGGTAGAATACTTGTGTAATTTAGTTTCTTCATTTTTCTTCTTTCTTGAAATTTGGATATTTGATGGTATTAAATTCTCTTACTCTTTGTTAGATTACTGCCATTGATGTTGATAGAAAAAGCTTTGAGATAGGATTGCCATTCATTCAGAAGGCTGGTGTTGAGAAAAAGATCGATTTTATTGAGTCAGAAGGGTTCCCTGCTCTCGATAAAATGTTACAAGAGGTATGCTAGTGTTGCATGGTTCGTTTGATTAACATGATAAATGATCTGAACCGTAGGATGTCAGCATTGATGTTTGATACAAAGTTATGAGTTTTGTGCATGGCCCATTTGCATTGGGTTGATGTGGGTTTTTATTATATATAGAATGTGGGCCCCACCTCACACCTAAAAGGTGGGGCCGGATATTCCCACTTTGGGATGGCACACTTGTGATTGATCTATGTCATTCATTAGGTCAGGTCCCATTGGGATTGAAAATGCCCTCACCCAGCCCTAAGAGTAGAACTCAAGAGTACCAGGGGTAGCCAAGCTAGGGCTGGGTTGGGGTCGACCCTTGCCTGACCTTGACCCTAATCATACTAGAAAGCTTTGGCCTTGGCCCTGGCCCTACTGGATTGGGCTGCACTAGGGCGATCTCTGTGAGTACAATGGTGCTGGGAAAAGAGGTTTGTGATAGTTTAAGAAATCGTTTTATGCATCTCTTCCATTTGCAACGAGTCCCATCATATAAATAGTTTGATGATGGAAATGTGACCCTTGATCAAAAAGCACATTTACACTACAAGTGAAAATCATATGGGACCCTTATAAGTGCCTTCGATTCATACATCATTAGCCCAGGCCCATCCTGAACCTTGGGCTTAGATTTCAAGCCGTGGTCTACCCTAAGGGATACCAGAGTCAGGCCAAGCAATCCCATCCATCGACACTCCTAATGATATAGACCCATTACAGGTAGGTAGGGCTGTACACGAGTCAAGCTAGCTTGAAAAGCTCACTCGACTCGGTTCGACTCAGCTTGGATTGACTCAGCTTGAAAGGCTGACTCAAGGCGAGTCAAGCTTGTTTACTAAAGCTCGAGTTGAGTTCAAGCCAAGTTCAACCATAGTGTATTTTAACTCAAACTCGACTCGAAGCTCAAGCTCGAGCTCGACTCGACTCGACTCGAGTAATATATTTTAATAATATATATTATATATTATATTAATATTAAATGATATATATAAGTAAAAAAAAAAAAAAAAGAAGTTAAAACTTAAAAGTTTTTACTAAAAAATTGTACCCGTCCCCATTCCCTCTTTTTCTTTCCCTTACCCTACCGAGGTAAACTCGACTCAACTCAAGATAAACTCAACTCAACTTGAACCACTAGCTCGACTCGAACTTGACTCGAAAGCTTTGGCAAACAAGCCAAGCTTCAATGTTAAGCTCGAGGGTGAGCTCGAGCTCGAGCTTGAACTCGAGTATAGCGTGGACAAGTCAGGCCGAGCTTGGCCCACCTCGACTCGACTCGGGTCAATGTAAGGCCCTACAGGTAGGGCTGTTAATGGGTACCTGGACCTGCTGGTACTCAATGGACTGATCCCGATTTTAATGGGTCTAGGTCCCATTTATTAGACCCATTAAGAAATTGGATCCAGTTCAGGTCCCTTCTCGCCTTTTGGACCTAGTTAAAAATAAGGTCTAGTCAAGTTTGGCTTGGGTCCACGTAATGAAATAGCCTAAAGTCAGGTTAGTTAGGCTCTTAGAAAGGCCATTTTCACACCATGCACAAGTCAGATTGGTACTTGTGTTTGTGATTTAATACTTTCATTAAATTCCCTTATTTTCTTGTTTTTTAAAGGCATTTGACAAGATTCCATGAAATTTCTTAAAGACTATGCTACTTAAAAGTTTGGTTTCTGCAAAGCATGGGCCAATCTCATCATGGACGATGTATCAAGTATCAAATGAAAAAACTAAATGCTCTATCAACAAAAGGGTGATGTAGAGCGGGTCGCGGACAGTTTCATGGCTAAGATGGATCAGAAAAGGCCTCATTGACGACATAAGTGATCCAGACCATCATACCTTAGATCGGGCGTATCTCACAATCCGAAATGAGTTATCGGGCATAAATATATGATTTTAGGAGTAGAACAAGCTACTTTAGCCACCCAACCTGACAGGTTGCGTTAGCTGGATTTGCGAAATACCCCCGGATCGATGGTCGTTTCCCTATTTTAATTTCATTTTTACTATAAATAGTAAGTTTTAGTTTGATTATAACTCTTCATCTGTTGGGCTTTAGAAGTTGCGCTCAACGTGAAAAGAGCTTAGACAATTAGAAAAACAACTTGGTGAAGCCAAATAAGACACTATTTTTTGCTGAAAACCTTATGCACTAATACACACCACGACCATCTATAAATAATAAGCTACGAATTGTAGAAGTTTTAGTTACAGTTTGCTTCTGATTTCTCTCGCAGTGCTTGGTATCCCTATTTGAATGGTTGTGAACTTGTTATTTTCATTCATCAATCAAATTATAAATTTGTTAGAATTTATTTATATTCTTCTTGCTTTCTTTCCTCGTGGACTCAAGAAGTCTTTGTGAGGAGTCCAAAGAAGTTCTATGGATTCAAAGTAGTTATCCTTGAGAAAGATAGTGATCAACCTCATCACCACATTCATCCCTGCATCATACATCCAAACACCCCCTTAGGCATTTGGGCTCATTCATCCAAATGCGTGCATGTCATGGCTCTTGACGGTCTACAAACAGGTCCAATTACTATTCTGGTTCATTTCAATTATTATAAACCTCTCACCTGATGGGCCCTATAGTGGATGTCCCATGATTGAGAAAATGAGATTAATCAGATAATCATGTACATCCAATCCATGTCTTTTATCGATCGATTCAGATTTAGGCAAAAAAAAAAACCCATTAAAGTGCCCATTGGTCAAACAGCTAGGATCAAACAAGGCATTGTGGTCCCACCAATTGGGATGGCCCAGTGATATACAGTGAAATAAATCTTTCCCATTTTTTCCAGGGAAAGGAAGAAGGATCATTGGATTTCGTATTCGTGGACAGCGACAAGGAGAACTACAGCCAATACCATGAACGTTTGATGAAGCTTGTTAAGGTTGGTGGGCTCATCGGCTACGATAATACACTTTGGTTCGGGACCGTAGCGGATCCTGATGGTTCTAGCTTGCCTAAAGGTCTCAGGATAATGAGGGACTGCTTGGTGAAATTCAGCAAGTTCTTGGCTACTGATCCTAGAGTAGAGATTTCACAAATCTGCATTGGTGATGGTATCACCCTGTGTAGGCGTCTTTATTAACCGTTGATCAGGCTTTTCTCTATTGAGGACCATCTAAATTAACAGCGTAGAACGCTGATTTTAATAAGTATGATCTCTACTCTAAATAATGCTTGTTTTGTTAGTAGTGTGTAAAGTCCGAAGCCATCTCGGCCATCTTGATTCACTAGCAATCTCCAGCATGAATCGATGATTGGACCCGACCAAGTGGACTTAGACTCGAACTCGGTCGGCAGATCTGGTTTGACACCATCTCCTCTCTTCTCTTGTTGGTCTCTCTTCTCTTGTTAGGCTTGTAGGTTTTGTTTTTGTATGAAGTGTGTCGTCTATATAAGAAAACACGTGAAGAGAGAGTGAAATTCCTAATCATCTTTCTTTTGGTGTGAAGCCTTGTACTTTCGTTTTATCTTGTTTTAATAATAATAATAAAAGCTCTATATTATTGCCTCGTAAATGTAAGCATATTGTCTAACTTGGTAAATCTTTATACATATTGTCTTTTGCTTTTCTTTGGGTTTTAAGTTTTGGTTTAATTATTTTCTTTTGTGATTTTATTTTACTTGAATTGTGCAAATGGTTTTTTTTTTTTTTTTTTGCAATAATATCTATAAGCTCATGATGATAATCTTCATGTGTTCAATATGCCTAATGGGTCAATTATTCAAAGTTGTTGAGGAAGCATGTAGATCTTTCAAATTGGGGACCCTAAATCGTGAGGCCTATCCAACACAAGCTTTGTAGTTTAAACATGATATCCAATTCATCCATTATGTGCAACCCCTTATATGTTCTCCACCTTTTGCACCTAAAAATCAGGATGATCCCAAAGGTAGGTATGTCACTCCATTGGCAACTTTCAGACGTTGTGTGGGGCCCATGGTGTTCTGTATATGCAATCTATTCCATTCAAGAGATATGCGCCACCAATATAAATGGACAATCGAAAAAGGAGGCCATTCCAAAACTAAGGTGACCTGGGTGTTGGATCGGCTTGATTTTTAGGTGACAATCAGAAAACACGGTAAATGGATTGGATGTCGTGCACATATCACAATGGGCCCAAGCATCTCCTTAAAATTAAGCTTAACCTATAAAGCTTTGGAGCGAATCCGGCCAACCTTCCTTGTAGATCACCTCATATGGAGCACTCTTTTTCTATGTGGACCAAGCACTGATCAGAGAGTTAGGATATTTTAACTTAAAAGAGGACTTTAGAGCATCCTCCATTCACAACTAAGCCCATTAAGTCAATTGTCTAGACTATTAAACCATAAGCCTCACTTGCATGGATTGATTCTGTTAGGGGAACTGCAGAAATATACAGAGATGAATCAAGTATAGTTATCCAAAAGCACTAGGCAAAAGGGAGAAGAACATAGTGATTTAACATGGAAAAACCCTTATGGGAAAAAAAACCACAGCACAAAGCGACAGATGATCATTATGAAAGCATATTTACAAAGTATAGAGTTTACCCGATTCAAATAACCTCAAATCTCGCCCTTGCTATACCCCTTTGAAGTCCTTGGACGACTTGGAAACCCTACAACACTTGCATACTATCCCAATTCCGATTGCACTCCAATCTATAGTCTTCGGAGGAAATCCAATCAGAAAAGGAAACAAATATAGACGATTCGCAACTCTGCGAAAATCTGCGTCGATCAATTTTGTCACGCCTCAAATTTGGAAATCGGATTCACAGGAATTCCGATCACCGAATCCGGTGCCGACAGCCTCTGTAGTACCCCATTCTCGGCTCCTAGCGTCCATACACCAGATTCTGATCCTGGGATCGTACAAAGAGAATTCATTTTTTTTGTACATTTAACTCGTAATAAGCATAACCACAAGATTACCTAATTCACACAGGCAACATCATCATCACATATCCACTAATATAATCATTTAAGTACAATGCTGAAAGAAAAATACATAAATCAAAAATCAAGCTCTAAAAGACCGCTACATGCTCCAAGCTCAACACTGTTACAACCTAATATCACCTGCACGCATCTATCGTACATAAGCTTATAGAAATCATAGGGGGTGGTGTAAGTGTGTGCATAAGGTAAGTGTCAAGTATTCAATACAATGCCATCATCATACAGTACCGGAATTACGGGTAATCCATAAATCGTACAATATCGGAATAAACAGAAATACTGATAAGAGTAGGAATTATCAAAGTAAACAGAAATACTGATAAGATCATAAATCATATGATAATAGAGTAAGCGAAAATACGGACAATTCCATGAGTCAATCAATATCAAAATACGCAATATAGGACAGCTATGCAAATGAGGAGTCAAAGAGAGCCAAATATCGGATGCCAAGGGTACAATGCAATATGTAAATCCTGGTAAGTCTGTCTAAGCTATATAAGTGCAGAAACATAGTAACCCAAAATGCTATATGCGTGCAGATGTAATGCAATATGCGATGCGAATGAAATGATCAAGATGGAGTGTGAAGTCGGGATGATAGTACGTAGTATCGCAGGCTACGGGGTCCACCATAAGGGACTTCTATCCAAACCAGTCTCATACCTAAATTTGGATAGTTAGACTCAATGTGGTAAACTCCTGATCTCAAGTTAGTCGCACGCCTAACCGAAATCTTGGCCATGCGAAGGTACACAATAATTAATTGCGCACCACCAGCCCGAGTGGATAGTGAATGAAATGAATGAATGAGTATGCAACTCCTACTCAATAAGTCCACATATCAGTACGGTTCCTCGCTGGAAAATTACCGGGGTCTAGTACACTCCAAACCAGATTGTAGCCCCATCGGGCGCAACAAGGTGAGTGGAAGAGACCTCACTATCTGCCTACCAATATTGGGCCCGGCTCGTCAATAGCGGACCCATTCCTCGAGTTGGTCAGACTCAGCCTAGAATTGCCCCTCCTCTCGCGCAGGTAAGGCCGTACCCCCTTCCAACAAACCACGATACAGTGGGAGACGCGGCCTAACGGTATACGGCCCTCATGCGCTCATGCATCCACTCGTTCTAGACGTTGGAGTAACCACTAGAACCAAGAGGGTTTAGAGACTTTCACCCAAAGATATCTATAGCACCCCATGTATAACAGATTTTCAGTGTCTCATCTGGCCATCCACGAAATACCTGTGGAGGCTACAACCCTGATGTCGATAGGGCGTACAGTAATCACAACACACAATGAAAGATGCATGAGTCATACAATCCAATCATGCATCAATCATACGCATACTGTGTACTCATGTGAGTCAATTTTCGCCTATCAGGGAGTCTCATAACAATATACCCAATAACATATGCAATGATCAACCACATCTCATAACAAACATACAGATGATGCGTATGGACATGTATCGTAATGCTATGCTGTCACATACTCATAATCAGTATCAATAATCGGCACCGACAATCAGCATCGACAATCGCTCTCGATAATGTGGACATTTAACCAACATTGTCCCCAAGGAGTGGCCCACATAAAGCTTAACATATAGTGGTCTCATGACCTCATACAAGGGCCTAATATACATCACGATGGGCCTCAAATACGGGCTACATATACATCATATTGGGCCTCAACTACGGGCCATATGTACATTATATGGGTCTCAACAATCGGCCTAGACAATCGAAATCGGTATCAGCAATTGGCCTCGACAAATCAGAATCGGCTTATACAATCGGCCTCGACAATCTGACTCGGCCTAAACAATCAGCCTTAACAACTGGAATCAAAATCGGCCTTGACAATCAAAATCAGAATCGGTGAGAACGTGCCTAACAAAGCTTAAGGGAAGGTCACAATGTGGACATCCAATCATCATTGCCCATCAATATGAATATTTAACCAACATTGATCGCAAGGAGTGGCCTACATAGAGCCGAACATATCGTGTGCCCATGGCCTCACACAAAGGCCTAGTATGCATCGCAATGGGCCTCATACAAGGGCTACATACACATCACTATGGGCCACACCACATGGTCCTAATACACGTCACGGTGGGCCGCATCACATGGACCTCGAATACATCATAATGGGCCTCGCTCATGGGCCTCAAATACATCACATTGGGCTTCGCACATGGGCCTCGAATACATCACCTTGGGCCTCTCCCATGGGCCTCAAATACATCACATTGGGCCTTACCCACAAGCCTCGAATACATCACATTGGACCTCACCTATTGGCCTAGAATACATCACATTGGGCCTCAAATACATCACATTGGGCCTTGCCCACGTGTAATGCCCTGAAAATCGGGGGTGGAGCATAAACTCCACTCCCGAGTTCCAAAACATCACTTATGCAACATTTTCAATGATGGATGAATGTCGGTTGTAATAGTGCATAAAACATGAAGTGGATTAAGCCAAAACAGCATATCATACTCCAGAGACAGTTAAATTAGCAAGCGAAAGAATGTGATAGATATATAAAATATATGAACTATTGTAAGTCTCCAGAGTGTGAACATGTTACCAGGTTAAACATATACATGTATACTCTAAAAATGATCAAAAGAATATACATGAGTGCTTCAAAAATATAAAATGACGAGTGTCATGACGTCTAATCAACCTTCCTATAATCCCGTCAATCAGAACACGGAGGAGAAATCCTCCTCATCATCATACAAATCCGGCTCCGCTTCACAAGCAGCGCCATCATCTGAAACTAAAACAGGGACTGGTTGGTGTGTACAACACCGTCCCATAACGTGGGAGTGAGTGGCTAACTCAGTGGAATCATAAAGCAAAGGTTAACATGTTATCAAATCAATCAAGCGATAATAATAAAGTAAGCAAATCAAACATTCCTAAATATTGTAATTAATGCAAGAATGAAATGATATGATGGATGCCCTCGCCAACATACTCCCTCATGCGACACCATCTTACGTCCGCGGCATACTTTCTTCCCTCAGTGCTTCACATCTTTCAGGCACATGCAGTGCGATATGAATATGATTACCGAGTTGTTATTAGTCCTTTTCATACAGTAAGATTGGGAAACTAGGGTACTTCTCTTATATCATTCCCAACAAGGATCCTGTCTAGGTCGTCACTCCTAGTAGTCTCATACGATGATATGGTTCTAGGTCACTGCAAGGGCTGTTGCACACACTCGTTGCACCGCTCTCCCATCACCTTATCAATACAGGCCTAGTTGTACTCTTGTTGCTACGGAAGGGTTGTCGCCCCACGTAGACTCAGAGTACGCTTAAGGTCACTACAAAGGGCTGTCAGGGCTGTTGCACGCACTCGTTGCATCGCTCCCCCATCACCTTATCAATATAGGCCGACAGCTCGAATATAGTGTCCCATACCACCATAATCGGCTCATGAGTCTGAGTTGCTCACTGGTCACTGCGGGGAGGCTCGTGGCCCCAACGTAGGCCGACAGCTCGACCACGGTATCCCATACCACCATGCCCGGCTCATGAGTCTTAGTGGATCAAGGTACCACGGTTATCAGGGTTATCACTGGTAAGTTCAGTACCTTAGGTTCAAGCAGTTATGACCAATACAAGGTGAACATACAATGGTCAATCGGGTTACTTGATAAGTCCGACTAGCACGAGCGCACGTTGAATCGACCGACATGAAGTGCACAAGCACTTCATGTGGCCTAACCACTGCCAACAACTCTAGTACGACTCGGGTTCGTCATACACATCCTTTATGGCGAATAGAATCCAACCACGAATTCAAATCTGTTACCGACTGCCTGGACTAGAGTATAGCCTCAAATACTTGTAATCTAAATCAATAATCATATGAGAGAGACAGAATTGAAATGCAAGTAATTCCAGCATGTCATCAGCATGTTATAACGTACATCATAAGCAGTTAACCATACACGAGTATTTCACATATAAGGTAATCAATTCAAATACAACAAGCATGGAGGAAATCATGTACATCATCAAATTAGTTGAGAATCCAATCTCAACGCTAATCTACAACACCACTTACTCAATAAATATTAATACAAACACTTAGTATACACACATTAGTCTACATAGCATATGTCGGCCAATAATATGCATTAGGGCGAATCTCTTCGCCAAACAGATCATACATGCATAACTAGCATAGGTACACGATAAATACTCATGGCAATCATATCAGCAAAATATGTACATATACAGTATTTCGTACAAATACCTAAAATACCTTAAATCTCATATTTTTCGTACGTATTCGAAATGAAAAACGGACAACATGTTCTACATGTCAAATAGCATACTTGTCAACAATCTACCATTAAACGACATTGAAAGCTTTGAAAAGTGGTAACCTAAGTGTCTAAAATCTGCACCTTATGTCGTAGAAGCGTAATGAATTGAATAGGTACTCTACGCTTCCGTCAACGTCGATATGACGACCTATAACACAAGGTGAGTCAGCTACTTAGCTACTTGTACCCATAGGAACCTTAAAACTGGTTAGGACTAGGGTTTTCTTACCTAGAATGAAATCTGAATCGCCGAAATAACGATACAGAAGGGTGGATGAGGCACGTAGAGAGACTAGGAAGAATCCCAGAAAGCGGCACCAACTTCTCCTTCACTTTCTCTCTCTTTTCTCTCTTCTCACTCTCTAGGGTTTGAGAAATTCGTATGGGTTAGAAAGTTAAGGGTTTAAGGCCCTTTTATAAACCCAAACATAACGAAAACGGACTCCAAGTCAAGGTATACTTAGATTATAACCAAAGTGGGTCTGTTTCGATCCAACGGGGCATTTCTGGAGGTCCTGTTATTAAATGTGGTCAGACTTAAGCTTACTAATATTGGATTTAGGTCTAGCTAAGTTTTCAGTCTGGTTGAATTTCCAGATCGACCGTGGTGGACCAGTTTCAATTCAGCGGTCACCGAAACTCGATCAGGGCCATAAGTACTATGACATGTAAGGGCCAACTTTCCTAATCCGAGGGTGAAATTTGGTCCAATTCTAATGGTCGGAACGCTTAAAAATGTCATGCAAGTGACACGTGCCAGATTTATTAAAAATTGAATTAATTTTCTAAATATTTTCCTTTTCTCACTCTCTTCACTCCAGACTCAGTAAAATGGTCTCAGAATATCAGTTGGGCTTGATTTTTGTCATGATTGTCAAGTCCAACTAGGCGGTCGTGATGGTCTAAGTTCATCGCTATCGGACTTTCGACGTGCAGTCCAGGTCCGATACGAAGTTTCTGAATGCTCCCGAAAGCAACTGGGTTTAGAGATTGATCCTAGGTTTCTAGGTAACATAGAGTTAGCGGTCCTACTAATTTTGGGTCTTGTAGTTTATATTTAAAGTGGTTTAAGTTAATTCTACTGAGTATTCAGTTTGGTACTTAACCAAATTCTACCCTAATAGGGCAGAATACGGTCCTAGGGCCATTCTATGCCCCATTTTGTGCACTTTTAGTTATCATATTATTTTTATTATTTTTTTATTAGTTCATCATCAAGTTTACCCTATCTCCACTAAATTTCATGAGATTTTGAGTTGTATAAAAATTCTAAAAATTTCTGAAGCAACAGCTGTCCAACAAGTGATTTTCGGATAGTTTGTCACAACGTCCTACTTTAAACTATATTAAATATTTTATTATATTTTTTACATATTTTTATATAAAACTAGACTCATTTATCTATAATATAAATTTTGAATCACCTAAATCGGAGTTATAACGAAGGAAATATGATTTTTCAAAGTTTAAAAAAATGTGCAGAAAAAGTACAAAAATAGGGCTGCCTATCCGCTGTACGGACGAGGCCTCGCCGATGCCGCGAGGACCTCACCGGTCACTGACTTATTTGGTGAGGGATCGCCCCATGGGTGAGGTCCTCCCCCCCCAGGGATGCCAGAAACATATGGGGCCCACCTTGGATCCCCCCGAATTGAGTCATTTGGGCCCACGAGTCCTTCGAGGCGTTTATCGAGTCTCATTTGCAAACTGGAATGAGTTACGCAACGTACAATATATGATTTTGAGATAGAAGAAGCTAATCCATCCAAATAACCTATTTACATCATGAAATTCTAAATATTAACTAGTCAAAATCTCATTTTACGCATGTATTTACCATTTATAGTAAGTTTTAGTTTAAGTATAGTTCCTCACCTTTTAAACTTTAGGTTTGTGTCTAATATGAAAGTACTTAGAGAAATTTGAAGAATGGGGTGGTGAAAGGTGAGATTTTGAAGGAAATGGGTTGAAAAGCGATTTCTAGACTTTAGGATTGATCTCTAAGAGTGATATGGTTGACCCATTGCCTAAGGACATCTAATTCCAGGTTGGTGAAAATCCGGGGTGTTACACCACGGGCCTTGAATACATCTCAATGGACCTCATATACATCAAGTAGGCCACATCATGTGGGCTACTCCGATGGGCCAACATGCATCAAATGGGCCACATCATATGGGCCACATCATATGGGCCGCACCAATGAGCCCATATACATCAAGTGGGCTGTATCAACAGATTGCACCAATGGGCCTCAACCCATCTACAAGTGGGCCACATCGATGGGCCACAAATACATCCAAGTGGGCCCCATAGATAGGCCATAAATACATCAAGGTAGGGCCCACCATATTCTCCATACAATCTGGTCATAAGGTCATAAAGACTTGGATTAAGAGGGAAAATAAATTTCATATAGATCCAAAACTTCTGTAACCCCAAAAAGGGTTTCAATGGTAGGCGTTTAATCTCCACCGTTTTCTACAGTGGTTCACCTAATAAACAATGTGGATATAAAATAAATACATCAATGATGGGTCCCACACAACACACTAATGATGATCATCACCATCCAAACATCGTCTATGTAAATCAACACCATCTGGACACTGTCCAACTCATCAGCACAGTCCAAACATTGTCCAGCACCATGGATGGTGCGGATATACGACAAATCATTAAGGTGGACCCCATGGCTTGCTAACATCGATACAGCAGCCATATAGTTGGTGTGACCTGCTGGCCCACCATTCAGATGGACGGTTTGGACATAACACATGTCATGGTGGGCCACAGATGATCGGTAGGATGAAACACATATATCACAGTGGCCCTGCATGGATGGACGGTGAGATATAACACATTCCTCATGATCCAGACCTACAGAACTTCTGACGTCATGCAGTGGGACCCATTGCTGAACGGTTTGGATACAAATACATCAAGGTACTCCAACACATTCCATGTGTTGGATGGTGTACGGACAGTAGGTGGGTCCCATGCTGCCAAAACAGGCAGACAGCATGGCTGAAACATACATCACGGTGGTGCCCCACATCCACCGTCCAAAGCAGATGGACATAGTGGTTATAGAATAAATGCATCAAGGTGGGTCCCACCTACCCACACGTGTCACACATGTGGGGTGGGGCCACGTCTATCATATATATATATATATATATATATATATATATATATATATATATATATATATATATATATATATATATATATATATATATATATATATATATATATATATATATATATATCATGATAGAGACCACGGGATGGACCATCTGAGATTTGAATCTGTCTTAATTTTAGGTGAGGTGGGTCCCACCGTCCCAGGTAGTGGACGATGAGGACGAAGGCACATAATCATGATGGATCCCACGTGGGGCCCACATAATATAATATTATATTATTAAATAACATACAATATACATACACACACACACACACACACACACACACACACACACATATTACACGGGTACGTCCAGCGTCCGTGCAATGGACGGTAGTGGATATATAGAACAAATACATCAGAGTGGTGTAACACTGTCCCTTATGGACGGCTGGATGTTGATCACATATAGCAAGGTAAGGCCACGTCCACTAGATGGACGGCAGGGATATAACATATACCTCATGTAGGTCCCACACACGAACAGCATACCCTACATGGCAACGTCTAGATGGACAGTGATGATGTAGAATACCTGCAATAAAGGTGGTCCCACGTGGGGCTCACCAGATATAATGTTATATATATTATATTATATAATATATGATATATACTATACTATATATGGTACAGCGTCCAGGCCAGTGGTGTTCTTAATCTAGACGGACGGTGTGGATTATACACCGATACATCACAAAAGTCCACCGTCCAGGGTCTGCACGGCCTGGATTTCAGACACGTGCACCACGTGTGAGACCCATCTGGATCCCAGATCAGCCGCACCCTCCCTGCATTATCATCCAACGTCCTTAACAGAGGGTTGGACGGTGTTGATAAAACGCACGTATCATGGTGGGTCCCACCTTCTGATGGGCAGCATGGAGAAGCACACATCATGGTGTACCTCGTACCGCACCGTCAGGTGGACGGTGTGGATCAACATAAAAAAATGGTGGGTCCCATAAGCTTGCTGACGTCTCACGTCAACAATATAACTGGTGTGTGTGGTAGGCCAACCAATCTACTCACTCAACAGGCGGGTCTCACGTGGGCCCACCAGATATATATGGTATGTATATATCATATAATTATATATAAATTATTTTATTATATATATTATATACCGATTTTATTCTTACTTTGTTCTGCAAGTCAATATCGTCCAGCGTCCATCACTGGACGCGGGATAAAATACGTACATCATGTGGCCCATGGATGCCACACGTGTACTAGGTCCATGCGATGGACGGCATGGACGGAATACAAACATCAGTGGGGTCCACATCCATGGATGGATGTACGTCCAGGATATAGAGGGCCTACATCAATCTAGGGTCTCCACCGTCCAGAAAATGCTGGACGGTGTGGATAAGACATATACATCTAGTGGATCCCACCGTCCCTTGTTGGACGGTGCAGACACCACACCATCAGGTGGGCTACATGACAAGAGAGAGAGGGGGGAACCCACCACTATGGGCCCTCCTTATACATGCATACATCAAGATGAGTCCCACATTTATGGGCCCTCAAATCATAAATTAACAAATAAAAGCACCCACCTTTGATCTTCTTGGACCTCTTCTTCCATCAACGCATCCTAGTGCTCCGAAGGATACATTTCAACGGTAGAGATGATCATTGGACAGTGGAGATGAGAGGTAGGAAGGTAGGCCACACATGGTTTCTCTCATGGAGATAGCTTGGTCGTGGATTGCTTGGGAGATAGGTTTGAGAAATGAGAGAGAGAGAGAGAGAGAGAGAGAGAGAGAGAGAGTTGTAAGAGAGAGAGAGAGATGTGTGAGTGATGGGTGGGGGATGGGTGAAAGGTGATGGAGTGATAGGTGTACTTGACATGTAAGGTTGCTTTGACTTTGGGGTTGCTTGGGGATGGGTGTTATACTTGACATCTGAGGTGATTGATGGGATGGGATGTGATGTGATTGATTTGAAAGATTGATTTAGGTTTGCAAATGTGTGGCATTTTCTTCGAACTGAACGCGGACCCACATCTCCTGGCCTGAGTATCGCCTCGGCGCGTGAGACGCGGCATCAGAATCGCGGCGGCGGCGCGGTCGCTAGAGTACAAGTCTCGAGTCGAGCTGACTCTGAAATACAGGATATATTTTAGGGTCACGCGCAAATGCAGATAATAGATCGCGGATCGCTGGAATTTAACCAGGAGGATCGTGGAAGCCTACGGAATAGTACGGGCTAGGATACGGGCCTTACAAATTCGATGTCATCGAACACCCTTCGATGGCATCGAAGCCAGGTCGATGGCATCGAACTAACACCCAAATTGTTCAAAGACAAAAATCTATTTTCTGAAACATCTTAATTGCATCGTGCCATGTTCGATGTCATCAAAGGTGCATTCGAACACCCTTCGATGGCATCAAAAAAATGCTAAGATAGGTCAGCGACCAACTAGAGAAATTTTAAAAAATCTCAACGGGATCGATCACTGTTCGATGTCATCAAATGTGACATCGAACAATCTGTTGATGGCATCGACAGACCCAATGACAAACTCAATTTAAAACATCAATTACAACAGGTTCATCGTCAAACCATTTATATTTGTACATATATAATATTAGGAATTTTTCTTTTTTTACTAAAAGGATTTGAATTAAATAATTTATGTCTCACTCGATCATTAGTCAATGAAAAGTTTAAAATACATTTCCATTTGGCAAAAAGAGAATGAACGTTTATTTGATCTTAATACTTATGGAGTAAAAATGGGACATAGACTTTTTTATAATATTCATAAATGACTATTTTTTTGGTATTAGATAAATATTACCGTATCTAGCACATGGTACACAGTACTCCCTGCAGGGCAGCTGAGTGTAGCAAACAATGTTGATGTGAGTGATGTGATGTTGGAAAAGCTCCGTAGGCCCAGCATGATGTGTGTGTTTTATCTGTGTCATCGATCCATTTTGCCAACTCATTTTATGGCATGAACCTAAAAAACGAGGCAAATCCAAATCTCAAGTGGACCACACCATAGAAAATAGTGGTGATTAAATGCCCACTATTAAAAGCTTCTTTGGGGCTCCAAAAGTTTTGGAGCAAGCTAATCTTTAAAGTTTTGGAACAAGCTGATCTTTGTGTTTCTCCTTCATTTAGGTACGTGAGATCTTATCAATAAGTTGGATGGCAAATAAATATTACAATGGAACCAGGGAAGTTTTTAACAGTGGGTGTTGAGTCTACTATTTTCTGTTGTGGGGTCTTCCTGAGATTTTGATTTGCCCCATTTTTTGACCTATGCTCTAAATTAGCTTTTTAAAAAATAGATAGAAGAAACACATGCATAGTGGTGGGGCTTTCCCAGCAGCGCACACAGTACCAAAGTGGGTGCTGTGTGCTACACTAAATCAATCCAAATCCACGATATTGCAGCTACTCTTTCGTCATCAGTCACTGCAACAGAAGTCATCCTTATCTCCTCCATTTTTGGTTCATTAAATATTGATAGAGAAGATAATCTTTTTATAGCGAGAAACATACATTTTACGAAAACCTAGTGTGCCCCGTGTGCACTTAAATTCATGCTCCCGCATATCCTATGCCATGGTCGTAGATGGGCGTCTCGACGCATTTTAAAATAGAAATTTCAATTTTCAAATTTTCAAATACTGAAGATTTCAGCCGACTGTCCTTAGATGTACGGAGATAATGGGTGCACCCTCCTACTCCGGATGCACATTGAAGCCAGTAGCGAGTTCAATTTTTTAGAGTTGGATTGCCTGTGACCCAAGGCATAGTGATATTCTTATGCCCAGGGCTGTGTGGGGCCCACAAAGAAGTTTGCAATGAAGCTACTCTATCCATCTATTTTGAAAGATCAAAATAGGACAAGGATCTAAAAGTCGAGCAAATTCAAAACTTAAGTGGGCCATACCAAATGAAAAGTGAGAACCAAGACGTCCACAGTTGAAAATCTTTCCGGAGCTGACCATGGTGTTTATATCCCATCTAACTGTTTGTAAGAATACCATCAGTCAGATAAACTATAGGCACAAATATCATCCTAATACAAAACTTCTCTCAGCTCGAGCATTTACTCACCACAGTTTCATGTGGTATGGCTACATGAGTATTGGATCGACATGATTTTTAGGCTCTTGTCCTATTGTGGTCTTACAAAATAGATGAACAAATTGGATACATTATGGACATTTGTGGGCCCCACACAACTCCTAGCATAGGAATATCTTTGTGCTCACACAGGCACACTGCTACCTAATTTTTTGCCCCACATTTAATTTTATGACGGTGTTTTTAATATTAAATGGCTACTAAAATACATTTTAAATAAAGTTAAAATATCGTGGGAACTTAAAAATGTGATTACTTACCAATGGTATTGTCATTCACACAAAACTAAGAAATATCTTGGATTCTCTCATTCTAATTACCATTTAATATGTTTCCCAATCCTCCCTCCAGCATATTTATGCAAAGCACCCCCAGCTAGTCACACCCTACCAGCGAATTAATACCAAGACTTCGGCGATGAAAGGAAGTTATCTTCACTTAATTTATCACTTGAGATAGTGATTGGCATCTTCATTCCAACTGCCTCTGTGTAACGTGACACGCTTGAGTTTTGGATGTACCTAATTTTTATACCAAGTCTTAAAATGAGTTGATGGGCCCAAGAGCTCATCAGCTCAAGGTCACCAAAGAAAAATAAGCGGATTAAGTACTGACTTACTCAGTGGGCTTTGTCATACTAAGTAAACTCTATTGGGCCCACCATAAATTATGTGGTTTATCCACACTATCCATTCGTTGTCCAGCTCATTTCATGGGTGCCCAAATTTGAAGCATGGCCAAAGCTCAAGTGGATCACATCACATGAAATAATGGGAATAATGATTTCCACATCATTGAGACCTTCTTAGAGCTGCCTTTTTTTTTTTTTTTCTTACACGCACACACACACCACACACTCACGCAGGTGGACTTTCACCACCCATGGGTACTTGAACCCGTGACTGGGAACTCCTGAGAGTCTACCACCAAGGCAAGAGTAAGGACCCACTATGATTTGTCATCAAACTTGTTCATAAGATCGCACAAATATGAACGAAGGAAAAACGAAAATAAACTTGACCTTCATGGAGAAAATAAACTTGACCTTCAGTTCACAGTCTCCATGGTGTGATCCACTTGATTTTTAGATATGCCTCATTTTTCTTCCTCTTCCTCTAAAGCCTTAAATTTATCCGGTGAAATGATAAAATGGATGAATAGATTAGATAAAATATATAAATCATGGTGGGCAAGCGTACTGCTTAAACTACCCATGCCTCATTTTTCTTCCTCTTCCTCTAAAGCCTTAAATTCATCCGGTGAAATGGTAAAATGGATGAATAGAGTAGATAAAATACATAAATCATGGTGGGCAAGCGTACTGCTTAAACTACCCATGCAAATCCCTTCCCAACCAAGATTCCTCGAATTTAATGCCTGCTGAAGCCACAAATGCAATTTGAGCGTGCAGGGTGACTTTCTTGTAACCCCGCCTGTTGGAGCAGGAGCGGATCAGGTGTTATCAGGTAACAGCTTAGTGGGTATTAGCCTTACGATGGGCCCACCTTGATGATGTGTTGCATATCCACACCTTTCATCTGTTTCTATAGACTAAATTAGTATGGAGTTCTAAAAATTATGCAGATCCAAAACTCAGGTGGACTACACTGTTGGAAACAGTAGTGATTGAGTGCTCACCATTAAAATTTCCAAAGGCATCATAAGGTTTTTGTAACGTTTATTTGCAATCCAACCTATTAATAATATTACGAATGTCTGGATGAAGGGAAATACAAATATCAGCTTGATACAAAGCTTATGTGGCCTAAAAAAGTTTTAATGGTCATTCATCAACGTTTCTAGTGGTACGATTCACCTGAGATTTAGATGTTCTCAATGTTTCCGATTCCATCCTACAGGAGAAATTTGTGACCGTAGATCCCACCTTTTACTCAATGGTTTTTTGGAAGCAATGCAAAATTAACTTGCAAACTTAGACCTGCTCTCGGTGACAAGACGAAAATACCCCTCCCTTCCTTTCGAGGACGTTAGAGTTGTACGAACGGTTCAAAAGAGATCAAAGTTACATGGCCCCACAGCTGTGTATTTATTATATCCACAACGTTCATCCATATTTCGAGATCATTTCTGAGCATTATCTAAAAAAAAAAAAAAAAATCATATCCAAAGATCAACTGTCATACCATTAAGAGCGGCGGGAAAATTGATTTTCACAGTTAAAAATTTTATAGGGCCCACCATAATATTTATTTTCCATCCAATCTATTCATAAGGTCACAAAGGCCTAGATGAAGAGGAAAAACAAATTTCATAATTATCCAAAACTTCTATAACCCCTAAAAGGGTTTTAATGGTAGACGTTCAATTCGCCACTGCCTTTTAAAGTGTGGTACACTTGATAGTTAGATCTGTCTTATTTTTCGTTTCAAACCTTAATATGAGCTCGCCAAATAGATGGACAGTTTGGATATAACACAGACCTCATGATAGGAACCACGGAAGCAACACAGGAAAAAAAAACACAAACTACCGCGGCGGCAGTTGGGCAGAATTTGTTTTATATGTATATATATTTACAAGGAGAACTTTTCACCCACTTACATTTTTCTCTAATGCATAATTATGTAAATATGTATATATAAGTATATAAAAATATTTTTCTATCTTTTAATTCATTTCTTTGTTTATTTATTCAACAAGCATATCTCTTAAAATAAAATGATTTACTTAATCGTACCACATATGATTTTGAGGTAGGAGAAGCTAATTTAGCCAACCAACCTAGTTATTTTTCAAGATTGAATTGGGTCGCTGGTCGAAAATTCATTTCATTCACTTCGCGATCAAACTGAAAATTGAGCGAGGCAAAAATGAAATTGAGCATGGCAAACTAGAAATTGATCAGGGCAAACATGAAATTGAGCGAAACAAACTAGAAATTCAGCGGGGCAAACATGAATTTGAGCGGGGCAAACTAGAAATTCGGCGGGGCAAACATAAATTTCAGCGGGTCAAACTAGAAATTAAGCGGGGCAAATATGAAATTGAGCAAGGCAAACTAGAAATTTAGCAGGGCAAACATGAAATTCATTGGGGCAAACTAGAAATTCAATAGGGCAAACCAAAAATTGAGCGGGGCAAACGTGAAATTCAGAAGGACAAACATGAAGGTTGAAGGTTATTAAAGAAATTTAAATTTTTGAAAAATAAATTTAGACAATTTTTAGAGTTTTCGACATATCGAAAACTTTAGTTAACATATCGACCCGATCAATCAAAGCATTTCGATCAGTTGACTCGATGGATAGATAAGTTACAAAGTTTTGAGTGTTTTTATGCAATTTGTTTCTATTTCTAGTTTTGATTATATATACTGGTGTAATCAATATTAGGGTTACTGCTAGACATGCTTAAGAGTTTGAAAGGATTACACCCTAGACCATATCTCAAGTGGTAGACTAAGTGAAGATACCTCATTTCAACATTGAGGTCTTGGTGTTGATTCCCTAAGGAGGTGACTAATAGTGGAGTGTGCATTGACAGTGAATTATACTAATAAGCTAACCCTCCCCAACATGAAATTGAGTGGAACAAACTAGAAATTCAGTGGGGCAAGCATGAATTTGAACGGGGTAAACTAGAAATTCAGGGGTGCAAACATGAATTTCAGCAGGGCAAACTTGAAATTGAGCAGGGCAAACTATATATTCAGCGGGGTAAACATGAAATTCAGTGGGGCAAACCAAAAATTCAGCGGGGCAAACATGAAGGTTAAAGGTTATCAAAGAAATTTAAATTTTTGACAAATAAATTTAAATCTTCGAATCGGTAATGCAATGCAAATGAGCATACACTAAGGTTCTTTTAAATAAGTAAACCTTATCTAATAATTGTATCGTAAGATGCTCATGTTCAGTGCGAGTACAAATATTAAGTTGGCATACGCATTTCAGTAAATTAAGATTTAACCGATGATTCAAGTTTCAATTTTTGTTTATTAAGATATATTCATTATGCATGCATAAGGTGAAATAAACAGTTATGAATGGCTATGATTGAAGCTAAGGCATCTCTTGATAGAGATTATTGGACCACTTAGAAGTATGCATACTAGTTACACCTAGTATGAGATTTTCATGTTTAAAACTAATGTTTTTAGTATTTATGTCGCTGAAAATGCTGATATTGTGATCACACTTAGTCCCATTTTGATAAATGAGGTAATGATTACTGTGGTCTAGCGTCGATAGTTCCAATCGACCAAATAATTTAGAATACTTTATACGATCCATTAAAATATCTAGTAGAATGTCAAACATTAATGAATTACAATAAAATACATTGCATATTGAAGAATATCATGATTATCCCAAGTTAGAGAATGTTGGAATCATTGGCCATGTATGGCATGTTTTCATCTGATAATGCAATGATTAGTTTAAATTAATCACATTAGGTATATACGGTTTTATAGGCATGAAGTACTATAGATAACTCAAAATAGAATTGTATTGAAAATTGACTTCTCTCCTTGTATGTGAGAGATTGAGAAGATGTAAGTAAGTGAAAGAGTTCTACAATGGGTGGACTCTCTCTCATAGCCACTCCCCTATATAAAATGCATTCAGTCCTAACACAGACCTCATGTTTGCCCCGCTCAATTCTAGTTTGCCCCGATGAAATTCATGTTTGCCCCATTGAATTTCTAGTTTGCCCCACTTAATTTCATGTTTGCCCTGTTAAATTTCTAATTTTTTTCGCTCAATTTCTAGTTTGCCCCGCTCAATTTTTAGTTTGCTCCGCTCAAATTTGTGTTTGTCCCACTGAATTTCTAGTTTGTCTTGCTCAATTTCATGTTTGTCCCGCTCAATTTCTAATTTGCCCTGCTTAGTTTAATGTTTGCCTCACTGAATTTCATGTTTACCCCGCTTAATTTCATGTTTTCCCAGCTTAATTTCATTTTTGCACCGCTCAATTTCTAGTTTAACTGCGAAGTGATTGAAATTGACCACGAAATGAATAAAATGGATTTTCGACCATCGACCCAATGAAAAAAAAAGCAAAAATCAAAAAATAAAATTTGCCAGACTGTCATGGCCCCTGCAATCTATTTTTTTTCTCCTTCCGTGTTACTTTTGTGAGTCCCATCATGAGGTCTATGTTATATCCAAACCATCCATCTATTTGGCGAGCTCATATTAAGGCCTGAGACGAAAAATGAGATAGATTTAACTATCAAGTGGACCACACTGTAAAAGATGGTGAGGAATTAAACATCTACCATTAAAACCCTTTTAGGGGTTACAGAAGTTTTGGATCAATATGAAATTTATTTTTCCTCTTCATACAGGTCTTTGTGACCCTATTGATGAACTTAGATGGGGAGGATTTCTCACAAACATCACAGTGGGCTCCCAAAAATTTTTTAATGGTCGACGCTTATTCAACACTGTTTCCTATAATGTGGTACACTTGAGATTTGGATATACCTCATTTTTGGTCTCATACCATAAAATGATGTAGAAAAATATATGGATGGCATGGATGAAAAACATACATCATGGTAGAGCCCACACACCACTGACCATCCAGCATTGGCTGGTCGCAGGGGAGTACTCAATCCGTTCCGTGAAAGAAGGGGTATTTTCGTCCCAAACTTTGCTGTCACTACGTGATGGTCTAAGTTGGCAACTTGAGTTTGTATTGCTCCAAAAAAAAACCATTGGATAAAAGGTGGAGCCCACAGTCGCAAATTTCTCATCCTAAAATGATATGCAAAACAGATATGGTGTTCTCACGAGTAGCAGCGAATCTGCTCCCCTACCAACAGCCTTCGGAGTGCCCGAAACTTCGTGGGGCTTCTTTGTGAGTGTGGCCTCCACGCTACACATATTTCTGCCCATTATATTAAGAAGATGCGGCCTTGACTTTGGCCCCGTCTTGATGTATGCATTTTATGTTCACACGGTCCATCATTTTGACAGCTTATTTAGGGCATGGTCCAAAAATAAAGCATTACAAATCTCATGTGGACCACATAATACGAATTGAATTCCCTTTGTTAAAAGCTTCTCTTGGCATAAAAGTTTTAGATTTAGGCTATTGTTTGTGTTTTCTTTTCATCCAATTCCACACTATTATTTGTGTTTTCGTTTTGTCCAATTTCATTATAACAAGTTGAATGGCAAATAAATATTAACGTGGACCTTAGGAAATTCCTAATAGCTGGCAGTCTATAAATATTGTTTCTAATAGTGTGGTCTATTTAAGATTTGTATTTATTTGATTTTCAAAATCCTATTTTAAAATAAATTTTTGAAATAAATGAACCATTTAATCAAAGTACAACCCATTTATAATTCCAGCCAAAAGTATAAGATAAAGAAGAATCAAGTGCCATAATTTAAAATCTATTACTCTAGTACTTTATTCCAAATAATATTTCATTTATTATGGATTTCTTCCTGTATGTATTTGTATACATTGATGTGGGCCTCTTCGTTAGTTCACACCCACTGGCTGGATCCCGGGTCCCAGCTAAACATTATCCATAGGCTCATGTAAATACTATCGGATCCGTGGGCCCTTTCAATAGGAAACCGATTGACTACTCCACCTGCCACCAACTCCGTGGGTGGTGGTCGGTGCTCTGTAGGCTCCACCATGATGTATGTTTTTCATTCATTTCGTTCATCCATTTTTACATATCATTTTAGTGTTTAATCTCAAAAAATAGAAATATGTAAATCTCATATGGACTACACAACAAGAAAACAATATTGATCGAATATCCACCATTAAAATACTCTTAAGGTCTATTGTATCATTTATTTGACATTTAATCTTTTTATTAGGTCATACAGGCCTAGATGATGGGAAAGAACAAAAATAAGCTTGAACCAAAACTTTTATGGTTCCCAAAATGCTTTTAATGGTCGACTCCCATTCAACACTTTTTTCCTGTAACCTAGTCTACTTGAGATTTGGATACATCTCATTTTTGGGCTTATTGCATAAAATGATCTAGAAAAATAGATGGACAACATGGATAAAATACATACATCATGGTCGGGACCAAAAACCGCCGACCACCAACCATTGGCGGGTGGCAGGGGGAGTAGCCAATCCGTTTTCCCCCTGCCATCGGACAGTGGCCAGTGGTAGGTCCCTTGTGGGCCCCACTATGATATATGTGTTTCATCGTTTCTTTTTCAGGTCATTTCAGGGTATTAAACAAAAAGTTAGTTATATCTAATTCCCAAGTGGACAAGAAACACTGTTGAGTGTTGACTGAACGTAGGCCATTAAAAACTTTTCAGGCCATAAAAGTTTTGAATCAAGCTTATATTTGTTTTTCCCCTTCACTTAGGACTGTATGACCTAATCGACATATTGTATGTCAAATAGTACAGTAGATCTTAGGGGTATTTTAAAGGTGGATATCCAATCACTATTGTTTTCCTATGATGTGGTCCTCCTGGTATTTGTATCCCTCTTATTTTTGGAATCAAACCCAAAAATTATACATAAAAATGGAAGAACGAAATGGATGAAACATATATACATCATGGTGGGGGCCCACAGAGCACCGACCGCCAGCCACCGGGCTGGTGTCAGGGGAGTAGCCAATCCGTTTCCCCTTCAACATATGCCGGGTCCCTCATGTTACTCACATCGAGCCCGATGAAAAAGAAATATCGTTCTTATCTAAAACTTCCGTGTCTCACGAAGATTTCATTATTATTATCATCCATCTGCATCTAGAGTGACGCGGATTGCCTGCGCTTGCAAGTTAGGTGGAGCCACCGTGATGTTTGTCAGAAGAAATCCACTCCGTCTATCTGTTTTGCCAGCTCATTTTGGATAGAGAACAAAAAATGAGGATGGTGGGACATTATGTCCACCTTGATATTTATATGCCATCCGAACCGTTCATAAGGTCAATCTCAATGGGATGTACTGAAAACACAAAAATATTATTGATATAAAACTTCAGTTGTCCCGTGAATGTTTCAACGGTAAGCGATCAATCCCATCATTTTCAGTTATGTGGCACAAATTTTTTATTTCAAATAGTAATATGATATGGAAAAACGGATGAACGGTGTAGATTTATCACAAAATTATGGTGGCCCACCTAGCTTCCGACCGCAGGAGTCGCAGGCAATCCGAGTCCAAGGGAGAGTGTGTGAGGCCGCGTCGTGTCACGTGTCGCTTTTGCATTTCCTATGAAAGAAAGAGAGGAGGAGCTGTCGGAGCTCGTAAGAGACAGAGTCAGAGAAGAAATCAAGAAATGGAGAGAAGCTCGAGCGAACTATCGAGTCCAGAAGCGGAATTAGGGCACAGAGTAGAAGATATATGGGAGAGCTTACAAGAGCCTCTTCTCAGTCCTTCTGAGAAGCTCAACTCCTGCTTCCAGAACATTCCCGTCTCTTCCTTCCCTCCCGCCCCTTCCTCCCAAGGTCTCTCTCTCTCAGACTCGTCTCATCCATTTTTTTCCTTTTTCCTTTTTCCATCACTTCGATTTCTTTTTCTTTTTCATTGGTTTTAGATTTTTAGAGATGTGATTTGTTACGAATTCTTCCTAAATTAAGAAACCTGGGCGAGGAGACCATCCAAATGGTGGGCCAGATTGCAGATGAAGCATATCTCAAAAATATAGCACTGATCGAATAATGCGAACCGTCAATTTGATGGTAGTAAAATGGATGGTTGAAAGTAAATTGGTGAGGGATCGTACCATCCACAGTTGAGTTGGCGATTTTGATGGTCTGTATTTTCACACGTGAAAGACGGCCTGGATGGGTGGACCTGCAGAATCTGGCGGTTTGCTTGATCTTGGAACCTTCGCACAAAGCCGAAGATAGATGGTCTACATCCAGAGTCCACCTAACCACTACGAGAGTGGAGAGGATCTCATTGCTGTTTGGATTCTATGGTTAAGATGCACACCCCCCCCCCCCCCCCCCCCCCCGGATTACGATCAATGGCTTAGACTGTCTATGGGGTAGGCTAGATGGACCACTAGTAGTTGCCCACAAGTGGGCCCTACAGGCCCATAAGAGTAGTAGTGAAAACAGTAAATCAGTAGCCCCCTGGTAATCTGGTGCACCCCGCTGTACAGAATGATAGGGGTTGAATCGGTCCCAACTGTTTTGGGTCAAATCAGGACGATTTGGGACAATTCAGACCTAGTAACCCTTATATAACACCAAGACCTTTTAGACAGTGGTTGTGGTGGGACCCACCTATGATGTTTTTATAAAATCTATGGCATCCATCAGGTTCTGCCCACGTTGTTTGGTTGTTAGCCAAAAGATCAGGTGGGCTACGACAGAGGGCGCAATGGGGAAGAAGCTTGCCACAAGGAGAAAAATCAGACTGTATTTGGAGCCACAGTGGTAACGATCTACCATCCAACCCGTTCATAAGATGCTTGATAGGGACATCAGAGGACCTACTCGAGTGGAATGGTGGAGTAGGATTCGTGAGGCCAATCCCTTGGGATTAGGGGTACAACTAGGGTAGGATGGATTAGGTTGAAGGTCAAACCGAGCCTGACCTAACCTCAAGAGGATCCAACCCAAGTTCCAAGTTCCAACCTGAGGTGCACAACCTGTACCCAACCTGAGTTCCTCTATACTCTACCCAGCCCAACTGACCCGACCCAAATACATGTTATTATTCCTAACCCAATCCAAATTTGCTTGACCTGGACTCAACCTGATTTCAATTCAGGTTGGCATTTTCTAACCCGAAACCCATTCAAGGACCTTGACAACCCGACCCAACCCTACCTGAACTCAAGTTGGGTAAGGTTGCAGCCAGTTTGGATGAGGATTAGATGATAGTGATGAAGATGATGGCTCTTTAATCATAATGACAAGAATCTGAAATATTAAGATATATCATCAGTGTGTAGGAAACTTTAGTTTTAAGTTTGAAAAGCAATGTTGAGAGCTGTAACAATATCTAATATTAAAACCACTTTAGGGCTTACACAACATCCAAGAATCATATGCATGGGACACATTGATGAGATCCAGACTGATCAGCATCTGTAACTTGAAAACTACTCTGATCTGACTCTTAAATGTGAGATTGGCAGCCTATGAATGGGCACTGAAAACAAAAGCAAGCATAAGTAATGGTCCACCATTTGTCTATAAAAATGCAATGACCCATATTCAATAATGGTTGGATTATTGAACCTGTGTAATCTTTTTGAGTTATGGACCATTCACTGTATGGCCCACCTATTAACAATCAGGAATTGTGTACACTGTACCATGCGCATTGTTTTGGATGTCTGTTATAGCTATCTGTCCATGACATTCTGGAATTGTTTTTTGGCATCAGCCAAACAGGCCCCAATGGAGTGAAAAAATAAAAATAAAATTGTAGCTTGCTTAGCATTTGCAATTCATATTGAGAGCTGGGGTCCATATTGCAATTACATCTTTTCCAAGTTAAGCTAGAAATAAACATAACTACATTTGACTTCCTCAATACACAACCTTATGCACCCAAATGGCCTCAATGCATGTTCAAGTTCTGTTTTTTTTTTTTTTTTCTGTATGATTCGTACACTTTTTCTATATTATCTACTAAACCTTTTGGAATTCAAAACCAGTGAAATCAAAGGTGTACATAACATTACATTTGCCTTTCTTTGGAGACCTATCCAGTAATTGAGATAAATTCGGATTCCAGTCTGGCCGACGCTGTCCAAATATTATCCAGTCACAAAATTCTGAGTGCACCTGTGCGTAATGTTGACGCACCTGAAGATGCAAGTTGGATTGACAGATACATCGGCATCGTAGAGTTTGCAGGAATTGCCGTATGGATTCTGCATCAGGTATGCAATTCCAACATTTAGATAGAATATAAGTGGCTATCTATTACTTCTGTTAAAAGATGTAATGCTAGCTCAGATCAAAGGCGTGTTTTTCTTATGTATTGGAAATATCATTCATGTAAGGCTATTTATCCTTCCAAGGTTGTAACTTGTATGCCAAAAAATTTGTTACTTGTATGCCAAAAAATTAAGGATATTTGTCAGCATTTACTTATGGATGAGAAATTGTAAGATCTTTCAGATGAATGGAGGTCCAGAAACTTCTTGCTTTAAATTGGTCATGGTAGAAAACTTTTACTGATTGGATGGTTAACAGTCCAATCTGTAGATTGGACCAACAAATGGATGGTGTACAAGAATATTGGCAACATATAGCATTGAACAAGAAAAGATCAATCTCTTGGACGTACAAGGTCATCCAATTCATCCAAATTTTCAGTTCACACACAGCGGAGCCACCCAATAAACAGTCCGTTTTATAGAACCGTTATGCACGTGTCTAGTTTGAGTGCAGCCACCAGATAGAAGAAATTGGTCTGCCACACTCAGGTTTAGATTTCAGCAAGACAGTGAAGCTTATTGGGCACAGCACATGGCAGTTTAAATGTGTCCTTTGATAACAAATATGAACACAAGTATTCCTAGTAAGCCTGAAGAGTGCTAGATTATGCAGGACTTGGTAATCCAACTGTACAAGTAACTTTTTTGTGGAAAACAAGCTTGAAACTAGAATTCATGACTCTAATTTGCACCTAAATAATTCACATTTATACAGAACCAAAAGTACCTCAGGATGAATAATTCACAAATGTTGCATGTTGCTCATGGAAAGTTGCGACAAGTTCAATCTAAGCCCTTGTTTGGATTCATGGAAAGGAAAGGAAAGGAAACATTGTTTCCCATCAAACTTTCCATTGTTTATCAGGACTTCTTGTGGAATTTGTAGGAAACATCTTTTCCTACTTTCTTTGTTGGAAAATAAACAAGTTTATTTTCCCACCTTCACTGCTAATAAAGGCATTTACCCATAATGGAAGGAACATGGGTTTTGTCAACAATTAAACCCAAATTTGCCACCATCCATCTTCAATAACTTCACGTGTCAAATGTGCCAATGTGTCATATGAACAAGGTGTCCCGTATCGGTATCGGTTGGCGTAACGGTGCCATCCGAAACCGATACGGATACGGGCGCGTACCGGCCCGTAACGGCGCAAATTTTTTTTTTTGCCAAAAAAAAATGAAAAAATATGGATTAAATCCGGAATATTCTAAGCATTCCAAATATGCATTCATTTATAAATTGAAACATGTTTATGATGGTGTAACGGTCTACTCTTTGGTGAGAAGTTGTATCGGACTGTCTGATTAATTTTTGAACCAGGTAACCTGAATTTGATTACAAAATTCATATATTTAAATTTCTAAATATAATTTATATATTTAACAACTTGATATCATTTCTCCCAATAGCTCTTTAAAAAAATGAAATTAAATTCAGGTAGATGGCGTTGCCAATTTGGGGCTGACTTGAAGGACCAATCTATGCTCCAAATCAGCCTCAAATTCATGCAATTTATTGCCATTATCCTACTTATGAATTGGTGGACATTTATTGGATAGTGAATCATGAAAAATTTCAAAAGGCCCTATTTTAAAAAATAAAAGTCCACAAATTAACAATTGAAACTATTCAAACAATTTGATTTTGGCATTGTGAGTTAGCAATTATAGTCCATAATTTAATTGCTAAATTTTAAGTTAATATGTCTCGTGTACAATTTTTCAAGGCCCGAATTAGGCAGGACTCGAATTGTGAAGTGTAGCACACGTGTCAAAGTTTTTTGGGTCCCACCCGTGATGTGTTATATCCACACCATCCATCTATTTTGCCAAATAATTTTAGGGCATGAGCCCAAAAATGAGGCACATCCAAAGCTCAGGTGGACTGCACCATAAGAAACAATAATAATTAAACGTTCACCATTAAAAATTTATTGAGGGCTACAAAAGTTTTAGATCAAACTGACAAGTGTGTTTTCCCTTCATTCACGTTAGTGTGACCCTATTAATAGGTTAGATTGAAAATAAACATTACAGTGGACTTTAAAAATTTTTTAATGGTGAGTATGGTGTGGTCCACCTGAGATTTGGATATTACTAATGTTTTGGATCTTGACATAAAATGACGTGGCAAAATGGATGGACGACATGGATAAAATATATACATCATGGTAGGGCCCACTCGGGTCTGATCAAATTGGATAGAAAATAAACGTTACGGTGGCCCTACGAATTGTTTAACAACGAAAATCATTATCTCCGCTGCTATTTTTGGTGTGGTCCAGATTATCTTTGGATATAATTCAATTTTTGCTAGTGCTCTAAAATAATATCTGAAAATAGATGAACGGTGTAGATATAATAAATACATCACTGTGGAGCCCACGTAACTTTGATCTCCTTTGAACCGTTCATACAACTCGAAGCTCGAGGAGTGTCAGCGCTCGTCTTAGCATGACACGTACCTACAGCAGCTAGTTGCTGCGCGGTACACCTGAAGAAAAAAAAAAAAAAAGGGAGCGCGAGGGAAACCGGAAAGAAAAAAGAAAAAGAAAAAAGAGGGAAAAACGAGAGAAGAAAAAAGAGGGAAAGAGGGAAAAGGGGAGAGAGAGAGAGAGAGAGAGAGAGAGAGAGAGAGAGAGGAGGAGGATGCCGCAGCCGCAGCCGCAGCTGCCGGAGAAGAAGAAGAAAAGGAAGAAGAAGAAGAAGAAGAAGAAGAAAAGGAAGAAGAGGAAGAAGAAGAAGAAGAAGAAAAGGAAACAGGTAAGTTTTCTTTTTCTTTCTTTCTTTTTTTTTTTAAAGGCCCGTAACAGCCGTTACGGGTCTGTAACGGCCGTTATGCCCCGTAACGGCCGTTTCAACCACGTATCGCGTAACGGTGTCAACCGTTACCGTTATGTATCGGCCGATACGGCCGTATCGTAACGGATACGGGACACCCTGCATACGATCCATTGTCCACCTTTTGTTATTACCCACATGTGCTAGTATGCCATGTGTCACCATCCATCTTCTCTTGCACCCCACATGTGCAAAGTGTCCTCAAGTGTCAATGTTCCGCATGTGCCACCATCCATCTTATCTTGCACCCCACATATGCAAAGCGTCCTACGTGCTGAGGTTCCACATGCCACCATCCATCTTCTTTTGCCCCCCCACATTTGCTAATTTGCCATATGTACCACCATTCTTCTCTTGCTCCACACATTTGCAAAGCACTCCACCTGCACCAATGTGCCACATTTGCCATTGTCCATCTTAAATCACTCTAAATATGCCTCGTGCCAATGTTGCCAACATTCCTAAGTTATGCCATCTAGCTTCAAGTGCCCGCATGTTTCAAATGTGTCAATGCATGTCTTGTGCCCTATGTGCCACTATATGCTTCAAGAACCTCACATGTGCCATGTGTGCCACAGTTAAGCTTCAAGTGCCACATATGCTGCGTACGCCACATCTACATTGTCCATCTTCAAGCATCCCACATGCACCACGTTTTCCCCTAATTTCCTCCTCTCTCTCTCTCTCTCTCTCTCTCTCTCTCTCTCTCTCTCTCTCTCTCTCTCTCTCTCTCTCTCTCTCTCTACGGATTATTCTCTATTTCTTCTCACCCAAATTGACTCAACCCTATCACTACATAGTGGTGTCCACTCTTAATCAAGATCCCATGCGGTCTGAGAGGTGCACTGCAAGATCTCAATCATCGAATATCCATCAAGCACAATAAAACACTTTTAATGGTTAAAACAAAAGATGAACATTTTTCAGTTAAACGTCAAAACCTTTTAACTATTGGCCATGTGAAGAAACACTTGATGGACCGTCCAATTTCTAGGATGTAGCCCACAAATAAGTTCCTCAAGATAACTAGTGGATCCCATGTTGGAGCATATGGACCATAACTGCATTCTTGATGCATGTACCAACTACACCTATACACTAGCCATTAATGTAACCTTGCAAGGTGAGCCAATGCCACAGCTCCTAGGAGCTCATACTCCCCATATGACTTTAATTCTAAGGATTAGTCGAAGCTAGTGCATGATCAAGTCTATCCCATCCGAGCATGGTGGATCTCCCAGACTAGAGACAATGCGATCCTCTAGTGCAAGTTCTCAACCAAGCCTAAACACAAGACCTTGCATCGTGAGCACTCATACTCCTATTTCAAGTAGGGGTATTGCACAGTTATTCTGATGGTGGATACCTTCCATCCTAACTCGTCGTTGGTTCCTTTGTACAGGATAACCAACTAGCCTTTTATAGATTGCCCAATCCTACTATGGTCATGGAAATTGGGGTATTGAGATCAAGGTATTCAATAATGACAATGGTGGTCGTAATGGCCAGCCTTATGGCCATTACAATACGGGCTGTAATAGTCTTTTTTTTTTTTCTTTTTTTTTTTAAAAGGAAAAAATGTGTATTGGCACTGTATCTGCCTTATATCAATATGTATTGGTCTGTACGGCCATTATGGGCCCATTATGAGCCTCTTTTTTTTAAAAAAAATCATGTGTCATGGCCCCATATCACATAACAGGCACCACCATTGCCGTTACGTAATGGCTGTTATGCCTATAATGTAACCATTTATGAATACCATAACTAAGCTCCATGAAACACAACTATCCCTTGGCCGATAGCTGTCATGTCCAAACTTACCTTCCCCTAGGACAACCAGAGGAATCGCCCCCTATAACCTATAAAATCATAGTAAGAATCCTACTATGTCCACCTCTGACAGAATGCTCTGGAAGAGGGACAAGTCCAGCATCTTTTCGGTTAAATCTTTATACTCTGTCATAGCTCCTCACCTCCCCACAGCGGGTACTGGTGCCCCTTTTATATGGAAGTACCCAGCCCCTCCCAAGTCCATCTGTTTTGCCTGGTTGGCTGCCAGGAATCGGATCCTAACAGTCAACAACTTGCGCAAAAGAGGCATGCAAATAGTCAATATTTGTCTCTGCTGCATGCAAAACGAAGAATCTGTGGATCACCTTCTTGTTCACTGCCCCTTCATTTCTCAAATCTGGGTGGAGTTCCTTTACAGGTTTAACGTCAGTGGATGCATGCTGAAATCCTCCGCCAACTTGATTTCGTATTGGCACGGTTTCAAGCTTGGTAAAGCCAAATCTCAGATTTGGAAAATGGCGCTCCTTGCCATTTGGTGGTCAGTGTGGGGAGAAAGAAATGATAGATGTTTTAATGACAGGCAGTCTTCAGTCCAAGTAGTTTGGTCTAGGGCCAAGAAGTTAATTTTAGAATGGGGGGTTCTTGTCAATGGTATTAAGGACAGTGATTTTCTGTTTTTAGGTTTTTAATTCTCTGGCCTGCTAACTCAGCAGTCCTTGGTTTTGTTGCTGTTTTCCTTTTCCTTTAATAAAATCTTGTTATCTTTGGAAAAAAAAAAAATCATAGTAAGTAAAAGGTTTCCCCTTACATTAATTAAGATATGTGCAGTGTAAACCAAACACTTGGTTATCAATATGTATGATTGTAGTAATCATCATTGGCTTCAAGGCACACAATGCCAACACTTTGGACCAGTGGGGCATGCATTCCAACATATTTCAGCTTTAAGCTCATCCTATTAGTATTTTGTTCCTCAACTACACAACATTTTATACCAGAAAGCATGGCTGGTATATATATATATATATATATATATATATATATATATATATATATATATATATATATATATATATATATATATATATATATATATATATATATATTACTAATAAAACAATCTCATGAGTGAGTTAGAAATGGTGGGCTTCTGTTTTCCAATCTAAGGAGTGTGTCTGACGGGTGGTAATTGCACTTTCTCATTCTATAAGGTTATTTTTGTCACATGACATTTTAGTATTCTAGTGGCATTTATGTCCATTTCTTTTATCTAAGGTTGCCTTTGGATGTCAGTAAATTCCCACTTTTTTTTTTGAACAATGGTAGTGAATTCCCACTGAGCACAATGAGCATTCACCTACAGGGCCATTGTGCTTGTTTCTTCTATTTCACTCTGCTTTTCTTGACTTTCTGTACTCCAATGCAAATGCCTTTCACGCGCATGGTCACCATGAATTATTGGGCAGAATGCAAGTTCTATATGTATCTCTTGTCAGGTGATGGAAATGAAGTTGATTATGACTGACGCATAGTTTCTGAATTTCACTAGAAGTATTGTTGAATGGAAGCCCAACAACATTTTACATCGCACATAGAGTTGCCATATTGAACATATGGAAAACTATTTTGCCTGCTATTTACTTGGCCTAGATGATATCCTGCATGAAAACTGAAAAGAAAATATCTTTATGATTGTTTTGAAGTCCGAAGTTGCAGCTGTTGGGATGATGGCTGGATCTGCAGGCATGGGATTAGTGGGTACAGTAGGTGCCGCTGCATTGGGGACACCAGCATCTGCAATAACTGGTACTGCTCTTGCTGCAGCAGCTGGTGCTGGTGCGAGTGCTGCTGTTGGACCTGGACATTCAGGCCCAGAAGCAGCTGCTTCGATGAGTGGAAACTTTTTCGAAGCCTTGACCTCTTCTGATTTCTACAAGAATACAAAGGTCGCCTTCCTTGTAAGGCACAAAATATCAATTCAGCGTTCGAATTTCATTTCATTTTTGACATTATTTGACATTACGCAGGTTCAAGACATCTCTGGGTCGTTTCGCTGGGCCCCATTTCTTGCCCTTCAGAAATCCGACTCCTTCCTAACCATGCTCTTGCTCCTGTCCAAGTACAGAATGAAGAGCCTTCCTGTGGTTGACCTGGGTGAAGTGAAGATTGATAACATCATCACACAGTCTGCTGTCGTTCACATGCTGGCAGAATGTGTTGGGCTTCCATGGTTTGAGAACTGGGGCACAAAGAGTCTGTCCGAACTAGGCCTTCCAATCATGAAACCAAGCCAATTAGTGAAGGTGATTTGCAGCGTCTGTTTCCTGTTTTCATTTATCATAATTCTCAATTTTGTTGCATCCCACCGCATGGTTGTTTGGTTTAGGGCATGTTTGGAAGTTGTTATGTTTGCATTGAGCACAATGGTACTGGCTATAGATGCCACTTCGTTCAGTTCTACCAGGATATGCTTTTCAATCACTTGCCATTTCAAGCTTGTTTGACATGAAAAGGCTAGTGACACACTTCCTGAGGAGCAATGGCCCTTTACCGGACAATGAAAATTTCAGCATCATTTTGTTGGCAGTCCGACCACTCGATGCTGTTTCGTGTGTGTTTTCAAACTGGGATCAGTGAAGAATATGAGAACACTCAGAATAGCTTCAGAAGTTTCAGGTCCCTTACTTGAGATTGCACTGTGACATATTTGCAAGAGGAATAGAAACATAATAAAAAGACTAATATCAAGCAAATGATGGGAAGAACTGGAACAGAGAAAAAATCAGCATCAAACAAATGACAAGAACTGGATACTCTGCCTTTCCAACCTTGTCATTCGAAAAAAAAAAAACAGGATGCATTTTCAACAAACAGGATGCATTTTCAACCTTGTATTGTATGGAAGCGAATTTCTCAGCTGTATTAACTGAAAACCAAGGCTACACATTTCTTAGACTTGCGCTGTCTTTACAAGAGATTATATATTGAAAAACAGAGCTACAGAAACAAATGGAAATATTACCCCCTTGCAAGTACCTCACCGCAGAGGGAGGGTCTCAAACCGTATGTCATGTAACAAACCTCCACTTCTCACGGGAAGAGATGCATGCATTAAATAAAAATAACAAAAGACGTTTAGCAAAGCGAGACCAACTAATGCTCGAAGAACTTTCATTGGATGGAAAGAAACAAAGTCCATTTTTTAATGGCTGTTGAGTTTTCTGAACAAGCTCTAAAGCTGGAGGGATTGTATATTTCATATATATATATATATATATATATATATATATATATATATATATATATATATATATATATATATATATATATATATATAACTTTTGTGGATATGAGATCTTTTCTATGATGTGCAGCCAGTCAATATTCTGCAAACCCAGAAGACAATTATGCCCAGGGTGACCGAAATTGAAGTTCTAGCAAAATACTAGAGCTGAACTGTTAAATCAGTACTTGAAGCTAATGGTCCTTACCGCCTCCCTTTGTAGACAGAACAAACTCGGCTTATGGAACAAAAAAGGAAAGCTATGCAGCCACTGAAGTTACCAGGATTAACTTAAAAGGGAGAACACTGTCTTCATGATAGTTGGTGCACACATTATCTGCTACCATCGAAACATGGGTGTGAGTCCAAAATACACTATGGATTTTGCTTTTAGTCCAAAATGCACAAATACTATCGAATGTATTTCAAAATAATAATAATAATAATAATCCATTCTGAAATACACTTTGGATTCACATCCATTTTTTTAGATGGTTGGCGATATGAGTGGAAGAAACGTTGGTGCACACCATGTGCACTGAAATTGTGCCCTTGGATTCTTTTCAGAAAGTTGAAAATCCATTTCAAAATAGACTTTGGATTCACATCCATCATTTTAGATGGTTGGATACATGAGTGGATGAAACGTTGGTGCACACCATGTGCACTGAAATTATGCCCTTGGACTCTTGTCAGAAAGTTGCATCACATACTTCATTCAATCACATGTAGGTACTTGAATTTTTTTAAAATTTTTAATTTTTTAATTATTGCTCACATTACCTTTCTTCTATTTCAGGTGAATGCAGAAGAACCTGTTTTGCAGGCCTTTAAACTGATGAGAGAAAAGGGTGTTGGAGGGCTCCCGGTTGTTGAAGATGATGGAAGGAAGGCTATTGGAAATATAAGCATCAGAGATGTCCAGTTCCTTCTAACCACTCCTGACATACATAAAGATTACAGGTATACACTTCTATTTTTCCCTGTTATTCGAGTGCCTTACTCATTGACGCCCAACAATTCCTTAAACATCAATTCATGTCTTCCTTTCATTCAACTGAACTCATCCAAAGAATTATTCCTGGTTAATTTCCATGGGACTGGTGAGGTTATATCACGTCCATCAGGATTGTGATATTTTATACTCGTTTGGGCCTATTTGGGTAGGGGGTCTTGCAATCAGGTTAATGGTTAATCCTGATTTTAGTGGGCCCATGCTCCCCGTGTTGAGTTGTACAGCCAGAGAAGAGTTTTTCCCCACTTTGACAATTTTCAATCCTTTTAGTTTTTCAAGTTTCCAGCACAAGTTATTTGAAAGGTGGTGATTTTTTGCTGAAAAACAGGCAAAAAGCCGAAAAACAAGAAAGAAAAGCAGAAAGCAACAAGAACAAACAGAAAACTAAATCCGAAAATGAAAACCTAAGAAACTAAACAAATACAGCAACCAGTTCCATGACTAGCACCAAGGCCCCATAAAGACCAACCAAGGAGCCCAATCCCTAAAGAACACCAGTACTTTGGAGAAAACCCTTGGAGCAGACACACTGATATTCCGAAAGCGGCGATTGTTTCTTTCAGCCCAAATAGCCCACATGACAGCCAAAAGAAGGGTCCTCCATTTCCTTTTACCAAGGCCCCCCCCCAGGCTCCCCATGCCAGTTATAGAACAGAAGTTCCACTGAATTTGGCATCGACCAAGAGACTCCAGCCATACATAGAATGCTCCACCAGATGTCTAAGATGAACACACTGTGTATAAAAAGATGGTCCACTGTTTCTTCCACATGAAGACATAACAGACAAACATTAGCAAGGAGAAACCCCCTTTTCCTCAAGTTATCGACTGTCAAGATGCTATTCCTTCCCACCAGCAACCAAAAGATGCCACATTGGGGGGCACACCATAGGACCACAGTGGACCCGTGTGGCACAAAGAAGAGGAAACCTCCAGGATGGAGAGAGATTTGTAAAAGATTTGTAAAACGATCTAACAGAGAACGTCCATGATCCTGAAAGAGACAATCTGATAGCATCTTCTGCACTTGAAGATGGATTGAAAATCCGCAAACGATCAAGAAGCTGAATAAGCTCCTGAAGTTCAGACTCAGACAGATTTCTTCAAGTAGGTCGAGTCCAAGTCCCACCCCCTTCACCTTCAACAAAACAATCCTTAACCATAACATTAGGATTATTATTACAGCAAAACAAGAAGGAAAGGAATCAGCAAGAGTGGAGGCACCACACCAAGAGTCCAACCAGAATTTTATTCTTGTACGGTTGCCAAGAGAAAAAGAGCACCTTTCAAACATTAGCGGGGCTATCCTTGCTATATTTTTCCAAATGAACGAGGCACGATATAAAGATGATTGTTTCGTCCACCATCCTTGATGGGATAAACCATATTTGGCTGCAACTATGTGTCTTCAAAAGCCTTTGCTTCTCTGATCCAAACCGCCAAATCCATTTACCCAGGAGAGCTATATTCATGATCTCAAGATTCACAATGTTCGCTCCCCCCTCAAAATAAGGATTGCACACCTCACTCCATCTGAGGAGGGGAAACTTTCCACCGACCTCCCCAGATTGCCAAAGAAAATGCCTACGAAGTTTGTCAGTCTTATGGATCACAGACTTTGGGCATTTAAACAATGAGCAAAGGTAAGTAGGCAGATTAGAAAGAGAAGCCTTTATCAAATTCGATATGCCTCCATTCTTTTGATCAAATTATCCCATAGAGCTAAAGGAGGTTTACCAATGCACAGGGGCAGACCAAGATAAGAAGTGGGAAGGTAGCTTACCTTGCAACCAATGGAAGTAGCTAGAGATACGGTTATGTCACTATTGATATTGATCCCAAAGACTTCACTTTTAGAGAAGTTGACTTTCAGCCTTGAAACAACCTCAAACCAGAAGATAATTATCCCTAGAAAATTAACCATAAGATCATCAGCTTCACAAAACAGAAGTGTGTCATCAGCAAATTGGAGGTGGGTGATCGGAAAGTGGAAATTTTCAACCGAAAAACCTCCAAAAAGGCCCACATCTTGCCCCATGTATAACATCCCACTTAGAGCTTCAGTAACAATAACAAAAAGGAAAGGGGACAAGGGGTCACCTTGCCGAAGCCATCTGGAAGCTCTAAAATAACCAAAAGGAGAGCCATTAACAGGCATCGAGAATTTTGGAGGAGAAATACAAACTCTAATCCAGCCCCTCCAGGCCCAAAGCCCATTCTTTGTAACAGATAGTCCAAAAGGGACCAATCAACATGATCATTTGCTTTTTCGATATGTTGCTTACAGATAGTCCCCGCTTTCTTGGTTTGAGCACAAGAATGCAAACATTCAGTAGCTATCAGCACATAATCCAGAATATGATGATATTCAACAAAAGCAAATTGGAAGGGAGAGATCACATTAGGGATTACCAACCTAAGCCTTCGGTTCAAAATTTTGGAGATAATTTTATATGGGCCACCAAGGAGGGCTAATAGGGCGAAAATCCTTCAGATTTTGGGCACCTTCCAGCATAAGTGGTGAACAAGATAGAAACTCTGCTGGGACTACCTCCTATGGGAAGTCTATAATTATGTGATGCATTTCCTTAATTGGAATGAGGTTTACAAGCCAAAGAATGAAGGTCTTGTTGCAATAAGTAAAATCAATCAAAAGAATTAAGATCTTTTGGTAAAATGGTGGTAGAGATCCATTGAAGAACAAGAAGTGGTTTGGAGGAAAATCATTACCGCTAAATACGGAGTATTAGAAGGAGGTTAGACCCCAGGCTTGGTACTGGTATCCGAGGTTCATGGGTCTTTCATCTAGAAATCCATAGCAAGATTTAGGGCCCATTTGATCAAACTTAGCACTTATCACTGAATTTTGGTATTTTCAGTGATCTTCCCTTATTCATGATGCTTGGTAAATCCACATAATTAAGTGAGTAATTTATATTTGCACTAAAGAAATGAATGTTTTTTTTCCCAGCTTCCCTCTCTTGACTTATTACTTAACACGGAATGCAGTAAGTGATTTTGCTTCGTATTAATAATTTAAAATGACAATAATGCCCTTCCTTTGGGGATAGAATCCGATTCTGGGAGGATATTTGGGCAGGTTCCCAGGCGTTAAAAGAGGAATTTCCAGACATGTATAGGTTAGCCCCAAACACGCTAATCTCAGTGGCCGATTGTTACTCCTTCCAAGGAAACGTTGTGGTCTGGGCTCCTCCCTGCAGGAGAAATCTTTATGATTGGGAAGTCGAATCTTATGTGAGTCTTCTCCAGCGGATAGGGAACTGCCATCCTGACCCAAATCAGGAAGAAAAGCTCGTGTGGTCCCTTGACAGCAAGGGCTGGTTCTCAGTTAAATCTTTGTACCGATTCCTTGATAAGAATATAGAAAATTCTGAGGAGGTGCCTACTGCAAAGATTTGGAAATACAAGGTTCCTCCAAAGATTGTCATCTTTGAGTGGCTGGTCAGAAAGAGAAAAGTGCTCACTATAGATAATATGAGGAAAAGAGGGATGATATTAACGAATATCTGCTGTTGCTGCCTGTCAAAGGAAGAAACGACGGACCACCTGTTCATTTATTGCCCTTACTTCAATACAGTTTGGTCGACTATCCTGTCCAAATTCGATATTTCATGGTCCTTTCCTAATTCCACAAATAGCGTCCTTGCGGTCTGGCACGGGGTTCCCCTGGGAAAGAACAGATCCGCGGTGTGGAGATCCACTCTTCTTGCTGCTTGGTGGGCCATCTGGGAAGAAAGAAATTGTCGTTGTTTTAGAGACGAGTCCCACTCTGTTGTCTACGTGATCAAGAGAATCCAGCACTTTCATTCTGAATGGGCCTGCAACTCCACAAACATCAGCAACATTCCTCTTCTTTCAGACTTTCAGTCTAATGTGACGTAGCTGTGCCGTCGTTTTGGTCTCTGTTTTCGTGGGTTTTTTGTTTCTTCTGTGTTCGTTCTCACTGGGCAGTCCTATGTTTGTTTTTTTTTTTTCTCTCTTTTTTCTCTTTCCCGTTGTGCTTTGTGCTTTGTTTTTCTTTGTTTTTTGGCTGTTCTCAGTTCGCTATCTCAGCGGTCTACTTTCTTTCTTTATAATGAATTCTTCGTTGCCTTTCAAAAAAAAAAAAAAAAAATAATGCCCTTCCTCTTCTCAAAAAATGATAACACTTTTAGGTCACCTTATGACGTCTAATCATAGAGATGTAAACCATAATCTCGAATTACCCGTCAAGCCCTTCAAAATGAGTGGTCACTCACCCAAAACGGATATTGAAGCTCTGAGATCTTGGACGTCCAAGTTGATGTGTCACTGCACATCCGGGTCACATGTGCGGTAATAACGATTTGACATTGTAGCCCATTTCTCAAGATGCTTCAAGATTCCTTTCGCGAAGTGGACCGTTCATCTTGTAGTACTCATTGATAACTTCAAAACAAGTGGTTGCACGTCACCAAACTGAGATTGAAGCATTGATATCTTCTATATTGAAGTTGGTGTCGCTACACATTCGGGCCACATGTGCGATAATAATTATCTGACTTTGTGACTCAATTTTCAAGGTATTTGTAGACGCCTTTCACGAAGTGGACCACACATCTTCTAGTACTCATTGATAATTTTGAAAGTAGTGCATATCTTGAACGGAGATTATTGCATTGAGATCTTGTACGTTGAAGGTAGTGTGTCACTGTAAATCGGGCCACGTGTGGTAATAACGATTTAACTTTATGGCCCAGTTTCCAAGGTGTTTCTAATCTCCTCTCGAAATGTGGACTGCACATCTTACAATACTCGTTTATAGATTCAAAACAAGTAGTTGCATGTCTCAAACGGAATCCAAGCACCGAGATCTTAGACATACAAAAATTAGGTGTTGTCACACATGCTAACAAATTTTTTTAAAAAAAATGCAAAATCTGACGTCAACTGTTTGCTTCCTATTTTTTGGCATTTTGTCTCCTTTGGGAGATCTAAGCCTTCCACGACATCTAGCTCTTCGAGCTCTATGAAATCAAGGGGTTGCTTGTCCTGATCATGGCATGGATCACAACAAAAACGGATGTTCAAGATGTCTTATTCTTTCAGTGGACTATATATCTTCATCCACTCATCAAATTTGGACAAAATTTGGTCTAAGTGGGTTTCTCTCTGTGTTCTTCGAGATGGTCCGATTGGATTGGGTTGTGCCTGACCAGATCCATTCAGATGAGATCATGTCTATTCCATCTTGTTTTCAATAGATCTGTTTCAATTCAGGTCAAATTGGGTTGAAAATCGTTCTCTAGCCTAATCAATACCCACTGAACACATCTGACGGTTCGAAATGATCAGATGGTGGTCCAATCAAGGAGATGTAGGTCATGAATGTCTAGGTTTGTTGCATGCCGAGATCAAATGATGACTTATCACAATCAGCCATATCATTGGTTGTCTTGATTCGCACATCACACCTGGATATTTGAAGCATATCTTGCATGTGCATCTAATCGACCTTCAATTTGTCCTTACTGACAATTCATCATTGAACTTCCTAAGATAGTAAAGATTAAAACTTATAAATTGAGTGATATTCTCTTGCTGGAATGCGCAAGAGGAAAGTATTAAAATTTTATTAGATGGGGCATTAGTGCACCAAATATAGTAGGATGACGATAGCAGGTTTTTTCTCATACTCTACAAAAGATAGGAATTGAGGCAATATGGGCAAATATGACAAATTGCCAATTTTCAATTATTTGTGGTTTGTGTTTACCAAACAAGTTTTTGTGGAAAAAAAAATGATTATTTTCAGATATAGACAAATTACCAAACAGAGTTTTCAATACTTATGAGTACTAAAATTCAGCACTTAAATTAATTTTCCAACCTTATTTTTCAGTTTACCAAACGACACCTTAGTGACATGTACAATTGGGTAGCTCAAACAGTGTTGAAGGATGTGAGATATTATGTGGGCAATTATGAATAATTTTCTTTTGGGAAGATCTTTAGTTTGATGACCTTCTTGCCATGAGGTTCCTGCTACAGTGGTTGATTCAATTTTGGAGAAAACTTTGGGCTTTCGAAATCGATATGGATTGGTGATTTTGAATGGATTGGTGCCTTATCCTTATGAAGAGGACAATCATGTGTGGGCTCCTTGCTCTAAAGGTCAATTTTCTTTCAAAATTTTCTCAAGACATTGCGCCTTGTTATAGATCTTTAACCACCTCAGGCGAGAAAAAAAAATAAAAAAATCCTAAACCACCTAGGACAAAAGTATGGGAGACGCTCGCTCGTGTGGAGGCTTTCATCCAAGCTGCAACTGCCAAAAAAATATTCTAAATTATATTCTCCGAAAGCATAATGGGGCCACCCACAGTACATGCATGGCATGCAGGAAGGACTGGGTAATAATGGGTCAGTTGTTCATACAATGTGAAGCGGCTTGGTATGTATGGCTAACTTCTTTAGCCTTTTTTTCTTCGAAGATGGGTTCACCTGGGTTTTGGTTGAGGACCTTGTAGATGAGTGACATAGAGGTCCTCTCAAACCTTGATGTCAAGTTTTGTGGAAAAATGCTCCTCTATGTGATTATGTGGGGAATTTGGAAGAAACAGAACAGAAATTTTCAAGACAAGTCACCAAATTGGGCTCTTTTGGTGGTGCAGATAAATCTGGCTTTAACAACTTGGGGTCGTGTTTCAAAAGTATTCAAAAGGGGTTATTTTGGATCTCCTCTAGTGGAGAGTGATCATTAATGATCATCAGCACTTGTCTCTAAAGGTCGACCCTTGAAAACCTTCTAAATTGGGTTTTTTGAGAATTTCATCATCAATGGTGGTTATTTGGGTAGGAGTGCCCGGTATAGGTAAGTTTTAGAAGATGAGCTTGGCTATTATATTTACTTTTTCATAGCCATCAAGATGGGCATGCCAATACAGTGTTAGTGTTGGCAATTAAAACCGGGCTGGAGATCTTTGCGAATTGGGTAGGCAGCCCTCTCGATGTTGAGGGAGATTCGTCTTCAACAATTGATGGACTTCTGGGAAATCCCCTCGAAATTTAGCCTTTACCTTAAATGACCTGAAGATGTGATTACATTCCATGGATATTAAATATAATCGATGCCCAAAAAAGCTTTCGAATAGAATATTTTCACTTACTGATTGTAATTATACAAAGGCTATGACTGTTCATGTTAAAAGCAAAAGAGCCAAATTATCAACAGGGTTGAAATAATCCAACTGTGAGCTTTTATTTGTGGTCTTTCAAGTTTCAACCATATGAAGTGAGACTTGTCATATGAACAGTTTGGATTATTGCAAGATGGCCCAAAGTCAAAGCCCGAAGTCCCGGCATATGTATTGCAATACCACGGGATATATTTGAGCAAACCTCTTGTGATTAAGAAGGGAAAGGCCTGTTTTGCCATAGAAATTTGACTTGGATGGCATGGGTTCACCATTCATCCCAATTCTGTGCGACCTCTATTTAACAATTCCAGTCATCCAATTGATAGGCTTTTTCTGTGTTGCATATTGGCTATATTCTACATCCTTTTGGCAGTAAAGGCCGGATGGCTAGGACCAGAGGAATGGTTCATATCCTTGAATGGTAGGCTCCGCATGTACAGTTCTAAATGCTGCCACTATAGACTGCCCATTGACTATTGTATATTTCCTACGCTTCATGTAAGTTTTGTCCTTGATCCTCGCCTCTTTGTTGAAGCTTGGGTTCGATTTGGACCAGCCCCATTAAAGTGGCTTTGAATGCACAACTAAATTGAGTTGCAAATATTCAATTTCTTATGAGGGAATGCCAGAAGTTAATGATGTTTCCCAGTATTCATAATGAGGAAGTATCTCTCATATTGCAGTTATACTGATGAACTCTTATTCGATTTGATAATGCACCCAAACAAACCCTATAAGATATAATTGAACATTTTCATGTTTTATGTGTCTATTCAGATCCAGAAGTTAACGATGTTTCCCAGTATTCATAATGAGGAAATAGCTCTCAAATTGCAGTTCTACTGATAAACTCTATTTGATATGATACTGTACCCAAATGAACCCTACAAGATATAACTGAGCGTTTTCATGTGTCTATTCAGATCCATCACAGCTAAGACCTTCTTGACTGCCATTCGTAGCTATCTGGAGGGACATGATGACACTTCTTCACCAATGCTCCTTGGCACGATTACATGCCAGAAACATGAAACTATCAAAGACGTGATCCTGAGGCTCGACTCTAAAAAGATACATCGAGTTTATGTCGTCGACGAGGAAGGGAATCTTGAGGGTGTGATTACGCTCCGAGACATAATCTCCAAGCTAGTACATGAGCCTCCTGGCTACTTCGGAGATTTCTTTGATGGCGTTGTTCCACTGCCACCAAACAGCCGAGTATGAGAGACAACGAGTTTGATGTAGGATTGGCCACTTCTTGATTGGGAAGCGTAGTTGGATTGGCTGTGAGATATGCAAGTAGGTGATGTTGTTGTGGTCTAAAATATTTGGACGTTGTAAACTCTCTCTCTCTCTCTCTCTCTCTCTCTCTCTCTCTCTCTCTCTCTCTCTCTCTCTCCTGTTTTGCTTTTGTAGAATTGCAGTTTTTTCTCTGGAGATGTTTGCTCTACATAATGAGGTGTTGTGATGTAGAGCGGGTCGCGGACACTTTCATGTCCAAGATGGATCAGAGAAGGCCTGATCAGAGGTAGAAGTCATCAAGATTGTCAGAACCTTAAAATAGGCATATCTTGCAAACCAGAATGAGTTACTCGATGTACCATGTATGATTTTGGGGTAGGACGAGCTACTTTAGCCAACCAACCTGGATATGCCTGGTTACCTATGCTGAATTTGCAAGATTTCATTATATCAATGGCCGAATTTCATGTCTAGTTCCATTTTTACTATAAATAGTAAGTTTTAGTTTGATTATAACTCTTCATCCATTGGGTTTTGAGAGTTGTGTCCAACATTAAAAGTGCTTAGAATAATTAGGAGAATAACGTGGTTAAGCCACACAAGACACTTACTATAACAGTAAATTTACTATTTATACTAAGTTACGAATTTTATGAAGTTTTAGTTATAGTTTATTTATGATCTCTCTCTTATTGCTTGGTATCCTTATTTAAAGGGTTGTGAATTCATTTATTTCAATCAATCAATCAAATTATGAATTTCTTTAGAATTTTATTTTTTATTTTTATTGTTTTTTCCTCGTGGATTCGAGAAGTCTCTATGAGGAGTTCAAAGAAGCAACATGGATTTGGAGTAGTTAACCTTGAGGAAGACGGTGATTGACGTCATCACATTCATCCTTGGTGCAGCGATGAACGTGATGAGGTCGATCACCATCTTCCTCAAGGATAACTACTCCAAATCCACAAAGATTTGTTGGACTTCTCACAGAGATTTCTTGAATCCACGGGAAAAGAAAGCAAGAAAATAAAAATAAATTTTAATAAATTCAAAATTGATTAATCAAATAAATGAGTTCACAACCCTTTAAATAGGGATACCAAGCAATGAGAGAGAAATCAGAAGCAAACTATAACCAAAACTTCTATAAATTCATAACTTACTATAATAGTAAATTTATTTGTTATGGTAAGTTTTTAATGCGGTTTAACCACGTTATTCTCCTGATTATTCTAAGCACTTTTCATGTTGGACACAACTCCTAAAGCCTAGTGGATGAAGAGTTATAATCAAACTAAAACTTCCTATTTATAATAAACATGGAATTCGGCGTGGGCTGCCGGGTTGGTTGGCTAAAGTAGCTCGTCTTATCCCAAAATCATATATGGTACGTCGAGTAACTCATTCCAGTTTGCGAGATATGCCTGTTTTAAGGTTCTGACGGTCTTAATGACTTCTGCCTCTGATCGAGCCTTCTCTGATCCATCTTGGACATGTAAGTGTCCGCAAACCACTCTACATCAATCTCCTCCACTTCAAAAGGACTCAAGTTCTCGTGCTGCTTCAGTTCATGATACTCGATCTTGTGCACCGTAACGATACCTGGATCAAAAGTTATAATCAATTTACGGTCCACCTTATTTTGGTCCAACCATGCTAGAAATGTATCTGTGACACGTTATACATCAGACCCCTCTGCTTGGAAAAAACCAACTTAGTTCATAATTCTAAGATAACTTTTAATGTTGATGTTTATTAGATCTTTTCTTGTACTTGGCATTAGGCTCTTAAGCTGTCAGAATGCATGTACTCATGCTTTTCTTGACTTAACTAGTATTGATCATATCATTCACTCTTGCCTTCAAGATCTGACATTCTTTCTGACTCACCTGACAGTGAAGGCAGGTGGACAAGCTAGTCCCAGGGACAAGGCATATGTGATGTTGGATGTCCCTCAATGGGGGGAAATCTATACATAATAATTGATTAAAACTAGAAAGTTCGACCTTACCTCGATAGTGTCTTTCAATATGATCTAGATAATCTCCTCTATGGACTGGTCGTCGGGCAAAGCCGTAATCGAGGTCCTCATCGCTAGAACTTGCACTATCTGGTATAGCTTTACAATTTACCACTGGTAGTGTTTTACGAAAATTAAGGTTGTGTTGTATAGCAACCATGGGTGGTTGAGCATTGCATAGGGCTCGTGGCGGAATTAGCGCATTTGCGATACGTTTGAGGGTTGCCTGAAGCACTTGCATGGTCAACGACTCTTCTGATGGAAAGCTTCCATTCTTTCTAAAAGATAATGAATACTTATATCATCATTCACAAGATTTTTGTTCATACCTTAGTTGTTTGTAATCAGCTCGAGTGGAGTCCTCGTTCTGATACCAATTGACGCAGGGATGAACGTAATGAGGTCGATCACTGTCTTCCTCCAGGATAACTATTCCGAATCCACGGAGCTTCTTTGGACTCCTCACAGAGACTTCTCGAATCCACAAGAAAAGAAAGCAAGAAAATAGAAATACATTTTAATAAATTTAAAATCGATTATTTGATTGATCAAATAAATGAGTTCACAACCCTTTAAATAAAGATACTAAGCAACAAGAAAGAAATCAGAAGCAAACTATAACTAAAACTCCCAGAAATTCATAACTTATTATAAATTGTAAATTCACCTTTTATAATAAGTTTCCTATGACGCTTAACCACGTTATTCTTCTAATTATTCTAAGCGCTTTTCATGTTGGACACAACTCTTAGAGCCCAACGGATGAAGAGTTATAATCAAACTAAATTTTACTATTTATAATAAAAAGGGAATTAATTATGAAATTCGGCCGTTGATATGATGGAATCTTGTAAATTCGGCATGGGCAACCTGGCATAGCTGGGTTAGTTGGCTAAAGTAACTCATCCTACCTCAAAATCATATATGGCACGTCGAGTAACTCATTCCAATTCGCAAGATATGCATGTTTTAAGGTTCTGACGGTCGTGATGACTTCTGCCTCTGATCGGGCCTTCTCTGATCCATCTTGGACATGAAAGTGTCCGCGCCCTGCTCTACATCATGTTGGGTTTTGCGGTGATGGCGGTGGAGGCGTAAGTACGGTGTGGATGCTATGGTGGTTTTGGCAATGGTGCCAGTCGGCAAGAGATTCAGTGGCAGTTGGATGGACGGTGGAGATGTAAGCTTGGTGTGGGTGCTATGGTGGATTTGGCAGTGGTGCCACAGTCAGCAGGGGGTTCAGCGATGGAGGTGATGGAATGGGTGGCGAAGGCGACATAGGTGGTGAGTTTGGGGCAAGTGGAGGTCTTGGCCATGGGTCATTTCACATCCACAAATGCGCCGCCATGATAGCAGTCATGGCAGGGATAATGAGCATTGACAGGAAATAGTAGTGAGGGAATATGGAAATAGCAAAACTAGAGGGAAATATCTGCAAATCTCAGAAATAAAGAAGGCTATATGAAAAAAACTTGGATTTAGAAGGACCTGTACAATTTACTGAATATATCATCCTTTTGTTGCATATAATGATCAATCTGACCGTTCAATTTGTTGGTGACCACATTGGTATGGGCCAGTGTCTGATTTTCACAATAGGGTGTCACTAACCTATCTAATCACTTTGTTTTTACTATGTTTCTCACTCTTCAGTTTTTATTATTTTCAGTCGTCTAAAACTTTGGCACATGGTTCATATAAAGGGTGGGTCACTTAATTGGACGGCCTTGATCTATTGCCTCTGCATGAATCATTGGTTTGTTTCTGTTGATTGGAACCTGCAGCTAGAATCATATCATTTCCTCCGTTGGAAGGATCCTCACAATCGCATATTTTGAAAACAGGGCTAAGAGTACTATGTTAGTTTGTCTACCACTCAAAAACTGGCAGCGATTGCATCCATGCTGTAAAAATCTCTATGTATGGAGCATAGCCCAAAATTCGCATTGGGAAGAACTCCTAGTTTATACCCCCGAATTTGAATACTAATTACTTTAATGAATATTGGCTTTCTTTTTAAAGTTGCACATGGTCTTGATGGTTTGTTTGTAAGCCACAAATAAAGAAGGTGATTAATACGTGGTAATTTTCCCACCGAGCTTGAGAAGGGTGGCCTTTGATATATAGGGACACATTCGAGGTGGGCAGTCCATGTGAGGCAAGTGCCTCATGTGAGGCGGAACTCACGTGATGTGGGGCTCACGAGGAGGTTTGACCAAGAACTTAACCCAAGGGATGTGAGGCTTGGGCTATGAGATAAAGGGATTAATTCATCGTGTTCTATTAGAGCTTTTAGAGCAATTGGTTGTCCTGCATTCAGGGACTTGTGTCTCGTGCTTTATTAGTTCAAGCTTTTAAGAGTAATTGGTTAGTTATCTTGCATTGGTGATGAGAACTCTATAAGGGCCCATTTGGACGCCACCACATAAGTATTTTTATTTTTTTTTAATTTCTTTGAAACTTATTTGAATTAATAAGCTATTTTTAATTTAGTTTGGTTATTAAACTCAAATAGATAAAGTAACTTATTCCCTTCATGTGTGTGTGTGTGAAGATTGCAAATCGGTCAATCGAGAACGTGTTGAATATAGCAACAACCGTGAAAGCTGCGCCTTGTCATCCTCATCATAGGAAAGAAGTCTAAAGCTTCGCTCGCATCAAATACGTCCGGTCCCATGCGGAATCAACCGACCTGCAAACAAAATAGCCATGAATCAATGAATTTAAGACGAAAATGTCGAAAAGGTAGCCCAACTTGAAAACCTGGCCATGAATTCCCATAAAAACCCGTGAGGTTCTGGGATCAGCATTGGGTATGGTGTCGTAGAAATTAACACCAATGATTGAATTCCACGATTTGGAGTGGGATTTGATGATGGTGTTTCACATGGATGTGTTGGGTGCTTCAATTTGATCGAAACCGAGTTGAGTGTTTACTCCCCAAGTGCAGGGTTGTGATGTAGTAATAAACTCGGTAAGACCGAGGTCGAATCCCAAGGGACTGAAACTTGTACGTTAACTGAAACTAAGTAGAACTAGAATTAGGCTAAGATAAAACCTAAATCAAATATAATTTTAAGGAATAATTGTGAAATTATTATCTAAAACTTAGAAAAAATTCAGAGAGAAAGACACTAAGGATTCAGAGGATCCACTTGTAGAGATCAAGGAGATCTTACGTCTACTTCAAGAATTATAAAAATTAACAGAACTGTCGTTGATATAGTTTTTAAGAGATGAAAGGTATATGAATTAGAATAAATTCCATCACCAAACCATGCCCAAGAGACTATGGAAAACAACAGAATTAAACTAATTACCAACCAATCAATAATGTATGAAGGTTAGGAAGGGTACCGTCATCCGACCATGCCCAGGAGACTATGGTGAACAACAGGGCTTCCTGGTATCATAACATAAAAGGAAAGGGACATGCTCAAAGCCATTGCAGACCCATTGTAATTTCAGTCACAACAGACCATTAAAGACTAAAAACATTTCAATATTAATAAAACCAAAATTAATGTCAATTCAATCTAAACAAAAGGCACAAGCAAGTCACTCCCATCACGCTACAAGCTTCACCTCTTAGCCCTAACTAAGAGGTTTAGCAACACATGATAGTGAAGCTAAGCATCTTAACAAAATTATTAAAGAAGAAAATAAAATAAAATAAAACAAAGAAAACAACTCCCAGCCGACTCCTGTGCTTCACGTCCACCCAAGCCAAGATGATCCGATCCCCCCTCTTTCTTTTCTCTTTCTCTTTTATAGCTGAAGGAGGCCAACTGCTGTTGCTTGAGACGGTACGGAAGACTGGAATGCAAAAATCATTCGTAGCAGAGTCCTTGCGGAACTCTGCTTCTGCGTAAGAAAAAAAACAGAAACCGACTGCACTTGGAATGAGTTTGAGAGGAGGAATCTTCCCCTCTTTGAAATCTGCCAGCGTGGTGAAGGTAAGAACCCATTTCCTGATCAAATGGACGGTTTGGATCAATGATACGATCACAGACAGCGGCCCACTATCACTCGAAATTTCCAGATTTTTCGAGATGAAGCTTCTTACGCACAGCTACACTGAGCTCTCGGTGGGACCCGTGAATGAAGTCGGTGAAGAAATCCATACCGTTCATTGATTTTCTCTCGAAAAACTGTTCAGATATGGGCGGTTTTGGATTCAAAAAGTTGCATCTCCTGAACATTTTTTTTGCGCCATCCAAACTGCGTCGAAGCCATCGTATTCGTGCAGCATCCAAGAAAACCAAAAAATAGCTTAGAGTACGGTCGGTTTAACCTTGTGAAACGAATGAACGTCTTGGATCATCACGATGTGTGATGATGGTGGACTACCGTGCTTCGTCGGCAAGTTCTGTGCGAAACAGAGCTTCTGCAGAAGTCTCTGACGATTTCGTTGGCTCACCTATTGAAGCCATATGAACAATTCACTCCGTCCATTGGTTCTAGGACGAAAAACCATCCAGAGAAGGCCGATTTTGGATCGATTTAAGTGTGGCCCATTGTATATTTTCCTCTGCCATTCATCATATATTTAACGGTTAATATTTGGCAAAAGCTTACATGGTATCAAAAAGACACCTAGGTGAGAGTAATACCCACCTTCTAAGACCATTGAATGGTTCAGATCATCGATTCGGAGTATGTGTGGGCCTCACAACTGAAAAATGGACAGATAACGTAAAGACGCTGTCCGTTTTAGAATTTTTGATTTTTTTAGTTGGTCAACACTCACTTTGACCGGGTTTCCTCATCCGATGCACGTTGAGTGCACGTAATGCTCATATACACGTGATGTTCATGGGCCACATCATGATAGTCGTGAGAAATCCGTTCTGTCCATATCTTTTCTTATATCATCTAATGGTTAGAGCTCGAGTTTGAAGCATATCTGAATATCAAATGGGCCTCAGATCAGTAATTCATGGGCTGATCTGACCGTTGGGCTGCTTCCACAAAGATCCGACGGATGAATTTCGACGTGAACGGTTAATTTGTGGTCCTCAGGCCATGTATGAAGTTTCAAGTTGAATAGATGGTGGGAACCCTGTGATCTTGCATTCTAGATGATTTTCGAGTCACTTAAGCTTCAGTTTCTCGGTTTTCTTCGATCCCTGGCATGTGATTCCGTCGATCTTGGCCCCCTGGAGTCCCGTAACTTGCCTTGGTGCATCTTGAGCGCTAAAACCATATTTTTAACACCCATTTTCAGTTCAAGCTCATAAAGACACCCTGCATCACAAATACGATTAAATCGGGCTATTAGACAGTACAATGTTCGTAAATCCAAACAATAATTGGGGTCTAATGTGCAATATTTGGCCCTCAACACAACTCCCAACCAGCATTTTGCTAGTTCCGAGCAAAGTATGCGAAAATTAAGTTGAGAATTAGAATACGATTCCTATGAACTCGAGTGATTTATGAAAAACAATTCAGATATTAGAATTCTAAAACTCATGAATGTTGGACATTACTTCTACTGGACTCAGGCACATGGTAAACTCATAATCAAGTTTAAAGTATTAATCCATAAATCAGATAATTTATAAACATTAAGATCCATGAGTGTATAGTGTAATCTCAGCTTATCGCATTCAGCTTCACTTCTCTATTTTATGATATCATTGGTAACAACTAAGAGAATGTCTGACAACATAAACCTACACCAAAACTTGCCTCACGAGTCATTCTTCCATTTTTTTCAGTCTTTTTTTTTTTTTTCATTAAAAGAATGTCAAGAGGGAAATCAAATTTTCACCTATAGGGAGCAAACCTAAGGTGAAACTAGTCGCCCAACTCTTTTCCAACTGTTAACCGTGGGGAATCAAATCCACACCTATAGGGAGCAAACCCATGGTGAAGATTAATTGCCCAACCTTTTCAATTTTTATACCCTGATGGCAAGATATTTCAGACTGGTTCCTTTTATGCTCAGTGATTACCAAGTTAATCCTTCGATATGGAATTGAAATCTTAATGTGTAAGCGAGACTTGTCCTGAAATCATGATTCAATCAATGTTTAAAACCTCTAATTATGGATTGATAATTCGAACTCAACTGTGGAATCTATCAGGTAGCTAAATTCAAGAGTCATAAATTACCAACATCACGTATCTCGCAATTCTAAATCAAAGATAGATGTGAAAATCACTTCAAATTCACAAGAAATTTCAGAGAAATTTTAGAAAAATTTAAAAAATTTCATAATTTTTACTCTAGACCCAGAAAACACTGATTAGGAAACCTAATCTCCCACCCTCAACCTAAAATCTACATTGTCCTCAATGTAAAAGATATATGAGCATGCAATGCACATAGGACAACGAAAGCAAAGGAGAAGTGATGAGAGGATGGTACCTGGATAACGAATCGAAAGAGATTTTTCAAGAGATCACTGGAAGAGAGCAGGTTAGTACGAGAGAGAAAGTAAAACAAAAATAACAAAAATAAAATCCTACATATGCCACTTTCGCATGTGCTCTCGATTGCATTTAGCGTATGCAATAAGCCTTTAAACCCTTGAGTTACCCCTAGTGGACGAGTTGTAGTCTCGTGAGGGTTTGCAGTAATGTTATCCACAAACATTGAATTATCTAACTAGGAAAATGAAATGAAAAGCTGGGTTGCCTCTCAGGAGTGCTAAATTTATCGTCTTCAGCCAAACAAATAAAGCAAACTACCCAGTCCTATGAAAGCGATAAACCTACCTATACCTCCATCAGATTAGGAGATCAATCCTGGTAAACAGGAGCAGTCAGAGGCATGGACATGTCCTCTGAATCAAATGTCTCAACAAATGATTTTAATCGATGTCCATTGACTTTAGACTCTTTGCCATTGTCGGGATCTCTTATCTCGACGGCCCCATGAGGATAAGTAGTAACAACAATGTAAGGATCGGTCCAACGAGATCGAAGCTTATCCGGAAAGAGATGTAGTCGAGAATCGTACAAAAAGACTTTCTGACCTGGCGTGAATGATTTGCGTAGAATATGTTGATTATGAAACGCCTTCATCTTATCCTTGTAAATTCTCGAGTTCTCGTACGCATCATTTCGGATTTCTTCAAGTTCATTTAACTGAAGTTTGCGTAGCAAGCCCGCGTTGTCCAAATTGAAATTCAGATTTTTGATCGCCCAGTACGTTTTATGTTCCAACTCCACAGGCAAGTGACATGCCTTCCCATAAACAAGTCTAAAGGGAGATGTTCCAATAGGGGTTTTAAAAGCAATATGGTATGCCCATAAGGCATCGGTCAATTGGATTGACCAATCCTTACGATTAGGGTTATCCGTTTTCTCTATAATATGTTTGATCTCTTTATTAGAAATCTCGGCTTGTCCACTTGTCTGTGGATGGTATGGGGTGCTCACCTTATGAGAGATACCGTATTTTTTTATTAAGCTCTCGAATGGTCTATTACAAAAGTGTGATCCCCCGTCACTAATGATGGCTTGAGGCGTTCCGAACCGAGAAAGGATGTTCTCTTTTAAAAATTTAATGACCATGCGATGGTCATTGTTGCGGCACGGAATTCCTTCGACCTATTTAGTGACATAATCTACGGCGAGCAAAATATACAAATTTTCAAAGGATTTGGGGAAAGGTCCCATGAAATCGATGCCCCAGTAATCAAATGCTTCAATGATAAGGATGGGATTCAAAGGTATCATATTTCGACGGAACAATGCTCCCAATTTTTGACAACGCTCACAAGCCTTGCAAAACTCACAAGTGTCCCTGAACATAGTGGGCCAGTAAAAGTCACACTGTAGAATCTTGGTCGTGGTCTTTTTAACAGAAAAGTGACCACCACAGGCCTGTGAGTGACAAAAGGAGATGACACTCTGATGCTCGTCGTCTGGCACACATCTTCTTAAGATTTGGTCTGGGCAATATTTAAACAAATATGGTGTCACGCCCCAAACCCGAAAATCGAATTCATAGGAATCCCGATTTTCGAATCCGGTGCCAACAGCCTCCGTAGTACCCCATTCTCGGCTCCTAGCATTCATATGCCAGATTTTCGATCATGGGATCCTATAAGGAGGTTTTTTTTATATATACATTTAACTAGTAATAAGCATAACCACAAGTTTACCCAAATCATAAAGGCAACATCATCATCACATATCCACTAATATAATCATTTGAATAAAATGTTGAAAGGAAAATATATATGTCAAAATCAAAGCTCCAGAAAACAGCTGCACGCTCCAAGCTCAATGCTGCTGCAACCTAACATCACCTGCACGCATCTATCGTGCATAAGCTTATAGAAAGCTTAGAGGGTGGTGTAAGTGTGTGCACGAGATAAGTGTCAAGTATTAAATACAATATCATAATCATACAATACCGGAAAGCTATTAATCCATAAACCATACAATGACTGAATAAGCAGAAACACTGATAAGAGCAGGAATTATCAGCGTAAACAGAAATACTGACAAGATTATAATCATGTGATAACAGAATAAGCGGAAGTATGAACAAGTCCATAAGTTAATCAATATCAGAATACGCAATATAGGACAGCTATGCAAATGATGAGTCATAGATAATCAAATGTCGAATGACAAGGATATAATGTAATACACAATTCGAAAGAGCTAACAAATATCATCACTCTCATCTAAGTCACAGGAATACAGAAACATAATAACCCACAATGCCACACGTCGAAGATGTAATGGAATATACAGTATATGGTGCTAATGGAATGACCATGTTGGAGTGTGACGTCGAGATGATAGTACGTAGTATCGCAGGCTACGGGGTCCACCACAAGGAACCTCTATCCAAACCAGTCCCATACCTAAATTTGGATAGTCTGACTCAACGTGGTAAACTCCTAATCTCAGGTTAGTCGCGCGCCCAACCGAAATTCTTACCATAACGAAGATACACAATAATTAGTTGCGCACCATCGGCCCGAGTGGATAGTGAATAGATGAATGAATGAGTATGCAACTCCTACTCAGTAGCCTGCCAACCGCTGGTAGCTCGCCCAGTGTGGTAGCTTGCACAGGCCTCAGCCCTGCCCACATCAGCGTCCTCCCACGTGCGTCCGCCCACATGCACAACAGTGACGGGGTGTCATAATATCATGTCAGTCCTCATATCAGTATGGTTCCTCTCTGGAAAAATCATCGGGGTCTATTACACTTCACACCACCTGCCGCCCCAATCAAGTGCACAACTGGGTAAGTGGAAAAGACCTCACTATCCGTCTGTCAGTAGTCTGCCAATACCTACCCGGCTCGCCGATAACGGACTCATTCCTCGAGCTGGTCAAACTCAGCCTAGCCATGCCTACTCCCTCGGGCGGGTAAGGCTGCACCCCCTTTCAACCGACCACGACACAGTGGAGAGCGCAGCCATCTGGTAATCGGCACTCAACGCTCATCTACCCACTCGGTCTAGATATTGAAGCATCCTCTGGAACCAAGAGGGTGTTTAGGAATTTTCACTCAGGGCCATCTATGGCAACCCGATGCTCGAACAGATTTTCGGTGTCCCATCTGGCCATCCACGATATGCCTGTGAAGGCTACGGCCCTGATTTCACTAAGGCGTACAGTAATCACAACACAATGCAAGATGCATGAGTCATACAATCTAATCATGCATCAATCCTACGCATGTCATGCGCTCATGTGAGATAATCTCCACCTATCAAGGAGTCTCACATCATCCTGCCCAATGACATATGCAATAGTCAATCACATCTCATAAAAAATATGCAGATGATGCGAATGGGCATGTATCATGATGTTATGATGTCACATACTCATAAATGGTATTAATAACCGGCGTCGACAATGTGGACTTTTAACCAACATTCCCCGAAGGAATGACCCACATCGAATCAAATATATAATGGGCACATGGCCTCACATAAGGGCCAAATATACGAAACAGGTGGGCCCTGGTAATGGGCCTAACACATATCACAATAAGCCTTGCCCATAGGCCTCAAATACATCTGGATGGGTCGCACCCATGGGCCTCAGATATATCACAATGGGCCTCAAATATACTTCGCAGGTGAGTCACATACCTGGGTCTAATACACATCAGTATGGGCTATATCACATAGGCCTAATATACATCACTATGACCATAACCCATGGGCTTTAAATATACAATAGGTGGGCCCTACACATGGGCCTCAAATATATACCACGGGTGAGCCTCAATGGACGAGTCACCAATACAATAGGATGGGCCTAATGACATGGACCCAATAAATATATCGAATAGGCCGCACCAATTGGGCCTTACATACATTGCAATGGGCCATGACCCATGGGCCTTGCATACATCACAATGGGCCTTGCAACATGAGCCTCATATATATTTAAGGTGGACCTCAACAATGGGCCTCATACACATCAAGGTGGGACTCAACAACGGGCCTCATACACATCAAGGCGGGCCTCAACAACAGGCCTCGGGCCTCATACACATCAAGGTAGGCCTCAACAACAGGCCTCATACACATCAAGGTGGGCCTCAACAACGGGCCTCATACACATCAAGGTGGGCCTCAACAACGGGCCTCATATATGACCTTAGCAACAGGCCACAAATATATCAAGATGGGACTAATCAATCATATGGGCTAAATCAATCAAATGGCCGATACGAGCAAATGGACCGATACAAATGGGCTGTGCGTCATGGAGTTATACTAAGCATGTTATAAAGTAATGCCCTATCCTTACAACGCAGCTGGCCTAGACGGCTTGCATACAACAAGTACGGGCCTACCAATGGGCCCTAGGGAGAGTCACAATGCGGACATTTAACCAACATTATACTCGCAATGTGGACGTCAAACCAACATTGCTCCCAAGGTGTAGCCCGTAGTGAATAACATTACGTAAACCAGGTTGGAATCACACATTGCAATGGACCTTAGGTACACCCCATTGGGCCTTAAATACATCAAATGGGCCATGTCATATGGGCCTTTTACTCATCAAATGGACCACATCAATGGGCCGCACCAATGGGCCTTATGTGCATTGCAATGGGTCATAACCCGTGGGCCTTAGATTGCATCAAATGGTTCTCGACCCATGGGCCTTATACATATCAAATGAGCCTAATCCCATGGGCTTTAAAATACATCAAATGGGTCCAATCCCATGGACTTTGGAACACATCAAATGGGTCCACTCTATGGGCCTTAAATTACATCAAATGGGCCTAATCCCATGGGCCTTGGAACACATCAAATGGGTCCACTCTATGGGCCTTAAATAGTTCAACAACTAGCTACATTCATAGACCCAATTAAATTCAACTGTGATGGGCCTCAAAAGTGTATTCATTAAGCCCAACATTTAAGGAACTAAAGGTATAAATCATTTCCTCTAAGATCTTTATAATATGGTGGGTCCCACTCCTCAAAATTTCAGCCCAAGGCCAGCATAGTTATAACATGTTGTTGTCCTAAATTTGGGCACTCTATTGGAGTGGGTCCAAGGCCTCTAAAACTCTAAAAAATTGAGGGTCAAGGTCCCTCATCATGCATACAATGAGAGGAAACCCAAAAAGGTGGCCTACCATCAGAAGAAATATTTTTGAATTATGATTTTTTATTAAGGCATATTGCTGGACTGCACAGCAGAAAAAATCTGGGAGTTCAACCATCTTGGCCCATTCTTTTGGATACCCAAACGGGGTTACTTGAGGCTGAAATTTCACAGAGTGATACTTCCATAGGTAGGCCACACCCCCACAAAATTTCATAATTTTTAGATATCTTCAAGTATTTTAATTAATTTAAACAAAACAGACTGTCCAGAAAAATCGGACAGACCTGGACGTCCCAACGTGGTGGGCCAGTCCGGCCCTCACCACGGTGTGTACAGGGGTCCATTGGTCGTGAAATTTGGTAGGTGGGTTCTAACATAAGTGGACCATACTTTTAAAAAATTTCAAAATTTTTAAACATCTGTAAATATTTTAATTCATTTATATAAATCAATCTGTCCTGAAAATCGGACTGATCTGGACACCATATTATAATGGGTCAGTCCCGCCATTATCATGGTGTGTACAGGCGTCCATTGGCCCTAAAATTTTGTAGGTGGGTCCTACCATAAGTAGGCCACTCCCCTGAAAATTTTTATAATTTTTAAACACCCATAAGTATTTTAATAAATTTTAAAAATCCCACTGTCCATGGTGGAATGTTGCTGGAACAGTGCAGAAAATCCAGACTGTCCACCTCACTTGGACCACACCTTTGGGACCCCAATGAAGGTCAATTGGGGCTGAAATTTGGAGAATATCAAGATGAGATCCTCACCTTTCAGAAAAGTATATTTAATAGGTACAAATAGTCTCTCAAACAGTCCCAAAATCTGGTCCAAAAACAACCAGAAACTGTCCAGAAAATTCTGGACAACAACATGTACTTAGATAAAATTTATTATATAAGTTAAATAAAAATGAAAATACATTAATGGGCCACACACATCAGGAAATAAAATGAGGAAAAAGAGAGATAGAAGGATAATCCAGCCATAGGGAAAGGGGCTCCTCCACTATTGAGCCCTCCCAAGATCAATCACACCCACACATCATACCTAGATTTACATTTACAACATGGATCTTGCACATGCATGGCCTATAATTAAAATACATGGTGAGGATGTCATCCCCACCATGGTTATAAGGTCTAGATGACCCAAACATAATATAATATGAAATAAAACTACCATGTGGGGCCCATAGAGAAAGGCCCCATGCATGGATCATACATGCATAAGGTAGGTCATTAGGCCACAACCATGGGATTGTGTGGGATCTACACCATTGATTGGTGGGTCCTACACTTCCCTCATGAAAGAAAGAAAATATCTAGACTATAGAAATCAGATTTTTTTACATCTAGAGGAGCACCCCACCGTTCGATCTTCTTGCTCCTATGAGTTCCTTAGCACCTTAGCTTTGATTCCAATGGAGGAGATGGGGAATGGATAGTTAGGATGGAAGATTATGGGGTAGGAAAGTGGGCCACACTTGAAGTTTTGAAAGAGAGGGAGAGGCTTGGAGAATTCTCATATGTATGGGATTTCTCTCCTTAGATTTTTTTTAGTTTGAAAATGAGAAAGAGAGAGAGAGAGTTGTAAAGGGAGAGAGAGATGGGTGATGGATGTGGTGAGTGATGGGTGTAAGAAAATCTTGACTTTTGTGACCATTTGTGTAAGAAAAGCATGGGTGGTGTAAGAACTTTTTGACTTTGAGGGCTTTTGGTGTAAGAGAGGTATGAGCTTGTAAGAGATTCTTGACTTTTGTAGTTGCTTGGGAATGGGTGAAAGGTGATGTGTACTTGACATGTACTTGACATGTGATGGATTGATGGATTGATGGGATTGATGTAACACCTCGTAGAGATTCTCTTATGTTTCGCAACGCGCGGCGTTTTCTTCGCACCGAACGTTGGCCCACATCTCTTGATTAGGGTATCACCTCGGCACGCAAGTCGCGGCATCGGAACTGCAGCGACGGCCCGGTCGCTATGGTAAAGGTCTTAGGTTGAGTCGATACAGGTTGACGGCATATGAATCAGGATCGCACGCAAATATTGGTTAAGGGTCGAAGGTTGTCAAAATTCGACCGGTAAAACCGTGGAAGTCTATGGAACGGTATGGTCTAGGATACGGGGCTTATATATGGATCGTCCTAGAAAAAGTTACGCACCTTGGTAAAGAATTTATTCTTATCTTATGACGTCCAGTGTGTCGGTATGGAACCTATAGTAAGATAATTAGCAATATCAGCAAACCAAGGTGAATGGGAGACTCTGAACAGTTGTTCAACAAGGAACATGTCGTTGATATGGGTCGCCTCAAGGGAATCAAAGGTATTAAGGTGAGAAAGGTGATCGGCTACTACGTTCTCTACTCCCTTTTTGTCTTTAATTTCTAAATCAAATTCTTGGAGTAGAAGGATCCATCGTATCAGACACGGTTTAGAATCGTTCTTGGAAAGAAGATACTTAAGTGTCGTATGATATGTGTAAATAATGATTTTGGATCCAATCAGGTAGGATCTAAATTTGTCCAAAGCAAATATTATGGCTAAGAGTTCCTTTTCCGTAGTTGAGTAGTTCACTTGAGCAGGATTTAGAGTCCTACTTACGTAATGAATGACGTAAGGCCGCTTATCTTTTCTCTGGCCTAGAACCGCTCCAAGAGCATAATCAGAGGCGTCGCACATAAGTTCAAAAGGCAGGCTCCAATCGGGTGGCTGCATGATAGGTGCAATGGTTAGCATGCCCTTAAGCTTAGTGAAAGCTTCTTGGCATTGCTTGGTCCACTCGTATGGTGTATCCTTTTGCAGAAGATTACATAAAGGATGAGAAAGGAGACTAAAGTCCTTTATGAATCGTCTGTAAAACCCTGCGTGTCCTAAGAAGGATCGTAAGTCTCTGATGTTCTTGGATGGAGGTAGGTTAGAGATAAAATCAATTTTTGCCTTATCTACCTCGATTCCCTTAGACGAGATGATATGCCCAAGGACAATTCTCTTTTGAACCATAAAATGGTACTTCTCCCAATTAAGTACCAAATTTTTTTCTTCACATCTTTTCAGCACACATTTAAGACTCGCTAAGCACTCGCTGAAAGATGAACCGAAAACAGAGAAATCGTCCATGAAGACCTCTAAATATTTTCCCACCATGTCAGAAAAGATACTCATCATACATCGCTGAAAGGTGGCAGGGGCATTACATAACCCAAACGGCATCCTTCTGTAAGCAAAGGTGCCGTAGGGGCATGTAAATGTGGTCTTTTCCTGGTCCTCAGGGGCGATTTCAATCTGATTATAACCTGAATACCTGTCAAGGAAACAGTAATAGGAATGACCAGCTAGCCTTTTCAAGATTTGATCAATGAAGGACAAAGGAAAGTGATCTTTTCTCGTGACGGTATTTAGCTTTCTGTAGTCAATGCACATTCTCCAACCAGTAGTAACTCTGGTCGACACGAGTTCATTATTGGCATTGGGTACGATGGTGATCTCGGACTTCTTGGGAACCACCTGAGTTGGACTCACCCATTGACTATCAGATATGGGGTATATGATACCCACATCCAATAGTTTAAGAACCTCGGCCTTAACCACTTCCTTCATGTTTGGATTTAGTCTACGTTGTGATTGCCGAACAGCCTTTGCATTATCCTCAAGATATATGCGGTGAGTACAAATCGATGGGTTAATTCCTTTGAGGTCTGCTATCGTCCATCCAAGAGCTCCCTTATGCTCAATGAGAGTAGATATGAGCATACTCTCTTGTTCTTTCTCCAGGTGGTCAGAGATCACCACCGGGTATGTCTCATCTTGACCTAAATAAACATATTTTAAATCAGAGGGCAAAGGTTTTAGGTCAAGCTTCGGTGGCTTGAGGTTAGATGGTAGAGGCACTACATCAGTTTGGGGCAACTCTTCAAATTGTGGCCTCCACCGGTTAACTTCAAGTACCGGTGCAGTATCCAGTATGGCATACGTCTCCCTAATTATATCATCATCAAGATCATGGGAGTGGGCCAGGCACGTCTCTAGAGGGTCAGAGGATAATGTGAGAGGCGTTCTATCTTTCACAAAAGAATCAATCATGTTAATATCATGAAAATCGTCATCATCCTCTGAGTTGCTGCCGTTATTGAAAAAATATTCGATTCCAATGTCAAATATCCAAAAGACATATTCATGACACCATTCCTACAATTGATAATTGCATTTGAAGTGGACGAGAATGGGTGACCAAGAATGATGAGAATCCTGTCATTGATGGGTTCGGTGTCCAAGATGATAAAATCTATAGGGTAGTAAAATCTATCAACCTGGACCAACACATCCTCGATTATCCCTCTTGGTTTACGAACAGAGCGGTCAACAAGTTGTAGAATGGTTCGAGTGAGTTTTAATTCACCCAAACCTAACTGTTGGTATACCGAGTAGGGAATTAGATTGACGCTCGCTCCTAAGTCAAGAAGTGCGTGATCAATTCGATAGTTTCCGATTACACATGATATAGTTGGGCAACCGGAATCTTTGAATTTTTGCAGCACATCTTGTTTTAGGATGGCACTCACTTTCTCAGTTAAGAAAATCTTCTTTTGAACACCTTGCCGTCGTTTGGTCGTGCATAAGTCCTTTAGAAATTTGGCATATAAAGGTATATGTTTTATGACATCAAGTAGAGGAATGTTGACTTTCACTTGTTTCAACACCTGTAGGATATCCTGAGAGTGAGAGACGTTTTGGTGCAACCAACCGTTAGGGGAATAGAGCAACTGGCTTCTCTAGAAGTTCCGGTTCTAATTTTTGTGGGGCATCACTAGATCCATCATTGTTGTCCTCTTCTAGTTCTTGTGGCTTTTCGGGCCTAACCGGAAGGGTTTTATCAATAACCTTCCCACTCCTAAGAGTGGTGATTGATTTAGCGTGCCCCATTTGATTTGAAGAGCTTGGGTCACTAACTTCATATTGCGGTTTAAGATTGGAAAAAGGTTGAGCTGGGAAGCTCCCCTTGCTCCCAATCATATTTTCAACCTTAAATCCTTGTACTGCTTTTATAAGGTCTTGAAGGGCTTGTAGCATACCCTGATTGAAAAGCTCTTGCGTTTGGAAGTATTTTAGAACCAAATCCTCTTGAGGTTTCTCTTGAGTTGGAACTTGATTTAGGAAACCTTGAGGTGTAGTAGTTTGTCCATTCATCCAACTAAAATTGGGATGATTTTTTCAACCAGGATTATATGTATTAGAGGTAGGTCCATTGAAAGGTCTTTGATAATTATTTACAGCATTAGATTATTCATTCAACACTTCTTGAAAGGCAGGTATTGTAGGACAATTTTCAGTTATGTGAATGTTGCAATCACAGATTCCACAAACAATATCATTAACCTTATCCTTCTTTAATTCTATGGCCTCGACTTTTCTGGTGAAATTAGCCACCTTAGCGTTAAGATCATCATCCTCTTTCAGGAGATATATTCTGTCCTTTTCCTTTGAATGATTCAGCCTAGACGTAGTGTTCGTCTTTGGGTAATAGTCTCATGATTGTATTTTTTCAGCGAGACTATTGAGGTAATCCCATACCCTGTCGACATTTTTATTAATGAATTCTCCGTTACACATTGTATCGACCATTTGGCACATGGAAGATGTTAGCCCATCATAGAAAAAATTCGTAATACGCTATATTTCAAATCCGTGTTGTGGGCATGAATTGACCAAATCCTTGAACCTTTCCCAACATTGGAAGAATGTTTCATCTTCCTTTTAGGCAAAGTTCATAATTGCTTTTCTGAGGATAATTGTCTTATGATGTGGGGAAATTTTCTTTATAAATTTGCTCTGCATATCATCCCATCTGCCAATGGATCTAGGACGCAGTGAATGAAACCACGCCTTGGCCTTCTCTTTCAAGGAAAATGGGAAGAGTTTCAGCCTAATAGTATCCTCAGATACATTAGGAAAGTATAAGGTGGTAATAATCTCGTCGAACTCTTTCAGATGTACATATAGTTCTTCAGACTCAAGGCCATGGTACTTCGGAAGGAGTTGGATAACCCCTGGCTTGATGTCCATGTGTCCTGTATTCTCAGGAAAAATCATACATGAGGGCGTACTCACCCCCGCCGGTTGTAAGTAATCTCGTAAAGTACGAGGCGGGGGTGCCTGATGCACTTCATTCTCAGCTTGTACTTCCTCTACCCTAGGTTGGGGCAGTGCTTGAGGTTGATTTTCAGCCATAACCTCAACTAACTTAGGGAAATTCAAGTGGTGTCTAGTCCTGCGATAGACAGTCAACCCCTCAACTAATCCTCCTTCAGTCACGAGACGTCGAGTGTTGTCGCGTTCCCACTTGGGCATAAAACACGCTCAGCCCTCAATTTAAATTCTAAACCTAGACCTAAGAGAAAGGAAGAAGTAGAAATCTAGAAAATAAAAGGGAAAGATGGAAAGAAGTTACCAAATTTGAAGTCCTAGGTTAAGAACCTACAAAACAAAACAAAATAAGTTAGTTTCTAGAAATAGAAAGCCTAAGAATAGAAAATTCATAATTAGAAGTAAACTACTTTCTAAATAAAAAGAAGAAATTCTAAAAAAAATAGAAAAAAGGTAGAAATTTTCTAAAATGAATTAGGAAAGTCCTAAACTAGAAGGCAAGTTAAAAGAGAGATAAATAAAAAAAATAGAAAGTAAAATGAGAAAGATCTTACCTAATTAGAAGTTTCTATCTTAAAAACCTATAAAACAGTAAGGTTAGTTTTTAAACAGAAAGTCTACAAATAGAAGAAAGAAAAATAAGAAACAAAAGTTATGATAGAAATTAGCTAAAAAGGAAGACAAATCCTAATCTAGAAATAGAAAGGAAAAGAAGTTAAGAAAGAATTTACCAATTTAGAAACTATCTTAGAAGCCCACAAAACAGGAAAGACAAGTTAGTTTCTAAAAATCAAGAAAATCTAAACATAATCTTAAACTAATCCTAGAATTAATTAATTTCAGAGAATCGTAGCCGTCAGTCCCCGGCAACGGTGCCAAAAACTTGTTCACTCCCCAAGTGCAGGGTTGTGATGTAGTAATAAACTCGGTAAGACCGAGGTCGAATCCCAAGGGACTGAAACTTGTACGTTAACTGAAACTAAGTAGAACTAGAATTAGGTTAAGATAAAACCTAAATCAAATAGAATTTTAAGGAATAATTGTGAAATTATTATCTAAAACTTAGAAAAAATTTAGAGAGAATGACACTAGGGATTCAGAGGATCCACTTGTGGAGATCAGGGAGATCTTACGCCTGCTTCAAGAATTATGGAAATTAACTGAACTGTCGTTGATATAGTTTTTAAGAGATGAAAGGTATATGAATTAAAATGGATTCCATCACCAAACCATGCCCAAGAGACTATGGAAAACAACAGAATTAAACTAATTACCAACTAATCAATAATGCATGAAGGTTAGGAAGGGTACCGTCATCCGACCATGCCCAGGAGACTATGGTGAACAACAGGGCTTCCTGGCATCATAACATAAAAGGAAAGGGACATGGTCAAAGCCACTGCAGACCCATTGTAATTTCAGTCACAACAGACCATTAAAGACTAAAAACATTCCAATATTAATAAAACCAAAATTAATGTCAATTCAATCTAAACAAAAAGCACAAGCAAGTCACTCCCATCACGCTACAAGCTTCACCTCTTAGCCCTAGCTGAGAGGTTTAGCAACACATGATAGTGAAGCTAAGCATCTTAACAAAATTATTAAAGAAGAAAATAAAATAAAATAAAACAAAGAAAACAACTCCCAGCCGACTCCTGTGCTTCACGTCCACCCAAGCCAAGATGATCCGATCCCCCCTCTTTCTTTTCTCTTTCTCTTTTATAGCTGAAGGAGGCCAACTGCTGTTGCTTGAGACAGTACGGAAGACTGGAATGCGAAAATCGTTCGCAGCAGAGTCCTTGCGGAACTCTGCTTCTGCGTAAGAAAAAAAACAGAAACCGACTGCACTTGGAATGAGTTTGAGAGGAGGAATCTTCCCCTCTTTGAAATCTGCCAGCGTGGTGAAGGTAAGAACCCATTTCCTGATCAAATGGACGGTTTGGATCAATGATACGATCACAGACAGCGGCTCACTATCGCCCGAAATTTCCAGATTTTCTCGGATGAAGCTTCTTACGCACAGCTACACTGAGCTCTTGGTGGGACCCGTGAATGAAGTCGGTGAAGGAATCCATACCGTTCATTGATTTTCTTCGAAAAACCGTTCAGATATGGGCGGTTTTGGATTCAAAAAGTTGCATCTCCTGAACATTTTTTTAGCGCCATCCAAACTGCGTCGAAGCCATCATATTCGTGCAGCATCCAAGAAAACCAAAAAATAGCTTAGAGTACGGTCGGTTTAACCTTGTGAAATGAATGAACGTCTTGGATCATCACGATGTGTGATGATGGTGGACCACCGCGCTTCGTCCGCAAGTTCTGTGCGAAACAGAGCTTTTGCAGAAGTCTCTGACGGTTTCGTTGGCTCACCTATTAAAGCCATATGAACAATCCACTCCGTCCATTGGTTCTAGGACGAAAAACCGTCCAGAGAAGGCCGATTTTGGATCGATTTAAGTGTGGCCCATTGTATATTTTCCTCTGCCATTCATCATATATTTAACGGTTAATATTTGGCAAAGGCTTACATGGTATCAAAAAGACACCTAGGTGAGAGTAATACCCACCTTCTAAGATCATTGAATGGTTCAGATCATCACTTCGGAGTATGTGTGGGCCTCACAACTGAAAAACAGACAGACAACGTAAAGACGCTGTCCATTTTAGAATTTTTGGTTTTTGTAGTCGTTCAACACTCACTTTGACCGGGTTTCCTCATCCGATGCACGTTGAGTGCACGTAATGCTCATATACACGTGATGTTCATGGGCCACATCATGATAGTCGTGAGAAATCCGTTCTGTCCATATCTTTTCTCATATCATCTAATGGTTAGAGCCCGAGTTTGAAGCATATCTGAATATCAGATGGGCCTCAGATCAGTAATTCATGGGTTGATCAGACCGTTGGGCTGTTTCCACAAAGATCCGACGGATGAATTTCGACGTGAACGGTTAAGTTGTAGTCCTCAGGCCATGTATGAAGTTTCAAGTTGAATAGATGGTGGGAACCCTGTGATCTTGCATTCTAGATGATTTTCGGGTCACTTGAGCTTCAATTTCTCGATTTTCTTCGATCCCTGGCATGTGATTCCGTCGATCTTGGCCCCCTGGAGTCCCGTAACTTGCCTTGGTGTATCTTGAGCGCTAAAACCATATTTTTAACACCCATTTTCAGTTCAAGCTCATAAAGACACCCTGCATCACAAACACGATTAAATTGGGCTATTAGACAGTACAATGTTCGTAAATCCAGACAATAACTGGGGTCTAATGTGCAATATTTGACCCTCATCATTGGGCATAATTGAGACTGGGCGGATCCATAGCTCAACTGGCAGACTGAGTGGAGATACATGGTTTCAACACTGGAGGTCTTGGTATCGATCCCTGGTGGGGGTGGCTAACATGGAGTGTGTATACTGACATGGGTGTGTAATAACAAGCTAACCCGAAAAGGAAAAAAATAAAATAAAAAATACCGGGCGGATTCGAGAGCAAATGGATATCTAAGATCTTGGTTAATGCTAGATTGTTTTCTAAGATCTCTGTTCTAAAGATCTAAGCGTGTATTTGCTTCAGTTAATGTGGTATGAATGGTTCAAAATCAAGGCCAGAAGCCAATTCAGGCCTAGCCTTTTCTACCGTTTTGCTGATTAGTAGATTGTTTATTAAATATACTCATCTATTGAATAAGTAGAAGTCAAGATAAGCCACTATATGGATTCCTAATTCTTTTCTCTGGACAAGGATAAGTGGAGTCGGTATTTTACTCCATTTCATAATAGAGAGTTCGGCCCAGCTTGGTTCATCGGCCGATACAAGAATGAGGACAATTAAGAGGCGTCTCAGATCCATCTTGCTGGGAGAGTTACCTCAGTAGGGATTTTCCTGATGGTGGCATGATTAACACTGATAAGAATGCCAAAGCTAGAATCGAGCAGTATTGTCCAAACTTGTTTGCCCGTCAGTTTGGTCTAGCCTAGTGCATTCCTTGTCCTCTCATTCAGACGACCTGCAACCAACCTCCCTTTATTGGCTAGCCTTTGCCAATGTCGCTTTTGAGTTCTAGTCAATGTTTATGGCACTGTTGAGAATTTAGGATGCGTGACCCATTTCCAAACTCCTTTTAGATTGATGAAGGTTTAACCCGTTGAGAGAGTCTTCACCGCCTTCGACTGGTCGTAGGGATTGCTCAATCGGTCGTAGGGGTCCTTCGACTGGTCGTAGCTCGACTAGTCCCAGCTGTCCTATGACCAGTCGTAGGTTACGCAGATTCGTTCCGCGATTTTGCGGATTGCGAAAATCTTAGTCCTTTCACAACCGAGATGCGGAAGGGAAGTTGCCTAAACTATAAATAGGTATTCCTAGGGTTTTTCTAGGGTATGGTAAAGGCTTTCTAAAGAGTTCTAGGGTTATCAAAGGGTGTAGTAAGGGTGAGATTTGAGGTTGTTCGAATCGAGTAAGTCTTTTCTCTTTGTAATTGATGCTTTCATAGTGGAGATCTGTTACTTTGTGCCGTGGTTTTTTTCCGAAAGGATTTTTCACGTTAAATTTGGGTGTTCTCTGTGTTCTCTTGTGTGCTTGGTGCCATTGGATTGTTATCCTAGATCTAGATCTGTGTGATTTCGCAGGTCAAAATCCCCAACAACTGGTATCAGAGCTATCGTTGGGGCACAGATCTGAATCTGAGGGATTAGTAATAATGGCAAGCACTAAGTATGAGATTGAGAAGTACTCAGGAAATAATAATTTTGAGTTCGACTCCAGCATGTCCTTGGTTGGAGGCGGTACAGTTCATGTGGAGAGTTCGACTCCAACAATTAAATTGCTCCTTTTATTCATAATTCTGGTTGGTAATGTTACACTGGTAAGTTAGAGACAGAGTCCCACCGGGCATGCCAAAAACTTGTTGCTCGTTGTTTTCGGCAATTCTGTCAGGTAATAAGTGTGGGCGTGTCAAAATTGAATTTGCGGCTCAATTTAAACCAAAGAACTATATGACTAAGATCAAATGAGATTGGCCGCTTATTCAACCACTCGCTCAATGTGTAAATAGGATTGATATTCAGAGGGCAAGGTCCATCATTTGATGATGAGTTACACATTTGCATTCTATACGAATGGACTTTTCAGTACAAATAAAAGAAAAAAGAAACAAGAAAGGGATTCTTATGGTCGGTCAACCTTCCTGGATGAGGAATTGAATCCAGCGTATGAGCATAAATCCAAATTACAACTAAGATAACCAGTTACTTGATTAATGCTATGGATAATTGAAAGATAATGTTTGGTTTAATTGAGTTGGTATGAGATAAATTATTATTGCTAAATTCCTTTGTTATTTATAGTCCCACGTTCAAATAGTTACTATAACCCTTCAATAATGCATTGCGATGCTCGATGCACTCTAGATATACGAGTATACTATCGTACAATTATCTTCATATATTCTCAGAAAATCTTCGGATACCAAATAAATCCATATATATGTCACGTAACTCACTTTGACCGGCTTTCGCAGGAATTGGCCACAACCGGGATGAACAATATCTAAGTTGCTTGCTTCCATTGGATGGCTTTATCATTCAATCAAAGTATCTTGAATGGCGTGGATAATCCAAACAGTTACAACATGATTGGTGGTCCAGAGTCATGATTCGACCTTTTTGTTGCAATTAATCTGGACCGCCCATTTTTCTCGCCATTGATCAGATAGTTAGGATTTTATGATCAAGGCAGTCATCGATGGAAAAGCAATCCATGGTAGGGACAACTTGATGGATGGTCAATGATCGGGCTCTATCGTAAAAATTGATCCGGATCATCCATTTTGTTCACCATTGATAACATGGATAGGATCATCCAGTCAAGGTGATTCTTGATAGGTATGTGCAATCTGAGCCGCTGGATTGACAACTAGTTCGATGATTGGATTTTTTGTTTGTAATCAATTAGAACCGTCCATTTTAACTACCTTTTATTAGATTGCAGCCGTCTGATCAAAAAGGATTCTTCAGTGGCCTGTATAATCCAAGGCAAAGTATAAAATGATTGATCGTCCAAACTAATTATTGGACCTTCCCCTTTGTAATCGATTTGGACATTCCATCTTTTTCTCCATTCATTAGACGGTTAGGATCGTCCGTTCAAGGTGTTTATTTGATACAATTGGTGGGGAGCTCTGATAAATGGCCTAGATTGATGATTTGACCTTTTCATTTAAATTGATCTGGACGGTTCATTTTACTCACCATTGATTGAGTAGTTAGAATTATCCGTTCAAGTGGATTCATCAGTTGGTGGGTCCACAAGACTGGTGATTGTTAAGATTGAATGGACAGTTTTCATTGTAATCTATTTGGACCATCTGTTTTTTCTTACTAATTGGATGGTTGGGATCATGTAATCAAGGTGATCCTTAATAGGCAATCCAAGGTAACGGAAAGTATCACAGTTGGGAAGATCTCAACTCTTTAATAGGCCACCAAATGGACGGCTACAAAGGAAATTACTTATGTTCAACCAAAAATGCCCAAATATTCAATGGCTGGGACCAATCAATCCGGGTGATTTTTGGTGCAAGGGGTATCCATGGTCAGCCCATCATATCAATGGTTTGATTCACTTGTACAAATATAAAACCAAGCAAAATCGTACCAGCGACCTACCTTCATGCAGAGCTATATTTTGCCGTGGGGCATATATCATGTGGAACTCACCTTTGATGTCCACCATCCATCATGTGGGTCTCACCTTTTCTATGGACCATCAATCCTGTGGGGCCCAACCTTTTATATGAGTTGTTTATCATGTGGATCACCTTTGATGTCAACCTTCCATCATGTGATCCCACATTCAATGTCTACCATCCATAATGTGGGTCCCACCTTTGATGTGGACCATCCGTCGGGTGAGGTCCACTTGACATGGATCTCCCATCATGTGGGGCCACACTTTGATGTGGGTCATCCATCATGTGGGGCCCACCTTTGATGCAGTTGTGCATTATGTGGCCCCACCTTGATGTAGACCATTCATCATGTGGGGCCCACCTTTAATATGAGCTGTTCCTCATGTGGACCTACCTTAAAGAGATTGTAAACAGGAGAGGGTAAGATGGGAATTGCTTGAAAAGTTTAAAAGATAATTTTATCTTAATATTTATTTAAAATGTCTATCCACATAAGTCAAAAAAATCTCTTAAAATGTAAGTGACAAAGCTCTTAAAAAATAAGTGGCTTTCCCATTATCTATTTTTTAAGAGCTTTCTAACTAATTTCTAAAAAATTATGGGGTTAGAATCAAAACTCTACCAAACAATTTATTTCCAACATCAAAGCTTATTTTTAAAATAAGCAAATAAGTTCTTATTAGTAGAAATGTTAACGGCTCCTAAGACCTGGAGATTCGAACTCATATGATCTGGAATGGAGTCATGACGGGCGAGTCGAAGTAAACTGACTTGGCCAACTTGGGTATAACTCATGGTGTTGAGCTAGATTAGGTCCTAGTGAGTCCAAGTTGATTTGGACGAGTGCATGTCCGAGTCTAAAAACCATGGGTTGTATCCAACTTTGGAATATATTTCATAGAAATTGCATGCATCAACTACTATAACATTTTCACACCAAAAGCATAGAGGACTAAAATGGTTTGTTTTGCATGTTGAAGGATATAAAGTTAGAGGGTTTAGCCCTCTCTCTTTCTAGCAATGTTTCAAAAATGTTCCATTGAGGTTAATTTCTATTTTCTTTATTATTACTATTATGTGGCACAAAAATAATATCATGGCAAAGAAATTACAGGGTTTGATGTGATGGTCCATGCAATTGAGACCCACTGTTTGATAATCTAAGTTGTTAGTTGATGGGGCTCACCCCAAAAATCCTTACATTGGAAGATCCCAACCCTTTAATGGGGTTAGGAAAAAGTTGCTAGGATCTCCTAATCTATAAGAGTTTTGGTGCATTCTCCATCCATTGTAAGGCTTATCATATCAACGGCTTATTGGGACTTAAGCATTAATACATTATTCATGTCCCCATGCATCGATATACTGTAATTTCTTGAATATCAGCTGTAAATAAGTAATAATTAGTTACTTTTATTTACTTTTTTCTGAAAATGCAACACATTCTCAAGGTTGGTATAGTGTTACATGGCAAAACTTTGTGGGCCCTACCATGATCTATGTGTTTCATCCATGCCATCCAGTCATTTTACTATATCATTTTAGGATACAAGCCGAAAAATGTGGCGAATACAAAACTCAAGTGAATCACAATGGGAATAATTATGTCCACTATTGAACCCACTGTTTTTCATGGTGTGGTCCACTTGATCTTTGTATCTACCTCATTTTTGGGTTCATGCCTTAAAATGATTTGAAAAAATGAATGAACGGTGTGGATATAATACATAAATCATGGTGGGGCTCACGGAATTTTACTTTGAAAAGATGTAGAAATTTGCACAGCTATCAAGATGAAATCATGAATCTTCTAAACATATGGCAAAAACTATCATTATACTTTTAACATATATTACCATCAACAGACCATTATCTCCCTTCATAAAGGATGCATGCTTAATTGTTAATGGACGGTCTAGATCAATTGATCAGATTGTCCAAGAGCTCCAACGCAATTAGTAGCAGTATAACTTATAGTGTCCTAAGCGAAAATGGAGAATGCTTCAATGTATATGTTGTAGAAATCCATATTGCAACACAATTGGCATGCGATGCACGACACGTGCACACAATCCTTGTGTTTTTCAATTGGTTTGCTAGAATACATCAGTATTGATACATGGTGGGATTATAGCCATTGCATCTAGGGTCATATTTGGCAATCCAAGAGGTTTATATGATGCATCTCATTGCAGATGGTAGATACCAATACTCGAATTTTGAGATATTTTAACAATTTGATCTAGTAATTCTCTTCTTTTGAATATGGACCATCATTTCATTAGCAGTTTTTTTATGGGCCATGATTTTGCAATCTTAAAGTTAGAGGTAGTGACATTCATCTGTATATATTGCCATATCAATAGTTTGGATCAAGAAAGACATCAAACCCTATAGAGGTAACTTATATAGCAATACATTGGGATGTAAAGTAAAATTCATTATTCAATTAAGTCTTTAAGTACATTGATGTATAAAATGTGTAAACATGTTATTAATAACTAAAGTATATATTCTAACATAGATGATCAAGTTGTTTTTTATTTTAGGATCAATGGAGGAAATTTATAAATTTAATATAAGATATTGGAGTAAATTGAAAAAGCTTGAAGTTGTTGTTGTACGTTAATTTGGTAAATATTATTGTAAAGGTAACACATTCTAACTTACACCCAGATCCATAGCTCAACTGGTAGAGTACTGAGTAGAGATACCTCATTTCAACACTTAAGGTTTGGGTATCAATCCCCAGCGGGGGTGCCTAACATGGAGTGTGTGTACTGACATGGGTGTATACTAACAAGCTAACCTTCCCCCCCCCCCCCCCCCCCAAAAAAAAAAAAAAAAAAAACACTCGTTCTAACTTATTTGTTCAAGTTACAAGTCAGGCTTTACATGATCAACTAACCACATCGAATGAAACGCGGTCTATGTACTAAATGAAATGAAATGAAGTCTATGTATTAAAGGAAATGATTGGGACAAATAAAAAAATTTGTACTTTTAAGCCACAATTGTCTAATTAAGCAAACATATGATTAAGCTAAGCAAGATAGTTAACTCTAAGTATTCCAAGCAAATAGAGAGTCTAATCATACGCATTATAAATGATATGCTAATAAGAACTAGTACATAATATGATAATGTACAGGTGTATAGTCATGTGCTAACTATCAAGTTTTAACATTCATCTAATCATGCAAATAAATAATTAAATATTCAATCACATATGCATAATTAAACAAGTGGGTAAATAATAATTCCAAACATAAACATGTATAATGGTTCGATTTTACTTTATTTTCGGCGGACGCATTCAACCCATAAGTATACTAGATTTTACTATTGAAGTTTTTAAATCAGGTTAACCTCAATATTTTTTTCATATTTTTTGGCGTATGTTTTCCTATTAGCTTTGTACCTCTTTTTTACACACGCACACACTCACGCCGTAGTGGGCTTTCACCACCTATGGATACTCGAACCCTTGACCGGGTGTTGAAACGCCCGAGAGTCTACCACCCGAGCAAGAGCAAGGATCCACGAAAGCAAAATCTCTACAAACAGATGCCGAAAGTGGAAGCGGATTGTGCACCGTAGGTGGTGTTACCAAGTTCTATGGCCCCACTGTAATGTATGTGTTATATCCACATCATCCATCCATTTTTCGAGATCATTTTAGATGGCGGACTCAAAAATGAGGCAGATCTATGGCTCAAGGATGATCAATAAAGTTTACGTATTATGCCAAGATCATCCAGAAGTTCAGTAGTTGTTTTGGTTCAAGGGTTAGAGTCATCAAGTCACCTCATTTACATATTCTTTATTTCTTGATGATTTTATACTCTTGTGTCTTCGGTCTTAAGTTTTCAAATGCTCAACCGAGTACATGACACAATAACTCACGTGATTGACAAACAAGATGCACAAATCAGTACACTAACACTAATAACAAATGGCCCATGTCCAAACTAAGTCCCGCATGATGGACAATCCACATCAAAGGTGGGGCCCACACAATGAATGTCCTACATCAAAGTTTGGCCCCACATGATGAACAGTGGATGTGAGGGGAATCAAACATACTTGAAAGAAAAATAATTATAATGAAACCAAACATTTTTTTTTTTAACTTTTTAGCTCATAGGTATGTTGTTTAATAAGCATACTTATCTACTGAATAAGTAGAAAATAAGTAGCAACTTATGGCATAAATAACTTATTTAAAGTTACTTATTATCCAAACACCACCTTAGTTTTAAGGATTATTAAGTCTATACATTATTTAAGGATATGGGAAGAATTGCTAAGTCCACACATTATTTAAGGATATGGGAAGAATTGCTAAGTCCATATATTATTTAAAGACATGGAAGTATTTTAAAATAGAGTATATTAGTAATTTGAATGTGAATCCGTATACTCTCCACCAAACCCTTATATTTAAGGGTAGTAATAAGTTGAATTTGGACCAGGCTAGGCCCCTCACTTAATTCCCAAGACCCAAATCCCAGCATAGGCCCGTCACTTGAGACCCAAGGCCCAAATCCCAGCATGTGTTTTTATAACAAAAATTTTTTATTTCTTTTTTTGAAAAGAAATTTTTAATATTAATTTTACTATAAATTTCCTTTAAAATTTAAATTTAGCAAATCATACTTCCTACTTTATAGCTAAGGTTAAAAGACATTTTCACTTATTTATTCTTATTTCTCATGTGGAGACTGGTTGCAACCTAAAAGCACATGCTCTGGCGCTAAAATAAAAAAATAAAAAAAATCCCAAAATAACATCTCCTCACAGTCTCCGAGCCTCTTTCTCCATCTCTCTTTCTCCAAACTTTTTTCTCCAAATCAAAGGGCCACCATTGCCCTATACACAAAAAGTTTCTAAGCCGTTTCCCTCCATGTGACCCACCGGAATCATGGATTGTTATGATTTTTGGGCCAAGGCCTTATTGCTTTTGTGGGATCTAAGTACACATCTCCACTTTTAGCCACACTCCACTTGGGAATCCATACCACCGTACCAAGACCTCATTGTTGAAACGGGGTTATCACTCAGTCTACCACTCGAGCTATGGATAGGAGTGTAATGTGTACCACGTGTTTTGACCTTGGGCCTAATGTGGGATCATACAAATAATAGTCGGAGTGGATCTCACGGACACATCACAGTGAGCTTGAGTGTTCATACCATAATTTATTTTATTTTTTTAATGCACGATAGCAAAATCTTTTTTTTTTTTTTTTAACACGCGCACACACTCACGCCGTAGTGGGCTTTCACCACCTATGGATACTCAGAACCCTTGACCGGGTGTTGAAACTCTCGAGAGTCTACCACCCGAGCAACAGCAAGGATCCACGAAGGCAAAATCTCTACAAACAGATGCCGAAAGTGGAAGCGGATTGTGCACCGTAGGTGGTGTTACCAAGTTCTATGGCCCCACTGTAATGTATGTGTTATATCCACACCATCCATCCATTTTTCGAGATCATTTTAGATGGCAGACGCAAAAATGAGGCAGATCTATGGCTCAAGTGGACCACACCATAGAATGCAATGGAAAAAATGACAGACACAATTGAAACCTTCTTGGGGCCATCATGATGTTTATTTGCCATCCAGGTTTGTGTGACCTTATGAACAGGTTGGAAGACCTTGAGACTACTCAGAGTCTACCACTGTTCATAAGGTCACACAAACCTGGATGAAGGGAAAGCACAAATATCAGCCTGATGCCCACCATCCCGACAGATTTATATGGTGTGGACCACTTGAGCTTGGATCTGCCTCATATTCTGGGACATGCCCTAAAATTATTCCGCAAAATGGATGATCAGTGCGAATACAACACATACATCATGAGGATCACATAACTTGGTGACGTCAAACCCCCCACCAAGGTCATTGGTGTGCCGCACACCACGCAATCCGCTCCCTCAAAAGGAGGCCACAGAGTTTTTTTTTTTGTTTTTTTTACACACACTCGTGCACGCCTTAGTGGGATTTCACCACCTATGGGTTTCGAACCCAAGACCTTGAGACTACTCAGAGTCTACCACTGGGGCAAAGCCTGGAACCCTCAGAGAGCTAAATCTCTTCAAGGCGGGGCTCACTGTGATGTGCATGTGAAATTTAATCTTGACCATTAGTTGTTTAATCCGATATTAGGCCCATCGCAAGAAACCAAGCTATCTTGTCTGTTTGAAAGGAAAAAAGTTGGAAGAGATGTTCAACATTGATTTTTTACACATGGGCCCAAAAATTAAAAGATAAAGGCAAATTCAAAGCACACCTGATCTATGGCTGTGTTTATATATATATATATGTGTGTGTGTGTGTGTGTGTGTGTGTGTGTGTGTGTACACACACGCGCACACATCCCACGCTGGTGGAATTTCACCACCTATGGGTACTCGAACCCTGGATCTATGGCTGTGTTTTATATGAATGGGTGTGTGAATGTTGGGAACACATTCTCATCTCTGCCTTCTTGGACTTTTACTTTTAGTAAAGTTTATGTTATAATGGGTGTGTGAAGGTCCTGAAGTTTATCTAAGAATGGATGTGTGAATGTCCGGAAGAGTATATCAGGGTTAGCTTGGCTCTTGAAGATTCTGTCTGTAGGTTCTGTAAGTTCATTGTATCTAAAGACAATTTCCCATCTCCCTTCTTTTGCATTTAATTAAAAAATTAACAACTCTATCTTAAGATATTAACTATTCCAGTCAAGACTTGAACCTACAAATCTGATATTTTAATATTAAATTTCTTAATTTTCCTCCATTGACTACGACTTTTTCACATCTAACCTAAGTAATATATTATATTGCCTGGGCTCAGAGCAACACTACCCAACATGGCCCAGCCTGAAAATTCATAAAAATAATAATAATAATAATAATAATAATAATAAAGAAAAAAAATCCATATTTTTCATTTGCATGTTTCTAATCTATCCATTGATCAAGTGGGCTGCACATGCACAAAGAAATTGCAGTTTTAGACGAATGAAACCAACAATCTACTTTCAAGATTGATTGGCTGTGTAACGGAGGATTGAAAGGGCATATTTGTCCGATACAATACATGTAGAGCCAGGCACAGTAGGGCCGGGTTGGATTTGGGCGAAAATGACATTAGCCCAAACTCGAACTAAAAATTTATCAGGCAATGCACGCGAGTCCCAAGCCCACCCCATGGGATAAGCTGTCTAGTCTGACCCAAAGCCAGGTTCGCCACATTGGGTCAGGCTTATTAAATGAAAACTTATTATGAATACTTTTTACAATTTTTTAATTCCTAAATATGCAAATATGTATACTTTTGTATTTCCCAAAGTTTCATTGAAAAATTCTACCCTTTTCCCTATTTTTACCAGACATTTTTCCCTCAGCGTAAATTTCCAGGAATCAGCGATATTAACGGTGATACTGATAAATGTTTTCATGTCCCCAGCCAGCATTACTTGTAATGATGCCGGTGCTACAAACATTGAGTGGAACCGAATTGAACCTAAGTTAAACCATTTTTAAACACGTCGAAAACGATAGACCCAAACCCAACTCAAATCCTAAACAAGTCTGAAAAGGGTCAAAGAGAGTAGAGAAGGAAAGTCAGGTCACTGGTGGGGGATACATGTCTCACCCAATAGAGTCCCACTCATGAAAACAAATATTCATGCTAATATCAGTTTGCCTATGGATGGATAGGGAATTCTTATTGCTTTCTAGCATAGAACCATCCAAATACCAAACCACAGTGAAGTGATAAAAACCTATTAAAAGAATAGCATGGGCAATATAACTGGATCCATGTGATGCTGCCCATATACCCATATCACAGGCATTTTAGTAATGTTACAACACCTAGAACTATATAAATAGAAAATTTATATTTAATATTAATGTACATATAATTACGATTAAATACACAGGTGCGAGCACACATAAAATATTGAAGGAAGAGGGTTGATAAACTATAATATATTCTATACTGCAATATACTCCTCGTTTATCCTAAGAACGTGAGTGCTAAAATCACTTGCCTCGATTGTTGTAGGGTTGCAGAGTTAAAAGTTGCATTCCGGTAATGTTAACAAGGTTGGTACTGTAATGATTGTTCAGTTCATGTTAGCAGTGTGGGTACTGTGAGAGTTGCTACAGTAGCTACCGATAGGGTTGTATGTGTAAACAATAGTAATTGTAAAGGGACAATTCTGTCAGACTACAAGGTTAACCATGACCATGCCTACTAATAATACTGCACCCATACAGAAAAAAAAATGGGCACCCATACCCGGTGAGTATCAATGCATGCTACCATTAAGGGAAAAAAAAAAACTAAACTAAACTAAAGAAATTCTTACCGTTTATTCAAAAGATTAAATTTTATAGTAAAAATAAGTATATAAAACTATCGTTTTTCTTCAGGATTATGCTTATATGCTATTTTAAATTAGAATCTAGAAAACAACACCTGTTCATGATGCTTTCACCCATCACCTGATTAGAAGTAAAATGCCTTCATATTCAAAACCAATCTTTCAAATGAAAATTTAAAAAAAAAAAAAAAAAAGAACTTGTGCGGCAAGGCCTGTTGTGGTCTGTACTCCATCCAAACCACACATCAATGGAACCCTACCATGATGATGCAATGACCAAACATTGGGACTATCTCGTCATCAGGTGTACCACACCATATAAAATAATGTAAAACCACCCAAACACCAGCAATTCATGTGGGGGCCCACATGATGATCAGAACAGCTTGAACTTTCAGGTGTCTCACTTTCACGGTGGGTTGACCTACAAGGTGGGTTGGATGGCATACACACTACACAACATGATGAACCTGAAATGCAAAGTGTTGTATGATAAACGAATCCTACAATAAGGAATTGGCCTCTTTTTTTACAATTTTTTATTTAAAAAAGTACTTATTAATATTAAATAGTAATCACTAATTATAAATTAATTGATGTATATGGTATACATATAAAAGTATTTATATCTGTATCTATACTATCCATATAACATGAGTTGCTTTTGGACATTATTGCCATAGCAATTAGTTTTATAGGGCAGAAAACATTTAAATATTCAAAGGAATGGGAAGTCATTTAAAATGAAGTCTGGGTATTTGGGAACTGAAAATGTGGTTGTCGTCCAGTGTGGATTTCACCCATAAAAAACCTGCAAATGATTAGATTTTACCCACAGACTTTTTCTGCCATCAACTGAAACTTCTCCTCTTTAAGTGAAGTTCCCATAAAGCTCTGTAGTAGGGAGACCGTGCCAGAAAGGGTATGTGGAGCTCATTGTAATGAGTATGCAAAATCCATACCATATATCTAGTCTCAGCTCATGTTAGTATGTCAACCCGAAAGGAAACAGATCTAAAGCTAGAGCAGGCCACAACATGCGAAAACATTGAGATGGGCCACCCACCATTGAAACCATGAGAGTGCTTTCTCTTCCTCTCTGTCTGTAGCCCGCACATTCCTTATAACTTCTCCCGTGTGGGCGCGCACACGTGTGTGTGTGTGTGTGTGTTTTTACTATTTTCAAGTTAACATTGCAATAAAAACATGATATTTTAAAATCTTCCGACATTTTGAGAATATCTTGATAATATTGTTTAATGTATTTTTACAATATTATTGCAAAAATTCCAATATATCATCGATATTTGTCAACATCTGGGGGCTCATCTAGCATGGAGATGATGAAATGCAACTAAGTAGGGTGTTGAATGAGGAACTATATGATCTTGACCCAAAGAATATATGGTATCCTCACACCTAGTTTTTGTTCACGTCAAGGGAATGGTTTGGTGATTCAAACAGCAAGGAAAAGAGCAAAAGATTGTTAGGCTTGGATCTTCTAATGAGCGAGATTTTGAGGTTATGGAGCATCCATTGGGACCTATCAGCTCAATAATTCGTAACATGAAAAATCGCTCCCGATTCTACAAAGTCATGGTACAAGGAGACACTGCATACCCTCGGTTCAATGTCACACTCAGGTTGTCAAATATCAGGCAGGAGAGAGAGAGAGAGCCAATGCTTAAATGTTACAAGTTTTAGCAGTACGTGCATACAAGACCCACGAAGAAAGATTAAGGCTGTCTGGTAGGCACCTAAAAATGAGTGCATCTCATTTTCGCTAATGGTTAGAGGTCAAAACCCCTATTACACAATTGTTGTTAACATGAACTCTTAACTAAAATGAGAAGAACTCATGTTTAGGCATCTACCAAACAGAGCCTAAGATTAAAATAACAAGTCCGATCAATTTTTTATACCTATTACCAACTTATGCGTTTGGTCATAAATGTTAATTACTCTTAACTAAAATGAGATGAACTCATTTTTAGGCATCTACCAAACAGAGCCTAAGATCAAAATAACAAGTCCGATCAATTTTTTATACCTATTACCAACTAATGTGTTTGGTCATAAAGACAGTAAAATAAGGATTTAATATACTTAAGAGACTAAAATCATTAGACAATATACAGAGCACCACGACTCAGGTGAAACAAGACGCACCTGCTTGACATCAACTCACTCAAGATTTTAGCCACTGAAATGTCATCCTCTGAAAAGATAACAGTGGAGGTGTGAGATGTATAAAACAGGAAAGGTGAAACTTTCCTAACAATGAATGCATTCAAACTTGCCAATGAAGTTTAACCTTCTGGGAGATGGAAGTCAGTACTGTAATTTCTTGAGCTTGCATACATAGATCTCTTTAAATTCTTGTGACCCATCTCTACCATATACAACGGGAGTAGTCAGGGAAGATTTGCACGCAATTAGTTTTTGACATGGCCAAAACTTTTTGCTTTATTTGAGGGTATGGGAAAGATTTTTGGCCAAATAGAAAGATGGTTAGTTCATTTACATTGGCTCCACCCACATGTTTCACAAGGTGCAGTTGTGATTTTGCCCATTACTTCAGAGAAAAGGCTCGTGTAGGTTTTAGCCGCTCGACCCAGTTTGTACTCCGGCCCTTGCAATACCAAAAGAATCACAACAGCTTCTCCTTATCTAGAGCCAAGATTTTATTGGCCAACACATCTTTCTTATTAGCAGCAACAGCAACAACAAATCACAAAAAGAGGGGGCCTAGATATCCATTGAGGCAATGGAAGATAAATATTTGCCACAGAAAATTTTCAAGAGAAATCGCCACCTCTAGATTTCCAGAAGAAATTGCCCCTCATTTCTACCCTTATTATCAAAAGCAGGGCTGCAACTTGGGTTTGGATCAACCTGAACTGGCTGACCCAACCGATTGTCAGGGTCCTCGGGTAGGGTTCAGGTTGGAAAACTCCAACCAGAGTTGAAATTGGGTCGGATCCGGGGTGAGCAAACTGGGGTCGGGTTGGGACCAATCACATGTATCATGGTCGGGATGGGTCAGTTTGCGTTGAGTATAGAGGGGTTCACGGTGAGAACCTCGGGTTAGAATTTGGGTCAGGTTTCAGCTTGTGTCCTCTTGAGGTTGGGTCTGGCTCAGGTTGACCCTCAACCCAACCCAATGCGGCAAAGTTGCGCCCCTAATCAAAAGCTCAATTATTTCTTTCCTTGCATATTGACCAGGTGACCACTAAGAAGCACAAATTCCCACAGAATCCAGCCTTCACACTCACGAAGAGCATATAACCATGCCTCCACAATATTGGAGATTTTCCAACATCAACCAAAACATAATGAATTGATTGAGACACCAAGACCAAACCTCACCGGCAAGAGGACAGCGAATAGAAAGTGATTCACACTTCCACATTCCTCGAGCACGCATACAGCATTCAACAATCATTCTCTGCCTATTCCTGGTATAGTCAATCACCAGCCTTATCTCTGCCCGCCACCCATCCAAAAGCAATCACCCTTGGAAGCACAAAAATGTGGGGTCTGCACTCCCACTTCATCACATCTGACAAAGAATTGGCCCAAAGGGTCACTCTTCCAAACTATTTTTATCAAACTCATTATGACTGAAATGGGCACCCATCGAGATCCCCATTAGACTGAGAAAATCTGCCATTTCCTCATCCCTTTAAATTCCTCAAAAAGGTCCGAGATAAAATTGGCTGGTAACCAACCCTGCCAAGGACACGACTCAACTGAGGTTAAAACAGCACAAAAGGTATAATTCAGAAAACTCAATAAATCAGAACATGTGAGGAAGCATATTGGATTGATTCGAAGAAGGCAAAGAAATAAGAATCGAACTCGTGGATCAGTTCTTTGCCAAGCAGGGGACAAGAATGATGCAGCCTGACTTAAAAGCCTTCTAAATCAAGAATTGGAGGACCAACGAAGGAGCATTCACTGGTGAAGGATGAGAATCGAGATAAAGCATCAAGCCCTAGCCAGGGCCACAACGAAAGGACACCAAGAAAAGAGGTTGGGATCTTCAAATCAGGCCCCACATGGACCTAAGACCCACACAAACCTTCTAGGAGGCACAACTTTGCATACTCAAATCCCTTCTGAGCTTTATTCAGAAAGTTTCAGAGGCCTTTCTGAGATTTGCGATGTTCTACACGTATGGCAAAATTACATTGTTTCAAGCCGAAAATCTGGCCGAAAGATTTAACAATTTTTTGAGATTTTTTTTTCTGTTTTATGGGTACTTTTGGTATCATCAAATAGCAGGTGGTAGAGATTAAAAGTAACTAGGCTTTATAGGATTGATGGTTGAGCTTAGAAGTTAACTGGGGTTTTTCTTTTTTAGCTTTGCTTATAAAAATATGTGACAAGAAAAGGAAACACGAGCTTTATGATCCTCTCACTGAAGATTGTTTCCTCCACTGACTAGAGGTTTTTTGACTTTTTTCTGGGTTTCCTTTAAGAAACCTAGGCACCAACTTTGATCAGTGTTTCTTCGTCCCTTGCTACATCAACCACTGATTTCATAAAAAAAATTCTTCCTGCATCTTCCAGGGACGACATCATTGGTGAACAATTTGAGTAAAAATGTTGATGAAAAAACAACATTAAACATTATGCTCACATGAACTTCTATCATTAGTTATGGAAGTCCAAGCGCCAGCTACATTGTCACTAATTGAGTATTTCAAGAAAACAAAATATGAAGACATTGATGAATAGATATAGGCTCTCATTGCAAAAAGATCAAATGAAGAAGGAACGTTCTGTATCCTTTTGTTCTTTTTCTATTTCAATGAAAGGGTAGTAAATAGAGGAGCCATACAGTCAAACCACTAAGACCAGCTAGCAAAAGCTTTTGCCAAAGCTCAGGGACCACCAATATTCAACACAGTCACAAGAATTACCCATAATTCCTCAAGATTGCGATCACTGGTATCACTAAAGAGAAATTTCGACTTCCTTTTTTTCCTGAGGGTTGAGGCATCTCGATTTTCAACGCAATGCACCATACTAAGCTAGGGTATCAACAATCTCATTCGCTTCCTTTGAAAAATGAAATTCAACTCTTTATCAGCAAAAGCTGGCAGTGGTGGATTTCAATTGCAACTTAAGGAGGTGTGTTAGGAACAGAATATTTAATAGGCCGTCCTATGTTATTATATTTTACTCATTCTATAGAGCATGTAAGCACAATCATTCACTGGTGTAATTTTATCAAACCTTCTTTTACACAAGCACCAGGGAAATCTCGGGAAGTCAGGTGGGTTTTAAGAGATGATCAGGCATGTTAAGTGTACTTTTTCTGGTCCATTGGGTACCAAAGTGTTCCAATTCAGACCAAGGCATTGTTAAGTTCCTTTTTCCGGTCCATTGGGTACCAAAAGTTCCAATTGGATGAAGTTGTTGGCCAGTAAAAATCAGTGATAGTAGAGTGAGATTCTTCCAATACAATCACATGGGCAACATGTGAATATGTGATCCTCCATGTGAACTAGTCTTCATGTCCAATTCCAAAGGCTTCCACGGCAACTAGCAGACATGTCCATGTACCTAGGGAGACTTTTTCCCCTTTGTTCTACGGGCGGCTTAAAATCATTAGAGGAAGAGGAACCTCCCCAAAAAATATAAATAAAATAAAATAATCCTCAATTTTCTCCCTGGATAACCCAACAAAAGGTTAAGCATTTGCCCAACTTACAATTCTTCCCCAAACCCTAATAAAAGTACCTCTTTTCAAGTAGCTTCGTTACAAAAGATTCTCATATTCTTTCCTTCCATATTGTCCAAAATGTCGCAATCATAGCAAGATACTGCAGAGTGCAGATCCATTTTTCTTCCCCTCAGGCCTCAGTGAAATCCATCCACATCTGGGTGAATCCTAATCCAAGCCAGCGTCACCAATGACTGTTGAACCACAGTTAGCAAAACGCCATATGGCAAAAAGAAGTAGGGGAAATTTTCTCGTCTAATCCAGTTTCAATCATTAAAAACACAGTCAATATTTCATCAAATAAACGGGGGAAAAAACCTGGAAAATGGAAAGTTCGGGTTTAATATGGTTTCGACTAGAGAGAGAGAGAGAGAGAGAGAGAGAGAAGGCTATATATGCACCTACAGGGGTGAATTTATTTATTTATTTTGAAAGGTATCGTATAAACAAGATGAAAATACAAAACTTCAAATAAAATGGAGCCCTTTCCATGCATGCATGAGCAATAATTACCTAGGTAATCCAATGAGCATGGAAATCATTCTTTTGCCTCTCTCAAATCGTTCATTTTCAAGCAATCAATTTTCACCCTCTACTCAATTCTATAAATGCATGCCAACTATCAATTTCAAATCCTCTCTCTCTCTCTCTCTCCCTCTCTCATCTCTCTCCTCTCTCTCTCTCTCTCTCTCTCTCTCTCTCCTCTCATCTCTCTCTCTCTCTCTCTCTCTCTCTCTCTCTCTCTCTCTCTCTCTCTCTCTCTCTCTCTCTCTCTCTCTCTCTCTCTCTCTCTCTCTCTCTCCTCTCTCTCTCTCTCTCTCTCTCTCTCTCTCTCTCCTCTCTCTCTCTCTCTCTCTCTCTCTCTCTCTCTCTCTCTCTCTCTCTCTCTCTCTCTCTCTCTCTCTCTCTCTCTCTCTCTCTCTCTCTCTCTCTCTCTCTCTCTCTCTCTCTCCTCTCTCTCTCTCTCTCTCTCTCTCTCTCTCTCTCTTCTCTCTCTCTCTCTCTCTCTCTCTCTCTCTCTCTCTCTCTCTCTCATCTCTCTCTCTCTTCTCTCTCTCTCTCTCTCTCTCTCTCTCTCTCTCCTCTCTCTCTCTCTCTCTCTCTCTCTCTCTCTCTCTCTCTCTCTCTCTCTCTCTCTCTCTCTCTATATATATATATATATATATATATAAGCATTTTTTTAAAAGGCATTCGATTGAGTTGCCCAAAAAATAAGTTTTTTAGCATATTTTTAAATGATCAAGCAACTTGTTTTTTACCTATTTTAAAATGATTAAGCAATTATGCACAGTTTTATTTCAATAACACAGTTCAAAACAGATTTTTGATAGCTACATGCACAAATGCAACGA